>OX422219.1:13656982-16056982 GCA_949130495.1 Sambucus nigra | reverse complement strand
TAGCTGAGGAAAATAATGAGCTGGAAATAGTGAAACTAGCAGGCTACTAGCAACAGCTAGCGAAACACTATAACAAGAAGGTCAATCCAAGAGCATTCCAAATTGGGGACTACGTCCTAAGGAAAGTTCTTGGCAGCGCAGTAAAACCATCAGATGGAAAGCTAGGACCAAACTGGGAGGGACCATTCAAGGTGATAAGGGAAAGCCTGCAAGGAGTCTATCACTTAGAAACACTGGAGGGCAGGGAGATACCTCGAGCTTGGAACGCAGCCAATTTAAAGAAATTCTACTTCTAGTTTTCTGTTTTAATCTTTTATTACAATGTCGAAATTTGCAATTCTTTTCTGATTAATGAAAGATTATTTCGCAGTGGCATTCTATGAAGTGTTGATTTCTTTTTCAGAAACTTTATAACTTGTGCACCTTTTCCAAGTGACAGTCTCCCCTCTTAACACATATAAGCAGGTGATTAGGCATAAATTCTTCACATTTATCCCCTTAATTTCGGTATTTTTACGATCCCGTGCGGTGTAAATAGCTTGGATTTATCTCATATCTATGCTACTAACCCTTTTTGGTAAGTATTTCGTATTTTTGTATCTCTTATGTGTTTTACAGGTATTTCATGCAAGAAAGATGGAAAAGAGAACTCAAAATAGTGAAAGAAACCAAGAATCGGGGAGTTGAAGGGCATTTTTGTAATTTTACAGCCTTAGTCCGGAAGTGGGGCCAACTGGAAAGTTGAAGAGCTTTAAATTACAAGAACACTGGAAAAAACAGCACCTCAATCCGAGCTACGGTGAAAGAGTTATGATCCCTTGAAGTCGCGGAAAAATCATAGAAGAAAGGCTAGGAAGGCAAGTTCAAGGGAATTTTCGTAATTCTTCAGCCCGATTCCGGAGGTGGGGCCTTCTGGAAAGTTGAAGATCTTGTAACAATGAGAATACTGGGAAAAACGGCAACCAAATCCGAGCTATGGTGAAGGAGTTATGATCATTTGAAGTTGAGAAAAAATCCAAGGAAGAAAAGAAGAAAGTTGGAAAATATTCTAAGTGTTGAAAGAGGCCCAGAAACCAGCCAACTCACCCGAACCGGTTCGCCCATTAGTCACGCTCAGAATCCGTTACAAAATTCGTCACGCTTTCTAAGTGTGACAAATTGGCAGATACGGGATTTTTATTTTGTGCTTATCTTTTAGCCAAAAGAGTTTTATGTTTTGGGGACTCTTTTAAACGACCTCTAGGCTATATATTTAGTCATTAGGACTCTTTTTATTAAGATTTCATTGATGTAAAAGCTCCATAACAAGTAGGAGCATCTAGGAGAAAGATTCACATATTTTGCACCATTAATTCAGGGGCTTTTCCAGTTTTTCTTCAATCTTTGATTTCTTCTTTCGTGTTCTTGTTCTTCAATCGTGGTAATTTTTATTTCCAGCACTTTTATTATTATTTGCCATGTTAGGCTAGGTTTTTAAAGGTTGGGATACATGAACCCAACCTGATGTGTTAATTGCATGTGTATAATATTAGTCCTCTGAATTTAATGATTGATTATGATCGTATTGCGTAGTTACACAACAATTGTAGATCTTTATATCTCGTTTGCCTTTGGGTACTCGTGATGATTTAGAATGCAATTCGAGTGCTACTATCGCGATACTGATTTACTCATCCTCAGATTAAGTATGACGCGGGCTTGAACCTCGTATACGTAATGCTTGGGAGTACTAAATTCCGGGTCAAATTAATCAGTTAAATTTACGATTAGTTTTATACCATCAATACTCTAGGGTTGAGGGATTGTGTCTCTACCTTAATTTTTCCAATTAGTTTTAGTTAACTTCTTTATTTTTCCCTTTTTCCTTTCTCACTCAATCATCATCTTTTACACTTTATTTTTTGAAGTAATAAATCAATTGAAATCTATCAAACATTCCCTGTGGATTCGATACCCAGACTCGCCACTATACTCCACAAGAGTGTAATTAAAGTTTAGGTTTTTGTATTGTGGTTGGAAGCCGATAACAATGATTAACGTATTTACACGGACGCTCGGTTTTTCACACGATCAACAGGGTTGTACCCTCCTCAGTTTCCCATCGTTTAACACGAACAATCTTTTAGCATTGCCCCTGGCAATATATGGAGCCCTATAAGAGACCCTCAGGCAGCTCGACCAACTCAAAATTGGTTGGCAAATAATGTTTGGCTCAAAAAACCTTCTCGAATAGAACATCCAACACCAGGTGTGTCCTCACCATTGCCACACTTAGGCCTAAGGGAGTGTGATGACACGACCTAAAAGGTAAAGTGGGGAAGAATGGTATCTTATAAGAATACTGGACTGGGAGGATACTCACACAATAAAATAACTCTAGTCGGTTAAGAAAAGCCTAAGATAATAAAAAAAGAAATTAATGAAGTGGAGAATATACAACAAATGTTTAGTCGGAAAATCGTCCAAAACATAATTATTTTATTACTTCATTGCATTTATAAAGAGTTACATTGGTTGAATTAAATAGATCCTAATGAGGACTAGGCCTCTGAGCAAGATAATCAGCTACTTGCGTTATTCGTCCATCGTCTAGGAGAGGAGATAAATCCTCCTCGACTTCATTTGCATCTGTCTCCAATAACTCCCTAGGGATAACATCTATGGGGACCCACTCGTCATCCCTCCAGAAAGGGTTAGGCATCAGAATCGAAGGGGAGATCTCATGACAATACCAGAGTACTGAGTTCCTGGGGACCTTCATCTCTCTGAGAGAATTCAACGATCCCCTAATAAAGAATATCTCTTCAACTTCTGCTAACCTCGCCGGAGCATCTGTCCAACCCTGATCATAACCATCAGCCCACACTCGTCGAGGACCTTTCTTGAATAGATGCCTCATCAGCGTAACATCTCTTTAGAGACCGAAAACTATCATGTATGCTTGATGAACATGTCCTCGAAGCTCGTTAATCTCCCTAGCTGAATCCCTATCATCTGTACCTGCTCGCGGACCAGCCGATGAAGAGGAACCCTATAAAACTTAAGGGGAAACGCTCGATGAATGCTCTCTAAGTTGTGACACCTCCCTCCTGAGAGTTTTATTATCTTATTGAAGAACTTACCCGACCTGATTGATCTCAGAGGCATACAAAAGTTAGCTCTCAGAGCATTCACTTCCTCTTGAATAAAAGCGCCAACCTCTTCCATCTCCTGAAGCCTATCCTTCAGTTTGGCAATAAGCTCCGACTGGTCTTTAAAATTATGGTTCCTCGACCTAAGGGACTTGAAAATCCTTACAAAGTCTTAGAGAACTTGTTTACTAGCATAAGGACCCATAATCCTTCCTAGTTGAGAAGAAGCGGGTATATACTCATCAACATCATTCAGCTACAGACCATATAAGCATTAAAGAACGAGATCAGTACGCAGAAGGGAACAAAACTTCATTTCATTAAGAAAGGATTCACAGTACATCATCAAAAGGAAGGAACAACAAAATCAAGAAATACAAAAAGTTCCCTAAGAAGGATTAGTTGGCAACCTCAGTCTGTTCTGAGGTCGCTGGTTGCTTCCCCTTGTTTGCAACGGCTCCAGGTGTACCTCCCTCAGACATAACAGTCGCCATTCCTTGGTTGAGGGTCACTTCGACAGCGGTAGTCTGGACAATAGGAACACCTTCATCGATAGCAGGAGCCGGTGCCTCATCCACAACAGGCTTAGGGACAGAATCGTGCTCGTCAAAGAGTGGGGAGTCGATATCCACCTCGGTAACCACGAGAGCCTTGTTCCAGCCCTTCTTGAAGTTCAAACGGATGATATAGCCAATATGAACATCAACATACTCATACGCAGTGGCCCATCCGACTTTGTACGATCTTTCCTTATGGGTGGCAGCCTCGAATTCCACCATTTTCACCTTTTTTGCGAGCACCTTGTTCTCCTCTACCACGACCAACTTGCTCGTGCAGACTAAGTCGTAGGACTGCCTCAACTCCTTGAGATCCTTGGTTACTTCCCCTTCTCTCTATTGGCTTCAGTAAGGTCCAGATCAAAAGACTTTTGGGCAGTATATGCAGTCTTCAGACTTGCCTCCATCTCGGCATTCTTCTTTTCTAGCTCGGCGTTCCTCCTCACCAGCTCATCATGGATACGGTTGAGGACAGCGAAATTGGTCAAAAACTGAACGAAAGAGAAATGTCAACAAGAGAAGTATTTAACAGAATATTACGATAAAAGAGAAGTAAAAGCGGACTTACCAAGGTTAACCTCTGACTCGCCTTCAAGGCTAACTAGTAAGTCCCCATGGCCTTCTGACGATCAATCGGTAAAATTGCTCTTTCGAGCAACGTAAGAGACAATTAAGGAGAAAGGGCAATAAAGGCCCCCTCAGGCAAAGCATATACGGGAACCAGAGCTTGCCCCGCCTTTGTCCTTGCCTCCTCTCTCCTTTTCCTTCTCCTTCTCTCTTCCACCTTCTTTTCCTCCTCCTCCTTCTTTCTCTCCCTCTCTCTCAACAACTCCTCCTCCTTCCTCTTCTTCTCCTGCTCATGGGCAGTAGATTGAGAACCAGTAGTAACATCGCCACTTCCAGACTTCTGTATCTTCAATCGGCGAGTGATAAGAACATCATCATCATCATCATCTCAGATTAAATTCTTCCTGGGAGGAGCCATGTCTTCTTCGCTAGAACTTCTTGGGTCCCCTGAAGACTCTAGAACTTATGAACCCTCTTTCGATCTAGAAAATTCTTCACTACCAAAACTCTTCTCACTGGAATTGTCTTCAGCACCGCCCCTATTAGCACCCTCGCTCTCCTCACCATATTTTCTTTCCTCCTCGTCCAATTGGATAGGATCAGAGGCAACTTCTTTGGTGATGTCTAGATCAGGAATGATATCCACATGCCTCAAAATGAAATTGGACCCAATGTTTTTGTACTCCATAAGGAACGCCGCTGATCGAGGATGCTCACCATCAGCCAAGAGTTCCCTGATTTTCCAGGCTTTAACTAGCTCAGCAGCTCGGATCTCCCTAAGAGCAGGCTCCGAGTTCTTTATCTTCGCTGAAAAAGAAAAAAAGAAAGATATGAGAAAAAACATGCATGAACAGAGGATCAACAGGCAAAACAAAAGCTATTCCTACCTATGAATTCCTCCCCATAAAAGGGAATCACAAAATCAGCCGGACCTCGATCCTTCATCATGGGGAAAAAACTGCCAA
This sequence comes from Sambucus nigra, assembly GCA_949130495.1. NCBI lineage: Eukaryota > Viridiplantae > Streptophyta > Magnoliopsida > Dipsacales > Adoxaceae > Sambucus > Sambucus nigra. The sequence goes on along the minus strand of OX422219.1, from coordinate 16,051,762 downwards.
TTTTTGGTAAGAAACCCCTCATGCTAGTAGTCCTTATGGGAATCAGGTAGATTTACTACCAATACCCTATCAGGACTCCTAGCCTTGAGGTATAAAAGACTAGAGCTAGTTCGAGAAAAAGAATAGCAGAAGAAGATTTTAGCAAGCCCTAGAATGGTGCCATTGGGTTGATTTATTCTATGCACACCATTGACAATTTTCCAGACATTGGGCGAGCATTGTGCAGGAACTATATTGAACTAACCAAAAAAGTGCATAAACAAATTATTTGGGAGAAAAGTAAGACCTCCTAGGACAATAAGAGAACATGAATCCAATGATCGTCCTCCACTTCTCTGGCATTACGAGGGACAGGGGCACACTCAATGTTCACCCAGTTTGGAATGTTATAGTATTTTCCTAAATTTAGTTATCGATTTATTACCTATTTTCGACATCGAAAAAGAAAAACCCTAGTAGCGGATATGAAGAAATTCTAATAGAAAATACAACAACAAGAAATAAGAAGAACTTGCGATGTAAGAGTCAGCTTGAGACAAGGTAAAGTCACAAGCAGGGACTACGAGGAGATGTGGAAAAAGCTTGAAAATGGAAGACGAGACCTGAGAGTACAAAGAGCTACAATGAAAGCTTGGAGAAATTGAGAGGATGCGAAGAGATATGAAGGCAATGATTCAAGAAATGACCTTTCTAAAATGATTTAAACCTTTCTAATCATGATGCACCAAAAATGAGGCAATTTTTCGCCTAAGTCAGTTCGAGAAAGGGCGCTTTAGTTCAAAAGTGTGGCACGAATCACGAAATGCCATTAAAACTAATCATTTAAAATTATTGAGCCCAAATTGTGACCCAAAAATTTTAGGGGCAATTGTGGGTACCTCGATTTATCACTTTGGCCTAGACGAGAAGCCCAATCAAGCGCGACCCAAAGTCTAAAGGCCCAAGCCTCAACCAATTCAGTTTTGACCCAGTTAGTTCCTAAAATCTCTCTTCAGAGATATTCTAGGGATTGTGGGGTAACGTGGGGGAGTCCCACTCCTCCACTCTCCAAAATAACATATATATAACAAACCCTCCGCCCGGGGCAAATGGCATGCACTATTTTCATTAAAACACTCCCCCAGAGTAAAGAGAAATAATATACAGAGAGAAACACCATGGACGTAGGCCTTCTTATCGAACCACATACATTCTGTGTTGCGTGCGATTTTCATTCTTTTCGATTATTTATTTATTCCGGTGATTGCTATTATTTGTCTTTTTGTGCTGAATATATTTGTCACCACAGGCGACATGCCCAAAGGAAATAATTACTGCAACCTACTCTAGGAATGAAATGACTGAAGCGGCTAACTCAAAGTCCTACAACATCCACATATGATGCAACTGCGTAACCTTGGAATAGAACAATTATGGCGTCCCTGTGGCTAGACACATAAAAGGTTTTGAAAATATTTTATAGCAAGGGTTAGAACCCAAAACATTTGAAAATATTTAGCAAGTGAATTTAAATGCAGGAAATTAAAATGCATGAATGCTCTTCATATTTAAATTAGTGCTGTACACTCTCTTGAGGACACCTCATCCCTCCACCAATGTGCACGTCTAGCGCTCTATACATGACCCACCTAGCTAACCAACCCTTAACTAGTCTTGTTACATATACCCCACGATTTCCCACTACTCTAACCCTAGTGGGTTTAGTATACTTTATAAGTTATTAATCTCGTTAACTTATTTAAGTTGTTTCTCATTTAATGCCGTATAACATTCTCACGAGTTATACCACATATACATTTCACATCACGTATGTAGGTTTATAAGTTATTATTCACACTAAATTATTTAAATCAATTCCCATTTGATACCATATAATCATTTCACAAGTTATATTAATTATACATTTACACCATATATATATATATATATATATATATATATATATATATATATCAACATTCGCACTCATGTCGGATATAAATGCTATCACCCAACGCGTAGGAGGCGGTTACAGTTTCCCCCGTAAGTGCCAGTTCCATACCATAACGGCCCACCCGTATAAACAGATGCTATGATCTAGGGATTATACTCACCATGCATTCGCTAGCCAGGGGATTCACCCACATCGCTCAACCTCCTTCAATAGCATTAATATTGGTATGCTTTACTATAAATATTATTCACACAAATATTTATAAATCATATATATACTACACATCACCGTATATATGAAGAAGCGTAGAGTTTATGGATCCCCGGATTTAAATTTTCTCAATTAAAATCAAATTAATTTCCTTTTCAAGATGCGGAAGCGTACAAAGTGATGGTTCAACTTAAATACTAAAAACAAATTTTAATTTTCTTAAATTAAACCAATTAATCCAAGCCCTAGAATTGCCAAATTCATATTTTCAAATTCAACAAAATTAGGCGAAACCAATTTTATCAAATGACTTGAATTAAACAAACTTACCCAATATTTAGTTAAAGTCCAAATTAAATTGAGCGTGATATTTAAACCGAATTTTATCTTGAATTTGTCCTAAGCACGCGTTCTAAATTATGGTGCAAGATAAAATAAACAATATCACACTACGCCGCGATGTACGAGGAAAAACCCAAGACGGGAAAAAACCTCGGACGGCCCTAGCCACAAGTCCACTAGATATGGATTTTACAAATACAAGACAAAAGACTTACTTCCTCAACTCGAACCCTCTCAAGCCTTGATGCTCCTTCTTGTAGACACCTCTTCCTAGAGGACAACCACGGAGCTCCACCGCTGTCTCGGAATCCACCGATGGGACTTTATATGGTCACCGTCACCCGAGCATGGAGCCTTTCTCCGTGTGGGTAAAATCGCATGAAAACATTTCTTCTTTAATGGATGTAGAAGAAAACCAAAACTTCTCTTCTTGAATTCGGTAGAGATAAACCGGTGCCAAACTCCAAGCAATTTAATATGTATATCTGAACTTGGAATAAACTCAATTGGGTGTAAACACTAGAGTGATGAAAATATTTCTCTAAAAATCTCACTCAAAACATGAACATTTTCCTAAACAATTTTTGCTCTCAAACTCTCTCTAAGAGATAAACTAGGATGGAAAAAATTAAGTTGGAAAATTTGATTCCCGCACATTATTAAGTCTAAAAAAGTTGGTTAAAAACCAAGTGGGGAAAATGGGTAAAAACTGCCAAAAAACTGTTCCCGCCTAGCGGTTCGTTCGAACGACATTTCGTTCGAACGAACTCTCGTTCGAACGAGACTTCTAACGATACACCAGTACGGACTTCGTTAGAATCTCATTGCAAACCTCGTTAGAACGAACAAGTTCATTCGAACAACATTTCGAACGACAGACCAGTATAGGTTAATGAGAACTCGTTGGCAATCTCGTTCGAACGAAACCTGGTTCGAACGAAAAACTCGTTCGAACGACATTTCGAACGACTTCCAGAAATTTTGTAAAATTCGATTTTGGCCCAGAAACTTTATATACTTTAATGTAAAGTTCTAATTAAATTTTTCTGAAAATAAAAACGCAGTTTATATTAAACCTAACACCCAATAAACTTTGTTCCAAGCTCCTATATAAATATAATTGCATTCATACCTTGTGGAACTATAGTTGATGACGTATAAACGAGGCACGCAAACCGGCACATTTGATGAAGCTTTATATTCTTTGCCGCTACGTCTTCAACAAACACTTCATAGGCTTGAGAGTATTACAATGACATACTATCCTATGAATAAATGTTTTTGTCCGAAATTGAGCCAACACAATACATGGACTCAATTGGAAATTTGTATCCTTACAAATCTCCCCCTTTGGCTATTCCGGGACAAAAACCAAAACAAAAATCCTAAAGGGCCGTCAAGCTCTACTAGACTCAAAACATAAAATAACCCACCCAAACTTGACTCAACCCAATGATTAAACACTTTGCCTTTTAAAGATGCCGCTTTAGTAGAATACCTGCACGCTTAAGCAAACTATCAAACGCATAGGGAATATCAAAATATTAAATGCAATTAAATAAATTACTCCCCCTAAGTTAATTCTCCCCTTTATCAAACACATGACCTACTTAGAAAGACGTCTCCCCCTAAGATAAATCTCCCCCAAACTAAGATACGATAATAATAGGATTAGATACCATTTCTCCCCTATTTCTCCCCCTATCATTTCTCCCCCTTTTTGTTCAGGAATAGGCAAAGGATAAAGAACTAATAAACACGTTGAAGCTTAAAGTGTTAAGACATTAAAGCACATGAGCAACAAAAGTATAACTAATCCAAGATAGATACCAATTATGAAGTATAAGCATGGATGGACTAGAAAGCAAGGCAAAGACAAACAAAATATCATATATATGTACTAGAATTTTATCAAGAATACACAAGCACAGATATATAGATATAAACACACACATGACACACACAAAATAAAATAAGAGTCTTTCACACTCGTATGGCAAAAATGTGTCATATGGAAACGGAAGCGGAGGGGTGTGAACTTGCAACAATTAAATTTAGACCCAAACACTTAATAAACGTTCACGGAGTTCTCATTTGATTGCAAACTTCATCACATTTGAATATAACCTCATGTGACATATATATTGAACTCAATGAACAAACATACACAATGCATACAAGCCTAGCATATTGATGATTCTACAAACCAATAGAGTCATGACATGAAATACGCAACTAGGATAAACGGACATTGTGCAAACCGTTGATATACCATCCAATCTCCCTCAATATGCATTGATATTAAATTTGAATGAATATATCAATCAAACAAAGGCCTTGGCAATTTATTTTCTTTTTAATGCCATATTTTCTGTTTTTAGGCCTTTGGATCACGTATTTCTTTTAGATCTAATAAACGGTGGCTTACTATCGCAAAGGATTTAATTCATCCTTTCGGAGCCCTTCCCCATGCACATTTTATTTATCATGTTTTCATTTTTCACACAAATCTCACATGCAACGGATTTTGACATGCACTAGTCCTCCTAAGTCACAAATATGTAGATGACAAGATTGGTAGGAGAACATCTCACATAGCTCAAATATACATATGAAGTTACAATTTCAAAAGAGCTCGTGCACGTGTGAATAGAGGCATATAAAAATAGAATCCATTTAAACAACACAAAATCCAACTACTCTATATAAAACATGGTAAAGAACATTTTAAGGATTGAAAATCTAAACCAAAAGTTCTAGCCACGTGGGAGCGTAAAAGATGGGATTCAAACACAAATATATGCCACTTAGAGTGTGTCAAACCAAAATACACACAAAATAACATCTTTTTGAGTTTTTGACATTTTTAACCAAAAATAAAGATATATACTCAAAAGAATAAACAAAAATCATTTGTATTTTTCATTAAGCTTAACTGAAATAAATAAAACACAAATGATAAACAAAATATTTTTATATTTTTCAATTAATTCAAACACAAAATATAATACAAAAAGATAAACAAGTCATAATTTCTAGCATGTGATATGAAATAAGGCAATGACCAGAAAATGATTAAACAAGCATACATTTAGCATGTGAATATAGCATGAAGTACAAAAGCTAAAGTATGCAAACACTAACACATTCATCCTTTAGATTTAGCAAGGGAGGAAGTATGTGAAAGTAAATGAGAATCAAAAACCCTATTATGCAAGGCAACCAAGTCGGATTTCCTAACCCAAATTAATGAACAATGACTATCTTGGGGTGTAGGAACTTTAACTACCGTGGTTACTTTACTATGGGATTTTCTAGGAATTCGTTTAAGATCAAAAAAAAAAATTCCTAAGATGACCTTTTCGACCACAATGGGTACAAGTAAAAACATGTCGAAAAGATTTACCTAATAAGTGATCTTTAAATGCTTTCCTAGTAGATTCTCCTAAAATGTTGGTTTTGGCTTTAGGGACAAAATCATTACAAGAATTGAAGCCTAAACCACAAGTGTCATTTTTAATTTGGACCGTTCCTAAGATTTTATCTAGTTTTTCCGAACGACACTCCAAATCAAATTTGACATTACTAGAATCTTTTAATTTATTTTCCAATTCTAAAATGTTAGATTCTAGTAAAACATTTCGCTCTTCAAAAGCAAGAAGCTCCTTTTTCAAGAATTCCATTAAACCCCTAAGGCTATCTCTCTCGCCTTCTACATAATTAAGCTTCTCTTGAAGAGTCCTCTCACGTGTCCTAAGGTCTTATATTAAACCACTTTCATCAATGACCTTTAACTCTCTCTTAAACTAGCTTCTAACTTCAAATTAGCCCTTTTCAATTTAATAGATTCATTATATAGATCTTTAAAAGCATTTTGAAGTTCACTCACATCAACCTCTTCTTCATTTTCACTCTCTCTTTCTTCTTCACTCTCACTATCATCAAAAACAAGGGAATAAAAAACTTTGACCTTGGAAGTGTCATGTGTTAAGGTTTCATCTATTGATGAGTTCTCACTATCACTCACACGACTTGCCATAAAAGCCACAAAATTTTTCTGAGTGGGGGAATCGGGCTTTTCTTCCGTATCACTATCACTAAGGGTCGCATTATATGAAATGGGTCGCTTACCCTCTTTCCTTAGTTTAGTGGGACACTCAAAAGCCCTATGGCCATAACCTTCACAACCAAAACACTTGTTAGACTCGTCCCTATCTAAATCTTCATTTCTTGGTTTAGGGATCTTTTCGGCTTTAGAAGTCTTCTCGCTTTTATCATGTTTAGAAGATTCAAATTTCTTAAAATCATTTTTAAATTTAACTTTGTTAATTTTAAGAAATTTTCTAAATTTACGAGCAAATAAAGCCATGTCTTCCGAGTCACTATCACTCTCGCTCTCTACTACTTGTTTGACCTCTTTCCGGGCTTTTAAAGCAACACCTTTCGATTTTCTTTTCAATTTTAGAGGGAAACATATCTAGTTCATAGGTTTGTAAATCACCTACAAGCTCTTCTAATTTCGTAGAGGCTAAAGTGGGTAAAGAATTTAACACGGTCACCTTTGGAATAAATCTATCGGGTAGGGACCTTAAAATTTTCTTTACAACACGGTCGTCAGGTATTTTCTCTCCCAAGTTAAAAGATGAATTAACAATATCAGAAAGTCTAGCATAAAATTCATCAAACGTTTCTTTTTCATTCATTTTGATAGTTTCAAATTGAGTGGTGAGGTTTTGGAGTTTTAAAGCTTTAACGAAACTAGTTCCTTCATGAGTTATTTGTAAAATATCCCAAGCTTCTTTAGCGGTCTCACACGTCATAATACGTCGGAATTCATCCGGTGTGACAGCGCTAAATAGAGCATTTAACCACGGGAATTGAAATTAGCAAGTTTAAACTCATTTTCGGTCCATCTATCGGCGGGTTTGGGAACCCGTTCATTTTCAACTAAACAAGTTGGTGGGGACCACCCGTTAACAACAAACATCCAAACTCTTTCGTCGATAGACTTTAGTGCCGATCTCATACGCGCTTTCCAATACGCATAGTTTGAACCATCAAAAATAGGAAATTTAGAAAATGGGGAAAAATTCATTTTAGCCAAAAATTATTTAAGGATCTTTAACGAAATAACTTATCGTTTTTGGCTCTGATACCAATTTGAAGAAGCGTAGAGTTTATGGATCCCCGGATTTAAATTTTCTCAATTAAAATTAAATTAATTTCCTTTTCAAGATGCGGAAGCGTACAAAGTGATGGTTCAACTTAAATACTAAAAACAAATTTTAATTTTCTTAAATTAAAACAATTAATCCAAGCCCTATAATTTGCCTAAGTCATATTTTCAAATTCAACAAAATTAGGCGAAACCAATTTTAGCAAATGACTTGAATTAAACAAACTTACCCAATATTTAGTTAAAGTCCAAATTAAATTGAGCGTGATATTTAAACCGAATTTTATCTTGAATTTGTCCTAAGCATGCGTTCTAAATTATGGTGCAAGATAAAATAAACAATATCACACTACGTCGCGATGTACGAGGAAAAACCCAAGACGGGAAAAAACCTCGGACGGCCCTAGCCACAAGTCCACTAGATATGGATTTTACAAATACAAGACAAAAAACTTACTTCCTCAACTCGAACCCTCTCAAGCCTTGATGCTCCTTCTTGTAGACACCTCTTCCTAGAGGACAACCACGGAGCTCCACCGCTGTCTCGGAATCCACCGATGGGACTTTATATGGTCACCGTCACCCGAGCATGGAGCCTTCCTCCGTGTGCGTAAAATCGCATGAAAACACTTATTCTTTGATGGATGTAGAAGGAAACCAAAACTTCTCTTCTTGAATTCGGTAGAGATAAACCGGTGCCAAACTCCAAGCAATTTAATATGTATATGTGAACTTGGAATAAACTCAATTGGGTGTAAACACTAGAGTGATGAAAATATTTCTCTAAAAATCTCACTCAAAACATGAACATTTTCCTAAACAATTTTTGCTCTCAAACTCTCTCTAAGAGATAAACTAGGATGGAAAAAATTAAGTTGGAAAATGTGATTCCCGCACATTATTAAGTCTGAAAAAGTTGGTTAAAAACCAAGTGGGGAAAATGGGTAAAAACTGCCAAAAAACTGTTCCCGCCTAGCAGTTCGTTCGAACGACATTTCGTTCGAAAAAACTCTCGTTCGAACGAACTCTCGTTCGAACGAGACTTCTAACGACACACCAGTATGGACTTCGTTAGAATCTCGTTGGAAACCTCGTTAGAACGAACAAGTTCGTTCGAACGACATTTCGAACGACAGACCAGTATAGGTTAGTGAGAACTCGTTGGCAATCTCGTTCGAACGAAACCTGGTTTGAACGGAAAACTCGTTCGAACGACATTTCGAACGACTTCCAGAAATTTTGTAAAATTCGATTTTGGCCCAGAAACTTTATATACTTTAATGTAAAGTTCTAATTAAATTTTTCTAAAAATAAAAACGCAGTTTATATTAAACCTAACACCCAATAAACTTTGTTCCAAGCTCCTATATAAATATAATTGCATTCATACCTTGGGAGCATGGAACTATAGTTGATGACGTATAAACGAGGCACGCAAACCGGCACATTTGATGAAGCTTTATATTCTTTGCCGCTACGTCTTCAACAAACACTTCATAGGCTTGAGAGTATTACAATGACATACTATCCTATGAATAAATGTTTTTGTCCGGAATTGAGCTAACACAATACATGAACTCAATTGAAAATTTGTATCCTTACAATATATATGTTCAATCCAGGCTACCGGTGTACTAGGTCCGCACACAAGCCTTATGCTTTACTATAGATATTATTCACACAAATATTTATATATCATTTATATACTACACATCACTGTATATATATATATATATATATATAAATCTAGGCTACCGGTGTATTATGTCCATACACAAGCCTAAAACATGCAAGTCTATGGTCCGACTTCCTTTCAATTAATTATACACTAATTAATTTTCTTTATTTTCGTGTCACCCTAACAATTATACCCGGACTCTCTCTCTCTCTCGGCCCTAAATTCAATATTTCCAACCCATCGTTCAATTTCATTCAATTAAGCCTACCCACTTAATTAACAAGGTTTCAAATCACTCATACATGAACCTTAATTCTCCAAATAAACTAAATTCTTTTCCTCCCAAAATATTATTTAATTAAAGGTCCTTGAATTTAAGGGGTGTTACATACTTCCCCCCTTATAACAGAATTTCGTCCTCGAAATTCGGACGAGCCTAGTACTCCCAGTCACAACTAGCCCCGCAATCACTTACCTTTAGCATTGCCACACAAAGTTATTGAGCGAATGTAATTAACTAGAGCGCCCATACACCCTGTATCCATACTTAATCGCACTAAATGAAACACGACATTTACTAACCCTTAATCCGAAATATAACTTCAATCCCACAGTTATAACATTCCAAATACCTTCCTCATGGCATGAAAGTATACATATCCACTCTTATGTAACAAAAACACAACACATACTATCGCGCCCTTACTATCACTAGTTTTCTTGTGCGAAAATAAAACCCGAGCTATAATTCCTCGCTCGATAATAAGTCCAACCACTTTGAATCACATCATAAATGCCCCTACTCCCCGGGATTTCAACTTAACAATATTAGTACATTAACATGCAACGCATTTTGAATACATTACCGTATATATAGTCTAGACCCTATCTTAGGTGAAACCTAGCAACGATAATTCATACCCTGGTATCGCGATCATCCAGTCTTGCTATAGCTATCCACTATAGCTACACAACTGAAACTTAGAAAAAAATCCACACTACTCCCATAATCCTCGAAACTAGAAATCTCTCGAACGATGCAACCTTCCTCTTAGTGTACCTTCCACTCTCTTATGGTTAACACAAAATAACCCGCTACCCCACGGTACTTATATACACTATGGCTATTTCAACTAACACATCCACTAATATCCGTCTCACTCGCGCATCCTAGTGGTAACCATTCATAAGTTATGACGCACTCAATATCACTTCCAACCCCAACCCGCACACTTCAACATTTCATAATCTGTGGAACATCTTATTCCCATTCATCTGGAATATACCCAACATCATCGCCTTTGCGTTTTCTACCTGAATATGCTAAGTATCAACACAGTAGATACTCTGGCTCCTCCCAGGGTGCCCATACACACTATATCTCATGCATAATTGTACAAACCTCCCATCATCACTTACGTACCCATATTTGTCTCAATTTTGGCCCCCGCATTCTCGGCGTGGCTATATCCTCCAAATATTTTCGATGACTTTACTCATCACTATTAAATTCTTCCCGATATTACCTCACCTATCAACTTGTGGTGCAAAGCTTCGTAGTGTTTCTTTCCCAACACTTTCCGTCTCCACAAATCCTATCTCTTAGTGGCTCTCTTCTCAACGTATTTTCTCCACACGTTCACTAATTATCATTAGATCTGATGACTTATAATCCAATGACGCCTTCACACTTTTGACATTTTATTAAGGCTTATGCGTATAACACTTCCCATCATAGTCCTAAAGAACTTTTCCTAATGCACTATTCCTCAGCATTGTCAGTCCTTGATTTCAACAGAACCCAAAGCATATCCCCGAAACTCTCAAACCTTCTCCCTATACTCCTAAGTCTATCATGGACTCATGTGTCTCTAAAGGAGTCATATACTACTGCGCTCATACTATTACTAAGCCCTCAACGCTAAATATTAATGACGAGCTATATCTCTCCGTTCCACGGTAACCCAACATACCTTGAATCTCATCAGTAAGAGTCCTTACACACCGAGATCCAATATAACTCGATAATTGTACCCTCTGAAGTCTACTTCACAAGATATTATCGCAAATCAACCCTTTTCCAGGTGAGACATCTCAAGAAAATATACATCCAGTACTGAAACAACGAACACAATAGCCTTGCTATGATCTCCCGCCATTACGAACCCGTCCGTACCCAAGATAAAACTATACCTCAATTAACACCTCTTAAAGGAGATAGTCCTTAAGAAATACATCGTCTCAATGTACCCACCCATTCCTTTCAGTTGGAACTGAAGAGTACGTCGCTATTCCATGGTAAGAATACACATACTAGTGATATTAATGATACTTCCACTAAATTCATTTCTCACGCGAATCTAGTACTAATACATTACCGTGACCCGCTTGCATCACATAAAACACACCCCAATCATCTAGGAATAAAACTTATAGTTTCAGTTATTCATAACACTTCCGACTCAACGATTATTAGACATAACACCTGCGTCCTAACCAAACCAAAAACTTCTCCAACAGATGCTCCTACTAGGTATCTAGCTCTTGTCCCCTGACTTGTTGTGGAGAAGATCCACCCATGTGTTTCTACTCTTTTACAACTAAGGCAGCTCTCTGTGTCATCCCCCTTTATCTGGCCCCAACGAATTTAGTAGTTTTGACCCTGATTGCTGCCCCAAATGTCGTTTTGGATCCTCTGTTCCAATAGACTAGTTACTGGCCTTGATAGCCCTAACTAAACCCACCGTCACTCGATGGAAATTTCATAGATATCGATCATTAATTATGGGTTCTCTACTGGGTATTCCTTCCCTTGGTGCCTCGCTAGCACTAAAACCTAACCTCACTCTTCGATAGATTCTCCAACTCTCTTAACTCCCCTCTCTCGAGGGCATTGGTAAAAATGTAAATGTACAACCTTGATGACAACGAAACCAGTTATCCTTGCTAGATCTCATATCCATGCCTGTACATTTTACCCACGGGTCTAATATCAACTTACAACCCTACTTGGTTCTTCGTATCCCTCTCATTAGATACTAAGTTTATGAATTACTTTAACTTTCCTTCCCATTAAGTCACTATCCGACCCTTTTCGAAAGATTACTTAAATTTCTTTGTCTCTCAATTAACCTCTAGTGAAAGAATTCATAAAAATACGCATTCCAAATTCATTGTCATTCACGGTATCTCCCTATGGATGTGGCGATTGGCTCCAATCACCCCATACTGCTTCTTAGAGCAAACTTCTTTGACCGAAATTTTGACTTGAGTGTCACTACACTCCCCCACATGTGATCCCAATTATATGTTCTCTACCTATTGGTATATCACTCTTTCGCACCTCCCTTGCATTCTAGCGGATTGTTCTTCTATAACCAAAAATTTACTTCGGCCCTTACCCCTTGTACTCCACACTTGGGAGTTTAACATTGCTCCATCATCCCTCGTGACAGTTCTTTGGGCAACTACTGAACCCTTAACGGTTACTCTAATTTTAATTATTCGAATAATTATCATGGTGACTCCTATCGCGTCACTGCTTCCGGAATACCCCATGGCTCCTGTTGAATCCTCCCTCCTGCAATCCTTCTAACGTCCCACGTTAGTTGTTCTAAAAATGTTCGATCTTCTACTCTCTACCTAAATCGTATATGAATCAAATGAACTATACCCTATAGAAGGAGAACGTAAATCGCATACATGAAGGAATACAACAATCCTACAATAAGGCCCTATATCAAAGAACACTACGTTAAAATGTGAAAAGTCGTAAAGATCCTAAGGACACTAGAACCTAATGCTCTCATACCATCTGCGACACCCCGCCTAATAAAATATCGGGTGATAAGTCCTTGTAAGGACACAAATTTCCAATTGAGTCCTTTGTAGTTTTGGCTCAATTTTGGATAAAAACATTTGAGTCAAAGGATAGTGTTCATGTATATCCTTCAAGCTTATGACACGTAATGTTGAAGACGTAGCGGCCAACATTTCAAGTGGACACTTATTGTTGGTTTCTTGTGCCTCATTTATGCGTTATCGACATCATTATAATCCATTATCTCCAAAAGGTATGAATGCACATTATATATATATATATATATATATATATATATATATATATATAGGAAACTTGGAATAATTTTTAATGGGTGTACTTTTTCTTTAAAGTAAATTTTCAGAAATTTTTTTGGCTTAAAATGAAAAATGTACATTCTGAATTTTCGTTCGAAGGAGAATGTCGTTCGAACGAGTTTTCCAACGAGTTTCCCTTTTCTACACTGACATTTCGTTAGAAGGGTCGTTCGAACGAAATGTCATTCAAAAAAAAATATCGTTCGAACGACATTTTTGGCGGGAACAGTTTTTGGCATTTTCCCACTACTCTGTCCCCACTTTCTTTTGATGGTTTTTAACCATTTCTGGACATATTTTTTCCTAAGATTTTTCACCTAATTTTGAGAGCTTATAATAGAGAAAATTAATGTTTAGAAAAGTCCATTTTGTGTGTCTAAATTAGATGACTTAAATCCTTCCAAAACACAAAGGTTTACACCCAAAATTGTTTAGTTTAGAATTCCAAGTATCTCTACATATATATTTATTACTTGGAGTTTTGTTTGGCACCATTGGTTCATCTCTACCACAAAGAAGGAGAAGTTTGGGTTTGCTCTTATTTCCCATAAAATAAGAAGTCTTGGTTTTGCTGCGCCGTGCTCATACGGTGAAAGGCATCATGTATGGTTGGCGGAGTCCAAATAGCTTCATTGGAGGAGTCTAACGTTCTGGTGGAGTTCAAAATTTTAAACTAAGCAGAGGTTGGTACAAGAAGACGCGTTAGGGGCTTGAAAGGAGTCGAGTCGAGTTGTGTAAGTCATATGTCTTGTATTTGTAAAATTTCGTACTTAGTGGACTTAAGGCTAGGGCCGTTCGAGTTTTTCACCATTTGGGTTTTCTTCGTACATCGCGGCGTAGTGTGACATTATTTATTTTTCTCTTGCAAAATCACCTTAGATTGCATGCTTAGGCAATTCAAGATAAAATTGAATTTATCACACTAAAGCTTAATTTGGTGCTTAAATTAATTTGGGTAATGTTTAATTAATTTAATTCAAGTCAAGATAATTTAATTTGGTAAAATTTGGTTTGGCCTAAATAGAAAAATGAATTAATCTTGTTAGGCAAATTTCTAGGACTTGGGTTGAATTAGTTTGGTTTAAGTGAAAAATTTATCAGTTGTTTAATTTAATTTCACTTTGAGTTTAGTTTAATTTTAATTTAAAAAGGAATTAAAATTTGTTCTTTGTGTGTGTTGTGGTGAACCATCCTATTCCACATTTTAGAAAATTCATATTTAATTTTAAAAGAAAATTTAAAATTGGGGGTCCCTATCATTTTCAGATTGGTATCAGAGAGGGAGCGCTAATTTATTGCGTTAAGGTCCTTTTAGATATTTTTGGTTAAAAATGGAATTTTTCCCATTTTTAAAATTTTCTATTTTCGATGGTTCCATTTACGCGTATTGGAAAGCGCGTATGAAATCGACACTAAAGTCTATCGATGAGAAGGTTTGGTTGTCAGTTATTAACGGGTGGTCCCCACCCACATGTTTTGTAGAAAATGAGCGTGTTCCCAAACCGGTAGATAGATGGAGTGAGAATGAATTTAAACTTGCTAATTTTAATTCCCGAGGATTAAATGCTTTGTTTAGTGCGGTCACACCGGATGAATTCTGACATATCATGAAGTGTGAAACCGCTAAGGAAGCTTGGTATGTATTACAACTCACTCACGAGGGAACTGGTTTCTTTAAAGCTTCATAACTCTAAAACCTCACCACACTTGAAACTAGCAAAATGAATGAAAAAGAAGCACTTGATGAATTTTATGCTAGACTTTTCGATATAGTAAATTCATCTTTTAATTTGGGTGAGAAAATACGTGAGGACCGAGTAGTAAAGAAAATTTTATGGTCCATACCCGAGAGATTTATCCCTAAAGTGATCGTTTTAAATTCTTTACCCACCTTTCACTCTACCAAACTTGAGGAATTAGTAGGTGATTTGCAAACCTATGAGCTAGATATGTTTCCCTCCAAAAATGAAAAGAAAATAGATAAGGGCATTGCTTTGAAAGCCCAAAAGGCGAAAAAACAAGTTGTGGTTGATGAGAGTGATAGTGACTCGGAGGACATGGCTATGGTTGCTTGGAAATTTTAAAATTTTCTTAAATTTAATAAAGATAAGTTTAAAAATGATTTTTAGAAATTTGAAAATTCTAAGCATGACAAAGACAAAAAGATCCCTAAATCTTATAATGAAAATCTTAATAGGGACAAGTCAAATAGGTGCTTTGGTTGTGAAGGGTATGGCCATAGGGATTTTGAATGCCCCACTAAACTAAGGAGAGAGGGAAAGCAACTGATTTCATACAATGCTACCCTTAGTGATAGTGATAAGGAAGAGGGACCCGATTTCCCCATTGAGCGCAATTTTACCGCGTTCATGGCAAGTCATGGGAGTGATAGTGAGAACTTGTCCAATGATGACCCTAAAATACATGACACTTCCTAGGCCAAAGTTTATGATTCCCTTATTTTTTATGGTTCTGAGAGTGGAGAAGAGAGAGAGAGTGAAAATGAAAGTGATGAAGAGGTTGATGAGAGTGAACTTCAATTTGCATTTAGAGAATTATATGAAGAATCTATTAAATTAAAAACCGAAAATTTGAAGTTAGAAGCTAGTTTAAGGGAGTGTGCCAAGGTCGTTGATGAGAGCGCATTGGTTGATGACCTTAGGAAACGTGAGAGAGCTCTTCGTGAGAAGCTCGAGTTTGTTGAAAAAGAGAGAGAAAGTCTTAGAGATTTAATGGAGACTATGAAAAAGGAGCTTCTTGAGTTTGAAGAGAGGAAGAGGTTACTTGAGTCTAGGATTGTAGAGCTTGAAAAGAAAGTGAGGGACTCAAGTAGAGTTTGATTTGGAGAGTCGTTCGGAGAAATTAGACAAAATCTTAGGAACGGTCCAAATTAAAAATGACAGTTGTGGTTGAGGCTTCGATACTAGTCATGACTTAACTCATAAAGTCAAAACCATTGTTTTGAGAGAATCACCTAGGAAAGATTTTAGAGATCAATCCTTAGGTACCTCTTTTTGACATGTCTTTACTTGCTCACATTGTGGTCGAAAAGGTCATCTTAGGAAGTTTTATTTTGATATTAAAAGAATTTCTAGGAAATCCAAAAGTAAGGTAACCAAGATCCCCAAATCACGAGATAGTCATTCTTAATTAGCATGGGTTAGGAGATCCGACTTATTTGCTTTACAAAACATGATTTTTGATTCTCATTTGCTTTCACATGATTCCTCCCTTGCAAAATCAAAAGGTTAAATGCGTTAGCTTTGTTTGCATAATCTAGCCTTTTGTGCTTTATATCATATATCCTTGCTAGGAGTATGCATGTTTATCATTTTCTAGTCATTGCTTTATCACATATCTCATGTTAGAATTATGATGTTTGTTTATCTTTTGTATTGTAATTCTTTCATTTTTAGTTTGCATTAAATGAAAAATACAAAAAGATTTTTTTTATCATTTATGTTTTATCGTATTAGTAATTTAGACTTAATGAAAAATACAAAATGATTTTTGTTTGCCTTTTGAGCACATTTTGTTGTGTTTGGTTAAAATTCTCAAAAACTAAAAAATATTTTATTTTTGTGTGTATTTTGGTTTTATACATCTTTTGTGGCATATGTTTGTGTTTGAATTGTTCACACCGCTACCATGTGGCTAGAACTATTGGTTAGAATTTTAATCCTTAAAAATGTTCTTTGTCATGCTTACATGGAGTAGTTTAAGTTTGACTTGCTTAATGGATTCACTTTTATATGCCTTTTCATACACATGCACGAGCTCTTTTGAAATTTTAACTTCACATGTATATTTAAGCTTTATGAGGTTTTCTCCTACCAATCTAATCATCTACGTATTTTGTGACCTAAGAGGACTAGTGGATATTAAAATCCGTTGAACGTGAGATTTGTGTGAGACATAAAAATGATATCCAAAAAGCTTAACTTCACATCGTGTGTAGTTGATGGAGTCCAAAAAGCTTCATTGGAGGAGTCCAAGGTTCCGGTGGAGTCCAGAATTGTTGACTAAGGAGAAGTTGATCCAAGAAGACGCGTCTAGGCTTGAAAGGAGTCGAGTCGAGTTGTGTAAGTCATCTGTCTTGTATTTGTAAAATTTCGTACTTAGTGGACTTAGGGATAGGGCCGTCCGAGGTTTTTTCCGTTTGGGTTTTCCTCGTACATCGTAAAATTGCATTTGTTAAATTGCAATTTAACAAATGTAAGTTAAACCACTTGCCTTAGATTTTTAGAACCAAGTCCTTTGATGAAGGTGATGAATTGGAATCAAGGATCTCTTCTTGTTCTTGAAGAAATCTTCCAAAATGCCCAAATTCTCTTCTAAGGGTTCTTCTCTTAAGCTCTCCCCAATTTTAATCTTTTAAAATGACTTTAAGTTGCCTTACCCTTTCACCATTGGGGTTAAAAACTCAAATCCCGTTTTTGGGCCTATGGGCTTTATAAAAAGGGCTCAAACTCTTAATTTGGAGCTCAACTATGTCTAATTAAGTCTCGAAACTCAATATATACATATGGCCACTCATTTTGGCCACTCATTTTGAACTATTTCGACCCTACCGGACTCAACCGTGCTCTCAAAATCGACATCTAGATTAATTTATAACAGCTTCCAAATTTAAGACCTCCAAATACGACATAAAATAATCCAAAATAATTAATCCTCAATTCTCCAAATTAATAAATTCCTCAATTTAAAAATTTCTCAAATCATGAATTTAATTATCTAAATAAAGTAAATTATTTTCCTCCCAAAATATTATTTAATTAAAGGTCCTTGAATTTACGGGGTGCTATAATTATGAGCCGGATCGCAAAGGATCATACTATCAATATTATTATTCTAGTCGCTAGAGAGGCTAAACATCCAACGACTGGGGGAACAACCCCAACTCTTGATAAAGATGTTCGACATAACGTGAGTCATATAGAGATCACCAAGCCACACCATCTCCCTCCCATCAAGGTGGCTCAAGGATATCGAGAGGACTTAACATGTGAAGATGAATACTGTTGGGAGAGACACGAGATATTGGATACCTCATATCGGCCAGGGGCGACCCCAACTCCTACTTACCAAGGGAAACATGTTCAGTATAACCCACAAAGTCACAAAAAATGTGGCGCGTTCGACAAGCTAAGTAGGGGACTTACTTTTAATCATCTCGACCCTATAGAGGGTGGTAGTCGAGATAATACCCTCCATTGCGTTGGTGGAACACGCACCACTGGTTACCCCAATGAGGCTTGACCGAGATGACACCAGGAACGAGGGGAGCATAGAGAAGTTAAAACTGGAGAGAGGAATCCGAATTGGGGACCGACCGATGAAGCCATTACTGAAGGGGAAAGAGCGAGTGACAACATGGTTCAAGATGAGAAACCTTAAGACAAATAAATCAAGAGGTTAGAAGACAAGATCGACTGTCTCAAAGTCGAGACCCCAGTCACCGGGATTACTTGAAGGACTAACCTTTTATGCCAAATATAGTTAGCCATCCAACTCTCGGTAAGTTAAAACCTCCGACTGTGACTCCTAGGTATGATAGGAGTATTAATTTTATTCACCACATAGAGACTTATTTGTTGGCTGCTAATATTTATTCCACCTTGAACGAGATGATGTGTCAATCCTTCTCTGGTACTCTCATTAGTTCTCCCCATGTGTGGTACACCGGCCTGTCGAGAGGATTTACATAAGACTTCGAATAGTTGGTTGATAAACTTATTTATAACTTTTCTTTCGGCATGAAGCCTACCAAATATGTGACTCATTATCTGAATGTTAGGCTAGGGAAAAATGAGCCTCTGAGGGACTTTATTTCTTGGTTCAATATTAAAAAGTTTGAGGTAAAGGATTACGAAGAGAACATCGCCATGACAACTCTCATTAGTGGGATTCAACTGTAAAAACTTATTAGAATCTTTATAAAGATCCTCTAAAGTCCCTGACAGAACTTTTGGTTAAGGCTGGGAGAATCATGAATCCGGAGGATGCCACGATGGCTAAGAGAGGAGACCAAAAAGAGGTTGACAACATCATGTTCTGCTAAAGATGAGATAAATAAAATGATAAGGAATGGAAGAAAAGGTCTAATAATGATAAATTTGCTAAGTACACTCGGTGGATAGTTAGTCCAGATCTGATTCAAAATGAAATAAAGGACGATAAAGAACTTAAGTGGCTAGAAAAGTTAAGAGCCCCCCTCATAATAGGGACAAGAGTAAATGGTGTGAGTTCTATTAGGATCACGACCATACGACAAACTAATGCTTTGCTTTGAAAGATGAGAATGAGAAGTTATTAAAACAAGGGAAGTTACAGAAGTACGTTGTCAAAAGAGGGAGCATAAATGACAACGGAAATAAATAATCCTCATCAAAAAATAATAATAACAAAAAGAAAATGGTGCAAGTAAACAAAAACGACGTCAGATGATTATGATCAAGATGACCTAGACCTTCTCGCCAAACCTCTTGACTTTCATTGTAACCTTCATATAATTTCTTTTAATGTAAAGATGACATGTGGAGGAATTATAGGTGGAGGAAAGAAACAGAACGATATGAAGGATCGCGTAACTAAAGCCAATGCAGGGCCTAAGAGAGTAGAAATCAATATGGTCGAGGTCGATATTAAACCAAGCAAGGTTAAGAAAGTTGAAATGGATAGTCTCGTAGTAGGATTTTCCAGATAGGATTTCAAGGGGATTTTAGTCCCACATAATGATCCTCTCATCATCAGCACACGAGTACACAACTATAACTTGTCTTGTATCTTTATAGATGTGGGAAGTTCGACCAACATCATGTTTTGTGATTATTTCAAAAAGATAAAACTAATAAAGAAGAGACTAGTCATGTATCACCACCCATTGATTGGGTTCAGTTGAAAGAAAGTGTACCCTACGAAGTTTTTTAGATGGACGTTTAAATGGGGACCTGGATGAGGTACTTGACCAGGAAAATCAACTATATTGTGATGGATGAGAATGTATTCTCGGCCTACAACATCATTTCGAAAAGGTTAGCACTGAAGGAGCTTATAGTTGTTCCCTCCACCATACAATAAATAATGAAATTCTTGACTCCTTATGGAATTGGGAAAGTAAATGGTGACTAGGTGGATGCACACGAGTGCTACTTCTCCTCGAGGGAAGAAAGGGAGGTCCACAAGAGAAAGACGACCTCGTATAATATTAACACTCTTGATCCAAGAGACGAGAAGAAACTTAAAAAGGAAGAACCTGTAGAGGAGTTAGAATCTATCATCCTCAATGAGTATGATTGGAAAAAAACCATCCAAATAGGCTCATCCCTCAAGTCGAAAATAAATAAGGAGTTAATTGAGTTATTGATAAGAGGGCAAAGTGTGTTCGCGTGGAGCCACAATGATATATCATGAATTGTCCCTAAGGTTATCTATCATTGGCTTAACCTGAATGAGATAGTGAAATCAATGAAAAAAAGAGAATGCGACTTTTACAAAGATAGATACGAAGTTATATAAAAGGGAGTAAAGAAGCTACAGACTGCAAACTTTATTAGAGAAGTGCAATACCAAGAATAGTTGTCCAATAGTGTGCAAACCAAATGGAAAGTGGAGGATGTGTATAGACTTCACTAACCTTAATAAAGCTTGTCTAAAGGATAGTTTTCCTTTGTCGAGAATTTTCCAAATGGTGGATTCTACAACCGACTATGGACTCATGAGTTTCATGAATGCGTATTTTGGGTAAAATCAAATCTCCATGTATAAAGGGGATGCTGAGAAGACATCCTTCATCACAGATAAAGTAACGTATTGCTATAAAATGATGTCATTCAACTTGAAAAATGCATGGGCTATCTTTTAAAGGATAGTTAACAAAATGTTCAAGGACCAGATTAGGAAGACAATGGAGGTCTATGTGGATGATATGCTAATGAAAAGTCTAAAGGCCGAGAGTCCCGTGGTCGACTTGGAAAGAATGTTTGATATCATGGATCAGTATCGAATGAGGTTAAATCCAACAAAGTGTGTGTTCGGCATTGGAGATGAAAAATTCTTAGGATTCATCATGAATTATTGATGCATTGAAGAAAATTATACCAAGATAAATTCATTGATTGACAATAATATATCGAGAATGATCAATGAGATTCAGAGACTCATAGGCTGAGTTGTTGTCACACCCTGCTTTTTTGTATGAATGCACACGAGAGTATATATAAAGTAATGAATTTAAGTTAAGGTGGAATAACGAAACTTTATTCATTATTACAATAGTATACGTAGGGTAGTACCACCACAGGGGTGAGTTACGTCCTTTTAAGATGGACTGTGAAGTAAAAAATCAAAAAGTACCACTCCTTGCTCCCATGTGGCTTATTCTCCGCCCACACAGTCACGTATACAAACAGGTGATCGGTATCTGTATCTAAAGGGGAAGGGATATTATCCTTTTTCTCCTAGTTCATCTGAAGGAAAAAAGAATTAGCACAAATATGTTAAGCAGACTTTAGCATTTAAATACACTTGCTAGATTTTCAAATGTTTTGGGTTCTAACCCTTGCTATAAAATTATTTTCAAAAACCTTTTAGGTGTCCTGCCAGAGGGGCGCCGGTCTTAATTCCTTCCTATAGGGTGCCTAGCTACAACTTATGTGGATTACTGCGGGATCTTTGTTTAGACGCTTTCCTGATTCTACCTTTAGATAGGGACTTTTCCAGTTGTACTATTGAGGTTGTACTTTCATATTCAGTCCTATACCAAATTAAACAGGAATCTCATTTGATTCATTCTTAGCATCACTGCCAATTTTTTTTAAACTTACTAACCACCTAGTATTCAAAGGGCATGGTGCTAAATTTTATCTTTATTAATCCGACCCAACCAACATACTTGGAAAGCAAATAAACGAATACAAGAAAGAAACTAAACATGGGAATTTATATATATACATGGTCTGAAATGTATAGATAATATAACTGGAGAAATGGTTATATGGTATCAAGTTGGATATGGATATGAATAAGTAAGTGTGAAATATAACTTATAACTCGTATACATGAGATAATATTACTTGTGGGGATGTTATATGAATTAAAGTGAGAATTGATGCTTTGTGAAAGTTAATGTGAATAATAACTCATAAAGTAATGTACTATACTCACTTGGGGGTGTAATACTGGGGTAATTAGTATAGTATTTTTGGGACAAGCCTAGTTACGGGGAGAGTGGTTAGGTGTATTGTGTATAATTCATTAGGCATGCACTTTAGTTGAGGGGTGAGGTAAACTCAAGGGAGTGCACGACACTAATTTAAATACGGAGAGCATTTGCATATTTATTTCTTGCATTTAAATGCTAAATATTTTTAAATGTTTTGGGTTCTAACCCTTGCTATAAAATATTTTCAAAAACCTTTTAGGTGTCCTACCACAGGGGGTCCATGCCTGATTCCTTCCTACATGGTGCGTGGATGCAGCTTATGTGGACTGTTGCAGGTTCTTTGTGTAGACACATGTTTCATTCTATCTCTAGATTGGGACTCATT
The DNA here is from genome assembly GCA_949130495.1 of Sambucus nigra. Classification (NCBI taxonomy): domain Eukaryota; kingdom Viridiplantae; phylum Streptophyta; class Magnoliopsida; order Dipsacales; family Adoxaceae; genus Sambucus; species Sambucus nigra. The sequence goes on along the minus strand of OX422219.1, from coordinate 16,028,735 downwards.
TTGTTGTACTTTTACATTCATTCTTGACATGTATTAGTACTCTTTTATACTTGCACTTTTTGGATGGCTTGTACTCGATATTGTTCGACAAACTCTTGTACTTACTTTGTAGCATGTTTAGTTTCTTTCTTGTATTCGTTTATTTTCTTTCCTAGTATGTTGGTTGGGTTAGATTAATGAAGATAAAATTTTGCATCAGCTTAATGAAAGACTAGGTGGTTAGTAATTAATGATTTAACGACAGTGATGATAAGAATGAACCAAATAAGATTCCTGTTTAATTTGACATAGGACTGATCACCTGGTATTTGTAAAACATTTTCTTAAAAATTTCCCAATATTATTTCTCACATTTGGCCACCAATATTTCTTCTTTAGGGCGTGGTACATTTTAGAACTTCCGGGGTGAATCTTAAATTTTGAACGATGGGTTCTTGCAATACTTCTTCTGGAAGAGATGAATCATCAGGTACATACATGCTATTTCTAAATTGACAACATGTTTCCTTACCGTATGAGAAGTTAGGATTTTTATCTCGAAAGGTTTGTACAAAAGAATCTGGGGTTTGTTAAACTAAGATTTTCTCTCTCAATTCGGGATAAGCAATGATGTTGGAAAATTTTGTGAAAGGGGATATCAATCGATTGTCATATTTCTCTATGGTAGCAGCAATATCGTAAGAAATTAAAGTGTGGAGTCTTCCTACTGAATTTCTACTTAAAGCATCGGCTACTAAATTGCCTTTTCCTGGATGGTAATTTAATTTAAATCGGTAATCCTGCAAAAAATCCATGTGGCGTCATTGTCTTAAATTCAAGTCCTTTTGACTAAAAATATATTTCAAACTCTTGTGATCATAAGAGATTTGAAAATTTTGACCGCAAAGGTAACAACACTAAATTTTCAACACAAACACTACAGCTGCTAATTTAAGATTATGGATAGGATAATTACGTTCATGAGTTTAGAGTTTTCGTAAACCATACTCTATCACTTTCTCATTTTGAATTAACACACATCCTAAGCCTTGCAATGAGGCGTCGGTATATACATCGTAGCTTGCATCACTAGAACGAATAATGAGGATAGGAGAAGTGGTAAATTTTTCCTTCAAAATTTAGAATGATTTATTACATTCATCACTCCATATAAATGGAACTACCTTCCTAGTTAGATTTTAAAGAGGGAGATCAATGCAAGAAAATCCTTTTACAAAACGACGGTAATATCCAACTAATCTAGAAAACTCTTTATCTTGGTAATATTGGTAGGATTTTTCCATTCTAAAATGGCTGAAATTTTAGTCGGATCGACTTGGATTTCATTTTTAGAAATCACATGTCATATAGATTTTATTTCCTTCATTGAAAAATCACATTTTCTCTTTTTAGCATATAACCGATGATTTCTGAGAGTACCTAAGACTGCTTCAAAATGTTGGGCATTTTCTACTGGATTTTGATAATAAACAAGAATATCGTCAATGAAAACGATAACGAATTGGTCAAGAAAAGGCATAAAGATTCTATGCATTAGATCCATAAATTGGTTAACCCAAATGACATTATCATAAATTCAAAATGTCCATAACGATTTCAAAAAGCATTTTTGGAATATCTTCTTCTTTAACTCATAATTGATGGTAACTAGATTGTAAATCTATTTTAGAAAAGACCATTGGTCCTTGAAGTTGATCAAATAGATATCTTATTTGGGGTAAGGGATACTTATTCTTAATAGTTATTGAGTTCAGTTTACGATAGTCGATGCATAATATAAAGCTTCCATCATGTCTCTTGACAAATAATATCGAAACTCCCCAAGGAGAAGAACTTAGCCGAATAAAACCTTTTTCAAGTAGGATCAAGTCGATACTGAAGTATTAAAATAGGAAATTTATTAGGATAAATAAAGATACTAAATTCCATTTCTTGGGAAGGGGGCAATCCAGGTAATTAATTGGGAAAAACATATTTGAATTATTCTAAAAGGTTCGGAATTAAATAAGTGACTTGAATTTGGAAACTTGATGGTTCACACGGACCTGATTCTTAAAATACAAAAGAATAATTATCTTCGTTTCGAAAATAAATTTTCTTGACATGAAAATTGATATAAGCATGATGTCTTGACAGAACATCCATTCCGATAATAATAGCGAAATCAAGAGTATCTAAAATTATCAAATTAATAAGAAGTGTTCCTAAACCAAGTTGAATTCTACAATTCCTATAACCTTGTGCTGGTGTATTGATTTCACCTGTCGGTAATTCAATATCCAATGGAGCACTTAAATATGTAGGTAGTAATTGCAATAATTTATCTAGTTTAAGACTGATAAAGGAATGTGTTGAACCTGAATCAAATAAAACATGTGCAGGAAGATGTTGGAAAAATATCATACCTTCTATCACGTCATGGGAGTTTCGTGTAAGCAATATTGCATAATTCTTTCACGACACGGGATTGGCACAATTTCTTTAACATGATTCGGCTTAGGTTGATTTTGGATAAGACGTGATTTTGAATTTTGTGAGGGATCGTTTGACTGACGACGGATCAAAATAGATATTAACTTATGACACTCTTGCCAGACATGTCCTACTTCGTGACATTTATGTCAACGAATCCCTAAATGCGTTGAGAGTAAGCTTGTCCACTCGAGTTTGGATAGGGTCGAGGTTGAGACTGAGGTGGGTATCTAATAACATGATTATTTTTAGTAACGGTGGGAGACGATCGTGTTACTGTAAAAGAATTGCTTTTTACAATTACCGCAACGTCAATAAGTTGAGAATACTCACAGATTTGTAAAGGAGCGATCAAATTCTTGATTCTTGGATGTAGTTTTATTTCAAATTGCTTACACTTATTTATGTCAGTATCTATTTACTTGAGGGAATAATGATATTACTCGATAAATTTGGCTTCATACTGGCCTATAGATAGATTGGCTTGTTGCAATTTTAAGAAATCAACAGTTTGTTGATCTCGTTCAACCACGAAAAAATACTTTTTGAAGAAAATCTCATTCAAATTTATCCTGAGTAAAATTAATAACGTTCTGGTTACGTGACGCCTCTTGCCTTAGAAATAAGCTTCACCTTCAAACATGTAAGCTTCTAAAGTTAGTCGAAGATTAGTAGCTATACCTACTCCATTCAGAATTTTCACAATCTGGCATATCCATTTCTCGGCTTCACCGGCACATGACTTTCCAAGAAAAGACGAAGGTCATTATCTCAAAAATTCTTTAAGGGCATTCATCCTACAGATTTCTTTGAAAATATCCTCTGGAGTAGAACAAGAAGTTTGTTGTTGTCGAGCTTAAGAAGTGAGTTCCTAAAGACATCGTATGATTCCTTCAGTTTGAGTTCCAGCAGAGGGGATTCAAGTAGTAACCATCCTAAAATATAATAGAATAGTTTTAATAAGAAGAATCATAAAACAAGGATATGTCAGAACCCTATTATATTATACAATATATGTTTTATGATACATTAAAGTTATAAATCACATAATAATTCGTTTTTAGTGCTCAATTATAGCTGTTAATTAATCTCCTATGGGTTAGTGTGACACACTATGTATAATACTTTGTTACGCTATCTACATTAGGAGACAACTTTAACTTTGGGTTTTAGGTAGGAACAATAGCCTCGTCCTCAGAGTTGGATTCCGGACTAACTAGGTAATCTTCTTGGTCTGGGGAATCATTAATCGAGTCGTTACTAGTGTCAGAAGAGTAATCACCATATATTTCGCCATTTGACGTCGCATGGAGTATTTGTGAGTGCAAGATTGATAGATTCTTGAAATATTACTGGATCATTTACGTAGTCATCTACTTTTTTCATAACTTGCATTTCACCTAAAACTCTACTAGTGAGTACTAACCACTTGACATCACTACAATCACCTGCCCAATCTTTTTTTACTGAATGAATCATTTCCTGTAGCCTTGTTAACGCTTCTTCCCAGACTCTTATTTCCCAACGGTTATTCGGCTCAATATCCACATTGAACAAAAATGTATCCCAACTATCCGTAAAGCAAAGTGGAATTACCATATAATAATAATAAAAAAAAATTACGAAAAGATAAAATAAGTAATATCTTATAATTTTCTTTTTTGTATAGAATGTTAACCCAACGATGTGTTAGATTTAGAACATGATTTGATACCAACTTGTCACAACCTGTTTTTTGGTATGAATGCACAAGAGAGTATGCATAAACAAATGAATTAAAGTTAAGGCGGAATAACACAACTTTATTCATTATTAAAATAGTATACATAAGGTATTACCACCACAGGAGCGAGTTACATTTTTTTAACACGGTCTCTAAAGTAAAAAATCAAAAAGTGCCAATCCTTTCTCCCATATGGCTTATTCTCTGTCCACACACTCACATATGCATATAGGTGACCAGTGTCTATCTCTAATAGGGAAGCGATATTATCCTCTTTCTCCAGGGTCATCTGGAGGAAAAAGGAATTAGCAAAAATATGCTAAGCAGGCTTTACCAATTCTATAAGAAGTATAGGTATAGATGAGAGTTGGAGTGTGTATAGAATTCAATGTTTAGTAATGCTAAAGAATTAAAGCTGATAATCCCATACTTATCAGATTGTTAAGGGTTATATAAAGAAAATCAATGATCTTTGAACTAATAATCCCATACTTACCAGTTCACTAAGGGGTACAAAAATAATTAATCCATCAGTAAAACCAAATAATAATCAATCCAAAACCTTTAGGAAAAGTAATCGACTAGGCACACAATTAAAATTGCACTCATACGTATGTAGCAATAATCCAGGCTCTCAAATATCTGAGACCATTAGGCTAAGCAGAAATTTTTGTGGGATAACACGTCAGTCTGCTCCCTAGTTAATATTGATGCTCTTAATATCAATATTTGCACAAAGGTGTAAGGGTGAACCGAATCAATAGGGAACATGATATCAGTTATTAGGTGAGAGGGTTTAAATTGATCTATATTCAAACTTAAATATCAGTGTTATTTGATAAAATATGTAGGATGGCAGTATTACAACATGCACATACTAACAGTAAGTAGGATCTATCATATAGTGATATCAATAGTAGTAAGTCAAATACGCGAACTTTACTATTAAAAAGGTAGAAAAACCTACTTGCGCGGTATTTAGTACAACTTTATGGATCAAAAGAGGATATCAGGAGGAGCTATTACTTGATGCTCAGTATAAAATATTTGGGTATATAAGTATTTGTTATAATTGGGATTGAGATCGTCAGTTTATACAAAAAACTGTATTTTTTAAAGTTCGGGGAGTTTAATTGTAAATAATTTGGGACTTTGAAATCTTGTACTTGAGGTCATATAAGAAATTTGGTGTAAGAAACTCTTTTTTGTCTAAAAATATTTTGAAGTATCTATAGACAAAGTTTGGGGTTCAAATTCATAAGTTGGGAAAGTCAAGAGGGGTCAATTTACAATTTGAGAAAATATTTCAAAGTTAAAACCTCATTTTTCCATAGCTTAGGGTAGACTGAACCACACATGGCCTTACCTCATATAATTTTGACCTGAAAAATAAAATAAAAATATTGGAAAAAAATTCAGAAAATTCTGCGCCTTCACACGCGAGGTCAAAATTTCTAATCAAGAAGTTCATCTTCTTCCCCTCGACATTTGACTTTTGGGTTTTTGATATTTGACCTGAGATTTGCTCCTTCATTTCTAAACCATTCTTGATGATTTCTTAACGAACTCAACCTACAATTTCATAAGGAATCCAAATATATAGGTTTTGTGGATTTATATTCACTATATCTCAAGTTTTATAACGGTGTGTTTTATTGAAATTTTAACCTAACATTCGTGGCTTTCAAGGATATGGCAGGGATTCTTACGAACATAGTTTGAATTCTGATATGTGTAGGAGTTGTTTGGTTTTGATTTCAAGGTTTGAGATGAATTATATAGGGAGAATTTAAGATTTTCAGTTTTCTGGTGCAAAATACACTTTTAATCGATTAAAGATTATTATGCACATTCATGGGACTTGATCATTACACTCGAGTTACTAAGATTCTAATGAAGACGTTCAAAGCTTAAAACTTGAGTGTTGATAATTATTTCGAAGTTCACCATTAAAGCTCAATCTTTAATGGTGGAAACTTCATATTTTTCACCTAGTGCCTGTTTTCTACATAATTTTTTTTTTGATATATTCTAGCATTATAACGACACATAAATCGATTGAAACTAAAAGAGATAAATATAGTACATAAAATCCTAATGTACCTGTTTAGAGTGAAAAATTCGAGTTTTGAAACTGTTGTTGGGGGGTGTTTGAACTGAGGAATTTGCAGGGTATTTATAGTGTTTGATCAGGAGAGTTCATTGGTTTAGAAGGGAGGCGGTTGAACTGAATATATGAAGTTTTCTAGCTTGGTAAGTGTACCTCACATGTTGCATTGTGCACACATGTGATTTTTAGCTTCTAGTGTTGATGTGTAGGCTTATTTGGATAGGGGTAATGTGAAATTATTAAAACTTTGGTGTTTGGTCCTTGGTTAAGTAAATGCATTTATAGCCTTAAAAGTGTACTTTTGATGATGTGTAGGTGTATTTTTGTAGGTTCAGAAAGCTTAAAGGGATGAAATTTGTAATTTTGTTTTAGTTGAAGTTTAGAGGATTAATTTGATATAAAGTGTTAAGTGTAATTCAGGTTTTATTGGATTGAAGTTTTCAGGGGATAATTTATAATTATTGAAATTTTAGGGTGTTTAGGTTAATTTAGTAAAGTTGTTGGGCATCAAAGATAGTTTCATTCTTCTTTAGAATACTTTTCAATTTGAAACTTTATGAGGGTTGAAACAATGAATATATGTGATTAGGGTCGGTTGATAGATTCGATTCGAAAGTCCCGGTTATTACAGTTGCCACACTAAAAAGGTTTGTTTCATGGGCAACAGAATAGCTTTGCCATTTTTCCAAATCTTGAGAAAAGTATTTATTTAGGATGAGGAGTGTGAGAAAGCATTTCATGATTTGAAGGCCTATCTTGGCTCACCAATGCTCCTCTCTCGGCCAGTCCAATGTGAGAAATTATATTTGCATTTGACTATCTCAAAGTTGGCCATCAGTACAACAATAGTCAGAGATGAAAATGGCATTTAGAAACCTATTTATTTCAATAGCAAGGAGCTGAAAGGGGTATTGCCGAGATATCTTAAGATAGAAAAGCTTGCATATGCTTTAATACATGCCATGAGAAAATAAAACCCTAGTTTCAAGCTTATACGATGGTAGTTCTCACTGACATGCCTCTCTGACATGTCATTCATAAACGTGAGAAATAGGGTAGGCTACTGGCTTGGTCGGTGGATCTAGGAGAGTTTGATATCATCTATCAATCGAGGAGCACAATTAAAGGGAAGACATTGACATATTTTATAGCCAAATTCACATATGAGTCAGAGGACGACGTGGTAAAAGAAGTACCGACTCAAATCCTGGAGGTCGTCCATAGTGGAAAGGAAAACACTATGAGGGTACATCAGCCGACACTATAATTTTCTCACATAAACGAGATTTATTACTGAAAAATGGCGCCTTATCTGAAGAACCTTCTTCATTTGGATCCTCAGTGTGGAGTTTGTTTGCTGACGATTCATCTTACGTAAATGGAAGTGGGGTTGGATTGATATTATTGGCACCAGACGGAACCATATTGAGTATGCCTTGAGGTTTAATTTTGAAGCATAAAAAAATGAGTTAGAGTATGAAGCTCTATTGGCATGACTTCCGCTGGACAAAGCATTGAATGTCAGGCATATACTTGCCCATAGTGATTCCCAATTGGTTGTTACCAAAATTTTAGGGATTTATGAAGCAACGAACGAGAAAATGGCTAAGTACTTGGCAGGGTTCTAAAGGATGTTAAATATCTTTCGAGAATTCAAGATAAAGAGGATCTCAAGAAATAAAAATAGGAGGAAAAATGCATTGGCGAGGCTTAGTCAGCCACCGAAACATAGATCCGCTGATCAGTTCTGGTAGAGATCCTCCTGAAGTCGTGTATAGAGAGCAAAGAGGCCAACCTTTAGATATGTATGAATTTGAATCTGGGACCGTTTTGGATGGACCCAGTCATAGAATAACTGAGAGATGAAAATCTGTCGAAAGCTAAAGTCGAGCACAAAAAGGTACGATACTGAGAAGCTAAATTTACTATTATTAGTAATATATTATATAAAAGGAGTTTCCTTTTTCCCCTCTTGAGATGTCTGCACCTGGTCGATCTCAATTACGTTCTTAGAGATATTCATCAGGGTTCTTATGGAAGCCACATTGGTGGATGATTATTATCATTACTCAAGGATAATATTGGCCGAACCTTGCCAATGACACGACTGAGTATGTTCTCAAGTGCGACAAGTGCTAACATCTTTCTAATATTCCCCATCAACCTCACCAACCTCTTTTTCTAATATCGGCCCCTTGGCCTTTTGCAATGTGGGGAATTGACTCGGTCGGTCCCCTATCCAGAGCAACAGGGAACTTTCGATTTCTAATTGTCACAATTAATTATTTTTCTAAGTGGATAAAGGCTGAGACCATGATTACCATCCCTGAAGAGAAAATTTTCAAATTTATTTGGAGGAATATTATTTATCGGTATGGACTCCTTGATACTTAATATCCGATAATGGAAAATAGTTCAAGAACAAGTCCTTGGAGGCCTACTGCGAAAGGGTCGGTACCAAATAATTCTTTTTTTCACCGGGACAACCACAGGCTAATAGAAAAAAAGAGATGACCAATAGGACGATATTAGATGGAATAAAAAAGAAGATGAAGGATGCTAAGGTAAAATGGGATGGTGAACTACACAATGTCATATGGGCATACAGGACGACAAAAAGAAATCCGATGGGAGAGACTCCATTCATGTTGGCCTTGGGTTAGAAGTCGTCATCCCAACAGAGATAGGGTTGCCAAGCCACACGGTTCAGACTTACGACCCAGAAGTAAATCTGTAAGAAAGGAGACTAGACTTGTATTTTATTGAAGAAAGAAAAATAGACGTGGTCGTAAGACAGTCAACTTACCAACAAAGAGCCTTTAAGTTCTATAACAAGAGTCAAGTCTCGACCTATCATAATGCGAAATCTCGTACTAAAGAAGGTAATCCAGAAAACTAACAAGCTGCATCCTAACTAGAACAAGTTCTACAGAGTTACAAAAGAAGTCTTTCGAGGAACGTTTCAGTTGGAGAACCTTGAGGGGGAACCATTTTTCAACCATTGGAACGCAGACCATTTGAAGAAATATTACCAATAGATAGCTCGTATGTTGTAACCAAAAATCAGTTTATGTTTTACACTCAAATAATGTATGCAAAAAAGTTGGGAAAAGAAATATAATGAAGTCTTGTATGTTATTTTGGAATTTACATTTTGAGAATCACGCAGTCATATAATTAAATCTCTCTCTCTTTGCTGTACGTGAATGCCTTTGGAGTATTGGCTCCAAGGCAACACTCCTTATAAACCCAAAGAGGTGGGAAACACTTAAAATCATTTAAATACAGTTAAAATTATTAACATCATTTTATGGTGAATAATTAAATCTCTCTCTCGACGGTACGAGATTGCATTTGGAGTCTCAGTTCCAAGGCATCACTCCATATAAACCCTGACATATGGGAAACACTTAACATCATTTAAATATGGTAAAAACTCTTAACATCATTTTATGGTGAGTAATTAAATCTCTCTCTTGACGGTACGAGAATTCCTTTGGAGTCTCGGCTCCAAGGCACCACTCTTTATAAACCTTGAGAGGTGGGAAACACTTAACATCATTTAACTATGGTGAAATTCTTAGCATCATTTTATGGTGAATAATAAAATCTCTCTCTCAGCCGTACGAGAATGCCTTTAGAGTCTCGGCTCTAAGGCATCACTCCTTATAAACCTTGGGAGATGAGAAACACTCAACATTATTTGAATATGGTGAAAATTCTTAAATATCATTTTAAAGTGAACATATGACTATAAGTTCCTCTCGGTGGTACGAGAGTGATCTGCAGTCATCTTTGAACCCTAGGAGACAAGTGATTATATACATCATTATTAAGTGTTATGGTGAATATAGGGCTTCAGCCCCATGGGAATGACGTCTTGTCCTAGTATCCCAAAATAAACATGATATAACATGGAAATAACAACAACACAGATATTACATTTGGAAAAAAATAATGAAAAAGATAAGTTGTGAAGTCCAATATTCAAATTGTATTAAAAATAATACAACCAAACTTACAAAGTTTAAAACGAAATATATGTTCAGAAATCAAAGATGGGATTACAAAATTTGGGCCTCGGAGACCACATACGGTCACCCAAGAAAATAGGAAAATTTAAGCGTCGGTCTCTAATTCCTCAGTAATAGTGGGCTCAGGGATAGTTGGGTTCTCATCAGGATCAACACTGGTCCTGTCTTGGTCACCAATTTCTTCGGTTCCATCTTCTTCAGTCTTCTGAGTCATTTCATCCTTGGCTTCAACCTGCTCAGCATCATTAACAACCATGATATTGACCTCAACCTGCACCTCCTAAAGAGCAATAACGCTCTCAGGATTAACGAAGTTAAAAGACTTGCCGATCTCATCCAATACAAAATTATTACTGACGAGATCGCCGCATTGGTTGGAAACACGCCAACATGAAGTCTTGGTACCCTTCTCCAGGTACTAGAGAGCATAACCAAATGATTCATCTGACTTTTTAAAGTCAACAACTGCCTTCGCGATAGCAGAGTTAACCTGCTTATCCTTAATCTCTTTCTGCTGCTTAAGTTCGATCTCATGTGTTTTAACCTTGGGCCTGTAGCTCTGCCTCACAATTGCAAGGTGTGGTCATTCGAATTGGATTCCTCCAGCGTGGGCCGACCTCAAAATTAGAGGCAAGATAAAATTGAAGAAATATCTCTTTCTGAGCGTGTGAGGATTCGAGGATAAAGAGAATTTTTTTTCAACCGCTCGCACTAATCTTTGCAGGAGGCCACGAATATAAATCGACCGTTGTCAAAGGGAAGAAAAATGTAAAAATGGAGTCGCCACCCCATTTTTCTCAAAACATGCAAAAGAGTGTATCCGTACCGAGAGAACATCATCAAAATACATACTGATTCATACGAAACCAAATAAGACAGGCGTCCGGGGACTAAGTTATGGAATGGAAAGGTATTAGGCACCCTTTCCGTCCTTTCGATCTCTCATAGGCTATGATAATGTTCTATTTTCCTCCAAAATATGACATATGTGAACACATGTTCAGTGTGAATAATGAGATAAATAAATCATATGACTCACGTCAGGGGAAAAATGGAGCGGAATCATTCTAAAGAGTGTGAAAAAGAATAACATAAAAAATATAATTTGACTGTCCGTCAAATAACAAATCACTATGTAAGGACATAATTTTATAAATGCCCGTAACAATTTAGTATGTCGTATACCGATACACCGTCGAAGATTGTTCACTACCATATTCGATTTAAAGACGAATCCGAATTACAAAGAGGATGCGTTCATGTTTTTGGGCAAAATTGAGCAGTGATTCGAACCGGGTATCCCAGGCTATCCAGACCGCTTAAAGGTAAAGTTTCTAGACGGATTTAGGCACCGATCCGGATCGGCCTCCCAGGGGCGATCCGGACCGCCTCCGCAGATAGACCCAAATCTACCAGAATTGTTTTTACCCACTCAAACTCTCTTTATAAGGGTTATTTTAGAGCTGTGTATTTCAAGTCTTTGGAAAAACATTTTAAAGAGTTCAAACACAACAAGACTTCAAGTTTTGATGTCCCAAACGGTTTTTTTTATTCACACATAAAATTCCCAATCCTTTTTGTGAATCTTTTGGAACCCAAGAACATATTTTGTTTTTGTTCATTCTTTGTGGGGAAAGCTCTACAACCGGAAAGCTGCGAGCCTGTTTTCTATTGTAGAGGGAGTCTATGTGAAGATTGAAGACTGCGTGTCTGGACTGTGAGTCTTTGTGGTATAGCTGCGTGTAATTCATTGTTGATTTCTAGCCGACCTTTGAAGGTTTGACAAAGGCATCATGCGTTACTCTTGTGGGCGATATCAAGGTGTATGTTAGTCATTGGTCTTGTGAACTTATCATAGTTCTAGAAATAAAAGGTTTTGTCCTTCGGTGATTTTTCTTGAATTTTGTGTCGCATGCTATATCTTATTTGGTTTGACACATAGTTGCATGTTTAGAGGCTGAATTAATTTGGTTTAAAAATTTCCTCTAATTAAATAAGTGTGCCAAATTAGAAATTTGCGAATTAATTTAAATCGGTATCACACACTGTTTTCTCACACTATGAAGGAGTGAATGTGTGTATCGAGTGGGGAGAGTAATATGTTGGAGTATGCATATTCCCAATACTACTAAATGTAAGAAAACATAAAATTAGTAAATGAGAAAATAGAATCCGAATTCTAAGATTGGATCGGGACACATATGTAGCCCAAAAGGCATCAAAGTTCACGTAGTTCAAAAGTGCACAAGGGTGGGGTTTAATCCATAAATCCTAAGTTAGAACTTCATTTAGTTTGTTTTTTATAAAATGTGCACAAGTGTAGGGAGTGTGGAAAATGAGGAAATTCTAATCTTGGGTTTATAAGGAACCCACTTTTTGGATTTTTTTATATATTTTATGGAAATAGATTTTGTGTGTACTAAATAATAAAAAGTGAGATTAGTTTTGAAATGAAGAAATAAAATAATAAATATATCAAAAATGGAAAGAAAAGCAAATAACTACTACTAACTAAATGAGTTCTAAATGGATAAGAGTAGACCTTCTATAGAACTTTAATTGTGGTTTTGTAGTATTAAAGGCTGATTTTTAGGTGGTTGGGTGATGGTAAGGTAAGGGTAAAAATGTGGTGAAAGATGGATGAGAATGATGTAAGAAAATGGAGAGAATGCTAGAAAAATGGAATTTCAGTGCACTAATTTTGAGGAGAATGTTCTAACTTCAGAAAGGGACCTCTTTGGAATGAGGTCACGATCACCTCAAATAAAAAAAAAATAGGGTTTCAAGGGAGTGCCGATAGACATAGCCCCTGGTGTTCCTATCGGCATACCTCTGCCTAATAGCAAAGAAAAGTACACTATGCTGATAGGCAGGGGTTCTGGAGTACCTATAGGCAGTACAAATCAAACTTTCTTAGAAAAATGAGCATAAAATGCAAACCGCGATTTCGAATCATACACAGAGGGGACCGTTAGAAATGGTATTCAGGGCCCTATAAGAATACATTGAGCTACTTACAAGTTCGAGAGTTAACAAAAGTCAACTGGGGCTTAAAACACCCTGATAGCCTTTAAATGGGGGTTCTCAGAGTAAAAGGGAAAGTAAGCGCAAATAGTGAGGCCAATTCGTGAAAGGTATGGACTGTTGGAAAGGGTATTCAGAGACCTATGAGGTTTCAGTGAGCTTTGATTGAGTTGGGGAGTTGAACGAGGCCAAATGGGGCTCGAAAGCGCCCGATGAACTTTAGATGAGGGTTTAAAGTAAAAAAGGTGAGTTCGCATGAACTGTAAAAGGATTCATGCACGGTATGGACCATTGGAAGGTGGATTCAAATACCTATTAGAGTCCAATGATATTTGCTCAAGTTGGAGGGTTGGCCAAGATAAAATAGGGCTTAAAATTACCACGCATGAATCGTGAGGTCGATTCGCGCATGTTATGGACCGCTAGAACGAGAATTTAGAGCCCTGTGAGAGTTTAATAAGCTTTGCTCAGGGTATAGAGTTGATCGAGGTCAAATGGGGATCGAATGTGCCCATTGGCCTCTAAATCATAGTTTGTATTAGGACCTAGGTCTTATAGTGGAGGGAGAATTATTAGGGACCTAACGAGGTATTTAGGGGTACTGGAATGGGGTGTCTATAGAGGCCCTTAACACGTGAGCTTGGGACAAATGAAGGTTGTTGAAAGATTATAAGAGTGGAATGTTCTGATACCCCTTGTAAGCGGGTATGAATACACTTAGCAAGGATAGTCACAATTGAAAATTCAATTTTTATATTTTTCAATTTTAAATATTAAACCTTTAAACAAATACATCTGATTAAACATATCACCAATTACACTGTTCTTGTGGAAAACCAATTTATCAAATTTTATCTTTTTATCCTAAACATGCATCTAGGTGAATGCAGATAAATAAATTAAATCACACCACAAGATGTCAATGTACGAGGAAAACCACAAAGGGAAAACTATGATGAGCATGGCATCAAGCATCAGTTCAGCTCAGTAGCGTATCCTCAGAGAAATGTCCAGGCAAAGGCTTCCAATAGAACGATGCTCGATGACCTGAAGAAGAGGCTGAAAAGGGAAAAAGGGTGCTTGGGTCGACAAACTTCCCCGTGTGATTTGGGCCTATCGGACTACTCCCAGAAGGTCGACCGGGGAAACACCTTTCGCACTCATATATGGAATGAAAGCTATCATCCCACTTGAAGCTGGTCTCCCCATCATGAGAACTAACTTGGTCGACCAAGGACTTAAAGATGATGCATTGCGTACTGAACTTAACCCAGTAGATGAACGAAAAGAATAGTCCATGATTAAGTTGGCCTCATACTAGCACCAACTGGAAAAGAAGTACAACAAAAAGGTCAATCCGAGGAATTTCTAGCCTCTAGGTATGAGATTATGTCCTAATGTAAGTCCTTAGTAGTGCAGTAAGATCTGTCAAATGGAAAATTGGGACCAAATTAAGAGGGACCTTTCAAGGTGATCATGTATGACTTTCAAGGAGATTATCACTTAGAAACGTTGGCGGGAAAAGAGACACCAAGAGCATAGAATTCAACCAACCATAAGAAGTTCTTTAATTAACAAATGCCCATTTTGCTATAACTTTTGATTATCTTAATTTTATATGATGTCTTGACTATCTCGATATTATGCACCATTTCCATGCAACATCTCCCATTTTTTATAACTTCTGGTTACAGTAAGCTTCTTAGGTTATTTCATCCAAGGAATTTCCTCGAGATGAATAACATTCTCCTTGATTACACAAGTCATTTAACTTATTCCAATTTGGGAAACTGCTCGAGCCGAGAAGGATTCAGATTAATTATAGAAAACCTTTTAAGTTTATTTCAATTAATTAATGGTAATACTCAGGTATTTGTGAGATTAAACATAAAAGACCTCACGAATAGCCCATGCAATAATAAAATCCCTACAGGGGATCCTTAGGCGAAAAGCTAACTTGGGTTGGTCACCAACTGCATTGGTCGATAAAAATCATGAACTGGTGGGAGGCCCATTAGCTAGGTGCATTCTTACCATCGTCATTCCTAGACCCAAGGGAGTGTGACCAAACGACCTATAATGTTAGGGTGATGGAATGATGCATGATAAAGCATGTTGGACTGGAAGAATGCTCAAACATTTATTACTAACTCATTTAGTCGGCAAAGGCCCAAGATAATTAATAGTTATTATCAAGTCCACCCAGTTGAGACATACAATAGTTATTATTAACTAGATTCAGTAGGCAAGTGCCCAAAACACACAACAGTTAATAATTAGACTTTATTCATTCGGTATAGGCCTGAGGAAGTATAACATTATATTTGATAATACAATATACGCATGGTATTAATTACACGACAGAGTTACAAAAATATACGACAGAGGCACAAGCTATTTATGGTCGACGAGCTAAGAATTCTGCTATTTTACTTCACCGACCATCGTCCGAGTTGGTGATGAACTCATCCTTAGTATCGGGGTCCACCTCAAAGTTATGAGTAGTTGGTAAGAGATAGATCCCAAAGGGACCCACTGCTCATCCCCCACAAAGGGTGGTTGACTATACACAGGGAAATCCATCGGGTACATGTAATACAATTGGGAATCCTTGGGTTCTTTTATCCCCTTGAGGGCGTTCAACACCCCTGCTTATACGTCATGTCCTGTGCCTCTTGCATCCACATAGGGGCATCCTGCCATCCTTCATCGTAACCTGCTTCCCATGCAACTCATGGACCCCTCCTGAATAAAGGCTTGAGCCTCTTGATGTCTCTCCGCTGGTCGGATATAATGACATTTTCCCTCTGAAGATCCTCCTCCATCTTAAAGATATTTTTCTTTAAGGCATTATTCTAAGCCTTAATTAGTTCACCGACCTTGACTACATCCCTTCTCATAACAAGCTGGGCCTTCAGGTCGGTTATCTCTTCCTGCATAAAAGACTCGATATCCTCCATATCTTGGAGGTTGCCCTTCAGCTTAGCAACCAGTTTGGATTGGTTCTTATAAGCCATTATTCTCTCTTTCAAAGCTTTACAAAATGCTATAAAGGTCCAATGAGCTTGCTTGCTCATGCCTGGGCCTAGTATTTGTTCAAGTTTTAAGAAATAAGAAGTGTCCTCGATAATAATAAGTAATAAGTAAGAAGGCAAACAACAAGCATGAAGAGTATAAATAAAAAAAATCTTCTTTCATTAATGATAACAGGGAGGCAGAAACTATTATAACAGAGAAGAAAAGGAAAATAAAACACATAAAAAAGTTAAAGAAGAAAAAGGCATAATCTATGGGGCTTCACTCCTTCACTTGCTCAGAGGACTCCGGCCCCTTTCCCTTATCAGCAGCCTTGCCCGATCGATAGACAACCATCTCGACCTTACCTGACATCGCCTCCATTTCATCAGTAGGATAGCCAGTAGAATGCTCCTCCTTAGTAATTGAAGACGGGCCTAATTGATATTTTTGGAATAACTTTGACTCTAGGGGCAACCCTACTAACTTCATGGCTTGATCCCAGCCCTTCTTGAAAAATTGCTTGCGGCCATAGGTGATTTGGATTTCAACATCAACATAGGCCATATCTCAGCCTTCATTGTAGTTGTTATCCTTGATCCCAGGGATATTCCTCTCTAGCCCTTGGACATTCTCGACCAACCTGTCCTTCTCGTCGACCACCTTCTCTTTCTCTATAGTTATGAGGCTGTTAGCTATCTTCATCTCGATGAAAGCATTCACAGAGGCCTCCCTCTCTAACTCGAAGTTGTTCCGAGCAGTAAAAAAGTCCTTCTGGGACTTCTTTAGGGCTTCCGCCAGCTCCTAATTCAACCTGGATTGGTCAGCTCGTGACCATCCAGTAGAGTAGTAAAGCCTTCTATAAACTGCAAACAGAGACAGAGAAGTCAAGTAAAACGTTGGGTGATAATAGATCGAGTAAATAGACCACTTATTAGAGTAAGGGCTTGAGCAGATTTGAGGGTCAACTGGTCGGAACCCAACCTTGACGAATGCTCACAGTCGATGGCAAGCACTACCCTTTCTGCAGACCAGGAGTAAGAGTTGGGTTTATGGCCACGCTCTCCCCCCGAGCAGTAATAGAAAGAGAGAAAGAAGACTTTATAAAGGTCTCAACAAGCTTCTTCTTTTTTCCTCCTTTCCTCCTTTATTTTTGTTTCATCATCTCTCTTCTCCTTCTCTCCCTCATTCTACTTGGTTCTCGGGCTAGAACCACTAGTCTTGGGTTAGTTACCCCTCAAATTTTTTTAATGCCTTGACCCTATGGGACAATAGAACTTGGTCATCTTTATCATCATTCCTCGGTAACAGTCTCCTCTTTGGGGGAGCCATTTATTCTTGTTCTTATTCTTCCTCTTCTCATTCAGAAGAGGAACCAACGTCCACTGGCCCTTGCGAGCTGAAAGTCTCCTCATCTGAAAGAGTGATCTCTGGTATCTTTTCTACCATTCGAGCAATAAAGATAAAGGTGGTGTAGGTGTATTCAAGGAGATAGATAGCCGACTGGGTATATTCACCGTTGAGCAGAGTATCCTTGACCTACCAGGCCTTCACAAGTTCAACAACTCTTATGTGGTAGAGATAAAGATCCTTGTTCTTATCTCGAGCTTCATAAATACAAAGAACATGTACATTAGCAAACATAGCAAATGGCGAATGAAAAAAATTAACAATTTAAAGGAGAGAGCAGTTAACAACATATGTGATCCTCCCCCCATTCAAGGCAGAAGGGGCCTCTGCGCTTCTTTCCCTTAGGTATGTGAGGATGATGCCAATTTTTGCCAATTAAATCTTTATCCCAATATCACTTATTGTAATCAGACAGGTTCACGACTAAGATTATGTTGGCATTTTGTGCTTTCAAGTACAGAAGACCATCAGAAGTGTGTGACCAGATGTAGTAGAATCTGATCTCATGGACCCCCAGGTTGGTCCCATATAGTTCATTGTTTTTATGAACTCCATTTACTATCCTCCAAGTGTTGGGGTCACATTGAGCAGGGACGACATCAAAATAATCAAAAAAATCCAAGAATAGGCAATTTAGGGGGGAAAGGTTAAACCCCCTTGGACCATGGCCAGGGTGTGTATCCAGTGCCCGTCATCCATGTCATTGATTTTTTTCAGCATGGGGGCACAATTTATCTCCTCGCAGTCCGATATAGAGTACATTTTTCTAAACTCTTCCACAATTCTACCATCAAGAGTAGCCATTGAAGAAGGAGTTACAAAAAGTAAAAGACTAAGAATGAAAATGAGGAAGAAAGGAAGCATGGTAGAGAAACTTACAAGGAAAGATGATGCAAAGAAACTCTGTAAGTATGGAGAACAAAAAGGAACACTCCGAGTAATAGTTTGCATAGAAGAAATGCTTAGTACACAAAGTGACGGTTGCTTGAACCTAAACTATGTTTGAATCTCATGCAAATGATGAGAAACCTGTCCCAAGGAGGATTTCGGTGCTTTAGTTTTCTGCTCGGACCAACTCACCCCCATAATTTCAAGGATATTACATGTTTACCATCAAATTAGTTCGGACGAGCGCACCCTTAACAATTCAGAGGATTTACACAAATGCCATGTTATTTTTTCAACTATTCTATGGTATGGGCTTGGAATATAAAATCTGTTGGCCCATCCTCTCATGCCAAAGATTTTAGGGGCAATTGTGGGAGCTATTTTATGAAACAAACCTATTCATGCGTCCGACCAGCCCAGTATATGGAGTGAACTTCATGACCAATTAAGACATTAAATTCTTTACTGTTTATTTAACATATGTTGAAATACTTTGCGATAGGTTCAGATCGGTTACCAATAATCTCGGGGATATATTCAGGGACACCTACGAGATATATACAAGTTAGATGAGTTACTTGTACAATTCAACCGCTTAATTACCGTTATATATATAAACCGCGACCCTGTGGCAAGGGGGATGTAACTCCAATTATTGAGATACACTAATAAGACACATTAACCTATTCGGGGATCTAGGCAAGTTGACCAAGCACGTACATCTTGTATTATGCATGATTCTTTATTTCTTACTTTTCATACTTAATTTATGGGATTGCTTATTGTGATAATTCTGTAACTCACAAGTTATAGTGATGAACTGATGAGAATAAGACAACATTCGGTATATATATATATATAGGCTGTGACGGGTACCCTAAGGAGAGATAAGGGCGTGTCTTTTAAGGAGGCTACAAAAACCTAATCCGACCCGTATCCAAATCCTAATCCATTTATTATGAGTAATTTTACTAAATAATTACAATTGAAACTCCACTCTTTAACTCAAAATTATATTTTTATCTCCTTATTACTAATTACTTAATTATCCCCATGTTAAGGTTATAAATACCTACTAATAAAATCAATTACTGACTATTTTTTTATTCACTTCTTTATTTCCTTGAGGGGTCCAACTTAACTTATTTGTAGTGTCAGATTAACTTAATCAATTTGCAAGATTTGGCATATAATAAACTTATAATCATCTCAAGAGGTATCACCAATATCTACACTAAAACGTGGGTTTGATAAATTAATCACCACTACCCCAATCTATTATTCTTATTGATTAAACATTGAATCTCACCTCAAAGGTTAAGCAATAAATAACTAGTGCACGAGTCCGTCAATCATATCACGATTAAGATTCTGAAGTAAGCCTAATAATAATCATGTGTATATTATCTTATATTATCAGTACAACAATAACCTCACGGTGGTCTTGTTCAATACTCACAAAAATGTACTAGCACAATCAGTTAAAACCATATCATTTCATGTAATCAAGATAGACCTACTAAAGTATTTTACTCTATCCCTATCAATGGTGTGTTAAACTCCATCTAAGATTGTGCATGAGAAAACTTATAGCCACAAGAAGTGGGAATCTAATCCTATATGTATATCGTACTTTACACACTAGATCACCTAGTATGCAGAATAAAAGACACCAATCATATATTAAATAATGCAAATATTATGCCCAAACATAATTTTCATTAAAACTAGAAAAACTAATTTTATTAAATAATAAATCTACGACTAAACCTATTACATAAACATGGTTTTAGTCTAACACTCTAACAATGAGGGCTATGTACATTCAAAATTAAAATAAAAAACTAAAAATTGTGTAACACTTTGAAATTATGTAAATTATTTAATCAAATTTCAAATGTTTATTATTTTTCTAAAAGTTTTATTATTAATGTGCAATGCACACGTGCCCTGTAAACCCAGTTAACAAATAATTGCGTATACATTAAGACTGTGTTTAAGAACTCCAATTCCATACCTTGAAATTGGAGTTAAACAAATTTCAGTTCCTAATTCCAAGACATGACATTAGGGTTCCCAAACGCACCCTATTGAGCTATCGAAATAAATTTTATTAATTTTGAGAAACGTAGTGATCTAACAACAGTTACATATGAAGTATATGGGTGGCAGTTTGCATGTGTAGTGTCCGGTCCAGATGTGTCATTTTAGGTTCATGTCAAGTATCAAATGACCTAACACTTACCGTACATGTTTATTAATTGCGTCGTATTCGAGTTGATAGACATAACTCGTCAATAAAAACATAAGGCTACTATCATACTTTTTCTTACCCAATAATACTACTCATTCCCTCCCCAACTCCCCACCCCCTCCCCCAAAAAAACTCATCAATTTTTTTACCAATTAATCCCGTTTAGTAAATACATAATAAATTTTTTTATTCTCATAAAAATATGGGTTAAATCCATTTAGTCCCTCAAATAAATTTAAATACATGATTACTCCAAACTTTTTATTTTGTTCCAAAAGGCCACTCACCATATTAAAAAAAGACACACAAAAATCCATTTACCCACTTTCCTTCCCTTCCGCCCCAACCCAGTGTTTGAGCTTCGGTAGCCCTCATTGGAGATCCTACAAATACCATAGGAGCTTCGACAGTGGGAGCTCTGATGGTGGGGTAGGATAAGGGAGAGGGATAGGGTGGGGGCGGGTGGGGGTGGGGGGAAGTGAGGAGGGGGTTCTACTAGCACGAACCTTTAAAAATAAGAGAATATTGGGTAAATGAGTGTTTGAGAGATTAAACAAATTAAACTAAAAGTAAGTTTTTTTACAAAATATGTATTTATATTGGGAACTGTAAAATAATTGACCCTAAAAATATATGGTCTAGGCAAAAATCCAAGAGGTCAAAGGTCAACATGATCTGAACCTGAAATTTGAATCTGAAGTTTGAAAAGCGAATCTGAAATCTAAAACTTGAATATGAAAATTATGTTTGTTTTTGTACTTGAATGTACCTCTGAATGAATGTATTTAGACCAGTTATAGACTTTGATATAACTCTACCTCTAAGCCAAAATAAACACTATTTGTTCCATTTTAAGTATGAATGGTGCAAATTGATAAAAAAAGAGTGATGACATGAAATGACCATATCCATTTCTTGTCCACTCAAACCTTCAGACAGTAAATCTATACGCATATTTTCATATATTTATGTGTGCGTATACACACACACACACACAATTTCAACTACAATTACAAGGATTAAGAAAAAGAAGGAAACAAATTGAAAAGAACAAAATTTTTTAGGTACTGTTTTCTCTTATTCTTTAACTCCTTATTTTCATTTTCACTGCATTGTTGTATTTGCAAAGATGGGTACTTCAGATTTTGGCTTATATGCTTTTTCAATTTGTAATGGTTATGTTGTTTGTAATTTTCTTATTTGATGTTGAGTTGTTGGGCTTGTGCTGTTTGACTATAGATTTTGATAAAATTTAAGCTTTGACTGTAGTGATTTTTTAATTGTTTAGTTATTTAATTTTTGTAAAGGTTGTGATTTTAGTATTATTGTAATTTGTTAGGAAAATCTGCACTTTTGGAATTTTTACAAAGTTGGGTGTTAAAATTAAGGGTTGTTTTGAGAAATTTAAGCCTTACTTTTTGCAAGTTTCGAAGATTTGTTCTTATTCAATATGATTTAAAGTGAGAATGGTTTCCAAATTTAAAGTGAGTTTTATATATGTTTATTCAAATATCTAAAAAGGTCAAAGGTAAACAACATGAAGAACTACCTGACAAATTTATAATTAAATACATAATAAAACTAATAAAAGATTGGTGACATGATATTACCATATCCATTTCTTTATCCACTCAACCTTTCAAACAATATCTATATGCACATTTTCACACACACACACACACACACACATATATATATATATATATATATATAGATAGATAGATAGATAGATAGATAGATAGATAAATATATATATAGATAGATAGAGAGAGAGATAGATAAATAGATATATAGATAGATAGATAGAGAGAGAGAGAGAGGTTTAACTATAGTTACAAAGAGGAAACAAATTTCAAAGAAGAAAAGTTTGGAGGCGATGATTTTCTCTTATTCTTTAATTAATTCTTTGTTTTCATTTTAACCAATGGGACTAATTAATTGAAAAATTATTGCATTGCTTTGTTTGCAAATATTGGTACTTCAAATTTTGTCTTACATATGTAATATCCCGTATTTTTATGGCCCTTAATTATGAGAGATTAATTAAATTTAATTGGGATAAATTAATTTAATATTAATTCGGACTTTAAATTGAATATTTACTAGCGTGACGAGAGTTAGTAATTATTGATAAGAATTATGTTGGATATTACTAGATGAGTAAATTAATATATGAGATTGAATTTATTAGAAATTGTCGCGAGCGAATAATACGACAATTATAGAAATTAAGTCAGGACGCGCACGTGTCGTGTCGGGACTAAATTATTGGAATAGAAGTGAATTAATTAAACGTTGCCCGTATGTTCATTTCAAGTGCGCCAATGTGTCCGAAAGGGTCGAGATAGCCAAAAAAGTGTACCTGGGGGTTTAGTTTGGGTCTCAGGACATTTTTAGGCCTAACCGGTAACCCGGGAGGGCATTTTGGTAATTTCCAATTTTAAACCTTAATTATGGACGAAAATTGAGAGGTTATATCAGATGAGAGTTAGATTCCTTGAGGGTTAGAAACCTTGGAGTTGCAGAGAGGCTAAGGAAGAGAGAAGGCTTCCAAGGAGGAGAGTCACTGTCCCTACACCATTCTCACCAATTCCACCACCAACGTGTAGATCGGAAGAAGGGAATCATTCCTATACCATTCTAATTCATCGTATTAGACCTTAAATTTCCAGGTAGGTATCTAACTTTCTTTTCTTTAAGTTGATAACACATCCATGCTAGTGTAGGAGATGATAAGTTCATATTTTCATAAGATAAAAGATATTTGGGAGATTCATATTGAAATTCTGAATAGAAATCATGTTAGGACAACCCTACTGTTATATGTAGATGATTAACCACGAAATTGATGTCTAATAGAGGTTAAATTATAGTATAATTAGGAAGATATTGATCACTAGGATTAAAATAGGGTTCTTGAAGTATTAATTTGAAATAACCCTTTTATTTGATGGCTTTTGATGAATTTGTACATGTTTTACTTTAGAAATCATGTATGTAGGATGATATAACTATTGATTTAATTGTTTGGGAGTTAGGGACAAATTAATTGAGGTTTTGAGGAGTTATGTTGAGGAAACCCGTAGGTGATTTGCAGAAATCTGGGCAATAACTGCTTGATCGATCGATCGACTCCTCTTGAAAAATGGAAACTTTCCTCCTTTTAAATGTTAATCCAATCCCGATGAGTAAGGACCTTTGGTAATAATTTAAATACCTTAATGAGACATGAAAAGGACCAGTAGGGTATAAGTACGGTTCGGGTGAAACGAGTTTGTATGAGAATTAAGCGTGGGATTTCAGGAATATAAATTGAGTGGGAAATCACGAGTATGTTATAGGAGGTCTTGTGAGAATTAAGAAAGACTTAGACCCGTAGGGTAGTGAGGGTACATCTACTGATTTTATGTTTATCAAGACGATACACTTCGAGAGTCGAGAAACACTTAAGGATTTGCGGTAATTGTGAAAATAAAAAGAATGATTTAATTATATGTAGAACTCGGGCATTATGTGCCACACATGGTTAGAATATATTATGGGTCGTGGGTGTACCTAGCTGAATAATGTGAATATATATATATATATATATATATATATATATATATATATATATATATATATATATATATATATATATATATATATATATATATATATATATATAGTATGTGAATATCGATGTGTAATCATACCCGCGCTACTTGCTATCCCGGAGGTTTCTGCGTCGGGACAGTCTTATCTCGATGGGACCTTTATGGGGGATATTGACTCGTACCATAGAACATAAGATTCCTTGGTATAGGCTATCAAATAATGATAGTCAGACGGTCCTAAGAGACGTGAGGGTATGTACTGACCTCTTAGTGACTTGGAACTATGCTTTGCCTCCAATATGTGTGTTTTGTGTTAATATAGTTCGAGAGTGATTCTGAACTAGTATTTCCCTTTTTGTACAAGAGATAAGGGGACTTGATAGAAGAGTATGCTAGCACCATAGATTTTATGTGGGGTACCCAATTTATATATATATATATATATTATATGAGTGATGAATATTTATATATACATGTGATTCATCTACTGTGCTTATAAGTAGATAAAATGGAATAATTGATATTAAACAAGTTAAGTATTGGGAACTTAAAGCTATATTTTGATGTACATATCCAACATGGTAAAGTCATAAGTAAGGTCATCTTATATAAATCCTAGTTACGCGGTCACATGAATTAGGATTTTTAAGGGGAGATTGGGTTAAACTAGCAAATTGGGTTAGCTTCACCTAGTGAAATTCAGTAGTACGATAGGCGTGCACATTAGTTGAGAGGTGAGAATTCTCAAGTGAGTGTCGAAGTACTAACATGAATGTAATATCAACTGGTAAGCATTTTATATACTTACTAAATAATTTTAAAAGCTATTTTACACACGGGCTCTGACCCGTTTCCTATTATCCACACGGGCTCTGACCCGAAAGGGTCGAGATAGTCAGAAAAAGTGTACCCGGGGGTTTAGTTAGGGTCTTAGGGCGTTTTTAGGCTTATTTAGCGCCCCGGGAGGGCATTTTGGACATTTTGTAATTTTGGGCAATTAAACCCACGAATTTTCAAGGGTTATATCAGATGTCTAAGGTTGTCTTCTAGGGTTAAAACAACCAAAGACAAGTGACGGCCATAAGAGAGGGAAGGAGAGAGTTTGCCAAGGTGTTCTAGGCCGAAAATTCATCCGGTTGCACCGCCACCACCACAAACACGTAGATCGCGCGACGGGGAACACAACCACACCAAATTTGTCCACATATCAGAACTCTAAAATTTCCAGGCAAGTGTTTATCTTGCTTATTTTCGTTAATGCATCACTCATGTTAGTCTAGGGTTGATTATGATGAGTTTCATGGAAGAAAACCCATGTTGGAGATAGGAAATTGCATGTACTAATGATATAAATGGTAATCTGGAAATCCCCTTCATATGTAGAGGTTGAACCACGGATTCATGATGTTTTAGAAGAAGAAATTCTGGAAAAAGACTGATTAGAACAAAGTTAAAGAAATTTCTAGGGTTCATGAGGTTTCTATAAGTTTTGCCCCTTTTAATCCATGGTTATTGATGAAAATTCACATGCTTTACGTAGAAGATTGTTAGTTTGGGTTTATAATGTTTGTAGTACGAATTTCTGGGAGTTTGGGTGTTAAAAATCAAAATTTTGTTGATGTTGGATGATAGGACCCGCAATTGTTAATCTGCAGAATTCACCATACCTGTTTGATCGATCGATCGAACCAGGGGTGTCGATCGATCGACGCATCGATCGATCGAGCTCCTGCCATCGATCGATCGACCCCTTTTGGCAGACTCATATTTCCCCTTTTTAAATTAGTTGAATTCAATTTAAATAAGTAATAATCCTTGGACATCCTTATTAAAATATTTTGGGAGATAAAGAAGACCAGTAGGACTTATTAATAATTATGAGACCTTTAATGTAAGACGAAAGTTGCATTTTTGGGATGTTTACATATACGGGACGATGGAATTATGTATTAAAGGGAGAGACGCGTAAGATAGTTACGTTGGAAATTAGATGAGTTCCTAATGAATTCTACACTTGGGAGGATAGAGTCCATGAGTGTTACGTAGTAAGTTGGATTAATCCCTCAAATTAAAGTAAGAGACGAACCGTTATACGTGATAACTAAAGATTGAGAAATAAGGATAAATGTTATAATTATGGGTGATGAAAGGTACCTAAAGAGATATGGTAATAGTAGTATATTTATATGACTGTGTTTTTGCATATACTATATACGTGTGAAAATCATGCCCGCGTTACTTGCTATCCCTGAGGTTGCCGCGCTGGGACAGTCTTATCTCGATGTGCCTTTATGGGGGTTATTGACTCGTACCCTAGAAGATATATATCCTTGGTACAGGCTATCTGATCGATGGTCAGACGGTCCTAAGAGACGTGAGGGTATGTACTGACCTCATAGAGACTTGGAATCTATGCTTCGCCTCAATATTATTTGTGTATGTGTTAATACAGTTCGAGAGTGATTCTGAACTTGTATTTCCCTTAGTACGAGTGAGACGGGGATTGGATAGCAGAGTATGACCGCACCATAATTATTATGTGGGGTACCGTTAAAATATATATATTATGTGAAGTATTTATATATGTATTTAATTATGGAAATTTGGGAACTACCTACTGTGTTTATGGTAAGTAAGAAAATGAATTATTATTTTCGATTTGGGGAACATGTGTTTGAAAAGTATAATATGACACGTAGAAACTTTATGAGTAAATAAGGTTTAAATGAGAACTTTGTTGTTAAAATAAATTAACCTCTTAAACAATTGAATTTATCAGTATTAAATCTTACGAGCGACCTAAGATAAGATAATTTATACCGTTGGGAAGGTTAGTGCGATAGGCGTGCACATTAGCAGAGAGGTGAGAATTTCTCAAGGGAGTGTCGGACTAATATGTTGTTGCATTGGCCAGTAAACATTTTAAATACTTGCTAAACAAATTTTAAATCATTTTCACCATCGGCCTCTGACCCGTTTCCATTTTCTTTTCTCCCTTGTATATATATATGTATATATTACAGGTGCCCAGCCACAGGGGCATCTTGCATAGGATCCTTTGGAAGGAACGCGTTGCAGCTTAGGTGGGAGTTGCAGGCCTCTTGCTTAGACGACCTCGTTCATTTGATTCTACCCTTAGCATTGTTTATTCCAGTTGGGCATGTGTCGCCCTTTCCATTATTCAGTTGTTTTATTAGATATTGTAATCCATTTATTTCCAGTATTTGCACTTTGGTATTTATTATTGCCAGGATGTTTTCATTTAAGTATTAAATGTTGGACTCAATTAGTTGAATCTTCGATTATTTGGATTGTATGTTCCAGGTTAATTGTGGTGTGACTATTAAATTGTGAATTATGCAAAGTTTTAAATGTTCATTTAATAAATAAATTTGGAAAGTAATGTCTGAATGGTTTTGACACTTAGCTTAATTATTTAGGGTGTTTAAATTGGAAAAATTATTTTCGACAGTGATGCTAAGAATGAACCAACTGTTCACCTTGATTTTAATTTAATAAAGGAGTGGTCGCCCGGTATTTAATTAGGCGGGGTGTCACAGGTGGTATCAGAGCATCAGGTTCAAGTGTCCTTAGGATCTGTACAGCTTATTTTGCTTTCAGCTTAGCATTTTTGTTATAGAGCCCTATGTTAGGATTGTTGTACTCTTACTTTTACGATTATGTCTTCAGCTATTTAAGATTCGATAATAACTGTAGACTAATAAATTTCTTCACGTTTCAGATGCCTTCGAGACGTGCACCAAAGGATAGGCGTGCCCAAGCCGAGCAGCCAGCAGCTCTGGCTCAGGGTACGATGAATGCTAATGAGGTAGCCACTATTGTTGCTCAGGCGGTGAATGTCGCGCTAGCGGTGGTACAGCAGGCTCCACCCCAGATTCAGGCAGTGGCGCCAGTACCTGCACAGCTTCCATCTGTATGGGAGCGGGTTAGGGATGCCTTTCAAAAGTCGCATCCCCCTGAGTTCTCGGGTAGTTCAGATATCATTATCGTCAGCCAATGGAAGAAAGGTATCCAGAGGCATCTGCGTATGTATGAGTGCACAGACGTGCAAAAACAGTTGTTGGCTTCCTTCAAGTTAGTGGGGGCCGCTTTGCAGTGGTGGGAATCCACCACCACCTTGGAGGAGAGGGATACTATCCCGATTCAGTCATTCTGGGAGCAGTTTGATCGCAAATATTTTCCACCCGCTGTGCAAACTGAGATGAGGCGGAAGTTACTGAACTTGAAGCAGGAAAATTTTACCGTTGCCGAGTATGAAGAGGAGTTCACAAGACTTCTCACCATAGTGCCAGATGAGGCTCCTACTGAGGGTAAGAAAATACTTTTGTTTGTGGACGGGTTAGCTTGGAGGATACGTCAGCACATTATAGGGAATCTGTCTCTGAGTACCTTCACAGATGTACTCAATGCTGCTTTACTACATTGCCAGGATCACCGCTTCCATCTGCAGGGAAGCAAGCGAGCAGGAGAGTCTGGCCAGCAGGGCAGGACAGGGGGTAGTGGCGCTGGTGGAGTACCGACATCCTAGGGACAGACTCGTCAACATGAGCAGAGTTCCCATCAGGGGGACCCTGCCAAGCGCTTCCGATCAGGTGATTCCAGGCAGAGATTTGGGGGTTATAGGCAGGGCCAGCAGGGCCAACACCGTCAGCAACAGGGTCAACAGCAGGGCCAACAGGGCCAACCATGATTTCATCAGGGCCAACAGGGCCAGTGGCGGGGTGGTAACGGCTAACAGGGTCATGGTCAACAGGGTCAAAGGGGAGGAAATTTTAAAAGCCGATGTTTTAGGTGCGGCAAGAATGGCCATAAGTGCCAGGATTGTCTAGAGGGAGAGAGGGCCCCACAGCAGCAGGGTACCCGTAATGAGCCACAGAGGCCACTTTTTCCAGCCGCCCGCTCAAGTACCAGCCCTACCATCCATTCCAGTAGCTCCAGTGCAGCAGGGGCAGTTACAATATGGACGTGTCTATAACGTCCACCAGGCAGCAGCTCCACAGGCACCACCCGCGATTGAGGGTATGTTTCCTATCCATGGTACTATGGGTTGGGTTTTATTTGATACTGGGGCGACGCACTGTTTTATAGCTACCCATTTTGCGAAGGCCTTAGGATTATTAGCCACGACAGAGAGCACTGTGACGTGTGTAGACTCACCACTGGGAAATGGTTTGCTTATTTTCTTTATATGCCGGGGTGTGGTACTTTGTTAAGAATATAAATGCATTAATAGCCTCATCTTTACTATGTAATAAATATACATAACAATATTTTGTGCAATCGTTAATAAAAGTAATAAAATACTTTTTACCACCTATAGTTTGTACAAATTTTAAATCACAAATATCTATTTGAATGAAATCTAGTGGTTCGACGACCCTTTCAATAGAATGAAAAGGTAATCTAGCTAATTTTGATTCCACACAAATATCACATTTATGATTTTTGTCAATATTAAATTTTGGCAAAAAATCCAAGTTAATTAATCTACGCAAGGTATCAAAATTAACATGTCCTAATCTAGCGTGCCAAATATTAGAAGACTCAATTAAATAAGTAGAACTAGGAATTTCATTCATAGGGAATGCCTTAGGCATCAATGTCATTACATTCATCTTAAGGAGCCCCTCAAACAGGTAGCCCTTTCCTACATACACATCATTTTTAGATAATACAAATTTATCATAAAAAAACACAAGCTTAAATCCATTCTTGCTTAGAAGTGAGCCGAAAATCATATTTTTTTGGATATCAGGCACATTCAACACATTGTTTAGGGTAAGCTCTTTTCCCGAGGTCATCTTCAGAATAATCTTTCCTTGTCCCACAACTTTAGAACTCGAAGAGTTTCCCATAAAGAGAGTCTCCTCATTTTTCAAAGCCTTATAATTAGCGAACATCCATTTGTTTGCACAAATGCGGCGAGTAGCCCCAGTATCCACCCACCATTCCTTGGTATTTCCTACGAAGTTTCATTCAAAGACAACAACAAAAATATTTAAGTATGCGATACCATCAGAAATGTTCTCACCTTCCATAACAATTGCTTGAGCATTATGCTTTTTAGCATTCTTTGGTTTGCGACACTCGATTGAGCGGTGTCCTGGCTTGTCGCAATTGTAGCATTTGCCTTTGAACTTCTTTCTTTGCTTAGATGTTCCTTCCCCATCACTCTTACGTTTGGATTTAGGACCTTAAACCACATGAGCCTTGGAATCCATGATGTTCTTACCACTTTTCTTTTGAGATTCATGGTTATCTTCTTCAATCCGCAGTCGAACAACCAATTCTTCAACATTCATATCCTTGCGTTTGTGCTTGAGATAATTTTTGAACAAATTCCAAGATGGAGGCAAATTTTTAATTATTGCAGCCACTTGAAATGTGTCACTTACTGACATTCCTTCAGCATGAATATCATGCAGAATAACCTGAAGTTCTTGAACTTGTGCAATAACCGGCTTGGAGTCAATCATTTTGAAGTCTAGAAAATGGCCCACGATGAATTTCTTCATACCAGCGTCTTCAGTTTTGTACTTCTTCTCCAAAGAATTCCATAATTCTTTTGTGGTTTTCATAGTGTTGTACACGCGATACAGTGTCTTGTCCAAGTACGTCAGGATATAGTTACGACATAGATAATCAGAATGTTTCCATGATTCAATAGCAGCAACCTTTTCAGTCTCATCGCCTTCTTTAAAAGGTGGTCAATCCTCATACAAGAACCTTCCCAATTGGAAAGTCGTGAGGTAAAAATACATATGTCTTTGCCAACGTTTGAAATCAGCCACGATAAATTTTTTCGGTTTCTCCCCATGTGGCATGGTTACGGAGGCAACAGAAGGAGCATGTGTCATATTCACCGTAGGTGGAATGTTCACGGTAGGTGGTGGAACGGTGATTGCATTTTCTGATTCCATTTATGTTACAAAACATAATTTTTATCAATGATAGTATTCATTTGTAATGAAATTATCAAAACAGAATACAAAATTTTGTACACCAATTTCCTCCAAATATAATTAAGATTAATTGAATTCTAAATAATTTTGGAATTATATAATATAGAATAAAGCAAAATTTCTACACAATATTTAGAATTCTATGTCATAGAATTAGACTAAATTATTAAACATTAGTTTATTTTAGTCTAAGTTAAACAAGAAAAATATGTGTCACACTGTTTTTAATATAAAAAAAATTCCGTACAAAACAAAATGATAATTTTAAGATTAAAAATCTTATATAAACAGATTTTAAAAAAAATTACGGACAAAACTTTTTATTTTCTAAAGCAAAATATATAAATAATGTAGAAATTATTTTCTGTAACACTAACTGTTTTATTAAATTTTTGTAATAAAACAATATTTTAATTCAAATTTTGTGCAAAAACATATTTATTTTCTACGAATAAAATTCTGTAATTAAAATTTCTGTACAGTATACAAAATAGTAGAACAAAAAAAATTAAATTTGCCTTAAGATTGTTATGTCTACTATTTTAAGATTAAAAATAGTACAAAATTATTAACGAAATAATTATTACATAATTAAAACGAAATTACAGAAATAAGAATAACTCACTTGATATTGCAGAATTAATAACAGAAATAAAGAAGATAAATCTGAGCCTTGTAGAACAGTCTCCTTAAAGCAAATTTATTCTCTCCAATGTGCTACAAGGGTAATGAATAATTGTCTGCAAGATAGAATGAATTTCTTGAATTAATTATGTAGCACAACAATAATCAATTACAACGAACACAAATTTGTGTTAATACTCAACTGGAACAGTAATACGATAGAAAATATTTTTCTGGATGAAGGAAATAATGGAGTAGCATTTTTGGAATTTTTTTGGAGGGGTTATGTTAACAGCAACCAAAACTGGAGGGAATGGTTTTTATTTATAGCTTTGGTGTTGACTGTTGGGAATAGTCAAAACCGAAATTAACTATCAAAAATAATTAATTTCGTTAACTGTTGACCTTTGGCAATTAACTGACAAACCGTTAATTAATAATTAATTACTTTAAAAATTAATTAATAAAAGCCGAGAAAATTAATTAAACTTGGCCCAAAAGGAAAGAGATTTTTTATAAGCCCAAGCCCAAACCCGAACCTAACCGAGTCGGCCGGTCGGCGCGCGCGTGAGGGCTTTTGGCCCAAGCCCAACACATGCATATTGTAGGCCATATCCCCTTGAGGATTTGGGATACCCTAAGGCATCCAAGCCTTAGTCCATCATTTGGATTTTATTAACTCATCATTTTTCCACTACTCTTCCAATGTGGGACAAGAGCTAAAACATACCCAATTCATTAAGTTTCATTCTTTTGTGAGTCACTTTGGGGACACATTTCTCATTCATAACTTAATAAAATTGGACATGTGAATATACTACGTTAATCTCTTTGCCAAGGAGAACACGTTCGTATATGGTCCCAGAATTATCGTAGTGTGGGTCCCACCTAAATTTGAGCTCAAAGTTGCTCATAATTTTGTCCCAAAAAATCTGGACATCTTTTAAGTCCAACTTTAAGTCCAATTTTCCAATAGAGACAGAACCCTGAAGATCACTCGAGAGGCTCAGCATTTGATCGTTTGAGCAGAGGGTTGGCCTTTGAAAGTCTCGACCCAGTTAATGACCTAAGGGAGAGATTGTCGAGGTCAAGAAGCCTTGCAGGGTCCAAAAGAGAAGGGGTTGACTGTTGGCCCTAGCATGACAGACCCCATAATGGACGAGACGAGGGTCATGGGGAAGTTAATTGCCGACGGAGGTTAGCTGTAGGAGAACCCTTGGTATAGCCATTGGAAGTGGCGAGGGACAACATCGTCCAGACCGACGTTACAAAACCCTGGAATGATTCAATTCAAAGGCTTGAAGATAAGATTGGTGACATTCTTAAGAGCCAAGACCCTTTGTAGAGGGGGACTTAGAGGTTTCACCCTTCGTTGCAAAGATAGTCAAATTCCCAACCCCGACCAAATTCAAGCTGCCTATAGTGACTCCCAGGTATAATGGAAGAACTAATCATGTCCATCACATTGAAATATACCAATCGACAACCGATATTTACTCCATCTCAGATGAGACGAGATTCTGTGCTTTTTCAAGCACTTTGACCGGTGATGCACACGTTTGGTTTACTTCACTTCCAAAGAATTCTATCGAGAGCTTCAAATAGTTGGCCGAGCAATTTATCCATAACTTTTTCTTTGGGTTCAGACCTCAGAAAAAGACGACTCATTTGCTTTATGTCAAGCAGGGGAAAAATGAGAGTCTAAGAGATTACATCACGAGGTTCAACAAAGAGAAGTTGGAAGTGGAAGACTGTGAGGAAAGAATAGCTATAACAGCCCTCATAGGAGGCCTACATAAGGGAAAGTTATTGTGGAAGCATGCTGAAGACCCTCCTAAGTCAATGGCCGAGTTGTTTGCAATAACTGGGATTATGAATGTTGAAGAGACAATGGATGCTAAGTACGAGGATGGGAAAGGAAGTGGCAGTGGAAGCAGGTTTCAAAAAAAGAATAAAGATGGCAAGAAAAGGTCGGCAGACAATAAGTTTGTAGACTACACTCCATTGACTGTAAGCTATGAGCACATGTTAAACGAGATAAATAGTGATCAGTATTTAAAGTGGCCTAAAAAATTAAGAGCTCCTCCCCATAAGAGGAATAAGAACTTATGGTGTGAATTCCACAAGGACCACGACCACTTGACTGACAAATGCTTTGCTCTGAAGGACGAGATTGAGAAAATGTTAAAGGCTGGAAAATTGAGAAAATATGTGGAAAAGGCGCTTCCAAGGGTGCCCGAGCTGACCCTAGAAAGTGGAGAAATGATAAATGCCGAGAAGATGGCCCGACCAAATGAGATGATCTTTCAGACGAGGATAATGATGATCCAGATCTTACACCAAATGATAATAATGTCTCGGTGAAGAGGCTTAATATGATCTCATTTGGGGTAGGAATGATCTGTGGTGGCCTAGCTGGAGGACGCTCGAAAGTGGCCGACCGTAAAGCCCATATGGCTGAGGCAAAGGCAATAACAAAGGACGAGGTTGTGCACTCATCCTCCATTGATGTTAAATCAGAGAAAATGAAGAAAGTGGACATGGAGACCCTCGTAGTCGGCTTTTCAAGACAGACTTTAAGGGTATCTTTGCTCCACATGATGACCCTATCGTCATCACAACCAGGGTGTATGGATGAGAAGTTTCGAGGATCTTAGTTGATGAGGGAAGATCGACAGATGTTATGTTCTGGCCATGTTTCAAAGGATTGGGAATTATTCGATCCAGGCTCGTACCATACCATCATCCCCTCATAGGATTCAGTGGGTAGAAAGTTCATCCCATGGGAATGTATGAGATGGATGTAAGAATGGGGGACAAGTGGTCGAAGTGGATAACCAGAAAAATCAACTTTTTTATTATGAACGAGAATGTCTTTTCAGCTTACAAACTCATATTGGAACAAGTAGCCCTCGAGGAATTTGAGGTCGGGCCTTCAACGGTTCACCAGATGATAAAATTCTCGACTCTTTATAGAGTGGGGCAAGTTCAGGGTGACCAAATGTTAGCACGAGAATACTACTTTAACTCGGTTGAGGAAAGAGAAGCATACAAGAAGGAAACTACCACCTATAACATTGACACACTAGATCCGAGAGACGAGACAAGGCTCAAAAAGGGGGAGGCCGCGGAAGAGGTATAATCCATCATCCTCAATGAGGATGAGCTGGAAAAAACCATCCAGGTCGGTAAAGCCTTAAAGCCAAAGATCAAAGACGATATGATCAAGTTTCTGAGGAGAAGACAAAGCATCTTTGCTTGGAGTCATGCAGACATTCCAGGAATTTACCCTTAGATAATGTGTCATAATCTCAACATGGTAAGAGATGCAAATCCAGTTAAACAAAGGAGGAGGGTTTACTACCGAGAGAAATATGATGTTATTAGGGACGAGGTTAAAAAGCTTGAAGAGTCTGAATTCATTAGAGAGGTCATATATCCTGAATGGCTATCCAATGCAGTGATTATGGCCAAGGCCAATGGAAAGTGGAGGGTGTGTGTAGACTTCATCGACCTGAATAAATCTTGCCCCAAGGACAACTTCCCTCTCCCTCGGATTGATTAGATAGTAGATGCTACGACAGGTCACGAGTTGATGAGCTTCATGGATGCCTATTCTGGTTACAACCAAATCTTTATGGACCCCATCGACTCAGAGAAAACAACCTTCATCACAAAATAAGGAACATATTATTACAAGGTTATGCCATTCGGCCTGAAGAACGCTGGGGCCACGTATCAACGTCTGGTAAATAAGATGTTCGAAGATCAGATTGGAAATTCCATGGAGGTTTATGTTAATGACATGCTAACGAAGAGTCTGAAGGCCGACACTCATGTGGTCGACCTTGAAAGAACCTTCGATACGATGGACAAGTACATAATGAAGCTTAACCCAGATAAATGCATTTTTGGTGTCGGAGCTAGAAAGTTCTTAGGTTTTATTGTCAATCAAAGAGGTATAGAGGCTAATCCAGAGAAGATAAAATATTTGCTAGAGATGAAGACCCCCAAGACCATTAAAGATATCCAGAGGCTTACTGGACGAGTGGCAGCCCTAAACAGGTTTATCTCCAGAGCCACAGATAAGTGTCTACCGTTTTTCAAAATTCTTAAAAAATTATTTGAATGGAGTGAGGAGTGTGATAAGGCTTTTAGAGAGCTGAAGTCCTACCTCAGCTCTCCCTTGCTTTTATCACGGCCAATCCAAGGTGAAAAATTATATGTGTACCTATCCATCTCAGAGTCGGCTATTAGCGCTGCTATTATGAGAGAAGAGAATGGGGTACAGAAGCCAGTGTATTTCAATAGCAAAGCACTATAAGGGTCTGAGAAGAGGTATCCTAGGATGGAGAACTTAGTTTATGCTCTGATCCATCCTTCTAGAAAGATGAAACCGTACTTCCAGGCCCACTCAATGGTCGTCCTCGCTGACTCACCACTCAGACAGGTCATCCACAAACCTGAGAAATCGGGAAGACTAATGGCTTGGGCAATTGAGCAAGGAGAGTTTGACATTGTCTACCAGTCGAGGGTGGATATCAAAGGATATTCATTATCAGACTTCGTGGTCGAGTTCACTTGGGATGAGGTCGAGGCTAAAAATGAGAATTTTGAGAAGGCAGACAGTCTGCAAGGAAGACCTCTCAGCCCAGCCTTGGATGAGACCGAGTCAAGCACAACAAGAGGGAAAGTGTCTGAAAATAAAGAGGGGAGATATCTCTTCAAATAAGGATCCATGTCAGAGGGAAATTACTCAGAGGCCGATGCTGTATGGAACCTCTTTATCGATGGGTCCTCTTACGAGAATGGAAGTGGTGTTGGATTGATAATGTCGGCACCGGACGACACGAACATTGAGTATGCTCTGAGATTTAACTTCAAGGCCTCCAATAATGAGTCTAAATATGATGATCTGATAGAAGGTCTCTCCTTGGCCCGAGCTCTTAGTGTCGACCAACTCCTAGTACATAGTGATTCGAGACTGGTGGTAAATCAGATCTTAGGAGTGTATGGGGCCAAGGATAAGAGAATGGATAAATATCTGGAAAGAGTAAGATCGATGTTGAAAAGTTTTAAAGAGGCAAAGATGAAGAGGACATCTCGGCTAGACAATAGCTGAGCCGATGCACTTGCGAGGCTAGCCTCAGCAACAAGAACTGACATCAGAAGAACAGTGCCAGTGGAAATCTTACTTCGGCCAACCATTCAAGAAGAATATGGTGCATCTGAATGTGAATAGGGGAGCCTCATGGATGAATTCTCTTATCATATAAATTCGAGAAAAGGAGCTGCCATCATCAAAAGTCGAGAGAAGAAAATTGAGGTACAAAGCTCCAAAGTTCTCTATCATAAGGGACATTTTATAAAAAAAAAGGGTTTTTTACTTCCTTTACTCAGATGTGTTCATCCATCTGAGGTACCATATATCCTTCAAGATGTGCATGAAGGTTCTTGCTCTAGTCATATTGGGGGAAGGTCATTGGCTAAGAGGATTGTTTCTCGGAGTATTGGTAGCCAACCCTGGCCAAAGATGCTGCAGCGTATGTTAAAAGATGCAATACGTGTCAAAGGTTTGCTACCATCTCTCACCAACCTCTGACCTCCATCACATACCCTTGGACGTTTATGGTATGGGGGATCAACCTAGTAGGACCTTTACCTAGGGCAGTCAACAACTATCGATACCTGATTGTAGCAATAGACTATTTTTCTAAGTGGGTAGAGGCTGAGCCGACAATCACTATTACAGAACAGAAGACCTTCCGGTTCATCTGGAAAAACATCATCTACAGGTATGGTCTCCCAAATACCTTAATCTCGGATAATGGGACTCAATTTAAGAATGTGACTTTGGAGAAATATTATGAAAGGGTTGGGATCAAATAATTCTTCTCAACCCCTGGCCGACCCCAGGCAAATGGTCAAACTGAGGTTACAAATCGAACGATTATTGTTGGGATCAAGAAGAAGCTAGAAGAGGCAAAGGGAAGTTGGACTAAAGAAGTGTACGATGTACTATGGGCTTACAGGACGACAGTCAAAACTCCTATAGGGGAAACCCCATTCATGTTAGCTTATGGTTCAGAGGCTGTCATCCCTACCGAGATTGGTCTTCCTACTCAGAGAATTTAGATGTATGACCCTTAAGGAAATATAACAGAAAGAAGACTTGATCTTGATCTGATCGAGGAAAGAAGAGAAGATGCTGAAGTGAGGCAAGCAGCCTACCAGCAGAGTGCTGCCAGATTTTATAATCAGAGGGTAAAAGAGAGGCCGATAGTTATGGGAGACCTAGTTCTCGAGAAGACGTGGAAAAAACCCAACAAGAACCATCCAAATTGGCATGGCCCTTATAGGATGATCGATGAAGTCGTACCAGGCACCTATCGATTGGAAAATATAGAAGGAGTGCCGACCATTTGAAGAAATATTATCTATGATAATGTAATTGTCTTGCTTTTATTACATGTATCAGATTATGAATGAGTGAATATAAATGAGAATATCAGTGTTTCCTCATCACCTTTGTTCATTCATGTGTTAAATTTACCCTAAGCTACAAAACATCATTCGTGGTGAAGAAGTCTTAGTCTGCTATCGGTGATACGGTAGCCGAAACGGGCACAACCTCGTCTATTGGCTATCAAAAATATAAAAAAGGATGAGAGTAAACATCAATTATTTGGTGATCTAAGACCTTTAACATCATTAATTTGGTGAATTATGAGACTAAACATCAAATTAGTTGGTGATCTCAGACCCTAAATATAAGTTGTTGAATTATGAGACTAAACACCAATAATTTGGTGATCGCAGACCCTAAACATCATTAATTTGGTGAATTATGAGACTAAACACCATTTATTTGGTGATCTCAGACCCTGAACATCGTTAAGTTCTGTGAATTATGGGACTAAACACCATTTATTTGGTGATCTCAGACCTTTAACATCATTAATTTGGTGAATTATAAGACTAAACATCAAATTAATTAGTGATCTCAGATCCTAAACATCATTAAGTTGGTGAATTATGAAACTAAACACCATTAATTTGGTCATCTCAGCCCTAAACATCATTAATTTGGTGAATTATGAGACTAAACACCATTTATTTGGTGATCTTAAACCCTGAAAATTGTTAAGTCGGTGAATTATGAGACTAAACACCATTTATTTGGTGATCTCAGACCCTGAACATCGTTAAGTCGGTGAATTATGAGACTAAAAACCGTTTATTTGGTGATCTCAGACCCTAAACATCGTTAAGTTGGTGAATTATGAGACTAAACACCATTTATTTGGTGATCTCAAACCCTGAACATTGTTAAGTCGGTGAATTATGAGACTAAACACCATTTATTTGGTGATCTCAGACCCTCAACATCATTAAGTTAGTGAATTATGATACTAAACACCATTTAATTGGTAATCTCAGACCCTAAACATATATCTTTATTGGTTGTCTCTCTTTGAGGAATAAAATATCATGATGGAAAAGCAATAGAAACAAGGCATAATGGGATTCCATTTCATTCATGACAGATGAGGTTATGAAGGTTTGAATCCCAAAAACAAAAATGTTACAACCACAATTCATAGAAGAAAGAGTTACAATTAGCTTCACAGAATAAAAATAAAGCAGAAAGAGGCCTTCAGCGCTAAATTTAACCTTCAACTGGAGCCGACCCATCACCGGTTGGGACTATCTTATCAAGTCTAGCGTTGGTGACTTCGACCCCATCCTCAGGGTTGACAACGTCTTCAATCTCAGTGCTATCTAAAGGGCTCGTCTCTGTGGGAGCAACGCTATCATCCTCCGCCTCTTTCGGAGATTGGGCAAGACGAGGGTCAACAAAGCCAAGACCAATGAAGTTAACTAGAGATAAGCTTCCAGACTCCCCGTGCTTAAGAGTAGCCCATCGTTCAGCTGCCCGGATACCCCTCTCAAGATAGTCAAAGTCGAAACTTACAAATTCATGAGAAGTTTTGTAGTCAGTAATTATTCTCTCCTCAGCATCGGCTAGTGCAGACTTGATAGCTTCATTAATCTTTGTTTGAAGACTCCTATCTTTAGCCTTTAAAGCCTTGGCATGGTCCTCCTTCAGATGAGTATTTTATTCCCACTCCTGCTTCAGGTCCCCCTTTACCTTCTCAAGGTCGGACTTGAGGGCACTCTCTGTCTTCTCAGCATCTCTCCCATTTTGGATAAGGCGCATCCTTTTTAAGCTCCAGTTAGCCAAACGGTGAAGAGAAACCACTTCCTGTAGGAAAGGATCGGACATATGAGTAGTGATGATTTAAAGGATGCAGAGACAACATTTGAGAAAAAAATTTAATCATCAAAGTACCTGAACTGTCCTGTGAAGGGAAAACTATGCGAGCAAGGGAACGTCCAAAGATTAAAGAAAACATTTTTCTTCCTCAGTCATGATCCCACCGATAGCGTTAGCGGCCTACATACTGTAGCCGATCAAGCTATCACCGATCTTTAGATGAGGCAGACGAGCAATTAAAGCATCATTAATGGAGATGGGGATGCCACGGTCTATATTATGAGATTTTAGTGGCCGTGGAAACAGGGTCTGTAGGAGATTTCCTCTTTCTGGAAGCAACATTGGCTTTGGATGTGCCGACACTCTTCTTCATTTGAGATGGGGGAGGGATAGTCTTGCCACCTCGTCTATCGATGATCCTGTAAAGAATGGGGGATGACATCTCCCAAAGGTCGTCTGAGATACCGTCTGGTCGCTCTGCAAAAGGAGAAGTCTCAGAGTTAGCATCTCAGATAAATAAAAATTACAAGACATAACTTGGTAATAACATTTTGAAACTTACGAAGCTCTTACAAAGGAACACCCCCTAAACCTATCTGTGAAAGGTAATAGGGGCTCATCAGATACTCATACTTGACTTCACGACCATTCTCGCCTTGGTTACGAAGGTCGGTGATGGATTTGGTGTTGTCAGGACTTAACCCAGGGTTGGCCTTAGCCGACAAAGAGGCTCTGGCCCATCTCAGAGGTGTCCTCATTTTAGAGGCTCCACATGCCCGGTTTAGACCAAATTCCCAGGCACCCAATACAAAGAAGTATCGAGGTTTCCAGTTGTGGTTTGAAGTCTGAGTGACTAAGAGTAGTTTCTTCTCAGACTTCCTATCTATGAAGTGATAGTAGCAAGAATGATTTTTGGAAGAAGAGGGGGTATATAAACCTATGAAGACTCTAACTAGAAGGTCCGTATGATGACCAACCTTTCAGAGTATGATATCTCCTATAATGACCCTCCACGCGTTGGGAGATAGTTGGGAGGGGGTAAGATTTATGTATGAAAGGATGGCTCGGATGGTGGGATTAATTGGTAGGTGAAAACCCAACTTAAACATATTCTCATAGATGCCGATCTCACCCTCCCGGCCATCAAAAGCCCTCTCATCTTTCAGAGGCTTCCTCAAGGATATTGAAGAGAGAATGCCATACAAATGTCTGAAAACTAAAAGGTCGTACTCGGTAATGGATCTTTCATGTTCGGTAGCTATAGAGGTATCGACTTTACTCTCCTCATCATCGTCATCTACAACAACCTCGGCCTGAGCATCAGTGGGTATACCACCAGTAAACCTCTCTGCAAACTTAGCCCTTGTGGCAACTGATAGAGGAATGGCATCAATTGGGGGAGGAAAGGAAACGTTAGGCTCTAAAATTTCTATAGAGAGGGACCAGCGTCTTTATAAGATGAGGCAGGGAACAAACTTCCTCATCCTCAGACCCTCCATTTCGTTTGGGGGAATAGTCCATAGCCTCTTTAAAAGAGTCCACAGTTTTGGTAGACCCAGATGTGGACATGGGGTCTGCAGCAGATGACTCCTACATAGGGTTATAGACCTTAACAGGCGCAGGGTGTAAGACAACCAAAGGAGGTGGAAAGATAGGTAGAAAAGGGAAAGCCTCGGCCTCACGATCCTCGGATTGGGCTAACTCTACTTGTCGGATTTTTTCGAAACACCTCTCTCTTAAGGTTGGAAACTCCTCTGCAAGTTTATACAGAGGTTGTAACAGCCGAGTTATGAGACTACAATTCTAATGAAAGATAAACAGGCAAACAGGTAAAGAACTCCAAAATCCTAAGTAAAATGATCAAAGATTAGAATTCAAAGGGATTTTTATGAAGAACACCAAGAACAGTGATGAAGCAACACACCCGAGATGGTGATCGGAGTGCCACCGGAGAACCCACAAATGGGAAATTTCAACCTAAACCAACCTCGGAACAACCAAATGTGGCCTAAGGGTCACCAAGCAACCACTGGCCTAACCTTAAAACCACCAAACAGTGGTGGAAACGTTCGCCGAAAAAAAGAAAAATCATCGAAAAATCCAAATAAAGAAACCAAACACCAACAATGGAAATAAAAGGTAGAGGGAAATACTTAAGTTGAAATATACGATTGAAGAAGAAGGTTTAAGGCAAAAGAGCTTGAGTTTGCAGCTGAGATGGGAGGTGGGAGGTGGGCTATGGAGGATTTGAGGTTTTGCAGAAAACACACAAGTAGGAAAATAAATTGGGGAAGAAAGTGAAGAAGAAAATAAAAAGGCTTTAAATATTAATGCAATGA
The DNA here is from genome assembly GCA_949130495.1 of Sambucus nigra. Lineage (NCBI taxonomy): Eukaryota > Viridiplantae > Streptophyta > Magnoliopsida > Dipsacales > Adoxaceae > Sambucus > Sambucus nigra. Next base: position 15,985,985 of record OX422219.1, on the reverse strand, counting down.
TTACGCACGAAGTCCAAGGTGCCTCATCATTTCTCTTTGAAACCCTAAATGTGCATCCACGTCATTCATTACCTTGGGGTAGATGCTAGATAGTTCCAAGAATAACATGTGTCCCAATGACAATCCACATACCACCAAATACTTTAAAGTATCCATTCACCAGCCAAGCATATATACCCCTTAGCCACCTATTCACATAGAAGGCTAAAGGATAGGGGTGATTGATATGACCAAAGTGCACCCTCGTAATCTGAGCAACAATGTCGTCCTATCTTGTGGTCGAGTCGTCAGAAGAGCCCCACTAGTCAGCAGTAAGGTCATCCCTAATGAGGTCAACCTCATAAAAACCAGCCTCGACTGTACAGCAGTCAAGATTAGTAACAACTTTATGGTTTCAACTTGAAGCAGTCTCATACTCTGCTTAGGTCGATAGCACAAATGGCCCGGTTACCTAACCTCGACTATCCTGTCCGATCGAGGTTATACTTATGGTTGGAGGATCAATGGTCCTGTCAGAGTCATCAACCTCGTACCCAGCTAGGTCGAGGTTCAAGTGGATGATGTCACCAGTCTGAGCATATACAAGTACAAAGAGACCTGGAACACGTTGACAAAAATTTTATAACTGGATCATTCCCCCACGTGAGGGAATATTTGGTCATTATGATCTACATGTGGCACAGCCAGGTGTCCACATGAGATTGGCTAGATCATCCTACACATGCTCATTGCATGCTTAGGGGGTACACTACACCCCCTAAGCACTATATATACCATTTATCTTCTTCTTTGAAGGAGATTTCATATTACAACCCCTAGATGAAGCTCTGTTAAAATATACAGTAGAGAGAGAGAGAGAGAGAGAGAGAGAGAGAGTGAGTATTGTATCACAAGGCCATTAGTGCCCTTCTTTTATAGTGAAGATCGCTCACCTGCACAATGGACGTAGGCCTAGATAGGCTGAACCACTTATATTGATATCTTTCTCCTATTTTCCTCATCTCATTCTACATTTATATTGCTTATGTGCTATGATTGTTATACCTGTTTGAGCTCTCCAACATCTTGATCTGGTGGTGCTATTTCTATCGTCATTAATTATTTTAAATTTATTGAAAATATTGACGGTAACACAAATAATAGAGTAAGAACTATATGTGGAGAAACTAATGACCTTACGATTAAATGTCTATATCAAGGATCGGCCTTAAGTCCTTACTTATTTGCCATAGTTTTCGATGAGATTACTAAGGACATACAAGAAGATGTCCAATGGTGTATGTTGTTTGCAGATGATATAGTTTTAGTAGATACTTGAAATGAGGGCTTAGCGGTGAGAGTAGATACTTAGACTTAGATTTTAAGGAACTAAAAATCAGTAGAAATAAAACGGAATTTATGGAATGTAAATTTAATAATGAGGGATTGAATAGCATAATGTTAAAGATTGAAGGAAAAATGTTAAACCAAATTAATAAATTTTGCTATTTAGGTTCAGTGTTACAAAGTAATGAGGATATTGATGAGGATGTTACGAGTAGAATATCCACTGGTTGGATGAAATGGAGACAAGTAATTGGGGTGTTATGTGATAAGAGGATAACTAATAAATTAAAAGAAAAATTTTATAGAACAGTTGTTAGGTCAGCAACCCTATATGGAGCGGAGTGTTGGGCTTTAAAGAAAAAACATGAACAAAGTCTCCATGTTAGTGAGCCGAGGATGCTCTGATGGATGATAGGAATTACTAGTTAGGATAAAATTAAAAATTAGTATGTGAGAGAAAAGATAGGATTTGCTCCGATTAGCGATAAATTAAGAGAAAGTGGACTTAGGTGGTACGGACATGTGTTGCGTAGACCAGTAGATTCACCTATAACAAGAGAAAGATTATTGGAAATAAAGGGTAAAAGGGAAAAGGATCTCCCTAAGCTATCATGGGAGGAAATTATTTCGAGAGGTCTTTAGGATTTAAACTTGAATGATAATATTTCATATAATAGATTAGAATGGAAAAGGAGAAACCATGTGGCCGACCCCATATGATGGGATTAAGGCAAGGATGATGATGATGATGATGATAATGGTGGTGGTTTGGTAATTGATGTGTACGAGGGCTCGAGACTATTATTGTATTTTTTTCCTATTTTATTTTTGTGTCTTGTTAGGTTATTACTCTCTTTTGGTTAGTGTATTAGTTTGAGTTAAATATTCCACTAGATTTTGGAATATTCTATTGTGCTTTCTTTACTCAATTTTCCCTTTTAGGCTATCTTGGCTAGCAAGGTAACTTTTACCAATAAATAAGGCCTTTGGCCAGCCATTACAATCACTGATATTGCTTTATATTACTTTTAAGATGTATAAGATTTAGACACTTCCTTTATTTGACATTGTTGTTGTGTAGTTTAGTTTAATCATTTTCGCCCTCTATTACACATCAAATTGGTATCACAATGATGTCCATTCCTGATGTAGTTGTCAAAGTTGTTGTAGATCATGGAAATCCCCATTGTTTGCGGGCATGTGACCTCTGCTCTCGACCACCTGTTTGGGACACCAACCACCGTCGGATTTGTCATCAATGAGTACACCGCTATCACGCCACTCATGGCTCACCTCTGATCCCATAAGTCTCGCCTCACTATGAAAGCTTCTATTGGAGACAAAACCAAGCTCAAATCCATTCCATATATAATCAAATCTGCCCCACCCCTTCAAGCCCCGTACAACAATTCTGACCTAATTCATCCCCCTACATCGAAGTCTCCCCTTGTTGGGTTTCACAAGACTTCACCCCAGTTGAGAAATGGAACAAATAACCCCCCCCCCCCAATTTGTGAACTGACTGGTTATACACTCTTGGCTCTTTATCGGTAGTCAAAAACCCTTGTAGTGGTCCCCCTCTCAACCGAGAATAATTCTTATGTCCCATCCCACCCAATCCCATGTCGTGAAATTTTCATTTTAGTCCCTCAAGGTTTCCAAACAACTTTTGAAAGTTTCATGTCCGCCCCTGAAATTTTTTGATGCTAAACCCCTTGCAAATATTATACCCTCCCCTAGCTTTCAACAAGGCCCCTAACCGCTCTTAATTTCTAGACATTACTGTAGACACCACATTCTAGGACCCTCCTAAGACTCTCTTTAGGTCCCTAACACTTCCCCATTCACCATAAACCCCTAGGTCATACTCCGAGTACCGATCTAGAGGCCACCAGTCGCTATCGAGCCCCGTTTGACTCTGATAAACTTCATCGTCAGATGAAAGCTCAATGAATCTTTGAAGGTCTCTGAATCCACATTTCAATGATCCACCCCGTGCATGAATCAGTATAATGGTTCAGAAGAACGAGTCAATTTACTATCAAAAACTGATCTGGAGGCCAACGGGTGCTCCTGGGCCCCGATTTGACCCTAATCAATTTCATCGCCAGAGCGGAATCTCAATGAATCCTCTAAGGGAACTAAAACCCCTTTCCAACGGTCTGCCCCATACACAAAACATCATAACCGTTTGGACGAACGATTTGTCTTCCCCCAAAAAACTGATCTAGAGGCCACGAGGTGCTCTTGGGCTATGTTTGACCAATACCAACTCTTCATCTTGAACGGGACTGAATGAATCTATGAAGAGAACTGAATACCCTTTCCAACGGTCCGCCCCATGCAAGAATCAGCCTAACGGTACGAACGAACGTCCCGTTTTACTTTGAAAGGTCACCGGACGCTTTCGAACCCCATTCGACCAAAGTCAACTCTTTTAACCGAGTGAAGCTCTTTGGAACATCGAAGTGCCTTACATAAAATTTTCAACAGTGCATTCCTTTCATGATTCGGACTTACAATTTGGATGAACGATCCATCTTCGTCCAACGATCTCTTATCCAAAGGACTGATAGGCGCTTTCGAGCCCTATTTGACCCAAAGTCAACTCCCGAACTCGGGAGCATCCCAAAGGATTACCAAAGGTCTCTGGATAAACTTTCCAACGGTATGCCTCGTGCACGATTTGGACTTACGAATGACGTTTTATGACCATTTTTTTAGAAAAATCGTCACGAGACTGCCAATTGGCAGGTCCATTTCCCTGCATATCAGCAGTGTGTCCAGGGTTACCTTCAGATAGGCAGGGCAAGGACAATGTCGATCGGCAGTCCCCCTACCCCGTATAAGGATATCATGAGATCACTTCCAAGTCACCCCAAAAAATATCAACTTCAGTGATCTCAACAATATTCTTCTTAAGTCAGCGAGGTTTCCTTGCTTGAAACCTTTCTCCACCTTTCATTTCCATCACTTTCACACCCAATTTAACAAAACCCTTACTACGTTCTTCACCCACTTGGGAGCTCATCAATAACAAAGATCCATCTCCAACTCTCCAAAGAAAGTTGGCGACTCTATATCTTTGTATCACCCCACATCTACAATGACCGAAGCATTCCAAAAAAAGGGGACGATACCTTATTTCTCTCCTTCTCCATTGTGCGCGTGCGAGCGCCGTGCCCCGAGACGACGGAGGAGATGATGTAAAAAAACTCAGAGGTATGTCCACAGTGGTGACTCTTTTGGGGACATACTTATCATAAGAGGGCTAGACTCTTTTTGCACGGGTGTTATCATTTTCTACATGTGTGCATATGCACCCACCTGTATGTTCCCTTTTCCCTCTATTTACTTCTTGTATACATCTATCTCATGTTTATATCACCTCTCACTCACTTTTAACTTTCCACACTTGTAAATAGTCTCCATAAACACCTCACACTACCTACACTTATATATAGGGTCACATATATCCATATGGTTCACACACTACTGAGAATATCCTTGTTTAGGCTTCACTAGAACACACCTCCACTTATCACACTTATATATATCCATGATCACTTGCACTTATCACAAACCACTTGTAATTGATCCATGTTTAGGTTCACTACCACCCACTCACTTGTAGATATTCACACGTCACTCACTCTCACGTATCCATGCTTAGTGTAATCTTCATGCTCCATGATAGATTTACTTTTCATGATACATGTACATTTTTCCATATTAGTATAGTGCTCATCATACCAAATAAAATACTCTCTCCATAATATACTAATCATGAATCATGCATTTTGCACACTACATCACCAAGAGCATGGATATTGACCAAAATTTTATCCTGTACTGGGGGTCACTTTGTGACGGGCGTTGGTCCGGCAGGTCGCAGTTAGCCTCAGTAATAGTACTCTCACCTTCCCTTGCCCTAGTTCCTTCACTGTATATCGAACAGCTCCGCCTGCATCGTACCGCTTGACCGAACTCACGACGGAAGGTATATAGTAGGAAACTCGTTCATGTACGTCGAGTATATCGAATTCTCTCGCACACATACTATCCCCACGAGGAATATAGTTAGGTAATTCACGTAAACTATGGTATATCAAATGGTTTTTCCACATGTACCGATTTCCCACAAAATCATGTTGTATATCGTGAAATTCATGTTAAATGGGGGAACCTTTCCACTAACCCAACAACTGCATACCCTCATATAGGCGTCAAACCTAGGGCACTCATATTTAGTTTGTCGAGATCACTATGCCGCCCAAATTTTCACTCGATTTTGTCTTTTTTCAAAAAGGGACCCTGCCCACAGGCTTGGCAATAAGTCAAAACCTATTTTACTTATTCTTCAAACCTAATTTTCCCAGGTTGGGGTCCCTTTCGACATTTATTTTTGCATTTAGGAAAACCTAATACAAGTGAGAACATAATAATAATAATAATAATAATAATAATAATAATAATAATAATAATAATAATAATAATAATAATAATAATAATAATAATAATAATAATAATAATAATAATAATAATAATAATAATGTTGAGACCATTCCCTCGCTTTTCCCTCATTCTTTCTCAAAAGTGTCAAAAACATTCCCCCCCCCCCCCCTCCCTTTTCTTTTTATTGAAATACCAAAAATATTTTTCTTCTTCTTTATCACAATATAAAAAAAAAACATTTTTCCTCCTTTGATCAAAAAATACCAAAACTTTCTTTCCCCTCTTTTATCAAAATGTCAAAAACGTTTTCCTTTTTTTTCAATAAAAATAAATTCTTCCCTTTCTCCTTCAAAAATAAACTCGAACCTTTTTCCCTCTCAGGCTGATCGCATACCCAACCATTGATCTTGCTCCTTATAGCTTCGATCTTTCGTCTAACCACCCCGAAGCTCTGTTAGTTCCCCTGCTACTCTCTCCGAGTTCGAAATCCACCTTCATTAGTCCTTCATGGAGAATGCAGACCAAGCCTCAAACACACAGCCTGATCTGATGGCGATTCTGGTCTAGCTCACCGCCAATATTGACAACCTTCAAACCGAGGTTCACGAGATGCAGCGAAATCGAGTTCTCGAGGAACCCGAAGTCCTCTTTCCCCGTGCCATGGGTCCACCTGCACCTAAACCTATCTGGGTCCCTGAAGAATATCAACACGCTCAACGTACCCCTCCTGCTAATTACCCACTGCCAGCTCAGCTCCCTATGACGTATCTTGCCCAGCTGGGGGCTAACCTGCTAGTACCTGTCGATCTGAAGGAAGAAAAGTTAAACAAGGTCAAGGAGGACCTTAATTTGTTAACCGAGAAGTCTGACCAGGCCCGAATATTCGGGAACTACATGGATTACACCTATATGTCTCCCTACCCTAAAGCGAGGCTGTCAAAAAAGTTCAAGATGCCTAACATTGAGAAGTTCGAGGGTAGCGGGTCCCCAATTGTTCATCTTCGAAGCTATCACTGATCCATAACTATCCTTGGTGCCTCTGAGAAAATAATGGCCCATATGTTCCAATATACATTGAAGGACAACGCTCTTCGTTGGTTTCTATCCCTCGAGGAATCAAGAATTCACAGTTGGGAGAATGTTGCCCATGATTTCATGTCGCAGTAGAAATACAACGTCGAGTTAGAGGTTACATGTCATGGTCTAGAACTTCTCTAGCAGAACCTCGGAGAAACTTTCAGCAATTTCATAGCAATGTGGAGGGAGAAAGCGACGAGTATGACCTACCTACCTTTCCAAGAGGAGAACGTTAGTATTATGAAGAAAAAATTCTTACCCCATCTCTGAGCGACGATGGGAGGACATTATTACCCACATTTTCGAGCTCTCCGGGAATCAAGAGTGGATATTGAAGAAATTATTACCAAGAGAGAAGTTGAGCCAAAGAAAGTGTCCAGACAGTTCACTCTAAGAAAAAAATGAGAAGCCTGCTACAATCTTGACCAGTAACAACATCTCTCAAACTGCTACCTCTTGAGCGCAACAAATTCATGCCAATCTAGTTAGAAGAGAATACAATGAGCTTCATGATCCCCTCTCTAAAGTCTACCAAGCCTTGTTAGGCCAAAATCTCATCAAACCTTTGGACCCTCCTCCACTACTAAACCCACTTTCCAAAATTTCAAACCTGATGCCCATTGTGATTTTTAGCAAAATGTTGGCTATACCACTAATCAGTGCTTCCATCTCCGGAACGTAGTCCATGGTTTAATTGACCGAGGTATCATCGACCCACTGACCAATCCCAAACCTAACACCACTCACAGTCCACTTCCAAACCATAAAAATTCCATCTTCCTAGAGAATCACCAGGAAGTTCGATCCATCTACCCAGATTAAACCCAATAAAGCACCCATTATACCCATATTTTCACCTAAACCCCTTAAAGTCTATCCATATTTTCTCCTGCACCCTACCTATTTTGCCTACCAAGCTCTGTTTCTTTTCACAAGAGCGTGTATTGACGTTCGTACCCAATTTGGAGGGAAAATATGGAATTGACAGTAGTACTGAACCAACTTTTAGATATTAGGCTAAAATTGCCCTCTGAAATGACCATTGATTACCATAAGTTCAGCATCCTGTTCATGGGAGCCCGGAAGTGGGCTCGATAATCAGATAATTGAGTGGTACCCATTGACGAAGTCAATTTGGGCGACGCGGTACAGATTATGACAGACATATTCCGATAGACCAATAAGATTTACAGTATATTCGAGCTACTCAATGCCTTAATATTACAAGGGCAGTTGGTCCCTTCACTTCTGCACCTCCTCGTTGAGTGGGAAGATCTATATGAAGAAGCCATTGAGGTTGTGGAATACATTGACTTCTCATGCAAAGACGACACCATTGACACTGGATGGGGGGAAGAGTTTGGTAGCTCAGACTTATAATCAAGCCAAGAAAATGTTAGTTGGTAATCAATATGTGTGGGATGATATCTTTGAAGATTTACTAGGGGAAATTAACAAAGTGGTCGTAAAACCCGAAGTAGATGAAGAAAAGAGGCTTCTGTTCTTCCCCTCCTTCGTGAACCATATGACTAGATATGGGAGACACTACCAAACTTCGAATCTTCAGTCAGTAAGGAAAAATAAAAGAAAGGGAATTATCAAAGATCTCCCTATGCCAGAAATTACCGTCGAGGAAAGAAAGATCCTCGACCCACTCAAGAAAACTCAGGCCAACATCACCTTGTGGGGACTCTTTATGTCTTCCCAGCTACATAGAACCTCTTTGATAAAATATCTCATTGGTCCCACAGTCCCTCCTTTCACCACTCCAGAGGAAGCCGTCAACCTTGTCGGTTCCTTAACCCCTACTAGACTCCTTTCCTTCTCCGAAGAAGAAATCCTAAAGTTCAGTCCCAATCAAAACTATGCTCTCAACATCTCTATTGAGGTGATTGGGAAGACGATACCATTCTCACTTGTTGATAATGGATTAACACTAAATGTTTGCTCGTTAAGAACCTTCAACTGCCTGGGTTTGAAAGTAAGCGACCTTGCTCCAACTTCTAAAGCAGTGCGTGCTTATGACAACACTTGTTGAGAGGTGATGGGATCCATAACACTCATAAAGGGGCTGGCCCTATCAATTTCTCTACCGAGTTTCAAGTTATTGACATACCTACTTGTTTCAATCTATTTCTTGGCCGACCGTGGCTCCACAACATTAAGGGGGTATCTTCCTCTCTCCATAAAAAACTGAAGCTCTTCGCCAAGGGGCAGGTCATCACCATATTGGAGACGATGATAAAACTGAGAATGCAAGCACCAGTAATCCGGTATTAGAAATACAACATGAGGCGTGTGATATTTTTCTTTTAGGCTTTCGAGTCGAACAACTTCCACTCCCAGTAGGGAAAGATTTCAAAGATCGAGTATGTTTATAGCACGACCCTCACGATAATGTTAACGTGATACAAATGTTTAAAAATATGCACTTCATGCCTGAAATAGGGCTTGGATGACGACAATAGGGGATACTGGAACCTATAGTCCTGAAGAAGGCCTTTCCTCTATGTGGCTTGGGTTACTAACCATCATCAGAGGAACTCGAAATACTCCTCCAACCTCGATTAAAGAGAAGTTCAGAAAGTGCCAAGACTATTTTAGGGGATTCCTTGAATGGGAGATTCATCAAAGCAGGTGAGAATTTTCCCTTTTGTGGCTTTCTCGAACCATGGTATGATCATGTGGATAAGAAGATTAATCTAGGGATGGAGTTTTTCTTTCAAGATAATTACTCCTGGGTTGAAGACTCCCAGCATCATGTTTAGCCTCTCGTTGAGAAAGATATAGCTATTGTTGAAGTTTTCGAGGAAAGTGACTCCGAAGACTTATTCAATCTGCAGTGCTGACACTTTACATGCCATTCAGGAACTACATCATCGGACCCATCCACTCTGATCAAGCCCACTGATAAACCCCTCCTTAACTGGAATGCTATACCAGTTCCACCTGCTGAAATGAAACATAACCCAGATGATTATCCTATCTCTTCCTCTTTTGTTATTCCTCATTCTTCTAATAAAAATGTAATAGAGACCTCTTTTGACGAGATTCTCAATGTTGTTTTTCTCGAAAATGAAATAAATGAAAATTTTGAGTATCTTGTTATGCCTTACATTAATTGTCTTGATTCTAATCAAACTCTTGATGATGATGATTTTGTAAATGAAAAATTCTTAACTGGTCTTAACAAGGTTAATAACAAATAACATAACCGCGTTCAAATTAATAAGGATGAAACTCTTGTATTAATATCGCTTCTACTGTCCAACTACACGAGATTAGGATAGGGTCCACCCTTGACGAGCATGAGCGCGCGCAACTCAATTACTGTTGATGGCATTTTTGGACGTCTTCGTATGGTCCTACGACGACATGCCCGACATATATCCTGAGATCGCTCAACAATTCAACCTCTCTTAGGATACAAATCGATCACATAAAAACTATGAAAGCTTCGCACTGAATGGTCGCTCAAGCTTAAAGAAAAGGTCATCAAACTGTTGAATGTAGGTTTCATCAGGGTGATCGAATATCTCACATGGATAGCCAATATTGTACCCATGCCAAAATCAGGAGGGAAAATCTGCATGTTCATTGACTACCGAGATTTGAACAAAACATCCCCGAAGGATGATTTCCCACTACCTAATATGGATGTGATTGTGGAAAATACGGCCAATCACGCTCTCAAGTCATTCGTCGATGGTTTTTTTGATACAATCAGATCAAGAAGCACCCTGATCATCAGGGGAAAGCCGCATTCATCACCCATTGGGGAGTTTTCTGTTACACATGTATGACATTTGGGCTTAAAATTTCAAGGGCTACCTAGCAAAGGGTTGCTACAACCATCTTGCATGATCTGATACACAAAAAGGTCAAGGTCTACGTGGATGATATGATCATCAAATTTAAAACTCAGGAAGGTCATGTTCCTTCCCTTCGAAAGTTCGTTGAATGACTGTGGCAATACTAGATGCGGTTAAACCTACAGAAATTCATTTTAGGCATCACCAAAGGAAACATTTTAGGATTCATGGTCAGCGAAAAAGGAACCGAAGTAGACCCTTCCAAGATGAAAGCCATACACGAAATGCCATAACCCCTAATGGAGAAGGAAGTTCTGAATATATCAGTAAGTTTATCATCCAGTTAACTTGTATTTGTGAACCCATCTTCAAACTCCTTCGAAAAGATTCCACCAAGACCAATATGTGTAAACGGGTGGAACGACACCAATGGGCTGACCTTTTCTAACGTCCTTGGGATTTATTGACCCTTTAAAATAAATAATGGTATTGGCTTTAATACTCGAAATATTAGAACACGACGAGCCACTACCATTGCTACCAGCACTACTCGAGTCTATCAAATCATTTTTCATTTCCAAAATTTTTGACTCAAGCAAAGAAATAGACTCTTCCAATTTTAGGGACTCCTTCTCTAAATTTTCAATTACTCTTACAAAATTATCACGTTCGTTTTTAAAATACACACACTTATCCCTAAGAGTCTCCTCACGTGCCACAAAGTCACCGAGTTAAATATTTTTATCCAATTTGTCACAAACACAAATCCTAGAATTTTTAAAGTCAACCAATTCTTTTTCTAAAACAAGGACTCTATCATCACTCTCCTTTTTGGATAATTTTAAAGCATTAAATTCACGGTCCAAAGAAACAAATTTCTCATGATAAAAATCTCTATGATTTCGAACAGTTTGCAAAAGATCCATCGAAGATTTAAAACGGCAATTTTCTTTCTCTACAAAATCAATTCTTTGAGCAAACGTCAAATTCAAACTATTTAATCATGAAAACTATGACTAGTGTCATCAAAGAGGGGCATCGATTACATAAGTGCTTCATAAAAAAAATTGCGATTTTTACCAAAACAATTTTTTTTTCAAAAAAAATCAATATCACACAATTTTAGGAAAAACGGATCAAACGCAATCACTTAGCATAACAGGCTATGATACCAATTTGTAAAATAGAGTGCGCGATACTGATTTAAATAAATTCCCAAATTTCTATATTAACCTTACTTAAACGGTGTCAATAATTCAGCCGATAAACATGCAATTACGTGTGCGTGTGTGTGTGTTTGTGTGTGTGTCAAACCATCACAAATAATATAGCTAACTCACAGATTTAAGGAAAAGTCCCTTTTGGGTAAGACCTTTATTTCACTATAAAGATGTAAATCGCAACTTACAATAATTATAATGAAATCTGCAATTAACTCCCACAAGAATTCATAAAGACACGCAGTCTTGAGTCAGCAATAAAATAACTGCAGCAGTCCACATGAACACGCAGTCCAATTCATCCAAGAACACCCTCGAGCACTCCCAATCGACACGCAACCGTCAGCCGTAGATTTACCCTCTCTACAAGAGAAAAAAATTCACCAAAGTTATATCTTGGGTTTCAGAACAATTCACATAAATATAGGGATGTTTTGTGAATTGAAAACAAAAAATATTAAACCCTAAACGAGGAAGACAAAGTGTTATGCCGATTTGCAGTGTTTGCAGAAACTAAAATGTCAGGTCTTCTTATCGAAAATTGAGTGGTTTAACACCCTATTTACTGAAAACTTAAGGCAGCGCGTCGCTCGAACGAAACGTTGATGTCACTCGAATGGAGAAGGATGTCACTCGAACGACAGCTTCACGCGAGACCACCTGTCGCTCGAACGACTGTGAATCTCGCTTGAACGAGATTAAATAAAAATTAATTTTTTATTTTGCTAGAAATTATTCCGCCTCAAAACTCTAAGAAATACTTTTAACGAAAAACTCCGCTCCACCACTTAGAAAATATTTTGTAAAAAATATCCCAACACTCTAAGTTAAATGCTAAGGTACTTAAACACAACCTTACCAAAATTAATCTCACGAAGGCTTGAATGTTGAAGATATTTTATATTCGGATCCGTCTTGACGCATGATTGATCTTGAATAAGTCTTCGACGGTTGTACCAGTATACGACATACTCACATGTAAGTCGAACAATAAAATTATGTCCTTACACCGATTACTGGTATTTTGATATTTGGCGCCTCCTCAAGCACGGTCGGTATCCCCAGGAAACTAACAAGAAAGATCGAGCGACCCTTTGCAAACTGGATACCCAATACATTGTTTGTGATAAAGCACTGTTTAAGAGAAACTTTGATGGAAACCATTTGCACTGCATCGCAGGGGCTGACATTGAAGAAATGATGCAGAAGATCCACGACAGGGAATGTGGGCCTCACACGAATGGCTATATGATCACTAAGAAGATTGTCCGACAAGGTTATTATTGGACCACTATGGTTCAGGATAGCAACGCTTATGTCTGTAGATGCCTCAAATGCCAACAGTTTTCCAATATCCAGCACTTGCCATTTTCTACAACATGACTTCTCACTGGCCGTTTGCCAATCTTCAACATGACTTCTCATTGGCCATTTTACAATCTACAACATGACTTCTCACTGGCCGTTTTCCACATGTGGCATTGATATCATAGGGAAAGTTACACCCAAAGCTTCCAATGGGCACGAGTTCATCCTAGTTGTCATTGATAACTTCACCAAATGGGTCGAAGCTGAGTCATACTCAGTGCTAAATGATAAAAAGGTAGCCAAGTTCATCCAAAAAACATCATCTGTCGATACGGGGTTCCCCACGAGATAGTATCATATAATGGGTTACATTTTGAGGCAGAGGACACAGAATTGGTCGATAAGTACGGGATTCAGAGACACAAATCTTCTCCTTACTAGCCACAGACCAACGGTGTAATTGAAGTGGATAACAAAAACCTCAAAGCAATCATAGAGCAAGATGACCGAGGGTTATCAAGTTTGGATCAATCGGATCCCTTACACCCTCTAGGGATATCGCACTTTAGTTTAGACATCCATTGGGGCTGCCTCTTACTCTCTGGTATACGGCATGGAAGCAGTCCTACCCATTGAACTAGAAATACCTTTATTACGTGTCGTTCTTGAGAGTAAAGTTAACGCGAAAGACTGGCATCAGAGCCATTTTAATGAGTTGTCACTATTATATGAAAGGAGGTTAAAGGCTCTATATTATATATGAGGGTACCATCGCCGGATAGTGCGATCGTTCAATCGAAGAGTCAAGGACTGTGGTGTCCGAGAAGGGGACTTAGCCCTCAAAGAAATCATAGAACCCGTCTGAGACCCTAGAGGGAAATTAAAGCCAAACTGGAGTGGCCCCTACATCGTGAAGAAGGTCCTTTTCGGTGGTGTCGCCATGCTCACTGACCTTAAAGAAGAAGAGATGGGGTGTCTAGTCAACCCGGATCGTCTCAAGAAGTTCTACCCCTAGTTTGAATTCTCGGCATGCTACGAATCTTCTCATCCCCCATATATTCTAAAAAAATCCCCATTTCCCTTTACTCAGAACTACGTGGGGCATGATCCTCTAAAAACTTTTTGCCTTCAAACTGAATATCAGAAAATTTTCAAAACCTCCAGAGGTACGTAGGAAGCTCATACATTTAACATGGGCATGGTCCCCATCTTTTTTCACAAAATGTTATTCTTTTCTTACCTTCGAGAATGACACTTTGTTTGGTCATTTACCTGAACAAGAGGATTATGTATGCCTTAGCGATTGGTATAGATAATTAAAATGTGAAAATCATCAAGGGGCACAACAATATAATTAAATTCATTTTTTATTCCAGAATGGGAAAATTTAGCACAATTACATGAAGTATCAGCATAGAGAGTCAAACAACTACCGCCACCCCCCGCCAACCAAACTATTCTTAAAATGAACCTAAAAAAACCTTCCCGAAATTATTCCTACAAAACCAAAAACAAACCAAACATAATTCCATCACAAAGGCTTCACAAATAAACACCTGTTTCACAAAGGCCCTATTCGCAGCTGTCGGAAAACCCAACCCCGTCATCATTTGCTCCTTGAGACCCACAAACTTCCCCTACTTGGTTAGTATGCTGAAGGCGATCTATAGAACGATAAGATCGGACCAGACTAGGGAAAACCACTACACCCCTTTCTATAGTATCAAACATCTATGTTCGGTCTCCTCTGCCCAAATCTTAGCCACTACCCTTTTTCACATCCATTTTATATAATCTCTAAAAATATGCCAAACCCTACTCACAGATTGAGAAGGACGGTTTGCTGGATGACGATTCTTCCATAGGTAACCCAACTACATGGGCAAGCCTTCAGTCAATCCTCTAGAGGAAAGAAATATAGGGTGTGAGGAGGCACAATTTTCTCCCATCTGACTTGACGCAGGAGATTCTAGGGGAAATAAAATAAGGTTTGTCGGAGGCCAACTAACCGAACGTAGCGGTATTCCCCCAGTTATAGAATAAGTTGCAGGTCACCCCACCATGGTACCGACCAGCGCAGACATCGAGCCATATATTCCACGAACCAGTTTACCCAATGAGTAAAGAAATTTTGCACAGGTGCCCAGGGATATTCAGGGCGATCTCCAAACGGAATCTCTCAGGCAGCCACATGGACAGCATAATCGAGCTTCCTCTCAAAAAATCAGATTGGCCTTCTCGCCAAGCATCTAAACCGTTTGAGGTATCCACTAGTATCATCACCGCGGGATTGCGATGATATGACATCCACGCTGTAATGGCAGTCAGTTAGGGGTCCACCATCAGGTCTCCGATCACCAGCAGTAACATCGAAGTTAAGCCCAGGGAAAGACCTTCAACATGACCCGCATAATTGAAATCCCGTACGCATAGAATACAAGACAACTAGGAGAGAAATCGTTCCCCCAGTGACTAATGGCCGAGATGCCAAAGGAGAGATGTGGAGAAATCTTGTTAACAACTCCCGAGGATACCTAGAGAATTCAAATATAGCCGTCGCAATGCTGGGATTAATCCCCAACATTTTTGAAAACTCCTCATAGGTCGGAAAGACCTCGTCCAAACCAAAGCGAAAAACATGATCCTCGGGGTACCAAAATTTCATTTTCGCCGCCGCCATGTTCCAATCAATGGGTCGATTGCGCCATAAAGAGACCCGACACAAGTTAAAAATCATTATAATCTACACTCTACAAGCACATGGTTTCCAGGCTCTTAACATATGAAGAGAATTATGCACTTATGGGACGGGCCATTTGGGAAATAATAGGACAAAAGGAAAGAAATAGAAAAGAAAGAAGAGAAAATGTGAACGAGTGGAAATCCTCACCACCTTACCATCTTTTATACATGAAAAACTTGGGCTAAACAACAAGAAATCTGATAAACCCGAATAAATGTCGGCCCCACCAAGTGCTCAAAGCTATAGAAAGTGCAATAAAAGTCTTAGGGTTATTTGACTGGACTCACCTGTCGATAGGCAAGACAAGGGGTATGTCGATCGGCAACCCCCCGTATTTTAGAAAAAATCTATCTTTCCTTTTTTGTCAAAATGAAAAATATAACAAATCCTTATTTCCAAGAATTCGAGATATTTCTTACTATATTTCATATTTTCTCAAAATAAAATATTCTCTTGCTTATTTAATAAAATATACCATTATTTTTATGGTCTTAGAAACAAAGTAAAAATTGCATGTAGATTAAGTCATTAAAAGCAAATAAACAAAAATCCCATTCATTTGCCATTTGCTAAACTACATTTTTTGTAGGAAAAAAACACAAAAACAGTCGAAAGTAAAATCATCAGGACTTAGCCCGGAACCCCCCAATCTCAATATCTCTCTCTAAAACCTCACATCCCTACGACGAGCACGCTTCCCCCGACGGTGAGTTGTGGAACCTCTACTACCCGATCCCAATCCTTCCTCCATGGAAGCAGACTACACCAGACAAGAAGCCGGCAACCCTGTTCTTGAATGTTCTTGAAGTTCTTCATTTGAAACTTTATTTCTCTTTTTGATCATGAGTTTGAGTTCTTTTAAGTTATGTACCTGTTTGCAGTTTGAGTCAAGTGTAGTGTCGTCCCACTTATGCTTAGACCCTTATACCAACTCATAAAAGAGTTCCCATCTCTTCGTGAGAGGACCTTCGAGAAAATGAGGCAAATAGAGCTAGCCCAAGAGGAAGCTCATAGGGCTGAGGTCTTTCCTCTCAGACCCATCTTTCCTCCACCCCTGAAGGTTATCTACCATGAGCCAGTCGAGCATGTTGATCCTGCAGAGGTTCCTCGGGATCCCACCCCAATGTCTGAGTCTAAGTCATCTTTCTCAGACCCCATGTCTGTAAACTCTTTTCAAGAGGCTATGGATTACTCTCCTAGGCAGGGTGAGGTTACTGAGGAAGCTGAGGTTTCGAGCTGTGCCTCGTCTCACCAAGGTGCTAGCACCTCTCGTAGGTCTTCTGATGTTGAAATTATAGGGACAACTGTGGCCTTTCCGCCCATCATTGATGCCATTCCTCTGTCGGCTGCCACCGGGGCTGAATTTGATCAAAGGTTTCTTGATGGTGTTCCTACACCTTCCCATGTCGACGTTGCTGGGGATGGTGATTATGGCGAGGAGATTTATATTTATACGTCTGAGGTGGCCGAGATTGAGAGATCCATCAGCGAGTATGACCTTCTTACTTTTAGGCACCTCTATTCTATAAATTCCTCCATCATCCTTAGGAAACCTCTGAGGGATGAGAGAGACTTTGACGGCCGAGATGGAGAGATCTGCGTCTATGAGCAGATGTTCAAGTTGGGCTTCCATCTTCCTATTCACCCAACCATCAGAGCTATACTTTCCCATATAAATCTAGCCCCTTCCAAATTATCCCCTAATGCCTTGAGGGTTATGATTGGGGCCATCATCCTTTGGAGGGTCGTCCACCACTCAGACCTTCCAATTAGGGTTTTCATTGGTTGCTATCTTCCCTCCTCTACCAAAAACCATCCTAGCTATTACCACTTCTTAGCTAGGAAATCAGAGAAGAAAATGTTGTTGAATACCAAAACATCAAAACATAACTGGAAACCTCGGTATTTTTTTACTTTTGGGGCATGGGAATTCGATCCTAATGAGGCCTCTAGAACGTCAATTCTAAGGACCCCTCTGAGATGGGAGGAAGTCTCCCTTACTGCTAAATCCGACCCTAGACTTAGCTAGGAAAATTTCCAAAAAGTTGAGGATCTTCGCAACCAGGGCGAGCAGGGTAGTCTTGTAAAATATGAACATCTAATGACCCCCTATTACCTCTCTCAGACAGGATTGAGGGGTGGTCCTTTGGGAGAGCTTCGTAAGTCTTAATTTTTCCTGAGTTATACCTCTTACTTTGTATATCTCTGACTCACTAACTCATAGATTTGTTTTTTGCAGAGCGCCCTGAAGGCATATCAGACGACCTTTGGGAAATGTGTGCTCCCGGTCTTATAATGCTAATACAAAAGAGGGGTGTAAAAAATGTGCCCCCTCGTACCACCAAGAAAAATATCGACACATCCCAGGCCAATGTTTCCAAAAAGAGGAAGATCGCAGCTGACCCGGAGCATCTGAGGTTGGGCAAGACTCATAAAGGGTATCGTGCCATTCCCATCTCTACAGATGATGCCCTGGCTGCTCATTTTGCTCAGCTAAAAATCAGTGATAGCCTCATTAGCCATAGTCTGAAGGCCACCGACGCTATCGACACAATAATAATTGAAGAGGATAAGCGTTTCTTACGCTCTTTAGACGCTCGTTGTTGGTCGAGTTTGCTCTCCACAAGTCCATTCAGGTACTAGTTTTTTCTCATTTGATCACTTGCTCTTCACAAGTGTAACCTTGACTTTTTTTAGAAATTATAGCTCATATTTTCTTATATCTGATCTTCTTCTGCAGGGTGTTTTATCCTTACATCCCCTCGTTGATTGAACTCTGAAGAGGTTGCCCCTTATAGGGAAGGACCAAGAAGTTGATAAGGTTCAAGCCTCTTTGAATGCATAGGTTGATAGGCTTAAGGTGGTTGTCAATCAAAGGGACAACGACATGTCCAAACTCAAGAAGGACCATTACTTAGTCCTGAAGGCCAAAGATGATGCCCTTCAGTCCAAGGTAGATGCTACTGTAAAAGATGCTATTGAAGACGTTGCTGAGAATACCATTGAAGACTACAAGGTCTCATATGAGTTTATCAGCTTTGGCTTTGAATACCTAGAGAGGGGTATCAAAGCAACTGGAAAATGGGCAGCCATTAAGGAGAAAGAGTCAGGGAGCCTATCTGCCTTAGACTTTGTGGGTCTTGGCTTTGGTGATCGCCTATTTGATCGAGCCTTGTAAGAATTTGAGGAGATTGATGCTGCTCTAGCTGAGACTTCTCCCTTAGAGGTCATTGATATTGAAGATGCTAATCATCAGGATGACGGAGCTGAGGTGAGAAAACTCGACTGTGAGGACACGACTGTAGCTGTAGAGACTTCGGCCTTTTATTGTGAAGATTTTAAGAGTTATAATTTTGATTTCCCTTGTCTGTATCTCTTATTTTTGTGAACTTTTGATGGCCTCTTGATGCCTCTGACTTGTAATCTATCTTTTTCATGATAATCATTAGTTCAATCTTCTTTAGATTTTGTTGCTTCATACGATGTTATGCTTGAATGTCTTTCCTCTTAAACTCTCACCAAACTAATGATGTTAAAGGTCTGAGGTCACCAATCTATGATGTTTCACCTCATAAGTTTTTCACCAAACTAATGATGTTAAAGGTCTGACGTCACCTAATTATGATGTTTACCCTCATATTTTTCACCAAACTAATGATGTTTAAGGTCTGAGGTCACCATATTATGATGTTTACCCTCATGTTTTCATCAACATAATAATGTGTAAGGTCTGAGGTCACCATAGTATGATGTTTACCCTCATATTTTTCACCAAACTAATGATGTTTAAGGTCTGAGGTCACCAAATTATGATGTTTACCCTCATTTTTTTCACCAAGCTAATGATGTTTAAGGTATGAGGTCACCATATTATGATGTTTACCCTCATGTTTTCATCAACTTAACGATGTTTAAGGTCTGATGTCATCATATTATGATGTTTACCCTCATATTTTTCACCAAACTAAGAATGTTTAAGGTCCGAGGTGACCAAATTATGATGTTTACCCTCATGTTTTCATCAACTTTTGAGGTCTGAGGTCACCATATTATGATATTTACCCTCGTATTTTCACCAACTTTGAAAGAGTGCGCGTGAGTTCAAATAGAGAGATTATTTAATCAAATTCAATTTTCTAAATTAAATCCTAAACATGCACTAGGTGTGATTGAATAAGATGAAAGCATGCAAGAACATTCAAACACACACATGTGAGGAAAAATCTCCTAAAAGAACAAAACTTTTATTTTTCACTATAATTTTTTAAGATACGGTTAAGTCTCATTATAAATCAACAGTCCTAAGGACAGGGCTCTATATCAAAGAAAAGCGATGCCAAAAACGTAGTAAGTCCACACAGATCCGAAGGATTCTAGAACCTGATGCTCTGATACCATCTGTGACACCCCGCCTATAAAAATAATGGATGGCCTGCATGTCTTATGGATCACTCTTAGCATCACTGCCGAAAATGTAATTAAATTACTAACCACCTATTAGTTTAACAAGCAGTGTCAATTTTAATCTTGTTATTACATGCAGCATAACCATCCATACATAAACCATATGAAATAATGTTAAATGATAAGTCACTTTCAACATAAGTTTAAATGCATAATAATAATTGTGTGTCGAATAAACCATCGGTGACCATAAATCCAGTACAAATATCCAACATGAAATAAATAAACTAAACATCGTTAATGTCTGAATAAAAGGACAGCATGCCCAACTAATAACTGAAATGAAGCCTAGTCTAGGAAATTATAAATGAAGCGTCTGCACTGAAACTCTGCAAGCCTCCACATCCGCTGCAGCTACACATCCCTACAATAATTGATCATCAATGGCGTCCCTGTGGCTGGACACATAAAGTTTTTGGAAAATATTTTTTTGACACGGATCAGAGCCAAAACATTTTGAAAATATTTGTAATGGATTAAAATGCAGTAAATAAATATGCAGTAAACTTTTCATATTTAAGTCGGTGTCACACTCTTTTGAGATACATCTCACCTCTTCGTTATTGTGCACACTTAATGCGTATATTTTTAACCCGTCTAGTTACTCTACCCTGGCTAACTAGCCCTCTTGAAATTATTTCTAACACACTTGTAGACACCGCATTTAGGACCCCCTAAGTCCTTCCCTAGGTCCCTAGCACCTCCGCATTCAATACAACCCCTACGTCATACTCCGAGTACCGATCTAGAGGCCATCGAGCACCCCCGAGCCCCTTCAGAATCTGGTCAACATTAACATTAGAGCAAAAGCTCAATGAATATTTAAAGGGATCTGAATACCCTTTCCAACGGTCTAAACCGTGCGCGAATCAGCATTACGGTTCAGACGAACGACCCATTTTACTCTAACAAGTCACCAGATGCTTTTGGGCCTCGATTGACCAAAGTCAACTCTTTGACCTGAGCAAAGCTCTTTGGAATGTCAAATTACGTCTCATAAAATTTCCAACAGTCTGCCCCTTACGCGATTCGGATGAACGGTCCATCGTCGTCCAACGATCTCCTGTCCAAATGATCGATGAGCGCAACTGAGTCACATTTGACCAAATGTCAACTCCCGGACCCGGGAGCAGTCGAAAGTACTCTTAAAGATATCTGAATTACCTTTCTAACGGTATGACCCGTGCACGATTCGGATCAACGAATTGCGTTTTACGATCGTTTTTCCAAAAAAATCTACACGAAACTGCCAATTGGCAGGTCCATTTCCCTGTCTATCGGCGGTGTGTCTAGGGTTTCCTGTCGATAGGCAGGACAAAGACAATGCCAATAAATAATCCCCTTACCTTACCCTATAATAGGAGAGCATGAACTCACTCCTTAGACACACTATAGATCCACTAGCATCAGTGATCTTAGCATCATTCTCCTTCGATCAGCAAGTTTCCTTGTGTGGAAATTCTCTCCACCTTTCATTACCATCCTTTTCCAAATTCTCCAACATTCTTCATTTGCAAGGAAGCTCTCCATCAATCAAGATCAATCCTAAAGTCTTCAAAGAAGGTCCAAACATTCTTCCCTCCCTTTGAATTCCTTTACTTTTGTATTAGTTCAATAAATCTTTAATTTAGTTATTATTTTAAATCATGCACATTAATATTTCATCATTTATTAGTATATTGCACATAAATTATTTTCAATAAAAAATCCCAAAACAAACAAAAAGAGGGTTATATTAATAAATTCCCGTTTGAATATTTTATCACACTTTTTCAAAATTAAACACATCTTTTTATACACACACATCTCATAAAACTCCCATTTGAATCTATGGGATAAGCCCCACCCTTATTTCAAATGCGAACTATGTGGACTTTGATGCCTTTATAGGCTATGTAGGTGTCTCGAGGTAAAACCCGAGACTCGAGTCTTTTTTTCTCATTTAATCATATTTCTTTATTTTTATATTTTCATACGTCATTCACATATATCATATTAGTCATTCATATATGTGTCTTATCCAACATATATTGTCGTTTCATCATAACGATTAATATCCCGATAAGCGCATACATCATATTTTATAAAATATTATTTGGGGAACATTCCTTTTGATGACCTCACTCCATCTTTTCCATGATGTGAATCGAGCGATTCTGATCTCCATTTATATATACATGCACACACATTTCAAGGAGAAATAAAGAAAAATCGTAACACAAGCCCATGAGAGACTGAAAGGGCGGGATGGGTGCCTAACACCTTTCCATTCCGTATCTTAGCCCCCGAACCTCCGAACTATTCGTTTCGTATGTATCAGTTAGTCTTTAATGTAGTCTCTCAAGGCGACGACATGTTCTTTTGCCTATTTTGTGCAAAATAGGTTGGCGATTCCATCTCTTTACATCATCTCACATCGACGACGACCAAAGCGCTCCTCCTTTGAAGAAAAGTGTCGGGACGCAGGACCATTATTTATTTTCCTACCCCTTTTATCCCTCCTCCAGCGTCCGCAGGAGGGAGGGGATAAATCTTGGTATAGCCATAGTGGCGACTCCACTAGGGATGTTTTGTCTCTGTTTCCATGGGTGTCATCATTTTCTTGTGTGCGTATGGACCTGCAAGTATGTTCCCTTTTTCTCCTCTATTTATTCTTGTATATATCTACCTCATGCTTATGTCACTCCTCACTCACACACTTGTAAATACTCTTCATGTACACCTCACACTACTTACACATAGGATTACTAATATCCACATGTTGCACACACCACTTAAAATATCCATGCATAAGCGTCACTAGCACACACCTCCACTTATCCATGATCAATCTATCACACACCACTTGTAGTTGATCCATGCTTAGGTTCATTACCACACACTCGCTTATAGATAATCGCACATCACACACTCTCACGTATCCATGCTTAGTATAATCTTTATGCTAGATTTAGTTACTTGTACATTCTTCTTTATTAGTATAATGCTCATTGATGAGTGCATTATTTTGTATATTTTATACCAAAATTTATACTTTGTTAGTCCCATGTTAGTGTATTTAATAAGTTCTTATAACTATTTTATTAAAAAGAGGAAAAAATACGAAAATGATTGAATTCATATTAAAAATGGCAATTTTAAGTAAAAAATAGGCACTTCGATAATTTTATAATATTCTTGTGCTAATTTGTGAAAAAAGTTGCCTAGTGAAATTTTTGCAGGTAATGATGGAATTTGGTGCAAATTGATGATCAATTAAAAAAAGGCGCGAAAAAGCTGATTTTTACGGTCGTTCGAAAAAAAAAGCTGTTTTTGCAAAAAATCGAAAGTTTTTATTTTCCGATTTGGACGAAACTCGACATACGTGTTCCGCAAGAAAAAAAATAAGAGTTTTTGAGTGGGGGCAAATTTCGTCCCTTATCATGATCCAAAGATTAAAGAGGTGGAGAGATAGCTACCAACACCATTCGGCCACTCAAAAATAGTCCCACCATAACTCAAATACCTCACCACTTGTCCTATAAAAAGGACCCTTGGGCTCATAATTTCTTAGACAATTAGAGAGGATTTTCGTGGAGGATTTCGGGGAGCAACTCTGAGTGATTGTAATCAATTTGAGGGCCAAAATTTTATCATTGTTTTAGAGGATTGAAGATTGTTATGATAGAACTATTTATAAGTTTGGTTTATTAATGAAGATCTTTACTCATTCTTACAATTTCTATTTCATTATGGTATCTTGATTCTTATATTAGGAGTAGGGTGAAGTTTATCATATATAGCTAATATTGTCACGTTAATTTTATCGTTGTTTATTCCCTACTTGTTTTAATTGTTATTAAAGATTCAGTATTCATTTTAAAGCGACACGAGAGTGTGTTTTAGAACCTTCAAGATTGTTTTGTCAAATCAAGTTTTGAGATTTAAAAATATTAATTTTTTATGGATTATGCTTAGACTTTGATTGTTTTGATAGTCCATGCTTAAATACATTTGCTAATTTTAAAACTTGTATTTTCTAAGGGAATAGGGATTTTAGCCGTCTATTAGAGACGTTAAAAATATTTTGAACATAATCGTCATATTTTTCAA
Organism: Sambucus nigra; assembly: GCA_949130495.1. Lineage (NCBI taxonomy): Eukaryota > Viridiplantae > Streptophyta > Magnoliopsida > Dipsacales > Adoxaceae > Sambucus > Sambucus nigra. The sequence goes on along the minus strand of OX422219.1, from coordinate 15,961,488 downwards.
ATTAAATGCGACGAGTGTCGGTTTAATTTGAGTTATAAAAAGGGAATGAAAACATTAAATTAGTGTGCAATATTAGTTACGTGATAAATAGACCCCAAATCCTAATTATTTGCAAAACTCTTGTGTTGCTCTCATTTATCGTAGTTGTTTTTATTTAGTGTAGTTCATCATTATTCAATACCCCCTTTAGTCTAGTTGGACAATTGCAATTCTTTTAAAAATTAAAATTGACAAATCTCTATGGGTTCGACCCGTACTTACACTCGCTATTCTATAATAGCCTTGAACTTGCGCTATTTTATAAAATTGACAACAAGCTTTTGGCGCCGCTGCCGGGATTTTGTTCATTTTTTTTCAAAGAGGTTGTGAATTTCGAACTAGTTTTTTTTACTTTTGCACTTTTGTTAGTAAAAATTTCAAAAAAAATACAAAAAAAATTTGAAAATTCAAAAAAAAAAAAATCCCGTTGTAATTTCCAGAATAAAAGAAATTAAAAAAAAATTATGTCATAAGTGTTCTTGGTTATTATTATTTTTTTGTCGAATACACCACTTGTGCGTGTGTCGTTTTTTTTCTTCTCTTTTCGTTAATTATTTTTTGTGTATGTGTCGCACTTTACATTTGGTATTGTTTCTTTTATTTTTTATCAGAAGCACATTAAAAAAAACGGGGGGAAAGAAGAAAAACAAAAAGGGGCAAAAGTGAAGAAATATTCGAGGAAGTGTGCAACGGTGCGCGAACGTGAAAAAAATTTCTGTAATCTTGCCACGAGCACAAGGAACTCTCGGGAACGACTGAAACGTAGATGGCATTTCCCTCCGATCGACGTCAACTTAAACTTCGGGCCGGTGCAAACAAGTGTCCGTAAAAAGTCCACGTCGGATGTACGTTTTTTTTTGTGCGTGTGTTCCTACGTGGTTTAACTTCGCATTTAATTTAGCACGTTGCATAAATTGACTTAAGGGAAAAACCCGTGTGAAAGATAAGGTGGGTATTTCATCACCTCTCCTTGGCCCGAAAATCAATAATTATCCAAGCATTTACATATCCCGAGCCATCACATTTAATTAAAAATCAAGTAGACATTGGCCTTAGGATATCATATAGCTCATAAGAAACCTCTTAACGAGGCTAGAGTTAAAAGCTACTCCAAAGCGAACTTGTCAAATCAATTTCGTTTCACCTTGTATAGGATTGGTGGTTTTTAATGTGTCTTCGTACCGACCACCTACCTGGAGGAAAAAATGGGTTTTGAGGCGATAATCGTAGTTGGTCGTTTTTTAAATTCTCCCTTGTCAAAAACTAGGATCCGTCTAATTAGGGAGATTAATTAGGAGAGCCTTGTTGTCGTCGATTAATCTTGGGAAAACTAGATTTTAAAATTGAAATTCCCCTCACCTAAATTAGATACTTCAATTTGCTGTGTGTTAGCTAGGAATTATGTGGTTTGAGTCAAATATTTTTTTCATCACATAAAAAAAAATCGAGTGAGCTGAGTGTATGCGAAGTTGGTTTCAAAATCATACCTGTCGTTTGTCGAGTGTGGAGTCTAGCATTTCCGCTACTGACGTAGGTAAATTTTCGATATTCACCGAGATGGGAGACGAGTTAGAACCACGTGCCCTTAAAGATTACCTTTATCCGACTAGGTCTAGTCATCCTTCATGCATACTTCTCCCCGATCACAATGCAAATAATTTCAAATTCCATTAGGGAACAATCCAATTGTTGCCCATGTTTCAGGGTACTGAAAAAGAGGATCCCTACCTTCACGTGCGTGAATTTGAGGAGATATGTGGGACCATTAAGTACCAACAACTCTCCGATGATATTTTTAAGCTTAAATTGTTCCCATTCTCGTTTAAAGACAAAGCTAAGAGTTTGTTTAACTCGTTAAAGCCCGAATCCATCACTACTTGGAACCAAATGAGTGTCACATTCCTACAACAATTATTTCTTAACCAAAAGACGGCGTCAACACGTCACGCCATCAACACATTTAGCCAAAAGGAGGGAGAAGCATTGTGGATGTATTTGGAGAGATTCAAGGACTTGCTACTGCAATGTCCGCACCATGGGATTGAGATGGGACTCCAAGTACAAATTTTATATGAGGGGTTCGATTGTAACACCCGAAATATGCTCACGTCACTATGCAATGGTGATTTTACCGAGAAGAGTGAGGTCGATGCGTGGGTATTTCTAGAAGCCATAGCCAAAAAGTCCCAGCGATGGCCAAAGTTATGATACCAAAGTGGCCACATTGGCCCGACGTTTAGAAGCTTTAGAGACGAGCAAAGAGGGCAATCGAAGCGTACATATGGTTGTTCATTATGTAGGTTCCCCTATGTGTCTACTTTGGATGCATTCGACCACTTAGTCGAGAATTTCCCCGCCTTTCGAGCCCACAAGGCACTCACCGAGCAAGCCGATGCCCTCTATCAAAATTGGTAAAAGTATGACCCATATTCCAATGCATACAATTCGGGGTGACGAGACCACCCCAATCTTTCATGGTCTAATGGTCAATACCAAGGAAGTAGAGGTCAATCTTCCAGTAGCCCACCGTCGGGTTTCCAAAAGAATGCCACCGCACCATCGAATCCCTCATCCCCAAAGATCCAATCTTTAGAAGATTCGATGAACCTTCTTGCTCAAAGTACCCTTCAATTCCGGTAAACCACTCAAAATGTCCTCCAATCCACCCAGTAAAGCATACACGCGAATACTCATGCCATTAGCAAACTCGAGGTTCAAATGAGCCAACTAGCTAACGCGTTGAGTGAGAGAAATAAGGGAACATTCCCGAGTCAGCCCGAACCCAATCCAAAGGGTAACATGCCTAGGGGTCAATTTGTTATTCAAGACGACACGAGCGCATCACACACCCAAGAGCATGCAAAAGCCATCATCAAGCTTACGTCCGGCAAGGAAGTAGAGAAAAACATTTCACTACCTACCGAGAGTGAATCCGAGAAAGGTAAGGAGAAGGAAGATCCACCCGTGGATCCAACTTCCTCCTCACCCTCACCTTCTGATCCATCTATAGATATCTATGTCCCAAAAGTTCCGTTTCCCCAGTGTTTGGTGCCCTAAAAGAAAAAGGCGCAAGTTGATAAGATGTTGGAAGTATTCAAGCAAGTACAAATCAATATCCCACTGCTTAATGCTATTCAATAAGTCCCATCCTATGCCAAATTTCTGAAGGACCTTTGTACCTTCAAGAGAAGCACCAACGTACCCAAGAAAGCTTTTCTCGTTGAGAAAGTAAGCTCAATCATTTCTTATCGAACTCCCATAAAGTATAAGGATCCTGGTACTCCGACAATCTCTATCAAGATAGGGGAGCACCTCATCGAGAAAGCCCTTATAAATTTAGGAGCACGCGTGAATCTTCTGTCGTACACCGTGTACGAGAAACTAGGTTTGGGAGAATTGAAACCGACTAGGATTACCTTGTCCTTAGCTGACCGTTCTGTGAAAATCCCGAGAGGTATTGTTGAGGACATCCTAATTAAAGTGGGTGACTTTATATTTCCTATCAACTTTGTTGTCTTGGACACCTAATAAGTGCACAATCCTATTGCACAAATCCCTGTAATTTTGGGTCATCCTTTCCTCGCCACATCTGATGCCGTCATTAGGTGTCGTAGCGGCCAATTGAACCTATCCTTTGGAAACGTGACTATGGACCTTAATGTGTTCAATTTTTCCAAACCACCCGATGACGATGAACCCGTAGATGTTGACATGATTGATAGTATCGTCCAAGAGACTTTCGAGCAAATATATAATGACGACCCTTTAGCATCTTGTCTTGACTTTTTTGGGTCCAAATTTGATGTCGAACAGTCCATCGAAGAAGTCAACGCCCTCCTCGACTCCGCCCCTATCATGGAAGTAGGAAATTAAAAGTCTAAACCTGAGCCCCTCTCACCTTCCACATCACCTATTCTACCCTCGATTGAGAAAGCTCCTGAGCTTGAATTGAAGCCACTACCTGAAACGCTCAAGTATAGGTTCTTAGGACCTTCTGAATCCGTACCTGTTATCATCGCGTCTGACTTAAACAAAGAATATGAATATAAACGGTTGCATGTTCTTAGGAAGTCATAGGATGGACCATAGCCAACATTAAGGGGATAAGTCCCTCGGTGTGCATGCATAGGATACACTTAGAAGACAATGCTAAAAATTCTAGTGAAGCACAACGTAGACTTAATCCCAATATAAAAGAGGTTGTCCTAGTCGAGGTTCTAAAATTGCTCGATGTTGGTATCATTTACCCCATCTCTGATAGCCAATGGGTCAGTCCCGTTCAAGTTATCCGAAAGAAATCCGGTGTTACGGTGGTGAAAAATAGCGATGATAAGTTAGTACCCACTAGGATTCAAACCGGTTAGCTAGTGTGTATTGATTATAGGAAGTTGAACGCTGTTACAAATAAGGATCATTTTCCTCTTCCTTTCATAGACCAAATGCTAGAGAGATTAACTGGCTATCCATATTACTATTTTCTCGATGGTTACTCTGACTACAATCAAATTCCCATTGCTCCCGAGTATTAAGAGAAAACCACCTTCACTTGTCCATTTGGTACTTTTTCTTATCGACGCATGCCCTTTGGGTTATGCAATGCACCCGCTACCTTTCAGCGGTGCATGATGAGTATCGTTTCGGATATGGTGGAGCATTTTCTCGAAGTTTTTATGGATGATTTTTCTGTATTTGGGTCTAGTTTTGATGAGTGCCTTCATCACCTCACCCTCGTTCTGAAGAGGAGTAAGGAAAAGAACCTTGTGCTTAATTGGTAAAAGTGCCACTTCATGGTCAAACAGGGCATAGTGCTAGGTCACATCATTTCTAAAAAGGGGATATAGGTAGATAAAGCTAAAATAGATCTCATTGCTAATCTCCCACCCCCTAAAACTGTGCATGATGTTCGGTCATTCTTAGGACACGTCGATTTCTATTGGAGATTTATTAAGAATTTTAGCAAAATATCTCGACCCTTGTGCAATCTTCCTACCAAGGACACAGACGCTTCCGACTATGCCATTGGTGCGGTTCTTGGTCAGCGTAATGAGAAACTTACTCATGTCATCTATTACGCAAGTAGGACTCTTAATGATGCCCAATTGAACTATTCCACGACTGAAAAAGAATTCCTCGCTGTTATTTTTACTCTTGGGAAGTTTAGGTCTTACTTGATAAGATCCAAAGTTGTCATTTTCACTCATCACTCAGCCCTGTGATACCTTTTGTCTAAAAAGGATGCTAAGGCCCATCTTATTAGGTGGATTTTATTACTGCAAGAGTTTGACCTTAAAATTCAGGATAATAAGGGATGTGAGAATGTAGCGGCGGATCACTTGTTTAGGTTAACCATTGAATCATCCGATAACCTATTGCCACTAAATGAGTCCTTTCTTGATGAGCAACTGATGCTTGCCTCTTAGCTTCCATGGTTCGTCGATATTGTGAACTATGTTATGACGGGTGAAATGCCACTGCATTGGTCTAAGCAAGATCGTTTCAAATTTTTAAAGGAAGCCAAACATTTCTTTTGGGATGACCCATATCTCTTCAAGTATTGTCCCGATCAAATCATTCAAAAGTGTGTACCCGATCAGGAGATTCAAAGCGTAATCTCTTTTTGCCATGACCAAGCCTGTGGAGGTTATTTCAGTGCTAAAAAGACCGCTGCAAAAATTTTGCAATGTGGATTCTATTTGCACACCATTTTTCGTTACTCGAATGATTACAGTAGGAGTTGTGACCGTTTCCAACAGTTAGGAAAGATCACATGTAGGAACATGATGCCCTTAAATCCCATTCTTATTATCGAGGTTTTTTATTATTGGGGCATTGATTTTATGGGTCTATTCCTAAATTCGTATCTGAATCTTTACTTTCTTCTGGCAGTTGATTATGTGTCTAAGTGGGTAGAAGCCATACCGTGTAGGGTGGATGACCGCCACGTGGTGGTCAAATTCATTCGATAAAATATTTTCTCTCATTTCGGTACACCTCGAGCCATCATTAGTGATCAGGGAACCCATTTCTGTAATCGATCCTTCGAGAGTCTCATGAAAAAGTATTCGGTCACGCACAAAGTAGGGTGTTCTTATCACCCTCAAACCAGTGGTTAAGTTGAAGTTTCCAACAGGCAAATCAAGAAAATCATCGAAAAGACAGTGAATCTGAACCAGAAGGATTGGTCCTTAAGGTTATTGGATGCACTGTGGGCTTATCGCACTGCCTACAAAACGCTACTTGGTATGTCCCCGTATAGGCTTGTCTATGAAAAAGCCTGCCACCTTCCGATAGAGTTAGAACACAAGGCCTATTGGGCCATTAAGACCTTCAATTTTGATTTACCTGCTACAGGAGAGGTTCGAAAACTCCAACTCAATGAGTTGGAAGAGATTCAGAATGATGCGTACAAAAATGCAAAATTGTATAAAGAAAAAATGAAAATGTTCCATAACAAGTCCATCCTAAGGAAGTCATTTGAGCCTGGACAGAAAGTTCCCTTGTACAATTCTAGGTTTCATCTCTTTCTCGGTAAGTTAAGGTCTAGATGGTCCGGTCCCTTTAATGTTAGGACAGTCTACCCACATAGGGCGATTGAGATAGAGAATCCTTAAAATGGTGAAATTTTCAAAGTTAATGGTCAAAGGTTGAAACCATATCTAGAATTACGAGATCGGGAAGTGGAGGACATTCTCCTCCAAGACCCTGTGTACCACGAATGAACATGAAATTGGGTCATTGTTGTTGTATCATAATTTTTGTTTTACAATAATTGTGCGTTGGAAAAAGTCCCTCATTACGGTAATATCTTTCATATCTTTCCCGTCTTTTAATTTTTTATCTTGAACACTGAGGACAATGTATAAATTAGGTTTGGGGGTATTGAGGTCATTTTTCTCCGCTTTGAAAAAAAAATCAGAAAAAAATTCAAAAATCCAAAAATCCAAAAAGATTTTCAATATAATTGAGTTTTAAAACAATTTCTTAATATATAATTAATTCATGGATCTCTCATCTTATGAAATTTTTACACATTAGACATATAATATGATCGAAAATGGATATTGAGGCGAAAGTTAATATGCTTAACGAATAAATGTGGAGATTTTAACCCGATGAGATTTTGTGCCAATCTTCGTTTTCAAAAGATTTAAATCAATTCGAGTTAAAATAACTCAAACTTTCCTTCAGTGATAAATTCGTTGATGATCTCAAATTCATTGTTTTGTTCGATTATTGAAAATACAAAGTCAAAATGTGAATCTTAAAGCACTAGAAGCCTTGGTAAGTCATCTTGAGACACAAATAGACTTAACGAAACTTGAAAAATGAGATTAGGCCATCGTTTGAAAGCCCAAAAATTAAGCCCAAACTCCAACACTTTTTACATTATTACAATGAAAGCCCATTTGACCCAAAAAGAAGATAAGCCTTTTCTTAAAAGCCCACTATCGTACCCAACTCCAACTGGGAGTTTAAAGCCCATAAAAAGAAGCCATACCCATTTTCTGAGAATACTAGGGTAAAATTACAGTTGGAAAAAGGCCAAAAGAAAATGAGGTTGCAAAAATAATGTGTGAAAAGAAATGAAAAAAAAAGGTGGAAAAAAATGTGAGTTTGAAAAGAAAAAGCGAAAGAAAAAGAAAAATGGAGGTTGGAAGAAAAGTCCCTAAAAGTCAAAATACCGAAAAACCTCAATATTCTTAGAAAATTTTGAACTCCAAAAGCCATTCTTTCTAGCCAAAATTCGAGCCTGCAATACAACCAAAGAAAGTCCTAATCGCTCTCAAGTGAAGTTAGTTATAGTGTAGAGAGAAGATGAATAGGATCTATGGTGTGATTCAATGTTTTAAAAAAGTAATCGATTTTCCATTCATGAGATCATACTCATCCATTTCTATGGTCGAAGAATTGTATGATTACTATTAGAGATGCAAACTGTCCTCGACAAGTGAGAAGCTCTTTAGAATAAAGCATAATGCAAAGGAAGTCAATGAGAAGAAATTCATTATAAGTTAGTACCTAAAATTTTATATAACTGATAATAGGCCAAAGATTTCTCAATGCCGCGATTTACAAAAAAATGTTCATGAAATACTTTGAGCGGTATGATAATTGATCATTAATTTCAAGTTGTCATTTTGATTAATAAATTACCACTCTTTTAAAAGGATTTCAGGATGATCCTGTATATGTGAAATTTGTTCATATAAATTTACTCCTTTATCCGCATATACCGAGATAAAATAACCCGTTTTCGAGTGTTCGATTGTGAGTGCATCCCATGAGATTTTTGAAATCAAGACGAACTTTCGGATAAGAAATGTAACGATCAAATCTTTTGGAATGGACGGTTATATTGGCTATGCACACACACACACACACACACACACGATATGTTGAGATTAAAAAATGAAGTTCTACTATATTTATGAAGTTTGCATTCAAACTAGGTTATATTACTTTTGAGTCTTTTGTATTGAGTCAAGTTTTTTGAATTTTGTGGGTATATTCACTGCAAACTCTCACGAGACAAAACTCGCCCACTAGGGTAACCTAGGGGTTTAACGGCTTGTTGCACATCCTAAGTGTAATCGTGATTCCTACGAAAGTTAGATTTTAAATTTTAGTTTTGCTCGAGGACTAGCAAAGTTTAGGTTTGGGGGTATTTGATGAGTGCATTATTTTTATATTTTATACCCAAATTTATACTTTGTTAGTCTCATGTTAGTATATTTAATAAGTTCTTAGGACTATTTTATTAAAAACTGGAAAAAATGCGAAAATGATTGAATTCATAGTGAAAATGGCAATTTTAAGTAAAAAAATGGGCACTTCGATAATTTTATAATGTTCTTGTGCTAATTTGTGAAAAAAGTTGCCTAGTGAAATTTTTGCAGGTAATGATCGAATTTTGTGCAAATAGATGATCAATTAAAAAAAGGAGCGAAAAAACTGATTTTTACGGTCGTTCGAAAAAAAACTTTTTTGCAAAAAAATCAGAAATTTTTATTCTCCGATTTAGACGAAACTCGGCATGTATGTTCAGCAAGAAAAAATAAGAGTTTTCGAGTGGGGGGAAATTTCGTCCCTTATCACGATCCAAAGATTAAAGAAGTGGAGAGATAGCTACCAACACCATTCGGCCAATCAGAAAGAGTTCCACCACAACTCAAATACCTCACCACTTGTCCTATAAAAAGGACCCTTGGGCTCATAATTTTGTAGACAATTAGAGAGGAATTTCGTGGCGAATTTCGGACTTTGAGTGATTGTAATCAATTTGAGGGCCAATTTTTTATCATTTTTAGAGGATTGAAGATTGTTGTGAGAGAACTATTTGTAAGTTTGGTTTATTAATGAAGATCTCTACTCATTCTTGCAATGTCTCTTTCATTCTGGTAGCTTGATTCTTATATTAGGAGTAGGGTGAAGTTTATCATAGGTAGCTAATATTTTCACGTTAATTTTATCGATGTTTATTCCCTACTTGTTTTAATTGTTATTAAAGATTCGGTATTCATTTTAAAGCGATACGAGAGTGTGTTTTAGAACCTTCAAGATTGTTTTGTCAAATAAAGTTTTGAGATTTAAAAATATTAATTTCTGATGGATTATGCTTGCACTTTGATTGTTTTGATAGTCCAAGCTTAAATACATTTGCGAATTTTAAAACTTGTATTTTCTAAGGGAATAGGGATTTTAGCCGTCTATTAGAGATGTTAAAAATATTTTGAACATAATCGTCATATTTTTCGAATTAAACGCGACGAGAGTCGGTTTAATTTGAGTTATAAAAAAGAAATGACAACATTAAATTAGTGTGCAATATTAGTTACGTGATAAATGGACCCCGAATCCTAATTATTTCCTAATTGTTTACAAATCTCTTGTGTTACTCTCATTTATCGTAGTTGTTTTTATTTAGTGTAGTTCATCATTATTCTCTACCCCCTTTAGTCTCGTTGGACAGTTGCAATTCTTTTAAAAATTAAAATTGACAAATCTCTATGGTTCTACCCGTACTTACACTCGTTATTCTATAATAGCCAGTGCACTTGCGGTATTTTATAAAATTGACAACAAGTTTTTGGCGACGTTGCCCGGAATTTGTTCAATTTTTTTAAAGAGGTTGTGACTTTCGGACTAGTTTTTTTTACTTTTGCTAGTAAAAAATTCAAAAAAAAATACAAAAAAAAAGCCAAAAATTCAAAAAAAAAAAAAAAAATATATATATATATATATATATATATATATATATATATATATTTTCCCTGTAGTAATTTCCAGAATAAAATAAATAAAAAAAGATTGTGTCATAAGTGTGCTTGGTTATTTTTTTTGTCGAATACACCACTTGTGCGTGTGTCATTTTTTTTTTCTTCTCTTTTTGTTAATTTTTTTTTGTGTATGTGTCGCATTTTACGTTTGGTGTAGTTTCCTTTGTTTTTTTTTCAGAAGCACATTAAAAAAAATGGAAAGAAGAAAAACAAAAAGGGGCCAAAGTGAAGAAATATTCGAGAAAGTGTGCAACGGTGCGCGAACGTGAAAAAAAATTGTGCAATCTCTCCACGAGCACAAGAAACTCTCGGGAACGACTGAAACGTAGGCGACGTTTCCCTTCGATCGACGTCAACTTAAACTTCGGCCCAGTGTAAACAAGTGACCGTACAAAATTCCACGACGGAGGTACGTTTTTTTTTGTGTGTGCTCCTACGTAGTTTAATTTCGCATTTAATTTAGCACGTTGCATAAATTGATTAAGGGCAAAACTCGTGTGAAAGATAAGGTGGGGATTTCATCACCTCTCCTTGGCCCGAAAGTCATTAATTATCCTAGGATTTGCATATCCCGAGCCATCACATTTAATTTAAAATCAAGTAGACATTGGCCTTAAGATATCATATAGCTCATAGGAAACCTCTTACCGAGGCTAGAGTTAAAAGCTACTCCAACGCGAACTTGTCAAATCAATTTCGTTTCACCTTGACTAGGATTGGTGGTTTTTAATGTGCCTTCGTACCAACCACCTACCTGGAGGAAAAAAATGGGTTTTAAGGTGATAATCGTAGTTGGTCGTCTTTTAAATTCTCCATTGTCAAAGAGTAGGAGCCGTCTAATTAGGGAGATTAATTCGAAGACCCTTGTTATCGTCGATTAATCTTGGGAAAACTAGATTTTAAAACTGAAATTCTCCTCACCTAAATTAGATACTTCAATTTGCTGTGTGTTAGCTAGAAATTACATGGTTTTAGTCAAATATTTTTTTCATCACATAAAAAAAAATCGAGTGAGCTGAGTGTATGCGAAGTTGGTTTCGAAATCATACCGGTCGTTTGTCGAGTGTGGAGTCTAGCATTCCCGATGCTTAAGTAGGTAGATTTTCGATATTCACCGAGATGTAAGACAAGTTAGCACCACGTGCCCTTAAAGGTTACCTTTATCCAACTAGATCTAGTCATCCTTCATGCATAGTTCTCCCCAATCACAATGCAAATAATTTCCAATTCCATTCGGGAACAATCCAATTGTTGCCCGTGTTTTGGGGTACTGAAAAAGAGGATCCCTACCTTCACATGCGTGAATTCGAGGAGATATGTGGGACCATTAAGTACCAATAACTCTCCGATGATATTTTTAAGCTTAAATTGTTCCCATTATCGTTGAAAGACAAAGCTAAAAGTTGATTTAACTCGTTAAAACCCGAATCCATCACTACTTGGAACCAAATGAGTGTCACCTTCCTACAAAAATTCTTTCTTAACCAAAAGACGACGTCGATACGTCACGCCATCAACGAATTTATCCAAAAGGCAAGAGAAGCATTGTGGATGTATTTGGAGCAATTCAAGGACTTGCTACTGTAATGTCCGCATCATGGGATTGAGATGGGATGCTAAGTTCAAAATTTATATGAGGGGTTAGATTATAACACCCGAACTATGCTCGAGTCACTATGTAATGGTGATTTTACCGTGAAGAGTGGGTCGATGCGTGGGTATTTCTAGAAGCCATAGCCAAAAAGTCCCAGCGATGGGCACCTAATAGAGAATCTGGATCCACCTCCTCCAACGAGGGTTTCGCTCACCGAATCGAATAAATTTATGATTTAAATGCCAAAGTGTCCACATTGGCCCTACGTTTAGAAGCTTTATAGACGAGCAAAGAGGGCAATCGAAGCGTACCTACGCTCGTTCAATATATAGGTTCCCCTATGTGTCTACTTTGGGATGCATTCGACCACTTAGTCGAGAATTTCCCCGCCTTTCGAGCCCACAAGGCATTCACCGAGCAAGCCAATGCCCTCTATCAAAATTGGCTAAAGTATGACCCATATTCCAATTCATACAGTTCGGGGCGGAGAGACCACCCCAATCTTTCATGGTCCAAGGGTCAATACCAAGGAAGTAGAGGTCAATCTTCCAGTAACCCACCACCGGGGTTCCAAAAAATGCCACCGCACCTTCGAATCCCTCATCCCAAAAGATCCAATCTTTAGAGGATTCGATGAACCTTCTTGCCAAAGTACCCTTTTCAGAATGTTATTTTAGAACTTTTAAATAAAAAGTTTTGGGCTTAAAATTGAAAAATGGCATTCTTACAGTTCGTTCGATATTGTCATTCGAACGAGGTTTGCCAACGACTTGCCACTGAAACTTCATTAGAAAGTTCGTTCGAATGAAATATCGTTCGAACAAAAATGTCGTTCGAACGAGATTTCGGCGGGAACAGTTTTTGCAGTTTTTTGGCACTTTCCCACTACTTTGTCCCACTACTCTTTCAGAGAATTTAATGACTTCGGGATCAGAATTTTTAAAAGAACTTTTTCCATCTACTAGAGAGTGTTAGAGAGCTTAATCCTTTCATAAAAAGTTTCCTTGGTGTTTGTTAGTCAAATTGATTTATTCAAAGAACAAAACCAAGTTTACACCCAATCGTTTATTTTAATCCAAGTTTCTATCTATATATATATACACACATCTTGCTTGGAGAGTTTGTTTGGCACCGGATTCATCTCTACCGTAAAAGAGAGCATTGGTTTGCTTCTACATCCCATAAAAGAAGAAGCTTGTTTGCTGTGACATACCCACTTGGAGAAAGGCTCCTTGTTCGGGTGATGGTGACCAGAAAAAGTCCGATCGGTGGATTTCAAGACCGCGGTGGACCTCCGTGGTTATTCGCTAGGAAGAGGTGTGTACAAGAAGAAGCGTCGGGACTTGAACGAAGTCAAGTCGAGTGTTGTAAGTATTTTATGTCTTGTACTTATAAAATCGTACTTAGTGGATTTGAGGCTAGGGCCGTCCGAGGTTTTTTCCGTTATGGGTTTTCCTTCTACATCGCGGCGTAGTGTGACTGATTTACTTTTATCTTGCAAAATAACTTAGAACGCATGCTTAGGATAATTCAAGATAAAATTTGGTTTAATTGTCACACTTAATTAAATTGGTGCTATTTTAATTTGGGTAAATATTAATTTAATTCAAGTCATTAGTTTATTGGATAAATTTTGGTTTGGCCTAATTTGCAAAATTGAGTTAATTATTTATTAGGAAAATTTCTAGGACTTGAATTGAAATGTTTGGTTTAAGTGAAAAATCCATGTATCGTTTAATTTAATTTCACTTTGAGTTAAGTTTAATTTTAATTTGAACGAAATTAAAAATTGGTTTAGATAAAATTTGTTGAGCCATCTTTATTCCGCATATAAAAGGAAATTAATTTTGGCAAAATTGGGGGTCCTATCGTTTTCAAATTGGTATCAAAGCATTGATTTAGAAAAACTCACGTTTTCAAAGTGGTATCAGAGCATTGATTTAGAAAAATTCACATTTTCATTATGTCGTACATCGTGTACGAGAAACTAGGTTTGGGGGAGTTGAAACCGACTAAGATTACCTTGTCCTTATCCAACTGTTCTGTGAAAATCCCGAGAGGTATTGTTGAGGACGTCCTAATTAAATTAGGTGACTTTATATTTCCTATCGACTTTGTTATCTTGGACACCCAACAAGTGCACAATCCTATTGCATAAATCCCTGTAATTTTAGGTCATCCTTTCCTCGCCACATCTGATGCCGTCATTAGGTGTGGTAGCGGCCAATTGAACCTATCCTTTGGGAACATGACTATGGACCTTAATGTGTTCAATTTTTCCAAACAACCACCCGATGACGATGAACTCGTGGATGTTGACATGATTGATAGTATCGTCCAAGTGACTTTCGAGCAAACATATAATGATGACCCTTTAGCATCTTGTCTTGCCTTTTTTGGGTCCGAATTTGATGTCGAACAGTCCATCGAAGAAGTCAACGCCCTCCTCGACTCCGCCCTTATCATGGAAGTAGGAAATTGGAAGTCTAAACCTGAGCCCCTCTCACCTTTCTCGTCACCTATTCCACCCTCGATTAAGAAAACTCCCGAGCTTGAATTGAAGCTAATGCCTGCAACGCTTAAGTATAGGTTCTTAGGACCTTTTGAATCCTTACCTGTTATTATTTCGTCTGACTTTGATAAAGAACGGGAAGATAAACTATTGCGTGTTCTTAGGAAGCCATAGGATGGACCACAGCCGACATTAAGGGGATAAGTCCCTCGGTGTGCATGCATAAGATACACTTATAAGACAATGTTAAAAATTCCCGTGAAGCACAACGTAGACTTAATCCCAATATGAAAGAGGTCATCCGAGCCGAGGTGCTAAAATTGCTCGATGCGGGCATCACCTACCCCATCTCTGATAGCCAATGGGTCAGTCCCGTTCAAGTTGTCCCAAAGAAATCCGATGTTACAGTAGTGAAAAATAGCGATGATAAGTTAGTACCCGCTAGGATTCAAACCGGTTAGCCAGTGTGTATTGATTATAGGAAGTTGAACACTATTACAAGGAAGGATCACTTTCCTCTTCCTTTCATAGACCAAATGCTAGAGAGATTATCCGGCTATCCATATTACTATTTTATCTACGGTTACTCCGGCTACAATTAAATTCCCATTACTCCCGAGGATCAAGAGAAAACCACCTTCACTTGTCCATTTGGCTATTGACCAAATGATTGTCCCGTATTAGGGATCACTTTGTGATAGGCGCTGGTCCGACAAGTCGCAGTTAGCTTAAGCAATATGACTCCCACCTTCCATTAGCTAAGTACCTTCGAGGTATATCGAACGGTTCCCCCCGTATCGTACCGCTTGACCGAAGTCTTAACGGAAGGTATATAGAAGGGAACTCGTTCACATACGTCTAGTATATCGAATTTTCTCTCACACGTACTATCTCCATGAGGTATATAGTGAGGCAAGTCGCGTACACTCAAGTATATCAAATGATTATCCACAGGTACCGATTTCCCTAAAAAACAAGACGTATATCATGGAAGTTATACCAAAGGGGGGGAACCTTTCCGCTAACCCAACAACTACATACCCTCATATAGGCGTCAAACCTAGGGCACTCATATTTCGTTTGTCGGTTACTACCCGAAACTTTACTGAAATGCTGGGTCGGCATGACTCCCAAATTTGTGCATAATTTTGTTATTTTTTAAAAACGGTACCCTGTCCACAAGCCTGATAACAAGTCCAACCATATTTTACATATTTCTCAAACCTAAATTTTCCCAGGCACGGGTCCCGTCCGACATTTTCTTTTTTCACTTAGGAAAACCTAATACAAGTGAGAACATAATAAATAATAATAATCAAGTCGAGACCGTTCTCTCATTTTCCCCCCATTTCTTTATAAAAAGTGTTAAAAAATATTTTTTTTACCAAAAATATTTCCCCCCTCTCTTTTATAAAAATACCAAAAATATTTTCGTCCTTTTATCATAAGTGTCAAAAACATTTCCCCTCATGTTATAAAAAATACCAAAATTATTTTCTCTCTTTTGTTAAAATGTCAAAACATTTTTCTCCTTTGTCAAAATACCAATAAATCTCTTCTCTGTTTTTACAAAACTGAAAAAGGTTTACAAGTTTTTAGATCATAGTTTTTCACTTTGAAAAACTTGTGTATAAATAATATTCGTAGGGTCTTCCTTTTTAAAGACTCTCAAGAAGACAAATCTGAAAGCTTCAAAGTGTTACAGATTAAATCTATTTTCAGTAGTGTGATTTATAGCATTTCATACTTAGAAGCCTTTGTAATTTGTAGGAAGCGTTTGTATAAATGTGTGTGAGTACATGCATGTGTTAGGCACTTCACTCACAACACTTATCACACAACCTCACATAAAACAGTGTGTTGGTTGAGAGATTTCAACTTTAGAGTTGACGTAAAGAAGGAGCTTAAGGAGACAAGTTAAAGAACGACAAAGAACCAAATAGAACCTTAACAGTTGGAGTTACCTCACGAAGCTGGTATAACTTCTTAACTTAGGTTTAAGTCCATATTGTGTGTTTAAGATTCGTTGCTTTCTTATAACCTAAACTTATTCTGGTGGATTTTTCATTTTGAAGTGTAGAGAACTCCTTGGATGTTTCCCCATTTTGGTGGGGTTTACCACGTTAAATCTTTGCCTCCCGTGCTTGTTTTTTAAATCTCTCATATCTATCATTTTGGGTTGCTATAACAACTTGTTTAGTGTTGGTTTTCAAAACTTGTTCACTAATCTCTGAAATAACACGCCATAATATTTTCTAAACACATCTTGTGTTAATAACTTGTTTTCTAAAAAAGTTTCCTCAAGAAATAACTTTTGAACCTTATAGACTGTTTTAAGTTGTGTTAAATGACTTTGTAAGGTATTTTCATCGAATCGCCCAGAGGTTCCGTGAATTCTCCTGATACTTCCCTCGAGTCCAGAATCCACCTTCACCAACTCTTGGAGAACGCAAATATAGTACTAAGTGTGCAGCCTAATTTGATGATTGTCCTAGTCCAACTTACCTACAAGATTCACAACCTTCAAACTGAGGTTCATGAGATGCAGCAAAAACTAGTTTCCAGAGGAACCCGAAGTCCTCTTTCCCCATGCTATGGGTCTGCCCGCCCCTGAACCTATCTAGGTCTCTGAAGAATATCAACACGCTCTATGTGCCCCTCCTACTAATGACCCACCGCTAGCTCAGCTCCCTATGCTGAATCTTTCCTAGCCAGAGGCTAACCTATCGGTACCTATCAATCCGAAGGAAGAAGAATTGGACAAGGTTAAGGAGGCCCTGCCAGTACATGGATTACACCCACGTGTCTCCCTACCCTAAGGCAAGGTTGTTGGAGAAATTCAAGATGCTCAATATTGAGAAATTTGAGGGTAGCGGCCCCCCAATTGTTCATCTTTGAAGTTATCACCGAGACATGACTCTCCTAGGTGCCTCCGATGAAATAATAGCCCAGATGTTACATTAAACTCTGAAAAATAGTTCTCGCCGTAGGTTTTTATCCCTCGACGAATCCATAGTTCACAGTTGGGGGATGTCGCCCGTGAGTTCATATCGTAGTACAAATACATCGACGAATTGGAGGTTAGACGCCGTGATTTGGAACTCCTCAAGTAGAACCCCGAGGAGATTGTCAATAATTTCATAGCAATATGGAGGGAGAAAGTCGCCATCATGACTAACTGACCTTTCGAGGAAGAGCAGGTCAGCATTATGAAGAAGAATATCTTACCCCATATCGACGATAAGAGGGCAATATTAACCCAATTTTCGAGCTCTTCGAGAAGCAGGGGCAAAGATTGAAGAAGGTATCACTAAGACAAAACCTGAACTGAAGAAAGTATTCAGATAATTCACTCCGAGGAAATATGATAAGCCTGCCAGCACCACAGTCTCAACCATCAATAATATCTCATATCCTATTACCTCCTGGGGGCCAGAAAGCCGTCCTAACCAAGTCCGGAAATAATACATCGAGCTTTATGCTCCCCTCTCTAAAGTCTATCAAGCCTTGTTAAGTCGAAATCTCATAAAGCCGTTGGACCCCTGTCCATTACCAAACCCACTTTCCAAAAATTTTAGGCCCGACACCCATTATGATTTTCACCAAACTGTTGGCCATACCACTGACCAATGTTTCCATATCCTAATTCTAATCCAAGGTCCAATTGACCAAGGTACCACCGCCCCACCAGCAAATCCAAAACCCAACACCACTCGCAATCCACTTCCAAATCATACCAATGCTATCTTCCTATAAGATGATCCAAATTTTGATCCATTTACCCAAATCATACCGAGTAAATCACCCAGTATACCTATATACTCACCCAAGCCCCTGAAGGTTTGCCCTTATTTTCTACTAGACCCTACTTGTTTCGCCGATTAGGCCCTGCCACTCCTTACAAGGGCATGTATTGCCATCCATACCCATTCTAAAGGAAAAGATGTGGAATTACTAGCAGTACTGAACCAGGTGCTAGAATTTGGGCTAAAATGGCCCTCTGAAATGACTGTGGACTGCCATAGATTCAACGTCCTAGTCATTAAAGCCCGAAAGTGGGCTCGAGAGTCAGATGAGTGGGCGGTGTCCATTGATGAAGTCAGTCTAGACGACATAATGCAAGTTATGGCAAACTTGTTCTGACAGACCGATGATATTTATAATATATCCAAACTTCTCGATGCTTTGAAGCTACAAGGGCAGCTGTTTCCTTCATCTACACATCTTCCCCATTGAGTGGGAAGATCTATACGAGGAAGCCATGGAATTTGTGGAATTCATAGACTTCTCTCGGAAAGATGACATCGTTGCCATCGAATGGAGGGACGAGTTTGACAGCTCGGATGAAGAATTAATCCAAGAAAAGGCTAGTTCGATAATTAGTGTATGTGGGATGATATCTTTCGAATATCTGCTCGGGGAGATCAATAAAGTAGTCGGAGAACCCAAAGTAGATGAAGAATGGGGGTTTCTGTACTTCCATTCCTCCGTGAACCGCATGCCCCGATCTGAAAGGCACTACCAGGGTTCGAAGCCTCATTCAATAATGATAAATAAAGGAAAGGGAGTCGTCCAAGAACTTCCCATACCGAAAGTGACCAGCGAAGAGAGTAAAATCCTCAATTAATTGAAAAAAACTTAAGTTAACATCACCTTATGGGAACTCTTCATATTTTCCCAGCTGCACCAGAATGGTCGAATAAAATTGCTCATTAGGCCCACAATCCCTCATTCTACCACGCTAGAGGAAGTTGTGAACCTAGTCGCTTCCTTGACCTCAATAATATTGCTCTTCTTTTTTGAAAAAGAAATCTCGAAGATCGATCTTAACTACATCTATGCTCTCACTATTTCTATCGAAGTGATGGGGAAGATAGTCTCACTCTCGCTCGTCGATAATAGATCAGCATTAAATGTTTGTCCGTTAAGAAACCTCAGTTGTCTGGGTCTGAAAGTGAGTGACCTTGCTCCGAATTTTGTCGCAGTGCGCGCTAATGACAACACCCATCAAGAGGTGATGGGATCCATACAGGTTATAGTAGGGTTTGGCCCTATAAATCCTGTTACTGAGTTCCAAGTTATCGACATCCCGACCTTCTTAAACCTTTTGCTTGGACGAGCATGGCTTCATAGCATACAAGGGGGATCTTCCTCTCTTTATAAGAAATTAAAATTCTTCGCCAAAGGGCAGGTCATCACCATCATAGGCGACGATAATAACACCGAGAATGCAAGCACTAGTAATCCAGTACTGGAAATATAACATGGGGAGAATGACATGCTTATGTCTGGCTTTCGAACCACTTATACTCCCGGCAAGGGAAGATTTCAAGGATTAAGTCTGTCCAGTGAATAACCTTCATGGCAATGTCAATGTAATACAAATGTTTAAGAATATGCCCTTCATACCTGGACTGGGGTTGGGACGACGATAATAGGGAATATTGGAACCCATAGTCCTAAAGAAGGCCTTTCCTCCATGTGACCAAAGTTAACTCTCCGAATCGAATGAAGCTCTTTAGAACATGGAAGTACGTCTCATAACCTTTCCAACGGTCCGCTCCATGCGCGATTTAGACTTACAGTTCGGAGAAACGGTCCATCGTCGTCCGACGATCTCCCGTCTAAATGATCGATGAGCGCTTTCGAGCAACATTTGACCTAAAGTCAATTCTCATACCCGGGAGCAGTCCGAAGGACTCTTGAAGGTCTCTGAATTACCTTTCTAATGGTATTCCCTGTGCGTGATTCGGATCAACGGATTGTATTTTACGTTCATTTTCCCAAGAAAATATGTACGAGATTGCCAATTGGCAGCTCCATTTCCCTGCCTATTGGCAGTGTGTCTATGGTTTCATGCCAATAGGCAGGACAATGCCGATCGGCAAGCCCTTTACCCTATAAAAGGAGAGCACGAGCTCACCCCCAAGACACACCAGAGATCCATCTGCATCAGTGATCTCAACATCATTCTCCTTCAATTAGCAAGTTTCCTCGTGTGGAAATTCTCTCATCCTTTCATCCCCATCTTTTTTCCAATCTTATGGAAATTCTCCAACATTCTTCACTTGCAAGGAAGCTCTCCATCAATCAAGATCAAGCCTAAAGTCTTCAAAAAAGGTCTAAACATTCTTCCCTCTCTTTGAATTTCTTTACTTTTGTATTAGTTAAATAATCTTTAATTTAGTTCTTATTTTAAATCATACACATTAATATTTCATCCTTTATTAGTATATTGCACACAAATTATTTTCTATAAAAAAAATAAAAACAAAAAACAAAAAAAGGGTTATATTCATAAATTTCGACGGGATCTTTTATCACACTTTTCGAAACTAAACACATCTTTTTATGCACATACATCTCATAAAACTCCCGTTTGAATCTATGGGATAAACCCCACCCTTACTCCGCATGCGAACTACGTGGACTTTGATGCTTTTATAGGCTACGTAGGCGTCTCGGGGTAAAACCCGAGGCTCGAGTCCTTTTTTCTCATTTAATCATATTTCTTTATTTTCATACGTCATTCACATATATCATATTAGTCATTCATATATGTGTCTTATCCAATATATATTGTCGTTTCATCATAAAGATCAATATCCCGATAAGCGCATACATTATATTTTTTAAGATATTATTTGGGGAACATTCCTTTGGATGACCTCACTCCATCTTTTCTATGATGTGAGTCGAGCGATTTCGCTCTCCATTTATATATACACGCACACACATTTCAAGGAGAAACCAAGAAAAATAGTAACACAAACCCATGAGAGATCGAAAGGACGGGATGGGTTCCTAACACCTTCCCATTTCGTAACTTAGCCCCCGAACTTCCAAACTATTGGTTTTGTATGTATCGGTTAGTCTTTAATGCCGTCTCTTGAGGCGGCAACATGTTCTTTACCCTGTTTTGTGCAAAATAGGCTGGCGACTCCTTATCTTTACATCATCTCACATCGACGACGACCAAAGCGCTATTCCTTTGAACAAAAGTGCCGGGGTACATTACCTTTATTTATTTTCCTTCCCCTTTTATCCTTTCAGAAGCGCTCGGAGGAGGGAGGGGATAAATCTCGGGATGGTCACAACACTACTCTAACCCGAGTACGTTCTAACATTCATTACTAAGCTAGTTTACTCGTTAGCTTATTTAATTATCTCATCATTTATCATTGATATAACTTTACTCCAGTTATCTCTTAAACATTTACACTTAGTGTATTAAATGTTGTATATAGTTTATCACTCTATTATATACCGATAGATACATTGTAAGAGTTGCACATACAATTACTCTTTACGTGTTAAATTTGTATATAAATAACTACACCATTATATACGTAAAGGATATACTACAACAAGTACACAAATGTCGCATATAATTATAATCCCCCGAGTACTAACTCATCAGAGGTCCCCGAGTAATAACTCATCAAAGCCCCCCCGAGTAATAAATAACCAGAGGTATTTCTTTACAATGCCATCATCATCGCGGCACACTCATATCATCCTGACTACCGATGGTCGTATCTCACACCGACTCGGTAGAATCGTAAACGTATTAGAGGCGGCCATAGTCTTTCGATAGTGAGTTATAACCATACTCACAATTACCTCACTTCAAACTTCAACCCTCACGAGGGAACATGCATGGCACTATGACATGGGGACTATACTTACCCTGCATTCACTAGCTAGGGGGACCACCCACATCGCGTAACCTTCGCTGATAGCACTAGAGGGGTATGTTCAAATCAATATCATACACACGATATTATCATATATATATATATATATATATATATATATACCATCTCTATACCAGTATATATATTAACACCATTCTGGATAAATCGTGCATATCGCTCAAAGCACTAGCCTAATTACTATGAGTCTACATCCCCGACTCTTGAACATATATTAATCCTCATTCATAAATATTTAATATAGTAGCATCACTCCGCTATATCCTCGGACTTACCCAATTAACTCGTACGTCAAATGAATCACGAATTAATCCACCTAATTTGTTAATAAGATTAATCACCAATTAATTATCACATTATAATCATTTACCACTTTAATTACCCACTCAAACCTCAGTAATATAATTTTGCCCAAATTATCCAATGAGGTTTAGTTAAAAGGTCGTTAGAATCCTGTTCAAACGAGACCTGAACTCGTTAGAACGCAATTAAGTTTTCGTTTGAACGCCATCGAACGCCATTCGAACGAGAATCCTCTGCCAAGGATTTGACATCTCGTTAGAAGTTTGTTAGAAGGACGATTGAACGAGGAAGTTGTCTCGTTTGAACGAACTGGAGTTTCGTTAAATGAAATCCTACTCTCGTTCGAACAACCTTGTATATTCGTTTAAAAGACTTCGTTGCCTCAAAATTCATGATTTTTGTATAAAAGCCTGTTTTGATGTTTTTTCTCAAGACTTTTGACGAAAACGAATTCTCAATATCTGAACCAAAAGTTCTTATCTTTATGTTTTACAAAAACACTTTTCTTTTCCAAATCACCATCCCATATATGATTTGTTGAGTTTATTCAAACCCTGGTTTCCATACATTTGCATAAACCCTTGCAGAGTTCTATTGTACTGCTGACTTGTAGAGCCGAGACTCTACTGCTAAATAAGAAGGTTGATTAGTGGATACCGAGGGAAGACTGCTCTTATGGATGGTGCTAGATTGTGAAGTATTCTATAGAACATGTGAAGATCGTTGCGCGTTCTACTTAGCGGTGATAAGTTGTCTATAAGTCGATTGTGTCCGTCAAACTCTTTACAAAGCTGAATATTAGGTTTTGCTCGAAAGAGATTTTTCCTTACTTCTTCTGTGCTTGTTCGGTTTGATTATTTGCGTGGTTTGGCATAATTAATTTGGACTTTATTCCATGCACACCTAATTAGTAATCAAGATAAAATTTAGTTAAAATTTTAATTTGTGTGTGCGGAGCCTAAGATACGAATAAATCCATAAGAAACCTCCATCCTGTTTCCCTAATTTGAAATGTCATACGTGACAAGTCGGAGTGAACTTATGCCCAGTGAATACGCGATTACCAACCGTGTATTCAATTTAAAGTTAATACATGGTTGACAATAATGTATTCATTTAAAAAATTAATGAATACACGGTTGTCCACCGCGATTTCAAGTAATTTAAATAAATTAATCCTCATTAATGGTCCTTTTAATCCAACTTGAATTCGCGGTTGGAAATAACGATTTCACTAAGAAAATGCGATTATTAATTGCGAATATAATAAGTGCAATATTTTTATAAATATGTTCAGAAGTGCATTATTTTTATAAATATAGTTTTAAAGTGCATTTTTTAAATGAAAACTCGAGTTTATGGTTCTATACATAAAAAAACATCATTATTATACCTCTAATACAATAGTATTAGACGTGTAAATGCTAATTAATACCTGACTTGATTCATTGCCCCAAATTTATTGTGTTCTCTCTCTCCTCAACTGTGATTTTTGGAGATTTCAGTTATGGTTTTTGGTAACTAAAAGTCTCTTTTGTAGTCTAAGGTAACGAAAAGCCAGTTCCAAGTTCTTAAGCTCCCTCATAATGATATGTATACCTTCATAATGAACTTCGTTATCTGTGCCACTATGATCATCTTAACGTCAAGTCCTCTTCGTATTTTTTCAGTAGAGTACGAGGCACATCAAATACCAATATGGGAAACTAGTAGTATCAATAATAAATTAACATAGGTTTGAGATGAAGTTTGAAATGTGGTACATTCTTCAATAATAAATGAAACCACGATTATTAAATTTACAGACAATGGAGGACCCAATCTTCATGGATGAGAGTGACATTATGAACTCCTTTGATGGAGATTTCGCAACCGCATTTGGCGACGTATTTCAAAATTCGCTCTCCTCCCAAAGAAACTCATCTTCTTCCACAGTGATTCCCAGAAGCAGCTCTACCCCCTTTTAACCTTTTTATGTTTCATTATGTTTTGTTATGTAGATTTTTCTTTTCACCTTTTAAATCTGTTTAGTTTTATATTTTCATTATGTTGTCCGGACACTCATTGTTTCCCTTCACTATCTCAGGAGCTTTTGGATTTTCTTTTTAGTTGTCTAATTACCCTTTTTGTTTTGCAGATTTTTTTATATAAGGTGAGTGTTAATGCAATTTTAAATTATTCCATTTAGAAAAGTTTTGTGAGTTTTTTCATTTGATTACAAATGATTCTTTGGTTGTACAACTTCAATATATACATTAAATTTGATGTGTATTTCATTTGGTATTTTTTTGCATTTTTCAGACCCATTCAATAGGCAAGTGGTTGTGGGGGTTGACGTGTTAATTGCGGCGTACAGATGGGGATGATGATGAAGAATTACATAACGAGGTGGGTTAATTGGAATTAACGCAGTGATAATTTTGGTATTTACCTCGATTGTTCAAGGTAATATGTTTGGGTGGTTGTTGAGGTGATTTTGGGTGTGATAAATTTGGTGATTGTGTTAAAATATTTTGTTTATGAGTAGTTTATGATTTGTTCTTTGCCATTTATAAATTAGTTGTCACTCTAAAATAAGACAAATTTGTTATATTGTAATTTCATATTTTTGTTAATGGATTATTTTTTGTCGGTATGGACTCTTATAGAAAATAATTATACAAGTTTATCAAAGACGCCGAAGTTTATAAAAAAAAAATCACATAACATGTTTTTAAATAACCGGGTTATATACCGAGTTCATGTGATACATTTCTATTTGTTCTATTTAACGATTGAATTGGTTGAGTTTTCTTTGATTTGGTGATTTAAGGGTCGTCGGAGCTCCGGCAGTGGGGAGATGGGACGAAAATGACGCCAGTGTAGACCTTTAAAAACAAGATAATATTGGTTAAATAGGTTTTTGAGGGACTTTTTAGAACAAAATAAAAAGACTTAGACTAAAAGTGTATTAAAAAATATTTGAGGGAATTTTTTAACTTACTGGAACCTTACTGGGACTCATATTTATAATCTTGCTGAACCTGCACTGCTTATGGTTAGGGAGATCTTTGTTTTTCAAATTTTTAGTTATGGATAAATTAGGGTCTTAATTTTTTCTTTTTACTTTGATACATCCGTATATACCATTTTTGTGTGCGGTACCTTTAACTAATTTTAGTTCGACCTTAATACATTTTTTTGTCGCTACTTATCATCGTATATCACTTTTTTCGGCATAATTTTCACATTTAGCCACAAAAGATGTACTAAAATCAATAAAAACTAGTTAGAGGTACCAAATTTAAAAAGAATAATTATGAACGTATTAAAGTAAAAAAAACATTTATTAAATTTTGATTTCCATTCACTAAATATGGTGGTATTTGGAACTTTTGGCTTATGTGGAGTTCGTTTGGTTCGTGTTAAAATATCTTTTATCGTGTTTAAATTTTGTTTACCCAAGTAAAATATGTGTTTGGTTGGTCATTTAACTAGGTGAAATAAAACAAATATGGTGAAAAGTAAGGTGAAACTTTACCTAATTTAACCCATGGGTAAAGGAATCTTTTAACCTAGTGGTATAAGACTGCCACTGGAATAGTTTTGGGTGGGGCTGTATTTTTTTTCCAAACATTTCGATTTTTTCGATATCCGATCCGATATTTTTCGATTTTGGAACATATATAGGGTTTTCTGATTTTCCGAAAAAAATCGAAAATAATTCTGAATTTTCGGCGTTCCGATTTTTCCGATCCGTTTTTTTTCAAAATTATGCCGATTTGATTTTTCGAATTATTTCCGATATTTTTCTAAATATTTTCCGATTTTCGATTTTTTTAAACATTTTCATGTGTCCCACATCGGCTAGGAGAGGAAGAGAAGTCCAAAAAAGTCCTATATAAAATGAGATTATCCCTCTATCCTCTACACAAATGAAAAAAATGGTTAAATCCTTATGTATATACATGTTGGGTTAAACTTTTTTCTTGATTTATTTAAAATGAGAATTTCGAGTAATCGAAAATTCTATATTTATTTTTTCGAAATTCTGAAATTTTCGAAATTTCTAGATTTTTAGTATATTTTTTGAATTTTCGATTTTCCAATTTTTCCAATTTGACATTGTCAAAATAATATTTGCGCAGCAAAAACCACGAATCGCGAATGAAATTTAGTCGAGGTAGGGGTAAGCTGACAGAACAGCTCCTCATATGCTATAAAAAAAAAAGGTGAAAATAATTAAACTGTTACAAAATATGTATGTTCACTATTCTGTATCGAAAGAGTAAATTTTGAATAGACTTATCTTGTATTATAAATAGAGAATTACTTTATAGTTTCATACACTGATCGTGTATTTTTTCGATTTTGAGATCTGATTGCTGTTTGCTGATTGGTCCGGAGTTCCTGTTTCCGGTGTGGATCTATTTTCCGGTGGTTTGGTCCGGTGATTTTTTTATATTATTTTTTGGCTCTGCGTTTTTTTTTACTTGGCTCCGGCGACCTCAGCTTTCCAGCACGGTGTTTCTTTTTGTATTTCCGGTGTATTTTTTCCGGCTCCGGTGGTTCACCGTTTTAAGGTTTGGAGTTCTTCTGCTTCCGGTTCTAGGTAACTGTTCTTTCTTTCACTCTCTCTCTCTCTCTCTCTCTATATGTATGTATATACACCTCTATACACGATTGTGATAGATCTGTTCAACCTAAGATTTTTTTTAAAGATCTGTGTTGGCTTCATTCATTCGTTATTGCTATTTTTTTAAAACAAAGTTTTTTTTTTTTTTTTTTTTTTTTTTTGTGCTTAATCTAAACTGTTTGGTCGAGATTTTGTTTGAGAGGGTGATCTGATTGTTATAATTGTCTTTAAAAAAAAAATAATAATAATAAAAATAAAAATAAGTAAATAAATAAAAATTGGGTACCTCTTTTTGTAGTTGGTTTCATTAAATCAGATCTCGGTAATAATTTTGTACCCATCTTATTTTTGAAACCATTTTTTTTACTAAGATTGGTTGAGATCATGTTTGCTAAGTGTTAACTTAGTTTTAATTTTTTTTTTGTTGGTTGTTTAACTCGATTTTTCCAAACTGTGTTGACCTACAAAAAACCCAAAACTTATACCCAATGCATTAAAAACTCATACCTTATTGTTGTGGGTCTCGTCAAGGCATACAAATGGGTCCCGCCCACTGCATAAAAAGCTTGTACTCATTTTTGTCCTATTAGGCGGGTACACTTTGTGGTTTTTTTTTGGGGGGTATGTATAGTTTTACTCGAAAAAAGGTTGAATGATTAGCTTGGTGATTTTGTTTTCACCATCTCCGTTTGGATGGACCGCTTTTCATTAGGTGAAAATTTTAACTTTTTCACCATTTGTTGTTTGGATGGTAAAAAACAATATGATGGAAAAGCAAAATGACCATATTATCCTCATACTTCAAATGAACACCCAAAATGATTATATTTAACTTTTTAATTTAATTCACACAAACGTCACGTCCATAAAAAAAAAAAATTAACTACATCATGAACTCAAAATAAACCAAAAATGGGTAGCTTTATGTTACTACCCATTAATTGATACAAGGTTTTGTGTTTTTTTTTTAACAGAAACACCACGAATGTTTTAAGTAATCAGGTATCCAAAATTTTCTTGCATCACATAGACAACCTAAATTATACAATAAACAAATAAGAATCTGAGAATAAAACTTATTCAATAAACAATAAACAATAAAGCTTATTCAATGAACAAATAAGTAATTAATGTTCATTATAAATCGGAAAATGGAGAGATCGGAGTTGGATCTTACCGATCGGAGCTGGATCTTACAGATCAGAGCTGGAGGGTTTTTGAGATTTAGGTTGTAGTGTTTTGTAAATGACGTGTGATAATAAGAGTTTATTGTTTTGTGAGGGTATTTGGGACATAAGACTCGTTTATGTTATAAATTAAATGGATATGGAGAGAATAGAGAGAAGAAGATAGAGAGAAGAAGTATTCTCATTGATGAGTGTGTGAACAATGAGGGGGGTAACCCCCTATTTATAATACAAGGTAAGCCTACCCAAAACCTACTCTTCCGATGTGGGATAGTGAACATACATATTTTGTAACACTCCCCCTTGGATGTACACTATATCCACCATTCAATGATTGCTGCCTCATTAAAACCTTACTAAGGAAAAACCCAGTGGGAAAAAACCAAAGTGAAGGAAAAAGAGTACAACTTTTCTGATCATTGAATCGGTGTTGGACGCGCTTAGTGTTGCCTCGTTAAAACCTTTAACTGGAAAACCTAATGGGAAAAAAACTAGTTAAAGGAAAAAGAGTACAACGCGCATATGTCCAAAACATCATGTTTTTAGATTCTCCCCCTGATTGAATACCCCCCCTGATTATGATATTTGTCTGATGGTTGAGTCGATGCATATCAGTCTCATATACAATCTTCTGAAATGTTGCTTTAACATGGTGAATAGATTTGATCCGTTGTTACTTCATGTTTCTTCATAAGATCGACTTTCATAAGACATGGGTGAAGAGGGATGAACATGTCACTAATAGCATAACTCTTCTAGAGTTTGTGTGTTGCATAACTCTTCTTCATAAGAAGTAGTAGGAACATATGTTGTTCGAGGCAAGTCATAAGTTCTTTGACTATTCCTTGTGAGGATACTAGAGATAACCTGCATCTATATAACTAACTGGACGTAGATGGTTAGATAAAAATATCATATGATATGATTGATATTAGTCCCATGCTATGCAAGTCAATGATAATTATATTTTGCCAAGATATTGATTGTAATTACAATATCCAATATCATGCACGGTATTATATATATATCAATATACCAATAACGTACAAGTATGGTACTTCTGGACCAAATAGTATAATAAAATGCACATATGGTATTTCGGGACCAAGTATATTTTTGTCATCCTGTTTAGGATGATATGAATAATATAATATCCAAATACCAGAGACCATGGGTATACTAAAATTGTATGCTTAAAGCATTTGCAGGACTTTTCAATCCGTTTGACTAATGGATATAACATAAAATGTGCTCGATCTGCAGGCCGAGACAAAGACTTGTTACCCCAAGGTCATTCATTTTGAATTTCTTATTTGGATACTTTGCATTTTAATTGAGCTCTTCAAGAGCATATCCATTTAAGGATTTCATTTCAATTTAGCTCTTCAGGAGCACATCCATTAAGGATATTTTATAATTGCACATTTTTATATATGATTGTTTTCATACTCTTTTTAACAATTATTTACATTTTGGACCCGCAGTTCCAACAATTAGTATTTTTGGGACTTAAAGCTTTTAATGGCTATTTAATTTGGACCTGAAGCTCCAAATATATATTTGTGGTCAAACCTGAAGTTTTGGCACAATGAGGTGAGGATTTTCAAATCCCATTGAACCCGAAGTTCAATAAATTTTTGGACATGAAGTTCCAGATACAATATACTTCCCAATTAAAAAAAAAAAATTAGGGCTCGAAGTTCTTAATTTATATTTAAATTTCGGATCTGAAGCTCCGAATTGCTGGGACCTGAAGTTCCCATGTCAATTTTTTCATTTGGAACCTGAAGTTTCCAAATTACATTATATTGGGACTAAAAGTCCTTAATTATTGTTCAAATTATTGAACATGACAATACAATATGCCCTAAAATCAAATTCGAAGTTTTGATTATTTTTCTAACAGGGCAAGGAATACTAAAAGTCCAATCACAATTATTTATAATTTGGACCCGAAGATCCAATAATTTTGTAATCAAACATGAAGTTTTGATTACTTATATAATAAGGGTGAGGATCTTACATGTTCCGTAAGGATTATTTATATTTTTGGCCCTGAAGTTCCAAACAATTTTACCCCTTATCAAACTTGAAGTTTGAATATAATTGGGCGGTTGTTAAACGTCTCTAAATATTTAATGTTATGATATGAAGTTGTCATTATTTATAATTGGCGCCTGAAGTTCTCTAATAATTATTCAAATATGAAAATTGAATTTCTCCGTTCAAATTTTAGGACATTGAGTACATAAATTATTTGGGCCTACAGTGACAAAAGAAAATATATCACAATCAAACCTGAAGTTTTGATTGTCAAATTGAAAGGTTATAGATCAAGATTTCCCCAATTATCATTGATTTGTGATATGAAGATTCATATTCATTATTGTGACCAGAAGTTCACAAAATATTTTTTGAATTGGGATATAAATCCCATGCTATTTATGGTTGTTTGGACTTGCAGATCCAACTAAAATGCGCGATAAATTAAAACTCGAAGTTTTGATTAGTCATCGGGTATGCGTGAAATATATTATTTTTATTGGGATTAGTTTCAAAATCAATTAAATGCCCCTTTAACTATCATATTAATGGTTTCACCATTAAAATTTATGTCTCTTGACCTTTTTGGCTTTATTTAAGTGTTAACTTACTTTTAATGGTATTTAATTTTAACTCCTATTTCACATTCTAATTATTTAATATACATTTGGGCCTTGGAAATGTATAAAGAATGTGAAAAATGAAGTCTCTATTTTTTTTAATAAAGAGGTTGGATTATTACTAGTCGGAGTTAATTCAAAATTTTTGTCACTTGTTTAGTCAGAGTTAATTCAAATTTTTGTCACTTGTTTGGAAGATTCTCTAATATTTTTAAATCTGATCAAACCTGAAGTTTTGACAGTATATGGTAGAGAAAATCCTTATACTTATCAAAGATTATTCTAAAAATCAAAAGTGAAATTTTTGATTTTCTAGGGAAAGGTAAACATCCCATGAATGTCAATGTTGAGACTTTGTAAATCAAATTGAACGCAAGCGATGATACTTGCCTGGTAGACAGTGGGACAACCCACACCAGTTTAAAAAACCAGAAGTTTTTCTCAGACTTGGTTTACAATAAAGCGAATGTCTCCACTATAGCTGGTCCTGCTACGATTATTGAAGGCTCCGGAAGAGCCCACGTGGTGTTACCTAATGGTACCCACTTATTCATAAATAATGCTATATACTCAAGAAATTTCAGAATAAATTTATTGAGTTTTAAGGACATAAGAGTGAACGGGTATCACATTGAAACATGTAATGAAGGTAATAACGAGTTCCTTTGCATTACTTTTAGTGTTGGAAGCCAGAAGCTCACATTAGAGAAATTGCCTGCTTTATCCATGGGGTTATACCATACAACAATTAATGTTGTAGAATCACATACTGTCTTGAACCGGAAGCTCAATGATCCTTATAATTTAATGTTGTGGCATGACCGATTGGGTCACCCTAGATCAAACATGTTGCGTCAAATCATAAATAACTCATATGGGTCCCCAACGTCATTTTGGAATATATGTTGGTTATGATTTCTCATCAATTATTCGTTATATTGAGCCACTAACAGGTGATAGATTTACCGCTAAATTTGCGGATTGTCATTTTGATGAGACACTCTTCCTGCCGTTAGGGGGAGGAAAGAACGTACCAGAAGTACGGTCCGTTCCTGCAGAACGACGAGAATTAACATGGAACACTTCCACTTTTTCTCATCTAGACCCCCGTACTGCTCAATGTGAGCATGAAGTGAAAAGGATATTGCATCTTCAGGAAATTGCAAATAAATTACCCGATGCATTCAATGATGCTGCAAAAGTAACCAAGTCACATGTACTAGTTGCAAATGTGCTTGCCAAAATCGTTACCTCAGAAGGATAAAAATAAATTATGGCAGCAAATAAATTCATTGCACACCAGAAGCGTGGCAAACCTATAGGCCCCAACTATTTGACTCCATGGAAGTGGAGATTAAATAAAAACATGCCCAAATAACGCTCTAGAAGAGGTTATACGTAAACGCTCCAAAAGAGGTTATACGTAACGCTCCAAAAGAGGTTATGAACAAAGTATCCACTTTCTCAAAAACTCCAGAAGAGGTTATTATCTATGAAAAGACGGGAAGTCCCTGAAGTGACTATAAAGCCCATGAAGTTGGCAAAGGTACCTAATATTAAATGAGATCTCTATCTTTTATAGATATACAAGAGAAAAATGGGATAAACAAAGATGATCATCGATGATATAATTATGTGTTGTAGCTACACAAAAATCAAAGGGCAATGATACTAAAAATTCACGTACTATGAATGAATGTCGACAAATAATATATTGGCCAAATGGTGAAAATGCCATGATGGCATAATTCGAGTCTCTTGACATACGTGGTATATTTGGACCTATAGTAGAAACCCCAAAAATATGTTAACCCTGAAGGTTACGAATGTGTGTTTATAAGAATGTGAAGTGTTAAAACTCACCAAAAGTGCATAATTTATGACACAAGATTTCCTGAAGGAATAAATTTGATTATATAAGAACATACCATCCCGTTTCGGCCGTAAGTACTTTCAGATATCTGACAAGCTTAGCAGCTTTTTTTTTTATATTATGTGAGACTCGTGAATATTATAATTGCTTATATATACGGAACTTAGACAAAGAATACATATAAAAATCCTAGAAGGATTTTCTTTGCCTGAAGCAAAGATAAGGAGTACGTACTCAATGCAGTAAGACGTTCATTGTACAGCAGGCAATCCAAATGGATATAGGTACAATCGTCTTAGTAAATATTTGTCTAAAGAAGAGTATGAAAACAATCATATATAAAAATATGCAATTATAAAATATCCTTAATGGATGTGCTCCTGAAGAGCTAAATTGAAATGAAATCCTTAAATGTTATGCTCTTGAAGAGCTCAATTAAAATGCAAAGTATCCAAATAAGAAATTCAAAATGAATGACCTTGGGGTAACAAGTCTTTGTCTCGGCCTGCAGATCGAGCACATTTTATGTTAAACTCATATCCATTAGTCAAATGGATTGAAAAGTCCTGCAAATGCTTTAAGCATATAATTTTAATATACCCATGGTCTCCGGTATTTGGATATTATATTATTCATATCATCCTAAACAAGATGACAAAAATATACTTGGTCCCGAAGTGCCATATGTGCATTTTATTATACTATTTGGTCCAGAAGTACCATACTTGTTCGTTATTGGTATATTGATATATATATATATATATAATACCGTGCATGATATTGGATATTGTAATTACAATCAGTATCTTGGCAAAATATAATTATCATTGACTTGCATAGCATGGGACTAATATCAATCATATCATATGATATTTTTATCTAACTATCTACGTCCAGTTAGTTATATAGATGCAGGTTATCTCTAGTATCCTCACAAGGAATAGTCAAAGAACTTATGACTTGCCTCGAACAACATATGTTCCTACTATTTCTTATGAAGAAGAGTTATGCAACACACAAACTCTAGAAGAGTTATGCTATTAGTGACATGTTCACCCCTCTTCACCCATGTCTTATGGAAATCGATCTTATGAAGAAACATGAAGTAACAACGGATCAAATCGATTCACCATGTTAAAGCAACATTTCAGAAGATTGTATATGAGACTGATATGCATCGACTCAACCATCAGACAAATATCATAATCAGGGGGAGAATCTAAAAACATGATGTTTTGGACATATGCGCGTTGTACTCTTTTTCCTTTAACTAGTTTTTTTCCCATTGGGTTTTCCAGTTAAAGGTTTTAACGAGGCAACACTAACCGCGTCCAACACCGATTCAATGATCATAAAAGTTGTACTCTTTTTCCTTCACTTTGGTTTTTTCCCACTGGGTTTTTCCTTAGTAAGGTTTTAATGAGGCAACAATCATTGAATGGTGGATATAGTGTACATCCAAGGGGGAGTGTTACAAAATATGTATGTTCACTATCTCACATCGGAAGAGTAGGTTTTGGGTAGGCTTACCTTGTATTATAAATAGGGGGTTACCCCCCCTCATTGTTCACACACTCATCAATGAGAATACTTCTTCTCTCTATCTTCTTCTCTCTATTCTCTCCATATCCATTTAATTTATAACATAAACGAGTCTTATGTCCCAAATACCCTCACCAAACAATAAACTCCTATTATCACACGTCATTTACAAAACACTACAACCCAAATCTCAAAAACCCTCTAGCTCTGATCTGTAAGATCCAGCTCCGATCGGTAAGATCCAACTCCGATCTCTCCATTTTTCGATTTATAATGAACATTAATTACTTATTTGTTCATTGAATAAGCTTTATTGTTTATTGTTTATTGAATAATTTTTATTCTCAGATTCTTATTTGTTTATTGTTTAATTAAGGTTGTCTATGTGATGCCAGAGAATTTTGGATACCTGATTACTTAAAACACTCGTGGTGTTTCTGTTAAAAAAAAGCACAAAACCTTGTATCAATTAATGGGTAGTAACATAAAGCTACCCATTTAGGGTTTATTTTGAGTTCATGATGTAGTTAATTTTTTTTTTTATGGACGTGACGTTTGTGTGAATTAAATTAAAAAGTTAAATATAATCATTTTGGGTGTTCATTTGAAGTATGAGGGTAATATGGTTATTTTGCTTTTTCATCATATTGCTTTTAACCATCCAAACAACAAATGGTGAAAAAGTTAAAATTTTCACCTAATGAAAAGCGGTCCATCCAAACGGAGATGGTGAAAACAAAATCACCAAGCTAATCATTCAACCTTTTTTAGAGTAAAACTATACATAC
Organism: Sambucus nigra; assembly: GCA_949130495.1. NCBI lineage: Eukaryota > Viridiplantae > Streptophyta > Magnoliopsida > Dipsacales > Adoxaceae > Sambucus > Sambucus nigra. Next base: position 15,926,380 of record OX422219.1, on the reverse strand, counting down.
CCCCCAAAAAACCCCACAAAATGTATCCGCCTAATAGGACAAAAATGAGTACAAGCTTTTTATGCAGTGGGCGGGACCCATTTGTATGCGTTGGCAAGACCCACAACAATAAGGTATGAGCTTTTAATGCATTGGGTATGAGTTTTGGGTTTTTTGTGGGTCAACGTTGTTTTATTCTTTTTTTTTTAACACGGTGAAAGATATTTTAACACGAACCAAACGGACCCCTAGATAGTGATCTTTCATGCCTCTTTTTTGCCCTACTTGTTGTATCTTTTAGTAGAAGGTTTATGATTACAAAACTTGTAGCTGTTTGGCATTGCATCACTTTGTTCAGATAGAAGAACGCTAGTGCAAGATGACCAAAATGACTAAGTCGTCCAAAGATGGCCAAGATTGGTCTACCATGACCAATCCCAAAACCAACCTAAGATGGCCTAGACTTGTCTAAGATTACCAATTAGCTTAGTACAAACTAAATCGGACGAAGATGACCAAATCAACACATCACTCGAACTTGAAATGGTTTACATGATTCGATCAATCCGTGATATGGATACTGAGGTGATCAAGTTCTATGATTAACCAAATTTAACAGATCAAATCAACAAGTTAATTATTAATTAATTTTTATATCTACCGATTTTGGATAATTCAGATTATCCCTCAAAAAGAACAAAGTCAGTCACAAATCGACCCTTCACTCTCCTAAAAAGTTACCAAGTTTTAGAGGATTGACTTTATTGTTATAGCATTGGAATAATCATTGCAATAAAAACTACTGAAAAAAATAAAATAAAACAAATGGATTCTTCATTCAGAGTTCACATGACCAAAGGCTTACATTGTTGTTGAAAGAGAATAAAACTTGGCCCAATGCCTTGCATCAAATAAAAAGGAAAAAAATCAATATGGATGGGTAGTAGTGGCAAAACTATGGGTTGGGAAAAATATGGGCGGGTTAAATATGGATTGGGCTAAATATGAGTTGGGTCAAATATGGACGGACTAAATATGGGTTGCGCCAACTCATTTTTTTCTATCCATGTAAGTATTTCAATTCCAAGGAAATATAAAAAAAACATATTTTACTCATAACTTTTTAAAATAAACTCTATATTTGACTCATTTTTTATTAATGGACTTCATATTTGACTCGTAGCTTTAAATATGAGCCATATATTTGACTCATAGTTTTTAAATATGGGCCCCATATTTAAATGTATGGACTAATATGGGTTGATTTATTATTTGTGACCCATTTTGCCACTACTATGCGTGGGCATTGTTCCCTTGATCTCCGCCACTACGGGTTGCCCCTATCAACGAAAACCACCTGCTCCACCTCGTGATCATTCTCTTGAAGAGCTATTGAGGACTCTCCATCAAACTTAGGAGGAGATGGTGGGTAAATTTTGTAGGCTTCGTCACCTTCGGGACCAACCCTTCTTGATTCCCTCAATCCAACCTTCGTAAAAAGACACAACCTTAGTTAAAAGACACATATTGATGGTACGAGAGTTGGTTTGCGACATTGCGTATACCAAAGTTGTCATTAAAGGCCTTGTCCACAGCTTTCCTTGCGTCATTCTCCTCCTGTTTTCTCTCTTTCTCTGTAGCCTCATACTTGGCTAGTTCTTCATGAGCTATCCTCAACGCGATTAACTTGTGGTCAGTTGCACGAAAACCAACTTAAAGAGCCTTGTAAACTTCTGCCATCTCAACTTTTGCAACTTGTCTATGAGTTCTTCATAAGCCTTCCTCAACTTGATAACCTTTTGCTCGATTGTACCAAACCAGCAAGAAGAGCCTAATAAGCCTATGCCATCTCAACATTGAAACTTTTTACCTCTTTCACATTGTTTGTCAGATCGACAATGGTGTTGTCATCCCATGCAACCTCATTTCGCATGATGTCAGCCTGGTCGTGAAGGATGGTATCATGTTCAATCTTGTTGGAGGACTCCTCGAAGGATTGCACATCCTTAAATAAGAGGTATAAAAGGTTTGTAAAAAGAGTTTACTAAGAAAAGTTATCTGACATAAATAAAACGACCTTATCAAAGAAGGCGCTCATTGATGCGAAACTTTAAGGCCGACATGTCGTCTGACAGCATCAGGCGTGCCTAAGCCCCTAGCCGACCTTAAGACTCATATATTAATAAATTCGACTACAATGATCGTCTCATTTCCGTGATAGAGGGTTACTGACCATGTGTTGATCGCAAGATCTAGAAGATGGAGTTGTTGAGTAGAGGTTTATGGTCAAGAGGTGACCACCAGGTGGGTATTTCGGCCACTAACTATTGTCGGTGGCATATCGTTCGACTTGAGGGGGAGTTTTGTCTTTCTCAGAGGTTCTTTGCCTATCCCTTTTTCCCTCTTCTTTCTCTCCCCCTCTCTGAAACCAACAGTCTAACGGTTGTGGCAGTTGCCTCGGCCAGTTGTTGTTGGACTTCCAAGATATAAACTTTGCGCCAACCTCATCCTCAAGTCATATCGTCCTCCGATTCGCTGATTAAAAAAGTTTTGTGGATGTCAGCCTCTTGCTCTTTTGTCGCTTCTTCCCAAGACGAAAAGAGAGCCGGGTTCTCTCGAAAGAGTACAAGGGATCAAGATTGTCCCTTGCGCAGAGAGTGTCAGCTCATAATGAGTGGAAACTACGTGTGGAGTGGACGACTCTACAACCCCTACATAGATGCCATGTGTGTCCACGTTTAAGATGGGAAGGCCTACTGAAGTGTCCTCTTCACCGGCCTCGTAGTTATCAACAAAAGTATTGGTGAGGATTGTTGTGAAGTTGGTCTCAAGGTAGTTGTTGTTTGTATCATAGAAGAATATGAGAAACTTACCACGAGTAGTATTCGAGACTTGTTGGAGTCATCTTTCAAACTTTCTTCATATTAACCAACTTCACTAAGACTTCGTGCGACTTCCTTTTCTCTACAGAATATGCAAAGGTAAGAGGACGATCGGTATTATTTAACAAGAAGAAAACAATACAATAACTAAAGCAAAATGTATGAGAGTCGGTGTCACCAGAATGGTACAACCTTAACAGTTTATCCGTTCACCATAAAGGAATCTTGAAATGATGAGGATGTCATCTTCAGTGCTCTTATGGGATTTGAGGAGCCACTTAACAAATCTCATGTCGGCATTATGAGACTTGAGATGGTAGAAATCAAACTCGTCGTTGATTGAGATATTATAATAATATCTAATGTTGTTTAGTGCGCAAATTTGCTTAATGGCCTTCATCTCTATAACGATACGAAAGAAACTATTAGTACATTGTAGGAGCATCAACTTGTAGATGTGAATAACTTCTAGGGGATGAAGGGGAAATCGAACCCCGCCTTCAATAATCGCGATGACATATAACACAGATTTCCCATTTTGAAGACGGGCCGCATCTTCATTGTTCTAGGATTCTGATATTAACACTCATAGGGATTCTATACTTATTTCTAAAATTCCTAAACTCGGAACCCGCACGTCGTATTTGCGAACCATTTTTGCAAAAATCAGGGTAAAAAGAAGAGAGAATATGGATATAGAGAAATTACGGAAGCTCTTAGAACATTAAAAAACGAAGTAAAGAGAGAGAGAGAGTACATGGAGAAGATGAATTGAAAAAGAAAAAGAAGTTTGTTTACCCTTAATTTTGAAACGGTAGGAAAGATTTGACCCTGCCTCGTTTCCATTGCGCAGTCATACGTGCCCCGAGTCATGCTCTTTGCGCGCTATGATAGCATTGGGACGTACAATGGCGGTGCACGTAACCTTGGGGACATAGGGATTATGTGCCCCCATTATTGCGTTCCCACCGTACCAATGTTAGACGCACGTCACTTTCTAAAGGATGCACAACCCATGTTATCATCAATGCAGAGTTAGGCCGAGCATGCCTCTCAAAATCCATCGAGCCTAACAACAACAACGACAACTAATAAATTAGACTAGTGAAATGGATTTCTTTCTCTCTCTATTCTCAATTCTCAATATTCAAGGTTTAAGTACAAATGAGGGCTAAGGGGCTTAGTTATAGGAGAAGTTAACTTGCTAATCAAGCTAATACCCAAAATGACCAAGAAGGACAACTAATACCTAAAAATGACCCATTAGCCCCAAACATGCTTGGAAATTAATTAAACACTAAAAATAAAGGAAAATTACAATTAACCCTAAATTAAAAATAGAAAATAAAAGATAGTCGTCTCTCGTAGGCACAACCATGCTCCATGCGTCGCTAGATATCCATATACATCATTTTCCCCATCTTCGAAAAAGCTCGTCCTCGAGCTGGGAGGGTGACTCATCAATGCCACATGTACTCGTGTCGGTACACGTGTTAGTTTCCAAAGCAAAGCAAAACCCCAAATCAAATCCAACACGCAAATGGGTCGGTCGAACTTCTGTTAGACCCATATGGACCTTCAACAAGTGGATCTAATATACCCGAATCTCAACGATGTCTCCCTACAGAATCCGAGCAACCAAAAATTGACGACCATTCCGCCTTCTCAACACGACAAGCACATATGGTTGCGACTTGGCTTGGTGGACCCTTGAATCTGACCGGACGGTAACTCCGGCGACCGCACCTTTGCAAGTACGATGGCGAAACAAGAGGAATGAAGACGACGACATCCCCGGTGGCAAATAGTCGGAAAATGTATCCCCGGTGGGTATATTTCTCATACAAGTCATATGTTGTGTCAAAGATTGACCGGAATAGAGGTCAATAGGGTGGGTGAGATCGAGTCAAAGTAGGGCAGGCCCTTTTGGGATCGGATTTACTTGTGGTTGGGCATTAATAAGTGGGAAAATGGGTAAAGGGGGTGGGGCTGTTTTGGGTTTAAAAATAGGAGCTAGGGTTTGGTTTGGTAGGTTTAATATGGGTTTCTTGTGGAGCAGGGAAGCGGGGTAGGGAGGGGGCTGAATTGGACTGCTGGGGAGGTTTCGGGGTTTGGGGTTTTGTAGGGTGGTGAAGGTTGTCGGCATGTCCAGCCAGATGTTCCGGCGAAATCTGGGCAAATCCGGCAAGGTTGGGGCTGAGATTTTGTAAATCCAGTGAGTTATCAGTTGTCAAGAAGAACATCCCTCGTGGGGGACTCAAGAACTCAAGAACCTACAAACCCTAATTAAGAAACCAACAAACCCTAACCAAAACCCCTCTATTTTTTCCCCCCTTTGGCCGCTGATCATACCGCCCCTGTCTCGATCTCCTTTCGGGCCAAAACAACCATAATTAACGAACCCCACTGGCCGGACATACCCTATACCTGATTGTAACCTCTTGCCTCAATGGTTGACTGACGAACAGGGCCAGCCACCTGTTTTTTTTTCCTCCGATCTAACTTCCCCACCCTAAACCTCAATTTGATGTAAATCTTTAAATGCGGAAGCGTTATTATTACAATAAATAACAATTACACTACACAACAACAACAACTACTAATAAATTAGATTAGTGAAATGAGTTTCTTTCTCTCTATTCTCAATATTCAAGGTTAAGTAAAAATGAGGGCCAAGGGACCTATTTATAGGAGGTAATACCCAAAATGACCAAAAAGGACAACTAATACCTAAAAATGACCCATTAGCCCCAAACATGCTTGAAAACTTATTAAACACTAAAAAGAAAGGAAAATTACAATCCCTAAACTAAAAATAGAAAATAAAAGATAGTCGTCTCCCGTAGGCACAACCACACGTCACGTGTCGCTAGAAATCCATATACATCATGAATAAAGAGGGTTATTTCTGTCGGCTAAAAAATGGAAATAGATCTTGTCCACGTCAGATAGAAACTGGGTCTTCGGATTTCTACGTGTAGAAATAATGGAAGGAAATTTCTATACCAGAACTCATCCACGTCTTATAGGGTTGCTGAAAGAAATTAACGTTGGAGAATAATTCTTCATTTCTGAATTTCTAACTTAGTAGCCTGACAAGATAGAAACACCATTGGTGATGGATGGCCTAATATCTTCATCTTCCCCCTCTGTCATTAAAGTCTTCAAAGTCTTCAAGAACTCTCTCTTTTTAAGATTTGTGAACAAGTAGGCGAGTTGATAAGATGGAACACATAATTTTAGATCTGCTGCAATAAATATGTAGAAAAACATATAACTAAAGCACCTATGTCTGTTTTTTTATGGATTTTATAACTGTCAAGTCGAATTTCTATAGAAACACATTTTATGTTGGGATTGTGTGGATGCTGTATGTATATATATATATATATATTCTCCAAATGTTTTTTTCCCTCAAAAGCTAGCACATAATGGGAAAAAATAAAAAAACTAAAAAGGTCGGGGCTCACGGGCCAACCCGACCAGGAGATAATTCAAACCTGCCAGTAACCCACCCATATTTAACCCAACCCACTTTAGGCCAGCCCAGATTCGGCCCAACTTGTACATTTGCCAGGTTTAGGGTGGGAACTGGGGGTCTTCAACCCTGTTCCTTTATAGGATTTTAAATATCTGTTGTCGACACATGGAGTAAGAATGTGCTGTAATTTGAAAGAAAATTGTTTGTACAGGGCGAGCATGGCAGAACTAAGCTTGGGCGTTCTTATTGATATTGTGGATGAGGAATGGATGAGAGACACTCTGCCTGACGATGGTACCATATTTCCTTTCTTCTGCTGACATTCACACTTGCACCACCATGTACAGAGATCTATATTTATAATTATATTTTTATTGAAACATTTATCTAGATTATATTCCCTTTACCTTTGCAGAACTTCCATTACCACCGGTAATGGTCTCTCGGACTGATGACACTGAAGACTCAAGTATGTCTTCTATATCTTAACACGGTTCACTAAACTGATGCTATCTGAAAAATATTTAGTTTTTCATTATTTTCTTGCCTATGTTGGTGGTTCGTTGTTATCAAAGTATGTTTTTACTTTCCGATTTTCAAGAGTTGAAGGTGTTCATATCTGTTTGGGAACATAACTGGATTAATTTATAGCTAAGGGTTGTTGTGAAAGATTATGAGGATTATTAGCGACGGATCCAAAAATGTAAGTAAGGAGGGGCAACACAATATAAATTTATTTTTGTGGGGGTCCAACCTATATTTATTTTTTCAAGAGAGTGAGTTGATATGGTCTAGATCTACGTATGTATTTAGAAGCTGCGATAAAAACATGCACCATACATAATTTGGTTACCCAAATAAAAAAGAAGTTCAATTTAGCAAATGCAAGATTTTTGAACACATGAATATCAGCAAATTATTGTGACACTTGCTTCCTTGATTAGTTTTTGTGATATTTTCATTATTTTGTACCTGCTCATTTCTTCCTGATATCATGTTGCTTAAAATCTTATTCATGCACTAGTTGTCTGGATTTTTTTTTCTGCTATACATTGTTCCACTCATGACTGGCTTTTGTTGCCATGGAAGTGGAAGGAAATATGTTGGCAATGCATTTTTTTAATTGTACTAATTAATTAATAGCATCGCCCATTGTGAATTTACTCTGTTGATCAGATCAGGAAACTCCACAAGTTCAAGAGGATACCTGGCGTGATCTTGCACTGGGAACTCAATGATGGTTTAATTTCAGTTTGAATTTCATCCCAGTTATTACTGTCTCCAGTTTCTGTGATGTTATGTGAATTTTAAGCTCTAGGATCTGAAGTTCAGGCAAATGCTAAATGCTATGTAACAATTCAAACTTGAAATAGTTTGTAATCTGGTTTGAGAATTTATATAATTTGTTTTTAGTGATCTCCAATTTGATTTAAATGGCATGTGTTAGGTCTATTATTGATTTAAATTCCGTGACATAGCTGTGTTTGGTCGTGTTGGTTTGTGTCAAGTTCGTTTCAAATTCGTCACTGGGAGTAGATTTGAAAATACATGTGCACACAAAGTCCAAAAGCCCTTCACTGGTATATACACTTCCTCCATCCCAAATTAAGAGTCCACTATTCCTTTTTGGGCGTTCCAAATTAAGAGTCCACTTTCCTCTTTTGGACATAATTAACGAATCAAGTTCCACGATCGTGAACAAGAGTTAATTTTCGCTGTTGATTGAGTGTACCTTATTCTAAACAAAATAAAGACGTGGACTTTTAATTTGGGATGGTGGTAGTATAATATATTTTCATAATTTGATCATTTGAGAGAAGACCTGCCCCGTAAGTCCGTGACATTGAAGAATTTTGACTAGTAATGGAGATGTTTTTTTCTGATTTTTTTTCGATGTGTTGAATGCCTTTATTTAAAAAAAAAAACTTTGTTAAGCAATAAGCATGCTTTTTCCTTTTTCCTTTCTATTTTTAAAATTTTAAAAGACGAGTTAGATAAGTGATTCATACTTAGAGATATTATTTATTACACAAAAAGGGGTGATGCCATTCTAAATTAGACTCACGCGGAATTTGAATCTTACCCAACTCGTGAACTAATTGATCTCGTTAAGAATGTTATCACTTGTAATTTTTTTTATCATTATTATTTTTTTTAGATCTAACAGATTCGAGAAACTAAACAGAATGAGATGCAACCTGCAGACTCGGTCATCTCCTAGATATTTGGCTTGCTGGCCACAATATGGCCTGCCATATTGCCATCCATCTTGACGATTTGAAAACATAAATGGCTGAGACCTCCTAACACTTTTGCTTCCTGTATACTATTTCCTGCTTCATAGGTACTCATCTTAGAACTGTATGTAGTCCATCATTTTGAATCAAATTGAAATCAAATGTTCATGTGACAAAATATTGCTTGTGACCTCGCTGTTTACCCACCTTTTGTGTAGTGAATAATAATTTGTGAGTGGCACATACACATTTAATCACTAGAGATAGCTTTAAACGCTGATGTTGTCATAGCTTCAGTGTGTTTGGGTTCAACAGGAATGAGTCTCCTCGTGAGCCCAGCCACAAACAATCCCGCTTCGTTCCTCACAATTATCCGATGCCAATCCCCTTCGATTATTTTGAACATCGTCACATCGAAAATAGCTTTTATGCGCCCATTCGCAGGTGGGATCCATTTTGCTGGAAGCTCGGGTCTGATCCCAAATTGGTTCTCATTCGCCTCCTTGAAGCTACGGAAAGAGCTCGTCTCCTTTTCAAATATTTTTCGGGTCCACAAGCTTGGTTTGCCATGAAGAATGATGTTGTGATTGGACCAAATGCTCCAAGCCAGCGTGGTTAGAAACTCGATTTGCTCTAATTCTACCTTGTTTGACACCTCACCCAACCACAGCCGACTAGTTGGTGCCTCACTATTAAAAAGAATGGTTAATTACACATTGATCCCCCTCCTTTACCCCTATTTTTACTTCATTACTTGGACTTTCATTTTCTATATTTAACCCCTAAACTTATTAAACGGCCTAACTTACCCCCTAACCTGAATAGTCTTAAATTTTTGGACGGAAGATGGCCTCCAAGCATTTTTGGGACTAATTAGGCATTCTTTTATTTTTAGTTGGTCTTTTTAGTCATTTTAGGCTATTACTTGATTAGCAAGTAATAACCCACCTATAAATAGTCTTCATTTGAAGATGACTTCAATTCTTGAAATATAAGAAATCTCTTGTTTCTCTCACTAGAAATCATATTGTCTTGATTTTTACGTCATTGACGTGTACTTCACGTCAAATTGGTATCAGAGCGGGTGTCGCTTCAAACAACGGTGTATTCGTGTGTTAGTTTGTGTCGGTGAGTGTAGATTATCAAATCGTGTATTACATTCTCAATGGCCCCAAAGAAGGCGACACGAATTCATGATGAGGTTAACGAAGAGTTAAGACAAAACCATCAAGAATTGAAGGAGTTCAATCAAGAAATAAAACAACAAATGGATGCCATTTTTCAACTTTTGTCCAAATTTCAAAACCCTAGCCCCCAAAATATCCCCACCCACGCTTCTGCAACCATCTCCACCCAAGAATCCCCGGAACCCAATCTCCACAAGCCTGGAAAACAACCCGAAGCTACTGAACATCCTTCTGAACAAATTCCGGCGCCGGAACTCTCAATTCTTGGTCCAATCCCACCGACAAAGGTCGGTCAGAACCTCTGCTGCATCGGGCCACCATTCCGGTGAACGACGCCCCTCCTCCTGCCGCCGATCCACCCAACCCTAGCTAGCGACCTTCAAACTCATATTCCGGCCCTTTAATGGACCAAAGATACCCACATTTGCCCCTATGCTGTCCAGCTGACATCACTAAGGCCCATAACATTGCTGTCCGGGTAGAAATACCCATCCAGAAGGCCCCTCGAGTAGACCTGACAAAATAAGGCACGACACGATAACACGATACGAGCCGACACGAAGTTATAAGTTAATGGGTGGACCTTTAATGGGTTCGAGTCATATCAGTAGCATAATGTTAATTTAATCATAATAAATTTTACTAAATGAGAGATTTAATAAATTCAATGAATTAATGGGTCTATTTGGGTTAAAAAATGAGATAATATGTCAACTTGTATACAATTCAAAATAATTCATTAATTTAATGGATATTAAAGAGTGAACACGACACGACACGATAACATAACGGGTCGGGTTTGGATATAATTTTTTTACACGATACTCACACGACCCATTGACAGGTCTACCCTCGAGGTCATTCCGACCCCAGAAAACATCACAAACCCATTAACCATCCTACTAAACAGCTGCCCTATATTTCCGGCCTCAAGAAAACCCTCCAACAAATTCAAGAACTAGGGTTTGACAACCCAAATTTGGTTTTTGACCCGGGTGGACGCTATTTTGTTGGTTGACAAGAGAGGCACGAGGAAGATGATGAATCTTGAAGCAAAAATTGAAGAATGACCCTTCCTCAAATTTTCAAGAAAATATTTGTCTGCTCACAAGTCTTTGCATCTCCTTTCAAGTACATTTTTGGCACTTCTCATGCGATTCTCCAATTTTGCATGTTCGAGGACGAACTTTTTTGAAGACGGAGAGAGTGATGGGAATCCATTGTTATTTTCCTTTTATTTTTCATTCTATTTCTATTTAGTTTTTTTTAGGTATTTTCTCTCCTTAATTAGCCTACAAGCATGTTTGGGATTAATTAGGCATTCTTTTATTTTTAGTTGGTCCTTTTAGTCCTTTTACTGGATTAGCAAGTAATAACCCACCTATAAATAGCTTTGTAGTCTTCATTTGAAGACGGCTTCAATTCTTGAAATATAAGAAATCTCTTGTTTCTCTCTCTATAAATCATATTGTCTTGATTTTTAGGTCATTGACGTGTAGTTCACGTCAAAATCGAATCGGAAAAATAAGAGAAACTGATTTAATTCTGATTCAGATGCCTTTTTTTCCTGCAAAACATTAGAAATCGGAAAAACGGAATTCGGCAATCTAAAACATCATTCGAAAATTGGAAAAAATGGATCAGATTTCAGAAAAATTGGAAGTTCAGAGAAAAAACTAGTTTTAGCAGTCTATTTGCAAATGTGTAGATTCACTATGAAACCACTGGACCAGAGATATGGAAGGGATCTGAAGAGAAAGTTGATGCATTTGTTTCTGGGATAGGGACCGGTGGCACGGTAACTGGTGTTGGGAAGTTCCTAAAGGAGAAAAATCCAAGCATAAAGGTCAGCATTTTTTTTTTGTGTGTCACGCGTGTGTGTATGAGAGAGAGAGGTTCTTGTTTCTCATGTTTTTTGACGCCTTTTTTTTTTTATACATTTAGAATTAGATATATGGTGTAGAACCAGCTGAAAGTGCCATTCTAAACGGAGGAAAGCCTGGTGAGTTACGATGCCTTACACACCCCTCATGCATGCTTTGAATGTATTGTTTTTAGTTTTGGATTCTGTTGTATTTTGTCCTAGCTGTGCTATCATTCTTTGGTTCCAAAACTAATCAAAATTGACACAAGCTATGTCTATAAGCCTCACTGTATCAAAATTACATCTTTTGCAAAGCATTGCATATGACACATGATACAATATAATGGGTTGAAACCTCTTGAGTCCACCTCCCTTAATTTGGGGAAAAAACTTTTTTATACAATATAACTAATAGTAGATACTTTAAGCTAACCGAAATGATTTGTGTTTTTACTTTTTACTTGGGTAGAAGTGTCACGTAAGATTGGAGTATTAAATGGTGCAACATTTTTCTTACATTACCCTGACAATTCATTAGATTTTAGATGTGGGGTCCAGTTTCGTATGGGTACCATGAACAAGTCCCATAATTTCTCAACCTTGTCGTTTTATTAGTTTTTTCACACCAATTCAACGGTCTAAGCAAGCCGCTCATTTTTTGTAATTTTTACCATTCGCTTAGCAAGCCCATTTTGAGAACAAGAAGCTTAATTTACTAGGCTGTAATTCTAGTTCCGTGCTTCGTCTTACTAGCAGATGTGATTGGAGCAGTTTTATGGGAAAATATGTCTTTACAAAGAAAAAATGTCCTCGTACTTTAATTGAGGAATTAGATTCGGAAAGTTTGGCAGGGAATTTCTAGTAAACTAAGAATACGCATCCTACTTGGTATATGTTTATGGGAGAATTCTTCAACACTAGTTGGAGCTTTTATGGAAGTACTGAAATTTATTAATAATGACTTTAGATATGAACAGCCAAATGATTGGGGTTTTATACTAATGGGACCTAAATGGAAAAAACATAATCAGATATCCTGGCTTTAGCTACAACAAATGCTTAATTAAGTAATTAGATCTATTGATTTTGGAATGACTGTTTGCCTAATATTTTTTGATCCTCCTTTGATATATTGAAACTTTCACAATACTTTTCCCTCAAGTGTGAATTAAAATCTTCACGAGTTTGATACTAACTTATGATTTATTGTCGCATTGCCACCAAGAAAACATTGAGTTTTTTTGTGATGATTAAAAAAATTATGTTACCTTCAAGGTGAATAAAGGTCTCTATGGACCAAAGTCCTGAAATCCATATACCAAAGAACAGGCCAAGTACCAATATTCTAAAAAAAAAACAGGGATTAATGTTAAGGTCACCATGGGTTGAAGTCTGGGCCAAAATCTCTTTTGATTGTTGTTATCCATTGTGTAAATGATGGTGGTGATTGTTGGAATGGCAATTTGATTATAACAAGATCGTGGGAGTTATGAAGAAGGGAATATGTTGGTTGGTTGTTTTGAGTTGCGAATATTTTTTTTTATATACGGAGCCTAAAAAATATACCAACGATGGGAAAGTAGAGCAACTATTTCCCATTGCAACGACAATTTGAATATTTTTTATTCTTTTACATCTTCTTATGCAAGAATGGAAACATCTAAATTTTTTCTTGTTTGTTTATTTTATTTTGTTGCAAGTGTGACGATTATTGATATTAAGCCTTAGGGTTCCATTTATATATATATATATATATATATATATATATATATATATATATGTGTGTGTGTGTGTGTGTGTATATATATGTTTATGCATTTAAGCTTTTTCAATGAGAGCAATATTTTCGATCAACTGTTTTCTAATTGGGTACTTCATATATGGTTATGTTATAGGTCCACATAAGATCCAAGGAATTGGTGCTGGTATGATCCCTCCTATCTTGGACGTCGACATTCTCGATGAAGTTGTTCCAGTAAGCCCCCTGAATTCTTTGTCATTGAGCATTTAGTTAGGATTCATGTTCTCTGCTTGGGCTATAGTCAACTTTTATAAAAATTGATAAAGGAGAAATGAATATTCATCATAGAAGAATTTTTGTATACAAAGCTTTTGGGCTTAGCATAAATTTTTCTCCCCATCCTCAAATCATTAGAAATTCGGGCATATAGTGGTAAAATTTATTCTTCTTCGCTGCCTTTACTTTGGTAATACTGAAGTCTATAAACTCAGCAGGACACACACACATGCGCGTATACACACACGTGCGCGTATGCACACACATCGATAAAAAGACCTGACACCCGAACAGGAAAAGATTTTTAACCATTAAGAATGTACAACTTATTAAAACATGAAAATTTGCTTTCTCCAACTTTTATTTTCTTATCTCCCCCAAAAGAAATATTTTCTAAGGCAATTTTATATTGTTTAGGCCTAAATAAATTCATTCTTTTCCATCTTTTTACACAACTACAATCAAACACATGAAAGAACAAATTTTAACTTAGCAAAATTTTCTATGGAAAAAATTGACTTGGAAAAATTTATCTTTGATTTTTTTTTCTTTTTTCCATCTTTTTCTATCAAATGCACTCTTGAATTAAATAATACCAGGACTTCTTTTGCATTGGCACCTAGTCCCACGCATCTGGCTAAATATCTTTGAGTATCGATCAAGTTACTGGCCATTTTTTAAATTGTACTACTTTTCAAGCCTCGAGCCCACCACACCTACGGTCTCTTTTATTGCACCAGGTGATCAAAAGGGTACCAATTTATATAAAATACTTACGTTATTCCCATACCATCGTATTCCTTTCAATCATGTCGATTTCAGATGATAAAATTCATACTACCAGTATTCGTTCGAACGTAGGAAATTATTTATATCTGTTTAATGTAATATAGAAATGTCTTACTTGCTCCCTAAGGCTGATTATGAAAATTTTGTTGGTAAGTGTGAGTAGAGAATGCTCAGGTTCTTACTTTATAGTGTTGAACCAAGTATAGGTATGAATATCTCTACATTTTAAATTGCAACAGATGACAACTTATTGATATCAGTTTGCACTTATAATTACATACAGAGATTAATTGGTCTGGTTTGTGCCTTCTGGTAAACCTACTCCCCATAGTTAATGAAGGTGTCCATAAACTTTTTTATTTGTTTTTTTTTTAATTTTATATTTTCTATCAATGTTATTCATCTGTCCATAAACCTATTGTTGGGAAAACTCGCTATAAGGTTGCATATAGTGGCTCTACCCAACCACCTTCTTTGCTCCGCCCAATGCTCTACTCAGACCTTCACCCAGGGCCGGACCTGGCTATAGGCCAGCGCCTAGGGCTCTTAAATAACTAGATTTGTTAAAAAAAACTTAACTTTGATGAGTTAATTGATAATTTTGTATCTCAAAATGCGAGAAGACCACATTTTAACTGATTCTTTGTGCTTAAAGTTACGATTGTTTTTAGTGTATTTTTGTGATTGTAATTTGATGGTGCCTTTTTGTATGTTTCACTTCACTAGAAGAAAATTTTCCTGAATTTTTATTGTTTGTGAATATGTAAAGGCTTTGCCTACGCCTTCTGCTCATCTTGTTCAAGTTACTGGGAACCCAAAGCCTCAAGTTAGCATTGACAAGTGCAGTTTTTTTAAAAAGCTTCTGGTCCAAGACTATTGTAAGGGTGTCCCATCTCCAAGACAGATCATCAGTTTTCTACTTCTAGGAAATCTTCTCAACAACAATCCTTTTCTACTCATGGTATTTTCAGCAATCCCCTCGTCCTCCAATACCATTTGCAACTCCTATTTTCTGTCATGGCATAGTGTCCTACATTAAAAAAAATAGAATATCTTGGGATAGTATGTAGGGGTAATTATTTTGAAGTCCCATTTACTTGGTCAATGATGCAAGAGATCTTTTGACCGAGTTAATGGTGTCAAATGTCCTATTTTGCCAACTCAGCACATTAAAATGACAAATACACCCTCAAAATCACTCTCACAACTCAAGACAGCTGTTAACGTCGTTTTAAAAAAAAAAAAAACCACCAAATCTTTAAAAGTCCATAACTCTCAAATCTACAAATTCAAAATTCATAAAATTTATATATTTAGAATCTACTCGTCGAGATCTATCAAACAGCACCCATATTCGATATTTTTTGACGAAAAAATCAAAACAGATAAATTTATCTGTTTCTGTAAAACCTCCATTTTTTCTGGTGAAACCTCCATTTTTCCGGCGAAACCTCCATTTTTTCTCGCGAAAACTCTTCTCCAGCTCGCGAAAACTCTTCTTCTCCAGCTCGGGTGATGGTGCCGCTGGCGCGGACCAAAAAAAATAAAGAAATAGACGAAGAGAGAGAGAGAGAAACAAGGAGAGAGAATCACTTCGGCGGCCTCCGACGAGATTTTTCGGTGAGTCTTCGGTGCGGTGGGGTGCGGTGGGGGTGGGGGTGGAGGTGAAAGTAGGGTTGTTAGAGAGAGAGAGTTTGAGATTATGTGTTTATTTTTAGAGAGAGAGTACGTGGGTTTAAAATGGGTACATGTGAGGGTATATTTGTCTAAATATATGTAGTTTATAATGAAAGAGGACTTGGTGCATTAAAAAAAAGTCAATGGGATTTGATGCATCTTTGACCCAATAAATAGGACTAGATTTGAATTATCCCTAGTATTTAAACTCTTGGCCACACATCCCTTGGAAGTCGATTTTTAAGGGCAAGTTAACACTCGGTGTAAGAACTAGTTTCACCACGTTGTTAAGGAATAAACCCTATTTACAATTATGGAAAAAATGAATAACAATGAAAATAAAACAAACAAGCACAAAAGACACGATTTTAAGGGGTTCACTCTTCAATATGAGAAGTTACGTCCACGGCTAGGTAAGGTTTCATTGTTTTAAAGATGATTACAATGTGATCTCACACACTCTAATGAAAATGACCGCTCCTAATATCCTTTATATTTTACATGCTAGGAATATTAGAGCGACTTATTATATGCTAGGAATATTATATTTTATAAAATACCTAAAATATCCTTGAAAAGTTTAGTTGGTGGCTACCGCCAACTTCGGCAAGGTGGCTACCACCCTTTGTAACCCTCCATTGAACTTGCCATGAAGTTCAATTCGCGGCAAGTTCAATAGAAAGGGTGACATATAGAATGGAGTAATGTGCCTTCTTCTTCTTCTTCTTCTTAGGCGTGACCATACAATGCTTAGTTCGCATTCATCTTTGTGTTTACTCTTAGGGTATGATTTAACTATTAATCAGATGGGGTTTATGTATGTTATTCTTTGCTTGAGAAACTATGTACCACGACATGTTTTTCTTCAAGAAACAAAATGGCAATGAAATAAAAAAGATTTGTTTAGAAGATGAGGTTCCCATGTGGCGAGTCTTTCTTGTGTCCCACATCCTCACCAAAGTTGTGAAGTGTTGAGAAACATATTCCTTGTTAAACGAAAGAGTCTATATAACAGAGTATATCATGGATGAAGATTCATCCACAATTCCGACATACTCCCTGTCTTCCCAATACATCATGGATAAAGATCCATTTGAAATTCAAACCTTGTTACATACAATATGATAAAGAAAAATATTCTTTTATTTTATACTTTTACATTGCCTTGATCTTGTTATGGATGAATAGACCAGAGAAATACAAGATGAGATGCTACTGTGTACTTTATTTGTAGATGATATTGTTTGAGTGGATAAAACTAAGGGAGCGATTGGTGTTAGATTGAAAATGTAGAGAGTAACCCTATAAAACAAGAGGATTTAAAATAAGTATGACTAAAACGAAGTATGTGGAGTGCAATTTTAGTAATATTAGTAGGACAAATGAGTATGTAGTGAAACTTGAGGATCAGGAAATACCTAAAAATGAATCATTTCCGTTATTTAGGCTCGATTATCCAACTAGTGATGATGGTCATACCATTAAAGCAGGTTGTGTCAAGTGTAGAAGTGCTACTGGCGTATTATGTGAGGTAAAGGGAAAGTTTTATAGGACAAACATTGGATCTGCCATGTTGGAGTGTTGGGTAATCAAGAAACGAAATGTGCTAAAAATGAGCGTAACGGAGATGCGGATGTTAAGATGGATGCGTGATAAAACTCTGAAGGATAAGATTAGAATTGAACATATCGTCAACCAATTAATGTAGCCCCTATAGAAGTTAAATTAAGAGAAAATCTGCTTAAGTGGTTTGGACACGTTAAATGTAGACCAATAAATGCTCTCATAAAGAGGAGTGACTTAGTATTGCAAGTAACACTAGGGAGAGGTAGACCTAAACTGATTTGATGGGATATTGTAAGAATGGACACGATATCACGTAGTTTAGCCAAAGATATGCGCTAAACAGACAAAATGTTAAAATAAGATTCATATAACCGACCCTAAATAATTGGGAAAAAGGTTTTGTCGAGTTGAGTTGAGTATATTTTTACACTGCCAATTCCAAGTCCGAATAGAGGAGGGTTTCGTTAGGTAGCTCACAACCAACGTAAAACTTTGTCAGATCCTGAGTTTAAAAATGCTTAAGATAGATTTAGATGTTATCATGTTATTTAAATCGCCTTTTATAAAACATATTTATCATCTCTTGTCAGTTAAAACCAAATTCATTGACGATCACCCAAAATCCTATAGACTATATGCTATTATGCAACAAATATAGTGGATTTGGATCAATATCATTATCAATGGATTGGATTTCTCTTACCAGTTACAACTTTCAATTTATCATGGGATTTTATTAGAGTTGCATCAAAATTCCATCCATTAACAGATTCAAATAGGGGAATTTAGAAAAAAGCCACCATTATGTTTTTAATTTTTAGTCTAACATATTGACAAATATATTTTTAATGCCTATAATGACATTACTCCACGAATAGTGGCATTAGCTGAAAACATAGGATTGATAATTTGACTTTTTTTACTTCACCCCTGAATTATTGTCATATTTAGACTTAACCCCCTCATAGATGAAAAATTAGACAAACCCGCCAATCATTGACATAAGTTGTCAATATCGGGTGGGGTGGGGTGGGTGTATGTCTAATTATGACATTAATATAAAGGAGTTAAGTTTAATTTTTTATTTTGAGGGGGTTAAGTCTAATTAGGGCATTAATAGAGGGAAAAATACTTCGAGACCGTAAAAGGTGTGCAACACAAGGACTGCCCATCGGGTCACCAATCGTACTATTTAATTAGTACGTAAGTAATAAATTAATTAATTAAATAATTAATAAAAATTACTTTATAAGTTTATAAATTACTTTATTAGTTAACTAATAATTAATTAATTAAAGGGCCCTTAAACAAATATTAATACATGATTAGTCCAAAACATTTTATTTTGTTCCAAAACGTCCCTCACCACATAAAAACACTCAAAATAACGACACACACAAATCCATTTATCCACCCCCCCACCCCCACTGCTGGAGCTCCGACAGCCCTCGTCGGAGCTTCGACGACCTCCACCGGAGATCCAACGAGACTGCCGGAGCTCTGATCTGGGTCATCGGAGCACAGATAATGGTGGGGTGGGGGTGGGGGGAGGTGGGGACGCAGTGCCGCTAGCGCGTACCTTTGAGAATAAGATAATATTTGGTAAATGGGTGGTTGAGGGACTAAATGTGTTAAACTAAAAATAGGTGTCTTTTTTACAAAATATGTATTTATGTTTGGGACTATACAATAATTGACCCTTAATTAAAATAGACTCTCAGTCCGCAAAGAAAAAGTACAATAGAAAAACTTCTCAAGGTATCACCCATCATAGTAATTCAATTAGTTAATCAATGGATTTATACTTAAAGAATAAATATATAAATAAATTACAAATAAATATTTAAAATAGTCTTGAGTTCGCAAAGAAAGGGTTGCAACTCAAGGTAAGGTGTCACCCATCCTAGTATTTAAATTAGTTATTTAATACTTAATTAGTAAATAAATAAATAAATAAATACTTAAATAATTAAATAAACTATTGGTTTGCAGACTAAGGGCTGCAATACGAGGAAATTTGAGGAAGGCACACATCCTAGTAATTACAAATTTAATTACTAGTTAGCTAATTAAAATTAAATAAATTAATAAATGTTTAGATTAAAAATATATACTTACATAATTAAAAAAACTCCCGGTCCACAAAAAACACGAGTTTTTAGGGGAACACTGATCCTCGTAATTAAATTAAATTAATTAATACAAATGTAATTAATTATCAAATAAATAACTACTTGCATAGTAAAAAAACACTTCTAAATTTAATGGCTCGTTTTTTACTTAACCCTATGTATTAATCCGTTATTTAGACTCCACTCCTTCAAAGATGATAGATTAAACATAACCCTCAGAGGCTAACAAATGTTAGTCTCCGTCATTCTCGGGGGGATGTTTAATTATGACATTAATACGCGCGATTATGTCAAATTTGTTGACTTTAAGAGAGTTATGTCAAAATATACTATTATTACAAGGGTTAAGTAGAAAAGTCCTTAATGATATGACAATGCCAGGTCAACACTAGTGATGATGTGACAGTGTCACGCCAACATTATCTGGAAGCCTCGCCAATAAGTCTCCAGAAAATGTTGATGTGACACTGTCACGTCATCACCAATGCTGATGTGGCACTGTCACATCATCACCGATGATGATTTGGCTGCCACCTCTAATCTATGCAAACAAGTGTCCAGTTAGTGTCACTATAATTTTTTTTTCATAAATTAGAAAATATGTTGAATTAGACATTAAATGCACAGATTTTTATGAATTAAACACTAATTAACCCATCTAAATTTATGTTTGCGCATTTTTTTTTGGGAGCTTGACAAATAGGTTCCGTTTGGAAAAGACATTAATTAATTAGTCCCATTAAAACAAATTTTCTTGAATACGTCCTATTTGCATCGATAGTAAGTATTTACTACTTGTTTTCTAATGGGGCCTATTAGAGCAAAAATGTTTTCTAATGTGATCTATCGGAGGAAAAAAAAATTTGGACGTATTTGACTACATACTTAGAAAACGAGACCGATTGTTAAAAATCCTTTCTTTTGATAGAATGTCTGCATCGACTTCTGTGGTTTGGTAAATTTTCAGATATCTAGTGAAGAAGCAATTGAAACTGTTAAGCTTCTTGCATTGAAAGAAGGTTTACTGACAGCGTTAGTAAATATATTTTTATGAGGGTTTTTTACATAAGCCACCATTTATCATTATTTGATTTTAGCCACCATTTCAACTTTTACGGATGCAAAAAGTGTCTAAAAAAGAAAAGAAAAAAAACATCACTAAAAGTCAAAATGATGGATAAAGTCTGAAGGAAAACAAAATGGTGGCTAAAGTAATATAATGATAACTTGATGGTGGCTTAAGTCCAAATGACCCTATGTTTAATGGTCTCACGGACATCTGTAACACTCGATTCTTTGATTATTTTCGTATTTCAAATTCCTATTTACCCATTACCATGTATTGTTGTATGAATTTCGTGTTTATCCTATTTTTACCTTGATTTGACATTTTTGCAGGTGGGCATTTCATCTGGGGCTGCAGCAGCTACTACAATAAAGATATCAAAGAGGCCTGAAAATGCTGGGAAACTCATTGTTGTAAGTTTATTTGCTTTCATGCACACATTTTTGTAAAGAATCTATGGTTTCATTTTTATGGATATTCTCATCATGGTTCAAATTAGGGGTATCTAGGGTCATTTGTTCGGTTCAACCAATGTATGCTGGTTCCATGATTATGGAATCAAGACCAGAACCGAATCTATGTGGAATCGAACCAATCCAACCCAAACCATCGGTGTTTGGATTGGTTTGGATCGGTTCTCTATTGTACCTATTTTTTTTAATGCTAACATTTGTTTAAATTTTGGTTAATAAGAATAAAATGGTAAACTGATTATGTTTAAAATTCAAAGAACATCTATCTACTATCAAACATTACCCAGTGCACAAGGCTCTTGTTTAACTGCAGGGTCTGGGAGAGGTCGATCTTACCCCAATATATGGAGAGGCTGCTCCCATGTCTCGAACTCGAGACCAACCGTAGCTTGGGTGAAGGCACTTGCCATCGCACCATGGAATAAAATTATAGCATTGTTGTACAATGCCAACTTATAAACACGCTAAATGCAACTTTAATATGTCAACCCAAAATGGTGAAGGAGACAAAAATGTATAACAAAAATAAATGCAATAAATGTGCATTGTAAGGGTGGATCAAATAGTTTTTGCGTTCGGTTCTCCATCGTTGATTTGGTTCGGTTCTCAATTCTATGATTCTTGGAACCAGAACCAGAACAAAACCAGAACAGAACCACTTGGCTATACAATTTTTGGAATCAAAACCAAACTCAGAAAAATCATTCCAACCCCAATTCACGTAGGTCGGTTTGGTTCGGTTATTCGAGTTTTGACTGTTTTCAATGAACACCCCTAGAATTCAAATAGGATATAATGTGCCAAAAATGCAACAGTTACTAGGCATTATCCCATTTCCTTGTGAGGTAAAACATAACAAGTAGATTTGCAAGTTCACTTGAAGCATGCTTGAGACATCGTGTAACCATGTTTAGGGGAAAATAAATCTTATATAATGTTATTTGTAAGTTAATGAGCTTCTGGTGTAGTTTTACTTAAGTTTAATTATGTTTAATGTGTCATTGATATTTTGGTCTTTCATTAATTTCTGTCAGGAGTTGTACTTATGGTTCATGATTATTAATTTGAGTGTTATGTTCTAACCAGTATAGCATAGGATTATTAGTGAAAGAGTAAAGTTTTTTATATTTTCAAGTAATAGACGTGCATAATATCTACCCGTGTTATCTCTTCGTTTTTTAGACCATCTCTGGAGTATTGAGACGACCAAACTTACCTGACCAAATGATATATAGCTCAATAAAAAAAAATCGTTCGTCATTGTGTATGCTATATATAAAGCATTAACCAATGCATTTTTGGAAAAATCACTTGGTTTGTGGTGTTGGTCAGCTTAGTCGGTCCACGTAGCTGTCCTATTATATGTTTACATTCGAAAAGTGTCGTCAATTGACTGTAATCATACATTCAATGCTTAACTATCCCCCTTTCAATTACATTGTTTGTGCCGAAAATTTCCTCGTCTAGTTGACTTTGTCTAGGACTTTTTTCTAATTGATTGATCCATATTTTAATTCCTTCAAATGATCCGAAGGGGTGAACCTGGAGCAACGGTAAGGTTGCCCCATTGTGACCTGGAGGTCACAGGTTCGAGTCCCGGAAACACCTTCTCTGCATATGCATATGCAGGGGTAAGGATGTGTACATCTAACCTCCCTAGTATCCCACTACTGCGGGGAGCCTCGAGCACTGGGTTTGCCCTTTTTAAATGATCCCAAGACTGTGATAAATAGATTGTAGAGATAGGAAGCGAATGGGAATGGATAGCATAAAAGCAAAGAGCTTTGCTTTTGTTAAGAGATTTCTTCCCTTCTCAAATAGTGTTTGCTTTCTGGATGGTTGGGTTATGTTTAATTGCGGGTAAACCTAGTACTTTCATTAACACGGGCTTAATTTATAAATATGAAGTGTCATGTCTTTATTTTATGGGTAATTTTATCCACACGAAGTGCAACTAAGTGTACATGTGCAGCCAAAAATATTTTCCGGGTTCCACATTTACCCATCGACTTTCTTAGTATACCTTTTAACAATTTTTCACCCAAGTTGCATCAAATTACACAAACACCCATATATTTCATTCTCCAAAAATTTGTACAGCCAAAAATAATATACAATATGGATTCAACATCAATAAAAACCCAAAATCCATTAAGAAAACAAAAGAACCACGCAGAATACAAAACAACCCCTTATCGCCCCAATGACTCCAAGAAGATCCAAATTGTACATATATAGTTGGGAAAATTTAAAACCTTTTTGGGATTGCGTGTTTGAAATTTAGGCGATGGTAAATTTATGTCTTCTCATTCCAATTGTTCTCAAATGGGTCCATTCAACGATGTAAAATATCACAGTGTGATAAAATAATCGATTAAAAAAGATCCCCTAATGAATTCGTTGGGCCCTTTAGGCACAGCCCTTCAACTTGCAAATTTTTTTTCTTTTTTCCATTTAATAACTCATAATCAGATCTTGGTAACTAACTATTTGCAACTTGACAATTTAAAACAGACCTTTCAAGCATAGTTTACCACAGAAAATGTCACGTTCTCTAAAATTGACGATTGAACTGCGTGCTGAAGTTCATCACAGAGATGATGAGCAACACACTCGTTTTAGTTGTTTACGCCTGGATTGGAGCAGTTTGTTCAATAGCGAACAACGAAACTTATATAGTTTTGTAGCTTGAATCTAAGTCTTCCATCAACACGCAATCACCCTAATTATATAAACTCGCTTTAAATAAAGGATTCTGTGCACGAGTTCCCTCCTTTTGTTACTACTGAGTTACAATTATTGAAGACCATCCCTTGGCTTTTCATTCTTCAACAAAACCCGTAAAATTGCTATTCTAGATATTCTCACACTTCTATTTAGAGGACAAACTTCACTGAAGTTCCAACTGTCCAGTTCATGCTAATCTTGATACAAAATAGGATTGATGCCCATTGTTTTTATATTTTTTAATGTAGTATTAGTTTTTAAACAGTAAAATTAAATGGAAAAGACATTGTAAAAAGAAAGCAAAAGTCAGTCCTTTCATTTGGCAAGGCACACAACCTTTCTTCCACATTAAATAAAATTATGCTAGATTCTCATTACTTTGATCCACAACAAAATTAACCACCAGCTGTATTCATAATTACCCGTTTGTCGGGACTCAAGCCGCCAAATTTATCTCTTTAAATTTGTTGAAATATTAAATCCGACATAGGGAATTTAAAACCTTGCAATTGAATATATAATATCTTGGTCTCCACCCATTGCCAAATGATTGTTGGGCTTTTATATCACATTAGGCTATTTCTTGGTTTAGTTTGGACATGTGTCCACATCACCCGATATGATGTGTCAACGTGTTTGGCTCAGTTATCTCTCAAACTATGGGCATGTTGAGATATTAAATCCCACATTGGAAATTCAAAGCCTTGCTATTCAATATATAATATCGTGGGGTGCATCCACCCATTGTCAATTAGCTCTGGGTTGGGTGCTCCATATATAATATGGTATTAGACTATTTCAAATGGCCCCACAACGCATATACTCTACGTCACCCAATATAATTTGTCCACGTATTTGGCTCAAATCACGCTACATGTGAAGGGGAATTTTGAGATGTTGAATCCTACATTGGAATTTTCAAGCCTTGCTATTTAATATATAATATCTTGAGCCCCCGACCTATATTTCATCTTATTTACTAGCATACTAAGATCTTCACTGTAATACTCGAGAATGCTCTCTGAAGAAGCTTTTACTCCACCCTAGGTATAAGTGATACAACTTATAATCTCACAATCTTGGTGCTCAAGACTATACTCACTCCTTGACAAGGGTCTTTCTCTCTTGCCCTCCACTCCATCACTCTCGAAGGTCTTTATATTGACAAGTCAGACTACGAATCTCTCCAAGACGGGTTACATTTCAGTCGTTGATGAATGACATTCCTAACCCTCCCGTCGTACTAATTAATTATTAAAGAGAATGATAGCTCCCGCTCCCTCACAAAACAATCAAATGAGAAAAGTCGACTTTCATTTTTTTTTATCTCCATTTAACCCCCTCTCGTTAAAAAAATAGGCCCGAAAGTTACATCTCCCTTACCACCACCGGTCTCTGGCGGCGCTTGTCATTGGTCAAAGTATCTAGCTTAACTATTTTAAGAATCTATAATTTTATCAAAATATCTATAATTGGTTCCAAGTATCTATAATTTTTTTATCAAAGTAGCTAGAACTTGTTCAAAGTGTTTGTGAAAGGTCAAAGTATCTATTAATTGAATAAAAAATATCTAATAATTTTATGTTCGGAGAAAATACTGAAGTGCTTAATTAGCATAATAATATGAAATAAGGGGTCTTCTACAAACTGTAATATAAAAGTGGGTTGAAGTGATCCAATATCTTTCTTGAAGAGTATGTTTGCCAAAGACCCAAAAATCTAATGCAAGCATATTTTCTATCTTGAACTTGGATTTACATTAAATATTTTCCAACCCAAAAGTTGAAGGGAGAAATTAGGCTAAAAGCATTTCTTTTTTAAACCAACTTATGATATATGCCATTTACTTTTCTTACTGTACAGGTTGTTTTCCCGAGTTTTGGAGAACGTTACTTGTCCACTGTATTGTTTGATTCCTTGCGGCATGAGGCAGAAAACATGGTTATCGAGTGAGATTTTACCCACATTCAAGAAGCAATTTTTTTTTTCTTTTTCTGTTGTTTAGGTACTTTTTTTGTGTTGCTGTGTTAATTAGATCTTGAATAATTTTGTACAAACTGATCCTTTCGATATACTATTCCCTCTTGTTCTTCATTGCTTTGGTGTCGCATAAAGGAAAAATAAAAAAATGTTTATACTTTCTTGGGTAAATTACAGTAAACCCTTGAACTATAACAGTGTTACCTATTACCCATGATTTAAAAAACCCGACAAAGTGTCCCTAACTATTAATTGTGACAACCATCACATTTTCGTTAAAAAAAGTTGATAAAAACTTGATCTTGCCCAGCATAAAATTTGTTAAATCTTTGACAAAAATATGATATGATAGTTTTCACGGTTCAATAGTCATGGGGTACTTTGTCGGGTTTTTAAGATCCCAAGGTGATTTGTAAAATCACAATAGTTTATGGGACTTTAATACAATTTAACTTATTTGTTTTTTTTTTCTTTCTTACATTACATCTTATTTTCTCCGTAATTACCTTCCCAAACTAATAATTTCTCAAAAATAGTTAGAAAAGTATGAAAAAAGAAAGAAAAGTCACTACAAATTGAGTGTATGTGACCCCCACTCGTGCACTCAACTTGTGGTTTTGTTTTCAATGTTGATTATGTTGTGATTGAAATAAAATATTGTAAGGACGCAAATTTTCAATTGAGTCCTTTGTAGTTTTGGCTCAATTCCGGACAAAAACGTTTGAGTCACATGATAGAGTATATTGATCCTCTTTCAAGCCTATGACGTGTTTGTTGAAGACGTAGCGGCAAAGAGTATAAAGCTTCATCAAACGTCGTGGTCTATGTGCCTCGTTTCAACGTCATCAACAGTGGTTCCATGCTCCCAAGGTTTGAATGCATTACATATATATATATATAGGAGCTTGGAACAGTTTATATCGGGTGTTAGGTTTTTAAAACTGTGTTTTGTTTTCAGAATGTTTGCCATTAAAACTTATATATAAAGTATATAAAAGTTTCTGGCTTAAAAAGAATTTTTGAACATTCCGTGAGTTCGTTCGAAGTGTCGTTCGAACGAGATTGTTGTTCGAACCACAAGTTGTTCGAACGAGATTGCCAACGACTTCCCATTATGGCATACTGGAACTTCGTTCGAAATGTCGTTCGAACGAGATGGTCGTTCTAACGAGATTTCTAACGAGTTCATACTGGAACTTCGTTAGAAGACTCGTTCTGTCGTTCGAACGAGAATGTCGTTCGAACGAAATGTCGTTCGAACGAGATTTGGCGGGAACAGATTTTTTGGCAGTTTTAAGCAGTTTTGCCCACTTTCCCACTTGTTTTACCCCACTAACTTTTTGCTGAATATCTATGTGCGGGAATAACTTTTTCTAAAAAAAAACTTTTCACATCCTACCAACCTCTAGAGAGTGTTTGAGAGAAAAAATGTTTTAGGGAAAAGTTCAATGTTTTAAAGTGTCAATTTTCAAGAGAAAATCATTATACACTTTAGTTTACACCCATTGTTTAGTTTATCCAAGTTCATATATATATATATATATATATACATCTTGCTTGGAGTTTTGACACCGGTTTTCTCTACACCATTGAAGAAGAGAAGTTTGGGATTGCTTCTAAATCCCACAAAGAAGAAGAGTTTTTCGTGATTTACCCACTTGGAGAAAGGCTCCTAGTTCGGGTAACGATGACCACATAAAGTTCGATCGGTGGATTCCGAGGCCGCGGTGGAGCTCCGGGGTTATCCGCTAGGAAGAGGTGTCTACAAGAAGGAGCGTCGAGGCTTGAGAGGGATCGAGTCGTGTGATGTAAGTCTTTTGTCTTGTATTTGTAAATCCGTATCTAGTGGATTTGAGGCGAGGGCCGTCCGAGGTTATTTTCTGTCTTGGGTTTTTCCTCGTACATCGCAACGTAGTGTGATTGATATATTTTATCTTGCACAATGACTTAGAGCTCATGCTTGGGATAATTCAAGATAAAAATGGTTTAAATTGTCACACTTAATTTAATTGGGTGCTAATTAAATTTGAGTAATTGTTTATTTAATTCAAGTCTCTCGTTAAAAACTGGTTTGGCCTAATTTGGAAATATTGATAAATATGACTTAGGTAAATTCTAGGACTTGGATTAATTAACTTGGTTTAAGTGAAATTAATATTTGTGTGTGTTTAATTAATTTTCACTTGGGTTTAATTTTACTTTGAAATAGAAATTAAAATTTGTTGTTTGTTTGTTTTGCGAACCATCTAACGCTTCCGCATCGATTTTCATAAAAGGAAATATAATTTTAACAAGAAATTAAAATTATGGGCCCTACAATCACAAATTGGTATCAGAGCGAAAAACGATAATTTGCTTCGTTAAAGATCTATTAACTATTTTTTTTTGGCTAAAATGGAATTTTTTCCATTTTCAAAATTTCCTATTTTCGATGGTTCTAACTACGCGTATTGGAAAGCACGAATGAAATCGACACTTAAATTTATCGATGAAAGGGTTTGGATGTCTGTAGTTAACGGGTGGTCTCCACCAACTCATTTAGTTGAAAATGAACGTGTTCCCAAACCGGCTGATAGATGGACTGAGAATGAGTTTAAACTTTCAAATTTTAATTCCTGTGATTTGAATGCCTTGTTTAGCGCTGTCACACCGGATGAATTTCGACGCATTATGACGTGTGAGACCGCTAAAGAAGCTTGGGATATTTTACAACTCACTTGCGATGGTACAAGTGTCGATAAAGCTTCGAAACTCCAAAACCTCACCACTCAATTTGAAACTATCAAAATGAACGATAATGAAACTTTTGATGAATTTTATGCTAGACTGTTCGATATTGTCAATTTATCTTTTAACTTGGGAGAGAAAATACCCGACAACCGAGTTGTAAAGAAAATTTTAAGGTCCCTTCCCGATAGATTTATTCCAAAAGTGACCGTTTTAAATTCTTTACCAACTTTAGCGTCTACGAAATTAGAATAGCTTGTAGGTGATTTACAAACCTATGAACTAGATATGTTTCCCTCTAAAACTGAAAAGAAAATTGAAAAGGGCGTTGCTTTAAAAGCCCGAAAAGAGGTCAAACAAGTAGTAGAGAGCGAGAGTGATAGTGACTCTGAAGACATGGCTTTGTTTGCTCGTAAATTCAGAAAATTTCTTAAATTTAACAAAGAAAAATGTGACACCTCGCCTAATTAAATACCGGGCGATCACTCCTTTATTAAATTAAATCAAGGTGAACAGTTGGTTCGTTCTTAGCATCACTGTCGAAAAATAACTTTTTCAATTTAAACACCCTAATTAATTAAGCTAAGTGTCAAAACCATTTTTAGACATAACTTTCCAAATTTTATTTATAACCAATGATTTAAAACTTTACATAATTCAATATTAAAGAATCACATCACAAATTATACTGGAACATATAATCCAAATAATTTAAACATTCAACAACTAATCCCAACATAAAAACTTAACGTAAAACATCCAGACAGTTATAAATCTCAAAGTGACAATACTAGAAATAAATGAATCACAATGTCCAATAAAACAAATGGATAATGGAAACGGCCGACACATGCCCAACTGAATAAATAAGCTAGGAGTGGAATCAAATAAATGAAGTCGTCTAAGAAAGAGGCCTGCAACTCCCACCTAAGCTGCAGCGCGTTCCTTCCAAAGGATCCTACGAAAGACGCCCCTGTGGCTGGGCACCTGTAATATATACATATATATACAAGAGAGAAAGGGAAATAGAAACGGGTCAGAGCCCGATAGTGTAAATGATTTAAAATTTGTTTAGCAAGTATTTAAAATGTTTACAGGCCAATGCAACAACATATTAGTGCGACACTCTCTTGAGAAATTCTCACCTCTCTTCTAATGTGCACGCCTATCGCTCTAATCTTCCCAACGGATTATCTTATCTTATATCGCACTAAACTTCCCAATAGTTTAACTTATCTTAGGTTACTCGTAAGATTTAAAACTGAACAATATAATTGTTTAAGAGGAAAATTTCATTCAGTAACAAAGCTCTCATTTTAACTTTGTTTATTAATAAAGTTTCCCAGTGTCATATTATACTTTTCAAGACAAGTATTTCCAATTTGAAGTCATTATTCATTTCTTACTTACCATAGCACAATGGGCAGTTCCAAATTTCAGAATCTAATATATATTAAATACTCGTATAATATATATATTCTAACAGCACCCCACATAAAAATTATGGTGCGGGCATACTCTGCTATCCAATCCCCGTATCACTCGTACTAAGGGAAATACAAGTTCGGAATCACTCTCGAACTGTATTAACACATACACAAACAATATTGAGGCGAAGCATAGATTCCAAGTCTCTAAGAGGATAGAACATGCCCCCACGTCTCTTAGGACCGTCTGAACTATCGATTCGATAGCCTGTACCAAGGATTTCTATCTTCTAGGGTACGATTCAATATCCCCCATAAAGGTCCCATCGAGATAAGACTGTCCCAGCGCGATAACCTCAGGGATAGCAAGTAGCGCGGGCACGATTTTCACACATAGATAGTATATGCATAAACACAGTCATATAACTATACTACTATTACCATATGAAATTAGGTACATCTCTAATCCCATAATTACGACATTTGTCCTTATTTCTCATTATTTAGTTCTCACGTATAACCGTTCATTTCTTACTTTAATTTGAGGGATCATTCCAACTTATTACGTAACACCCATGGACTCTCTCCTCCCAAGTGTAAAATTCAGTAGGTACTCATCTAATTTCCAACGTAACTATCTTACGCGTCTCTCCCCTTAATACATAATTTCATCGTCCCTTATATGTAAATATCCCAAAAATACAACTCTCGCATTACATTAAAGGCCCCATAATTATTTATAAGTCCTACTGGTCTTCTTTATCTCCCAAAACATTTTAATAAGGGTGTCCAAGGATTATTTCTCATAAAATTGAATTCAACTAATTTAAAAAGGGAAAATATGAGTCTTCCAGAAGGGGTCGATCGATTGAGGGCTGGGGCTCGATCGATCGATCGAACCTTCGATCGATCGATCGAACCTTCGATCGATCGAAGCTCTTGGCTCGATCGATCGATCAAGCATGTATGGCAAATTCTGCAGGAAACCAGTTACGGGTTCTATCACACAACCTCATCCAAATCCATATTTTTCATTCCCAATCGCCCAAAAATTTGTACTACTAACAGTAAAAACCCATATTATGCATCTTCTACTTAAAGCATGCAAATTTTCATCAACAACCATGGATTAATAGGCCAAAAACTCATATTAATCTCAAGAACCCTAGAATTTCTTTAACCTTGTTCTAATCAATCTTTTCCAAAATTTTCTTCTTCTAAAACATCATAATTTCATGGTTTAACCTCTACACATGCAGGGGGATTTCCAGATTTCCATTTATATCATTACTACATGCAATTTCCTATCTCCAACTTGGGTTTTCTTCCATGAAACTCATCCTAATCATCCCTAGACTAACATGAGTGATGCATTAACGAAAATAAGCAAGATAAACACTTTCCTGGAGATTTCAAAGTTCTGATTTGATGACGAATTTGGTGTGGTTGCGTTCCCCCTCGCGCGATCTACGTGTTGGTGGTGGTGGTGGTGCAACCAGATGAATTTTCGGTCTAGAATTTGCTTTGAAAGCTCTCTCCTTCCCCCTCCTATGGCCGTCACTTGTCTTTGGTTGTTTTAACCCTAGAAGGTAACCTTAGACATCTGATATAACCCTTGAAATTTCGTGGGTTTAATTACCCAAGATTACAAAATGTCCAAAATGCCCTCCCGGGGTACTAATTAAGCCTAAAAACGCCCCGAGACCCAAACTAAACCCCCGGGTACACTTTTCTGACTATCTCGACCCTTCCGGACACTTTGGCGCACTCAAAACGACCATACGAGCAACTTATAATATATTCACTTTTATTAATCAATATTTAGTCCCGACGCGACACGGGCGCGTCCCGACTAAAATTTCCAAAATTGTCATTTTATTCACTCTTGACATTTAATAGAACCAATATCATATATTACTTTACTCATTAGTAATATTCAACAACAAGTTTCCCATAATTACTAACTCACATCACGTTAATAATTATAAAGTGATTAATTTTCGGATTTATATTAAATTAATAACTCATATTAAATTTTATAAATCTCCAAATTAATATAACATAAAAATACGGGGTATTACAATAAATTTAAAATTGACTTTAAGAAATTTGAAACTCCTAAGTATGGCAAAGTCGGGAAGATCCCTAAACCGATTAATGAAAATTTAAATAGGGACGAGTCTAACAGGTGTTTTGGTTGTGAGGGTTATGGCCATAGGGCTTCTGAGTGCCCCACTAAACTAAGGAAAGAGGGTAAACGACCCATTTCATATAATGCGACCTTTAGTGATAGTGATAAGGAAGAGGGACCCGATTCCCCCACTAAGCCAAATTTTGTTGCTTTTATGGCTAGTCATGTGAGCACTGAAAGTGAATCTTCTCATGAAGATACTCAAACTCATGATACTTTCGAGGTCAAAGTTTTTGATTCCCTTGTTTTTGATGATTGTGAGAGTGGAGAAGAAAGAGAGTGAAAATGAAGAAGAGGTTAATGTGAGTGAACTTCAAAATGCTTTTCAAGAACTTTATAAAGAATCTATTAAATTGAAAAGAGCTAATTTGAAGTTGGAAGCTTGTTTAAGAGAGCGTGTCAAGGTCGTTGATGATAGTATGTTGGTAGAAGACCTTAGGACACGAGAGAAATCTCTTCTAGAGAAGCTTGAATATATAGAAGGTGAGAGAGATAGCCTTAGGGGTTTAATGGAATCATTGAAAAAGGAGCTTCTTGTTTTTGAAGAGAGAAATGTTTTATTAGAGTCTAACATTTTAGAATTGCAAAATAAATTAAAAGACTCTAGTAATGTCAAATTTGATTTGGAGTGTCGTTCAGAAAAATTAGATAAAATCTTAGGAACGGTCCAAATTAAAAATTACATGTGTGGTTTAGGCTTCAATTCTTGTAATGAATCTACTCATAAAGCCAAAACCAACGTTTTTGGAGAATCTACTAGGAAAGCTTTTAGAGATCACTCTGTAGGTAAATCTTTTCGACATGTTTTTACTTGTACACATTGTGGTCGAAAAGGTCATCTTAGGAAATTTTGTTTTGATCTTAAACGAATTCCTAGAAAATCCCAACATAAAGCAACCAATGTATTTAAAATTCCTATACCCCAAGATAGTCATTCTTCATTAATTTGGGTTAGGAAATCCGACTTGGTTGCCTTACAAAATAGGGTTTTTGATTCTCATTTACTTTCACATGCTTCCTCCCTTGCTAAATCTAAAGGATGAATTTGTTAGTGTTTGCATACTTTAGCGTTTGTACTTCATGATATATTCACATGCTAAATGTATGCTTGTTTAAATCATTTTCTAGTTTATGTCCCATGCTTAATCACATGCTAGAATAATGATTTTTGTTTATCTTTTGTATTTTATTTCTTCATTTTGTTTACATTAAATGAAAAATACAAAAAGATTTTTTGTTCATCATTTGGGTTTTTATCTCTTGCTTTAAGCTTAATGAAAAGTTTAAATGATTTTTGTTTGTCTTTTGAGTAATTATTTTTATTTTTGGTTAAAAAATGTCAAAACTCAAAAAGATTTTATTTTGTGTGTATTTTGGTTTGACACACTTTAAGTGGCATATATTTGTGTTTGAATCCCTCCTTTAACGCTCTCATGTGGCTAGAACTTTTGGTTTAGATTATCAATCCTTATTATGTTCTTTACCATGCTTACATGGAGTAGTTGGATTTTGTGTTGTTTAAATGGATTCTATTTTTATATGCCTCTATTCACACATGCACAAGCTCTTTTGAAATTTTAACTTCATATGTATATTTGAGCTATGTGAGATGTTCTCCTTCCAATCTCATCATCTACATATTTGTGACTTAGGAGGGCTAGTGCATGTCAAAATCCGTTGCACGTGAGATTTGTGTGAAAAATGAAAACATGATAAATAAAAATGTGCACGAGGAAGGGCTCCGAAAGGACTTAGTGATCCTTTGCGATTGTAAGCCACCGTTTTGAATGGACCTAAAAGAAATACGTGGTCCAAAGCCCTAAAAAAACAGAAAATATGGCACTAAAAAGAAAAATCATTGCCAAGGCCTATGTTTGATTGATATATTCATTCAAAATTAATATAAATGCTTATTGAGGGAGATTGGATGGTATATCAACGGTTTGCACAATGTCCGTTTATCCTAGTTGCGTATCTCATGTCATGACTCTATTGGTTTGTAGAATCATCAATATGCTATGCTTGTATGCATTGTGTATGTTTGTTCATTGAGTTCAATCTATATTGTCACATGAGGGTATATTCAAATGTGATGAAGTCTGCAATCAAATGAGAACTCCGTGAACATGTTTTTAAGTAATTGGGTCTAAATTTAATCGTTACTAGTTCACACCCCAACACTTCCGTTTCCATATGACACATTTTTGCCATACGAGTGTGAAAGACTCCTATTATATTTTGTGTGTGTCATTTGTGTGTTTATATCTATATATGTGTACTTACTCTATTAGATATATCTTATGTATACATATTTGATATTTTTGTTTAATCTTTGCTTTGATTTCTAATCCATAGATGCTTTAATTCATACTTGGTATCCATCTTACTGCATTCTTCGTTGATATCACATGCTTAAATTTTTTTATATCATATTGGTATCATTTTATTGCATCCTGTTTGGTCTAAGTTATTATTTGTTGGATTAGTTTGTATTTTTGTTGCCTATATGCTTTAACGTTTTCATCTCTAAATGCACCATTACATATTTTAGTTCACCCGAACTATTTATCCTATATGCTTTATTTGGGGGTGATTCTTTAGCCTTTGTCTATTCCTGAACAAAAAGGGGGAGAATGATAGGGGGAGAAATGGTATCTAATCCTATTATTATCGTATCTTAGTTTAAGGGAGATTTATCTTAGGGGGAGACGTCTTTCTAAGTTGATCATACTTGATAAATGGAGAGAATTAATTTAGGGGGAGTAGTTAACTTTACTTGCATTTACTATTTTGATATTCCCTATGCGTGTAATGTGTTTGTCTAAGTGTGCAGGAATTATTTTATAAAGCGGCAACTTTCAACGGCAAAGATTGTTGATCCTTTGGGTTGTTTGAGTCAAGCATTGTAATTTTATTTTGGGTGGGACTTTTTATTAGTCTAGTAGAGCTTGACGACCCTTTAGGATTTTTGTTGGTTTTTGTCCCGGAATAGCCAAAGGGGGAGATTTGTAAGGACGCAAATTTCCAATTGAGTCCTTTGTAGTTTTGGCTCAATTTCGGACAAAAACGTTTGAGTCAAAGGATAGAGTATATTGATTCTCTTTCAACCCTATGACGTGTTTGTTGAAGACGTAGCGGCAAAGAGTATAAAGCTTCATCAAACGCCATAGTTTATGAGCCTCGTTTCAACGTCATCAACAGTGGTTCCATGCTCCCAAGGTTTGAATGCATTACATATATATATATATATATATATATATATATATATATATATATATATATATATATATATATATATATATATATATATATATATGAGCTTGGAACAGTTTATATTGGGTGTTAGGTTTTTAAAGCTGTGTTTTGTTTTCAGAATGTTTTCCATTAAAACTTATATATAAAGTATATAAAAGTTTATGGGCTTAAAAAGAATTTTTGAACATTCTGTGAGTTCGTTCGAAGTGTCGTTCGAACGAGATTGTCGTTCGAACGAGATTGCCAACGACTTCCCATTATGGCATACTGGAACTTCGTTCGAAATGTCGTTCGAACGAGATGGTCGTTCTAACGAGTTCATACTGAAACTTCGTTAGAAGACTCGTTCTGTCGTTCGAACGAGAATGTCGTTCGAACGAGAATGTCGTTCGAACGAGATTTGGCGGGAACAGGTTTTTTGGCAGTTTTGCACACTTTCCCACTTGTTTTACCCCACTAACTTTTTGCTGAATATTTATGTGTGGGAATAACTTTTTCTAAAAAAAAAACTTTTCACATCCTACCAACCTCCAGAGAGTGTTTGAGAGAAAAATTGTTTTAGGGAAAAGTTCAATGTTTTAAAGTGTCAATTTTCAAGAGAAAATCATTATACACTTTAGTTTACACCCATTATTTAGTTTATCCAAGTTCATATATATATACATCTTGCTTGGAGTTTTGGCACCGGTTTTCTCTACACCATTGAAGAAGAGAAGTTTGGGATTGCTTCTAAATCCCACAAAGAAGAAGAGTTTTTCGTGATTTACCCACTTGGAGAAAGGCTCCTAGTTCGGGTGACGGTGACCACATAAAGTCCGATCGGTGGATTCCGAGACTACGGTGGAGCTCCGGGGTTATCCGCTAGGAAGAGGTGTCTACAAGAAGGAGCGTCGAGGCTTGAGAGGGATCGAGTCGTGTGATGTAAGTATTTTGTCTTGTATTTGTAAATCCGTATCTAGTGGATTTGAGGCTAGGGCCGTCCGAGGTTGTTTCCGGTCTTGGATTTTTCCTCGTACATCGCGGCGTAGTGTGATTGATATATTTTATCTTGCACAATGACTTAGAACTCATGCTTAGGATAATTCAAGATAAAAATGGTTTAAATTATCACACTTAATTTAATTGGGTGCTAATTAAATTTGAGTAATTGTTTATTTAATTCAAGTCTCTCATTAAAAACTGGTTTGGCCTAATTTGGAAATATTGATAAATATGACTTAGGCAAATTCTGGGACTTGGATTAATTAACTTGGTTTAAGTGAAATTAATATTTGTGTGTGTTTAATTAATTTTCACTTGGGTTTAATTTTACTTTGAAATAGAAATTAAAATTTGTTGTTTGTTTGTTTTGCGAACCATCTAACGCTTCCGCATCGATTTTCATAAAAGGAAATATAATTTTAATAAGAAATTAAAATTGGGGGGCCCTACAATCACAGATATAGTCACTTTTAGATTGTGTTTTAGATTGTATTGAGATGTTATATTTATGAGATATTGTTAAGGTTTCTTTTAGTATTTTTTGTTAAGAAGTGTAACTATTAATACAACTAAGACCATCTCCAAAACATGGAGCAAAATAGCATGATGATTGTTGTACCCAAAATATCTCACCCTATGCTTGAGTGACACGTAGCGTGAAGGCTTACACACACATCTGGAGATAGGCCCAAGAAGGACGCGGACTGTGTTACTCAGCGCATCCCTTAACAACAAAGGCCGTGAACCCTTATACCTCGGCCATGGATTGCCAGCTGTCCACCTTCTAGAAAGATTCCTTTTCATCCATACTTATCTACAAGTCACGTGGACATCACACGTGAGAATCCCAACCAACCCCTATAAATATAGGTGTTCACTTTTCATTTAGTAAGCAACAACAAAGTAATTAAACTTTATCCAATTCTCTCCAGCTTCTCTCTATACCGGAGTCCTCACTCCGACGACACCAGTTTGATATAACCGCGGCCTCATAGAAGAATACACTAATATGTAAGGGCCTCAACTACACAGTTACATGTATGTTTATTACTTTAGCGTCCTTCTCGCCTCTTGTAAGCCTATAAGGACCAAACATGTATTTACAACATAAATCTAATGAGAATAACAAAGTAGACATGGGCTTGTTTTAACGACCTAACCACTCTAAATCTTGTGTTTCTCTCTTATTATCTCTCTTTTACCATACTTTATACTTTTAACTGTTTAGTATCGCTTTGATGGAATGGGTAAAATCATTTTTAGACAATAACATAATTTAATAATTTCACTAGTAGAACCATTAATTTCTTCATAAATACCATTCAAAACTAAAAATTTCTAAAAATAGGCAGAAAAGTATGACAAAAGAAAGAAAAGTCACGTCGAGTGTATGTGACACCCACTCGTGCTCTCAACTTGTGGTTTTGGTTTCAATGTTGATTATGTTGTTATTGAAATGAAAATATAGTTTATTTTAGATTGTATTCAGATGTTATATTTATGTGATATTGTTAATGTCACGACCCCGACCCAAAATAGTATTAGGGAACGAGTGTCTTGACATGCCACCAAGGCAACAAATATTCTGATTTAATTGTTTCCTTAAATAAATGCAATGAAAATATTATCACATGGTTATGAATCGTAAAATACTGAAAGTAAATGAATTACGTCATTAGATATTTCTAAAGGAAACTTCATATATATTAAAAGTAACAACGAGTTACAACTTAAGAGAAAATTTAAACCTTATTACAAGAGAGCCATACATGCTCTAAATAAACATTTTACAAAAAGAGCTCTAAAAGCCAAATCTTCAATATAGTCCATTTTCGTTCCGTCCGTGAGCCTAAACGTTTCCAGAAAAATGGTTATTTATACAACCTCAGCTAAAAGCCGAATGAGGTTCAATCTCCAGACATTCCAGGGTTTTCAGAAAATAGATACCCATTGAAGTCAAAAGAGAAGTCATACACATATATGGATAGGAACTTGTAGTAAATAGATATATAGTTTGAAATGAAAGTATATATATCACAATTGGATAGCTCAGAATAAGACGAATGCAACAAATCAAATGTGATATCTTTTTCTTTCAATCATATCATTTTGATGGCCAAGTACACTCTAATACCGTATTCTTCTACCGTATTATACCCCGGTAGTTGAGGGTCAATCGAACTAGTTCGTCACAACGCCTTATTTAGGGCACACCAACGATAACCCAGTTGGGAAGGTCAGTCAGTAAAGAGGTCCCTTAGGCCGAATCTTATTTTCAATATTCAATATCCTTTTCAATAATCATTTTAATCGGTATGTCTATATGGACAAATATAAACATATCACAATGGATCAATCATCGGTATCAGATGCATTTTGAGAATAAAAGCAGTTCACAAAATATATACAGTTTGCATACTATCATATAATTAAAATGCGCAAGGAATGTCATAGAATACTCACCCAAAATGGAGGTCAAATTTACTGGTATTGGTCTTCGATCACATGTTAATCTGATAAAGATTTAAGTACACGTTCTAAGGTCCAGTTTATACTATAATAACCTCTTCTTTTAAAGGAATACTGAATCCCTATTTGTTAATTTTTAAAACTCATTGATCATAATTGAAGAATTCAATTCATAGTCCTTCCTCATCAGTCGGTTCCCAGTAGAGATGGAGGGTCACAGGGGCACCACTTAAATACCATCTCATCTAGACAGAACATTTTCGGATTCATTCCCAGTAGAGATGGAGGGTCACCGGGGCACCACTTAAATACCATCTCATCTAGACAGAATTCCACCGGGCCTGACTTTGGAATTACTTAATTGGGATTCCATAATAATGAGTAATTTCTTTAAAAAGAATCATTTTTTAAAAGCGTATAATTTCAAACAAGTTTACATATATTGAAAGTAAAATCAACTTGGATTTCTTCTAAATTTTAAGTTTTGATTAGTGCATTCTTTATTGTATTTTACCAGCATAACTACTAAGTAAAGATATAAAACAATAAATTAAAACTATAAAGATGCATTATAACATTAAGATTACCTTAAGATGAATATCCCTAAGAACTTCTTCTAAAACTTTCTCACGCTTTCTCTCACTATTTCTTTCTATAATTCTCAAGGAATTGGTGTGAGTTTCAAATGATCCCAAAGGCCCTATTTATAGTTTTCCAAAGATATCATGGTATTGACACGTGTCTAGCTGACCAAGCCTTTACAACGGCGAGTCAGCGTAGAAGTGTCGCGTATCAGAGGGGTCTTGCAATCTTATTTCATCGAACTGCGACACGTGTTTTAACTTCTCCTCTAACGACGACACGTGTTTTGGCTTCTCCTCTAATGACGACACGTGTACGGTGGAGGTGTCAAAACCAAGCACGAGGTGTCGAGGTATTAAGGGTATAAGGATCATTTTGCACCTGAAGGGAATTTTGGTAATTTCACACCACATATTTTTAATATTTCTTATAGGTTACTGAAAATATTTTATTTACAAAAATACCCTTTTTATTTTTCATTTTGGTCCCTGAAACTTTTTTTAATTTAAACTAAGTCCCTAAAGTTTCATAAAATTATATTTTCTACCCCAAAACTTATCACTTAGCTTAGGATGTGCCATAAAATCTCAATTTGACCCATTTTACCGTTGATTCTTCAAATTTAAAAACGGGCTTTTTCATATTAAGAACTCAAAATATCATATATGTAATAATATATCATTATTAGATAGTAAGTGTGACGAAATTGAAAGAAGACAATTATATATTGGCATAAGAAAATGGGGTCATTACATCCTACCCTCCTTATAAAAAGTTTGGTCCCCAAACTTTACTTACATTAATTTAAAAAAGGTATGGATATCACTCTTTTATTTCATCTTCCCGCTCCCATGTTGCTTATTCAACAGAATGATTTCGCCATAATACTTTGACTAGTGGAATAACCTTGGTTCGTAATATTTGATCTTTATGGTCCAAGATTTCCACTGGATGCTCAATGTATGTCAAATCTTCTCTAACTTGAAGAGGCTCGTGACTTAAGATATGTGCTGGATCAGGGATGTATTTCTTCATCATTGAAACATGAAACACATTATGCACACTCGAGAGTTCAGGGGGTAATGCTATTCTATACGCAACAACACCTGCCCTTTCAAGGATTTCAAAAGGCCTTATGTATCTTGGACTTAACTTTCCTTTCTTCGCAAATCGGATTACTCCCTTTGTCGGTGATACTCGTAAGAAAACATAGTCTCCTCTTTGGAATTCTAACGGTCGGTGTCGATTGTCAACATAACTCTTTTGACAGCTTTGAGCGATTTGAAGTCGGTCTTGTATCAATTTCACTTTCTCTGTTGTGACCTGAATCAATTCTGGTCCCAATAATTTTCTTTCTTTAACTTCTACCCAACATGCAGGAGAACGACACCTTCTACCATAGAGTGCCTCATATGGAACCATTTGAATACTTGCTTGATAGATATTATTATATGCAAATTCCACTAACGGTAAATGATCGTCCTAATTCCCCATCAAATCAAGTACACATGCCCTAAGTATATCCTCTAAGGTTTGTATAGTTCTCTCAGATTGTCCGTCTGTTTGAGGATGAAAAGCGGTGCTGCAATTCAATTTTGTTTCCATGGCTAGTTGTAGGCTTTTCCAAAAGCGAGACACGAATCTAGGATCACGATTAGAAATAATTGAAACTGGGGTTCCATGAAGCTTAATAATTTCCCGTATATACAATTTAGCTAACTTTTCTAAGGAATGGGTAATCTTAATGGCAAGAAAATGAGCAAATTAGTTAACCTATCAATAATTACCCAAATATAATCATTACCATTGGAACTCCTTGGTAGCCCTGTCACAAAATCCATGGTTATATGTTCCCATTTACACTCAGGGATAGGTGAAGGTTGTAATAATCCTGATGGTTTCTGACGTTCAGCTTTTACTTATTGACAGATCAAACACTAAGATACAAACTCTGCTATCTCCCTTTTCATGCTATTCCACCAAAACACTTCTCGGAGATCTCTATACATTTTGGTTTTTCCGGGATGAACTGTGAATCTCGAGTAATGACCTTCCTCCAAAATCTGCCTCTTTAGTTGGGCATCACCCAGTATATACACTCTATTTCCAAACCTTAATATATCATCTCGTATCGCAAATTCAATTCTCTTCCCTTCAATAACCTCTTCTTAATCTTCTTCAGTTGTGGGTCATTTACTTGTGCAACTTTAATTCTTTCCATCAACGTGGGTTGTATTTGTAAGTTTGCAATTATTCCTCCTTCGCTATAAATACGTACATCTATTTCCATACTTCTCAAATCTTTCATTAGAGCTTCTTGGCTGGTAATAAGACATGCTAAATTTGGTGTAGACTTTCTACTCAAAGCGTCGGCAACTACATTAGCTTTCCCCGGGTGATAGTGAATATTTACATCATAATCCTTCATCAATTCTAACCACCTCCTTTGTCTCATGTTCAATTCCTTCTGAGTAAAGATATATTTCAAACTCTTATGATCGGTATAAATCTCACAAGTCTCAGCATACAAATAATGTCTCCAAATCTTAAGAGCAAAAATTACCGCTGCTAATTCTAAGTCATGGGTTGGATAATTTTGCTCATGTGGTTTTAACTGTCTCGAGGCATAAGCTACTACTTTTTCATTTTGCATTGTACACATCCCAAACCATTTTTGGAAGCATCACTATAAATCACAAATCCTCATGTACCGGAAGGAATAGTCAAAATTGGGGCAGTTACTAATCAATTCTTAAGTTCTTGAAAACTGTTCTCAACTTCCTCAAACCATTCATATTTCACCGTCTTTTGTGTTAACCTAGATAGAGGTTTGGCAATACTAGAAAATCCTTCAACAAATCTTCGATAATAACCTGCTAATCCTAGGAAACTACGAATCTCCGTCACATTAGTTGGTTTTGGCCAATCTAGTATAGCCTCGATCTTTTGAGGATCAACCGACACTCCCTCCTTGGATATGAAATGTCCTAGAAAAGAAACACTAGGCAACCAAAATTCACACTTCTTTAATTTCGCATATAATTTCTCTTTCCTAAGGATTTGTAATACTATCTCCAAATGCTTACCGTGTTCTTCAATACCTTTGGAATAAATAAGGATGTCATCAATGAAAACAACCACACACTGATCCAGATATTTCCTAAACACTCTATTCATCATATCCATTAAAGCGGCTGGTGCATTAGTTAATCCAAATGGCATCACAAGAAATTCATAGTGACCATATCTAGTACGAAAAGCTGATTTCAAAATATACTCTTCCTTAATCTTCAATTGGTGATAGCCTGACCTAAGGTCAATCTTCGAAAATACTTGCGCACCTTGCAGTTGGTCTAACAAATCATCTGTACGAGGTAAGGGGTATTTATTCTTAATGGTCACCTTATTTAGTTCACGATAATCTATACATAACCTCATCGTCCCATCCTTCTTTTTAACAAATAACACTGGAGCACCCCAAGGGGATATACTAGGTCTAATAAAACCCTTGTCTAACAGATCTTGTAATTGAACTTTTAATTCCCTTAATTCTAAAGGTGCCATGCGATAAGGTGGTTTTGAGATTGGTGTAGTTCCAGGAACAAGGTCAATGGTAAATTCTACTTCTCTACTAGGAGGTAGACTGGGCAAATCATCTGGAAAAAGCTTAGCTATAGGAATATCTTCTAAACTAGGCTCTTTTGTTTGTAAATCAATAACACTGGCAAGGAATCCTTGACATCCCTTCTTAAGAAAACTACAATCTTGCATTGCAGAGATAATACGCATGGGAGATGAGATGATAGTTCCTTCAAAACTGAATTCTGGTTAGTTAAGAATTTGGAAAATAACTCTCTTCTCAAAACAATCCACCCTAGCATGATATGATGCTAACCAATCCATCCCTAAAATGACTTCAAAATCTCTTATGTCTAAAACTATCAAATCAGTGAATAGTTTATGACAACTGATATTTATAGGGCGAGACTTATATGC
Source organism: Sambucus nigra (assembly GCA_949130495.1). NCBI lineage: Eukaryota > Viridiplantae > Streptophyta > Magnoliopsida > Dipsacales > Adoxaceae > Sambucus > Sambucus nigra. The sequence goes on along the minus strand of OX422219.1, from coordinate 15,882,695 downwards.
TAATGTTCCCGTCAATAACTCACCCGAAGGAGTAGAAACGTGTATGATATGATTCAACGATTCAGGAATATTAGGAAAGCGATTAACAAAACGCGCAGACACAAATGAATGGGTAGAACCAGGATCTATTAAAACGTGAAAAGGTTGTGCACATATAGAAAGTGTACCTGACACTACTGCATTAGAAGCCTTTGCATCAGAAAGATTAAAGACTCTACCTTGTCTCCCCTGATCCTTATTGCCATTAGAAGTCTTTATTGCCGCCTTCCCTTTGTTAGGACAATCTCGCATTTTATGTCCCTTTTGGCCACACCCAAAGCAACTCCCCGTCTCCAGGTAACACGGTTGCCCTCTATGAATATTACCACAAAGTTGGCATTTATCAACATTAAAGGGTTTGTTTACTAAAGGTTTTCCTATATTAGGTATAGTCCTAAAGGGTTTGTTATTGAGGTTCCTTCCTCTTTGTTCTCCAAACTTCCTCTTCCCCTTTCTAACCTGATTATATTCTTCACTATCCTTCTCAGCTATTGTTGCCCTAGACACCGCGTCATTATATGATGTCAACTTTAGGATGGAAATTCGGCTACGAATATTTAACCTTAACCCACGTTCAAACTTCTTGGCTCTTAAAACATCGGTTATCACAACATGAGGTGCAAAACGGGATAACTCAGTAAACTTTGCCTCGTATTGACTAACCGCCATATTTCCTTCAACCAGACTCATGAAGTCAGCTACTTTTTGGTCTTGCACCGTTTCAGGAAAGTATTTCTCGTAGAAGATCACTAAGAAGCCATTCCAACCGATGGGATTATTCCTTTCCCCGTGCATTCTCTTAGTCATTCTCCACCAATGTTCGGCTTCACCTTCTAACATGAATGTTCTAAATAAAACCCGTTATTCATCTGTACACTTAAGAACATCGAACATCTTTTCCATTTGCATCACCCAATTTTCTGCTTCAGTGGGGTTAGGAGTAGCTTTAAAAGATGGCGGATTCAACTTCTTGAACTGTTCAATAGTACAACTACTTAGTTCAAGATTCCTTGGTGCTCCATGATTCACCTGATGCTCCATAATTCTTTCTAGACTTTCAATTGCCTTGTATGCACCTTCCAGTCCTTCCATACTCGAACCACTAGTTTCTAGAGTTGATCTTGCCTTGGTCATTTTCTAAAGTCATGGCCAAACGTAAGAGGTATTATACTAGCCCAAGATTGCAATTTAGAAGAACAATGATATATAAATAATTATATATATTGTAATACATGCGGAGGGTTATCACATAAGTCGGATATTTAATCTTGTATCCTATGTATGGAAATTTAAAATCTATAACGTTCGAAACTTATGTTCAGTAGTCTACGGGTTAATAACCTATGCTCTGATACCACCTCTGTCACGACCCCGACCCAAAATAGTATTAGGGAATGAGTGTTTTGACATGCCACCAAGGCAACAAATATTCCGATTTAATTGTTACCTTAAATAAATGCAACGAAAATATTATCACATGGTTATGAATCGTAAAATACTGAAAGTAAAGGAATTACATCATCAGAGCTTTCTAAAGGAAACTTCATATATATTAAAAGTAACAACGAGTTACAACTTAAGAGAAAATTTAAACCTTATTACAAGAGAGCTAGACATGCTCTAAATAAACATTTTACAAAAAGACCTCTAAAAGCTAAATCTTCAATATAGTCCATTTTCGTTTCGTCCGTGAGCCTAAACGTTTCTAGAAAAATGGTTATTTATACAACATCATCTAAAAGCCGAATGAGGTTCAATCTCCAGACATTCCAGGGTTTTCAGAAAATAGATACCCATTCAAGTCAAAAGATAAGGCATATACATATATGGATAGGAACTTGTAGTAAATAGATATATATTTTGAAATGAAAGTATATATATCACAATTGGATAGCTCAGAATAAGACGGATGCAACAAATCAAATGTGATATCTTTTTCTTTCAATCATATCATTTTGATGGCCAAGTTCACTCTAATACCGTATTCTTCTACCGTATTATACCCAGGTAGTTGAGGGTCAATCGAACTAGTTCGTCACAAAGCCTTATTTAGGGCACACCAGCGATAACCCAGCTGGGAAGGTCAGTCAGTAAAGAGGTCCCTTAGGCCGAATCTTATTTTCAATTTTCAATATCCTTTTCAATAATCATTTTAATCAGTATGTCTATATGGACATATATAAACATATCACAATGGATCAATCATCGATATCAGATGCATTTTAAGAATAAAAGCAGTTCACAAAATATATATAGTTTGCATACTATCATATAATTAAAATGGGCAAGGAATGTCATAGAGTACTCACCCAAAATGGAGGTCAAATTTACTGGTATTGGTCTTCGATCACACGTTAATCTGATAAAGATTTAAGTACACATTCTAAGGTCCTATTTATATTATAATAACCTCTTCTTTTAAAGGATTACTGAATCCCTATTGGTTAACTTTTAAAACTCATTGATCATAATTGAAGAATTCAATTCATAGTCCTTCCTCATCAGTCGGTTCCTAGTAGAGATGGAGGGTCACAGGGGCACCACTTAAATACCATCTCATCTAGACAGAACATTTCCGGATTCATTCCCAGTAGAGATGGAGGGTCACCGGGGCGCCACTTAAATACCATCTCATCTAGACAGAATTTCACCAGGCCTGACTTTGGAATTACTTAATTGGGATTCCATAATAACGAGTAATTTCTTTAAAAAGAATCATTTTTTAAAAGCGTATAATTTCAAACAAGTTTACATATATTGAAAGTAAAATCAACTTGGATTTCTTCTAAATTTTAAGTTTTGATTAGTGAATTCTTTATTTTATTTTACCAGCATAACTACTAAGTAAAGATATAAAGCAATAAATTTAAACTATAAAGATGCATTATAACATTAAGATTACCTTAAGATGAATATCCCTAAGAACTTCTTCTTAAACTTTCTCACACTTTCTCTCACTATTTCTTTCTATAATTCTCAAGGAATTGGTGTGAGTTTCAAATGATCCCAAAGGCCCTATTTATAGTTTTCCAAAGATATCACGGTATTGACACGTGTCTAGCTGACCAAGCCTTTACAACGGCGAGTCAGCGTAGAAGTGTCGCGTATCAGAGGGGTTTTGCAGTCTTATTTCACCGAACTGCGACACGTGTTTTAACTTCTCCTCTAACGACGACACGTGTTTTGGCTTCTCCTCTAATGACGACACGTGTACGGTGGAGGTGTCAAAACCAAGCACGAGGTATTAAGGGTATAAGGGCCATTTTGCACCTGAAGGGCATTTTGGTAATTTCACGCCATATATTTTAAATATTTCATATAGGTCCTTGAAAATATTTTATTTATGAGAAGGCCCATTTTATTTATCATTTTGGTCCCTGAAACTTTCTTTATTAAAACGAAGTCCCTAAAGTTTCATAAAATTACATTTTCTACCCCAAAACTTATCATTTAGCTTAGGATGTGCCATAAAATCTCAATTTGACCCATTTTACCGTTGATTCTTCAAATTTAAAAACGGGCTTTGTCATATTAAGAACTCGGAATATCATATATGTAATAATATATCATTATTAGATAGTAAGTGTGATGAAATTGAAAGAAGACAATTATATATTGGTATAAGAAAATGGGGTCAGTACAGTTAAGATTTCTTTTTAGTATTTTTTTTTGTCGAGAAGTGTAACAATTAATACAACTAAGATCGTCTCCAAAGAATGGTGCAAAATAGCCTGATGCTATTTTACTCTATCAATTTTCTATTTTTGTCTCTCCAGAGCATTGTGCAAACTAATAAAATCCCCCTAGAATAAGCATAGCTCATGCTCCCGAGACAATTGAATTGCCACGTGAACGATTGTTTTCTTTTGGCCTCTTTTGTCTTTGTTTTTTGTATTTATTTTTCACTATTCGTACGATAGTTGGATTGTCATGCGAGAGTTTTTCATTTTTTTGCTTAGTGATATGGAGTGGGGTGTATTTTTTGGTGGAGCAAAATAGTACGAGAGCATTTTAGTGGGGAAAATGCTACATTGCTGAAGATGGTCTAACAATTTTACGGGCAAACAAAATGCTATTTCAAACAACCAAGCATATTTTCTTGTACACTTTCAATATGAATTTGGGATTGATGTGGAGAATAAGAGTACAAATAACTCCTTTCGTTCGATGAGTTAGCTTTCTAGAGTTGATTTATATGATATCATTAGAAAGAGTAAATATGATAAGATTTTTTTAATAAGATTTCAAGAATGCAATTCACTCAAAATTCTAAGCAATTCATTATTGCCATTCTAGCCTATGGCACTCTCACTCGAGCTTCCTTGAGCCAATTGACCATCGGTCAACTTTCGAGAGAATACATCGATGTCCCTTTGCCTCCTTCGATCATCTTCTTGTTCTGTTGTTGGGAAAAACTCACATATCAACAACTGATAATGTTCAAAACCTGATGTGTTCTCTTCAACATGTTAAAACAAAACCAAAGGAGAAAAAAAAGAAAGAAAAGAAGGGAAAATAATGTGGGAGATGAGGATAAAATGAGACGTATGGGCATCCCTTGTGAAATGGCCCCAATGTTAATGAAGTGTGCACGACCTATGTAATATGTGCCTTAGATAGGGGTGTTCCTGGTACGGTAAAAATATGTACCGTACCGTTTTGTACCGATAAAAATTGGTATTGGTTTACTTTTTTTACTTACCGAAAATTGAAACTACTGAAATCGAAAATAACAAATTTTGTGTGGTTGGTTTTGGTGTACATATCTAAAAAATCGATTTACCTAAATTACCGTACCAAAATTAATTACTGAAACTACCATCCAAAATGCGGTATTGTAACATTAAAAAAATGATAAAAAATAATGTTATAGTTTATTATTTAGGTGAAGTGAAAATGTTGTGATTAATTTGTACATAAATATACGAAGTTGGGGTAAAGTGATTTGAAATGGACACGTATGCTCTTAAACATATCACTATTTATGGAACGGATTAAAGGACGAATTTTGTTTAAATAGTAAAAACAATAATTTTGAGGTGAATTTTTTTATGGGTTCTTAACATTCAAGGGTACCCCTATAAAAACATAAGCTCAAGATAATTTTTTTACTATTTAAAAAAAAAATAGGTAAAACAACTGTCGGTTTATAAGAGGTTATAGACTGATAATTTTTTGACCTATTTTTTTAAAATAGAAAAACAATTCATTTTAGTTGAAATTGTTTTGAGGGGTACCTTGATATGTTAAGAACCCATTAAAACAATTCAGCTCAAAATTATTTTTTAACTATTTAAAAAAAATCGTCCATTAATCCGTTTTAGAGAATTCTCCTTGAGATGGAACACTAGCATAATTGTATGCATTTTAAAACCAATAGAGTCCCACATCTAAAAAAGGACTAAAATTGATGGAAGTTAAAGTCTATAAATAAGGCGCTACTCTTTGAGTATTTCAAGTTTAAGTTAGTATTTTGAGATTTCTTAAATCGTACCATTTTGTAGGCTTTTAGCTTGAATTTTATTATTTTGAGTTGGGCTAGTTGTTAAGACAAGCCTAATGGTGGAAATTCAAAATTTAGTGCTATTTTATTTTTTTTGAAGTTATACCGAAAAAATCGATTTTACCGCGGTTTATAGCAAAATGTGTGGTACGATTTTGGTTTGAGTCAGGTTGTATCGAGTGGTATAAATAGTAATTTCGATTTTAATGTACTAAAATTGATTTGATATTGGTATGCTCTATTTACTGACCAACCGATTGAAAATCAATCCTAACCTTAGACTTCCACTCCTCTTAAAGTAAATCTTCAAGAAGACTTGCTAAATCTGAACGCGATGTAATCAAACTTATGTTGATGTCCTAAGCGTATAAATATATATTCAAAGTGGAAAAAATATGAATAACAAGTATTATAAAGATTTGAATTCTTATCGAACAAAGGGAATTGCACTCAAGAAAAGGAATAATCTTTGTGGACTGGCTTCCACCAATCAAAGCTTTGCCTATTTGAAATACTAGTAAAAAAAACTAATTTTGATCCAATTATGAGTTCAACACTTTTTGAGTACCAAATTAATATAGTAGTAAAAAAATGAAAATAAAGGAAAGGAAAGATGAATGATTGAACTTCTAATTATTTGGCTGCTACAACCTTACTCAAAGCACGTGTGCATGTTATTCTCAAATTTTGTTTGCTCAAGTGTCATTTTTAACTGGGGATAAACATAAAAGTATGTAACAAAAACACAAAGTGAAACTTCAACGCAACAACTAGGTTTAATTACACTTCGACCCCTCTAACTTTGCTCTCATTTTCACTTCACCTTCTGTACATTCATTTTTTAGACACGACTCCCTCAATTTATAAAAATGTTTCACTTTACTTCCAAACACTTCGGTGTTAAAGTTTTTCATAGAAAATTGATCATGTGCACTGCATGTGAGGGTATTTTTATCCAACCACTTGTGCATATGAAAGTAAAGGGGTTCAAGTAAAAATAAATATAAAGTTAAAGAGGTCAATGCGTATTTAATCCCAACAACTTATTAAAGATAAATTTAAAATGAATGAAACTCATGTTTTATTAAGGAAGTCCTTGGACTAACAATTTTGGACTAAAAATTTGGGCCTACCAAATTTTAAACGATTAGGTCCAACATATAAATACCCCAAAATTAAAACAAACATGCACTTCAAAGAAATTCAAGCGGCAAATACAACGTATTATCTCTTCGATCAAAACCCTAATCGTACCGTCTCTTCGATCAAAACCCCAACACAATTCTCATTATCAATCAAATTTTGGTCCAACAACAACCTATAAATACCCTCGAATTCCAAAACAATTACACTTCACATAAATTCAAGCGATCAAGACCCTAATCGTGGAAGTTCTACCAAACATTTCACATTCTCAATCAAAATTTTCTAAACAACACTAACAGGTAAGGATACATGCTCATAAATATGTTCTTAAGTTTTGTACTTAAGATTATACTATACACTCTGTATATGTTGTGTTCTTTGCATTTTATTTCTCATATCACATATTTGTCCTTATGTATTCACTATACTAAAAACAACAATTTGGCACACCCTGCTATTAAAAATTTGGCACAGCTTTAAACTGTGCCAAATTCTGGCACGGTTTATGACAATCTGGCACACTTTAAAATAGTGCGAAAATTTGGCACTATTTTTAAGTGTGCCAAAATTGAGTACACTTGACTAAAATATGCACTAAAAAAATTTCACTTCCTCACTTTTGGAGTCTCCCGCTCACTAATTCCTCTCACTTTGGACTCTCCCGCTCGTGTCTTTCTCTCATGGAGTTCGTCACTTTGGAGTTCATCACTTTTGGACACTTTGGAGTTCGTAACTTTGGAATTCATCACTTTAGAGTCTCCCACATTTGGTCCCGCTCGGTTCTTACACAGGTAATACACGTTTTGGAGTCTCCTACATTTTGAAGTCTCATTTTTGCATTTTTAGGGTTTTATATATATATTTGCTTAAGTTTCTATTAGGCTGTCGGTGTGATTTTATGAGTCTATTGATCGTAGGGTTTTACATATACATTATTAGGTCTTTCGATTGTGAGATTTGATACTACCTTCTAGTTGTTGTATGTGAGGTAATTCCCTTTGTTTTGACACTAGGGTTGAGAGAATAATATTTACTTAGTGTTTGGAATCTAAGCTTTTGTATCGATCTTGAGACAATTTTTCGTTTCCTTTTTTGGATTTTGATATTAGTCTATTGTTTGTGATTTTTGTGTTTGATTTTGATTGTGTTTCAGATCGACAAAGTTTGGAGTCAGATCTTGGTGCTCGACCCATATATCTTTGGTTTGATCAAATCAGATTAGGTGTACTCTTTCATTTTTACCGAAAAATAGAGCACAACCCATTTGTTTGTCATTTTGAATTTAGGATTTGTGGCCCTACGTCATCTGATAAGATCCAAACAGTAGTTTGTTCCTCTTACATCATCTGATATGTATAATTTTTGTGTTGTTATGTTACGTATGCCATTTGAGAAGTAATAAGTAAATTTCCTATGAAAATAGTGCCCATTAAGTATTTGATTAAATGTGTCAAATGCACCGAAAAGTAAATGTCTTTGAGATAGACATGATTTTTTTAACTTTATAGATATTGGCCAACAAATATTTGATGAAATGTGTCAAATAAAACATACAACCGGTAATATTTTTTCTATAATATGTTGCAACCAATAAACATTGTTTGAAAATATAGTGTATTATGTTTTGATTCCTAAATTATTTTCACGTCTCGGTCCCAATAATGCGCTGTTGTTCCTAAACTAAGCATACTCTATCTCTGTGACATTTTCAAATGGAAAACTTTTCATTTTAGTTTTTGTTTCTTCGATATTTGTTCAATTTGGTGTATAAGATATAGAGAAATCATGAAAATTCAATTCTTTCATTGTATTGAAAATGATTTGATGCTTAGTTCTAATGTCTATGTAATATTAGGTTATTTTTTTACTGAACATGAATATATTCATATTTTCGTTGAAAGATAAATCATATTCTGACTATGTGCATCGATAAAAGATAAACATCCGGATCACGAAACCTTAAAATATAGGTGGAAATACTAGAAACTAAATAGGGACATTTATGAGATAGAGCAAATTATAGATAGGGACACTAAAAATTATAGGCGTAGGTCTTAACAAAGGCTAAATGAAGTCATTTATGAATGACATGGGGGAGGAACCACTTCAGGAGACCCCTACTCATATTACATTGCTGGTTGTTGACTCTGCGTATGCTTGTGTGTTCGTCTTACCTCAAAATTATTAGCCTTTATTCGTAATCGTTGCATTGATCATTTCTACCATATATTGTGAGCGTCCTGGTGTCTTTAGTTATATGTCAATGTGTTTCACGTTTATAGTACATACAACTCCCCTTATTCATATTATCCCATCTAGGTTCTTAGATTGAGAGAATATCCTTACCCATTTAAATTATTTAATAAGCTGGTAGCACCTTCATCTAGCAGTAATTTAAGAATTAGATAAAATTTAACAAAAATATCTTCAATGCAATAGTTAAATGAGATGAAGTATTTTACTATAGCTTACCAATGAAAAATAAAATTCATACTTGAGGAAAAGGTGTTAAAAAGGTACAAACCTTTTATGTGCATTATCTTTATTAACGAGTTATCTTTTGGTAACATCACTTGTTGAGGAGTGTGTGCTATAGCTTTGTTTTATTTGTTCTTTCCTTAGATTTAGATAGAGAGAGCTTCAAAGCCAATCTGATTCTGCTAAAACAAAACAAAAAGAAGAAATAGCAGATGATGAAAGAATTCAATTCGAATTATTACCCGTAAAAAAGGCTTTACCGGATCCTCCGAAATGAATCCCATGGATTAAGATCTGAGATAGGAATCAAAGTCAATCTAAAGATGGATGACGGCAAGCGATAACAACTATTTTAGCTGAGTCCTAGCCCTCCTCTTCAACCTACCCTATAGTAACAGAATCCTAATTGGAAGAATTAATCTGTTCGTGCTTCTATAGAGTGAAAGACTGGCTTCCGTACATAAGACTTCATAGTCGTACTATCTCAACTTGCATTTCCAATGTTCCTGCCCACTTAATTAGATTACGGGGTTCAGAACACAGCGATGAGCTACGATAGGAACTAGAACTAGGTCTCAATCATGATCTGTATCTGAATATAGGGCATAAAAAATTGGACCAATGCAATCCACTGCGAAATTAGAAGAGACAATTGCACTGCTTCCCTTTCACGTGTCTATTTGTGTGTATATAAGAAAACTGTCGATCAATGTCGTCTTGTGCATGTGTGCAGCTGTGGCATTTGGTGTTGGTTTGGGGTAAAAATAGAACAAAAAGAAAATGATTCTAAAACATATTAAATTCAAATCCATATAATGGAACACACAATATAAATGGAGGATGTACATAAACTAACTGAACTTGATGGGTGAGACTCTGTTTTGCCCCTCAAATGACTAGTTGTTTTGACTCGGATATTTATGTGGACGACTAGGAAGAAATGGGATGTTTTTTGGGTGATGCAATAGAGAAGTGTACCGACGACATTCTAACTTTTCACCGGTGTGGGTTTCCTTATTTTATAATTAGATAGTTAATCATTGAACCGACAAATACCTCAGTGATGGTTATATTTAGAATTCGGTAGCTCCATAAGTTCTTTATTGACTTTGTTACTTCATTGATGAATGTAAATGTTTCACCACTAAATGTACCAATGTTGAAAACGATTTTACTAGTAATGAAAAAAGTATTAAAGTCTAAAAAACTTATGTAGGCACCAATGTTAAAAAACATTAAAGTTTTATATGCGATAGTCAATGCTTAACACTGTGTTTTCTTTAAACGGGGAGAGATTTTGATATACATTGATTAAACATTTATGTTAAAGAGTGTTTGTTATGTTGCAGAGGTTAGCGGCCTTGAAGAAGGCGTACGCAGATATAATTTTGAACATCGCAAAAGTGGTCGCGACATGGGATTTGATGTTGGAGTGGAAAGCTGTTCGATTTCAGCGCTCAATGTGGTTAAACAAGACGTAATTCAAATGCTGATTCGACTCAAACAAATGATGGACTCCAAGGTCAATTCTATCAATGTGTATATATTAGACTATTGTGTATTCAAATTTCTGTTATTTTGTATTTTAGGTGATATTTGACGATTTAAATTAGACTGCATGTTTACTTGATTGAGATGTTTTAGCTATTCATTTCTTATGTTAACCTTTTAAGAGTGTTCTAGACTCATTATTCCTTGTGATTTTTAATGTGTATATATTAGGTCATGGAGTATTCAAATAACTAGTGTTTTTGCTTATTTCTTATTTGGTTGAGTGTTCAGAAAACTTTTGTTTTTGCTTATTTCGTATTTACCTTTTTTATTCTTCTTAATGTAGTTGATGTTTGGTGATATAAATTGGATTACATGCTTACTTGATTGGGATGTTTTTGCTGTTAATTTCTTAGGTTGTTCATTTGAGAGTCTTTTTGATTCATAGTTAATTGCAATGCAAATGTTTCTTTGAATGTGTTGATTCATTGCAATAGAATTTTTGGGACGTTTTTAGTAGGCCATCTTGTTTTCAAGAGTGAAAAGTACATGCTTTTCGAAATGGAAGCCAAATCACAAGATCTCAACAGGATAACATTCTGATCATCTACTTTTTTTAATTTATTTTTCTATATGTTGATTTCCCCCATTAAGGTTATGGCAGTTTCTTATTTTTTCCTTTTCTTTTTGATGAAAAACTTTTCATCTTAGATAGTGACATGCATATCGTGATGTGAATTTAGAGTACAAGGGCTAATCGTAATCATAAATGTACTCTTTTAATTCATTTTTAGTTTGAGTATTGTTACTATTACTTATAGGTAATGTAGAAGGTTCGTAAGTGATGTCTTCGCTTATGTAGAAGGTTCTATTGATCCAATGCTAAATTGCATTAAATGAGATAGCACAGCATTGAATGTTCATTCACACTATAAATAAGATGTTCAAACCTCCTCGACACGCACCTTATTCCAAGAGAACATTCTTTGCAGTATTCAATCTCTCTTTATGACTCCAGTCATTTATCACGTACTATTGGACTCAATTCCTCGTTTAGCAACTGTTGAAGTACGATTTATTAAGTGTTTATTTTTTCTATGTTTGGTTGAGAATTGGTTGAGTTTATTTATTTATTTTTGCTTAAAATTTGACATGATGATGAATATACGTTACAACAGGCCTCAAGTAATGGGTTTTATTCCTTATCATATCAGCACCAATGAGTCTGCTGGACATAAGCGCTTTAATATTTCGAGGAAGACATAATATGAGCTGATTATGATGGTTATGCTGAAAATTTTGTGGAAAGTGAACAAATCGTTCTATTAAATGGATTTACAGTATCATTTGGGCATGTTCGAGGGTCAATTCCGTTAGTGTTCAAACAGCCACTGCTGCACACTGCAGCTGTTGTTCAAACAATTATTGCTGCTGATGTTCAAACAACTATAGTTCTAATTTTTCTTATTTGTTCTCATTTTATAATATCTCAACCCTCATGATAATCAATGCAATGTTTGCTTTTCAAAAAAATGACAATGAATGTGACACCTCACTAATCGGTAGTTATGTAGAATCTTTGAATTTCATAATTCAATTGTTACTTGACTTAAATTTCAGTCTGTATTAATTTCATGCTTGTTTGACATAATTTCATGTTTTTATGTTGTATGTTTTACAGGGAGCTGATGTAATCAAAGCATATGGGATTAAAAAATTCATCCAATTATCAGCGACTCAGCTGAGCGACCAGCTTCCTGAGTCCCGAGAGGCAACTCGAACACTAACTACAGAGGAGGACCGAAAAGAAGTTCCTGGGAGCACTTCTGTCAGTCAAATATTTCACCTTTAAGTGCTCAACATGTTCTTTGTGTAACCAACATTGCTTGGGAGGGTCTTGTTTTGGGTTCTTAACATAAGTGTGCACAACATACGGCGTTATGGTGAGTACTGTCTCTCTTTCTTTACCCTTTGACATTGATTTTCTTTCTCATTTTTTACTTTTAATTCATTACTCATCTCTTATTTTCTTGTCATTAGTCTCTGTCAACTAAAATTACTATGCCAAAAGCCCCAATGGTCGGCAAAGTCTCCTCTTTAGCCCCGTATTCTCAGTCTTAGCTCCCGTGTTCTTCTGGTGTTATAAATTAGTTTGAGAATATGACGATAATTTTAAAATATGTAGATTAGGCTTGAAAATAAGCCCTTAAAGGGTGAAAACCCAAACCAGCTCCCAAACGGCCCCGTAAGAGGCACGACCACCTCGCACGGGACTAATGTAACTTGTACGAATTGACAGTGTAGTCACGGGTCTACCAGTTTGAGAATATGACGATAATTTCAAAATAGGTATATTAGGCTTAAAAACAAGCCGTTTGAGGGTGAAAACCTAAACCAGCCCCCAAACGGCCCCGTAAGAGGTACGAACACCTCGCACGGGACCAATGTAACTTGTAGGAACTGACCGTGTAGTCACGGGCCTCCCGATTTGAGAATATGATGATAATTTCAAAATATGTAGATCAGGCTTGAAAACAAGCCATTTGAGGGTGAAAACCCAAACTAGCATCCAAACGGCCCCGTAAGAGACACGAACACCTTGCACGAGACCAATATAACTTGTACGAATTGACCGCGTAGTCACGAGCCTCTCGGTTTGAGAATATGATGATAATTTCAAAATATATCGATTAAGCTTAAAAACAAGCCCTTAAAGGGTGAAAATCCAAACCAGCCCCCAAACGGCCCCTTAAGAGGCACGAACACCTCGCACGGGACCAATGTAACTTGTATGAACTGACAGCGTAGTCACGGGCCTCTCGATTTGAGAATATGACGATAATTTCAAAATATATCGATTAAGCTTAAAAACAATCCCTTAAAGGGTGAAAACCCAAGCCAGCCCCCAAACGCCCCCGTAAGAGACACGAACACCTCGCACGGGATCAATGTAACTTGTACGAACTAACTGCGTAGTCGCGGGTCTCCCGGTTTGAGAATATGACGATAATTTCAAAATATGTAGATTAGGCTTAAAAACAAGCCATTTGAGGGTGGAAACCCAAACGAGCCTCCAAACGGCCCCGTAAGAGGCACGAACACCTCGCACGGGACCAATGTAACTTGTACGAACTGACCGCGTAGTCACGGGCCTCCCGATTTGAGAATATGACGATAATTTCAAAATACGTAGATCAGGCTTAAAAACAAGCCATTTGAGGGTGAAAACCCAAACCAGCCCCCAAACGACCCCGTAAGAGGCACAGACACCTCGTACAGGACCAATGTAACTTGTACGAACTGACCGCATAGTCGCGGATCTCCCGGTTTGAGAATATGACGATAATTTCAAAATATACCGATTAAGATTAAAAATAAGCCCTTAAAGGGTGAAAATCCAAACCAGCCCCCAAACGGCCCCGTAAGAGGCACGAACACCTCGCACGGGACCAATGTAACTTGTACGAACTGACAGCGTAGTCACGAGCCTCTCGATTTGAGAATATGACGATAATTTCAAAATATATCGATTAAGCTTAAAAACAATCCCTTAAAGGGTGAAAACCCAAGCCAACCCCCAAACGGCCCCGTAAGAGACACGAACACCTCGCACGGGATCAATGTAACTTGTACGAACTAACCGCGTAGTCGCGGGTCTCCCGGTTTGAGAATATGACGATAATTTCAAAATATGTAGATTAGGCTTAAAAACAAGCCGTTTGAGGGTGAAATCCCAAACCATCCGACAAACGGCACCGTAAGAGGCACGGAAACCTCGCATAGAACCAATGTAACTTGTACGAACTGACAGCGTAGTCACGGGCCTCTCGGTTTGAGAATATGACTATAATTTGATAATATATGGATTAGGCTTAGAAACAAGCCGTTGAAGGGTGAAAACCCAAACTAGCCCCCAAACGATCCCGTAAGAAGCACTAACACCTCACACGAGACCAATGTAACTCGTAGGAACTGATCAGGTAGTCATAACTGGCGTAAGATTTTCAATTTTAGAATATAATAATAATTGCAACTCGTATATGTAATTTTTTAGCTTGAGTAAGCTTTTTTTTTTATAAATTGCTTGGTTACTAATATTGTATCTTTTTTGTATCCTATTTTTTTTGCAGGATAACATTTTATCGTTAGCATTTATTCACGTGGAACACACGGAGAACTCAATGATTTACAACAAGGGGTTTATTCATGATTATGTTTTTTTGTGTTATGGTCGTGCGGGCTTTTGTAGTTTTATGGTTAACTTTTATGGCTGTGCGGGCTTTTGTAAGTTTATTGTTGTATTTTGTGGCCGTGCGGGCTTTATGTTACACATATTTTATATTAGCAGGTTTTAGAATGTCCAAGTAATAGAAGAAACTCTGTCCAATTTTTTTTTGGTCTGTAAAGTACTGAAGACTTGTAATATTTTGAAGTTTGTATGTACATTAGTTTATCAACAACGTGCAAGATTTACAATTTGTGAATTTTCTTGTTTTTAAATAATTTATTTTCTTTTATCCAAAAATTTGGCACAGTTCAAATCGTGCCAAAAGTGTATCAAATTTTGGCACGATTTTGAACTGTGCCAAAAGTTTATCAAAATGTGCTCAATCTGGCACAGTTCATAACTGTGCCAAAAGTGTGCCAGAAATATCAAATTCTGGCATGGTTTAAAAGTTTACCAGAAGTGTTCCTGTTTGATCAAATCTGGCACACTTTTAAACTATGCTAGAAAAAAATGGCCATTTTGGAACACCGATTCTGGAACAATTCAAAACCGTGTCAGATTTGATCTGGCACAGTTTTAAATCGTGCCAGATTCCTGTTTTTGGTGTAGTGATTTTGTGTTCTCATATGTATAAATTTGTAGACATTACACATGGACTGATGAAATCACATTCTTCTTCTTCATGATATGAAAAAATACATTTGTTTACCTGATTTTAAATGCAAAACACACTTTTTGCATGTTACATTTATGTATTTCATCACTGTACATTTTCCTCCTATATAAATTATTTTACATTTATGTACATACTCTTTGTATTTTTATAACTCCTATATTAATTGTGGTCCGCACCAGCGGCATTTATTTATGACTGCATGTAGTTTATGAATTTATGTGTTGTATATATACAAGCCCTATATTATTGCGTGTACTTTGTGAATTTTGCGTGTACTTTAAAAAGGTACACTCAAAATTCACAAAGTACACTCACATTGAAATTGAATTTGTTCAATCCAATTTGCGTGTACTTTTATGTACTATGGTTCTACTCTATATAGGATATATATCATCTCAAATTTTAATCCTTTTATTATTGCGTGTACTTTGTGAATTTTGTGTGTACTTTCAAAAAGTACACTCAAAATTCACAAAGTACACACAGTTTGAAATTGAATTTGTGCAATCCAACTTGCGTGTACTTTTATGTACTATGCGTGTACTCTATCTAGGATATATTTCATCTCGAATTTTAATCAATCTTACATACTCTTTGTATTTGTATAATTCCTACATTAATTATGGTCCGCGCCAACGGCTTTTATTTATTACTGCATGTAGTTTATGAGTTTATGTGCTGTATTTGTACAAGTCCTTTATTATTGAGTGTACCTTTTGAATTTTGCGTGTACTTTCACAAAGTACGTGCAAAATAGACCAAGTACACGCACATTGAAATTCAATTGGTTCAATCCAATATATATGTCATCTCCATATTTAATCAATCTTACATTGGCGCTTTTAGCATGGAGCTATTATATCACTTATTTTCTGAATATGCTAGGAACAAAGAATCTTGGTTTTGGTTGTATTAAAAGCGCAATTGATAAAAAAGTGGGAAGTGGCAAAAACGAACATCTTCCATAAGAAAGGAAAGTTGCAGCACTTCAATGGACAATGGGTTTTTTGCAGCGCAAGAAGTACCATCTGGGACTTTGACTCGAATAAATTTCAGTATATTATCTGAGAAAGGGGCAAAGAAACTATCTGTAAAAGTAATTGGAGCGTGCACTGAAGTGACAGATATGACATTGGGATTGCCTAATAAAACTTCTCAGTGTCTTACATGTGGGGCCAAAGATATTAGAGAATGTGAAGGTTACTTTGGGTTAATCAGATTTTCGTACACAGTAATGTATCCGTATTTTATATTAGAAGTTGCACAACTTCTAAATAAAATATTCCTAGGATGTAAATTTATATGGGCTATTAAGATAAAGAGTGTTGATTCAACATCCAAACTTCATCAGGCATGTAATTACAAGTATTACGATTCAAGTATGAAAGATATTTATCCCTCTATCAAGTTTAAGATATCCACTAAAGATATATATGGAAACACTGCAATTATAGCAGAAGTGAAAGAAACATCGTCTAAAAGGTCTCGAAATAGAGGAAGTATAGTTACTGATTATTAGGATTTCATTCCAAATGATCCACAAGAAAATAGTCTTCTGAGACCACCAAACAAAAGAGTTCTATCACATGCCCAGGTTTGTCATAGCTTGAAAGACACCGATGTATATGATTCACGTGTACTTTACCATATGATGCGTTTACTTTGTAGTAGTTGCACATAATTACCCAGATTATCAAAGTACACGCATTATATTTTAAAATACACGTGAAATGCACAAATACTAAGCATGTGTACTTTAATATTATGTGTGTACTTTTCAATCCTTAATCTACATATACTTTTTTATTTGTATACACTCACCATTTATCCTCTTAAGTAATATTTTGTATCATACTAATTTGTATATTTGTTTTATTTTAATTTAAGGGTTGACTGCTGGGTGTTCATCATCTACTACATTGAACCAATTAGCAGAAACAAGGAACTGCAAAAATCCTTTCATGATCTTGAAATAATAAAACACAGAGCATATGTACTAAGGGATTCTTTTTTCATAATATTTCTTCCCCCAAAAGGAGAAATAACTTTTATAAATTGATTCAAACACATACTATATTTGTAATTTGTTTTGTTTTATATTGGTTGTTGTTTATTATATGTATTACACCAAAATGGTGTATTTATAATGGGACAGACCACAATACACGTAAGGTATACACAATGATAACTACACAAACAATGTACATAAGTGTTACGAAACAAAATACATGCATCTGAATAAAAAGTATACGTGATATTTACTAAGTACACATATGGATTCTTCACATTAAATGTAATTAAACAAAGTACGCGCATTTTAATCAAACGTACACGTTTTATTTACCAAGTACATGTAATATAAACAAAGTACACGCACTGACATAAAGTACACACACTGTAATAAATTTTGATTTTGCAATTGAAAACTACTATATATATTTATTCAGCAAGACATAATAACCAAAAGCCATTTATTAAGCTCAACTACTCACTGTCTCAACGACTTCTGGTCAAAGAAATAAATAGCTTTAATTTGGCCTATAAAAGAGTAATATTTGTTCTTTTCTTAACTATTACATCTCAAGTAAAAATTAGATAATGAGTATCCTAACGGAAAAGTTGTGAGCTACTCTAGAAAAGGATGAAAGAAACAATGAATGAATTGAACAATATTAAGAGGAATCAAATAGGTTCTTTACACGTGGACCTGTAATAATCCGTTTAATGCCACTGATGTGGACCATAATACACGTAGGAATGTGAGAATATGAGTGACTTGTTAATTAAATATTAAAAAATAATATAATAGAAGCAAAATCTTTACAAAAATTAATAATATAAATTATAATGTCAAAAATGAATAAAATAAATCTAAACTAAATGCAATAATAAATAAGTAAAAGTGAAATAGAAATTATAAGTTATACAATTTATAAAATACACGCACATTGTACTGAAGAAACCATTTGCTAAATGTGTGTACTTTATATATTATGCTTGTACTTCATAAAGTACATGCATATTTCATAAAGTACACACATTTATAAAATGGTTTTGTTCATTACAATGTGCGTGTACTTTATAAAAATATCCGTGTACTTTGTGTTGATCCGATTCCCAAACAAATAATACAGAAATGAACACTCAACAATAAAATTACAATAATTTGTTCAAATCTGAATGTTGATTGATTTGATTTAAAACTACTGTTACAATGAATGAATTGAACAATATTAAGAGGAATCAAATATGTTCTTTACACGTGGACCTATAATGACCCATTTAATGCCGCTGGCGCGGACCCTAATACGTGTAGGAATGTGAGAATACGAGTGACTTGTTCATAAAATATTGAAAAATAATATAATAGACCAAAACCTTTAAAAAATTAATAATAGAAATTATAATGTGAAAAATGAATAAAATAAATCTAAACTAAATGCAATAATAAATAAATAAACGTGAAAATGAAATTATAAGTTATACAATTTATAAAGTACACGCACATTGTACTGAAGAAACCATTTTCTAAATGCGTGTACTTCATAAAGTACACGCATATTTCATAAAGTACACACATTTATAAAATGGTTTTGTTCATTACAATGTGTGTGTACTTTATAAAAACATGCGCATATTTCTGTAATATACTTAACAACTCTTGCACATTGTTCCAATTCGAGGAAAATTTGACAGCATATCCCTATAGTTGTCCAAATACACGACATAGATTCACAAATGTGAGTGTTACTTTAATTTATCAATTGAAGTAACACTTAACATCCCATAATTTAGTATGCACCCAGAGAACATTAAGATATGACTGCAGAACTTCCCCCGAAAGTAACTAGTTTAAGCCACTAAGAATATTATTATACAGAAACTATGCAGTCTGAAACTGTCCAAACGGGACAATTCGAGAGATCTCATTATAGGGGAATTGTCTCTCGAACGGGCATAAAGGCTATTGAATGCATATGCATAAGAACTAAAAGTCTAGTATCTACGCGCACTATATGTAATTTAAAGTATGTTTCATTTAGTTATGTCTTATCACAATTTGAGAGATTTCATTTAATTATATAATTTAAAGTATGTTTCATTTAATTTAAAGTACACATAAGAACTAAAATTTATACCAATATCAATACCAATTCAAATTCAATTTCAATTTATGACAATTTATACCAATACCAATTAGAATTCAATTTCATTTTAGAGAAACGAGTCTTTTAGAATTACAATGTATACAAATTAAAAAGGTTATTAATGTTTAGAGCATTTCATATGTTCCAATCCATTTCATAAGGACCTAAGGGGATGGTAACACTATTTGGGAAAAGTATATAGTCCACAAACAACATTGGTACTATTTTCGAAATCATACACGCACATGTGACATTCCATATATTAATGAACCCAATAATAATAATCCCTGTGCAACACAACCCAACTTCACCCTTGATGGAGGAGATGAAAGAGGATTTGTTAAAAATGACGGTGGCCTCTAAGGTGGGAGGAGAAGCTTCTTCAGTTTACGATGATTTTCGTACTCCGTACCGAGAGGAATATAATGACGAACCCTATCTAATGGGGTATAAACCCCTATATTTGAAAAGTATACAGGAAAAGGGGGAATCTCAAGGATATATTAAAAGGTTTGTGGAGAACCTTGGGGCCCACTGTACTAACAAGAAGTTGAGGTTGAGAGAATTTTCTAAGTCTCTAACCGATAAATCTTATACGTGGTACTCTCATCTGTCCCCAGGCAGTGTGGCCACGTGGGAGGACATTCACGTTCAATTTGTACAGAATTCTTCTTAGCTGAAGATGAATTCACTCTTACCTAACTGACTCGAGAAAAATAGAAGCCCGACGAGGATGTAGTGATGTACATCATAAGATTTCACGAGCGCTATCTGGATGTGAGAAAGGAGACACAAGAGTCCAAGATTTTACAAGTTTGTGAAGAAGGCTTGTTGCCAGAATATATATGCCACTTGATAAATTAAACACGGGAAGGTACGTTTGCTTCATTCCTTAAATATGCGAGGAATATTACCTTGGGTGTAAAGACACTGCCAACATCGTCGCCAGCCTTGTCAAGCTTGCTACTGAAACCATCAAGTATCGGGGAGAGGGCTACCTCCTTGTGTGAACTATGCCAATGGTGAAGGTGGAGATCACGGAGGAGGGAATCATGGCCAAAGGGGAAGAGGAATTAAGAGTAAGTTCAAAAAGGAGAACACCCCGGAGTTTCCTTACTCAGTGGAGCAAGCTCACATGACTCGAGATAACATGTGCTGACACATTGTGGCCGATATAGGACCCATCACTCGAGAAGACAGAGAGGGACTGAAGTTTTATGTGGTACATAACAGGGTGGGGCACCCAACGAGCAAGTGTTTTGATCTCAGAAAGATAATAGACAGACATGGAAAAAGAGTGGATATCGATCTACCACAAACTAACGTCAACCACAATCCTCTTCCCACACACGGAGCAAACATGGCCAGCACTTTTGACGAGGAGGCATAACGAATGATGAGGGAGAATAAAATCCAGGAGGAGGATGTTGCAAATTATGTGGAAGAGTGTTCATCCCAAACGTCTTATTTGACATTGGAAGAAGATATGGGGATGAGTGGAGTGCAGTTGATGACTTGAGCAGATAACTGGAAGCTTGCTCCTTGGGGTGGGGGAGGGGGGGTGTTAAATGCGGTGATAGCATACGATGAGTCATCATATACAGGTGTAGAGGAGGTTTATGAGTTAGAAGAAGAGCATAACCTTGGGTGGAATGTGCGGTAGTAGCAAGGTCGTAAAAGTTCAGTTGGTTTTTTGAACAGGTTGGACTGTCGAAAGATTCTCAACTGGAGGCCACTCGAGCAATCTTGGAGATCGCTAAGAAAAAATGACCCCACACTTACGATGGAGAGGTTCAATGGCCAATCTAGTAAAGAAATTCCTTTTAGAGGTTACCTTTTCGGAGGCAGATCATTTGGTTAGTGATTCGGCATGAATACTCTATTTATTCACCCTTATACTTATGAATTTTAGCCCCCTTGAGTACCTTAATTCCTATATTTATGCTCGTTAACCAGAAAACCACCGTTTTATATGTTTACATGCTATATGAGGTATAATTGAGCTTTTGTAGGTATTTTGGTGCTTAGTGTAAAGTTCGGTAGCATTTCGATGAAATTTCATTGACATTCGCACACACAAGGGAAATTTAATCATTTCACAATTTGGGAATCTGGTCCAATGTCTTCACATAAGTTGAATCCCTTTGAATTCTCTTCGCGTGGCCGCAAATGGTGCGCAAATCTGAGTTGTATCGAAGTTGTTGTGGCATTTTTAGGAAGGTTTTGTCTTTAAAAGCACATTCAAGGGCATTTTAGTCATTTCATCATTTGGGTTTTTGGCCTAATGTCTTCTTGGATGTTGTAGGTCTCTGAGTTATCTTTGCTTAGCCTCCTACCGTGCCTAATTCCGAGATACAACGAAGAACTTACGGTATTTTCTGTATTGTTGGACAAAGCTGAAAATTGTAGGCCTCCTAAACCGAATCAATTCGATTTAGACCAGTACACCAAATTTTCATTCCGAATCGATTCGAAATGGAACCGAATCGATTCGGCCCTATTTTCCCTGTTTTTCTTTTTACAATTTTTCCACTAGAGTTTAGTTTAAATACATTTTTATCTTCTTTTTTGGGGGAGAACCATTATAAAACTTCATTTCTAGCTTAGTTTTGCTTAGGGTTTATTGTTGGGAGCCACCCTCTCCTCCATTTTTGCCCACCATTAATGTAACCTTTACTATTCATCTTCTTCTCTGTCTATTTCCTGCTTTATTTATTTATTTATTTCATGCCTAGATAAATAGGTTTAGTGTATTTATTTATTTATTTATTTATTTATTATTTCCTATAGTTAATTTGTTATTTAATTAGTTCAATTCACGTATTGTTCTTAGTATAAGGGTTGGGGTCATTTCTCCCCATTAATGGGCGTTGAGCTCCGAAAGTTAGTTTTTGGGGAAAATTGCATTTAGTTGAAACCTCGTGTATTAAAGTCGGATTATTATGCATTTAACTTTCTTTGTCATGCAACGTTAGTGTTTATAGCAATAATCCGAATTTAAGACGTGTGTGACCATTTTTGATTAAATGTTTTATCTCGCATTTTTGGGTTAAAATCTCTTCATGTGTGATGTTTATGATTAACTAAAAATGCTCGGTCAAATGTTTTCGAA
Source organism: Sambucus nigra (assembly GCA_949130495.1). Taxonomy (NCBI): domain Eukaryota; kingdom Viridiplantae; phylum Streptophyta; class Magnoliopsida; order Dipsacales; family Adoxaceae; genus Sambucus; species Sambucus nigra. The sequence goes on along the minus strand of OX422219.1, from coordinate 15,859,874 downwards.
CCGAAATTCTAATTATGCATTGTTTACCCCGGGATTCCAACTCTCATTTCATTAATTGCAGTATAGTGTTAACTTCTTATTTTTTCTTTTTACCATTTTCAACCCATCTCCTTTTACACTTTTATTTTTGAAGTGATAAATCACTTACGATTTATACGACATTCCCTGTGGATTCTCGATACCCGAACTGACCGCTATACTCCCTTATCGAGTATAGTCACACTTTAGGTTTTTTGTATTGAGGCGATGAACCGAAAACAACGTTAGTGCCCTTACACAAACACACGGTTCGCGCTTAATCAAAATGGCGCCGTTGTCGGGGAATGTTTTGTTTTAGATTGTAATTGTTTTATTATTTCATAATATTTTATTATTTTGTAATTGTATTCTTTGCCTTAACCTTTTTTGCAGGATTGCACATTTGAGCGCTAAGAAACTTTGAATTCTCGGTGGCACACTCTTCTATATGGACTTTCCATCTAACAACCATTCGGTAATCATGTCTTATTTTATAGTTATGTCGGTAATTCTAATTGTTCTTTATTTGGGAGCAGTTCTCAAACTTTCTATCCTTAAGAATCTGCGCTTCGACCTATCACCGTACCTGAGGGTCTTCGAATTCTTGAGAATGAAAGACTTGAAAACATTTATTTGGAAGAAAATAGTTGTTGGCAGATTGAGTTGGATTCATTATTCGAATCCAACGACGATTTTTCTTTCGATACTTATGAAGTTGAAGAAGAGTTTCAAAAAATGAGGAGTCCGAGGGTCTAGAACCAAGGAAGCCTACTTTGAAAGAATCATTTCTTCTTTTCACCCAAGGCATGGATAACATTCGTTTTTGGTTTGTGTGAGTCTTTTATACATGTGGCATGTGGAGGAAGTCTCTGTGCTTAAAATTTCAATTTTTGGAGGGGTTGCTCGCCAAATAGTCAAATTACTACAATTTTTTTTACATCTTTTGCTCTCTCCTGTGCAAGAGACAACCACTGATAAACTTTTCTAACTGAGAATACTAGAAACTATGGGTTTTGGAAGCAATGATTCTTGTTGGCAAGGAAGGGAAAAATGGTTCTTTTTTTTCTTTTCTTATTATTCATCTTTAGACCTCTTTGTCCTTTTGTTGAGAGAGGTAGAAATAATTTTCATATTTCTTTTCTAACTCTCAGGTCTCAAACACGCAAGATAGAGAAATATGAGCAAAGCTGATATTTATTGTGCATGAAAGAGAGTATATTCCTCGAGGCCATTCAAGATCAAAACCCCCCATATATTTGAGGAGATTATTGCGTAAGCTTTAAAAACCTCCCCTTTTTCTTAACAGAAATAATTGTAAGGATTTCAGCGGTGAGGCTATCTGTGAGAAAGTTACAAAGCATTTTTTGGCGATAAGTCTCTTATTTAACTGTCCAGCAACCCAACTTAGTCTTAGCTGGTTTTGTATTTTGGCGAAATCTTATCCTAGCAAGTCTCTTATCCAGCAAGGCTTGTCGAGGAACCCAAACTAGCCTTAGCTAGTTTTGTCTCTTACTTAATTTGTCGAGACACCCAGCCGTTTGTGCTAACGGAGGACATTTATTTTTAATCAACTTATGTATACTTTTTAGACTTCTCTCGATACATGGTACTATTTATGAGTATAATAAATATATTCTAAAAGCTATATATGATTACACCATTGCTTGCCATAATCAACGGATAATTCCACTTGAATCGGTCTTTGCCTCTCTATTTTATATTATTTTATTTTATTCATCATAATATAAATAAAATAATAAACAACATGCTCTGATTGTCGTTCTTAAGATTAACAAGAAAACACGTGGCTTTTAAAAACTGCAATACATTTATGTGGATAAAATCCATAAAATTAATTATAGATACTACTTTTTTTTAGTGAGCTATACCAATAAACAACTAATATGCATGTTTTCATATTTTATCATCGGGCATCTAAAAAATTATATCATGTGATTTTTTTATCAAGTAAATCAGTTAGCACATATATGAAATGCTCGTAAAACACAAATCAATTGTTGTGAAATGAACATATTCAACAAATAATAAAGCAAGGTAAGTTTACTTAGCTGATCAAGATAAATATATGTCCTACAAGTAGTAGAGTCTCCTCTAAAGTGTCCTTGAGGGTGAATCCTCCACCGCCCCTTTCTTTGCTAGAGGATTTATCGGGCACCATTTTTTTTGTCGCTGCTACCTTTGGCACTGTTTCTCTATCTCTTACGAGAATTGTCACTGATGCAACTATTTGTTCAGGTGCCACCTTGGGCGGTGGAGCCACCTCTACAGTTGCTGGTGCTGCAGCGACTGCCCCTTCAGAGGAGGGCTGCTGCAATCAATGGAGAAAATGCTACTGCACTAGTTGGTCCTCCTTGAGGAGTAGGTTCTCTAGCTCCGGTCATTACCACCTCCTCTTAGGTGGTCTGTTCACTATGTACTCCATTTCCAACGGGAGTGTCTTCAAAGAACAGCTTCTTAGAAACATTATAACCTTCATTGTCCATGGTAGTGAGGATAGCTCCCCAGCAGAGTCGCCAAATGTAAGAGGGTAGTTAACTGGGTTCTATGAATAACTGGAAAGGGTGATGCGTGACCCACTCCAATGGACTCTACCTTCAAGGTCTCCAAGGTTTCAAGAGTAGCTGAGTATAAAAAGCTTCCATTATTGGTAAAAATGGAGTAATATCTATGAACCTCCTCCTGAAAATATGAAACTTCACAAATAACAATATCAACTTGGAGAATAAGGATCTCCTGAGAATGATGGTTGTCAAGGTGGGAGTGAAGAAATAAGCACTCATCACTTAGAGAGAGAGCAGTGAGAGAATACTAGAGAGGTTTCGCCTGACTACAACGTCCTAAGAATAACCATTCACCAGAAAAATCGGTCACCAACTAAGAACGACCATGCACTACCACCCATGGAATCAAGAAAGAGCTCACAGTCTGTCAATCCTTACCATGTTTGAACCTGGTAAGCTTCACCGCATTGTGTCAAATTAAGACACAATCTCCACTCGTGGTGGTGCCCTTTTGTCAATTCCTTTATGTTTCCGCCTTACGGCCATATTCCCCCAAACCCCAAAACTTTGATTTCTCTTAAGGTGCCAGTGGAGTCCTAAAAGAAAAATCCACTGATCCCTGGTCGACATCGTTTATGGTTGAGACTAAGACAAAATTTGATCGTCTTCGAGCCCCCAACTTTCAATCTTGATTATCGAAAACATCATTGTCAAATGCTTTCACACTTGTTCGTCTTTTATAAATTTAAGAACTTCACCTCTACTGTCACGTCCCGATTTCCCGAGCATGAGGGTTACTTGATAATAATTCTAAACCATAAACATATTTGGAATACTAAAATAACTGGGGCATTGATTTATACTCAAATGGATTACAACTGAAATCTAAGAATTTATTCTTATTATAGACTTCTATAAAAAAAAAGTATTTCTCCTGTCATCTATGCTCATTTTCTTCTAATATGACCTTTGCTTGCTTCTCTGTATTAAGTGATCTCTGAAATATTCATCATAGCCTATAGGATAAAAATAACTGAAAAAGAAGAAATAAGCAAAACTTTGCCTAGTAGATGATTCTAATTCTATAACAAGTATAAAAATAATTTTCAAGATATAATCTTGTTTTGGATGATAATAACATCAGGAGTACAATAAGAAATTTGATTCAACAGTGAGATATGATAACGTTAAAAATAGAAATATCAGAGGCTAGATCTGGTTAAAAGCTACGGATTGTTTCTAAACAAATAACCCATAATTATCTGTCCAGAGGCTTTAGGGTAATAGCAAATACATACAACTAAAATCAATCCAGTTAAATTGGAGATAATCAATCCAGATAACTGGAGATAAAAGTAATCGTGCAAAACCGTATGTTAGGCAATAACCAGGCCCGCAAACATCTGAGTCCTTCAGGCCAAATAATACAGTCGTGAGTATAACGAAAGATTATTCCCTTATCGTAATTCATGTTATAAATAAGTAACCGGGTTACAAAGCATCATACGAAATAATATGATCGCATAATCATTCAAATAAATGAATCAATTGAACGTAAACAGTTGAACTACTTAAATGAGTTCCTCAATGAGAATATAGTATACCGAGTCTATCACAAAGTGATATCAACGATAGGCGTAAATCAATAGCATTGCGAGAAATAATATTGAATAAGAAATCACCTACCAGTATTTACGAGCTTTACGTGACATTCCGGGATGTTCCATTGTTGTATTCCATTTCCCGTATATAGTTTTGCTCCGGGGTTTAAATAAAAGTGGGCATATCAGAGTTTGGGAAGAATGGTTTGGGTTTATGGCAACTTACGGTGTTCGAATAATACAAAATAATTCTCATGCTATAAAAAGAATTTTATATATAAATTCTGTTTATATATTTTTCTTAAGCACGTTTAGTGCCATAACAACCTTTCTATAATTCTTTGGCGAGATAAATAACATTTTGAATTTCGTAAATAAGGTTTATGTAGTAACTCGATATTTGAATAAAATCATTTTTCTAAAAAAAAATACTCTTTAAATGTAATTAAGGGATTCAATTTGTTTAAATAAATTGAATAAACAACAATCTAATATTTTATTTAAAATATTATCCGAGTCAAATATTTAGTTTGAACTATTTTAACAAAATCTTCAAATCAAGACATGTTTTTCGAGTATTGTCTCGATATGTGATTCTAAAAAAATATATTAATTTCTAAAGTTGGTCCAAGATAAATTGCGTAATTAAATTAATTAAAATAATAGTCCTTGTCGATCATTTTTATATTATCCGAGTGTCAAACATTTGGTACGGGTAATTATAATTTAATGTTCGTGACACAAAATAAATTTAGAAAAAAATCGACCCCCCCCCTTTATTTAGACGATAAACCAACGGTCATGCCACTTCCAAATTGAACCAACACAACAAAATAAATAATCCAACACCTGCATAATCACAATTTTTAATAAATATGAGCCGTAATATACTCTCGAATTATAAAAAGACTTAACCTCGAGTTGTTTTGTGTCGTGACTCGATTAAATATATTTCAAAAAGAAAAGGGACACTTTTATTAAAAAAATGACAATGAGTCCAATATATATAAAAAATGGACGTTTACTCGTATGTGTCGAGATCTCGTGTTTACGATAATTTTTATACAAAAACTAAGTCAAAATAATAATTGACAACAAAATTTCCAACTGTTTTCTCGTAATCCAAATACCCAATTACAGTACCCAAAATCAAACCTGAGTCGTGACGAAATTCCAACTCAAAATACGAATTTCAGTTGGGAAAAACCTATATATATATAAAGAAACAAACAGTAACAGTTGGAAAAAAACCCAGTGCGCTCACAATTTTTGACACAATAATCCGTTTACGGTAATAATCCGAACATGACCCGAACATGACACGATTAACTTGTATAGATTTAAGAGTAACCAAAACTTATAATAAAATTAAAATCATCACGACCCGAAAATGACACGACTAACCCGAATTGACCCCGATTGGGGTTTCTTTGGCCACTGTCGGCCACTATCATGGCAGGGGTGGTGGTCGACTTCTCAGAACACGCACACACACGCACGTATACATATATACATACATATATAAACACAGAAGCTTAGAGCTTCAAAACTGGTAGCAAAGAAAGAGGAAAAAAAATAGATGAAGAAGAAATAGTTGGGGTTTCGGCCGGGCATGGCTTCGGAAGAGACTGGTCCGGTGGCTAGGGGTGATGGGTTAGGGGAAAGAGGAGAAGCCGGAGGTGGCTCGGGTGAGGTAGAGGGAGGTCGACAGAGGTTGGGGGTTTGGGGAAATGGGGTTTGGGGATTTTGATTTCAAGGGTTTGTGGGACATTTTGTAAAGAGAGAGTAATTGAGTTGTGAAGAAATATACAGAGGCTAAGGTTTCTTTTATAGGATTTAGATGGATACAGTCAGCTTGGATAACTATATAATTGTGTGTATTTGGTACTCGCATAAAATTTCAGAGTTTAACAGTGTGTACATCATCTCGGGTATATAGCATATTTGAAAAGATAGTTCGTGAATTTATAATTGATCAAAGTCGGTATTCTCGTGATTAGTGATATAGCATACTTATATAAGGAAAAATGACATAATCAAGCATATAAACAAAGAGAGGTTTCAAATAATTAATAGGCATTTTTACAAGCTTTTGCAGGTATCGAGTGTCAAAACAGAGGTTTCGGTGATATGGTTCGTATAGAGTATGAAGTTCGTTTCATGCAATGCATTCCGTCATACTATACGAATGAGTACGGGTAAGACAATAATATAGGTTAAATCATGGATTTCGGAATAACAGTATTGTTTAGTTGTTCGCAGAATAGGTATTTGAAAATATAGGTCGAGGTTCAACAATTTTACATTCGAGAGTTTAAAGATCGGCTTTCCAAAATTTGATCCACACGAAGTTGATGTTAACTAAATCGTAAATCATATTTTTAGGATCCTTGTAATTAATCGAAAGAAGTCTCGTATTTTAGGCTAATGATATGTATTCTTAATCGTCACTTGATCAATCTAAAATGTTTTAACCTTCATTTACAATAAGAAATATTTTCTCGACTACTTCGTCAAGTTTTGATTCAAAGTTTACATAATTCTAGGCATCATATGGTAAAAGTAAATAAATGACAAAGGCAATTGCCCGTGAAGTTGAAAGATATTAATTTGGAATTATGCTAACAATGACTTAAAACTTCTGATGATTTCAAGCTTCACTAATTATGGTAAACATAGGCAAAGTGCGATGATAAAATGTTGATTACGATTACTAGATCGAATATTTTGTATTATCTAAATACCAAGGTTATTATAAGAATTTTAATCCACATTCTGGTGATACTGTACTTTACGTTTGTTTCCTCCACTAGCATTTCTATTGCTAAAGAACTTGTTAAGGAAGTACTAAATTATTTTACTATGTTTGTGAAATTGTTTGTCGGTTCATTGAAAAAATACATTATTTATTCATAATGGTTTATAATTCCGAGAGTGGTCTACTTAAAGTTTCACATACTAAGGAAGAACGTATCTAGGATCTTGACGAAATATCTATTTAACTTCATGAACATCATATTAACGTATCTATAGAATTTGATTCTTACGAAGTTACCAAATGGCATCGTATGACAAGGGTTGAGTATTTTAAGTAGATCCATTAATTTTACTGGTTCTCGAATTTATAAGGATTTACTAAGGGTTACTACATGTATGATGTCTAACAGTGTAGAATTATTCTCCGAAGATCTTTCATATTTATGCAAGACGAAAGGATTCTTTAAGGTACATCAGGGTTATCCTATAAATTTGAAAATTTTGAATCTCATATATGGGTAGGATTTTCATAATCCAAGATGTAATACCGACGATGAAAAGAATTTCTTTACACATAGTTCTTACGACAATGACAACGAAGTCACTAAAATCTATACAGTTTTAGGAATAAGATACTATTATCAGGAATATGCTTATAAGAATGTATTGCTCTCAACAAATATATATGCCGATGTATCTTAATACTTGGGCTTACTCTAATTGGGTCCTATAATCAAGGTAAAAAATCCCGATGAGGTTTCGTTTAAGCTCATGTGTTTGAGGTGGTAGATATAATCTAAAAGAGTATGTTCTCATCCCAAAATTTCATATAAATTGAGTTTCTAAGTACGTTGGTGTCACTAGGACATGAGTTACTGGATTTGTTCATGCTAATCAAGTTACTATAAATTTTTCTACTGGGAAAGTAATTGACTAGTTCTCTTTCAAAGCAAAATTTAAAATTGACGAGTCGGTTTACTTACCATTCATACTGACTTGTATCCTTGAGACGTATGAAATATTTAAATAATAAAATTCATTATGATGCGATCCTATTTTTTTTCCGGATCTGAATGAGTTAAAAGGAATTCACGAAAATACTAGTGCCTTATTTGGTCTTGGTGACAATTACAATATTTCCTCGAAAAATTCTTAATGTATTATTATATCAGCTACTACTAATATTCCTTCTCTGCATGATATCTTCTTAAGTTCCGAGGGTATACCTTGAATCTAGAATGGTGAACTTTTGGTGATATTTATCAGGGGCATGTAATCTATTTCTAAATTATATGTTTGTTTCCCTATCATAAAATAATTCTCGGTTCTCATTCTGGTTGGTGTTTCATAAAAAAGGAACATCAATGATTTTTATTCTAAGGTTTTCTTTCTCAGGTTCAGATAGGTAACGATATTGGTGACATTTGGAAAAAGTGCGGGGTTTGCTAAAGTTCACATCGTTCATTAGTAGCAACAACATTCTATAAGATCAAATGGTCAAGTTTCTTAGTATGGTTTGGAATAAGGTGTCAGATGCAACGTTTATCTTTCTAAATGATAGTCTAACTTGATTTGTATACTTTCTAAAGTCCATTCGGCTTTTCTATTTCCAACTCAAGTCCTATCGGTTAAAAGCGTATTCCAAACCTGGGCGACCTGAAGTTACTTGGTATTCTAATCGTCTACAAGATTAGGGTCTCATATATTTATCCAAAAGGTAACACAAATATAAAAGTTAGAAAATACTCTTAGATGGGTCTAACTAGATATCTGAAGTGCTGGTAATAGGGTAAACATAAGTAGAGATAAGAAGGTATGAATCGATGACTATCTTAATTTAAATAATTACGGTACATATAACTGATAACGAAATGTGTTAATAATTTCAGATGCTAAAGGATTTAATTTTATTCTTAATTCGTTGATGATTTTGAATTCTAAAATGTCATAAGAGTACTATATTTGAATAATTATTTCGGGAAACCTGGTAAATATTTGTATAAAAGAATTCTAAAATTAAATAGGTCACCAATTCAATATATCTGTTAAAAGGCCTTACATACGTTGCAAGTAATTGAGTTGTACTGAATAAGGAGCTAGGTAATGTAAAGTTTATCGTAACATAATAGGAATACATGTTTGTCGAACGTAACTTATCTGACGTGATCATGAAATCTGCATAGTTAAAGCATAAGATTCAAGTAATAATCTATAAATTGTATTACTATTAACGAGTAATGATAATTTCAAAATAACTTAATAAGAAACGGAATAGGTAATCTGGGACTAAGGATTTCAGAAAATGCAAAATTCTAGTTTATTAAAGTAAACAACTACTATTTCATGTACAACTCAAGTTGTTTTGATAATTTATGCAGAAAGTCATTAACGCGAGTTGTTAACATTCACATGGTTTATTCTTTTTTTCCTTTCCAAAACATAGAAAAACAAGGGAAGGTATTAATTTTTATCATTTACCTGCCAGGGGAGAAAAGCCATATTGTCCAAAAACAATATTCTGGGTTCCATGTTAAGGTTCGTTTTGGAAAATGGTTTATAAGAAAAATACGTTTGGGATATCCAAATCATGTAGGGGTATGAAATAAACTTTCATGTAATTACAACTAGGCTCGTTGTTTAGGATAAAAATTATATTTTACTACCGAGACCGTAGTATTTATGGTGATAAAATTTTCAGTATTATCCTGAATAATAGTAAATTGTGAAAATAATTAACAGTGGCTATGAGGCATATTGTATTGGTACAATAATCGGAATGTGTAACCAATTTACGTAGAATTAAAAAAAATTATAATCAGGGGTAATATCTAGTAAATAATATCTTTATGTTCTAAAGAGTAGAACAGTCAATCGTAATATTTCTAATGCCTTTAACTGTCTTCTAAAATAACTCCCAATATTCACTAATGATTTTTTTTTGAATAGTTGCTTATCTACTCCTGAACATGTACCATTCTAACATAAGCATCTTCTCGTAATCTAATGGGAATAGTGTACAGTATAACAAGAGTACAATGCGAAAGCTGATAATAAAAGTTCAAATAGAGAAATGAAATAACTTTCAAAGATGAAAGTTTTTGGAATTCCAAGTGAAGTAATTTATTTTACAAGGGGAGTGTCAATTGAATATTTTTAGACAAAACAATAGTGCTGTAATTACAGACTTGTGGAGTATATTGTATAAAATCCCGGCCTAAGATAAATTTTCTTAGTATGTCTCTAAATCCTCAATCGTATCGTTCAGAATCCAAAAATTCTTAATGATTCATTCGATCACGTATATCTAAATATTGAAACTAATCACATATCTCCAATTCGTAGTTCAAGGATTTATTCTCGTAATCCATCTATCTAAATACCTTCCAAATATCAATTACCATTGTATCTTCCAAAACCCTTTTCCTAAGAAAAATTCCTGATATCATAATGGTAATTTCGAGATTGATGACCAGACTCAAATATAAGTATCATATTCTTACAATCTAACTATCCTAGTGGTAAACCCAACTATGTCCCGAATAGGAGTATGAAACTGGTGCTCTGATACCACATTATCACATCTCGATTTCCCGAGCGTGAGGGTTACTTGATAATAATTCTAAACCATAAACATATCCAGAATACTGAAATAACTGGGGCATTGATTTATACTCAAATGGATTACAACTGAAATCTAAGAATTTATTCTTATTACAGAATTCTATATATATAAAAAAAAGTATTTCTCCTGTCATCTATGCTCATTTTCTTCTAATATGACCTTTGCTTGCTTCTCTGTATCAACCGATCTCTGAAATATTCATCGTAGCCTATAGGTACCTGATAAAAATAACTGAAAAAGAAGGAATAAGAAAAACTTTGCCCAGTAGATAATTCTAATTCTATAACAAGTATAAAAATAATTTTCAAGATATAATCTTGCTTTGGATGATAATAACATCAGGAGTACAATAAGAAATTTGATTCAACAATCACAGTGAGATAAGAATAATGATACATGATGATATTGCTAAAAATAGAAATATCAGGGGTTAGATCTGGTTAAAAGCTGCAGATTGTTTCTAAACAAATAACCCATAATTATCTGTCCAGAGGCTTTAGGGTAATAGAAAATACATACAACTAAAATCAATCCAATTAAATTGGAGATAATCAATCCAGATAACTGGAGATAAAAGTAACCGTGCAAAACCATATGTTAGGCAATAACCAGGCCCTCAAACATCTGAGTCCTTCAGGCCAAATAATACAGCCGTGAGTATAACGAAAGATTATTCCCTTATTGTAATGCATTTTATAAATAAGTAACCAGGATAAAAAGCATCATATGAAATAATATGATCGCATAATCATTCAAATAAATGAATCGATTGTACGTAAATAGTTGAACTACTCAAATGAGTTCCTCAATGAGAATATAGTATACTGGGTCTATCAAAAAGTGATATCAACGATAGGCGTAAATCAATAGCATTGCGAGAAATAATATTGAATAAGAAATCACCTACCAGTATTTACGAGCTTTACGTGACATTCCGGGATGTTCCATTGTTGTATTCCATTTCCCATATATAGTTTTGCTCCGAGGTTTAAATGAAAGTGGGTATATTAGAGTTTGGGAAGGATGGTTTGGGTTTATGGCAACTTACGGTGTTCGAAAAATACAAAATAATGCTCATGCTATAAAAAGAATTTTATATATAAATTCCGTTTATATATTTTTCGTAAGCACGTTTAGTGCCATAATAACCTTTCTATAATTCGTTGGCGAGATAAATAACATTTTGAATTTCGTAAATAAGGTTTATATAGTAACTCGATATTTGAATAATATCTTTTTTCTAAAAAAATACTCTTTAAATGTAATTAAGGGATTCAATTTGTTTAAATAAATTGAATAAACAGCAATTTAATATTTTATTTAAAATATTATCTGAGTCAAATATTTAGTTTGAACTATTTTAACAAAATCTTCAAATCAAGACATGTTTTTCGAGTATTGTCTCGATATGTGATTCTAAAAAAAAAATATTAATTTCTAAAGTTGGTCCAAAATAAATTGTGTAATTAAATTAATTAATATAATAATCCTTGTCTGTCATTTTTATATTATCCGAGTGTCAAACATTTGGTACGGGTAATTATAATTTAATGTTCGTGACACAAAATAAATTTAGAAAAAAATTGAAAACTCCCCCCTTTATTTACACGATAAACCAATGGTCGTGCCACTTCCAAAATGAACCAACACAACAAAATAAATAATCCAACACCTGCATAATGACAGTTTGTAATAAAATGACCTGTAATATACTCTCGAATTATAAAAAGACATAACCTTGAGTCGTTTTGTGTCGTGACTCGATTAAATATATTTCAAAAATAAAAGGGACACTTCTATTAAAAAAAATTATAATTGAGTCCAATCTTTTATCTTTTATATACTATAATATGCTATACAAGGAATTAATAATACTTATCAACTAAATCATCCACATGTCACAGATAATTTTCTTTCTCTCTCCTCTCATTTATTCCATATGTTTTCCTTCGTCTCCCTCTTAACTTCAATACATTTGGAACCTTTTGGTTTGCCAAAAACTATCCGTATGTGGTCATACATTTATACCTATGAAAAGGTGGCATTGGGAGAAGATAAATAAAAAGGTTGGGGAACCAAAAAGTTTCGAATTCATCCAAATGTTTATTTCTCTATCTTTACTTATTCTCTATTCTTTTCTTAACTCTTAATTGTTTTCTTAACTAAGTAAATCTTGTACGTCATTTGAGAATACAAAGTAATAAATCATCCTCCTCTTTAGAATATATCCACGTGGCAATCCATAACAAAACATTAAACCCCTCTAGGATCTCACGTCTGTCCCTCTCAATCAATTCCTTTTTTCTCTCTTTAAAAATCCCTCTTCAATTCCCTCCATTTCATCTCTAAAATGCCCCTCCATTTTTCCTTCATAAACATCTTCCATCTCTTCACGTCTCTCCAAAAATGCCTCTCCATTTTTCCTCCACAAACATCCTCCATCTCTCCACCTAAACTGGAAATGTTATGAAGGCACCAAAAGGTAATCACAGATTGTTTTTCTTTTCAAAGAGGAAGGACGGTTCAAAACAGAAGAAGGGCTTTTTAAAGTACCTTCAGGTATTCTCTCAAAGTTGTTTTCTACATCTAAATAATCGGGGGATTTCTTTTTCTGGAATTTAGGTGTGCCAATTTTTAGCATAGATTTTGGGTAGGGTAAGTTAATGCGGTGTGACACTTTACTAGAAGAACAACTATCAGAACCGTTTTGAAAATCTTCAGATTCTTTGTACATGAAAAGTTTCTTCATTTCAGACTTGGAACTGCCATTACTCTCCTTCGACTTGAAGATGGAGACCTTATCTTTGATAACAACTGCTTTGGATTTTCCAAAAGCAAAGTTATTTATTTTCAATTTTAATTGTGATGTTATTTGTTTTCAATTTTCATTAGTGGGAATAAGGAATATCCACCACAGATGACGACGAAGATCACCACCGCACTGTCGATGAAATTCTCCTCAATAACTCCGATTCTCCATCTTTATCTTCATTTGCATCTTCTTCCAATCAATTCACTCATTACGACAACATTTTCTCAGGTAATTCCAAAACCTCTAAAAAACTTTAGTTCAAAATCACGTTATTTTTTAAACATGTGTAAGTTTAATTTTTATAGGTCGATTTGAAACTATTCCCGTTGATGAAATTTATGCGAATTTATCCAAAAATATTTTATGAAATTAATATTTACTAATCTAAAATTCGTTTATATGTGTACATATTGTATCTGGGAGGACGGGTGAATATGGGTTTGGGAGGGAGAAAGAAAGTTCTTATTTTGGGAGTCTTTTCAGATTTTGTTTTTTCTTAGTATTTTTTAGTGTATTATTTTCTATGGTTATTATATAGATTTTTAAGGAACGGAGATATTAATATCCTGTTGTTAATTGACATTTATATAGATGTGATGATGTAGTTTGGTTCTTTTATGCCAGCGTCTTGGACCTTAGATCAATTTTTATTCAGATATTTATTTTATTGTAGCTATAATGTTGCACCTGTTTTCGTATTAAAGGAGGAACCCTACTTCCCTGAATGAGTAATCAACTAGAGTAAAATTTTGGTAGGGGTGCTTGTGTAAAATATAATTTCCTTTGAGAACTAATAAGTTATGGTTTGAAGAAATTGAATGTCGTTTCGATAAGAAATTATAGCTTAGTTCACAAATCAATATGTTATAATTTGTTAACTTTTATAGTGTTTTCTTTTAGTTTTAGAATGTTTGAAATGCATTTTTTCAGAATGTTTATTGAATTTATTATGTTTGGACAATTTCTTACCTGATTAACAGGGTTATTTGGACTTTGGATCATCAAATTAATGTTTTCTGTGAATATTTTTAAGTTTGTTGGATTTGTATGGTTTTTTCCTTTGATGTGCGAAATTTATATCCCGACTCGCGCATCACGCAGGTTTACACCTAGTATATATAAAAAAATGGACGTTTACTCGTACGTGTCGAGATCTCGTGTTTACGATAATTTTTATACAAAAACTGAGTCGAAATAATAATTGACAACAAAATTTCCAACTGTTTTCTCGTAATCCAAATACCCAATTACAATACCCAAAATCAAACCTGAGTCGTGACGAAATTCCAACTCAAAATACTAATTTCAGTTGGGGAAAAACATATATATATATATATATATATATATAAATATAATGCTCCTGTGCGGACTAGTCCGCATTTTAAGACTGCGGATCGGACATGTGTCACCTAACGTTGCGCTTAGAAATTATCGCCTAAATTATAGGCACGTTCTCTCTCCTTTTTGGTCTCACCGCCAGGTGAGCCATGTCCGGTCCGCACAAGGGCAGGACTATATATATATACATATAAAGAAAAAAATCGTAACAGTTGAAAAAAAACCCACCCCGATTGGGGTTTCTTTGGCCACTGTCGGCCACTACCATGGCAGGGGTGGTGGTTGGCTTCTCAGACCACACACACACACACACGCACATATATATACATACATATATAAACACAGAAGCTTAGAGCTTAAAAAATGGCAGCAAAGAAAGAGAGAAAAAAAATAGATGAAGAAGAAATAGTTGGGGTTTCCGCCGGGCATGGCTTCGGCGGAGAAGGAGGTCGGTGGTCAGGGGTTCCGGTGCAGAGGCTGGTCCGGTGGCTAGAGCTGATGGGTTAAGGGGAAGAGGAGATGCCGGAAGTGGCTCGGGTGAGGGAGAGGGAGGTCGACAGAGGTTGGGGGTTTGGGGAAATAGGGTTTGGGGATTTTGATTTCAAGGGTTTGTGGGACATTTTGTAGAGAGAGAGAGTAATCGAGTTGTGAAGAAATATACAGAGGCTAAGGTTTCTTTTATAGGATTTAGATGGGTAGAGTCAACTTGGGATAAATATGTAATTGCGTGTATTTGGTACTCACGTAAAAATTTTAACGAGTATAAATTTTTATAATGCTAGAAATTTCAACCAACTATAAATTAGAATTGGAGCGCGTAGGACATGTTTTTGTAATTTTTTCGCATTGACATTACTTTTGAATTACGCTAATTTATGCACACTTTTAATTCGAATAATAATTTAAAATTTATTAGTTTTAATCTCGTTCTACTATCCGTTTATATGAAAAAAAATTATTTGAATACGCAATTAAATGGGACGACCTTATTTTCATGTTACAGGGCATACATATGGGTCGTAAGCGTCGCGCAATTTATTAAAAGTCCATAAAAGGTCTTTTTTGACACACAAAATAAATAAATAAATAAATAAAAATAAAAATATAAATCCAGGTTATTACATCTAACTTTGAAATACGAATGACCCTACCTATCCCTGTTAATCATTACTCCGATCCCGAAGGCCAATGTAATAGGACTGAAATCCTATTATGTTATCCCATACTAATGTATCCAAAGAGTAGGCTTGCTTTGAGCACTCTAATTTCTTCAGATTAACAATGTCGGAGGCACGACCCGACCAGTTAAGGCCAGGAGTGCATCACCGTTAAAAGGGACGAGATGACCGGTGTACACCGATAGGCAGATTGGCCGACCCAACCCAAAGTCCAACTACGATCTTTTTAACTGCAACAACTTAAATATACACTATTAGAGCTGGAATTATCGTGGCTAGTGGCACCAGACTCGCCCTTCAATGGATCCTCGTTAAGGGATTTAGATTATACTCATTCCAATTAGCAGACTCAATGAGCCCAGTATTGTTATTTATTGTCACTACCTCACCGTGTTAGGATAGGGTAATTTGTGTGCCTGCTGCCTTCCTTAGATGTGGTAGACATTTCTCAGGCTCCCTCTCTGAAATCGAACCCTAATTCTTCGTCATCCGTCACCACCACAATAGGCTACTATCCTACCATCGAAAATTAATTATATAAAAGTTTGAATGATGCATCATCGGCACAAAGGCCGTGCGATCCGTCGAGTTATCATGAAATATCGCAACAATGGGAATATCTTGCATCAACCATTTATCTAATAAATGCATCCCTTATAGAACTAAGGGTTTGTTGTACGTATTAGCTATATAATTATACGGTTATCCAAGCAGTAGGTAGCATAAAATAAACTCTAACTGAATTAGTTCATACTTACACATGCATGGATTAATTTTTGGGAGAAGCATATGACTACTGGCAGGATCAACCAGGTAGAATTCCTCATCGATGTTGAGATTGCATGACCCCGACCGACATAATCGACGATTCAGGACAGAACCCAATCTTTGTACATAAGAAGCGAAACACTTAGTTAGGGTAAAACGAGTCCTGAAGACCCATTTATCGAAGAAGGTTCCATATCCGTGAGATCAAGTATCCTCTATGAGCCATGCATGCACACGCAGAATGGTGAGGCAAACATGGATTGTGACTAGTACTTAGAGGTTCACCAAACACTGCTTAACAAGTATTAGGATAAAAGGGACAATAACACGAGCGGATTACTTCATTAACGAGGATGCAATACGGGAAATCAACTTGAGCCCAAGGCACATATATCTTAAAGGCAACATGAAGAGGGTTGCTTAAAGGGTCTTCACCGCACAAATAGGGATTTGACCAACCTTCACAAACCAAACACAACTCACGTGCTTAAGGTGTCGCACAAGAAAAAGTCATGGTCGATATTCCATTAACATGGAGGAAACAAGAATATTCAGTCGCATAATCTTAAACCTGAACGGGACGGTGGGTGAAACATTTCTTTCCTTCTCAAGCAACAGGGATAAGAGGAAGCTGACACGCACTGACGCCATACATGTTTAGCTTCTTTTACATCGGGACAATTGGAGGATCAAATCGCACACAACATCACTTGAAAGTGGAGCCATGTACTTTGATACCACCCATGCTCCTTAGTCGTGCAAGAGCTTTCACCCCGGCACGTCCCAAGAACCCACCTCCCGCACTGGTAATTCGGCATGTTTTAGATTCCTCCAACCGAGACATCCACGCTGAACAAAGTACCTCTATATGCCAGATTCTTCATTTACTAGAACGCAAAGGACTACAGGGCCGGAGGACATGTAAGAAAGTGAGGAGCAACACCTGCATGATGCCCATGCATCATTTCGAGGGACAAGATAATGGAGATCACACGAACACATCTCAACCCCAAGGTGTTACACAAAGTAATCTCAGATTGCATGAACGTATCTCAACCCTAAGGTGATTAGAATTTTTAATCTCAGATCATATGAACACATCTCAACCCCAAAGCGATTAGAACGTTTAATCCCCCCCATGATTATGGGGGGATGCTAGGACATCACATCCCCCATGAGAAAAATCACTTTTGAAGAGTGCGACTGTGTGATAATTGATTTAAATTAAATTCGCAAGTTTCCAAGAACCTTTATTTAATTAGAGTCTACTTTTAAATAAAATAAATACAGCCCTTAAACATGTATCTAAAACAACCCATCATAAATAAAGCATGCGACACAGTAAATATGCTGAGACACAGATTTCAGGAAAAAACCCTTTCGGGTAAAACCTTTATTTCACTATGAATATATAAATCGCAATTTACAATTACATAGAGAAATCTGCAATGGATCAACGCGCAGCCAACCCACAAAGACACGCAGTCTTGAACTCAACAAGAGAATACACGCAGCACCCTCCAAGGACTCGCAGCCCAAACAACAAAGGAAGAACCACAGCTCTCCTCAATGACACGCAGTCATAACACTTTGTAGAGACTCCCTTAGCAATGACATGCAGCCCTCGGTTGCAAAGATCTCCCCACAAAGGTTGAACAGTAAAAAAATTGTGTTTTAGGGTTCAAAAGGATTCACAGGGTTTGGCAATGGTATGTGAATCAAAACATGAGTCTTGAGACTCAAAAAGGTAAAGACTTGAGGAAAAAGGACTCTCAAAATCGTCTCTAAAGTCTTGTAAACAACTCCCAGAATATGGCTTTAAATAAGGAAACCAAAAGAGATATAAAAACTCCCGGCTCTGTACGAATTTAAAATAGGCGGACCGGTCTGGCTAACAAAAAATCTAATTCCTTTCTTCTGAAGTTTTGATATTCGGATCCGTTGATGTAGAAGCGATCTTGAATTTCTTCAACGGTGTAACGACGTATGACATACATATTGATGATGGACAAAAATGTCCTTACAAATCTCTCCCTATGTCTATGCCGGTACATACATAAAAACAAACATCCAAAATATCAAATATCAAAATGCCTGTAATACCCCGTACTTTTGGCTATATTTATTTTTGGGATTAATTAATTAAATGCGTATTTATTGGAAATTAATCCGGGTTATAAATACTAATGAGATGCGTATTGGTATTTGATTATGTGCATATATGATTATATATGAACTTGGTATTATAAAATTTGTCGTGAGATTTATATACGGCAATTTGGAAATTTTGTTGAGACGCGTGGGACCGCCGCGTCACGGTATAATATTTTATTTATAAAAAGTGAATTTAAAATCTATAATCCGTATGGTCGTTTTGAGTGCGCCAACGCGTCCGGAAGGGTCGAGATAGTCAGAAAACACTAGCCGGGGGTATAGTTTGGGTCCCGGGGTAATTTTAGACCATACCGGTAACTTAAAGGGTATTTTAGTAATTTGGTATTTTTGGGTAATTAAAAGTGACGAAAATTGAGAGTTGTAATCTGATAAGGATTGACCCCAACCAACCCTTATTAACCCAACAAGCTACGGAGGTTCATTAATTAGGTTTCATAAGTTTCCCCAAAGCAAACCCTAGCCACCATAGCCTTTTGGAGAAGAAAGCTTGGAGAAGGAGAGAGAGAGAGAGGAAACTCTGCAGAAACTTCATCAAAACCAGAAATCAAACCAAGGCAAGTGACTTTATTTCCATTTAATTACTGAGAATGTCTTTTCCATGTTAGAAATTGATGAATTTCAACCGTTCTTGGAAGATAATGAAAACCCATGTAGTTTGAGGATTAGAACTTAAAAATTGTGAAGAGAATTGCATGTAGTATGATAGGTAAATGATTTCCCTTATTATAATTGTGATTAGAAGGAAAGAAAACGAATTAAATTCTGGGATTTGATGATGATATGTAGTTAGGGTTCATGTTCTTGAGATAATTGGGAAAAGTGTAGAAAGGTGTAAATTAAATTAATATTTGGATGGATTGATCCCTTAGAAACATGTTAGGATGTGACTATATATGTTTAGTATTGATTATAGACCCTAAAACGTTGTTAGGATGGACTTTGGGAGAGATTAGAAGTGTTATAAATGGTGAAAAACGATTTTTGGGAAATTCTGGGCCGAAACTGGCATCTCGTTAGAAGCAGCCCCCAGGTCGTTCGAACGAGCTCGTTCGAACGAGCTCGTTCGAACGAGCTTCTAACGAGTTGACCAGTCGTTATTAACGAGTGGGGTTTTCGTTCGATATCTCGTTCGAACGAGATGTCGTTAGAAGGGTCAGTTCGTTCGAACGAACTGGGATCTCGTTCGAACAGCCTCGTTCGAACGAGACTTCTAACGACCTGACAGTCCAAACTCGTTCGAAGCCTCGTTCGAACGAGACTTCTAACGAGTTGACAGTTTGACCTTTTTTTTTTTTTGGACTGTTTTGACTTTTGGAGTTCCGGGAGATGGTTCAAGGGTAGAGTTAGCATCCCTTTGATGATATAGTGATTGATTTGGGACTTTTGGGTTGTTGGGATTAGCAAATCATATACGAGAGTTATATTCAATGAATCATTTGGGTTGAGACGTGAGTGACTACTACGATGTGAGGATGAATTATAGCGCGTATAATTATGAACCGGAATAAAATAAGTTGTGATAACTAGTTAGTACAAGAATGCGATATGTACTACGATTAAAATACGGTATTACTAAGATGTGTGGTTACTTAGTATTAGTATATGGATTGTTTGTATGACATACCTACCATACTTGCTATCACGGGAGGTTTCGTTCGCTTAGGACCCTCTAATCCTTGTGTGCCTACGGGGGGGATATAGACTGGTACCTTGATGAACATAGGTCATAGAAAGACTTATTGTGATATTAATAAGTCCGCATGACCATGGGAGCGTAGGTATGTGCGTGACCCATGTGATGGTGACTATGTTCGCCTCCACTATTTGTGATTTGTGTTATCTGAACTATTCCTGAGAGATTCGGAATATGTGATCCTTATGTACGTGATGTACCGGGATGGATAGCAGAGTATGTGTGCACTACAGCTTAGATTGCGGGGTGCTTGTATCGTATATTTATGATGTGAATAATATACATTAAATTTAATGGAAACCCTCATGTTAATGTTGTAAAAATATTACGGTATTGTTTCGAGTTATTTAATGAGTTAACTGATCGTTATATCATTGGCATATTTAGTAACTGTGTTCACAGTAAACCTCTACTTAATTACGAGAGTTGTTATGTTATATGGAACCGATTACATGGGTAGAACCTTTGGCAGTCTAGCTAGTTATGTTGTCAGTTAGCTAGTAATATGGGTCGATATAGATGGGTACTTACGTTAGGAGTGCACAGTTAGACGAGAGGTGAGAATATCATGCGAGTGTACGTCCTAACATGTACTTTGCATTTAAAGTTTTAAATGTTTTAAAGCACTTGCAGGTTTTTAAAATGATTTCCACTTTCGGGCTCTGACCCATTTGCTTTCAAATATATTTTCTTGTAAAACCTTTTTAGGTGCCCAGCCACAAGGACACCAAGCATAGGTACTCATTCAGGTGACGTGCTGTAGCTGGTTGCGGAAGCTACAGGGATTTGCTCATAGACGCTTCTATCTTTTGGATTCCAGAGTCACTATCTATCAGTTGTAGGGCATGTTGCCCATTCCTATTTAGAGCATTTTTACATTTCAGTTTTCAGATTCTAGTATGTATTGCTCAGTATTCAGTTTTAGTTATTTATTTCAGTTTACATATCAGTTGTGGGATTTGTATTGAGGAGTTTTTCCTCCAGGTTTTATTTACATATTGTGATGGTTATTCATTCTATTTCAGTATGGTGAATGGTGTTATTTAGTTATTCATTACTCTTGTTGCATGTTAATCAGATTTAATAAAAATTTGGCACTTACTTTTTAAATACTAGGTGGTTAGTAATCTTTAAAAAAAATGTTTTCGACAGTAATGCTATTAACTGAGCCAACTTGGCATTTTGAATTAATTTTATAAAGGAGTAGCTACCCGGTGTTTAATTAGTCGGGGTGTCACCGGTGGTATCAGAGCATCAGGTTCTAGTGTCCTTTAGGATCTGTACGGCTATTATGTTTCCGCTACGTTTTCTTTGATATAGAGCCCTATATTTTAGGACTGTTGTACTCTTATTGTGTACGTTTCGTTCTTCAGCTATATTAAGTTTATAAACCGTGAACTTATAAACTTTGTTCTTATTTCAGATGCCTCCACGACGTGCACGACGAGTTCCCAGGAATGCTACGCCCGAACCCCAGCCCGCTCCAGTTCAGGGCATGTTGAACGCCGCTGAGGTTGCTGCTATAGTAGCCCAAGCGGTAAATGCCGCGATTGCCGTGATTCAGCAGGCACCACCGCAGGCGCCGGTTGCCGCGCCAGTCCAGGTTAATGCATTCCCGTCTGCTTGGGAACGTGTACGTGACGCTTTTCAGAAAGCGCATCCACCAGAGTTTGCTGGAAGCTCAGATGTGGTTATCTCGAGCCAATGGAGGAAGGACATGCAGAGGCATTTGAGGATGCATGAGTGCACTGATGTTCAGAAACAGGTGCTAGCTACTTTCAAGCTAGTTGGATCTGCGCTACAGTGGTGGGAGTCTATTACCACCGCGGAGGAGAGGGATACCCTCACGATTCAGGAGTTCTGGGTGCGGTTCGACCGCAAGTACTTTCCATCCGCAGTTCATACAGAGATGAGGAGGAAGCTGATGAGTTTGAAGCAAGAGGGCAAGACAGTGGCCGAGTATGAGGCCGAGTTCACTAACCTGTTGAATATCGTTCCAGACGAGATTCCAACAGAGAAGAAGAAGATAGAGAAGTTCACTGATGGGTTGAATTGGAGGATCCGCCAGCATCTGCTAGGGAACCTATCGTTGGCCACGTATTCTGATGTGGTTAATGCTGCATTACTACACTGCCAGGACCACCGTTTTCACATGGCCGAGGGCAAGCGGTCAGGGGAGTCTAGCCATCAGGGCAGGACTGGAGGGCATGGTGCCAGCGGGGCACAGACCGGTCAGGGGCAGAGACAGACTGAGCAGGGCTCCCAGCAGGGGGATAACAAGAGGTTCCGATCAGGGAACTACAGGCAGGGACAGGGAGGTTTCCGCCAGGGCCATCAGGGTCCAAACGGCCAGCAGGGGCAGAATGGGCAGCAATTCCATCAGGGCCAGCAGGGCCAAGGGAGGAATGGTAACGGCCACCAGGGCCGGGGACAGCAGGGGCAGAGGGGAGGGAACTTCCCAGGGAAGTGCTTTACTTGTGGCAAGACTGGCCATAAGAAGCAGGATTGTCCTGATAGGGGCAGGGCCCCACAGCAGCAGCAGCAGGGTGCTCGCCAGGAACCACAGAGACCTATGTTTCCCGCCGCTCTTCCTGCACCGCCACAGATGGCAGCTTTGCCACCCATTCCAGCAGTCCCAGCTCAGCAGGGGCAGCTACAGTATGGACGTGTCTACAACGTTCACCAGGCTGCAGTTCCACAGGCACCGCCCGCGATCGAGGGTACGTTTCCTATCCATGGCACTATGGGTCGGGTGTTATTTGATACGGGTGCTACACATTGTTTTATTGCTACACACTTCGCGAAAGCTTTAGGATTGTTAGCTACGGCAGAGAGCACAGTGACGTGTGTCGACTCACCATTGGGGAGTGGGTCACTTATTTTCTTTATATGCCGGGGAGTCGGGGTAGAGGTTGGTGGTTTGGTATTGCCTGCGGACATGTTAGTGTTAGACATGCATGTTCACGATGTGATTATCGGTATGGACTGGCTCGTATCATATAGGGCCATGATTGATTGCTTCAGCGGGAGCATTGTTTTTGCCATTCCGGGGCAGGAGATGTTTATAGTGGCGATGCCTCGCCCAGAGGGAGGATCGACCGCTCATCTGTATTACATAGAGGAGGATACCTCTAAGGAGGTTGTGATTCCTTTGGATTCGATCCCGGTTGTCAGGGAGTATTCGGATGTGTTTCAGGAGATACCAGGCTTACCACCCAGTCGAGAGATAGACTTCGTTATTGATTTGCTACCGGGTACGAGACCTATAGCACGTGCACCGTACCGTATGGCTCCAGCTGAGATGCGAGAGTTACGGGATCAGATAGAGCAGCTGTTAGGGCAGGGCTTTATTCGCAGGAGTACCTCACCTTGGGGCGCTCCAGTTTTGTTTGTGAAGAAGAGGGATGGTTCACTGAGATTGTGCGTGGACTACCGAGAGTTGAATAAGGTCACGATACGGAATAAGTATCCGTTGCCTCGAATCGATGACTTATTCGACCAGTTGAGAGGAGCTTCTTTCTTCTCGAAGATTGACTTGAGGTCGGGATACCATCAGTTGCGGATCAGGGAGGAGGATGTCTCGAAGACTGCGTTCTTGTCGAGATATGGTTCTTATGAGTTTCGGGTTATGCCTTTCGGTTTGACCAACGCTCCAGCAGTGTTTATGGACTTGATGAACAGAGTGTTCAGAGATTTCCTAGATCAGTTT
The DNA here is from genome assembly GCA_949130495.1 of Sambucus nigra. Taxonomy (NCBI): domain Eukaryota; kingdom Viridiplantae; phylum Streptophyta; class Magnoliopsida; order Dipsacales; family Adoxaceae; genus Sambucus; species Sambucus nigra. Next base: position 15,835,681 of record OX422219.1, on the reverse strand, counting down.
GTCATTGTCTTCATTGATGACATTCTGGTTTACTCTCAGACAGAGGAGGAGCACGCCGAGCATTTGAGGCTGGTTTTGCAGACACTTCGTCAGAACGAGCTGTATGCAAAATATGAGAAGTGCGGGTTTTGGCTGAAGGAAGTACAGTTCTTGGGTCATATTATTTCCGACCAGGGAATATCGGTTGATCCAGGGAAGGTATCAGCGGTGAGGGAGTGGGGACAGCCCACGACACCAACGGAGATTCGTAGTTTCTTGGGTTTAGCAGGATACTACAGGAGGTTTATTCGGGGTTTCTCAGAGATAGCAGGTCCTTTGACACATCTTACTCGTAAGGGTGTGCCATATATCTGGAGTGATGCCTGTCAGTTGGCATTCGATGAGTTGAAGGACAAATTGACCTCAGCACCTGTGTTAGCATTGCCGAGACCGGGAGTTGAGTATTTGGTTTACACCGATGCGTCTTTGCAAGGGCTTGGAGGTGTGTTGCAGCAAGAGAGACAGGCCATAGCTTATGCTTCCCGTAAGCTTAAGCCTCATGAGAAGAATTACCCCACGCATGATTTGGAGTTGGCGGCAGTAGTATTTGCCTTACGGATTTGGAGGCACTATCTTTTGGGGGAGAAGTTTCAGCTGTTCACGGACCACAAGTCACTGCAGTATCTGTTCACGCAGAAGGAGTTAAATATGCGGCAGCGTAGGTGGCTTGAATTTGTGAAATACTACCAGTTCGACATACAGTACCACCCGGGTAAGGCTAACGTGGTAGCAGACGCGTTGAGCCGCAGGCCAGCAGATGAGGTGGCAGAGGTGTGGAAAGTGAAGTGGAAGGAATTGGGACACCAGGATGCAGTGGCCCGATCTTTCATGTCTGTGATGACCGTTACACCACAGATTGTCACGAAGGTTGTAAGGGCACAGGCAAATGATTCGTTCTGTCAGGAACAGATAGTTCGATTACTCACTGAGGGAGCTGAATCCTATACCGTTAGCTCAGACGGGGGATTACGCTTCAATGGGAGATTGGTAGTTCCGGAAGGAGAGGAATTGCGACACGATGTTATGGCAGAGTCGCACGGCTCACGGTTCGCGGTACATCCCGGAGGGGACAAAATGTACCAAGACATGAGACGGCAGTATTGGTGGAGCGGTATGAAGAAAGATATCGCTGAGTTTGTCTCGAAATGCGCCACTTGTCAACTTGTAAAAGTGGATCATCAGAGACCAGCAGGATTGCTACAACCGTTGGAGGTTCCGGTGTGGATGTGGGAGAGCATATCCATGGATTTTGTCACGGGGTTGCCTACGTCACAGAGGGGTCACGACTCCGTTTGGGTAATTGTGGACAGGTTGTCCAAGGTCGCTCACTTTTTACCCGTTAGGACTGATTACACTGCGGGACAGTATGCCCAACTCTTCATTTCAGAGATTGTGAGACTTCACGGTGTGCCCCTGAATATCGTGTCTGACAGAGACAAGATATTTGTTTCGCGGTTTTGGGAAAGTTTCCAGGAGGCCATGGGCACAGAATTGCGGTTGAGTACGGCTTATCATCCGCAGACCGATGGGCAGACAGAACGCACCAATCAGATGTTGGAGGACATGCTACGCATGTGCATTATTGACTTCGGGGGTGGATGGGAGCAGTACCTTCCACTGGTGGAGTTTGCTTACAACAACTCCTATCAGTTCACGATTGGCATGGCTCCGTTTGAGGCATTGTACGGTAGGCCTTGTCGTTCCCCAGCATGTTGGTTAGAAGTGGGGGACAACAAACTACTTGGGCCGGAAGTGATTCAGGATACTTCGGCAAGAATTGAGTTGATTCGAAGTCGCATTCGGGTAGCTCAAGACAGGCAGAAGAGTTATGCTGATGCAAAGAGGTTTTTCAGGGAGTTCCAAGTAGGGGACCAGGTTTTACTCAGGGTATCTCCTATGAAGGGGATTATGCGATTCGGGAAGAAGGGGAAGTTGGCACCGAGGTATGTGGGGCCGTTTCCTATTATTGAGCGGATAGGACCGGTTGCGTATAGACTCGGGCTACCGGAGCATTTGCATCGGATTCACGACGTGTTCCATATTTCCTCGCTGAGGAAATACCTTAGGGATGATTTGGCTCATTCTCACATTTCTGTGGAGGACATCGATCTCCAGCCGGATAGCTCTTATGAGGAAGGGCCGATTGCTATTTTGGACCGAAGCGAGAGGAAACTACGGTCAAAGATAGTCCCGTTAGTACGTGTTCAGTGGCGACATCACAATGTCGAGGAGTCCACTTGGGAGCGCGAGGATGAGATGCGCGAGCGTTATCCAGAGCTGTTTTTAGCAGTTACTTTCTAGTTTCGAATTTCGGGACGAAATTCAGTTATTAGGGGGGAAGTATGTAATACCCCGTACTTTTGGCTATATTTATTTTTGGGATTAATTAATTAAATGCGTATTTATTGGAAATTAATCCGGGTTATAAATACTAATGAGATGCGTATTGGTATTTGATTATGTGCATATATGATTATATATGAACTTGGTATTATAAAATTTGTCGTGAGATTTATATACGGCAATTTGGAAATTTTGTTGAGACGCGTGGGACCGCCGCGTCACGGTATAATATTTTATTTATAAAAAGTGAATTTAAAATCTATAATCCGTATGGTCGTTTTGAGTGCGCCAACGCGTCCGGAAGGGTCGAGATAGTCAGAAAACACTAGCCGGGGGTATAGTTTGGGTCCCGGGGTAATTTTAGACCATACCGGTAACTTAAAGGGTATTTTAGTAATTTGGTATTTTTGGGTAATTAAAAGTGACGAAAATTGAGAGTTGTAATCTGATAAGGATTGACCCCAACCAACCCTTATTAACCCAACAAGCTACGGAGGTTCATTAATTAGGTTTCATAAGTTTCCCCAAAGCAAACCCTAGCCACCATAGCCTTTTGGAGAAGAAAGCTTGGAGAAGGAGAGAGAGAGAGAGGAAACTCTGCAGAAACTTCATCAAAACCAGAAATCAAACCAAGGCAAGTGACTTTATTTCCATTTAATTACTGAGAATGTCTTTTCCATGTTAGAAATTGATGAATTTCAACCGTTCTTGGAAGATAATGAAAACCCATGTAGTTTGAGGATTAGAACTTAAAAATTGTGAAGAGAATTGCATGTAGTATGATAGGTAAATGATTTCCCTTATTATAATTGTGATTAGAAGGAAAGAAAACGAATTAAATTCTGGGATTTGATGATGATATGTAGTTAGGGTTCATGTTCTTGAGATAATTGGGAAAAGTGTAGAAAGGTGTAAATTAAATTAATATTTGGATGGATTGATCCCTTATAAACATGTTAGGATGTGACTATATATGTTTAGTATTGATTATAGACCCTAAAACGTTGTTAGGATGGACTTTGGGAGAGATTAGAAGTGTTATAAATGGTGAAAAACGATTTTTGGGAAATTCTGGGCCGAAACTGGCATCTCGTTAGAAGCAGCCCCCAGGTCGTTCGAACGAGCTCGTTCGAACGAGCTTCTAACGAGTTGACCAGTCGTTATTAACGAGTGGGGTTTTCGTTCGATATCTCGTTCGAACGAGATGTCGTTAGAAGGGTCAGTTCGTTCGAACGAACTGGGATCTCGTTCGAACAGCCTCGTTCGAACGAGACTTCTAACGACCTGACAGTCCAAACTCGTTCGAAGCCTCGTTCGAACGAGACTTCTAACGAGTTGACAGTTTGACCTTTTTTTTTTTTGGACTGTTTTGACTTTTGGAGTTCCGGGAGATGGTTCAAGGGTAGAGTTAGCATCCCTTTGATGATATAGTGATTGATTTGGGACTTTTGGGTTGTTGGGATTAGCAAATCATATACGAGAGTTATATTCAATGAATCATTTGGGTTGAGACGTGAGTGACTACTACGATGTGAGGATGAATTATAGCGCGTATAATTATGAACCGGAATAAAATAAGTTGTGATAACTAGTTAGTACAAGAATGCGATATGTACTACGATTAAAATACGGTATTACTAAGATGTGTGGTTACTTAGTATTAGTATATGGATTGTTTGTATGACATACCTACCATACTTGCTATCACGGGAGGTTTCGTTCGCTTAGGACCCTCTAATCCTTGTGTGCCTACGGGGGGGATATAGACTGGTACCTTGATGAACATAGGTCATAGAAAGACTTATTGTGATATTAATAAGTCCGCATGACCATGGGAGCGTAGGTATGTGCGTGACCCATGTGATGGTGACTATGTTCGCCTCCACTATTTGTGATTTGTGTTATCTGAACTATTCCTGAGAGATTCGGAATATGTGATCCTTATGTACGTGATGTACCGGGATGGATAGCAGAGTATGTGTGCACTACAGCTTAGATTGCGGGGTGCTTGTATCGTATATTTATGATGTGAATAATATACATTAAATTTAATGGAAACCCTCATGTTAATGTTGTAAAAATATTACGGTATTGTTTCGAGTTATTTAATGAGTTAACTGATCGTTATATCATTGGCATATTTAGTAACTGTGTTCACAGTAAACCTCTACTTAATTACGAGAGTTGTTATGTTATATGGAACCGATTACATGGGTAGAACCTTTGGCAGTCTAGCTAGTTATGTTGTCAGTTAGCTAGTAATATGGGTCGATATAGATGGGTACTTACGTTAGGAGTGCACAGTTAGACGAGAGGTGAGAATATCATGCGAGTGTACGTCCTAACATGTACTTTGCATTTAAAGTTTTAAATGTTTTAAAGCACTTGCAGGTTTTTAAAATGATTTCCACTTTCGGGCTCTGACCCATTTGCTTTCAAATATATTTTCTTGTAAAACCTTTTTAGGTGCCCAGCCACAAGGACACCAAGCATAGGTACTCATTCAGGTGACGTGCTGTAGCTGGTTGCGGAAGCTACAGGGATTTGCTCATAGACGCTTCTATCTTTTGGATTCCAGAGTCACTATCTATCAGTTGTAGGGCATGTTGCCCATTCCTATTTAGAGCATTTTTACATTTCAGTTTTCAGATTCTAGTATGTATTGCTCAGTATTCAGTTTTAGTTATTTATTTCAGTTTACATATCAGTTGTGGGATTTGTATTGAGGAGTTTTTCCTCCAGGTTTTATTTACATATTGTGATGGTTATTCATTCTATTTCAGTATGGTGAATGGTGTTATTTAGTTATTCATTACTCTTGTTGCATGTTAATCAGATTTAATAAAAATTTGGCACTTACTTTTTAAATACTAGGTGGTTAGTAATCTTTAAAAAAAATGTTTTCGACAGTAATGCTATTAACTGAGCCAACTTGGCATTTTGAATTAATTTTATAAAGGAGTAGCTACCCGGTGTTTAATTAGTCGGGGTGTCACAATGCCTATACAAATCTACCCTTCCATGAACCCAAAACTGGAACGATACAAATGAATAAGACTTCATCGTTTTCTCTTAGAATCTTCAAGAATCTCAACGCTTTTCTCATCAGGGTGTGTAATTCAGAGATCATCAAAGAAGTAACTACACACATGAGACAAAGCAAAATACCAAGTGACGTATCGAGTTTGAAATGAGATAAACATAGATACCAACATTTGATGAAAGCATACTTTTATCAAATCTCAAAAACTCAAAATTCAAACTCCCCCATAATATGATAATTCTTTCTCCCCCTTTTTATGATGTCCCCAAATAGACAAATGAGAAGAATGAATCAAATAAGCAAAATCGGTGTGTCACAGTACACAAAACAGGGCATCAAATATTATGGTAAACGTGCTCTTGCAAGGAGATGCTCAAAAACAAATGCACATACTATTTTTGATTTTTTCAAATTTTTCATACAAAAATAAGATACATTTGAAAAAAATATGCTACAAAAATCACACCATGGATTTAGACTCAAACAACCAAGTCATGGAAATGGAATGTATGGGTGTGTACACATTCGATAGGTAAATCTACTCAATCAATCATATGTGCATGATGCATATGTGTACTCCTAACGAATGAACATCAAAAGTATCCTTAGGTGTAAAGATTGTTGAATTTAGGTGACATCGTCTTATGCAAATCAACAAATCAAAGTCAAAGTGATTTCCACACCAATAACGTCCAAAACTATGTAGCGCAGTTTCAAGCATATCAAGGACGTGCAAACCCATTTTAAATTCTCCAACCAAACTCCCTCATGCATATTTTCTTTTAGAGGTAATCTAAATTCTCAAACTTTGGAGAATTGGTGCAAAAACCTAAATGGCCCATAATTTGGCATGAATTTCTTTTTATTGCATTTAAGTTTTTTCGGGCTCTTTTAAACCTCTTTGGACCTCGGATAATAAAATTCCTCCATTTTTAGGTCCAATTTAACGGTGGCTTAGTATTCGCAAATGCAAAATGAACCTTTCGCAGTCCTTCCCCGTTTTTTTCAAACAAAGCACACAAACTCACAAAACGGTTCTTATATGCACAATTTCCTTAGCAAAATTTATCACGCTTAGTTCGTTTTAAGGACATAATTGAAGTGAAAACACCCAACCAACATGTGATAAGATAAGCACAATAATCAAACAAATCCGTGCATGTGTACAATAAAGGAAACATGAGTCAAACATGTAGGAAGTAACACTTAATTACTTCTTAATTACTCCACACATTATAAAGCACATGGATGAATTGACCTATTGTCTCAAAACACTATCAAATAGTCACATGAAAAATGGAATGATGTTGTGACTTGGTCATCCAAAGTTTCCATCCATAAACGGTGATCCATAAACGGTGCAAACAAAATACAAAAATCTTTTTGGATTTTCTCAAAAATTTTCAAAACAAAAAAATATATACAAAAAGTACATGTCACAACGCTAGCAAACAAAAATATCATGAAACCGAATAAAACTAGCATATGAAAAATATGCAAACACAATCATCTATATGATATGGCAAGAGAAGAATCAGGTGTAAGCAAACGAGAATCAACTTGGCTAAAATCTAGTGTATCCAAAAGTGATTTCCTAACCCAAATAGATGTGAAACAACGTGTGGGGGATTTAGGAATCTTTTTGTATTTTTCAAAATTTTTCAAAACAAAAAAATATATACAAAAAGTACATGTCACAACGCTAGCAAACAAAAATATCATGAAACCGAATAAAACTAGCATATGAAAAACATGCAAACACAATCATCTATATGATATGGCAAGAGAAGAATCATGTGTAAGCAAACGAGAATCAACTTGGCTAAAATCTAGTGTATCCAAAAGTGATTTCCTAACCCAAATAGATGTGAAACAACGTGTGGGGGATTTAGGAACCAAGGTAACACTAGACTTCGACATCCTAGGACTTCTTCCAAGATCAAAACAAAATCTCCTAAGGTGACCTTTCCTACCACAATGTGAACATGTGAAAACGGGTGGAACGACACCTAAAGTGTGATCTTTTCTAACATCCTTGGAATTAGTTGACCCTCTAAAACAAATAATGGTTTTGGTTTTAGAACTAGAAACATGAGAACAAGATGAGCCATTACCATCACAATCAAACCTACTTGAATCGTTTAAATCATTTTTCAACTTCAAAATATTTGATTCAAGCAACAAATTATACTCTTCCCAAGACAGGGATTGCTTTTTCAAATTTTCAACAATTTCTAAAAGGGTATCCCTCTCCCCCTCAATTAAAGCAAATTTTTCCCTAAGAGTCTCTTCACGTGCCACAAATTCATTGATTAATTTTTTTTTTCATCTTTGGCACAAACACAAACCATTGAATTTTTAAGATCCTCTAATTCATTTTCTAAAACTAGGATCCTATCATCACTTTTCAAAGAATCAAAATCAATGCACAAATTACCAAAGTGCTCACGACAAATATCACTTTGAGTTTGAAACGCTTGCAAATATTCAATCTTACGTTTAAAGAGAGAATTTTCTTTTTCCAAAACTTAAATTCTTTTGCAAAGTTTCAAATTCAAACTTTTTAATTTTTCAGCACGATCGTGAACTTTTTCATAAACAGGCTCCCCATTAAATGGGCGTTCCATTGAAAAATGCGATTTTTCACAAAACTGATTTTTTTTCAAAAAACAATCAATATCACACAATTTTGCGAAAAATAGGAATACTCGATAAATTAGCGCAACCTGCTCTGATACCAATTTGAAGCGTGCGACTGTGTGATAATTGATTTAAATTAAATTTGCAAGTTTCCAAGAACCCTTATTTAATTAGAGTCTACTTTTAAATCAAATAAATATAGCCCTTAAACATGCATCTAAAACAACCCATCATAAATAAAGCATGCGACACAGTAAATATGCTGAGACACAAATTTCAGGAAAAAAACCCTTTCGGGTAAAACCTTTATTTCACTATGAATATATAAATCGCAACTTACAATTACAAAGAGAAATTTGTAATGGATCAACGCGCAACCAACCCACAAAGACACGCAGTCTTGAACTCAACAAGAGAATACACGCAACACCCTCCAAGGACTCGCAGCCCAAATAACAAAGGAAGAATCGCAACTCTCCTCAATGACACGCAGTCATAACACTTTGTAGAGACTACCTTAGCAATGACACGCAGCCCTCGGTTGCAAAGATCTCCCCACAAAGGTTGAACAGTAACAAAATTGTGTTCTAGGGTTCAAAAGGATTCACAAGGGTTTGGCAATGGTATATGAATCAAAACATGAGTCTTCGGATCCGTTGATGTAGAAGCGATCTTGAATTTCTTCAACGGTGTAATGGCGTATAACATACATATTGATGATGGAAAAAAATGTCCTTACAACTTTTTGAATTATCATCCCATTTTGGTGAATTCGAAGCTCCACCAAGATCGAATGCAAATTCGTGTGCGTCATTTCCCCCGTATTCCTTGGGGAACGCCTAGGCGCTCATTCCCCCGACCATTCCACTCCACCCGTGACCTAGTGTGTGTGTGTTGGGGGGGGGGGGGGGGGGGAAGTGAGGGGGTACATGAACCCCCCCATATAACATCTTAATGAAAATTGGAAAGTGGTAGTAGTAGACATGAGCTGCAATAAGTTTGAAAAATCTCCTTACACTAGAAACGGTCGATCGACGTCTGCTTGGTCGTTCGGGCCTCGCGTGAGGTTTTACGCCTATTTTTTGGTGTCCCATCGATGACATTGCCTTGGTTCATTGGTATCGATGGGCATCACAAGGAAGCTGTTTCCTTGTCGTTGGGCATTACGTGAGGTTGTTCGCCTATTTTTCGGCATCACCCGATCGCAATTGCCATAATTTTAGGCATGACCTGACCGGCTTTGCCTACATTTTTTGGGAGTCACCTGGATGTGCATTGGAATAAATTGATCGAATTGTTGGGTCGTTTGGGCATCACCTTTGACGCATTGCATTGGTGTTAGGCATCACGTGGAAGATGATTCCTTATCGTGTCGAGACTTTTATGGGTGCCAACCTGCATCTTAGGTTGGGCATCATAGGTTAGAGCCTCTATTTCTTTCGTCATTGGGTTATCTTACCATGATACCCCACGAGGTGCCAACTTGCATGGGAATTCAGGCAACATTTGGGCAACGTTTCCATTGTGCTCTAGAAACGATCGATTGACATGTCGTGTCGGTCAACCGACGATCAGACAACTTTTGGAAACCCATTGTATCGATTATTTCTAGGGACCTCTGATCATTGTGGACATTGTCTGGGTGCTTCACATCATTCGAATGACTTTCAGGCAACATTTGGGCAACGTTTCCATTGTGCGTTGTAAACAATCGATCGACATGCTGTGTCGGTTGTCCGACGGTCGGGCCATTTTTGGAGACCTATTGCGTTAGACATTTCTTAATACCTATGATCATGGTGGACCTTGTCTAGGTGTTTCACCTCGTTCGAATGTCTTTCAGGCAAAATTTGGGCAACGTTTCCATTGTGCGCTGGAAATGATCGATCGACGTGCCGTGTCGATCGACTGACTGTCGAGTAGCTTTTGCCCACCCCTTATATCGAGCATTTTTAAGGACCTCGGTTTCTTACGTACCTGCCTTGGTGTTGGGAATCATTTGAATGACTTTCAGGCAAAATTTTGGCAACATTTCCATTGTGCACTGCAAACGGTCTACCGGTGTGTCGCGTCGGACGGCCGACGGTCGGGCAACTTTTGGCAATGCTATTTTTTGAGATTTTTTGGGTCATCGGGGATTAGTGGACTTATTTTGGGGTGTTTGTTGATTCTAACATGCGTCGGTAGCGGTCGTCGGTCATGCTAAAAATTTTGAACATCTGGTGCTCTGGACACCCCCCCTTGTATAACATCTTAACGAAATTTCCGAAGTGGTGGTAGTAGACATCAATTGTAATAAGATGTAAACTCGGGTTTTCCCTTTGCCAAAATTCGAAGCCATCCACGGGAAGTCATAATATGTCACTGGGAAGGTCTGGGAATCCTCCCTAGGCATTTGGAAAAAAATTGAAAAAATGCGTCAGTCGATCGATTTCTGCATCGGCTGACCAACGCACAAGGTTCCTTATCGAGCTCTGTCTGACTGGGATAGAGTTTTCTAATGTGCACGAGGCTCTCTCCCAGGAGCGTGAATGATTTTTCTCGTGCATGTGAGGTTTTCTCCTAGGTTTTCAATGGGTTTTCTCGTGCACATGAGGTTCCTCCCTGGATCTAGTTTCCTTGTTGGGTGTTTGTGGGTCGACGGTCACGTCGGCTGACTGACATAGCCTTGTTGATTTATGTCGGCCGATCGACTTTGCCCATATTTGGGCAACACTTGACCAACATTGTCTTGGTTCTATGCATCACCATACTTGTTGGGTTGTTTCGGTATTACCTTGCTAAAATTGCCTTGTTTCTAGGCATCACCTTGCCAAAATTGCCTTGGTACTAGGAATCACCCGATCGACATTGCCTTATCTCTAGGTATCACCCGACCAATATTGCCTTATTTTTTAGGCAATACCTGACCGACATTGACTAAATTTTATGCATCACGCGATCGACATCGCCTTGGTACTAGGCATGACCTGACCGACATTACCTTATTTCTAGGCATGAACCGAACGACATTGTCTTTGTACTAGGCATCACCCGATCGACATTGCCGTGTTTCTAGGCATCACCCGATCGGCTTTGCCTTCGTACTAGGCATCACCGAATCAAAATTTCCTTGTTTCTTAGCATCACGTGATCGATATTCCTTATTTCTAAGCATAACCCAACTAACATTCCTTGTTTATAGGCATCACCCGACCGAGACTACCTTTCTTTTAGGCATCACCTAACCGATATTGCCTAAATTTTAGGCATCACCGGACTGACATTCCTTCTTTCTATGCATCACCCGATCGACATTGCCTTATTTCTTAGCATCACTTAACCGACATTGCTTGTTTCTAGGCATCATCAGATCAAAAATTGCCTTGTTTCTTAGCATCACCAAACCGTCATTGCCTTGATTCTAGGCATCACCCGATCGACTTTGCCTTGATACTAGGCATCACCCGAGTGACATTGCCTTGATATTAGGCATCACCCGACTAGGTGGTCATTGCAAAACCTTAGGTGCGAGCCTGGGTGGAGTGGCCGTCGGTGCGGATCTTGGTGGTAGTAGCAAATATTCAAATGAGAACTTTAAAGGCCGAAAAGGGGAAAGGTTCCATGAGAACATCACTTTCATAAGGGTTAATCGGTCCTAAAAGACAGGGGAAACCCGTCAGATAACGCGTTTTACGAAAGCTTCGAAAGGGTATCGGGTTAAAATTCCTAAACCAGGACGTGGCGGCTAATAACAATGTTAGGGAGTCCGAAGACGTCGATAGGGACCTTGGGAAGAGTTATGTTTTTTGTTTAACAACCTACCCACCTTGGAAATGGATCAGCTAGAGGTAGGGTCTAGCGTCTGGAAGAGCACCACACGTCACGTGGTGATCAGTGCACCCTCGATGACACCTGAAAATAAAGAGGGTCGAGTGCCTCTCATGCCCGGTCATACTCATAAACGCATCAGGTCTTCAAGGCGATCAATCTCTGGTCGATGGAATAATGTATGCAAGAGAAGTCGATAAAATTAATCTGTCACCTTAGGAAAATGATTGACTATAAAGGATAGGCATATGGGTCCTAGTTTAAACTAATCGGTTATCGATGGACTGCTCGAGCTTCTTCCGTAGCGAGAGCGGGTCATCGCTTGTCGACAGGCAGATTGACTAGGAATGTCTCCTTCGGGGGCCTTCCCTGGGCATCGAACAATCGACTCAGAAATGGTAAGGACAAGGGGAATCCAACTGTTTAATTAAAAAAAAGCATTAAGATAGCAAGGATAAGGGCCTTACCTTGGTTGTGATATCACTGGATAGTAGACAGGTACAGTGGGAATCTCATTAATACATTCATGCACGTTACTAATTAGATGACGAGGAGTTTGTCTACCTTAAGAGATTCATAGTTACTCCTGTCGTTTACCCGCGCTTGGTTTACTTTCTTCACTTTGACATTCAGAGCTCTGGGCAAAAATCACAATGTGTTAGCATCTGCAAGGACCATAAGCAATGCTTTGTTTTAATTAAATAGTCAAATTCACCTTGCCTTAGTAGTTCTTAGTTGACTATTCATCGCCTATAGAAATCTCCCAAAATATCCATTCCCAGTCCGTCCCTCGACCGGTACGTGATGACCCACTCTTGCCACTGAAATAGCTCGAGCAATCCATCGATAACCGAAGGGTTCGGGACTCGGATCGCCGTGCCTAGCCCTCAGAGCTAATCTTTTACCCTGAGGTTACGGATCCATTTTTCTGACTTCCTTTACCTACATTGTTCCATCGACCAGAGGATGTTCACCTTAGAAACTTGATGCGATTATGAGTACGACCAGGATGGGAGGCACTTGGTCCTTCATAATTTTAAGGGTCGCCCAGGGTGCATCGAACACCACGCGGTGTGCGGTGCTCTTCCAACCACTGGACCCTACCTACGGTTGAGCCATTTCTAGGGTGGGCGGGATGTTGAATAAAAAAGATAACTCGTCCCGAGGCCCCAGACGACATTTCTGGACTCTCTAACATTATTGTCAGCCGCCATGTCCTGATTCCGGAATTTAAACCCGATTCCCTTTTAAAGCTCGCATGAAAAGCGCTATCTGATGGGCTTCCCCCGTCTCTTAGGATAGACTAACCCATGTGCAAGTGCTATTCATATGGAACCTTTCCCTTCTTCGGCCTTCAAAGTTCTCATTTAAATATTTTCTTATTATCAACAAGATCTGCACCAACGACCTCTCTGCCCAGGCTCGTGCCTGAGGTTTTATAACGATCGCCGCATCCTCCTACTCATCAAGGTCTGACACTTACCCCGACCACCGGGTATAAATTTCCCGCTTAAGAGCCATCCATTTTTCGGGCTAGTTGATTTGGCAGGTGAGTTGTTACACACTCCTTAGCGAATTTCAACGTCTATGACCACCGTCCTATTATCTTAATCGATCAACATCCTTTGTGGGTTCTAGGTTAGTGCACAGTTGGTTACCATAACCTGACTTTTAGTTCATCCCACATCACCAGTTCTTCTTACTAAAAATGGCCCACTTGGAGCTCTCGATTCCGCATCGCGGCTAAACGGAGCAGTCACGTTGTCCTACCTATAAAAAATTTTAAGAATAGGTTCCTAAAAATGTCTGATACAATGGGTCTCTAAAAGATGCCCGACCATCGACCGACTGACATGGCCTAGTGCATATTGGAAACATTGACCAAATGTTGCCTGAATGCCAGTGCAAGTTTGCACCCCATGGTGTATCATGGCATGGCAACCCAATGCCTAAAGAAATTAAGGTGCTAACCTTTGATGCCCAACCCAAGATGCTAGTTGGCACCCATAAAAGTCGCAACACAATGAGGAAGCATCTTCCACGTGATGCCTAGCACCAATGCAATGTCTCAAAGGTGACGCCCAAACGACCTAGAAAGTCAGTCGATCTATTCCTATGCACGTCTAGGTAACTCCCCAAAAATGTTGGCAAAGTCGGTCAGGTCGTGCCTAAAACCAAGGCAATTTTGGTCAGATGACGCCAAAAAGTAGGCAAAAAACCTCACATGATGCCTAACGACAAGGAAATATCTTCCTTGTGATGCCCATCGATACAAGTGAACCAACACAATGTCTTCGAGGTGACACCAAAAAATAAGCATAAAACCTCACGCGATTCCCGAACGACCATGCAAACATCGATAGACCGTTTCTAGTGCAAGGAGATTTTATGAACTTATTGCAGTTCATGTTTACTGCTACCACTTTGGAATTTTTGTCAAGATGTTATATGAGGGGGGAGGTGTTACTTCTCCCCTCCCTCCCCTTCCCTCACACCCGATCATGGGTGGGGGGAAGGGTCTGGGGAACGAGCGCCTAGGTGTTCCCCAAGGAATACGAGAAAAATCATGCACACGGATTTACATTCGATCTTGGTGAATCTTTGGATTCACCAAAATGGGATGATAAATCGAAAGGTTATTTCTCTCGTGGAGGGATGCTATGTCCTGGCATTTCCCAGAAAGGATGGGGAGATTAGACGTTATAATCGCTTTGGGGTTAAGATGTGTTCGTGTGGTCTAAGATTAAATGTTCTAATCACCTTCAGGTTGAGATGCATTAATGCGATATGAGATTACATGTTCTAATTGCCTTGGGGTTGAGATGCGTTCGTGCGATCTCCCTTATCCTATACCTCAGAATGATGCATGGGCATCAGGCAGGTGTTGCTCCTCACTTGCCTGTCCATCCTACCGCCTAGTAATGCGTGTGTTCCAGTGAACAAAGAACGTGTCATGTATAGGTACTTTGATCTGCGCACATATTTCGGTTGGAAAAATCTAAAACATATTGGATTATCGATGCAGGAGGTGGGTTCTTGGGACGTGTTGGGATGAAAGCTCTTGAACACCTAAGGAGCATGGGGAGTCAAAGTACACAACTCCACTTTTGAGTCGTGTTGTGTGTGCTTTGATCCTCCCTATTGTACCGATGGAAAATAAGCGAAACATGCATGACGTTTGTGTGTGTGAGCTTCCTCTTATCCATGTTCCTTGAAAAGGAATGAAATATCGTGCCCACCGTCCCATTTAGGTATAAGCTCTTGTAATCAAATATTCTTGTTTCCTCCGTGTTACTGGAATTTCGACCATAACTTTTGCTTGTGCCGCACCTTAAGCGCGTGAGATGTGTTTGGTTTGTGTAGGTTGGTCGAATCCATGTTTCTGCGGTGATGACCCTTTGTGTAAGCCTCTTCATGTTGTATTCAAGAGCTATGTGCATTGGGCTCAAGTTGGTTTCATGTGTTTCATACCCGTTAATGAAGAAATTTGGTCGTATTATTGTCCCTTTTCTCATAATGCTTCTTATGCGGTGTTAGGTAAACCTCGAAGTGCTATTCGCGATCTATGTTTTGCCTCTCCATTATGGGTGTGCATGCATGGCTCATAGAGGATTCTTGATCTCACCGTTATGGAAACTTCTCCAGACAAGGGGTCTTCAGGCTTCGATTTGCCTTAACCAAATGTTCTGGCTTCTTACGTACGAGGATTAGGTTTCGTCTTGGCTCTCTGATTACATCGGTTGAGGTCATACATTCTCAACGTCGATGAGGAATGCTACTTGGTAGATCTTTCCACTAATCATATGCTTGTCTTAAAGATTAAGCCATGCATATGTAATGATGAACTAATTCGGACTGTAAAACTACAAATGGCTCATTAAATCAGTAATAGTTTGTTTGATGGTACCTACTACTCGAATAACCGTAGTAATTCTAGAAGTAATACATGCAATAAACCTAGACTTCTAGAAGGAATTCATTTATTTGATAAATGGTCAATGCGAGCTATGCCCGTTGCTGTGATGATTCATGATAACTCGACGGTTCGCACAAACTTTGTGCCGGCAACGCATCATTCAAATTTATCCCCTATCAAATTTCGATGGTAGGATAGTGGCCTACTAGTGTGGTGATGGGTGACATAGAATTAGAGTTAGATTCCCGAGGGGGAGCCGAAGAAACGGCTACCACATCCAAGGAAGCCAGCAGACACTCAAATTACCCAATCCTAACACTGGGAGGTAGTGAAAATAAATAACAATACCGGGCTCATTGACTTTGGTAACTGGAATGAGTACAATCTAAATCCCTTAATGTGGATCCACTGGTGGGCAAGTCTGGTGCCAGTAGCCGTGGTAATTCCAACTCCGATAGCGTATTTAAGTTGTTGCGGCTAAAAATAAATTTTCAATCAACAAGTTCATATAATCGGTTCACATAGATTGCAATACATATTATCATCAAAGCAAATAAATAAAAAAGAATCAATTTAAACATTTTTCTTTTCACAAAAATATTTTTTAAAATATTCTAGAAAAGAAAATTTATCTTGCATCTGTCTAAATAAAATATTTCTACTAAATAATATTAGAGAAATTTTCAATTTAAGCATAAATCAACAATATGCAATTTTGAAAAAAGAATTCAAATAATATTATAATTAATCCTATACACATTTTTTCTAAGAAATATATACAACACTAATCATGGAGACACAGTATTATTCAATCATTTTAGAATGTGTACTCAATCTCTCAAAAATATAAATTCGTTTTTATGAGAGTAGTGTTTAAAAAATATATTTCACAAATATAAGAGAAAATAGATCTATAAAAGATTTTCAATAAACATGCAAGATCCGGAGAAATTCGGATTTTAACAACATATAGCATCCAACATAAAAACAGAATATTTAGATCATAAAAATATTCAATAAAATTCACATAAAAAAATCTAAGACATTCTAGTTTTTGTAAAAAAAATATTTTAGCATGAAAGCACAAAAATTCTCTCTCCTAAAACACAATATTTTAGTCTCTAAAATATGAGATGATGTGTAAGATCTTTGAGAATTCAAAACAAAAATAGAATTGAGCTGAAGTAGAAATTAACACAATGCATCTAAAGTAGCACTTTCTCTCTCTTAGAATATTTTCTCAAATTCTCTTTATTTTTCTCTCTAGAAAATATTAAACCCCTTTGTGTTTTTCACTCTAGAAAATGTGAACTGAAAAGTCTCTAAAAACGCTAACTCTAATAAACTCTTTAGTGAGGTTTATACAGGTGAAAAAATATTATTCTAGAAACACTAATATGGAGGGCGGAGATTATAAGTTTTAACCATAAGGTTGACATTAATTGGAGTAATAACAAATTAATATATTTTAACGAACCAAAATCACTTAAGTCCATTCACTTAAGTCTATTTTAAAAACCTAAAACCTCTAAGGATGTAAACAAGGCTGGTATAGGGTTTTGGTTGGGGTCCTGATATTTACACCCAAAAAATATCTCCA
The DNA here is from genome assembly GCA_949130495.1 of Sambucus nigra. Taxonomy (NCBI): domain Eukaryota; kingdom Viridiplantae; phylum Streptophyta; class Magnoliopsida; order Dipsacales; family Adoxaceae; genus Sambucus; species Sambucus nigra. The sequence goes on along the minus strand of OX422219.1, from coordinate 15,818,290 downwards.
AAACACCCTTTTATACAAAACTCCACATAAGTGCCTAATATTTATGCAAAACACAAAAAAAAAACCAACACCACATGTAGCTTCACCCATATAAAAACCCAAAAAATTTCAATCCTCATTTTTTCCCTTTCACCCTCTCTCTAACTTTTGTCCCAAACCACCATCCCCCATTAAACCTTACTCCCAACACCAAAAACACACAACACCACATTACCATCAAGCTTCATTTCTGGTATGTTAAACCATTAAACCTTACTCCCATTACTGTCATGTTCTCATTTTGTGCTCCCATTTTGTGTATTAAACCCTAGCATGCAAACTACATATAAGAAATTCATTATAAACTCTTTAAAATGTAACCCTAATTAATCTAACTGTAAATATATTCCATTTGCGCGAATGGGACCTAGGGTTTACCACGGTAAGAAAAAACTAGGGTTTAACGATTTGAAAAAAAAAGAAAAAAATGGTCTGCACCTACGATTTTCTATCACCGTAGGTGCCAATAATATTCGGTCATGTACAACCGTGATTACACCATATACGACCAGTTCTCACCATGGTTGTAGGTTTCACGGACAAACCTAACCGTTTGTAAATATTTCACGGCCATTTAGAATCATGGTTTCCTTTTTAGTAATTATTATTTCTAATTTTAATTCTAATCTCTTAACGTACCAATTTATTTCCTATTTTATATATTCATTTTCTAGGGTATATAAATGTTGATTTGCTAATATAATTTGTTAATTTCTTATGTAGGTCATATAAATGGTGAGAAGAAAAAATCTTCCTACCGCATCCTAGTGGAAGAGGAGGTTGGAGGTGGCTAAGGAAGTACGACGACCCATATCTTCCTCTAGTAGTAGTAGTGCCAGTGAGGCCACTACTTCAAGCACAGGATATTCTCCGACGACTTCTTGAGATAAAGTGGTAGGAGATTTACTTAATGTTGAGGAGGGTGATACTTCGAAGTCAATTGAGAAATTATTTGAGGCGGTTGTAGGTCATTTGATTGGGGTTTGTGAAGGGGGTGAGGTAGGAGTAGTGGGAGATAAAGTGGGTGAGAAAAAAGAAGAAGATAAATCACGAGAGAAAGAGAGAGTGAGGGAAAGTGATGAAGAGAGAGAGAGGGGGAAGTGAGGAAGAGAGAGATAAAGAGAGAGATGAGGATAGAGAGGAAGAAGGAGAGAGAGGAGGAGGGGAAGATAGAGAGGAAATAGAGGAGGATAGAGAAGAAGAAGGAGTGATAGGAGGAGAGGAAGATATGAAGGAAGAAGGAGAAAGGGAGGGAGAAAGAGAGATGGCAGGAGAGGACGAGTCTTCTTCCTCGAAAGATGAAATCCAACCGTCCACATCGAAAGGTCCAGAGAAGAATTCCCAAAAAAAATAAGTCACTCTGATTCCCAACCGCTCAAGGGGTGCACACCAAACAACCCCGAACTCCTGAAAAATTATCATAACCATATTGGTTATTCTATTTGGAATAGAGATGAGGAGAGGGGAATAATGAAGTGCATGTACCACTTCAAGAAATTTTCTAGGTGGGATTTAGCCAAAGAGGATGAGAAAGTACTAGAGCAAGTGAGGAACTTTGGGTTGTACGGTCTGATTAAACATTCTTATCGGTACATAGACTATGTATCGGTGTTGGAATTCATTGAACCATGGCAGCCAGAGACAAATTCATTCTATATGCCATTCGACGAGATAATTATCACCCTAAATGATGTGTACCATCTCCTTCAAATCCCGATAGTAGATAAATCAGTGTACTGTACTGTTTCGAATAAAGTCGAGAAGAAGACGGACCAAATCCAATGGCTTACTAAATATTTAGGTTGTACCGAGGATGCGGCCAAAGAAGAGTGTAAGTCTATATACGCTATTCGTTTTGATTGGTTAATGAATTTATGTAAGGAGAGGGTTAAGAATCTAGGGGAAAATGCTTCAAAGAGGATGATTGAGCAAGCTTCTAGGGGTACTTGCTTTTCATGGTCGGTTGCTTGTTGTTCCCAAACAAATCGGGCAGCCGAGTTCTAGTGTACTACCTGTAGTCTTTGCAAAAGGTTGGCAAATACAAAGACTATGCATGGGGGATGGGTGTATTGGCCCATTTATATCGGTATATGGGGATTGCCGAGAGTCCGCGCCAGCGGTATTGACCAATCAGAATCCAAGACATAAAAAAATTTGATGTCTCAGAGACATTAAATTTCTATCCATGATTTAGTTATGTAATGTGTGTAGGCAAGCATATAACCCTGAGAATTTTTGTTGGATTTCTTATAGGGAATAGTTTAGTTTCGTAATTTGCTTTAGGTTATGATTTTTTTAAAATCCTATACTGATTATCCTGATATTTATGGTGTCTACTGTAAGAGCAGGGCACTGTCATGCAACAAAACGTATCATAGACATAACTACACAGGGAATTATGGGAGAGCGGTGTTTTACTTATTCATTAGAAGTATAGGCTGAGATTTTGTAACAAAGCAAGAATCTATATTCCAGGTTTGTAAACATACTATCGCTAACACTGATACTTTAATTCAAATCCACCTTCTCTCTCTCTCTCTCTCTCTCTCTCTCTCTCTCTCTCTCTCTCTCATGCAATCACACACACATATCGATTTCTAAAATGAAGGGTATGTCTTTTCAAATTTGAAACACATATCTTACACGCTCTCACTCTATACACACCCTATTACCCTTTCTTATGGTTGATTCGATGGTCATAAGTTTCCGGCCGTTGATTCTTTATGGTGAACGTCTCTCTCTCTCTCTCGCTCTCTCTCTCTCTCTCTCTCTCTCTCTCTCTATGTATCTCCGTTCTCCCTTCAGGTTCTCCATTTTGTATCCGTTCCTTGATGGATTAGGGTTTTTGGTAGTGGTTCATTGGTTTTGGGTTTGTGTCAGTCACACTGTATAATCCTTCTCAACCCTAGATGAAATTTTGTATTTAAAAAGCTAAGATTTTGAATGAAGCTTCATGTGTTTTTTATTTAGGGAATTTATTTTTATATCCCTCACTCTCTTTATATTTTGAATTGAGAAAGTAGTTTTTTGGGGTATGAAGTTACAACGAGAGTTTTTTGGGTTCTAAAATTTGAGAATTTTGGATAAAACCAGGTATATGAAATTATGCTTTTTAAACTCCTGATTTTTCCTTATTTCTGACCATAGTAGTTTTGTAAGTTCAAATCATATAATTAGGAATTTTGAAATTAGAGTCTTCCTATTTCAGTATCTTATTTGGGTATTAATTTTCAAATCTCATAATCTCAGTGTTAAAACCATTATTTTTAGAATGTTCTCTCTCTCTCTCTCTCTCTCTCTCTCTCTCTCTCTCTCTCACACACACACACACACACACACACACACACACACACACACACACTTACTCTATGTGTTAACACTTTGATGTTTAACTCCATATAGGTTATAATATCATGCCTTTGTTTTGTAGGTATATATGTAGCTCCCTTAACACCTTTGACGTAAACTACATGTATAAGAACCAAAACTAAAACAAACACACAACTAAAGGGAGAAATTAGAAATTCTTTATATCTTTTAAATGTTGATTTTTTTACAAATGAGGGACTAAGGACCTTTATGTGAGGAGAGAGAAGATTCTAGAAAGGATCTCTTAAGATCCTATTAGTTCACATGGGCTATAACTAACTCCCAAATACATCACAAGTCAAAATAAATCCTTCAAGAAGCTTCCTCTCAACCTTTGCTACTACTATTAATATGTAAATAAAATACTAAATAATTAATAAGAGGGAGATACAATGTATTACTAAAAATACAAGAAAATATTAAAATAACCCTAATTTCCATCAACCTTACTGATGTAAATGAGCGTCAAATAAAAATTAAGTAAATGATTTAACTCTCATCTTAACTCTCTATTAAAATCTCAAAATGATAGAATACCCCAAATGAGTATACAAGAGGGGTATTTATAGGGGGGAGTAGAGGGTTCTAACTTGGGCTACAAGAAAAAGTCCTAATTATAATTATGCCCTTATTAACCTTTAATACTTCCACCTATAATACCAAGCAAAACAACTACTAAAAGAAAAGTACATCAAATTAAGGAAAATAATCAAAATGCCACTAAGTACTAAAAATGACTAAAAGTAGTACACCTTCTCCTTCACATCATTCTTCCCTCCATGAAAAAGAGTTCGTTTTCGAACTCAAAAGGGAGTGCCATCGGTGTCACCCTCTTGAATGGTGATGAGAACATGATGTGGAGTGACACCATCGATTTCCTCTAGATACTTGAGCCCTTCTGAAGCAAGTAAAGAACAATGATGTGGCAAGGAACGATCTGGAGCCCTGTGGCCTACTACCCCACATTTGTAACATTTAAATGTCACAGAATGGGAAGAGCATGGAGGAGGGGTAGTAGTTGCTGGTGTCACTACCGTAGTAGTAGGAGAGGGAGTACTGGAGGAAGCAGGGGTGCATAAGTAGTAGTGCACGAACGAGTAGAGGGAGTGGTTTGATGATATGCCTTAACCTTCATGGCATATTCCACCATCCTCGTAAAGGTGGAAATGCCACGTAATGCATGATCCCGTTGAATAAATCCCTGAAGCCTATGAATGTAAAGACCGATCCTCTTCTTCTCGATCTCTCCAAGGCGAGCTCTCGTGTACACAAAATCTGGAACCTCTCATTATAATCCAAAATGGATGTGTCCTTTCCGAGGCCATGGACATGGAGAAATAAATCTTGCTCGTATGTGGCAGGAGGGAAAGAAGCCATTACTGCCGTTGTCGCTCGTAGCTCTGCCCAAAACTGAATAGGAGGTTATCCTTCAAGCACCCAATGATTCTACAAATCATGCCACTAGACACTTTTATAGCCTTGGAATTTGATCGCCACAAGGACACAACAGCAACCACTCAACCTTTTGTACTAAAAAATGCGCTCTATAGTAGCAAAGCCAATCAATCACTGTGTTAGGCTGGAGATGACCATCAAACATCGACCCATTAACCCGAATGTCCCCTTGGATGATCCAAAAAAGCATATATAAAGCCATGCGAGCAATGGAGTCGTTACCTTGAAAATCTAGGTCATCCGCATCAAACTAATCCTCGCCTAACGGAGGATCCTCAACTGGGGCTCGGTGGTTCCATCTCCGTGGCAGTGGATGAGTAGGAACTAGTGTGGCAGGTGATGTATCGACTGGAACTATGGTTGGAACATCTGAGGGATCACTGTCACCGTCGGTGTGGGGGTGGAATTGCTACCACTGGCTGTCTTTGTGGGCACTGTCCATTAAATTCCCTTTCTGGTAGCACAAAAAGCAGTGCCGATATGAAATTGGCACAAATGGAGTGACCTTTCAACTCAAAGAGTCAAAAGGTGACATATCGGTATGCCACTCTGTCAGTGGAGGTGTCTCAACATCTAGTAGTGACTATGACCTAGGCATAAGGGGTCCATCCTACTGGGGTGACCTAACTAACTCTGAACTCCCACAAAGGTATCAACAGGAGAGGAGTATTATGAACGGGTATCCCAAATACATTGAGTATGATGAACATAACCCCTACGGCGAGGTGGGGGCAAGGAGGTTCGAGGTAGTGGAGCGTGCCAAAAGTAGTATGTGGGTGGGGGTGTGGATCATTGTACGTAGGTAGAGCTTGGTGAATGGATGGAAAATAATGTGGATAGTAGGACTCATGATCTCTCTGGGGGTGGTGGTCGGGGTATGTAAAAACATGAAGAAGGTACGAATCATAGTGGGAGGCAAAAGTCGTGGAATTTAAGGTTTAAGGTGGGAAAATGATGGGTTGGAGGATACGGGGTGGTGGTAGGTGAGGAGATGGTGGTTGGTGATCGAATAAATTTGGATCGGGTGGTGGTGGAGGAATTATGTAAGGTTGGAGGCCATGGTTTGTAAATTGTAGATTGGATTGTGAAATTGTAAGGTGAAATCACAAAATTGGTTGTTTTGGATCTTGGGGTAAATGGGACAAATTAAGGTTCAAGAAGTGGGTCGAATTGATCGGGGATTGGGGAGGATGAGTCGCACTTCTTGGGAGGTGGGCAGCGCTGTCGCGCATCACAGACAGAGGTGATTGAGAAGCCCGACCGCCAACAAGGCTGGTTCGATGGGTTTCGGGGATCCCGGGAGGGTTTCCGGTGGTGTTGCCACCTTCAGCTTCCTGTTTGGCCACCGCTGGGTTGGTGGGGACGGTGGGGACACTTGGTGCGATAATTTTTTTTGGGGTAGAGGGGTGGAATGATAGGAATTGGAGGCATAGAGATTACAGTTTTGAGCAGGGGTGGGGGACGGATTGGGGGCTGCTCATGGATGCATTCAGTGGTAATAACGTGCATCGAGAGCATCAAATCGTGCCATGAGACTATTCAAAACCTCCTCATACCGATAGGTGCGTGAATACATGGGGGCAAACCTCTTCTTATGTCCCATTTGTCGTCGTCTACGCTTTTTGATATATAACAAAAACAACAACAACAACAACAACAACAACAACAACAACAACAACAACGGGAGGAGCCAACGAGGCTCTGATACCAATTGACGTAAATGGGCGTTAAGAAAATTTAACTCTCGTCTCAACTCTCTTAAAATCTCAAAATGATAGAATACCCCAAATGAGGTGCAAAAGGGGTATTTCTAGGGAGAACTAGAAGGTTCTAACTTGGGCTACAAGAAAAGATCCTAATTACAATTATGCCCTTATTAATCTTTAATACTTCGACCTATAATACCAAGCAAAACAACTACTAAAAGAAAAGTACTTCAAAATAAGGAAAATAACCAAAATGCCACCAAGTACTAAAAATGACTAAAATGATTAAAATGCAACACAAGTCCGATCTACTAAAACTCTATGATCTAATATGTTTAGATCTGATCTTTAATAGTGTAATCCAAACCGAATGATCACTGAGAGATAAAAGTGGAATGTATGTTCAAATATCAAAACCCATAAAATCTCAAAACATAAGTTCTTTAACTTCAGCAAATCTAGATCATAAATCTCAAAACCTAGAAAATCTGGGTATGATTTGAAATGATTTTTTTTATGATTAACAGATCAACAGAATCCCTTTTAAACTAAAGAAGTGTATCTTTTTCCTAATCCTAGTTTCTCTCTTTTATTTTCATCTTAAATTTGTGACATTTAAATGTATCATTCTATATAGAGAATACAAAATGGGATTTTACATAGTTTAAAAGAACAAATGGGTTCTTTTTGTATATTGATTGTTCCTTGTTACTTTGCTAGTAATGGAGTTAGTTGTGATACAAGGCTTTATGTGGATATATAACTACTGACTTATGGTTAAAATGATTTTATAACATATTTGACCATGTTATTTTAGATAATTAGATAGTTAGTTTGACTACTACTTTTTTTTATCTCAAGTAGATGGAAGTATACATGGAATATTATTAAAAAAATCTGTATGTGTATCTGTGTCCCTTGCGTGTCGTGTCCAATTTTTTAAAACTTTCCGTGTCGATGTGTCCGTGTCGTATTGGACACAACACTCGTGTATGTGTTTCATAGTTTGGAAGCCTACTCAGATGCTGATTATGCCGAAAATACGGATGACCGTCACTCTACTGGATGTTATAGTATATATCTTGGATATAATCTGATTTCTTGGAGCTCTAAGAAGCAATGTACAGTATCACGGTCCAACATTAAAGTGGAGTATTGACAGTTGACTTATACAGTAGCTGAGATATCTTGGTTGCATTCCATATTTATAGATCTTTGTGTTCCTTTTTCTATACCACTGATTTGGTTTGACAACATCAGTTCCGTTTCCTTGGTTCACAATCCGGTCTTTCATGCTTATACAAAGCACTTGGAAGTTGATTATCATTATGTTCGTGAAAATGTGGTGAGCAAAGAACTTAAGATCTGCTACATTTGTACAGTTGACCAAGTACCTGATGTGTTCAGTAAAGGCCTCTCTTCTGTATATTTTAAGCCTCTTGCCAACAAGGCTACGGTGCGCCCTCCCCCTATGAGCTTACTGAAGGGTGATAGATAACAGATTTTGAAATCAAATTTGACTCAGTTTGTTATTCTGATCCCTAATTTATAAGGAATTTATTTGTACTTGTATTATATATATATATATCTACTACCTAAAAAGAGGGAACTTCCTCTTCAATGGTTAGAAGACTAAACTACCCTCATTAAATTTAAAATTCCTATTATACCCTTAATATTAGTCAACATATCTCTCCCTAATTCATTAGCTCCCATGAAATACCCAGGCTCATTGCATCCCATCTTTCTCATATTCATTCACACATACCAAGTAATCAAATACATTCATGTTCCAACCCTAGAAATCTAGATTCAGTTGCCTCAAATTTCATTCTCCAATATACTCACATTCATTCATGTTACCTCTCTCCTATTCATTCACGCATATCAACCATCAAAATACATTCATCTTCCAACCCTAGAAATTTATCTTTACAAATGGAAGCTCAAATAACTATTTAATTGAAAGTCCATCATTTCTTTGCTTCGTTGTTGTCATTTCTTCTACCAAAATCAAGGTCAATAATCCTAATTCCGTCTATAATTTTTATTATGTCAGCAAAGTATGCATTTGTTAATTTGAAGATGAAGACAATTACATAAATTTTATAATTATATTTATATATATCTCATTGAAGAATTTTGTCTCTCATTTGAAGATGAAGACAATTACATAAATTTTATAATTATAATTATATAGATTAGGAAGAATTTTGTCTCCCATTTTCATTTTTTTCATGTTTTTAGAGATGTGTACTTATTACATACTCTAAATTAAATGTTAATTTTAAAACAATTATATACATTCACATATGCCTACTGTTTTAAATGTTAATAATTTGAAAATTATGCATACTGATATAAACTTTTTCAGTTCTAAAGATTATGCTTATTTTTCGTAATTTTCTTCTAATTACGGAAATTTCACTCATGATAATTTTTTTTATTAGTTTCGTAAGGTGGAAGTTCAGTACTACAATAGTTGATAGTACTAAGACAAGTACTTAATTTATGGTTTATTGTCATTCTTATATAATTTCTAATTACGAAAATTTCACTCATGGTAATAATTTTTTTTATTATTTTCACAAGATGAAAGTTCAATATTTCGGCACTTTAGATGAGACAAGTACTTCAATTTATGGTATATTGTCAGTCTTATATAATTTCTAATTACGGAAATTTCACTCATGATAACATTTTTTTTTCGTAAGGTGAAAGTTCACTACTGCATACATTAGTTAATGTCACTAAGACAACTATTTACTTTTTGGGTTTATTGTCCTTCTTATATAATACGATGTTCTTACTCTTTACAAGTATGTTAACAGTAGTAGGAATGTAATTTGATAGTTCGTAAGAAATTGTTATCATTTCACTCTTTCGTAAGTAATCGTTAATTGAAATCTTGTAGTATATTTCAACATTGGTGGTACACGCTCGAATTGTGAATCTGAGAGTGAAGGAATTTCACTTTTGTTTACATGGTATGTGAAGTACTTAATACCATATTGAAACTGTTTCGTATAATTTATATTCGAGATGGTAATTTATTCCGTTTGAATTTTTGTAGGATATTGTTAATATTTCTTGTAGAAGCTTGGACTTTCAATCTCATAGTGAAGGAATCTCAATTTTATTTACGAGCTAATTGCAATTGATTAATGTATGATTGCGAATTTACTTATCATTTTTTATTTAATTTACTGGTCATTATGAAACCAATTGAAGAAATATGTAGATGAGCTAAAAAATTTGCATACATTTTACAATTTCTAATTTGAAGCTTTTTTTTTTCTTTGCCATGGAAATGAAAAAAAATTAAAGAGTTAGGAAACAAATTACATCATATAAATTGAATTATATGAAACACAAACTACGCATGTATAAGAAATTATAGAGTAGAACGAAGTAGATACCCAAATCTTTATAAACTAACGAATAACATAATTGTTTGGATAAACAAAATTAAGTCATTGCAATATACATATTTAACTTTTTGATATCATGATGAATGAAACAACCTATGAACCAAAAGAATCAAAGACTCTGATGATTCATTATTTGATGGGCTTTTTTGGAGCAATTGGTACTCAGTGAGTGGAATTTTGGGACCATTAATTTTAAAATGAATTTGATGCAAGAACTTATGTATTCATTCATAATTTGTTTTTATATTATCCGAATATATATTTTTTAACCTAAATTTTACAAAATATTATCATTATATTTTTTTAACCTAAACATACGTATTCATGTCTTTAATGCCATTCATTTGACATGTCATCAGGCTATAATTATATTTTATTATTGTCGTTCTATTAAATGTGTATAGGGTGATAGGAAAAAGAATAAACATACTAATCTACTTGAAAATTTCAGAATAAAATTATTGACCTTCCCTAAATTAAATTCATTCCTCTTGGAGTCCTAATTTAAGATGGATCTCCGGCCTATAGGTGAACTATCAATATATTAGTTGACTCCAAGGATATGTTACTAGTATTAGGGTACTGAAACGAAGTACAAATTTCTTACATTCCCTATCCAATAGTATTTAGTTACAATTGGAAACCAGTTGACAAAAAACTGATCTATATAAGATTGTCTTATGTTCCCACAAACGAAAAAGAAAGGTCTACCAGTGTTGTTTTATGGGCTAGAATAGGCATTCACCTCCTTATCCTAAGCCAAATAATTGAGAGAGTTTTTCTTGTACAGGATTCAGTAAAACTATGTGTCATTAACTAGATGATAATAGACAAAATCCATCATAGGTTGTAAACAACTATTGTAATGTAAATGTGACAAATCACATTCATTAAAATTTTGTACTTTATCCGAAATGTTTAATGAGGTGAGCCTAAGCCATGCTTCAGCCTGCCGCCTACGCCCGCAAGGCATAGGCCTTAATGAAGGAGCCTCGCCCGATTTGAGGCGAATCGTAACATATGAAGCTTTGTTAGACCTGGGTCTGGGCATACCTTGGACAAATTCAATACTGCATCAGTTTCCCCTGGGTTGAGATCACTCGGTAATCTTATATACTCCACCTTTTATTTATTGTATGGACAAATGAAGAAAGAAATGAAAGCTTGATATTCTTAACCTTAGTTTTAAAAAATTCTTAAATGAAGAAATAAATCCCAACCAGCATTCCACGAAGTCTAGCTTGATTAGTATGAATTCAGCCTACAATTTCTGGCTGCAATTAATAATAACTTTACTAAATTAACCTAAGAACTATGCTATTATAGTTTTATATAAATCAATGTAACATATAGTTTCCCATTGGTCATATCTATACTTACAGTGTTGGAATACTCAACTAGTTTATGAGCGTTCAAAGTTGGGTTTATAGGGTCAACGTGGACTTCTTTATTCCCATTGGTTTCTTTTTTTTGCTGTATTCGATTAGATTTTGGTTCTATAACATTAGCCTCCAACTGTTTGAGGATGACAATGCTCAATATAAGCAAAATTTATCCTTCTTCTATTGAAATAGAGATAACATCCACTGAATTTGGATCTGTAGTGGCTCCATTATGTTAATCAGTAGCTATAGATGTTACTGCTTGGTTCATGTATGTCACTGCTACATTTAGTAACAATTATAGTAACAAATATTCTCCACCTATCATATAACGGACATTTGGGACTACGTTCACTGCCCATACCTTTATTCTTTTACAATTTTATCCTCTCTGAAGCTAATATTTAGAACTTGAAACAAATAAATCAACATACTATGAACTGTAGGGTATGTAAATAGTAGTATATAAGAAAACAAAACAATTAGGAATATTGAAGAAACATAAGTTGTCCTCTAGAGTTCCCTTGACCACTTCATTGGGGACTCAATTTCATTATTAAGATTTCTTGAAATTGTATTTGCTGAAGTGTTTGGGGGGAACTCCCAAACAAATCTGATAAATATACATACTGCTAAGAATGATGAGATTCTTGGTAGCGATCTGCCTACAATAAAGATTTTAAGTCTTATATTTATAGAGTAACTACATTTATTTACTTTAATATGTATAATGAATATTAAATTATAATTCCAGTTCCATATATTTTTGTTAATGACATCATATGTACATACAACATAATCATAATTTTATTTATGATCTTTCTTGCAATACACCAATTGTCACACGAATAATTTTTTTTTTGAAATTCTCCGGTGAGGCACCAAGTTTTTCCCATAAAACCTGATCAGCCAACCAATACACGAGGTTCACTACAATAACCTGCTTTTAACACGATTATAGAAAGTAAAATAGCAAACCAAATCACAATATAAGAGGCGCACGCACACAAGACACAAAATTAAAGGAACTCAACTCCCAACCTTTTGTCACACGGATAGTTTTTTTTTTTGAAATTCTCCGGTGAGGCACCAAGTTTTTCCCACAAAACCTGATCAGCCAACCAATACACGAGATTCATTTTTTTCTGGCTTTCTCTAGACCCTTTATGCTGTCCGTATTATCCTCATTGAATGGAAGAGATTTTAAGGTGTTAACAGTTTGTCATTTCTCTTTGAGTTCCATGTACATGAATTTTCTCTTTCGTTGACTCCACTGGCTCAACTTATTTCAACACTACTTTAATTTATCCTCGATTGCCATGGAATTTACCCCTCCCCCCCCCCCCACAAAAAACATATTGTTTCTACTATATTTTGACATTTTTCCTCTTTGGCCTACCATGCTTCATATCTAATAGGCTTGTGTCCCCTATTCATTATATTTGGCTCTTCATTCTACTCTCAGAACTGAACTGCAATAGGAATATGGTCTGAATCGTGTTTATTTATATGATACACAATAACATTCGAGAACATCCAACTCCATTCTTGATTTGCAAACATTCTATCAAGTCTTTCCTCCACCCAATACCCATTTTTCATCCCTCTGTGCCATGTAAATTCATAGCCTTAAAACCGAGTTCAATTAGTTTACATATGTCAACCACCTATCTGAAATTGCGAACCTGTCAATTTGGTAGAATGGTTGTTCCTATTTTTTGCTGCGTTTGACAGAATTTCATTGACACTCCCCCCACCCCCACATACACACATACCACGACTAAGAAACGACCTCGGACTATCGTGACTTAAATTACTCAACAATTTTTTACTCCTCCTTGCGTCGCTCAACCTCAAGTACCCCATAAAATCCTGTGATTCTCCATGACTGCCATTACAGAGAACATTTTCAATACATATGTTTTGCTCGGACATTTATAAAACTCATTATTTTATCTTATTTCTAATGATGACCCATACAGATGTGTTAGCATTTGTGATAAATGTAAAACCAATGAGTATGTCATTATTGCTTAGTTGTTTCACACAAATTGTTTACTTAACTTTGTTACCTATGCATAGATTGTTGTAGGATTTATGCTCTACATAAAAAATTTGGAAATTGCCATATTCATATTCATTTATTTAGAACCTCAAATCAAATATTTGGAATCAGTCACACGTGCAACGCACGTGGGCACAACTAGTATATATATATAGTAACATACAAGACTGAAGAACATGGTTCTAATCACCAAAACACACTTTGTTTACTCCTTTGCTTCATCTTCTTCTTCTTCATGATACAATCCCTTGTGAATAAGATTTTTCAAATGCAGTATAAATACCTTTATGAAATTACATACACCTTGAGCCTAATCTAAAGGTATCTAGATCGTATCATAATAACTATATTTATCATTTTTAAGAAATTTATGCTTTTCCTGGGACTTAATTGTGAAAAAAGTAAGGACTCGTTTTTTTTTCTGTAGAAAACATAATAAATATTAATTATATTTTTACTTCAATTTAGGTTTAAATTTTGGTCAGTTGTAGTATTATTAGTTTCATTAATTCTAAGTTATTTCTTCATAGAAACTCTATCAGTATGCTCATCGGTACGAAGATTTGTTTAGAGTTGCTATCTATATTTTTTCTATTTGCTTGTATGTGCAACTGAGTGATTTATGGATTATAGAGCAAATATCTTAATGTGTTTGATTCTTTGGCAAAAACTAGATAATTCTCAAAATGATCTCTTTATTGTTGAATAAAACCAATATTTTGTCAGCTATAACGCGATCTCTTTATCAATGTTCTTAAATTTATCAATGATGTGTTTGTCCCTTATGTTTTTTGTTTATGCATACTAAATCAAGAGCATTTTAATGAAAAGGTGAGGACGAAAAGGCCATGTTTTTTTATTTAAGAGACTAGATTGAAAATGACTAATGATTTCATTTCTTAAGCTTTGTGTAATTTATGTCTTGAAGATTAATAAAAATGGTGACCAATAAAAAAATTATATATTATAATCTCTTTGATGTTAAAATCTTGAGGTGATATACTACTTTATTGTTTTGATCATTAGCAATATGTTGCATACATTTTCTTTAGGTCATAAAGTCTGTCGATATACTATTTTTTTAATCAAAATAGTTAATTTATTTAAGTTATATATAGTTTAGAATTAATGATTTGGTAAAGTGTAATTAGTTTTGATAGTAAACTATGCTTTTGATTATTTGATTGTTTGTTTGTTTTGTGTTGTGTCCCAAATGTGGCTTGGATCTTCTATTGACATCAGTGCATTTAAAAAGGTTAAAATGCTACATCAATTATTTTGGTTATTTTTCTTTTGAAATTGGGAGGAGGTGAAATAAGTTAGAACATAGTAAGATTGAGAGTGAAAACTGGAATGGGAAGAAAGATAGAGTTCACACAGTGTGTAAGCTCTCTTGATTATTTTTGGGAGAACTATGTTTAGTCTGGGAAATTGTATCAGAGTGCAGCAACAAAATAATGTATGCAATATATGGGTTGTACGAGTTCATAGAGATTAATAAAAGAGATAACCATTACAATAGTATTATGTATTTGACTTCACTATAAAATACTTTGGAAATAGAACTCTGGATAGTAACTGTGTGTATTATAGAATGCACATTCAATATTTTACTTTTCCTTTCTAAGAGTATCACTTGACATTATTGACACGATTTGTCTTTTTTTGGAACTTTTATTAAGTGAATTTTTCAGTATGAATGAGTGCAATGTTTTTATTGCCTCGGTTAAAATTTCAGTAGTTGATTTAGACTAACTGTGGTTCTGTATGCTTTTGAATTCTAATATATAATTCATAGTGAGAAATGGATTGATAGTTACACTTCGCTCATGATTGTGTTTGTGTTCTTTATCACTGTTTTCATTTACTTCTGATTGTTATTTATTTGAAACATAGCAAATTTAAGGACTAAGCTGGTAACTTCAGAATTTTCATTGGTCTTCACATTTTGAAGTTAGCTCTATACTATTTCAGTTCATGGTTATCCGTATATTGTATTTAAAATGTTAGGTGATGGACTTGTGTCCACTCTGAACTTAGGTGATGTTAATGGAGAGATGTTGTTAGAGTAAAGGTCGATTTCTAATTTTGGGAAACAAAATGAGGAGACCCGTTTGTGCAAAATGTTGCGTTAAATAGTCCTATGTTAAGCAACCAAGACCATAAAACTCACTTCGGAATTTTACCAAACACTTGGTGTGCGAAAAACACCCACGACCTTGTTCCTAATGAAAACTAAGTGTGCAAACTCAAAACGAATCCAATCAACAATCAACAAGTAGGATAACAAGAACACACAAGCAATCAAAGCAAAGAAACAACAACAATATAACGTGGTTCACCCAAAAAAGGGTTACATCCACAATGGTAGGATTTCTTCTTTCTTTGATAAATGGAGGAACCACAAGGTTACACACTCACACTCTTTATCTCTCCAAGAAAGTCAATCACAACCAAGCACAAGAACTAATCTTAAACAAGAAACTCTCACTCACTTTTCTCTTTGAAAAACTCACAAAATGTTCACTCTAAAGTTGGAAAAACAGCCCTACACCAAAACAGAAAATAAGCTTCTATTTATAGATTTTCCTCAAAGTGGCAATTTTGTAAATATAGAGAAAAATCTATTTTTCTCCCAAAACAGCCGTGAACCAACAGGAAGCCACCGGAGAGCCAAAATACACCACAAACTCCACCTTGGCGATCCAATGATCCAACCAAAAACCCAGAATGAAAATCGTTGAACCCGCTTGAAGATCACCTCGAAATCTACCAAGCTCAATGCGGCTCCACCTAACCGTGGAGCCTCTCCTCAAAATTCAATAAGAAGTGAGATTTAGAAGCTTTAGGCAATGCCTAAACTTCTCTGTAGTCACGGGTTTGGTGAGGAAATCTGCTGCATTCTCATCCGTGTGCACCTTTTCAATCAAAACCTCGCCGGAATTAACCCAATCCGGAACTCTATGATACCACACATCAATATGCTTTGTACGGGCATGATACACTTGATTCTTAGCCAAATGCATAGCACTTTGACTATCGCAATGAAGACGAACACTCTCTTGCTTCATCCCCAGTTCACTCACAAAACTCTTTAACCAAACCGCCTCCTTTGATGCTTTCGTAAGTGCCATATACTCCGACTCCGTGGTAGACAAAGCACTTGTCACTTTTAATATGGATCTCCAAGATACCGGCCAACTAGTAATAGTGAATACATACCCCGATGTAGATCTCCGCTTATCAAGATCCGCCGCATAATACGAATCCACATACCCCGCAACAAACTTGGCCCCTTTCTTCCGCTCAAACACAATGCCCATAGACTTGGTTCCCTTTAGATACAGAAGAATCCATTTCACTGCTTTCCAATGCTCTTTTCCTGGATTCGACATGCACTTACTAACCACACCCACGGCTTGGGTGATATCCGGCCTCGTGCAAACCATAGTATACATAAGGAACCCCACGGCACAAGCATACATCATTGAAGCCATCTCCTCTAACTCATCATCCGTGGAGGGACATTGCTTTGCACACAAAGCAGAATGTGAAGCTAACGGGGTAGAAGTGGCCTTGGCATCCAACATGCCAAATTTCCCGATGACATACAAAATATAATTTTTCTGAGATAACCACAAGTTGCCAACTTTTCTATCTCGTCTAATCTCCATACCAAGAATCTTTTGCGCCACACCAAGATCCTTCATATCAAACTCCCGGCTCAATTCCACCTTGAGCTCCGTTATAAGTGACATGTCCCGACACGCAATGAGCATGTCATCCACATAGAGCATTTACAAAACAAACGAACCATCATCAAGAACCCGAAAATATGCACAATGGTCATGATCACATCTCGTGTAACCAACCCACAACATGAAGGTATTGAACTGTAGGTATCATTATCGTGGCGACTGTTAAATCCCATACAATGACTTCTTAAGCCGGCACACATGATCTTCCTTTCCCACTTCCTAGAACCCCTCCAATTTCACCATATAAATAATCTCCTTCAAATCACCGTGAAGAAAAGCCGTTTTCACATCCATTTGCTCCAATTCCATATCGAATTGAGCAACCATTGCCAACAACACCCGTATCGAAGTATGCCTCACCACCGGGGAGAAGATCTCATCATAGTCAATCTCCTCATTTTGTGAAAACCCCTTAGCTACTAGCCTTGCCTTGTACTTCGGTTCTTCTATTTTGTTAATTGCCTCTTTCTTCCTATACACCCACTTAGAGCCAACAATGTGTCGCCCCTTGGGTTTAGGAACCAACTCCCACACAGAGTTCTTTTGTAGAGCTTCCATCTCTTTCGAAATAACACCCATCCAACTCGCCTTGACATCACAATTAATGGCATCTTTGTATGTCATTGAATCACCCTCACTAGAAATGAGAGCATAATTGACCTCTTCCCAACCAAGCCTAGATGGTGGATTAATCTCCCTACGCTCTCTGTCACGTGCTATGGATGGCACTTGCTCCACCCGTTGAGTGTCCTCCACCTCAACTGACTCCTCTCCCAAATCATCCTCATTAGGCTCCACCTTAACTGTGTCATCACCCGATTGAGAATCACTTAAACCACTAGTAGATGCACTATCACTATCGGTGGTTGATGATCTTAGAAATACCAAAGGAATCTCGACGGTTCTAACACCACCGTCATCGGTAACTTCCAAGAACTCCTTGGCCTTCAACATGGAGTCTCGTCAAACCTCACATCCCGGCTAACAACTAGCTTCCTCGTAGACGGATCCCAAAGCTTGAACCCCTTTACCATAGCTTAGGAAAATACAGCGGCGAGTTCTCGGGTCATTTTTAGTCCTCTCGTCACTAGGAATGTGAGCGTACCCTGGACATCCTAACACCCTCAAAGTAGAGTAGTCGACCTCGTGCCCCGACCATACTTCCTCCGGACACTTCAAACCAAGAGTCGAATTTGGTGACCGATTCACCAAATACACGGCGTGATCAAGAGCCGCTGCCCAAAATGATTTCGGTAACCCGGCATGAAACCTCATGCACCTTACCCTTTCCATAATGGTGCGATTCATCCTCTCCGCCACCCCATTTTATTGTGGATTCTTCTTAACGGTAAAGTGCCTTGTGATGCCCACATCTTTACAATACTTGAGAAATCCACCATCTCTATACTCACCCCCGTTGTCGCTCCTCAAATACTTGATCTTCTTCCCCGTTTGATTCTCCACCATGGCTTTACACTCCTTGAACTTCTCGAAAACCTCTGATTTTTCTTCAAGTAGTAGACCCACACTTTTCGTGAATAATCATCTATGAAAGTCACAAAGTATCTAAAGCCGCCTATGGAAACAACATCCGAAGGCCCACACATGTCGGAATGAATATAGTCAAGAGTCCCTTTACTGTTGTTCGTAGATATAGTGAATTGCACTCGAGTTTGCTTCTCCATCACACAATACTTGCAAAAACTGAGCTTGTATCCATGCACCCCTTTCAACAACTTTTGCCGATGAAGTTCATCCATGCCCCGTTGGCTCATGTGACTAAGTCTCATGTGCCACAATTATAGCTCGTCGATTTCAGGCTCCGTGGAGACTGCCACTCCACCCACTATCGCATTTCCCTTCAATCTATAAAGATTGTTCGGTAACTTTGTGCCGCACAAAATCACCATCGATCCCCTTTTGACCTTTAAAGCCCCACCTTCGGCTTGAATCACACACCCCTTTGAATCGAGTGCGCCTAGGGAAATCAAGTTCTTTTTAAGTGCCGGAACGTGCCTCACTTCACTTAAGGTTCGGACAACCCCATCCCACATCTTTATGTGCACCGACCCTATTCCCACTACTTTGCACGTAGCATTGTTTCCCATGATAATATCACCACCGGTATTAGACGTGTAATCCTCAAACCATTCCCGGTTCGGACACATGTGGTATGAACATCCGGAATCTAGAATCCAACCATCAACGTGATCGGCAAAAAAATAAGTAAGAACCTCTCCGCCTTCCTCTAAAGTAGCAACACCGGCCACATCCTTAGTAGCGTCTCCTTTCTTATCATCTTTCTTCCACTCCGGACAATTTCGTTTAAAGTGACCCTTTTTATGGCACTTGAAACACTCAACCGTGCTAATGTCTCAAGATTGAGACCTTTGGAAGCCCCGATTATTTTCACCCCGAGACTTCTACCTTCCTCTTTTGTCCACCACCACCAACCTTGGCTACCAAGCCTTCACCTTGAGAAGATGAACTACCTCCACCGCTACCATTTTTCTTCTTCATGGCCACATGAGAAATGATGTCCTGAATTACATCATTGAACTTGAGAGTAGTATTCCCAAACATAAGTGTGGTGACAAAGTGCTCATATGAATCGAGCAACGAAGCAAGCAACAATAACGCTCGATTCTCCTCGCTAAATTGAACATCAATCCGATTCAAATCGTTGATCAAAGCATTGAAGATATTTATATGCATCATCATATCACCGCCCTTCTTCATTTCTAACCTGAAGAACATCTTCTTTAGAAATAATTTATTTGACAAAGACTTGCCCAAATAAATCTCCTCCAATTGATCCCACATGACCTTAGCCGTAGTTTTCGATATCACGTGATTGAGCACAACATCCATGATATACATTTCAATTGAAGAAATTGCCCTTTGATCAATATCGCTCCATTCGACTTCGGTCAGATCCACCGGACGGTTCTCTATACCCAACAATGCTATAACCAACCGTTGTTGAACAAGAACACCCCGCATCCTTCTTTGCCATAAGCCAAAATTAATTTTCTCATCAAAAGGTTTTATCTAAAACTTCATTGAGCCTCCGGATCCATAACTAGGATCCCACTTCTTAGAGCCTCCGCTTGTAGAAGTTGATTCGAGAGTATGCGACACCTCCTCCGCCATTTGGAATAAATTCTAGAACTTATGCCAATATCACTCAAATTGATTCAAGCCAAACCAAAATACCGAGCAAACCAAGCAACCAAGGCTCTGATACCACTTGTTGCGCTAAAACAGTCCTATGTTAAGCAACCAAGACCATAAAACTCACTTCGCAATTTTACCAAACACTTGGTGTGCGACAAACACCCAAGACCTTGTTCCTAATGAAAACTAAGTGTGAAAACTCAAAACGAATCCAATCAATAATCAACAAGTAGGATAACAAGAACACACAAGCAATCAAAGTAAAGAAAAAACAATAATATAACGTGGTTCACCCAAACAAGGGTTACATCCACAATGGTAGGATTTCTTCTTTCTTAGATAAATGGAGGAACCACAAGGTTACACACTCACTCTCTTTATCTCTCCAAGAAAGTCACTCACAACCAAGCACATGAACTAATCTTAAACAAGAAGCTCTCACTCACTGTTCTCTTTGAAAAACTCATAAAATGTTCACTTTAAAGCTGGAAAAACAACCCTGCACAAAAACAGAAAATAAGCTTCTATTTATAGATTTTCCTCAAAGTGGAAATTTTGTAAATATCGAGAAAAATCTCTTTTTCTCCCAAAACAGTCGTGAACCAACGGGAAGCCACCGGAGAGCCAAAATACACCACACAAAATTCCACCAGATGTCAAGGGGTGACTTTGAAGAACATAAATTTTGTTAGATATTTGGACTTCAATTTTATTTAGTTATGTTAATACTCCCTATTTGTCAGGGAACTTATTTCCTATTGGACCTTTTGTTCAGGAGAATCCCATTAGTGTAGGTCTGTTAGACATGGGATATTTTGTCGCTAATTTTTCTCCGTAATTTGTTTTTATATGGCTTTATAAGACAAGTCTTTCTCATAGAATAATACACGAACATTCTCTTAATTATTTGTTTCATTGATTATCAATTCTTAACAATTGGTATTAGAGCATCTGATCTTTATATCAGGGAAGCAACAGTCTTCTCAGTATTTGCAGCAGTAAGATCAAATGGGGCTAGAAAATAACAACTTTGTGCAACCAACCATTCCTCATTTTGATGGGCACTATGATCATTGGAGGATGTTAATGGAAAACTTTCTAAGATCCAAAGAGTACTGGGGTCCTGTGGATAATGGCATAATTGAACTAGCAGAAGGGGTAATTCTGACAAATGGACAGTCAAAGATTCTGGATGAACAAAAGTTGAAGGACTTGAAGGTGAATAACTATCTATTCCAAGTAATAGATCGTGCCATCCTGGAAACTATCCTCCAAAAGGATAATTCTAAACAAATTTGGGACTCTCTTAAGAAGAAGCACTGAAGCACAACAAGAGTGAAACGTGCACAACTTTAAGCTCTTCGTAAAGAGTTTGAGACTCTTCACATGAAATAAGGAGAGTCAGTCAATGACTATTTTGCCAAAACATTATCTATCATGAATAAGATGCGAATTCATGGCGAGAAGATGCAAGATGTCGTTGTCATTGAGAAAATTCTTCGCTTAATGACTCCAAAGTTTGACAACGTGGTATGTTCAATTGAAGAATCAAATGATCTTGATATTATTTCAGTTTTTGAGTTACAGAGTTCATCCTGGTACATGAGAGAAGGATGACGAGTCATATTGTGGAGGAGCAAGCATTCAAAGTCACCACTTCTGGAGAAGCATTGATTAAGAATAAATTCTTTGTATTTATACCCGTAATTTAGAGCCTTTTAACATTTCGTTCTATGTAATTTTAGTTGATTTATCTCATATCATTTCTACTGACATATTATAAAGAGTACGTCGAGTTTCGTGAATTTCTCATCGTTCTTGCGGGTATTTAGTTGATATGAAGAAAGAAAGAAACCGGAAGAAAGATATAATAGAAAAGAAGAAAGTCAAAGGGCAAAAGAGTAATTTTCATCTAAAATTCAGATGAGAAGCCTAGAGGAAAGTTGATGATCTCGAGTCTATGAGCACATAAGAAGAAGCGACATCTAAATCCGAATCCCGGATAAAAAGTTATGAAGTTTCGAAGTTGAGAGAAAATCACAAGGAAGAAAAATGTTCTTCATAAACAAAACCGAACCCATGAAGACGAAAATGAACCGGTCCGGGGCTTGGTTAACTTTCTATAAAGAATGAACCGAATCGATGCTGAGAAAAAATAATAGATCCGATAGTGCAAAATCTTCTGTGTAAAGCGAACCAAATCGATATCCTTGGACCGGATCGGTTCGGCTGTCGAATTTTAAAATTATCTTCTTCCAAAATTAGATTTGTGGATAGATGAAACTCTTGTAAAAACGTAGTCTTTTTATTCCAACGTGTTCCCAGACTTAGGAGAGTTCCTTTTAGCAGTTTTAGAGAGAGAAAGTAGTCAAGAACCCAAGGAGCTCAAAGTTACAACTTATTGATTTTCAATTCAGATTTCTGTAGTAAAGTTTATTTCTTCTTCTTCTTATTTCTCATTTGAATTCATTAATTAATGCATGGTTTGTTTATTTCCAATTGTTTATAGATTCTATTTCTCATCTCGATTTAATTTCATGATGGTTTTAATTACATGCACAGTAGAAAATATCATTTTAATTAGTTGCACCGTGATAAGCTAGATTTCTACGGGTTGGGATGCGTGAACCCAATCCGATGTGGTTTTGCATGAATAGAAAATCAGTTCCTTGAATTAAATAATTATTGAATCATGTTGTGTAGTGATCACAACCGTCGTAGGACTTTTAACCTTATTTTCCCTAGGTAACCGGGGTTGTGACGCACGTGTTGGCTATTTCAATACCGCTTTATTCTTGCTCTTGATTATGTATGATGCGGGATAATGCCCTCATATATGTAATGCTTGAGATTAATAAAGACTGGGTTTAATCAATTATTTAATTCACAACTGGTTTTATATCCGCTAAATATACGAGGGTTTGGGGGATTATAGTTCAACCTATTTTCCTCATTCATATTTAATCAATTCCAGTAATTTTAATTCCGCTCACGTAGTTTAGTTAGTAATTTTAATTTACTTTGCATTTAGTTAGTAGAAATCAAGATCCAAGTGTATGAAGTCAATGATGGGAAGAAAGTGGCTTTATTTAAGGGTAGAAACATAGTTGATTGTATTATGTCTATTTTAGAGAATTTTAATTTGCATCACTGGAAATCCATGGAGAGAATGTGGGAATTGGGTATGACATAGCCAAATCATTTGATACTTTATAATCTATCTTTATCCTCAAGGTTTTTCTGAAGTTTAGTTATAACAGTAATCTGTTTTGTATAATTTCAGGAAAAGAAATAGAACATCACTAGTTTCCCATTTATTAGAACATAAACTTCTTCTTCTGCTTGGAAATTAAAGACAATTTTGCAAATCCTTTTTTGAAAAGTAGGTGGTGTTGGTTTGTGACAATACTCCACCATTTAGTGGAGTAATTGGTTAGTGACGAGACTCTCACCCATTTGGTGGAGGAGTATTTTACTCCACAAGTTGTGCTCTAAGTGGAAATCAACAAAGCCATTTTATGTGGCCTTTTTTCTTCTTTCTCACCTATAAATAAGGTATATGCATTGAGAGAAAAACACACCAGTAAATAGGAGAGAAATAAAGCATATGGAGAGTCTTGTTTGAGAGAGAATCATGTGAGTAAGAGTGTTTGTAATTCTCCTTTTCCGATAATACAATTTTGCTGCACCCGTGGACGTAAGAAAATTACCGAACCACATAAATCTCTTATTTTTGAGTGTGAGTTTGATTTCTGGATTATTATTGGGCGCAACAATTGGTATCAGATCCAGATAGAGCCGTTATTGAAGCTTTGTTCGTTTTTGTAGCCAAAAATCAAAATCTTCAAATCTCAAATTTAAACACACCAGGGGGAGTGTATCGTTGATATGAGTCCAATGAAATAAACCAGAGGCCAAACGGATCTCCCAAGCCCCCAAATTTGCCAACTGAAGAGAATAAAAAAACAATTTTTTTCTCCAGTCAAGCCGCTAAGCCGTTTGACCGAGTCACAGAGCCGTTTGACCAAGCCCCTTAGCTGTTTGACCAAGAAATTGACCAAGTCGCCAAGTCGTTTGACTTAATATCACCCCCAAGTCAACTCAGTGCAAAAATATTTTTCTAGGCCAACTCAGTCCATTTTGGATCCGTTTTTGACCAACTCAGACCCGTTCCTAGCTATTTTGACCGTTCTGGATGCAACTGTGCCCTCCGTTTCTGCTGATTCTAGTCTTAAGTTATTTTATTGACTTAAGAAATTCATATAACGGTGTTTTGAGCACTTTCAGGCATCGATTTTGTTTTGGGTGGAGTCTAAGGAAAAATGGAAGGTCAAATTTCTTTCGATTCAATAGAAGTACAAACTCCAAAAACCATCAGTAGCTCTTGAAAAATAAGTTCTATGTCAAATGCAAAGTTTGATGTTGAAAATTTTGACGGTACAAATAACTTCGGCATGTGGCACTGTGAAGTTTTGGATATGTTATTTCGAGAAGGGTCACACATTGCCTTGGATTCAAAGCCCAAGGATATTTCAAAGGAAGGTTAGAATTTTGTAAATCGTCAAGATTGCGATACAATTCGATTGTGCTTAACCAAAGACCAGAAGTATTTTGTCATGAAGGAGACTGTGGAAATAAGCCTTTGGAAGAAGCTAGAGGGCGAGTTCATGACAAAAAGCTTAGAAAGCAGTCTATATCTCAAGAAGAAGCATTTTCTCTTCCAATTTAAGCACGACACATCTATGAATATTCATTTAGAAGGTTTCAATGAAATTCTAGCCGATTTGCAAAATTTGAATAATAAAAAATAGTTTATGGAAGCTTTTGAGTATTTTCTTACATGAGAATAGTTTGATTCATATTTGCTGATGAATGTCATGACACTCCATATTTATTTGGTTTGTTATTTTCCTTATATATTTTAGACAAATAAAAAGGGGGAGAACGAATTCTGAGTTTATGGGGGAGTTTCTAGTATAGGGGAGATTTGATTATTTATTGATTTATTCTTATATCATTTCAAACTAGATACGTCATGTTGATATTTGTTTCATGTGTGATGTGTGTAGGAACAATAGATTATCATATTGAACACCTTAATGATGACAAAGAAATTTTGGAGATTTATCGATTGTTGAAGATTTTGAAGACATAAAAATTAGTACCTTTTCAATTTGGGGTTCATGGGAGGGTATTAGATTTGTATTGGAAATTTTATTTGATAATTCAGATTTGTATCGGCACAGACATAGGGTGAGATTTGTAAGGACTGAAGCACCTTATACTCTTGACTCACTTGAGTCTATATTGTATAAGTGTTCATCTAGTTTGGAAATTGTGACAAAATTATGACTAACCTAGAATCCAAAGAACCCCAGAGCTTGCATTGCTATTTCATCCTTCTTGATTGAAGTGATCTAGACCATATTACCAACACTCACACACAGTAGAATGGATCAATTACATCTCATATTGCATATAAGTGTGTGTACATATGTTGAGTGTGTTTAAATCCCTAATATTTCTTTTTAAATATTTTTTGGGATTTATAAACATTTTAAAATAATTTTTTATTAATTAAAACTTGGTTTTAAAATTTTTTGGGGTCAATCTGCAATTTAGCATTGATGGTTATATTGGATTAAAGTTACCTTGGGTAGAATGAGAAAGAGGCAAAGACTTCAGGGTGTGTTTTTAATTATTTTTAGACGCGCGTTTTATCTCTTCTAATTGGCTAACATTTGTTGCCTTTTGATTGGTGAAAAGTGTGTTTGTTTATAGAGAGTAAACCAGCGTCTATTTACAACCCTTGGATCGTCTGTAATCAACGATCTGCATGCACCCTTTCGTAATCCCTATGAACCACAAATGAGCCAATTAGGTGAGTTTTAATCACCGCGTATCGTGAACCCTTGGATTAAAGTCAATCCATCTTGATTCAATCTGAACCCTTGATTTTGGTCCCCGTTCTAGAATCTTCTCAGCCTCCTATAAAAGTACCCCTTTACTCAGCTTTCTGAGACTTTTGCCATTTTGTCCTTTTGAGAGAAAGAAGAGAATAGAGAGAGAAGAAAGAAAAGAGAGAGAAGAGAGAAACCAGAAGAGAGAGAAAGAGTTAGAAACCCTAACCCTAACCCTAAATCGTCAAAACCATTTTCAAATCTAAACCTCCTTTTCAACTCCTGTATATCCCAAAAACAACCTTGTGTGTTTGAGTTTTTTAAAGTAGTTTTGTTTAGATTGGTTTGTTGCTGTAACCTCTTCGTTCTTTAGATCTTGTGTCCAACTTAAACATTGTGTCTTAGATCTAGTTTCTGCTTTATAGAAATTTCAGATCTGAGTTCTTCATGTTATATTACACTAAGATTTTCATATTTCGTTTCTTAGCTTGAGAAATATATTGTTGATTCTTTTTCTGTAAATATTTTTAACTTTGAAATCAACAATAATGTTTTCTGTTTCTAGTTCTCTTGAAACAAGACCTTTGACCTATTTGGAATCGCACTTGGTGATTTTCAATCTCAAAATTCATTTCAAAACCTGAGATTGATTAAGATCTTGATACGTCTTCTGAGCAAGATTGCCGTGGATTCTGGGATTGTTTTAAAGGTAAAAAAGGTTAAGTTTTGTGAGAAGAGAGAAAAAGAAAAATCTCTGCATATAGTATTATATGTAATTTGTTAGGACTGGTTGTACATAATAAGTGTGTGTGTGTGAATGCATGTGTTAGAGAGCACCTCCACAAACACTTTCACCCTACCACACGAAAAGTGTTGGTAATAAGATCTTGAGAACAAGAGTCGACGTAAAGGACTTGAACAAATTGGAAGTTAATAAACTAGGAGAACAACATCAACAATCAGAACTACAGAGAAGTTATAAGGACACCAGAGGGTACATTCCTAAACTTATATAGGTCTGAGTTGTATGCATGTTTGCTATATAGTTTTTAACTGTTAAATTTGTTTTAGTGGATTTTTTTTGTGTTTACTCCATAGAGGGAGTCGTGGATGTTTCCTCAGTTGGGTGAGGTTTTACCACGTAAAAAATCTTGTTCTTAATCTTTCTATATTTCCTCATCTCATTCTTGGTTGTGGTGAGTTTAAATTTTTTTAAACTGTCTTATAAACCTGCTAATCAAATCTTGAACAAATCTCGTACATACTTTTGTTAAACACATCTTGTGTTCAAATAGTTTTGGTTTTTAAGAAAAGAGTTTCTTCAAAAAACTGTTCGGAGTTACTTAAATAGTTTAATTTTATTAAACGGCTTTAGTTACAGATTTTAAATTGGTATCAGAGCTTTGTAAACTTCTTTTAAAGAGATCTTGTGTTTCTGAAATTGGTTTCTGAAAATCAAATATGGACGAGAAAAATGAAAGATTTGGTAACCTGACCAGACCTCTTATCTTTGATGGAACCAATTTTTCTTACTGGAAAGTAAGGATGATTGCTTTCATTCAAGGAACTCTGGGAGATGATGTCTGGGACATTGTTGAAAATGGATACATTTCTCCTACTAAACCAACCACTAAAGGAAGTAATGAGAGAATTAAGAAAGTATTAAGTGAGTTCACACAAGAAGAGAAACAAGTTTCTCGCAACAATAACAAAGGAAAGAATGCCATATTTATGTCTATAAATGAACATGAGTTCAAAAGAATCTCATCCTGTACCACTTCTAAGGAAGCTTGGGACACTTTGGTTACTGCTCATGAAGGTGACACTAGAGTTAAGGCTGCTAAAACTCAAATGCTCATTAAACAGTATAACTCTTTAATTATCTTTGAGACTGAGTCATTTGATGACTTTTATATGAACTTGACTGATATTGTGACAAAACTGCATGCTAATGGGATAACTTATGACAGACATGAAATTGTATCTAAAATTCTGAGATCATTACCACATAAATTTGACAACAAAAGATATGCTATTGAGGAAATGTGTGATATCAATCTCACTCCTGAATTACTCAGTAGTAAATTAAGAACTGTGGAAATGGAACTAGAATTGAAGAAACAATTGACCCAGTCCCATAGGAAACAGACTAGTTCTAATCTAAGCTTCTCTTCTAAGTTGATTAAGCCTGAGTTTAACATTTCCAATGATGATTCTGATGAGGAATGCGATATAGAGAGTTTGGACAATCATATTGCCTTAATGTCAAAACAATTTACGAAAATCATTAAGTTTAGAAAGAATTTGGCAAACAAACAAGGGAAGTCCAATTATCCAACTCACTCTAATCATAAACCTCATGAGAAAAGTCATGACAAATATCATAAGGATTCTCACACTAGACCTAACAGAGACCTTAAGAAGACTGAATGCTTTAGATGTGGAAAACTAGGACACATTGCACAAGACTGTAGAGTTAACTTGAACACTCAAAACAAACACACTAGAGTCAATATTTGCAAGACATGGGATGATTCAAGTGACTCTGAAAATGAGGAACCTGAGTCATCTGATATTTTTGACCCTTGTATGTCTTTCTTTGCCAAGATTATCTATAATGATGATATGCCTGTGTTTGTTAGTGAGGATGAATCTAGTAATTCTACTTCTGTTTTTGTGAATCATGCTGTTACTCGTTTAGATGCTTTAATTACTGAGAACATTGGTATCTCTACCTCGGGGTGTGTGAGTCAAAGGGAAAGCGATAACGACGATGTCAATGGGTGTGTGAGTCCAAGAAATGAAGCCTTAGGGGTCACTTCACACACTTCACTTAGTGACTCGGATAATGAAGATCTTCCAGATATTCACACACTCTATGCTAAAACTCTCAAGAAAAGCACTAGACTAGAAAAGATTGTGAAAGATCTCACCAAGAAGCTAGAAGATCTAAGCCCGATGGTCAAACTGAATGCTGAAGAGTATACTACCCAATGTTTAACTCATGAAAGTGAAATCAAAATGTTTGATAAAAAACTCAGAAACTTGACTGAAACAAATGAAACTCTGGAGAAAAAATACAAATGGACATTGTTAGAATTGGAACAAACTAAAGAAAAGATAGCAACTGTTTTCAAAAAATTTACAAAATTTGAAAATAATTCAAACTGTTTTGATGAATTTGTTGCTGAATCTAAAACCAATTCTGATGATCGAACTGGAATAGGGTTTTGCCCCAATTTGAAGACACAAACAAAGTCTTTTTAATCTATCAAGTTTGTGTCAGGAGGTAAAAGACCTATTGAAACTTGCCCAGAATTTCATTCTCTAAAAACTGAGTTTGATTCAAAACATCAAAATTTTAACATTGGGGAATCAAGTTGCTCTAAACATGAAAGTTCATCTAAGGCTAAATACGTCTGTCCCTCTATTAGGAAGAGTGAGTCTACATTCAATACTGTCCCACCTAGGAATAGAGTTCAACCTCAAAATTCCTCAAAACCCTTGTTTAGAGACTTTCCTAAGGAAACCCCAATTTTGAGCAATCTTTATTGCTCCTACTGCGATATATACGGTCACTCTTTTGATTGTTGATATGCTAGAAGAGTAGTTAGATCTGTCTGTAATCCTCCTATCTATCATAATTTTAACTATTCTAGGAGAAGCCTCAATAATTATGTACTTCCTAGACAACCAGACAAAAACTCTAATCATAGGAAGAGAAAGACCAAACCTAAAAGAACATTCCCTAGAAGGATTCCTAAACCATTTCCTAAACCAAATGTTCATGTATTTCATAAAATTCAAAATCATGCGCAAAACATTTTTCAACAAAAATCGAATGCTCGAAAATTTTATCAATTGAGAGCTAATAAGCACAAAATGAAAACTAGAGCAATTTGGGTTAGAAAAGATGATCTATTACCCCAGATAAAGTGTAACATAGTTATTACTGCTTTAAAAGCTGAACACACATCATCTGGTTGGTATTTAGACTCTGGATGTTTTAAGCACATGACTGGTGATGATACAAAACTTTTGAACAAAACCATCTTTGCTGGAGGAAAAGTTATTTTTGGTGATGGAGTATCATCTCAGATCATAGGCAAAGGAACTCTCCAAGAAGATGGACTTCCTGTTCTTGAAGATGTTCTTCTAGTTAAAGGTCTTAAGGCCAATCTACTTAGTATCTCGCAATTTTGTGACTCAGATCATACTGTTACCTTTTCAAAGAACAATTGCAAAATTTTTAATGAAAAAGGTGAATGCATAACTACAGGATTCAGAACTCGTGACAATTGTTATACTGTCATGAACAATTCTGAAATCTGTAATGTTGCCAGAATGGATGACAACGAGATATGACATAACAGAATGGGTCACATAAATTTCGATAATCTTAGTAGACTGACCTCTCAAGAAATAGTTAGAGGAGTTCCAAAAATCAAACCTATTTCTAACATTGTCTGTGGTCCCTGTCAGGAAGGAAAAATTGTTAAAGCTCCTCATAAGAAAGTTAAAGATATCCTTACCTCTAATCCTTTGGAGCTCTTCCATATGGACCTAATGGGTCCCTCCCAAACTGTTAGTCTCTGTGGACATAGTTATATTCTTGTTATGGTTGATGACTTCACTAGATTTACCTGGGTAGCTTTCTTAAAACATAAGTCTGACACTTTTCAAACCTTTTTAAAAAATTCTTCTTCGGATTGAAAATGAGAAGGACACTCAAGTAAATATAATTCGTAGTGATAGAGGTGGAGAATTCAAAGACACCGATATTATAGAATACTGTGACTATAATGGTTACAAACACGAGTTTAGTGCTCCTAAGACTCCTCAACAAAATGGAATTGCCGAGAGAAAGAATCGTACCCTTCAAGAGATGGCATGAGTTATGTTACATGCCAAGAATTTGCCTAAATACTTTTGGGTAGAATCTATTCGTACGGCGTGTCACATTATCAATAGGGTCTATCTTAGAAAGAATTCCAAACAAACCCCTTACGAGCTTTGGTATAAGAAAAAGACCAATATTAAGTACCTTAGAACCTTTGGTAGTACTTGTTATGTATGCAAAGATAGGGAACACTTGTCCAAATTTGAGAGCCGGGGTGATAAAGCTATATTTCTAGGATACTCACCTAACATTAGAGCCTATCGAGTGTATAATCTTCGCACTAAAACCTTGATGGAATCCATAAATGTAATTGTGAGTGACACTACTGTAGAGAGTAAGACTGGTGAATCAACTATTGAGGAAGAGCCTACAAATGTTTTAGAAAGTGACTCTCCTGAAATAGATGAATCATTACCAATTGAGATACTTGAAGTACCTAAGTGGGTTTCTAAAGCTCATCCCATGAATAACGCAGTTGGTAACCCTAGTGAGCCAGTCCGTACAAGATCTCAATTAAGAAATTATGCACATTATGCATGTTTTGTTTCCCTAGTGGAACCAAAGAATGTAAATGAGGCATTGAATGACTCTCACTGGATTTCTGCTATACAGGAAGAACTTCTACAATTTGTCATTCATGATGTTTGGTATCTTATACCTAGGCCTGATCACAAAAAGGTTATTAGCACACGTTGGATTTTTAAAAATAAGTCTGATGAAAGTCGGATAATCATTAGAAACAAAGCTAGATTAGTTGCTCAAGGATACTCTCAAATTGAAGGAATAGATTTTAACGAGACCTTTGCTCCTGTTACTCGTCTGGAATCTGTTCGTCTTCTCTTTGCCATAGCTTGCCATTTGCATTTTACACTCTACCAAATGGATGTCAAATCTGAATTCCTTAATGGAATATTGACTGAAGAGACCTATGTGGAACAACCAAAAGGGTTCATTGACCCTCAATATCCAGATCATGTATTTCGTCTTAAAAAGTCTTTGTATGGCCTTAAACAAGCGCCTAGAGCTTCGTATGAGCGTCTTTCCAGCTTCCTCTTAGATAAAGGTTTTAAGAGAGGTGGAAATGATCAAACCCTTTTTGTCAAACATTTTGACAAACACATCATTATTGCTCAAGTTTATGTTGACGATATTATCTTTGGATCAACTTCTCCCACATAAGTAAAATCATTCTCTGAGATTATGCATAAGGAGTTTCAAATGTATCTTATGGGGGAGTTGCAATTTTTCTTAGGTCTTCAAGTCAAGAAAAATTCAGAAGGATTATTTGTCTCGCAATCTAAATACGCTTTAGAGATTGAAAAGAAATTTGGCCTTGAGAGTGCTAAAGATGCTAAAACACCCATGAGTACTACGGTAAAACTGTCTAAAGACGAAAATGGAAAATCTATAGATCCAACTCTATATCATAGTATGATAGGAACCTTGCTATACCTTACTGCCTCGCGTCCTGATATAATGTATGCTGTGTGTGTATGTGCTCGTTATCAAAATAACCCTAAAGAGAGCCATCTATCTTCTGTTAAAAGAATCATTAAATATGTAAAAGGCACTCTAAACATAGGACTTTGGTACACTAGTGACACACCTAACACTATAATTGGGTACACTGATGCTAACTGGGCTGGGTGTACTGATGATAGTAAAAGCACATCAGGAGCATGTTATTATATAGGTAATAATTTGGTAGGATGGAGTAGTAAGAAACAAAACTGCACATCACTCTCAACAGCTGAATCTGAATACATAGCCGCTGGAAGCTGTTGTGCTCAATTACTTTGGCTTAAACAAATTCTAAGTGATTATGGTATTCAAGAAAAACAATTGCATCTCTATTGTGATAATCAAAGTGCGATCAATATCTCTAAAAATCCTATTCAACACTCGCGAACAAAACACATAAAAATAAGATATCATTTTATATGCGAATTGGTTGAAACAAAGGAATTAGAAATCAATTATCTTCCTAATGATTTGCAACTTGCAGATATGTTTACCAAACCTTTAGATTACAATCGATTTATTTCTTTGCGTAAATCTATTGGTATGGTGTGTGCTAATTAATCTCTTTGATCTCTCTATTTTTTTCCTTTGTCTATTTAAGACAAAATGGGGGAGAAATTTGAGTATCTAATGAATTTTCCATATGCTAAACAACTTGATCTTAGTGATTCATTGCAGGTTTCTGTATAGTTATTGTCAACAGTTGTAATAGGATATTCAATTGTAAATAGTTGAGTTATGTACTTTTGCTTTCTAGGAAATGGGTAGATAGAATTTTTTAGGAATAGGTTTCCTCATTCTTGTTGCCCTACGAGTTCTAGATGACTCAAAGGAGATTTTGTTTCATAATTCCAAAGGGGGAGATTGAAGCACCTTATACTCTTGACTCACTTGAGTCTATATTGTATAAGTGTTCATCTAGTTTGGAAATTGTTACAAAATTATGTCTAACCTAGAATTCAAAGAACCCCAGAGCTTCCATTACTATTTCATCCTTCTTGATTGAAGTGATCTAGACCATATTACCAACACTCACACACAGTAGAATGGATCAATTACATCTCATATTGCATATAAGTGTGTGTGCATATGTTGAGTGTGTTTAAATCCCTAACATTGCTTTTTAAATATTTTTTGGGATTTTATAAACATTTTAAAATAAGTTTTTATTAATTAAAACTTGGTTTTAAAAGTTTTTGGGGTCAATCTGCAATTTAGCATTGATGGTTATATTGGATTAAAGTTACCTTGGGTAGAATGCGAAAGCGGCAGAGACTTCAGGGTGTGTTTTTAATTATTTTTAGACGCGCCTTTTATCTCTTCTAATTGGCTAACATTTGTTGCCTTTTGATTGGTGGAAAGTGTGTTTGTTTATAGAGAGTAAACCAGCGTCTGTTTACAAACCTTGGATCGTCTGTAATCAACGATCTGCATGCGCCCTTTCGTAATCCTTGTGAACCCCAGATGAGCCAATCAGGTGAGTTTTAATCACCGCATATCGTGAACCCTTGCATTAAAGTCAATCCATCTTGACTCAATCTGAACCCTTGATTTTGGTCCCCATTCTCGAATCTTCTCAGCCTCCTATAAAAGTACCCCTTTACTCAGCTTTCTGAGACTTTTGCCATTTTGTCCTTTTGAGAGAAGAAGAGAGTAGAGAGAGAAGAAAGAAAAGAGAGAGAAGAGAGAAACCAGAAGAGAGAGAAAGAGTTAGAAACCCTAACCCTAACCCTAACCCTAACCCTAACCCTAAATCATCAAAACCATTTTTAAATCTAAACCTCCTTTTCAACTCCTGTATATCCCAAAAACAACCTTGTGTGTTTGAGTTTTTTAAAGTAGTTTTGTTTAGATTGGTTTGTTGTTGTAACCTCTTCATTCTTTAGTTCTTGTGTCCAACTTAAACATTGTGTCTTAGATCTATTTTCTGCTTTATAGAAATTTCATATCTGAGTTCTTCATGTTATATTACACTAAGATTTGCATATTTCGTTTCTCAGCTTGAGAAATATACTGTTGATT
This sequence comes from Sambucus nigra, assembly GCA_949130495.1. Taxonomy (NCBI): domain Eukaryota; kingdom Viridiplantae; phylum Streptophyta; class Magnoliopsida; order Dipsacales; family Adoxaceae; genus Sambucus; species Sambucus nigra. The sequence goes on along the minus strand of OX422219.1, from coordinate 15,783,565 downwards.
CCTTTTCTGTAAATATTTTTAACTTTGAAATCAACAATAATGTTTTCTGTTTCTAGTTCTCTTGAAACAAGACCTTTGACCTAGTTTGGAATCGCACTTGGTGATTTTCAATCTAAAAAATCTTTTCAAAACCTGAGATTGATTAAGATATTGATACGTCTTCTGAGCAAGATAGCCGTGGATTCTGGGATTGTTTTAAAGGTCAAAAAGGTTAAGTTTTGTGAGAAGAGAGAAAAAGAAAAATATCTGCATATAGTCTTATATGTAATTTGTTAGGACTCGTTGTACATAATAAGTGTGTGTGTGTGTGCATGCATGTGTTAGAGAGCACCTCCACAAACACTTTCACCCTACCACACGAAAAGTATTGGTAATAAGATCTTAAGAACAAGAGTCAACGTAAAGGACTTGAACAAATTGGAAGTTAACAAACTGGGAGAACAACATCGACAATCAGAACTGCAGAGAAGTTATAAGGACACCAGAGGGTACATTCCTAAACTTATATAGGTCTGAGTTGTATGCATGTTTATTATATAGTTTTTAACTGTTAAATTTGTTTTAGTGGATTTTTTTGTGTTTACTCCGTAGAGGGAGTCGTGGATGTTTCCTCAGTTGGGTGAGGTTTTACCACGTAAAAAATCTTGTTCTTAATCTTTCTACATTTCCTCATCTCATTCTTGGTTGTGCTGAGTTTAAATTTTTTTAAACTGTTTTATAAACCTGCTAATCAAATCATGAACAAATCGCGTACATACTTTTGTTAAACACATCTTGTGTTAAAATAGTTTTGGTTTTTAAGAAAAGAGTTTCTTCAAAAAACTGTTCGAAGTTACTTAAATAGTTTAATTTTATTAAACGGGTTTAGTAACAAATTTTAAAGGACATGATTTTACATTATCCGCTCAAATTAGAGTATGTTGTATACCGCTACAACCGTCAAAGACTTTTTCAAGTTCAATTACGCGTCAAGACGGATCCGAATATCAAAGTTCTTCAACAAAGAAGCCTCCGCGAGATTAATTTTGGTAAGGTTGTGTTTAAGTACCTTAGTGGTTCACTTAGAGTGTTGGGATATTTTTCCTAAAGTTTTTTCTAAGTGTTGAAGTGGAGTTTTTCGTCAATTTTTTTTTAAGTATTGAGGCGGAGTTTTTTTATCGAAATAAAAAATTATTTTTTTACGCTGGTCGTTTGAGAGATAGAGGGATGCCATTCAAGTGACATTAGCTTGTCGTTTGAAGTCTCGTTCAAGCGACTTCACCGCTTGTTCGAGCAACGCGCCGCCTTAAGTTTTTTTTATATAAAGGGTGTTAAATCACTCTGTTTTCGTTAAAAAGACCTAAGGAAAATCATTCTGTAAAAATTGCTAACAACAATATACATTTATCTTCTTCCTTTTAGGCTTTAATCCTTTTGTTTCCAATGCACAAAATCCTAATTGATTTATGTTAATTGTTTTGGAACCCAAGAATACAATTTTGTGAAGTTTATCTTGTAGAGAAGATCTCTATTGCTAATCTAGGTTCTACTAGAGGGAGCTACTGGGTTGATTACGACTGCGTGTCATTGGGAGTACTCATTGGTGTTCTTTGCTGATTAGGGTTGCGGTTCTTGCTGATTCTGGACTGCGTGCCTATGTGATTGTTCTTAGGAGTGATCATCGCATATTTCATTGTGTATGTAAGTTGCGATTTATTATTTATAGTGAAATAAAGGTTTTACCCGAAAGTTTTTTTTCTTAAATCTGTGTGTCAGAAATTTATTTGTGATGGTTTGATTTCACCCACATAGATGCATGTTTTAGGACTGAATTAAATGGGTTTAAAAATTGACTCCAATTAAATAAGGTTAAATTAGAAATTTGTGATTTAGTTTAAATCAAGTACCACATAAGCATTCTCAAATACCCTTTCCAGCTATCCATACCATGCATGAAGAAGCCTCACAGTTTGCACGTACTCATGTTCTTACCCCAAACCCTAATCGAGAGGCCACCGAGTGCTCTCAAGCACTGTTTAAATTTGGTAAACTCTTCAAATCGAGTAAAGATCATTGCACTGTCATAGGGACCTGAATCCGCTTTTCAATGGTCCATATCGTGTGTGAATCGGTCTCATGATTTGCGCATACTTAACTTTTTACTCCGAACCCTAACCTACAGTCCACGGGGAGCTCCGGAACCCGTTTTGACTTTGGTCAAATCTTCGACTCTAGAAAAGATCATTGCCATCTCATAGGACTCTGAATCCTCTTTCTAATGATCCATTTCGTGAGAAAATTTGCCTCAAGGTTCTCGCATAAGCACCTTTTTACTTCAAAGCTTGATCTAGAGGCCACCAGGCGCTTTCGAGACCCGTTTGACTTTGATCAACTCTCTAAATCGAGATAAGGCCACTTTACTCTCATAGGGCTCTGAATACCTATCCAATAATGCACATCATGTGCAAATCAGCCTCATGGTTTGAACATACTCACCTTGCACTAACACCTCGCATAGGTCCAATGTAGCATGCAAGAATAGGTTGCGTGGTCACGGGACCCCCGGTTTGAAAGCATGGCCCAAACTTTAGAATATTTATACTTAGGCTCAAAAACATGCTGTTAGAAGGGGTAAAACAATAAGAACACTCTAAACGGCCCCGAAATCGGTGCCGACACCTCGCAGGGGTCCAATGTACCTCAGAGGAATCGATCGCGTGGTCACGAGACCCCCGGTTTAGAGAACAACCCAAATTTGAGAATATCTACACTTAGGCTTGAAAACATGTCGTTAGAGGGCGAAACCCTGAAGCACCACTCAAATGGCCTCGTGATCGGCACCGACACCTCATACGGGTCCAATGTATCTTAGAGGAACCGATCGCGTGGTCATGGGACTCCCGATTTTAGAGCACGACCAAAATTTGAGAATATCTACACTTAGGTTTAAAAATATGCCGTTAGGGGGTGAAACCCCAAAACACCAACCAAATGGCCTTGTGAATGGTGCTAACACCTCGCACGGGTCCAATATAGCTCAAAGGAATCGGTCTTGCGATTACGAGACCCCCGATTTCAGAGCACAACCTAAATTTGAGAATATCTACACTTAGGCTTGAAAACATGCCATTAGTGGGCGAAACACCGAAGCACCCCCCTAATGTCCCTGTAAGTAGTACCAATACCTCGCATGGGTCTAATGTAGCTCAGAGGAACCGATCGTGTGGTCATAGGATCCCCGGTTTGAGAGAACGATCCAAATTTGAGAATATCTACACTTAGGTTTGAAAACATGCTGTTAGGGGGCGAAAACCCAAAGCACCCCCAAACGTTCCCGTGAGTGGCGTCAACACCTCGCACGATTCCAATGTAGCTCGGAGGAACCAACCACATGGTCACGGGACTCCCGATTTAAGAGTACGACCCAAAATTGAGAATATCTACACATAGGATTGAAAACATGACGTTAGGGGGTGAAACCTCAAAGCACCCCCCAAACGGCCTCGTGAGTGACCCCAACACCTTGCACATTCCAATGTAGCTCGAAGGAACCCGTCGCGTGGTCATGGGATCCCTTATTTGTGAGCACAACCCAAATTTGATAATATCTACACTTAGGTTTGAAAACATACCGTTAGGGGGCGAAACCTCGAAGTACCCCGCAAATGGCCCGTGAGTAGTGCCGGTAGATCACACGATTCCAATATAGCTCGAAAGAACCGCCCGCTTGGTCACGGGACACAGAGTTTAAGAGCATGACCCAAATTTGAGAATATCTACACTTAGGCTTGAAAATATTTTGGTAGGGGGTAAAACCTAAAGTACCCCCTATATGGCCTCGTGAGGGTGCTGACACTTTCAACGGGTCCAATATTTCTTGAAGGAACCAACTCCGTGGTCACGGGACTCCCGATTTGAGAGGACGACCCAAATTTGAGAATATCTACACTTAGGCTTGAAAACATGCCGTTTGGGGGAAAAATTTCGAATCACCCCCCAAACGGCCCAGTGAGAGGTGCCACACCTCGCACGGGTCCAATGTAGCTCGTAGGAATAGGCTGCATGGTCACGGGACACCCAGTTTGAGAGCACAACCCAAATTTGAGAATATTTACACTTAGGCTTAAAAAAATGTCGTTAGGGGTCGAAACACTTAAGCACCACCAAAATGTCCCCGTGAGCGATACCGACACCTCGAACAGATCCATTGTAGCTCAAAAGAATTGGCCGCATCGTCATGGGACTCCCGATTTGAGAGCACGACTCAAATTTATGAATATCTACACTTAGGCTTGAAAACATATCATTAGTCGGCGAAATCCTAAAGAACCCCCAAACACCCCCGTGATCGGTGACAACACCTCGTACGGGTCCAATGTAGCTCAAAGGAACCGATCGCATAGTCACGGGACCCTCGGTTTTAGAGCACGTCCCAAATTTGAGAATATCTACACTTTGGCTTGAAAACATGCCATTCGGGGGTGAACCCTCGAAACACCCCCCCAAATGGCCCCTTGAGCGGTGCCAACACCTCGCACGGGTCCAATGTATCTCAAAGGAACCGATCGCGTGGTCGCGGGACCCTCGATTTTAGAGCGCGACTCTAATTTTGGTGAAACCCCAAAGCACCTCCCAAATGGGCCCATGAACGATGTCGGTACCTCGCATCGATCCAATGTAGCTCAGAGGAATCAACCGCGCAGTCACGGGACCCCGGTTTGAGAGCATATCCCAAATTTGAGAATATCTACACTTAGTCTTAAAAACATGTCGTTAAGGTGCGAAAACACAAAACACCTCCTAAGGGCCCCCTGAGCGGTGCGGACACCTTACACGGGTCCAATGTAGCTCAGAGGAACCTATCGCGTGTTCAAGGCCCCCCCGGTTTGAGAGCATGACCCAAATTTTATAATATCTACACTTAGTCTTGAAAACATGTCGTTAGGGGGCAAAACCCGAAGCACCACCAAATGGCCCGGTGAGTAGTGTCAACACCTCGCACGTGTCTAGTGTAGCTCAAAGGAACTGACCGCATGGTCACGGGATCCCGGGTTTGAGAGTACGACCCAAATTTGAGAATATCTACACTTTGGCTTAAAAACATGTCGTTAGGGTACGAAACCCGAAAGCACCCCACAAACGGCCTTATGAGCGACGCCAACACCTCATATGGGTCTAATGTAGTTCAGATGAATAGGTCGCGTGGTCACGAGACCCCCGGTTTGAGAGCATGGCCCAAATTTGATAATATCTACACTTAGGCTTAAAAACATGTCGTTAGGGGGAAAAACCTCAAAGCATACCCCAAACGGTCCCGTGAGCGACGCCGACACCTCGCACAGGTCCAATGTAGCTCCGAGGAACCGACTACGTGGAGAGCATGACCCAAATTTGAGTATATCTACACTTAGTCTTGAAAACATACCGTTAGGGGCGAAACCTCGAAGCACCCCCTTGAAACAACCACATGAGTAGCGCCGACACCTCGCATGGGTCTAATGTAGCTTGAAGGAATCGACAGTTTGGTCAAGGGAACCCCGATTTAAGAGCACGACCAAAATTTGAGAATATCTACACTTAGTCTTGGAAATATACCGTTAGGGGACGAAACCCTGACAACAATCTAGCACGATTTAAAACTGTGCTAGATCAAATCTGGCACTGTTTTCAACTCTGCTAGAATCAGGTGTTTCAAAATGACCATATTTTCTGGCACGATTTAAAAGTATGCTAAATTTGGCCAAACAGGAACACTTCTGGCACACTTTTAAACCGTTCCAGAATTTGATATTTCTGGCACACTTTTGGCAGGGTTTATAACTGTGCTAGATTGTGTACATTTTGGTACACTTTTGACACAATTCAAAACTGTGCTAAAGTTTGATACACTTTTTGCATGATTTTAAACAGTGCGAAATTTTTGGATCAAAGAAAAAAATTTAATTATATGAAAATAAGAAAATTCACAAATTGCGAATCTTGCACGTTGTTGATAAACTAATGTACATACAAACTTCAAGATATTACAAGTCTTAATAGTTCACAGGCCCAAAAAACATTGGACATCATTTCCTCTATTGTCCACCGCACGACCATAAAACATATCAATAAAATTACAAGAGCCCGAACGACTATAAAAGTTAACAATAAAACTACAACCTCCACGACCATAACATAAAAAAATAAAATCCTGAATATTAACGACATTAAATAAATAATTCCCTTGTTGTAAACCATTGACTTTTTCGTGTGTTCCACGTGGATAAAAGCTAACAATAAAATGTTATCGTGCAAAAAAATAAGATACAAAAAAGAGATGAAAAAAATCTTATTCAAGTTGAAAATTTCATATACGAGTTACAATTATTATTATATTCATAAACTGGAAGTCTTGTAACTAAGTGGTTATCTACTACGAGTTACATTAGTCCCATGCAAGGTTTTAGTGAATCTTACAGGGCCGTTTGAGGACTAGTTGGAGTTTTCACCCTCAAATGACATGCTTTTAAGCATAATCTAAATATTCTCAAATTATCATCATATTCCCAAATTGGGAGACCTATGACTACGCGGTTAGTTCCTGTTACATTTGTCCTGTGCGAGGTGGCCATGACTCTTATGGGGCCGTTTGGTGGTTGGTTTACGGTTTCACCCTTAAACAACTTATTTTTAAGCCTAATTTAAATATTTTCATATTATCGTGATATTCTCAAATCGGAAGGGCCATAATTATGCGGTCACTTCCTACAAGTTACATTGGTCCCATATGAGGTGTTAGTGCCTCTTACAGCCGTTTGGACGCTGGTTTGGGTTTTCACCTTCTAACGGCATGTTTTTAAGCCTAATCTAGATATTCTCAAAATATCATCATATTCCCAAATCGGGAGACCCGTGACTACGCGGTTAATTCCTACAAGTTATATTGGTCCCGTACGAGGTGTTCATGTTTCTTACGAGGCCGTTTGGTGGTTGGTTTAGGGTTTCACCCTTTTACGGCTTGTTTTTAGGCCTAATTTAGATATTTTCAAATCAAAGTCATATTCTCAAATCCGGAGGCCCGTAACTATGCTATTAGTTCCTACGAGTTACAATGGTTTCGTGCGAGGTGTTAGTGCCTCTTACGGGACTGTTTGGGCATTGGTTTGAGTTTTCACCCTCTAACGACATATTTTTAAGCCTAATTTAGATATTTTCAAATTATCGTCATATTCTCAAACTGGGAGGCCCATAACTATGCCGTCAGTTCCTACGATTTACATTGGTCACGTGCGAGGTGATAGTGCATCTTACGAGGTTGTTTGGGGGCTGGTATGGGTTTTCACCCTTTAACGACATGTTTTTAAGCCTAATCAATCTAGATATTTTTCAAATTATCGTCATATTCTCAAATTGGGAGACCCATGACTACGCGGCCAATTTTTACAAGTTATATTTGTCCTGTGGAGGATGTTCATGCCTCTTACAGGGTCGCTTGGGGAATGATTTAAATTTTCATTATTTTAACAACGTGTTTTTAAGCTTAATATAGATGTTTTCAAATTATCGTTATATTCTCAAAGCGGGAGACCTATGACTACACGGTTAGTTCCTAGAAGTTATATTGGTCCCCTGCGAGGTGTCCATGCCTCTTACGGGTCTATTTGGGAATTTGTTTGGGTTTTCACCCTTTTAATGACTTGTTTGTGAATGATAGTGATAATTAAACACACTTTCATGTGTCCGCCAATGCCTGACTTGTGTGTGTCCGTATCCGTGTGTGATCCATTCGTGGACACATCACATCCAGTGAAGTGTCTGTGCTTCCTAGTTGAACATTAAGCATGTATAATTGGAAGTGAATGTAGTCCTCCGCTAATTGTCCCTTGTGTAATCATAAATTTTATTCTAGTACTTAAAACTCGTACTATTCTAAAATATCTATCTAGATCAAACCTAAAAGTTTGAGTTGAAACCTAAGCCTTCAATTCGAAACATTAACCATTACACCAATGCATATTCAATTACCCTATTAATAAATAATAACTTCTATCCTGAACTGTAATGGAACAAGTAAAATAGAGAGATTAAAAAGGAAAGAAAAGTGATCAACCTTCGTGTATGCACGCATTGAAATCAAACTGGTACTTGGCTAAGAAGTTAGTTGAGGTTGATTGGCACATGAACTCGTAATACGGTTCACCAATAAAAAATTCTTGTCGAGAAAATATAATAAAAGTTGTACTTATCAATGGATATCATAATCACAAGACTCAGTAATAGCACGAATAAAATGAGCACGCACATTATTAATTTGCTAACACTTTATCTTCTATTTTGGTTTAAGTTTTTGTGCTTTCCAAGATTTTAAATTGTTAATTTCACATGTAAAACTTAAACAGTAGGGAAGAAATTGAAATTGTGCTACTTAAACTTTTAACATGAATAATGAGACTTCATATGTCAATTTACCAATCCAGGATTTCTGAAGACCAAAAAAACTCGAACCTAATCAACACTTATTAGAAACTGTAATTAAATGCCACACTAAAAAAATTCCAAACAGGTGTATATTCCACAGATACAACCAAGACTTCAATGAAATAATAGATTACATGCATTAACAACCCTTATATGGTTGTTAGGACCCAAAAATAGAGCTAATAATGTAACTAAAAAATAAAGATAATTCGACAAAATGGGAACATAATGAGTAGTAAAATTACTTTGTATAGGTCGTAACATAATGAGTAGTAAAATTTATATCATAAATTAGCAACTAATGATTGTTAGTGATATGTATAATGATCACTAATAATCAAAAACCAACAAGACATAAAAATATGAGATCAGATAATGGAAACAACAAGCAGAAGGACAACTTACGATTGTAGTTAGTGACAACTAACGGTCGTAGTCATTTTTATTTCTAATCTCATATTTGTAGTTGTCACTTAACTACAAATAGTACCTTGCTTTCCAAAAGAGCTTCATTCACTTTTAACTTTTCATCCACTTTATTTAGCTCATCTGCCAACTACAATTGCATCAATAAAAAAATATTATGATCAAACTAACATCTGTAACCACCACTTCACAAATAAGAATAAAAAAAGAAGCATAAACAACTTGAATATTCGAATAGTTGACCTCCCACATCAAGAGATGAAGAGTTTCAAAAGTGCAACTCTAATAAACTAAGTACCTCCTCAACTGCCATCTCTTTGAGGTGCTTAAAGTACTTCAATGCCTTGATTTCTTCTTGTGCATCGCCCAATTATCTATCTTTATCTGCAAATATAAGCAAAGAATCACTGAGCACTTCTTTCTCTTTTAAAAGTATGTCGAATACCTAAATAGTTTTATAAGGTGAGGGATGCAGTACCATTAAGGGACTGTAATTTTGACTCCATAAACCTCTTTTTTGCTGAATTATGATAAAAAGAAGAAACATTGAATATCAGTGGGCAGATAATTAACTTAATATAATGATATGCAAGAATATCAAGTGAATAAAATTGCAAAGGTGAGTTATTTAAAAAAGGAATGATTCTTTTTTCAATACTAGAAAATTGATGATCAAAGGACCACTTGGTTATTATTAAGAATAATGATATGGGTACCAAAAATGCCACCAAAACCTCCTCCAAAAGTGACGTAGATTCCACTTATTCTCTCACCTACCTATTAAGATTTGTCTTGCGGTATGGATCCCGCCAGGGCACAAAAAGTTATTTCTTTTGAGGGAGGTTTTGGGTGATTTATTTGGGACCCATAGTAGGACTCTGGTATTAAATATTGACATCATATACCGATCACAATTGATGGTCTTGCCAACGCCTTGATAACCCTTACTCTAGAATTAATGGTTTAGGCCTCTACTTTCTATTTGAACTGTAATGATTACGACCCCTACTGGTAGTAGTCCTTTTAGCATAGATTTTTACATCATTAAATATAACGGACATATCCTTTTACTAGATTGATCAATTGGTACACACGGATAAATTTCTTCGACGACATTAATGGTACACATGAACAATATTTACAAACATGTCCGAACTTCGAAACAAAAAGAACAACACAGATTGTTTAAAAATGATTTCAAAATCAAATACAGTTGTAAAGTCTAGATTGATTGATCTTCAATTTGTTTCGAAAAATAAATTCAAGAACTCAAAATAGAATAAAAATCACCTTGTTCATAAAAAAAACTCATATCATAAAAAGAAACTCTCAGATCCGAAAATAAAGCACAGGTCCTAAAATAGTAGCAAGAACAAAACGGATCTAAGCAAATGAATACCAGATCCACAAAATAATATCTTTATAATAGAGGATCCAAAAGACGTGATTAGTATATCAATCAGATCTAAAACCACAGATCAATAACATGTCATCCAAATAAAAATGCAAACGCCAGATTAGATCAAAACACAAGAACAATATATGTAAATAAAGTACGCTCGATCTTGAATTCAGAATAGAGAAAAAAACAAATCGATTTTATTTTAAAAGAAACAGGTCGATTTTAAAAAAAAATCAGACTGGTATATAAATAAAACTTAATAGATTGATTAATAAAAGAAAATAGATCGGTACCTAAAATCTTCAAATGTTCTGGACAGAAGAGATCAAATCGTTACCTAAAACCAATGTCGAATGATGAAGAATGTAGAGAGAACTGCTCAAATTTGAGCTCAAACGGACAACAATGGTGATTTCTGGGCTTACGGACTTTATTAGATGCGAAACGATGAGCAAAAATCAAAATTCAACGCCATAATAAGGCTTCAAAATAAAAAAAAATCTCCAATTCCAAATCTTACCGAGAGAGAGAGAAAGGAGAGACGAATGTGAGAGGGAGCGGGAGACCTAAGAATGAGAGATGAGAGAGCGGGAGATTTTTTTTGGAATGATTGGTATTTTCTTAGGGTATTATAAATTTTAGTTAAGTGTGCAAAATTTTGATGCACTTTTAAACAATGTCAAATTTTGGCACAGTTTTAAAGTGTGCCAGATTGTCAATAAACCGTGCTAGAAATCGGCACAATTTTAAACTGTGTCAGATTTTTAATATTAAGATGTGCCAAATTGCTATATTTGGTGTAGTATATGGCCATGTGATCGGTGCCAAACACATCCTACGGCCTAATATAGCTCGAAGGAACCCACTGCGCGGACACGGGACCCCCAATTTGAGAGCACGACCCGAATTTGAGAATATCTGCACTTAGGCTTGAAAATATGCTGTTAGGGGGCAAAACCCCAAATCACCCCCAAACGGCCCTGTGAGAGGCGCCGATACCTCGCACGGGTCTTAAGTAATTTGAAGGAACCGATCGTGTGGTCACGGGACCCCCGATTTGAAAGCATGACCCAAATTTGATAATATCAATACTTAGTCCTGAAAACCATGTCGTTAGGGGGTGAAACCATGAAGCACACCCCATACGGCCCTATGAGCGGCACCGACACCTCGCACGAGTCCAATGTAGCATAGTGGAACCGGTCGCGTGATCACGAGACCCCCGATTTTAGACCATGGCCCAAATTTGAGAATATCTACACTTAGGCTTGAAAACATGCTTTTAGGGGGCGAACCCCCGAAACACCCCCCCAAACAGCCCTGTAAGTGGTGCCGACACCTTGCACGAGTCTAATGTAGCTCGCAGGAACTGGCCTCTTGGTCACTGGATCCCCGATTTGAGAGCACGACCCAAATTTGTGAATATCTACACTTAGGCTTGAAAACATGCCATTAGGGGCGAAATCTCGAAGCACCCCCCAAACAGCCCCGTGAGCAGTGTCGACACCTCGTACGGGTACAATGTAGCTCGAAGGATCCGATCGCATGACCACGAGACCCCTGGTTGGAGAGAACAACCCAAATTTGAGAATATTTACACTTAGTCTTGAAAACATGTCGTTAGGGGGTGAAATCCCGAAGCACCCCCAAACGGCCCCATGAGCGGCACCGACACCTCACACGAGTCCAATGTAGCTCGAAGGAACCGATCACATGATCAAGGGACCCCCAGTTTTAGAGCACGACCCAAATTTGAGAATATGTAGACTTAGGATTGAAAAAATGCTTTTAGGTGGCGAAGCCCCGAAGCACCCCCCAAACGGCCCTGTGAGCACTGCTGACACCTCGTACGGGTCTAATGTACTCATAGGAACTAATCGTGTGGTCACGACCCTCGGTTTGAGAGCAAGAGCCAAATTTAAGAATATCTACACTTAGGCTTGAAAACATGCCGATCACCCCCTCCCTCTAAATGGCCCCGTGAGCGGTGCTGACACCTCGCACGGGTCTAATGTAGATCGGAGGATCCGCCCGTATGGTCATGGGACCCCTGGTTTGAGAGCACGACCAGAATTTGAGAATATCTACACTTAGGCTTAAAAGCAAGCCGTTAGGGGACGAAACCCCGAAGCACCCCCCGAATAGCCACGTGAGCGACGCCGACACCTCGCACGGGTCCAATGTAGCTCGAAGGAACTGATCGCGCGGTTACGGTACCTCCGGTTTGAGAGCACGACCTATAGAGAATAGGGCCGTGCTTTCAAACCGGAGGTCCCGTGACCACGCGGGATTTTATAATTTATTGATTACCATTATGGTCGTGCGAAGTTTATATTACGCAGGTTTTAAAATTTCTAGAAAATAGGGAAAATTCTGCGCAATTTTTTTTAATATAGTTAAAAATGGTCACGGCTAAAGTCCATGACCACCTGTATTTTTTTTGTCACGCATAAACACGGTCATGACCTAGGGCCGTGACCAGTGTGAAAAGGTCAAAATGTGGGTCACGACCATAGGCTGTGATGAGAGTCGTGATCATTTCATATTGCGAAGGATTGGTCACGGCCTTTGGCGTTGATCAGAGCCGTGAAATCATCTATAAAAGAACGTTCAAATCAAAATCAACCCCTAATTTATGAAAAATTGGAAAGAAATATCATTAAAATAAACATAAGATGGAAAGTGCAAATGAATTAAATAGTACGAGTATTTTTTTACATAAAATATTTTTATAAACCAACAAATCAAACAATGTGTGTATTGTTCACTCCGTGTGCCAAATATTTTTGTTGTTTAAATACTTTGATAATAAGTTTTTGATCCAAATATACAAATAATTTAACGAAGTCAATCAAGAAAATTAACTCGGTGAGAATATAAAAATTGTGAAGGACACATATAACACATATATGTACTGAATTTGCAAAATAATACCACGGACTTGACTCAACCGAACCACCACTGGAATTCGATGAATCTAACTGAACACCCAGATTGATGTCCTTCGAGGCGGATAAGAAGTCGGCGTGGCGTGGATTCCTCGGCAAAAAAATATTTGAAATATGAACGTTAGTAGGGTATATATTGTCAATTTATAGGTGTATTAGAGAGAGATATACGGAGTTGGGGTTATAAAGAGCAAAGAAAAGGACATTGCTTTGGACTTTTGGGTTTTTAAACCCTTGATTTTACCAAGATTATAAAGGATGTGAAGAGTCAATTTTCAAGGAATGGGTGTAAATTATAAATATTCAATGGAGAGAGAAAATCACACCCTCTATTACTAACACCACGTGTCAAGTCGAGGTTTGAGCCTACAACTTTATATATATACTTAAGATTAATAATTTTTAACTAATTTTTTATAAATATCAAAATAATCACTTTGAGCAGAATATTTTTTAGGCAAAATTGTACGAAGCTCCTCATTAAGTCCCATGTTTGGAGAAATACATAATTTTTGCATAGTGACTTTAAATGTGAAATACTCCCATAATTTTCACATGATTCGATTCTATCCCCAGAAGTTACCAGTTCGAGTCCGCTCAAGGCTAGGAGTCAAAGAGAAATATCTGGTAAAGGTTACTTCGGGCCGAAGAGATTAGTCTCGAGGTGTGTGCAAGCTCGCCCGGAATTACCCTTCGTTACCGAAAAAAAATTGTCCATTGGAAGAACCACTTTAGTGGAATGAACCATTATTTGAGTTAAACTCTAGCTAAGCCCCAAGGTGGTAAAATTTAAGGATATTGCCAATAAATAAAAAATTCCCACCCAATCTTGAAATCTCATTAAAATAAATTCAAGAGTTAAGCTGTTGGAAGGTTATGTAATTCCTTCCAAAACTGCCTTCGAACATGAAGTACCATGTGTGGCACAATCATTATATGACTACAAATTTATGTTCATCCTGTATGGGAAAATCTACATATAAATATAAGTTCATTTGACAATGCGAATAAATTCAACATTTATCATGAAATTCCATATCTGGGTATACCAATCCAATATTATAGAAGAGAACAAAAACCCAAATCAAAGGTGCAAATATAATAACACGTGTTTTTTCACATATAATCATTTGCTTTACTACTATAATTTTCACTGGAAAACGTGTCACTGCCAATACAGTTTATATACACAAATTACAAACAATATGAAAAACACTTCTATAACTCACACCCTATGATAAATACAAAACCTTTCAATAAAGAAGCTAAGGGTCCATTTAATTGACGATTTTTGTCATGGAAAATAGGATTTCTCTACTCTTTTTACCCACTTTTATAGTATTTGTTAGGCATTTTTGCCTATGGTAAATTTTGCCCAAAAAGGTTACGTCACCTGTTTTTGCCTAAAATTGTGGAAATTTTTTGCTTTGCTCCTTTGGAGGAAAATATTTGCCGGGTGTTTTTGTTACCCATTTTGGGAGACTGTTATTTTACAAAAAATTGTATATACTCAAAAACTTTTTTTTTTTTTATATAAAATATAAACTTTTATACAGTTATCTTAAAAGTGTTTTTTATTGGTATTATTATTTATAGCTCATTTGATTGCATAAATTGTTTAATTATATAAAATGATCAATTTAAATAAAGGATCAAATATTTTTTAATATACATTTAATAAGTCTTTTTATTGGTTATAACACAAATGAGTAAAAATGACAAGAATTTGTCAACATTATATTGACAAAGTTTGTATTTATTGAGATAAATTCCGGCTATCAAACAACATGAATAGGCAAATAAGTGTCCAATAGTCAAACTATGCATATTAACCCAAAAAGATTAGAAATTCAATTTTTGTCAGTGTACAAATAGTGTAAATAGAGCATATCAAACAACACGAAATTATTTTACCACATATTTGTAGGAAATTTTGGCATGCCATCACTTTGCCCCATAACAATCAAATGGACCTAAGTTCATTGACCTTTTGATGAGATGTGACTTTTTTCTGTCTCCGAAAAAAAGGTTGATGTTTATGAGACATCAAACTTTTTGATGTTTTGGATTGTGATTAGTCAATATTGTTGGTGGGAACTCACATCACTTAAAAAAATGGATTCGCGACAACAGTATTGACCAATCAGAATCCAAGACATCAAAAAATTTGATGTCTTTTCCACTACACACGTTTTGTTTTCACTCAAATTATGAGGTGGCTAAATTTTCTACGATTTGTATTTTTATCCCATGTTAATATCTTGATCCCATTTTTATTATACAAATTTGTTTCCCCTCAAATTATAGGTGGAAATATTTTGTATGATTTATTTTTATCCCATGTTACTATCCAATCCCTCCCCCCCCCCCCCCCCCCCAAATCAAGGAAAAAATAAAAATAAAATAAAACTATAGGACAACTGTAAACAACCTTTCTCTTTCGTCATTTTTTTTTCTTTGGCCTCTGTGTCCACTTTTTTTGTAATCTCTCTCTCACTCCTTTCTCTTAATCTTGTAGTTCATCCATGTCATACATTCTCCTTTGTTTTTTTAGTCTATTTCCATAGCAGTAGTGTTCAATTAACCATCATAAAATATTAAATATTACTAGTAACATTCCTATCTGCAGTTAGTTATTTAACCATCTCTAATGAAGTGTTTGTTTTATTAAATAATTTAGTTGTTATTATTTATTCTAGTTATTCATAAGTCTCTAAATGGGTGTACTG
The DNA here is from genome assembly GCA_949130495.1 of Sambucus nigra. Lineage (NCBI taxonomy): Eukaryota > Viridiplantae > Streptophyta > Magnoliopsida > Dipsacales > Adoxaceae > Sambucus > Sambucus nigra. Next base: position 15,767,624 of record OX422219.1, on the reverse strand, counting down.
TTATTATCCCCCCCTCACCCCCACTCCCAACCCACCAAGGAAAACAAATGTATTGATCCCATTTTTTTCCCGTTCCGTGCTTATTTTTCTAGCATCATTCTGGTTGTTTACCTATATATCTACATAGTGTAGACGTTGATCAAGAAAAATCGTCGGGTATAAGTATATATATTTATTTTGAATGAAGTACATAAGTTAGGCTAAGTGGTCAAGTGGTAAGTTAGTGAGGGTGCGTGCTTGAGGTCATGGGTTCAATCCATAGGAGACACACTAATTATTAAGGGTCAAAGATTGGGTCTTGAACCTTGGGGCCTAGAGATCTTGGGGAGTTCTAATCTGCATTAAATCTTTTCAAACTCGTTTTAATTTTTAATTAACCTGGTTTTAAGACGTTGACTGTTTCTTCCATCTGTTAAAATATAACTGTTAGTCTTTCAACTCGTTTTAATTTTTAATTAACCCTGTTTTAAGACTTTGACTGTTTCTTCCATCTGTTAAAATATAACTGTTAGTGGAGAGGTTAGTGGGTTAGTTGCCTAAAACTGCTGCCTACGTTTTTGACCATATTTTTTATATAAAACAAAGGCTACAACTTTGAGAAATACATAGAAAAATTCAATACACTTACGTTCGTCATTTATTTGCTATTTTCTACAATACACTTACGTTCGTCATTTATTTAGGAGTGCTGGAGTATCCTAAGAGTTCAAAGATTTAACATAAAGCTGGTGTTTAAATCTGATCGTTGAAACTTGGGAGGTGTATATTCACGAGGCTGACAGCTACAAATATCAGCGAGCAATTTCACCTTTAGGACTTTGTGTCAAACACAAACCTTGATCGATAAGTTTTTCTAATTTTATCTATTTCGATTTTGGGTTTTTTATTGAATTCTGCATATATTAATTCCAACAAAAACTGGTTGAGTCGAATGGAAAATTTTCTCAGTATCTGTGCAAGATCTTAGATGTGTATTTTTCTTATCATCGTGAATCATACAGCACAAAAGGTTTGTGTGCTAGAAATTAGTTGGTTGTACATTATTTTTCAGTTAATTTTACTTTGCCCCTGAGATAATTGCATAATTAGCCTTGGCACCCCTCCCCGGGCTCATAGTGGACGTCTAACACCCACTTGCATAATTACCTTAGATATCCGTTACGGGCCAGGGAGTAAGTATAATTTTTGAACTTCTAAGGGGTAAGTTTAATTATATAGAGAAATGAACAGAAATAGTAGTTTTATGATGCGAACACAACGGAATTAAAACACACTCACACACAAATATCGTATAGTAAATTTAAGTAATGTGGAATTGAATAATTGCAATGGATGGGCAATTGCCTTATTAGGCTAACTAACTGGAGTCCTAATTCTAATTTAAGAGTCCCAATTCCAATTGAAGACATAAGATAAACTAGGAAACAAGAAGTCCTAAAATCACCGCCTTATGGAATGAAATTAACCGTTTTGGTTGTTTTCTACATCTTTTGTGTGCCTGCATTTTTTCCTTAATATAGGCTACAAACATAGTCGCCAAATGATATCAAGAAATAAGTTGTGTTCCATTGTAAACACAACATAATTCAAACACCCCCCCCCCCCCCCCCCAAACACAAGAATAATCATAACGAAAAAGGCAAAGAAATCTCTTAAATATAATACATTAAAATTAAGGTAATGTAGAGTTGAATGATTACAATGGACGGACAAAGGCCTTATTTATTTATATGCTAAGTTGCTAACTAACTAGTCTCCTAATTCTAATATAAGACATAAAAACAAGAAGATAATTTCTAAACTAATCCCTAAAATAATTCTAATAGTCAGCCAAATAACTCTGGACTTATCCTCTTATATGCGTCATTTTCATTGAAAGTAATTTAAGTAAACGAAATTGAAATAGATTGCAATATTAATTGAGATAAAGGCAGCTATATAAAGCTGTGAAGTGTTTTGATTCGTGTCAGATATTTTTCTTCATGAAAAATACTATTTTTTTTACTCATTTTTTACTTTTGTAATTTTTACTTTTAAATACATTATATGGGAGTACTAGTATTAAATGTGACACATGTTCCATCTTTTCCTCATTTTATATGAATAAACATTTCTTACGCCCACCCCCCTAAAAAAAAGATTGGATTCCATGGAAACAGAAAAAGGGAGAGGACATTGTAAAGGGATTTTAAGTATTTCGTCCCATTTTTAAAAATTCATTTGTGGCCATTCCCATATATTTGTGTTTTTAGTTGTTGATCTTGTCGTAACAACTATGGGACTAAAGTAAAAAAAAAACTACATTGTAAATCATATATAGCTGGGTAGGATTAAGAACACAAATAAACAATGAGTCCTAATATGATTTTATGGATTTTAGAACTCCACGACCTTCACAGAATATGAACATAATAATTAAATACGGAATCATACCTTGATTAATTGATTAATCACCCTTCGATCAGATCCAAGAACAACCCGTTACCAGTCCTTGTGTATTTATGGATCCTACTACAGAATACTATCTTGGCCTATAAAATCTAATGTGTTGTGTTAAAAACTCCGTGTCTGTTTTCACATATTTCTAGGTAGAGGGAGGACCGATTTGTCCATAATAATCCTACAATCTTTACTACCCATTGAGATAGATGTTAAGTAGGAAACTAATTCCTTGATTAATTTAATGAAACATTGTCAAATTATGATTCTTTCATGCACCACATAATAAGGAGATAAAATATAATAATTTTTCAGCGCATCCCTTTTCCTGAGTTATTTTTTTTGTAAAAATGAATTGTTTTCATTTATCCCTAACTTTCATATCAAATGAGGCCGAAGAGATTTTACGAATGTCTAATGTTTTATGTGGTTATACCTCTTTAATTTATCCTTTTACTAGTATTCTTGGTTATCAAATGCACACAAATGGATCATCATATGGTTAAAAGATTTGAGATTCATCTTCATAATTATGTTTTTTTGTTTTAATTTTTTCATACTTAACAAGGTTTGAAGAAGTCACTGAATGGTCCGATAAACCATCAGTCAAGGCGGTGGTAACCGTTGATGCCCATAAGGTTGTCAAATTGATGATGGAATGGCTTATGAATTCATAGAAATTGTAAAGGGTTTTTTTCTTTTGTAACCAAGAATCTTGGTTAGAAATTTATTTGTAAGAATAAACATTCTTGAGTTTGCATTCCTTGAGCAGTTCGTCTGATTTATCATTTGGAAATGCACGACTCCTCTTCATCTTTATTATTTACTAAAATGATAATAGTTTTCATTTTTCTTGTAGAGTCTGGTTTTTCTTTTTAGGTAGTCCCAAACTAAGATTCTTCTTTCTAAAAATAGCATATAAAACTAGAGGACATTCAACCTTTACCCATCCTGACAGGATTCGTGAGAAAACAATGATCGAAGTGCATACTGCATTCTAAAGGTATTATTTTTCTTCTTAAATTGTTTCAACTTCAAACATGGACTATCAATTTGGGACGGAGGGAAAGTTATTTATTACATATTTCCTCCGTCTTGAATCAAAATTGAGCATCAAAGGACCAAATGTCACAATAACTAATATGTTTTGATCTTGACCATTATTTAGTACATCCTTAATAAATGCAAAAGTCAAATAACGATTCTTAATTTGGAGCGAATGGAATAACTAATATGCAAATAACCCTTTTGAAATAATCCCTCCATAATTTGCCAAAAGTGTTTGAAAGAGGTATTTGCAACAAAATGCACATTTGAAGGGGTTATTTGCGAAAAATGAAAGTTCAATTTTCGCTTTTTTGTTTTGTTTTGCACTTTTTCCTTTATTATATGTCAAAGAATGTAAGTAATTTCGGGGCCAAAATATGTCACTAACTTATCATACCTAGTGATATATTGTGTCTTAGATTAAAATTCAAATATTTCACTTCAACAAATTTCAAACACTCTAATTATCCCATAAATATCTCCCACAATTTAAACCCGTAATTGTAGCTCAAAGACCACAAAATCCCAAAACAGTAACCCCAGAATTTACACCAGGGCCGAAAACATAGGAAGGGATGAAGCTGTAAAAAAAGCCAACTCGTTAGAATGGTTTAGCCTGTCATTTCAACGATTATGGCTGTCGTTCGAACGACCCTGGTTTCTCTCTCCCCCATCGTCACCCTCAAAATCCATTCGCCATTATTGAATGTTACGAATCCATAATTTTATATTATGAATGACATCAACACTTTACAATTATCCAAAATCCAATATTTCAAGTCCCAAATCTTAATTAAATTCCCCATAGATTTAAGGCCCAGAAATTTAAACTCCTCAATTCTTCCACAGAATTAACATTTAAATCTAGTTCATCGAGATTAGGTGTTAAACTAACCCAAGAACATAACATTTATCCCACACCCACTATGATATGAATAAAAATATGCAATTAATCAAAAGAAAGCTTAACCACTTGCCTTAGAATGGCTCCCATGGCTTCTCCTACTTACACCCACTTTCTCTTTCTCTCTATATATATAAGTTTTTTTTTAAATGTCTTATGGCTGCCACACCCTCTATGAATTTAATTGGGTTCATGGGCCACCCATTTACAATATTTTAATGTGAGTAATTATTCTAATTGAATTTTGACTCATTTTGTTTGACACGTGTCGTGTAAACATTGATTCGTACATGAGTTTATTGATTATTTAAAACACTAATAATACATACGCGATACATCGGTATATCGCACAAAATAAATCAAAATCCCGACTTTTTTAAAATTATACAACAAATTTGCCCGTTTTATTGTAGTCATAATAAAACACCTTAAAATGTCGAAATAGAAGTCAAAGCAAACACTATTATCATTCTCGATAAATTGAACTACACTTCTCTCTTGCTTGTTAGACAAAACAAAAAATAAAAGGGATTTTAGTTTTAAGCCCCTAATTTTCAATAGTTTTCAAACATTGCCTCTGATATTATATAACATTCACCTCAAAAACTAATGTAACATTGTATGCGGTTCTTAAAATTAATATAATATTGTATGTGGTCCCTATATTATATTAGGCCACTATTATATTAGAATTTTTTTCTGTAGCATATTAGAAATATTTGTGTTATAATAGGTTGTATTTTTTCATATTATACTACAATACATATTATATTAGATCACCATATATGATAATATCACAACCAAATAGCATTGATGGCCGTACAAAATCACTTACAACCCTAACTACACTTGATCATTAGATAAAACAAAAAATAAAGGGGCTTTTAGTTTTAAGCCCCTAATTTTCAACAGTTTATAGTGTTGCCTCGTATATTATATAACGTTGTCCTTTAAAAAAATAATAAAACATTATATTGCAGTTCTTAAAACTAACATAATATTGTAAGCGGTCCCTTTATTATATTTGGCCAGTGTTATATTAGAATTTTTTCTTGTCATTACATATATTTATGTTATATTAAAATGTATTTTTGTCATGTTATACCACAATACATATTATATTAGGTCACAATACATGATATTATCGCAACCAAATTGCACTAGGGGCTGTACAAAATCACTTACAAACCTAAGGACCACACATAAATATCTCTATGATTGTTTTGTTGTAGAATTTTTATATGAAAGGCAGGGCTACTAGGGATTTTGAACTGATTAATCCCAAGGGTAAAGTAAGGTTTAAATTGAGAAATTTGTAAAAGTTAGATTAATAAGCGTGCTAGACTTATTGAGAGGAATTTTGAATAATGAATTGTGGATATTATATTTTCGGGCCAAGTGGGTGAGTTCGGGTAGATTGGTTGAGTGACACTAAGATAATAAAATTAACTAATGCGTGATTGATTCAATTTGAGTCGAAATATTGACCCGAGTATAATTTTGGGGCTAGTGCTAAGGTGGGTTAGGTACGAATTTGATCGAATTAATTTATTATAGGGTTATATAATAAATTAGGGAATATCCAAAAAATAAAAAGGGTGTTAACCTTAAATATATGGGATTTGAGGAATAAGTTCAACAATATGAAATTTCAGACCGAAGGAGCAAGTCCGGGTAATTTAGTTGGGTGATACAACTCGAGTGAGAAATCCATAATGGTGGGAATGATTTAAATATCAAGTCGATATATAGACTTGGGAATGTCAGGTTAGTGTTGCGATAATTGTGCACGGGTAGCCTGGATTAAATATGTATATATATATATATATTTATATATATATATATATATATCTTGATAGTACAAATATAGCACCCTGCCGCGGAATGTATTCTTCTCCAGTTCGCAGGCATCATAGGTCAAACAGGCCGCGGCCAGACCTCATTTAGGGCGCGCCCATAACTCACTTGGCACGGCATCCCTTCAGGACTAGATGGCACGGGGTGCAGCCCTATCCATTGTAGGCCACAGAGCTCCACCGTATGGTACGCGGCACCCCTCCATCAGCTTACAACACTGCTTGCTTTGCATGCCGCACCCCCTTTATCCGCAACTTCTGCAGACTTAGTATACGCCACATGCTTAGGACATGTGACTCAACACATTTCCTCATAAATAGAGGGCCACACCTAGAAGGAAAGGGATCGATTCCATGCCAGTCCGGGGCAGGCTCTACAATACAGATTCTCTCTACACAACCTCAAGATATCTCTTGGAGACACAAATCTACATCACAGCCACCTCCCGGGCTCACCGGAATCTCCAATACTGCCTTGTATTAATCCTTATTCTCATACTTGTACGCCTCTTTAGGCATGATTATATTGTACAATACAACGCACATAATGAGGATGGAGCAACACAGTGGACGTAGGCCCATTTTGGGGGCTGAACCACTCTATATCTTATCTTCTCTCTATTTATTTGCTTTACTTGTTTATTACACACTTTACTCTTGACTTGCTGGTACGAGAACTCCTTATAGCCGATTTCTCGTATCATCAGTTTGGCGCCGTATGTGGGAAAAAAGATATTTCAATCTTGTATCTCTACATATATGAGTTCTTAAACACCTTATTCGACCCCTGAGGGTCCTATGGATCATCTTCCCACGGGTCAGTTACTGGTTATTGGGCTCCGCTTTACATTCGCCCCCCCTTTAACGGGTATTTCATATTTCTGGATCTGTCTTTGGATCTTCATTTGATGGCTTTGGATCTATTTTACATACCCCTGTGATATCATTCCATCTAGATAATGCTGAAGGCATGGTGGACTTTAGTCCCGAAAAGGTGGATGATTAGGGAAGGGCTATATTTACTTCCATTTTTGTTGCCATCTTCCTATGATCTAGGGGTTATCATTGAAGTTATGCCGTATTGAGCACCGCAAGGGAATTCTCTCATCAATGGACCCTAGTAGGTTTTCTTCGCGTATTGGGGGAGAAAATATCAGTTCCTGGGCTCGACTTAGGATCTCTCCGAGTTCAACAGCCTCTAGCGCCGCGACCCCTACTAGTGCGGACCTATTACAACAGTTCAAAATCACCGGGGGAAGGACTTAAGTGGCCTTCGGATCGACCTTGGTGAATAACATTAAAGGGCTGTGGCAGTGCACTTATGTGCCATACTGGCCGCGGCCTCGTCGGCATATCATGGAGCAGTTCAAATTCCCCTTTTTTAATATTCCTGTGATCACTCACTTCTGTTAGTTTTGTCTCAGATTCTATACACTTTATAAAGACTAACAAAAGCAAAAATGGAAGGAGGATCCAACCAGAGCGCAGAAGTCAAGGATGAGATTGTGCAACTGTACAATCAACTTAATCACCTCTATGACAGCCATGCCTCACTTCAGACCCAGGTCAATTACCTAACTCAGAGGGTGCTAATGCTAGAGGCCGTGGCCTCTCAAAATACAGGCACGGGTTCGGAGGAAAAAGCTTTGTCTGTCGCGGCAGTTAAAGAAGCCGCAGAATCAACTGGCAGAAGTCAGAAAAGGAGAACAGAGAAATCAGAGAAAAAACCGGGCGTCTATACGTCGTTGATTTTCCCAATTGAAGAGATCTTTGAGTTCATCAAAGAGGACAAGATTTTGAGGTGGCCAGAAAAGTTGAGAGCTCCACCCCACAAGAGGAACAAAGCTACCTGGTGCGAATTCCATCAGGACCATGGCCATGACACAGAGCGATGCTATGCTCTGAAAGATGAAGTTGAAAGGCTAATTGGGCAAGGGATGCTGCAGCGATTCCTGAAGAATGCATAAAGGACCCAACCAGACCTAACAGAGGCTGCATGCCGCACCTCATCCTTAGTCTTTCCAATTTCAACTGTTTCTATTTGTGTTTTATGAAGCTCATTGTAGCCTTAATACTCAAGACTTTATGTTTTGTTAACAAAGTCATTAGCTAAAGCATATATATATAAATATATGAATTAGCAATTTTTGCCATATCTGATATTTCTCTTGGTTTCATAATCTATTATCTCACAAAAAGACTTTTTGTCTTAAACAGATTCCAGAGGAAGAATAACAAAATTATCTCGAAGGATTATTCTACTTCGGGATGCACTTATGGAGGGATTATGACCTTCATTAGCTCAGAAGTTCCCCTCGCAATGTGAAACTACATCTTATTTTCTGATGACCATATTTGCGAAAACATCTGAGAATTCAAGGGGCTCTTATTAGCCACGGGGGCTAACAATGCCCGTTCTCAGCTTTTGAAAATCATAATCAGTCGTGAGGGCTTAGAATGCTCGCTCTTAGCTTTCGGGATGCATCAACGAGCCGGGAGGCTTATAATATCTAGCCAGGGATGGATTTATATATATCAGCAGCCGTGGGTGGCTTAATAACATAACCCATCCTGGAGAGGTTTGATAGTATCTTGCATATTAGCTGTGGGTGGCTTAATAACATAACCCAGCCTGGAGAGGCTTGATAGTGTCTCGCATATTATCCGTGGGTGGCTTAATAACATAACCCAGCCTGGAGAGGCTTAATAGTGTCTCACATATTAGCTGTGGGTGGCTTAATAACATAACCCAGCCTGGAGAGGCTTGATAGTGTCTCGCATATTAGGTGTGGGTGGCTTAATAACATAACCCAGCCTGGAGAGGCTTAATAGTGTCTCGCATATTAGTTGTGGGTGACTTAATAACATAACCCATCCTGTAGAGGCTTGATAGTGTCTCGCATATTAGGGCTTGGCAACATGACCCAGCCTGAGAAGGCTTGGAAATACCAACGTGTGTCTACAGAGGCACATTGTTCAGGTGAACCAAAAATGTGTTGCATCCCACCGATACGGTTGCAGAGCTCTAGGAGCCATTCATTCATGAAAGTGCTGAGGCACTAACATCTTGAAGCATGAAAAAACTACAACTACCACAGCGTCAAATGCCACGGTGGAGGAGTATCAATTGTACAAAGTCTAAGGAACGGCTTTCTCTACATGTTCCATGTTGGTTATGGGATGACAAAAGATAAACGGTTTAGACAACCAGGTGCAATAAAAGGACCTGGGGATCCATGCAATCAGCAAGCCCCAACATTGAAATCATGTCCGCGGCAATCAAGTAAAGATGTTAAAATGACGCAGCATAATAAAGGGCCGCGGCTTGCACGCAGCTGCCTTGTGACGCAGCAGTTGATGTCCCACGGGAGTAAAATGGCACCATTTATGTGGGCGCGGACATTGATAAATAATCATACTACAAAGAATGGATCTCTGTCCGCGGACTTAAAATGTTATGTCTATCGGGGCACGGATGCATTTTAAAAAATGAGGCAGTTATGTACAACCATTCATTATAGCAAGCAATATAAAACATGCAGTGTAAAAGAGCAAGGAATATCAAGCAGTCAATTTTAGTGGTAAAAATATGGCCGCAGCCTTGGTATTAATAGCCAAAGATTACAGAATGAAGGCCGCAGCCACATCAGAAGTTAAGATTACAAAAAGGAGGGACGCAGCCCTATATTAATGATGCAACAGAAATTGAGTTTAAGAGGCTGCGTCATCATCATCAGCCTCTTCTTCGCCCGCGGCAGTCTCTGACTCTCCGTCCACAGCCGCTGCCTCTGCCTCAGCCCTGAGCCTTGCTCTCTCTTCCGCCGTGGCCTTAAGTTCAGCGATGCACTCTTGATGTTCGGCATTGCTCAACTTTTAGGCAAGGACCTCCTCCTTGGCCTCAGGGAAACTCTTAATAAATCTTTGCCGCAGCTCCTGGTAGCCGCGGAGGTATGCCCTGTTATTGATAAGGAAGAAGTCCTTGGAGCCTTTGAATGACTCCACGACATGATCTATGGCTAGCTGGAGGGCGTCACCATGATCAACTTCCAACTTTTTTACTGTCGCGGCATGATCTTCATCTTTTTGAGCAGACTTGGCTTCCAACTCTTCATATTTCTGCTGGAGTAGGGCGAGCTTGGTATTTGAAATCTCCGAACCACGGGCGGCTTCGATAGTCTGGGCCTGGGAGGATTTCAGGGATTCCGCGGCTTGCTTAAAATTCTCCTCCATTTCCTCCCTCGCCTTGAATGCTTTCTCAAGGTCCATGTGGGATGCCTGAAGAGCCGTGACAGCAGACTTCTTCCCTGCCTCAAAAGAAGAAGTCCGTGCAGCCTGCAAGTCCGCGGTATGAGAACTCTTCTTGGCCTCCTTCAACCTGTACAAGGCCTCATACTTCCTTTTCTGGACCACAATCACATCCGCGGCCTGAAATAAAAGACGTTAGCAAAAGTATGGAAAATATGAGATGCAAAAGTTAAAGAATGACAACTGGTACGTACCCTCAGAAGGCTATGGAGGCCACAGTCCTCCAGATCTTCATGATCTTCTCCCACTAGCCTGTCAAGGTCTGCGGCATCCAAGGCTCGTTTCATCCTTTGCGCAGCCTTTGCGGTAGTGTCCCAAGAGGAATTGGGGTCAGGCTACCTTAATTGGGGCCTTGGTCTACCATCAGGCCCAAACTCTTCGCGGAATTAAGGAGGTGGCAAGTTCGCGTTAACCGCCACAACAGTTGGCGGAGGAGGAGAGGATGAGTGAAGGGGGACATCGGTTGACATCAAGCCCGCCGCGGCCAGGTTTTCCCCTATGTCATCATCAAAATGGTCATGCGAAAGGTTCTCATCATTAACCATTTGATCCGTGGAAGGTGCTTTAGTTTTTTCGGCAGGAGCCACGACAGGGGAAGCATTATTTTCTCCAGAGGGAGCCACGACAGGTCCCTTAGCCTTGGACCTCTTCCTCTTTCTGCTTCGCGCAGTATTATTTAGGACGACTGCATCCTCATCCATCTTCGCTAGTTGCGCCGCTAGCAGTTCCCTGTCAACTTCTTCACCTGAAAAGGAATATCATGAGTTCAAGAGAATAAATGACCGCGGAGTAAAAATTATGGCGCAATTAATTACCTTTCGCGCCCATTTGTCGAGGAATGGATTTGTTTGGGAAAAATCCCGCTTCAAATATGGTTGCCGACGTTACTAGTGTGCCGAACTTCTTGTGTTCAGCAGGAACTTCCACGGCCTCGACAACTCTTTTTTCCTGCCGCTTGTTCAAGAGCAGATTGTCAAGGGCTGCAGAAAGAAAAGACGATTCAAAGGTTAGTGGAAGTTATGCATATTTATGTGAAATAAAAGGACGCGGCTACAGTCTTATTACCTAACTTTGAGGGAGACCCCCACTGCCGCGGCATTCTATATGTATTTTCTCTTTCATTCTCCTCGGGGTGCATCTCCTAGCCTTCGCCGGAGATGTAGAAATATTTCCCCTTCTAGTTCTTCACACTGGTCGGTCTCCCAGTGTAAAGGGTCTCGTCCCTGCCGTGGCTAGAGAGGTAGTAGTAGCCCGCGAACTTCACTGAGTTCTATTTTGGGCGGTAGAAGTGAAAGAACTCCGCGGGAGTGATGTCCTTTTTGAACAAATTCTCCCAAAGGACAACTACAACGGGAATGGCTCTCCAGCCATTAGGGTCCAACCATTCTGGGGCCAGGTTCATTGCCTAAAAAAGGCGACGAATAGGAAATGGAATAGGCAGCCGCAACCCATAGATGAAGGCGTGCAGAGGGAAGCAAATTCCATCATCGGATAGAACCGTGCATGGTCTTTGGTTTGCGGCAGGGGCTCAGCATGTCAAATTTTTTAGAAATTCGAAGGCCTCAGCCACCTGCTCAACCTAATCTTGGGTCATGGAGCCGCGGATATCAAGCGCGGCCAAGGGTCTCTCGGCTCTCCCAGATGTTCCACCTGGGTTATTTCTAACAGTCGCGGCACTGTCTCCTACACCCATTGGATGAGTACTTGAGTTAGCTTCCTCTTCCATCGGCGGAGATTTAAAATCCTTCCCAGATGCAGAGTCCGCGGAGTCTGAGTCAAGTATCACGCAGTTTGGGTAATCTTTTAGTTTGCAAGGGCCTATTTATCTTAGAGGGGGCACGAAAGTAAGCTCAGGGGGAGAGGTCCCAAAATTCTTTGCCCAAAAGCCTCTCAGGAACTCGTCTGGGTCAAAGCTCATATGGCTGCAGCAGTACCTGAAAAGTAGAGTTCGCAGTTAGGCGCCGCAGCCAGTATGGTTAGTAAAAGACTTTAAGAAGCCGTAGAAGAATTATTTATAGGTCTTGGAAAAGCGTTTGGAATTATTTCCCTAACGAGTTATTAAGGGCCGACTATTACTTGAACTTATGGGTTCGTACTGTCCCTACTAGCCGCGGCCACATCCATGTCAGTAGAGGAACATATGATGCCACGGTAATAAGATAGAATTACTTCAAGGCATTACTGGCCACGTCCATTCCTAAATTTTTAGGGAAGTTTGAAGGTTGTTCGAGACTACAAGGGTGGTGATTTGATGCCACGAATGATAATTTGAGGGACCGCGACCATTTGGCACGGTATGACGCAGAAGGATTGTAACAATTCACGGGAATGATTATTGAAATCCTACCATGACGCGGCCTCTATCCTAAACAGTTGATTATCTAAATTCTAATCATTTTTAGGATCAAACTCACAGAATACAAAGAGTTCGATTATGAACACCAAGAATTGTTGTATGTATTTCATATGTAGCATACGTGGGAAAGGACAAAACGTACAAACAAAACACTATATTTCTAGCAAATGAACCAGAAAAAGCAAAATCATATCAAAAGGGAAGAAAACTGTAAATTTCAAAGGCTTTTACGAAAGTATGGTGGTTGAAAAATCGTCTGGAAATGAAGAAACTCGCAATGATCAGCTTCAGACCGCCTTGAACCACCGCACACCGCCTCAGAAGGTTGCCGAAATATGCAAGAGAGAGAGTGCAGAGTTTTGCTCTCGATGCGCTCTCAAAAGTTTTGGAAACGTAATGAAGTCCACGGCCAGAAACAATTTATATAAGGGAGCGCGGAAGACGAATCGTCACTTTGGAAGCTCCATGACACCTAGGCTACTGAGCCGCAGTCCCAATTGATCTCCCTTGTCACTACGGCTTGGGGGCTTATTGATAGTACAAATATAGCACCTTGCCGCGGAATGTATTCTTCTCCAGTTTGCAGGCATCATAGGTCAAACAGGCCATGGCCAAACCTCATTCAGGGCTCGGCCAGAACTCACTTGGCACGGCATCCCTTCGGGACTAGATGGCATGGGGTGCATCCCTATCCATTGTAGGCCGCAGAGCTCCACCGTATGGTACGCGACACCCCTCCATCAGCTTACAACACTGCTTGCTTTGCATGCCGCACCCCCTTTATCCGCAACTGCTGCAGACTTAGTATACGCCATGTGCTTAGGACATGTGACTCAGTACATTTCCTCATAAATAGAGGACCACACCTAGAACGAAAGGGATCGATTCCATACCAGTCCGGGGCAGGCTCTACAATACAGATTCTCTCTACACAACCTCAAGATATCTCTTGGAGACACAAATCTACATCACAGCCACCTCCCGGGCTCACCGGAATCTCCAATACTGCCATGTATTCACCCTTATTCTCATACTTGTACGCCTCTTTAGGCATGATTATATTGTACAATACAACGCACATAATGAGGATGGAGAAACACAGTGGACGTAGGCCCATTTTGGGGGCTGAACCACTCTATATCTTATCTTCTCTCTATTTATTTGCTTTACTTGTTTATTACACACTTTACTCTTGACTTGCTGGTACGAGAACGCCTTATGCCGATTTCTCGTATCACCCACATATTTAGCCTGGATTAAATATGTGATATATATATATATATATATATATATATACAGTTATGTGTAGTACATATAATTATGTGATATATAAATATTTGTGTGAATAATATTTATACGAATACATACCCCTCTAGTGCTATCATGGGAGGTTGCATGATGTGGGTGAATCCCCTGGCTTGAGGAGCAAGGTGAGTATAGTCCCCATGTCATAGAGTCTGTAGTTAGGGGTGAGACGTCTTGGGTATGAGTCGATCTCATTTTCGGGGGGAACTATGACCGCATCTGCAACATTTATTTTATTTTCTGATTCAGGGAGCTAACCGTATCAGGGGTTCGGGTGGATGAGTATACCTGAAAATGATATCATTTTAGAGAACATCCGGTGAGTGCAGACTCGAGGGGATGGATTATATATCTACGACATGTGTGTGAATGTTGTAACATGATGGTATGTATATATGGTATAGATATTTATATGCGGGTAAAATACGGGATGTAAATTGTATCGATATTTCATATAACTTGTGAGAATGTTATATGATCTCAAATGAGAAATGATTAATTAAGTTAATGTGTTAAATAACTTATAAATAGTATATTAAATATACTCGGGTTAGAGTAGTGTGACATAAAGGATATCTTGCAGAACTATTTACGAGGTAGTTGACTAGGGGGGTCGTATAGAAAATCATTAGGCATGCACAATAGTTATGGGGTGAGTTGGTCCTCAAGGGAGTGCGACACTGACTTAAATATAAAAAGCATTCATTCATTTTAATTTAATTTAATTCACTTGCTAAATATTTTCAAAATATTTTGGGTTCTAACCCTTGTTATAAAATATTTTCAAAACCTTTTAGGTGTCCATCCACAGGGACGCTGGAATTGCTCTATTCCAGGGTTATGCAGCTGAGACATATTTGGATGTTGCAGGATTTTGACTTAGCCGCTTCAGTCATTTCATTCCTAGTGTAGGATGCAGTCAGTATTTCATTTGGTCATGTCGCCCTAGTTATTCCTTTTGTTCCAGTCAGATGATGTACTCATTTAATTATTCTTGTGGTGTATATTTTTGGATTTAGGTTTTGTAGCCGGTGGTTTTCTCGGCAAGGATTGTAATTATTTATTTTTAGTTTTGTCTGAATTAGTGATTTTGTGAATGGTTTATCATATAGTCTTTCGCATGTTGTCGGTGTTGTTTAATTAAAAAGATAAAATTTGACACCGTTGCTTTTGAACACTAGGTGGTTGGTAAGTTTTAAAAAGTGTTCGACAGTGATGCTAAGAATGAACCAGATGAGATTCCTGTTTAATTTGATATATGATTGATCACCAGGTATTTTACTAGACGGGATGTCACAGTGTAATGCGCATGTGAGTGATGAAAGGGGGGATAATTATCGTGCATCGACTGTATTATTGTTTCATAAATGATTCAAGTTAATTGTTGCACACCTCGGGCTTTGACCCAAATTTAAATATTTTCTCCCCACTGGTGCTCCTAGACAGGGATAGTTGGATTGTGCTGTAGCAGTCCCGTGATCTCACTTACTCTACAAATTCAGATTCAGTTGCTTCTAGCATAGGTGCTTTTCAGCTTCAGTTAATAATTGTTTGGAATATATGTAAGGGTATAAGCCCAATACTCTTTTCTTTTTATGTCAGTTGTGATTTTATTACTCTAGTTGGATTTTATTATTATTATTATGGTGGTTTGGATTATTGGATTCTTGTGTCTGTGTTCTTCATTTTAAAAATATGCAGAAGTTTTGGAAAATAACTTATTTATATTTACTTTTGTGCTAAGAATTGTATTAATTGACAAGCAAGCCCTATTTTTGGCGTATCGTGCCTGGCCATCCTTTACGTGAGAGAATAGGGGTTGTTACAGAAGTTGTATTTTTTTTACCAAATACGAACACGTCTTAATTAAACACGACACGAAACAAGTATAAAAAATATTTCGTTTTCCTGTTAGGTATAAAAAAGTATTCCATCTTGTGCCGTGTTCGTGTAATGTAAAAAAATGACCTCTTTTCTACTGTGTCATGTTGCATTTTATATGGCTCGTCTTAGTTTTAGGAAAAAATAAAAAGATTTCATGTCGTGTAACTGTGCTGTGTTCGATAAAAAAAATAAGATTTTGTGTTGCGTGCATATTTTATTTGGGTCGTCTTCATGTTAGCTAAAAAATAAGATTCTGTATTGATAAGTGTCGTGTCACATTTTCACTTAGTTGTGGTGGTGTTGGGTAAAAACAAATCGTGTCGTGTTGCTTTTATTTGAGTAATTCAAGTTAAGTAAAAATATCGTAAATTGTGTCTTATTGTATCTTAATTGCTATGTATTTGTGTTTGGTAAAAAAAATATTTCGTGTCGAGTCCCTTTTGTTTCAGTCGTGTCCGTGTTATATAAAGAAAAAAAGTGTCGTGTTATATTTTAATTGAGATGTGTTCGTGTTTGGTAAAATAAAAAAAATTGTGTCAATTGATCGTTAAGTAGTTCACTTTGAGACTAAAATTTTCCAAAATGCCCCTCGTTCATTACCAAACACCTACTATTTATGAAAAAAAATATTTTTACTATTTTAAAAATATTCCTTATTTTTTTCTAAGTTAGTATTTTTATTTAATATTTTTTTTAATTTTTATTATTTAATTATTTTAATCAGTTACAAAAGTTAAAAAGTGTTTTTTTGTGAAAAAAATGTATTTTTTAAATTACTATAAAAACATTTTTTTTAATTAAACAGTTAAAATATATATTTTTTATTGTAAGAGAGAAGATTGTTGAAGGAAACAAATTTTTTATTTCAAATGAGATAGTCTTTGTATGTGATTTAAGAATGGAGAAAAGGTAGATCTATTATTTTAGTTTGAAGAAAATATTTTATTTCAAAATTTTCACCCGTTCTTTTTCATTTGACTTTAGTGCCTCTTATTTTTTTTGTCCATTAGTGCGTCACATTATTTAGTCCACTTGCCTTCAGACGCGCACCTATTAACTACATACACATTATCAGACTATTCAAAAAGCAAATAATAATACCCTAGTACCTACATAATAATACCCTAGTACCTAAACGTCAGGGACAAACTACAGTGCATCAATTTGGTAAAAAAAACTATACCGCATCTTTTATCTTTTATTTTTTTTACATAATAATACCCTAGTACCTAAACGTCACGACAAACTATAGTGCATCATTTTGAGAAGTGTAGTGTTCCATTTGCAGAGGTGTATTGGTTAGTGGGTTAGTGGAGGACAATTGTCTCTTGTTGTACGTGGTTTGTCTACCCTTTCTCTTTGATGGTTTTTTTTCCCGCGGTCGTTTTGAGATGGTATCATTTAATTGAGGTTGGGTTGTATCAGTTTTTAGGTTTTTTTTTTTTTTTTTCTATTGGTTTAGGCTGTTTGTTTTGTTTGTTGAGTTTCTATGGCCAACATGTCTTTGGTTGTTCGGCTTGTGTGTCGGTTGGTTTGGGCTTGTGTGTAGACTGTGTTTGCTTGGGCTGTATTGTTATATCTTTTCTTAGGCCTTTTGTCTTTGGCGTTAATATATTTACATTTCACCCCCCCCCCCAAAAAAAAAAAAAACTATAGTCCATCTTTTATTTTTTTCCATTTGACTTTTGTTAGCATCTCGAACAGTTAATCTATTGGGACGGAAGTGGCAAGGAACATAATTACTCCCACTAGACAAATAAGACAAGGGAATAACCAACCACTTTAACTACTACAAATGAAAAACAAACATAGTACACAAGAACGTCTTGGTATTTTCAATAATTTTTTTTTTATAAAACATCATCTTTTATAAAAGCACGTATATAATATTTAGGGGGAACCCTAGTCCCACCCCAAAATATTTTCCTTCCACTCCACTTTCAACTTAAACACCGAAATGACTAAAGTATGCTTCTATATAGATAACTTAGGTTGAAGAGATTATTAATACATTTATTTATAAAAAAATGTTTGAACAAATATAATATTTTGTCAAAAATCTATTATTTATTTGAAAATAGATAACATTTTGAAAATAAAAAAGCATAATATTTTGAATATAAACAAATATAATATTCCGAAAAATAATTTGGAATCTTCTGAAAATACATAATATTCAGGAAAAAAACATAGTATTATTTTTTATAGAAGTGGAAGTTAATAAAAAAGCTGTGATATCATTTATTTAAAAAAATGAACATTCTTTTTATAAAAAAAAATGTTGACGATAATTATATAAAACAAAAATACTGGACAACATGTTTTTTAAAGAAAAAATGGTCGGAACTTTTATTATAAACTATATTTTTTGAAAACCTTATTTTTTTCAATTTCTTTTAAAACATAACTTTTTTAGAAAGCTGTATTTTTTTGTAAACAATTAAGTTGTCACATTGATACATTACTAATTTTGTATTTTATACTTTAACTCACGACAAGACACAAATGGAAAAATTTATAATTTTCACACCATATTAAATACAACATGACACGAATAACATGAGTAAAGTTATGAATTTAATATTGTGTCACCGATACAAAAATTTTCGTGTGATAATGTATTCAATTTTGTCTGAAAATTATAAACCACACTATTCGTATCGTGTCGTGTATTAAAGTATAGTTTATCTAAATAAAAAAATTAGTAATTTATCAAAATCGCTGCTTAGTTTTTTACAAAAAAAATACATATTTATGAAAAAGTTATGTTTTATTAAACTTTGCAAAAAATAATTGTTTCAAAAAATTTAAGTTTATAATAGAAGTTTCGTCCAGTTTTTCTTTATAAAAATGATGTCCAGTTTTTTTATTTGATATAGTTATCGTCAACATTTTTTTATAAAAATAATGTTCATTTTTTATATAAATAACAAAATAGTTTTTTATTAACGTTCGTTTCAATAAAAATATAATAATACATTTTTTTAATAAATAACTGACTATTTTTTAAATAAAAAACTGACATTTATGATTTTTATATTTTTATAATATTAAAAACATTATTTTCCTGAATATTTGGATTTTCATATTCAAAACATTATTTTTTTATTTCCAAAATATTACATATTTAAAAATAAATAATAAACTTTTAACAAAATATTATATTTTGAAAGTATACATGTATAGAACGACAATTTAGTTATTTACGTGTTTAAAGTTGAAAGTGAAGCGGGAGAAGAATGTTTTGGAGCAGGAATAGTGGTTCCCTTTTTTAATTCCTCACTAACTGGTCTAATCATGTCCTATCGTGTCGAGTCGAGTCTAATCATGCCCAATTGAAATGTACTACTTATCATGTTATCGTGTCGTGTCAAGTCGTGTTCAGGTTAAGGAAAAAAATACATTATCGTGTCGTATCGAATTCAAGTACACTGAATTCTTATCGCATCATGTTGGATTGTGTGAAAATACGATCCGTGGGCCCGTTTTTCCACTCCACTCGAAGACCCACAACACACTCCTCTAAGATCTTGAAAAGGACACATCTTTTTATTACAAATAAAATGCTCCCATGGGATCAGCTAGTAAAAAATAAGTGTTGATGTAAAAAACTAGATTTGATCTAATTAATTAATCACAGATAAATTTGAGTAAAGAAATAAGACAAAAGATTTTTAAAGTGGTTCAGCCTTAAGGAAATAGCCTACGTCCACTATTTTGTATTACTGGGTATCTTGCCTTGATCATGATTATGTTTGCTTACTTCGCTTACCCTGCTGAGAGGGTATTACAATGTATTTATAGCCCTTGGGCTGTCAATGTGAATAGATAGTGTGTGTTTATCGAATAGGCAAATACATCTGTATGTGGTAAGGTGTGACTATAATATAATAAACATTGAATCTGTCTGGTCGTTTACCCTGAGTAGCTCAGTACATTGAGTAACTTTGTACTTGAATCTTATGCCATGTTGGATGATGCGTGTTATCATAGGATTGGTCCACGTCAGCTGACTAATTTTTGTATCAACAGAAGCTCCCAATGTTTCATAGTTGAGGTTGTATGTGAGAGTGTGGAACATTTTACCCAAAAAGTTATTCGGGCACATTTTTCATGTCTTGGTTAATTACAGACCTTCAACACTTGTAAAATTTAACCACTTTGTGTAATAGTTTTGAGTGCGAAATGGAAAATTTCTAAATATTTTGAGTTTCTGGTGAACGCTTGAGTACTTGCGTCTTTTTCCTTTGATTAGCTGTCGAGAACGCAATCATCATCACTTGTGATCATTATTTTTCTTGTTTTTCAAGGCGACATATATAAAGACAGCAAAATCCGGTTATCTTCTACCTTTTGCCATCTTGTTTCCAAAGTCCTTGTTTTCTCATTTTTCTTCTTATGAACGTTCTTTCTGTAATCTGCTGATTCGTCAGTTTTATTGTATTTTATACCCCGTTAATTTGTACATTCTAGCATTCTCGTGCATGTATTTCCCGGTTCTTATACTCATTTATTGACTAACCCCTGATTTCATCACATATACTTTGTATGTGTCTTTATTGAGCTTTTATAGGTCTCGAGAATGAATTTTGGGAAGTTTGTTTTGATCCGAAAAATTTTCGTAGACACTTGCACAGTCGGGGGCATTTTGGTAATTTCATCACTCGGGCTTTGATCCCGATTTCTTCACGAAAGTTATAGACCTTCTTCTTATCTTGGCGTGGCCTCCGACGGTGCTTGAATCCGATCTCGAACGAAGAAGTTATGGATGTTTCGGTGAAACATGGGAAAAATAAATCCAAAATATCCTAGCTATATTTTGTTTGCAGGACCGAATCGATTCGGTCCATCCGAATCGATTCGGTGGTCACCAGTGCAGCAATCTCCCTCTAGCGAATCAATTCGGCCCTGCCGAATCGATTCGGTTTTGCTGCATTTCCAGCTTTCTTCTTATTACTAGTTTGCCATTTTGGTTGGATTTTTTGGGATATATCTCTTGTTTTTCCTCTTTGGAAAAGGGAGATTACTTTTGTTAGATATTTGGTGACATAGAAAACACTCTCTTCTCTCTCCTAGGTCAAGTTCATTTATGGTTTTTACCCACTTGTAAAGCTTTGATTACTAGTTGAATTGTGGTTATTAATACAAGAAAGGTTCATTTACTTCTTCTCTACTTATTCTACTAGCTTTAATTTGCATTTAATTCCATATCTTGTATTGGTTTGTGTTTACACTCGATAACTAACTTAATTATGTTGTTAACTAGAATGTGTAGTTTAGTTTCAATTATGAGTAGCTAGACTTATGATTGGGGATCATAATCCCACCTTGGATGCTTGAACTTCATATTTAGGGTTTGGTTTATAATTGTTCTAATGGAACTTCATGTGTTGGTATTGGAGTATCATAGTTTCTTAACTTCTCTTGTCATGCAAGGGTTAGTGTTTGAATCTTTACTACAAACCCAACCCATCTAGCAATAACTAACTAACCCCTAATCCTCAATTGTTGAGTTTAGTCTCTACATGGTTGATATTCGGACTTAATTAGTTATGCTCGATTAGAATTAATTTCAACCAAGCCCTATAATCCCCTTCTTTGTGAATCCGAGGTGGGAGAATGATCCTCGATCCCTTTAATATTTTGAACTCAAGCTTATCTTAGTTATTTTCATAGTTCTGTAATTATTAATTAATTAACTGTTCATCAAATAGCATGTCAATTTAGAGATTACCCTCAATCACTTTTCCAAACTATTAAATCATCTTTTACACTTTAACTTTTGTGATGTTTAGAGAATCCCTTTAACCTAATCCTGTTCTCTTAGGAGTGTTTCAATCCCTGTGGATCACGATTCCGTACTTACCGGATATTACTTGTTGCGATAGATTTGCACTTGAATCATAAGCTTTATTTAGAGCGCACCAAGTTTTTGGCGCCGTTGCCGAGGATTGGCAACTATCTTAGGTTCTAGAAATTCTCTTTACACTATCGTTCCCTGTGGTCACCGTGACATCACGGTTTCCAAAAATCAATCCAAAATTCTGTAAATGCAAGACGCGAGTAGTAGCAATTTAAACCCTATTCATGAACCCTCGTCGTCTAGTGAACCTTTAGATTATTGGAGACCTTTACCATCTATTTCTCGTTCTAGTTCGGTTTCGTCGTCTTCTTATACCTGGGCCCACTCCGATCCCACGACCATGGCCGACAATGTTAGTGAGCACGGTAGTCAGGGGGTTGCAACCGAACCCCTGTATAGGACCATGCGTGATTATTTGCAACCCGAGAGGACCACCTCTCCATCTTGTATCATCTTTCCCTACAATTCCGCGCAATTCTATTTTCGTAATGGAATGATACAATTACTTCCTACTTTCCACGGCATGGACAGTGAACAACCGTACCTTCATGTTAGAGAGTTTGAGGAGGTGTGCGCTACTTTTAGCGATCAAAATTGTCCTCTGGATGTCACACGACTCAAACTCTTCCCGTTTTCCTTAAAAGACAAGGCCAAAACTTGGCTTTGGTCTTTAGCTCCTAATTCCATCGGGAGTTGGCGTGAAATGCAAGCGCAGTTTTTGAAGAAATTCTTTCCAACTCATCACACCAACTCTTTAAAGAGTCAAATCCAAACCTTCGCTCAAACCGAAGGTGAATCATTCGAGAGATGTTGGGAGAGATTTAATGAGGTACTTCATAAATGCCCACATCACGGGTCCGAAAAGTGGAGATTAATCTCATTTTTCCACAATGGGCTTACACTTAATGCGAAACAAATGGTGGAGACAATGTGCTCCGGTGAGTTATTTGGTTTAGATCCCGATGATGCGTGGGCACATTTCAAATATTGTACCGAGACCACCCAAGCGTGGGATACCTCAGATCCGAACAAAACCAGTTTGTGAACTTCGGTTCCGTCCTCGTCTAACCCTGGTATGTATCACCTTACTGACGAGGATGAGATGAAAATGAGATTAGATAAATTATCTAAGAAAGTTGAGGAGCTCGGCTCGAAGGGTCGAGATCCCGTTGTTCAAATTCAGTCCATAATTGAGGAGGTGTGTTCCATTTGCGACACTGATGCTCATTATACCCAAGAGTGTCCCACTATTTTGGCTTACAAAGTGATCCTCCATGACCAAGCGAATGCTATAGGAGTTTTTAGAAGATCCCAAAACGTTCCCGACCAAGGGTTTAATCCATCTTGGGGTAACCAACTTGGTTACCAATATCAACAATCTCGTTGTCCTCCTCCTCAGAATTACCAACAACCGTACATTTAACATCCTCCTCCTCTAGTGGTAATGCAAGGTCCCCCTCCGGGACCACCTCCACCAGTTATACCTGCCTACGCGCACCCGAACAAGAGAAGTCTAGAAGAAATTTTTCAATCTTTTGCGACTTCTCAACAAGCCACAAATGCTAGGCTTGAAAAAGAAATTTCCAAGTTGGCCGCTGCTTTGAGTGTGTAAGAAAAAGGAAAATTCCCGTCACAACCTCGTGGGCCCATTCGGCAAAATAACATGAATTTTGATGTTTTTACTCCTTCTTCCGCTCAATGTAGGTCTATGGAACATGCTAATTCCATCACCACTCTTAGGAGTGGGAAGGTTATTGAAAATCCAATTCCACCTTCCCCGAAAGAATTCGACGAGGTCACAATAACTCCCCAAGAGAGTGAAGTGACTCTTAAAAAGAGAAGAGATAAGTCGCCGACCAAGGAGCCGAAAATTTCAGTCCCTTATCCATTTCTCTCACCCTACCCTCAAAGGCTCCTTCCCATTGTTAAACCCAACAAAGATCAATAAATCATGGAGACATTCAAACAAGTAAAAATCAATCTCCCTCTCCTTAACGCGATTAAGCAAAATCCCTTCCTATAGCAAGTTTTTGAAAGATTTGTGCACCTTTAAGAGAAATCATGTTTCTCGAAAAAAAGGTGGAGTTGACTGAACATGTTAGTTCCATTTTCCAACACAACACGATTCCAAAATTTAAGGACCCAGGGTGTCCAACTGTTTCATGTG
Organism: Sambucus nigra; assembly: GCA_949130495.1. Lineage (NCBI taxonomy): Eukaryota > Viridiplantae > Streptophyta > Magnoliopsida > Dipsacales > Adoxaceae > Sambucus > Sambucus nigra. Next base: position 15,743,498 of record OX422219.1, on the reverse strand, counting down.
TGATCGAAAACTTCGCCATTAATCGAGCTCTTCTTGATCTAGGAGCTAGTGTGAACCTCTTACCATATTCGATTTATCTTCAATTGGGCCTAGGAGAACTTAGTCCAACTAAAACTAAAATTCAATTGGCCGACGGCTCCACCAAAATTCCACGGGGCGTCTTGGAAGATATCCTCGTCCAGATTGACACCTTCGTGTTCCCGGTCGACTTTATCGTTCTTGATACCTAACCTGTTTTAAGCCCCAACAATCAACCTCACGTCATCTTAGGACGACCATTCCTCGCGACCGCGAATGCTTCGATAAATTTTAATAATGGTGAGATGAACTTGTCTTTTGGAAATATGACATTAGGTGTCAATATTTTCAATGTGTTGCACCTCTCGACTGACGAGGATGGGTGTGTTAAGGAAGTGAGCTTTGTTGCAGTGGTATGTGTGGAAGACAATCAAATTGTGAGAGAGGAAATTTAATGGAGTGTGTTAGATGTGTGTTTTGACATGCTAGGAGAGGTTCGCGTAGGTGAAATCCATGAAATCGGGGAAAAATTAGGGATTTATGATTTCACTCCGATTGACGACTCTATCATATCCGAAATTGATGTTTACATAGAGTCATTAATCCCGTGTAAGGAGAGTTGCTCGGAGGAAAATAGGGTAGATGATGTTTCTATCGATTTGTGTACTGACCCACCGATCCGTCAGTTTAATAACCCATAGCCCCCTCTTTCAAATATTAATCCGGTTTCCAAAACCAAACACTGGTCAAACGGTCGGGGTTGTTCATTTTTGATAGGTATCATATCTTTCGATCTAGAACCCGATATAATTGTTAAGTGTGTGAACTTTAGTTGGAATGAAGCCGAAAGAATGGGAAAAATAGGAGTTCACATAGTAATTTACGTCCTAATAATATCTGCGGATTTACCACCGGACATTGTACGCAGCAGCCCCATCAGCAAAGTTGGTTAGTTCGGTGAATTCTTAATTGTGGTGCCGAGTATCCCCGACATGTGTGGGGTGCAATATTTTTGTCCCGGACCCTTTTCACATCTTAATCACTATCTTTAGAGCCAAAAAATATACTTATTAGCAGCCCAATCCTTTTACCCAAGTGTGAATGGTGAAACAGCAAATGCAGAAAATGTTTTTCCTTCTTGCGAATCGATTCGGACCCTCCGAATCGATTCGGTGTGAGACAGCTTACAGGTCTTTGTCTTGCGAATCGATTCGGTCCCTCCGAATCGATTCGCCTGCCAACAGTAAAAAAATTTAGAACCAAATCGAATCGATTCGATCCCTCCGAATCGATTCGCCCTGAGACAGTGAGCTAATTCGAGGATAGCGAATCGATTCGATTGTCCAGCTTTTCAAATCCTGCCCGCGTTCATACAACCTCATTTCTTCTCCCTTTACTCTTCCCTCTCCCTTCCTACTCATTTCCCCAATCCTCTCGCTACAGTTTCTCTCTCCATTTCTCTAAGGAATCTCGCACAAGGTAACAACTCCAATCTTTCTATGTTAATTTCAATATGAAATTTGTGTTCATTCTATTCAAACTAGGGGAGTTATTGTGTATGTCCATATTTGCATAATGTGTATCTGATTCATGAAGTGTCCACCTTTCATTACTGATTTCCATCACTATCCAACAAATACAACCTATTTATTGTTGATTAATGTGTTGTGTTGTATTTATTGGGGGCTTTCATGAATCAAATGCATTTTCTCCCTATTTTGAGCAGGCTGCACACCACATGTTCGATAAAAGGCCTAAATGAGTAGTTGATCCCCAATTGTTCCATTTTTGTGCCTCTTGTCGAACATTGACATAGATTTTACCTTGTTTGGGAGTGATGTATATCGGATACGCTTATCCGATCATTTTCTTCCGACATTGACCGCTCAATCCTTTTCGATCCTGTTTCACGCTAAATTGATTGTATGCATTACACTAATTGTGTATGTGTCGATTTGATTTCTCTTATAGGTTCTTATGGCTCAAAAGCCCACCACCAATGATGTTACGGGCCGGAATGGGTTTAAAACTATTAGATCCATTGCTGAGAGAGATTAATACAGGGAAAAGTTTCCCTCCACTCGGGCAATTGCTATCGAACGCCCGATGAAGCTTGCTGACTTTCCTAACAAGGTTAGGAGGCACTTTCAAAAATTCCATTGGGAGGCCTATCTCGAATGGGAGGGTGATGTAAATGAGGAGCATGTCCGCCGTTTCTATGCATCGCTTGTCTCAATTGGAGGCGGGATGCATGAGGCTTTTATTAGGGGGAGAAAAATTCTGATTTCCAAGCAAATTCTGTCAGTGCTGTTGGGAGGTACTGACAATCCTGATGAGTATACATATCCATCGCGCAACCCTCTTGTGTTGTTTCCCAACGATGTTTTGATTGCGCGTCTAGCGCCCTGACACGTTTGGGCTGGGGAAACATTTCCGATAAAGCTCATGCCTGATTCTCATCGGCTTATCCACCTAGTCGCCGTGAATTCAATCATTCCTACCCAAACAAAATCAGTCCTGCGATCAAACCATGCCCATTTCCTCTACTATCTCCTAGACGCCAACACTATTATAAGCCTGCCTTCCTTGGTGCTTCAACACATGTTGAACGCCGCTTATTGCAAGAAGGGATCAACTACTCTCCCTTATGCTCGACTTATTTCTAGGATATGTAGAGATGATCGTTGCGAGGTGATCGCCTCCGACAAGCGGTCGAGGCTGCCCTCTCCGCTTGACGATGATGCTATCGAGAGGAATTTAGGAAAAGATTATTGGGAGAGGAAAAAGCGATGGATGAGTGATCAAATGGCTGCTGGTAACCATTTTGATTTTGATGATCCACTTCAGGACGTCCAGCAGGGACCGGCTCCAGTTCAGCACCCGCTGGCCCCCTTTAGAGAGTTGAGCGCGAGGATGGATGCAATGCAGGGGGATTTCGCTGTTTTCAGGCAAAACCATGAGCGAAGCTTTTTTGAGTTTAGGGGCGCTTACGAGCGTGATTTCGATGATTACTAGGGCGCAGATGGACCTATTTGTGCATCTACGCGGGGGCGAGGCTGCTGTGCCTCCTTACTAGGGGTGTAAACGGGTCGGGTCTGGATCGGGTAAGGGTATATCCAGATCCGATCCGGGTATTTTTTTTAGCGGATCGGGTCTTACCCGATTACCCGTCGGGTCTCAGAAAATGGATCCAGACCCGGATCCGTTAAGGACCCGGAGACCCGACCCGAATACCCGATCCGAATAGCTGTAGCCTAACTTACTATATATATATATTTATAAAAAAACTGCTCTGCTCTTAATATATATAAACTATATAGTAAGTTAGTGTAAGAAAACTGCTCTGCTCTTAATATATATAAACTATATAGTAAGTTAGTGTAAGAAAACTGTAATATATATATAGTAAGTTAGTTTAAGTTTATATATAAACTGTTTATTACATATATATAAACTGTTATATGTATATAGTAAGTTAGTTTAAGTTTATATGTTAGTTTAAGTTTATATGTGTATATATGTATATAGTAAGTTAGTTTAAGTTTATATGTTTATATATAAACTGTATATAACAGTTTATATATATAGTAAGTTACAGTTTTATATTATATACATATATATATATATATATATATATATATATATATATATATATATATATATATATATATATATATATATATATTTATTATATTATATATATACACATTCGGGTCGGGTCCTTATCGGATCGGAGTCATGTATATCCAGATCCGGTCCATTAACTAATCGGGTAATCGGGTAATCGGGTAATCGGATAATCGGGTCTATAAAATTTGCTCAGATCCGTTAATTCGGATCGGGTCCGGGTCCAGACCCGGTCCATTGACAGCCCTACTCCTTACCTTTATGACCCATACCCCCCGCGTAACCCCAATGAGCTCGGTCCTTCTCACCGCCGCCCTGACCTTCCCTAGGAAATGCTGTTGCTGCTGTTTCATTTTGTCCTCCTGTAGTTATGGATATCTAAACTATTTTGGGCTATTTTATATTAGGTTTTTGATAAACATTGATGTATATGTGGTAATTGAGAAATGTCAATATTGTATTTTCTCATTTTTTTTCCCACATGTATGCATCCCGGAATTATTAATGAAAATAATTCCTTAGTTTCATCTTCTTAATTATCCTTATAAATATCTCTCCTTTGTATATAGTGGTGTTGTGGTACTAACATTTTGACAGGCATGCCGTTGCGCATATCTCGAGTTACTCCTTACGGGGTAACTGTTTTCTAACCCCTTTTCCCTTTTTTTATCCCTACTAACATTGGGGACAATGTTTCATTCAAGTTAGGGGGTGTGGATTACATTTTTGATACCGGTTATCATGTTAGTATTTATTTATTTTTATTAAAAAATAATAATAATAATAATAATAATAATAATAATAAAAAAAATTATTGATTTATGAAGCATGCTTATCCTATGATCGGCTTATCCTATTGTATAGCTATGAAGCATGCTTCGAGTTATTGATTTATTAGCCTTTAGCCCGTTATTGTTTTCATTGTGAATAGCATCATAAAATTAAACTGTGAAGCTTTGAGCATATACACAAATAATTATTTATGATTTGGTTTAAAGCGTTTCAAATCCATTAATTTAAGGCGCATGCTATACGCTTACAAAAGTGAAAATTGAGACTTATCGTCATTTGTGAGCGTATACATCCACTCTATCTATTTCTTGTCAATGAACTCGTTGTCAATCTCATTTTCTTTTCATTTGATTGCATATTAATTGATTTATCACTTGAGCATGATTTTCAATGGTGTTGAGTCCCGTGAATCACATAAAACTTTAGGAAAGGATTATAGGCCCTCGTTGTTGTTTAACCCATATGGCCTTAACCTTACCCCTTAAATGTTTTCCCTAGTCAACTTCCTTGAGCCTTATTATTCCTTTCGTTTCGTCCCCAAATCCCTTGTCCAACTCCACATTGGAGTCCTAAACCCTTATTTACTCCTCCTATACCTTGAATAGGGATTGTTCCCGGGATTGAATGATGTTGTTTATATGGATTGCAATCAATCTTTGAGTGGTCTAAAGAAAAAGAAAAGAAACAAAGAAAAAAAGAAAAGAAAAAGTTAGAAAAAGAACGAAAAGAAATATCAAATAAAGTGGGTCCTAGTTGATTCCCATTTCACCATGTGCATGAAAATCAAAGTCTCACTCGCATGAATACCTTGCTTTTGTAATTTGATTTCGATTCCTAAATTTCCCATTAAATCCATTATCCCGCGCGTTATTCCCAAATCTCCTTTGATCCTACACACATTCCTTTCTTTTCCTAACCCTAACCTAGCCTAAATTCTATACCCTAAAAGTCCTATTTGATTCTAGGGTGATGTGATTCAAAGGTCGAACATAAGCGATAATCTGTTTAAATGCTTTTCTCTTGGTTAATTTGCGATATCCTTTCATGAGATTGTATTTTCCACTTTTATATTGCGTTCTTCATTGATGACATGTGTGTGGCCTAGTTTCCCTTTACAATTACTCTTTATGCGCGCATGTCCCGTGTGTGTTACATCCCATTTTTGAGTGTTTCATTTGTTGAGTGTAACAACCGGAGATAACTTGAGTATGCATGCCTTAGCATTTATATGGATTTTGAAAGTTTTTGCCAAATCTAAATTACCACATGTGTCCGCTTATTTCGCATTTCCATGGTTTCGATTTTTATTGAAGTTATTTGTTTAATGCCGATAATTACCGTCTTTTGTGTGAGCTTTGTTCACTTTGTTGATAAATTGTGCTTCTTAGATATTTGTTGAGCTACGCATTGGATTTTGCCATATCAAAGTATGAGTTGATTTGATGTTTATGGGTGTCATCCCTAGAAACCCTCACGAGACCTCACTCGTCCCCTAGGGCCACCTAGGGGTTTTAAAACGGCTTATTGCATATGCTAAATGCAATCATTCGCCTACGAAAGTGGCATTTTTCCTTCTATGTACATATTTCTTCTGTTTTGGTTTTGTTGACACCACTTGTTTCTTCATACTTCATTGCTGGGGACTAGCAGTGTATAAGTTAGGTGGTGTGATTCGTCACTTTTATTGTATTTTATACCCCGTTAATTTGTACATTCTAGCATTCCCGTCCATGTATTTCCCGATTCTTATACTCATTTATTGACTAACCCCTGAGTTCATCATATATACTTTGTATGTGTCTTTATTAAGATTTTATAGGTCTCGGGAATACATTTTGGGAAGTTTGGTTTTGATCTGGAAAAATTTTGTAGACACTTGCACAGTCGGGGGCATTTTGGTAATTTCAGCACTCGGGCTTTGATCCCGATTTCTTCACGAAAGTTGTAGACCTTCTTCTTATCTTCGCGTGGCCTCCGACGGTGCTTGAATCCGATCTCGAACGAAGAAGTTATGGATGTTTCGGTGAAACATGGGAAAAATAAATCCAAAATATCCTAGCTATATTTTGTTTGCAGGACCGAATCGATTCGGTCCATCCGAATCGATTCGGTGGTCACCAGTGCAGCAATCTCCCTCTAGCGAATCAATTCGGCCCTGCCGAATCGATTCGGTTTTGCTGCATTTCCAGCTTTCTTCTTATTACTAGTTTGCCATTTTGGTTGGATTTTTTGGGATATATCTCTTGTTTTTCCTCTTTGGAAAAGGGAGATTACTTTTGTTAGATATTTGGTGACATAGAAAACACTCTCTTCTCTCTCCTAGGTCAAGTTCATTTATGGTTTTTACCCACTTGTAAAGCTTTGATTACTAGTTGAATTGTGGTTATTAATACAAGAAAGGTTCATTTACTTCTTCTCTACTTATTCTACTAGCTTTAATTTGCATTTAATTCCATATCTTGTATTGGTTTGTGTTTACACTCGATAACTAACTTAATTATGTTGCTAACTAGAATGTGTAGTTTAGTTTCAATTATGAGTAGCTAGACTTATGATTGGGGATCATAATCCCACCTTGGATGCTTGAACTTCATATTTAGGGTTTGGTTTATAATTGTTCTAATGGAACTTCATGTGTTGGTATTGGAGTATCATAGTTTCTTAACTTCTCTTGTCATGCAAGGGTTAGTGTTTGAAGCTTTACTACAAACCCAACCCATCTAGCAATAACTAACTAACCCCTAATCCTCCATTGTTGAGTTTAGTCTCTACATGGTTGATGTTCAGACTTAATTAGTTATGCTCGATTAGAATTAATTTCAACCAAGACCTTTAATCCCCTTCTTTGTGAATCCGAGGTGGGAGAATGATCCCCGATCCCTTTAATATCTTGAACTCAATCTTATCTTAGTTCTTTTCATAGTTTCGTAATTATTAATTAATTAACTGTTCATCAAATAGCATGCCAGTTTAGAGATTACCCTCAATAACTTTTCCAAACTATTAAATCATCTTTTACACTTTAACTTTTGTGACGTTTAGAGAATCCCTTTAACCTGATCTTGTTCTCTTAGGAGTGTTTCAATCCCTGTGGATCACGATTCCGTACTTATCGGATATTACTTGTTGCGATAGATTTGCACTTGAATCATAAGCTTTATCTAGAGCGCACCATCTGCCTTAGCTGATTCCTTAATCTTTTGTAATAATTTCTTCCTTCATTCTTCTTTCTTTGCTTTAACCATCGTGGTTTACCTTATCGAGTCATTAGATAAGTTTAGAGTCAATTTTGAGATTCCTTATTGGGTTGATTTGGAGGAACCTGCTTATCCTTCTGATTTATTTTCTTTAGTTGAGGGACACTAGTTTCCCACCATATTTATAGCAGAATGTAGTTTTTCTTTCCCACCTAATCCCATGTGTTTGGAATTTTGCCAATATTTTGATATTGTACCTGAAAAAGTAGTTCCAAATACATGGAGGGTAGTTAATGGCTTACATAAGTTGAATCAAAATACATGGAACTCATATAGGGATTCCTAAGATTATGTTTTGTTATAAATGTGTCACCAGCGATACCACCTTTTATTTAAAAACTAGGTTTTCTAACAGAGCCTTAGTGGTCAATCTCCCTGATTCTAATAGGGATATTTTTGAACATGGGGTTGTGATGAAAAATTATCAACACCTCCCATTAAATGGAAATGACGTGTACCAAGGTCCCAGATGTCCACCTTATGGCAATGGGATAGGTTGTTCTTTATTTTTTAAACTAGCCCTGTTTTCGTTTGATAAAATGTTTCACTGGCTTTTGCTTTCTTCAATTTTAATTTGCAGTTGACAGTAAAAGAAAACCCCCAAAAGAGAGTGATACTTATATAAAAGATTTGAAGTTTATCTGGGGTGTGCATTAATCAGTTGTTGGGGAGCATGTGAGAGTTGCTTCCTATTTATTGAAATATAGGAATACCACTTCCTCTTTTAATGCTCGGCTTACTGCTCCTCCTTCTTTCGTGATTGATCTTGAGTAAGATCCACTATCTTCTTCAGTTGTTGAATAATCTTCTTCTAATTTGAGTACTTCCATTGCTGATCTAATGATGAAGAAGAGGAGAATGCCTGATCTGTTTGCCAAGATTATCTCGGGTACTGATGGGGCAAAAAATAATAAGGAAGATGCCCGAGTTGAAGGGACTAAGAAAAATGATGCTGCTCCATCACGGGGGCAATTAAACCTGTTAAGGAGGTTCCTAAGAAGCCCCCTGTTGTTCAAAAAGAGGCAAAACCTTTGATTGAAGAGGCCTCACCTTTGAGAAGATTGAGAAGGTGTCTTGCTGAAAAGACCATTGATGTTGCTGCTCGACCTGCTGAGGTTGAATTACCTTCCTTGAGTGCTGGTCCTCCAGCATTCTTTACTCCCTAGGTTGGCCAGGAAATTGATCTGGTCTGGAACTCTTATTGATCACAGAGCTGCTGAGACCTCTACTCCTCGTGGAAAAGTCTCTAATTTGGAAACCCAGCACCTTGCATCAGTAAGTGTTATTATACCTTGTCATTTAAATTCTACTTTTAATTTTCATATACTAACTTGAGTTTATCTTTGTCTTGCAGTTTTTGGTGTATTTCAATAATATCTTGGAGAAAGATGAAGCTATCAAAGCTTCTTCTTCCAGTGAAGTAGAAGAAGCCCTTGATGGGTTATCAAAATCTTTGGAGGATTTCCGATAAAAATATGAAGATAACAAAACTTCATGGGAGAATAAAATCAAGGCTGCTGAGACAGCTCAACAAAAAGCTGTGGATGTTGCCAAGGAGGCAGAGGAAAAACTGAAGGAAACTGAGGGCAAGCTTGAAGAGGCTTAACGGCGTAAGAAAGATCTTTAATAGAAAGTAAGATCTATTGAAGATCTACGTAGGGAGAATGCCTCCTCGGAAAGGATGAAGAGGAGGTCTGCTGTAAAGAAGTCCTTTAGCTCTGCCTGGGATAAAGGGTGGAATAAAGCTCTAACTGCTACCTCTGCTCAAATGGAGTATGCAAGTTTAAAATTCTTCAGGGATGGATGGGTTGCAGCATTGAAAGAGTTTAATATTATTGAAGACTCTGTTTTATTTCAAAAACATGTCCACGACACTCCTCTTTCCATTGGAGAAGAAGAAGAAGATGAAGCTGGATCTGATGAATCTTCTTTGATGATGGTAGAACAAACACCTGCTGCCACTATCCCTTAGTCTTTCGAGCAAGCCCAGCAGACAAAGACTTCTTTCGAACAACGTCAGCTGCCTTTCGAGCAACTTCAGTAACCAACTCCTTCTTCAAAATCAGTTGAGGATGTAGTGGGGGATAAGGAGAAGGTGTAGCATTGTTCGATAATTTTTTGCTTTGCTCTATTTTTCCTTTGTTTTGTACCTCTGGTTGTACTCTCATCCATTATGATCAATAAAATTGACTTGTTACTTATCTGAATTTCTCCTTTACTGTTAAATTTATTTGTTCTGTTGTTGATCTATTTTTACTTTTCCTTGTTAGTTTATTTTCAGGATGGAACTATTATCAACTCATGATACAGAGTTGATGAAGAAATGTACAAACTAGTTCAAAGCTAGTCGTGTAGATTTTACTGAAGCACAAATAATTGACATTGTTGGTCCTGATGCCTCTGAACGAGCAATTGAGGCTTACTAGTATTTGAAATGTTTACTTGATTGTGTAGTAGCGAATAACGTATCTTACTACGAAATGATTGAAGATCTTCATGGAATGATTGAACAACTTTAACTTCAACATAAGGAAGCCACTGCTCTTCTCCATGAAGGTTATGAGAGGAAGTACCAACAGTTGAGTGCTGATCGAGGTAATGACAAGTTTATTTCTGCCCATAATAAGAGAGATACTGTGCTGAAATTTGAGATCGAGGAGCATAGAAACATTGCCAAATTGCTGGACAACATGGTTTTTAAAGAAAAAATGATCGGAACTTTTATTATAAACTATAATTTTTGAAAACCTATTTTTTACAATTTCTTTTAAGACATAACTTTTTTATAAAGCTGTATTTTTTTGTAAAAAATTAAGTTGTCACATTGATACATTACTAATTTTGTATATTATACTTTAACTCACGACAAGACACAAATAGCAAAATTTATAATTTTCACACCATATTAAATACAACATGACACGAAAAACATGAGTAAAGTTATGAATTTAATATTGTGTCACAGATACAAAAAATTTCGTTTGATATTGTATTCAATGTTGTGTGAAAATTATAAATCACGCTATTCGTATCCTGTCGTGTATTAAAGTATAAAATGGAAAAATTAGTAATTTATCAAAATCGCCGCTTAGTTTTTTACCAAAAAAAAATACTGTTTTATGAAAAAGTTATGCTTTATAAAACTTTGTAAAAAATAAAGGTTTCAAAAAATTTAAGTTTATAATAAAAGTTTCGTCCAGTTTTTCTTTATAAAAATGATGTCCAGTTTTTTTATTTGATATAATTATCGTCAACATTTTTTTTATAAAAATAATGTTCATTTTTTATACAAATAACAGAATAGTTATTTATTAACGTTCGTTTCAATAAAAATATAATAATACGTTTTGTTCTTTTATAAATAACTGACTATTTTTTTAAATAATTCACTGACTTTTATGATTTTTATATTTTTATAATATTAAAAAAATTATTTTCCTGAATATTAGGATTTTTATATTCAAAACATTATGTTTTTTATTTCCAAAATATTATTTATTTAAAAATAAATAATAGACTTCTAACAAAATATTATATTTTGCTCAAACTAAAGTATACATGTATAGAAGGACAATTTAGTTATTTACGTGTTTAAAGTTGAAAGTGAAGTGGGGTAAGAATGTTTTGGAGCGGGAATATTGGTTCCCTTTTTAATTCCTCACTAACTGGTCTAATCATGTCCCATCGTGTCGAGTCGGGTCCAATTGAAACGTACTATTTATCTGGTTATCGTGTCGTGTCATGTCGTGAACAGGTTAAGGAAAAAAAATCATTATCGTGTCTTATCGAATTCAAGTTCACTGAATTCTTATCGCGTCGTGTTAGATTGTGTGAAAATACGATCCGTAGGCCTGTTCTTCCACTTCACTCGAAGAGCCACAACACACTCCTCCAAAATCTTGAAAAAGACAAATCTTTTTATTGCAAACAAAATGCTCCCATGCGATTTGATAGTAAAAAATAAGAAAAGTCAAAAGTAAGAACAGTAGCGACTATGCTCCCAGCTGTAAAGGACAACATCAACAATCAATTTATAAGTAAAAAAACCAACCCTTTTTCTCCTATACCTCCTCAAGCCTTATTCCTTTGTCTTCAGAACTCATGTAGCCCTTTGAATGAATGCAGATCATACATGGTTAAAAGGCACCACCACGAACAATTCAATAGGCCTAATAACGAAAGCTAATACAAATTTAACATTCACATTTTGTAGACAAAAAAACATTTACAAATAACTGACGACAACAACAAAAAGTATTTTCTTATACGATTTAAGATCCACAAAAAGAATAATTAATATAATTAACAACATAAGCCCAAAACATTACAACTTGGGATGACTCGTAATGTATTCAGCAAAATACGCCACAATCGTTGCATCTATTTTTTTTTAAAACAAATGTATTATTGAAAATATCTAAAATGAAATTAACTAATTTCATTTGAAGTTGTATTATGAAAATAACTAATGGCTATAACCAATTGCATTATTGAAAAAACTGAAATGAAAATATACAAAAAAATGTATTTGTAGACACTAAAATTTTAGATTGATATAAATTTAAAAACTTAAATTAATGAAGAATAAAAGGGTAATTTAAGAATTAACAGAGGCATAAATTTTTCATTTAACACGAATACGACTCAAATAAAATGGCATGTCACGAAATGACATAATTTAAATGCGATGCCTCATAACACAATTTTACTTTTTACCTAATGCGAACACATTCCCCCCCAAAAAATTTTTTTTTACTGCAACGCACACGAACCAATTAAAGCATGACACAACATGACACCTAATATTATTTTCTGCAACACACGATTAAAATACAACACGATACGACACAACTACCAATCTTATTTTTTTCCTAGTTCCAAGAACAAAGTTGAAATAAAATGTTGCATGGCATGAAATCGTATTTTTTTAATCAAATATACGAACGTTAATCTATTCATAAAAATAAATTTTATATAAATCGTGATTCTAATTAAATGTCAAACTAAAATATTTGAAGATGGGATTTTACACCAAGTTAACAATAATTAATACACTTTTTGTTGATTTGTCATGACAAAATTTCTATTGAGGTCGAGTAAGAAAAAGATTCCAATGTGCATCCACTACATCGATTAAACAAGTGCACATAAATAAAGTCATTATTGCTAGCCTAATGTCAACTATAAGGCTAAAATCTTAAAAAAAATATTGGGCTAAAAAGAAGCTATCATACTACAGCAAATAAATTCTTGATAAAAACAACAGTCTTAAGTTAAATTTAAATTAAAAGGGTTTGTTTAATTAATTTTGTGGAGATAATCTTTATTATATATTATTTAAATTTAAAGTAAATCATAATTCTAATTGTGTATCAATCTAAAATAATATTAAGAAATTTAAGAAAATAGCCTTGAGCACAATTATGAGTTTGCACTTCCTTTGAGAATGAAAAGATGTAAAAGAGATTAACGGTCCGGATAATTTTCAGTATTTGATGGGTAAGTGTAGTTCAGCTAGTATATCATTATTTGTATTTTAAGGGTTGCTTGCTCATTTTTTTTACAAGACACGACATAATTATTTTTTATCTAACAGCAAGACGATCCAACTAAAACACGACACAAAATCTTATTTTTTTACAAGACAAGGTAAGGATGGTTGTGAAATCTTATTTTATTACCTGACATGAAAACCACTCAAATAAATGTAACACGCTATAAAACGACATATTATTGTTTAACAAGGCAAGAACACGATCTAAATGAAAGCGACATGACCGCACATGACATAAAGTAATATTTTCGCCTTCTCTTTTCCTTGAATGTGTTCCTAAAAAAACACAAAAAAATTACACAAAGTGTAAAGTGCGACATAAAAATATTAAATACAAATATAATAACACATGCACTTACGGTGTATTTGACACGAGAAATAGAAAAAGAACAAATTAAAAAAAAACACTAGAAGAATAAACATTTTTTATATAATGAAAAGAATAAAATTTATGCTACTTGAATTACTAGATTTTTTAATTCTTCTTTTTATTTTTTTAAATATTTTTTTTCAAATTGCAGAAATTATGAAATCTGAAAATTTCCAGAAAAACAAAATTAATATTTCCAAAATTTTCAATTTTTTTGTACTTTTGCAAGATAACTCGTGTCAAAGACAATTATTTACTCACAGAGACTCAAATATGACTTTAAACTCATTTTTTTTTAATTTTGAAAATAATAAAAAATTGGGAATGAAAATTTTAAATTTTTGGATTCTTTTTAAAATTAAATTAGTCCAAAAATCAATGTTTTTAAAATCGAGCGTAATCTCCGGCAACGGTGTAATAGCCCGAAATTTTTAGAATAAATATTTTGATTAATTTAAATTTAATAATTTAATATTACTTTGGAGAATAAATTAAATTGTATGAATTTAAATCTAGATGAGTAAAATTTAAATTTAAAATAAACATCTATTCATTGTTATATAATTGCAAAACCTAATTTGACATTATGGGCTTGTTAGTGAAAATAAATCACACATTAAATAAATTTGTGGGCACGTGTCGTTGGAACATAATACGATGTCTAAGTGAAATAAAAATGATTGAGACGCGTTTTGGGGAGCGTTAGAGATTCGGATTAGTGTTTTAAATATTTAGAAATGGTCCCGGGTCATAGGTATATGAGTTGGGGAACTTTTGGGTTAGTTAGGTTATGGATTCGGGTCCATTTGGGGGTCCGAAAGTTGGGTTTTAGACCCAACTCAGGATTAACCTTTTATTTAGTGTTTAAGCGGGGGTAAACCACTCCCCCACTATCTTTCCACAAAATTTAAAACAGCAGTTAACGGGACAAAATAGGAGAAGTGCCAAAAGAGAAGATAAGGGGCAAGAACAAAGGCGAAATCAAAGGGTTTTCAAGGAGCTTTTTTTGTCAAGGGCGGATCCACTATATGTCCAAGTGGGGCAAGCGGCCGCGCAAGTTGAGATTTGAAAAATAAAATTTAGGGTTAGTCCAATCGATCATCTCCAAAGTTCATGGTAGGTTTTGGATATGGGGTCTTCACCAAGTTGTTTCTATTTTATCAGGTGTGCTTGGATTGAGCCTTAATAGTGCTAGGTGAGTTAACTCATTTTTGTACTTCATATTAAGCAAAATTCTATTGTTATCACTACTTAAATTTGGGTATTGTGAATATTTATTAAGCGTTGTTTATTTCTTGAAATTAATTAGGTATTGTTAATAATGATTGAGAGTAGTTGTTTGGACATTATAAAGCTATACTTTGTATAAAACTCGAAAGAACCCAAAAAAAATTGCTTCGGGGGCTCCCACCCCCGATACCACTCGAAAATTTCGCTCCACTTCACCTAAATTCCTAGATCCGCCACTATTTCTTGTACAAATCATTAAGGCAAGAATTCTCTTGCTTAGATTATGTTTTCAATTTTCCCCATTAATTTCTGGGATTTAGGTTTGAATATGATTGATGATATGATGAGCAACACATGTAGAGGACTATTTTTTTGTGTAGAATGTTTTCCAGAAATTAGGTATCATAAATTTGAAAAACTGGTGATAGATTGCTTAGGGTTTTGATAGTTAAATTGGGGATAATTTGACTTATTGATGTAGAGATGTTACTACTGTAAATTTATGGAGTAAATTTTTTTAGAAATATCACGGTGATTGCCTCATGAAATAAATTAGTTAGATTTAGAATTTAAGGATACTTCCCTCGTTAAAAGTCCTAACAAATGGGAGATTTTGGATTTAGATATACATTGCCCCATGTTGATTTTTTGGGTTCTTGCACACTGTTTTCTGGGTTGGAGAAGTTGAACAGGTGTAAATGGAGAAGGCGGAGTATGGAGGACGAAGGGGCGTTCGAATGATACTGAAAGCATTCGAACGAACATGGCTTCTGACATAGAGATAGATATTTTCGTTACGAATGCGTGGCCGCCAGTTTCGTATTTTTCTGATTTTTTTTGGATTAGTTATGATTTTATTACTGAAGGTTGTCCGAAACTGAAATCCTTTACGAGAAATCAAATCTGGATTACTTAAGGATGTCCGTGGATGAGTGTAGGACTCGAAAAAATATTAAGGAACATTATTTTTTCTTTGAAATTGGATGGGAATGAATTCGGGGTATGGAATTAGAGTGTTTAGGGTGTTCAACACTCGAAAATATATGAACAGATTCAAATGGAAAGTTCGGATGAAATTACGATACGACTTGATTGAGATGTGCTTAATATCTTGAATAAAAATATGAATATAAGTTAATACTTATGGAATTAAGAGTGGGGGTTTTGACTCGGATATTTTTAGGCGAAGTTCTACGGGAGTTAGGCACGGGGTAGCCGATTTAATTTATTGTAGAGATATGTAATAAATTATCGAATATTAAAATTAATGAGGAGTGTTAAACTTGATAGTGGGACCTTGTGTAACATATTTTAAGAGATGAAGTTACGAACCGAATGAGTGAGTCTAGATCTTGTAGTTAGGGGACATTACTTTAATAACAAAATAATTAATGATAGATTAATTAAATTACAAGTCGGGATATAGACTTTGGTGTTCTTGGACTAATGCTACGGGTGTTAGAGCGCGAACGACACCAGATGTCGTTTGAGCGACGTTAAGGGGTGTTTAGAAATTCGTCCTTTTATGTGATTTGGCCTGTGATTTTAGCTAAGGATTTTTATTAGGCGGCCGTGCGAGTTAAAGGAATTGTGTCTGAATTAATGGGGAATTCATTAAATAAACGAATACGCCACATTTAATTGGGAAAATTACATTTAATTAAATGGCTAGAAATTATTCAATGAAATGGAATATTAATGAATAATTCGCTAGATGGTAAATTATTAATGAATAAAAGTATGGTGGACTTTATGTGGATTTTTTATGGTAATTGTGGAGTAATTACCTATACATATCATATGAGATAATCATATATACTATTATGTATTTGTGTTGACATACCAGTGGACCGTCCTATCGGCTCGGGGATTCGCACGTTTGGACCGTGTACCACACGTCGGCACATGTGGACTTGACGATGTGTAGGTCATATAGGTACTACGTGGAAGCATCACCTACGAGAGGTAGATGTTGGCGCTGACCGTTCCTGTGTCACTGCTGGGTATGGGTCGTGTAGAAGTGTCCTGCGTAGGGACCGCCCCCAATTTATGTGTGTTTATGTTGTCCGCTTAGGATAAGGAATTCCTCCTGACTTGTCAATAGAGAACGAATTAGAAACCAACGGTACATTCCCTTGTGTGTCATATATATATATATATATATATATATAAAGGACATATATAAATAACCCGACTTTATATGAGATCAACTGAAATGTCTAAGAATGTGGACATATGTTACAATTGTGATTTTAATTCATAATAAATGTTTACGCTTCTCATGTGAAAATTATGAGAATGGGATATTAAGGGTATTGATAATTAAATGTAATCGGTACACTTAAATCATTTAGCTATTTTTTTATAAATATGACACGTGGTCGTAGTTATTATTTAGGACTTTTGGGGATGCGAATAATATCACACTTAGATGAGGGGTGAGGTGTTAAAGGCACGTGAGTGACGAAGGGGGAATATTTATTTTTCATCGAATGTACCATTGCATCATAAATTAATTAATTTAATTCTTGCACACCTTGGGCTCTGACCCAAATTTAAATGTTTTTCCCCTAGGTTAATTCTAGACAAGGATAGCGAGACTGTTGCTGTACCAGCTCCGCGAGCTCTCGTGCTTAGCAGCTTTCCAGATTATTGGTTCTAGTTTAGGTGATTTTTCAGTCTTAGTTATTTTATTTGAAAATATTTGTAAGGGCATAAGCTCGAGATTTGTTTAGGTCTAAATTTAAATTATTTTCAGTGGAGACTTCCTTAAGTTTAAAGTATAGCCTTTTTTATATAACAATATTTTATTACGCTGTGTTGAGAATGATATTAATTGATCGACAAGCCCCATCTTCTGCGTATCGTTCCTGACTAGCCTTTACGTGAGAAAATGGGGGTTGTTACAGTTGGTATCAGAGCACAGTTCTAGTGTCCTTAGGATTAATGTTTAAGCTTGTTACGTTCTGCATTGCGTTCTTTGACGTAGAGCCCTATGATTAGGAATCATTATATTTGTCGCTAGTCATTATTACCCGTTCGGGAAAGGAGTCTGTTTTGGAGAGAGGGCCATAGAGACCTTAGCATGGATCACTCGCTAGAATTTCGAGGAGTTCAGGAAATTTAGTGTCTAGTAATTCTATGAAAGACATTTAGAGAATTTGAGGAAGTGGTAAGTTACAATAATTCATCATCAGAGATTAGTTTGTGTAAACTAGGACCCACAGTGAGATGAGCATCGTGTTACAAACGAAGTTAATTGTGGAGATAGGGACTAGTGATAGTATCAGGGATAAAGGATGTGTTTTCCCCTACTTTGGAGTGCGTAGGATATGTGGACTTAGTGTTCATTCGGGCTTTGTTAGTACATTGGAGAAGTTGGAATTCGTAATTGGGATAATGTTTTACATTGGTTCACCGTGGGTGAGAAGGGGAAATCTTAGGTTGGTAAGTAGAGGTATAGAAATGCCTACGACGAGGATTATGCTTATTTTAGGCGTAACTGTTAAGCTATGTTGTAGTAAGATAATTATCCAGTGATGAAACCTTCCTATTTGTGTTAAGAGAAAATAATTCACATGTTCTAATGACACGCACCCATAAATGTTTATTTAAATTAAAATTTACTCGTTTAATTTAAATCTTTCCAATTTATATTTATTCTCAAGGTAAATCCAAAATTGTTAATTTATTTATGTCGTAATAATTTATTCTGAAATTACGGGGTATTATTCTCCTCCCCTTATAAAGGAATTCCGTCTTCATAATTCGTTAAAGTCCAACCTTATATCTTTAATCCGCATTATTAATCCAAGTTTTCCACTCAATTAGCCTATACTTATATCCCATGAGATAAAAGAAAAGGCTCACTCATGCCTATCATAACATCACTGGGGTATTCATATATTCCTCATTATATGTACACCCTCAACAAAGATGAATGGCACATATACATATAATTTTTACCATTCATACCAAGCATACCCATATATCCAGTGTACCACCAAATATGAAAAAGAAAAAAAAATGATCTCATTATTCGACTTCTCTCAACTCCCAACCTTTGCTAATTTCGTGTGTGGGACGTCTCACAAGCGAAATTGAACCAAGGAACCCTCTCGATAAACTACTGTACGACTTAGTCAGTTATTGAAATCCATCGGTCCAATATTAAAAGAAAAATGGAAATATAATAAATGCGTACGATAATCATGTAAAAATTTGGCTGTAATTTGGAGGCGTAGTAGCTGAAGGCGAGAAGAAGTTGCACAAAACATTTCAGCTTGATCGGACAGTCGAATATATATTTTTTTCTCCTTAGGTCGGATCCTCCCTCGATTTTTGTAGAAAAAGTTATAATTTCCAAATTTTAATCCCAATTTAAATTCCATTAAAAAATTTCTTTTTATATATAAAAAAACAACATTTTAACATTCCAAAATTAAATATATCCTGAAATTTATTTTTTTGAAATCCAAGTTAATTTAATTAAAACCAATTTAAAAATCACGGGGGGTTACATACGAGAGCAGATTGAGCAGTTATTAGGGTAGGGGTTCATCAGGAGGAGTACTTTGCCCTGGGGTGCTCCAGTGTTGTTCGTCAAGAAAAAAGACGGATCCTTACTGCTTTGTGTTGACTATAGAGAGTTGGAAAAAGTCATGATTCGAAATAAATACTCGTTACCATGCATAGATAATTTGTTTGATCAGTTAAGGGGTGCTGCACATTTTTCTAAGATTGACTTGAGGTCAGGATATCATCAGTTGAGAGACTAGGAGCAGAATGTCTCAAAGACATCTTTTCTTACTCATTATGGGTCGTACGAGTTTTTACTGATGCCAATGGTGTTTATGGGTTTGATGAATCGAGTTTTTAGGGACTTTTTTGACCAGTTCATCGTAGTATTTATAGACGATATTCTAATATATTATCTAATTGAGGAGGAGCACACAGAGCATCTACGGGTAGTCGAGGTCACCAGTTGTATGAAAAGTTCAAGAAATGCGGATTTTGGCTGAAGGAAGTACAGTTCTTGGGTCACATTGTGTTCGAGCAGGGGATATTCGTGGACTCAGGGAAAGTTTCCACATTGATGGAGTGGGGACAACCCACTACACCCACCGAGGTGTGCATCTTCTTGGGCTTGGCCAAGTACTACCGTCGATTATTTTAAGGGTTCTCCAAGATAGTCGGGCCTTTAAAGAATTTGACAAGGGAGGGAGTACCTTTTGTTTGGGATGATATATGCCAACAAGCATTTGATAAGCTGAAGATGAGGGTGACTACAACACCAGTTTTAGCATTACCTCGGGCATGAGTTGACTACAGAGTTTACATTGATGCGTCCCTGAGGGGACTTGGCGGGGTTCTGATGCAGGAGGAGAGGCTGATTGCTTATGCTTCCCGAAAGCTTAAGCCTCATGAGGGACATTACCCCACCCACGACTTAGAGTTTGTAGCCGTGGTTTTTGCCTTACGAGTGTGGAGATAGTACCTTCTGGGGGAGAAGTTTTAGCTTTTCACAAACCATAAGAGCTTGCAGTATTTGTTCACACAACGAAAGATGAACATTATATAGAGGAGGTGGCTTGATTTTGTGAAGGACTATCATTTTGACATTCAGTTTCACCCGGGGAAATGGAATGTTGTAGCTGATGCACTGAGCCGTAAGCCATTTTTGGAGTTTTTAGCGGTGAAGGTGGATCATCAGCGTCCCGCAGGTACTCTGCAGCCATTAGAGATCCCGACGTGGAAATGGAAAAGCATATATATGGACTTTATTAATGGGATTCCTACTTCATAGAGGGGTCATGATTCGATATGGGTGATTGTCGACAGACTGACAAAGGTGTCTCATTGCTTACCGATCCAGACAGATTATATCTCCGAGAAGTAGGCCAGACTCTTCATTGCAGCGATTATTAAGCTGTATGGGGTGTCGGATAGGGATCGGACATTTGTGTCCCACTTTTGGTGGAGCTTCCAGTAGGCTTTGGGGGCAGAGTTGAGATTGAGCACTTCGTATCATCCTCAGACCGATGGGCAGACGGAGTGGGTGAACCTGATGTTGGAGGACATGTTGCGTATGTGTATTTTGGATTTTAAGGGAAGCTGGGGGCATTATTTACCGTTAGTGGAGTTTGCCAACAATGACAGTTACCAGTTCACGATAGGGATGGCACCATATGAGGCACTCTACAGGAGACCTTACAGTAAACCCTCATGCTAGTTACAGGTGGGGTAGAACAAATTGATGGGAGAGACTTCATTCAGGACACCTTAGAGAAGGTAGATATGATTCGGGCTAGGATACGGAATGCCCAAGATAGGTAGAAGAGCTACATGGATGCGGGTTGGAGACACTTAGATTTCGACGTTGGATACCAAGTGTTGATTAAAGTGTCTCCCATGAAGAGGGTGATGAGATTTGGGAAGTAAGGGAAGTTGGGTCCTCAATACGTGGGTTTGTTCCCTATTTTGGAGAGGATTAGGCCCGTAGCATACCGGTTGGGATTACCGGAACACTTACAGTGGATGCATGATATTTTTCACATATCTTCACTGCGGAGATTCCTTAGAGATGAGGTGGCATACCAGCATATCGATGTCGATGAGATTGACCTCCATCCAGATGCTACTTACGAGGAGAGACCGGTAGCCATTTTGGATAGACGGGAGCGCCGACTGCGTTCCAAGATTGTTCCTTTAGTTCGGGTGCAGTGGGGGAACCACCGGGAGGACGAGTCAACTTAGGAGAGAGAGGATGACATGCACATAAAGTATCCCGAACTATTATAGCTAGGTATGTACTTTCTTGATTCCGAGGACGAAATCCCATTATTACGGGGGAAGAATGTAAAACCCCTAATTTTTCTCATAAATAATTAATGATGAAATATTATTTTGAAATAAATAATTAATTCTAGAAATTTGACCTATATTAATATTTTCATTCGAAAATGTCAAGTGAAAATGATTATTTAGTATGCTTGTGTGTGACTCCTTTTATGTGCATGATTTTGATATTTGCATAAAATAAAAAATAAAATACATAATCAATGTGAGACACAAACTAAAAGTGACTATTACTGACATAAATTACTCGGAACATATTTTGGGACTCATATGGACTTGTTTAGATGAATTAAGCCTTTAAAAATGGTCCCGGGTCAATAGAAAATAGGTTGGGTAACTTTTGGGCTCATTGGGTTATGGATTCGGGTCCGTTTGGGGTGCCAAAGTTGGGCTTTAGACCCAACTTGGGATTAACAGTAATTGAGTGGTTAAGTGGGGGTAAACCACTCCCCCATTATCACAAAACAACACCCAAAGTAGCAGCCATGGGAGAGAGAAGGGAGAAATATCAAGAGAAGGAAAAGAGGAAGAACAAAGGGGAGAATCAAGGGAGCTTCAAGTGAAATCCTCTTACAATTTTTAAGGCAAGAATTTCTTGCTTAACTTCCTATAATGTATTTCTTGATGTGTAATGTTTATTCCCTTTAGAATTTCTGGAAATTTGGACTTAGTACAATTGATTTAATTATGAATCTCACATGTAGAGGATAAATGCCTGTTTAGAATGTATTCCAGAAATTAGGTATTTAAAACCTGGAATATTTATGGTAGTTCAATGATTTGATGTAGAAAACATCTTTATAAATTCTAGATTGAAAGAATAGTATGAAACCAGTATTAAATGCCCATGAATTGAATTGTATGGAACTGAAATTTAAGGATAGTTTGTTATTAAGAATCCGTGGTAAACACTGAAATCTCTGGGATTTAATACCTCATGTATAGATTTTGATTTGGGGTTTAAACGTACGAAATTCTGGGTTAAGGATTGGAAATTTTGTATGTTGTTCTAGGTTAAACTGTATTAAATCTGGGACGAACTGTGAATGGAGAACGAAGTGGGGGAAGAAGGGGGAGGTCGCTCAAGCGACCAGGGGAATCGTTCAATAGACATTACACGTCGCGCGAACGACCCCTGTAGTTGTTTGAGTGACGCCGGTGTAATTTCCCTCTTTGGATTGGTTTAAACTTATCCTTATAGGAGATTGGCTCCTTACCTTGATTAAAAACATTATATTGACTTTGGCATACTCTGAGAGTAGCAGTTAAATTAAAATGAAGAAAATTAATTAAGGGTTAAATAAAATGGTGTGCTACATTTAATTAAAAATAATTACCAATAATTGGAGGTTAAGTAATTATTTAATGGAATGTAAATTAATAATTTATTAGACCGCAAATTAATAATAAATGGAAATGTTAAAATTACGAGATGGACTTTTAAGGTAATTATAGAGAAATTGCCTATGCATATTAGAGTAATAATAATATGTAGAATTATGTATTTATGTGGACATACCAACATTCGTGGACTGTCCTATCGACTCGGGAGTTCGCGCGTTCGAGCGCCGTACCACACGTCGACACAGGTGGGCTCAACGATGTGTATGCCATATAGGTACTACGTGGAGGCTCCACTCGCTGGAGGTAAGTGTTGGCTCTAATCGTTCCTGTATCATCGTTGGGTATGGGCCGTATATAGGTGTCCTGCGTAGGGACCACCCCCAATGTTTATGTGTGCTTGTGATATCCGCTTAGGCATAAGATAATTCCTCCGGACTTACCGATAGAGCATGAATAGACACCAATGGCAGATGCCCTTGTGTGTCAAATATATGAAAGGACATATATTATTAATTGACCGGACTTGAATTGAATAACTTTAATTGTCTAAGAAAAAAAGATAGGCAATATTTATATATGCAATCCTATAATGCATAATAGATGTTTATGCTCTTTTGAAAGAACCACGAGACTAGAATAATTGACTGTTGGAAGTTAAATGTAGGAATTACATTCAAATGATTTATTACTGGTATCCTCGCTTATAAATTTAGATGTTGTCACCATTCATTAAATGGGAATTTTGTTGGGAGGCAAATATTATCACATTTAGATGAGAGATGGGGTGTTTGCAACACCCTGTAAATTCAAGGACCTTTAATTTAATTATAATTGAGAGAAATTTATCGGGAGGAATTAAATTCACGATTTGGGAAAATTTTAAATTGGAGGATTTATTTAAATTGGCAAATTGAGATTTAATTGTTCGGATTATTTTTGTGTCGCATTTTTTTCATGTAAAAATATTGGAAAATATTATAAATTAATTCAGATGGCAATTCTGAGTGCACGGTTGAGTCCGGATGGATTAAAATATTTGGAAAAGAGTACTCATGGATAGTAAATGGGTCTCGGGTATTTTTAGGCATATTTAAGCCCACATAAGAGTTTTTGGGCCCTTTTTATACAACCCACGAGCCTAAAAATGGGATTGAGTTATTAAACCCTAAAAGTGAGAGGGTGAGGCAGCCATAACACGTTTTAAAAAACCCTTATAGAGAGAGAAAGTGAGTGCAAGTAGGAGAAGCCATGGGAGCCAAATATCAAGAACAAGTGTGTGGGCTCTTCATCAAATCATCCTCATCTACATCAACAGATTCAGACGATATGAACCCTAAGGAAAGAAGTTAAACTTGCTTTTGATTAATAGAATATTTTTATTAATATCATAGTGGGTGTGGGATAAATGCCATGTTCTTGAATTAGTTTAACACATAATCTGGGTGAGTTAGATTTAGATGTTAATTCTGTGAAAGAATTGAGAAGTTTAAATTTCTGGGCCTTAAATTTATGGGGAATTTAATTAAGATTTGGGACTTCAAATCTTGGATTTTGGATAATTGTAAATTGTTGTTGTCATTCATGATATAGAATTATGGGTTTGTAACATTCTGTAATGGCAGATGGATTTTAAGGGTGACGATGGGGGGAGAGAGAAACTAGGGTCATTAGAACAACCTAGTTTTTAGTTCGAACGACAACCATAGTCATTCAAATGACAGGACAAACTATTCTAATGAGGTGACTTTTTTTGATAGCTTCATCCTTTCCCATGTTTTCGGCGCTAGTTTAAATTCTTGGGTTACTGTTTTGGGATTGTGTGATCTTTGAGCTACAGTTATGGGTTTAAAATGTGGGAGATATTTTATAGGATAATTAAAGTGTAAATCCTATGGGTAAAGTAAGGTTTAAAAAGAGAAATTTATAAAAGTTAGATTATGAGAAACGTGTGTGCTCGCGTTCAAATGATCTAATTATATATAAAACCCTTTAGACCCTAAACATGCAGCAGTATGTGATTGAATAAATTGATAATCTACGTAAGAACATTCAAACACATGCAATTAAGGAAAAATCCCCCAAAGGGGCAAAACCATTTATTTTCACTATAATTTGTAAGAGAACGGCTTACAATCGGATTACAATGAAAATACAAGTTGACTAAGAATTACCCTTGGGTATCGGATTCTGTAGTCGCGACTGGAATTATCCCTTTTCCAGTAGGGCTGCAATGAAGAAGAAGAACGGTCTCCTCCACAAGGGTTGAACAAACCAAAGTTGTGTTCTTGGGTTGCTAAAGGATTCACAAAGATATGGCAATGATATGTGAATCAAACCATGAGTTTGGGAACTCAAAAATATGAAGACTAGATGTATTTGGACTCTCAAATTCGTCTCCTAAAGTCTTGCAAAACAACTCCCCCGAAGTTGGTATTTATAGGAAAAAATATGAAGAGTCCCACGTTCTTAAAACTCTAAAATTCTATCCAGCGTACAAAAAAAACAGCATTCTTTAAGGAATTTTCTCTATCTTCAAAAGGTCATAACTCCTTCACCGTAGCTCGGATTGAGGTGCCGTTTTTTCCAGTATCTTCGTTGCGGCGAGCTCTTCAACTTTCTAATTGACCAGACCTCCGAACTATGGATGTAAAATTACAAAAATGCCCTTGAACTCTCCTATCATGCCTTTTTTCACTGGTTTGACTTCCCTTGCGTACCACTTGCATTAAGTCCCTAAAATCTTGGAACGTGAAGTCGTTGAGGCAGATGAGGGACACATTAGTGGAGATAATGCATGCTTGATTCCCGGAATTCGGATAGAGGCCGTCATGTGAGATCTTGAGGTGACGTACCAAATGTAGTGGCGTACGACATAAATAAATGAAACATTTCGGACATGAGAAAAATGTCCTTACAAATCTCCCCCTATGTCTATGCCGGTACATACATAAAAAATCCGAATTATCAAATATGAAATTGCCTATACAAATCTACCCTCCCATGAACCCAAAGCTGGAAAAGGTACAAATGAATAGTCTTCATCGTTTGTTTTTCAAATCTTCAGGAATCACAGATCTTTTCTCATCAGGGTGTGCAATTTAGTGATCATCAATGTAGTACCTACACACATGAGATAAAGCAAAATACCAAGTGACATATCGAGTTTGAAATGATGAGATAAACATATATATATCAATTTATGAGCAAACTCAAATTTAAAAAAACTCCCCCATAATAAGATAATTCATTCTCCCCCTTTTTATGATGTCCCCAAATAGACAAATGAGAGAAATAAATCAAATAAGCAAGTGCGGGGTGTCACACGGATAAAATCACACCATGAATGAACACAAAGCAACCAAGTCAATGATAGCGTAAATGAAGTGGTGTGATCAAATTCGATAGGAAAATCAATGCATACAAACATGACATATGTGCACGATGAATATTGGATATTCCTAGCGAATGAACTCAAATGCTTCCTTTGGTGTAAAAGAGTGACAGTATAAGATATTGACTCAATCAAATCAACAAATCAAAGCTCAAAATGATTTTCACACCAATAACGTCCAAAATGATTTTATGCTTTTTCAGGACTTTCAAGGAAGTGCAAACCCGTTTATATTCTCCAACCAAACTCCCTCAGATATTATATTGAATAGAGGCATTCTAAATTCTCAAACTTTGGAGAATTGATGATGAAACCTAAGTGGCCCATATTTGGCATGAATTGCTTTTTATTGCCGGTAAATTTTTTGGGCTCTTTTAACCTCTTTGGACCTCGGATATTAAAATTCCTCCATTTTTTAGGTCCTTTTTAACGGTGGCTTTTGCGCAAAGGATAGATGGTTACCTTTCGCAGCCCCTCCCCGTTATACAAAAACACACAGTCTCACCAAAACGGTTTTTACATGCATTCCAAGCTTGTCAAGTTTTATTGCATATTGTACATTGTATAGACAGGATTGAGATGAAAACACGCAAGCCAACATGAGATAGACAAGTGCAATAATCAAATATAGCCGTGCATGCGTGCAATAAAGGATATAGGAGTCAAACATGTAGGAAGATATCACTAATTACATCTCAAAGACTCCAATCAATGTAAAGCACATGGATGAAATGGTGTAGCCTCTCAAATCTCTATCAAACAGTCACATGGATATATGGAATGAAGTTGTGACTTGGCTATCTTAAATGCACATCCATAAAAGGTACATAAAAGTACAAAAATCTTTTTGGTCTTTTTCAAATATTTTATCAAAATAAAATCTTTTTGTGCTTTTCTTAAACAAAATAAAGAAAATCTTTTTGTATTTTTTCAAAAGAAATATAAAAAGCAAAAAGAATAAAACAAAGTTGTACAACTAAGCAATGGTACATATAAAACAGACTAGCAATAGGAAGCATATGATATGAACATGAAGAAGCATCCTATTCTAGACATAGACCAACCCCTCAGTCAACTGTGCAAATCCCCAAAGACTTCCTAAGACTCTCAAATCTAAGGGCATCTAAAGGTTTCGTGAAAATATCGGCTAACTGACGGTCGGTAGGAACAAAACTCAGGGATACGACTTTCTCTTCAACTAACTGACGAATAAAGTGCTCACGTATCCTGATGTGTTTTGTGCGCGAATGCTGAACTGGATTGCGGGATATGTGTACTGCGCTCGTGTTATCACATGAAATGGTCATGGTGTCCTGTGATATCCCATAATCCTCCAGCATTTGCTTCATCCACAAGAGTTGTGTGCAACAACTCCCGGCGGCTATGTACTCAGCCTCCGCAGTGGACAAAGAGATGGAATTTTGCTTCTTGCTCAGCCAGGAGACAAGAGCAGAACCAAAGTAAAAACACCCACCAGAAGTGCTCCTACATCCATCTACATCCCCATCCCAATCGGCATCCGAATAGGCGGACAGACGGTCATCGGTATCAAAGGAATACCAAATCCCGTATGAGAGAGTCCCACTTACGTAATTAATAATACGTTTCAGAGCAAGTAAATGTGACTCTTTTGGGGATGCCTGATATCGCGCACAGACTCCAACACTAAAGGCGATGTCGGGACGACTGGCAGTCAAGTAGAGAAGACTACCTATCATACTCCGATATAAGGTTTGCTCTACGTCCTTGCCTGAAGTGTCCTTACTAAGCTTGGTAGTGGTATTCATAGGTGTACGTGCATGCTTAGCGGAGTCTAAACCAAATTTCTTCACTAGGTCTCTAGCATACTTGGATTGGGAGATGAACATCCCATCCTCTAGCTGACGAACCTGGAGACCATGGAAGAATGTAAGCTCACCAACCATGCTCATCTCAAACTCACTTTTCATCTCCTCCTCAAAGTGGTGAGCATGCTGGGAGCATGTGGATCCAAAAACTATGTCGTCCACATAGACCTGGGCAACCAAAATAGCACCATCATCTCTCCTGACGAACAACGTCATATCTACTCCCCCTCTCTTGAAGCCACGAGCTAAGAGATAGGAAGTAAGCCTCTCATACCAAGCACGGGGTGCTTACTTCAAACCATACAAGGCTTTCCTCAGATAGTAGACGTGCTCAGGGTGCTGAGGGTCTTCAAACCCTTTTGGTTGTTCCACATAAACCTCCTCCTGTAGAATGCCATTCAAAAAGGCACTCTTGACATCCATCTGATACACCTTGAAGCGCAGATGACATGCGATGGCGAGTAGAAGACGGACGGACTCAAGCCTCGCAACAGGAGAAAATGTCTCCCCAAAGTCTACACCCTCTATCTGTGTGTAGCCTTGAGCGACCAACCTAGCCTTATTTCTGATTATGGTACCATATTCATCCATTTTGTTCTTGAAAATCCACCGGGTACCTATCACATTAGTCTCACTAGGTCGGGGGACTAATTCCCAGACATTATTCTTTTTAAACTGAAGCAACTCATCCTGCATAGCAGATATCCAGTGTTCATCCTTGAGTGCTTCTTTATGGTTCTTGGGCTCGACTTTGGACGTGTAGCAAAGATGGCTAATAATGTTCTCTAGCTGAGCACGAGTCTTGACCCCTAGAGTTGGATCACCAACAATGGCAGAAGGGTCATGACTCTTGCGAACCCAAGCAGGTGTGTCCCCTAACTCAGGAGTAGGGTCCACAGAGTGTGAGAGAGGAACAGGTAAATCACTGTCAGAACAATCCTCATCCTCACACTGAAGGTTAGGATCAATAACCGTCAAAGGTTCGTCATCTTGCACGGTAACGTTTATTGATTCCATAACCCTAGAGCTCTTCAGGTTAAATACCCGGTATGCTCTACTATTCGATGAATATCCTAGAAATATTCCCTCGTCGCTTCGGGAGTCGAACTTTCCTAATTGCTCTCTATCCCGTAGGATGTAGCATTTACTCCTAAAAACACGGAAATACGCCAGGTTGGGCTTCTTGCCGGTCCACAACTCATAAGGTGTCTGTAGTGTGTGTGGACGCAAATAGACCCTATTCACCGTGTGGCATGCAGTAGACACTGCCTCTGCCCAAAATCTCCTAGAAACTTTACGACCTAGAAGCATAGATCTAGCCATCTCTTGGATCGTTCTGTTCTTTCTCTCAACAATCCCATTTTGCTGAGGAGTTCTCACAGTAGAAAACTCATGTTTGATCCCAAGGCTATCACAGTACAAATCCACCTTTGCTTCCTTGAATTCAGTGCCATTGTCACTACGTATTCTGTTAATAGTGACACCGTGTTGATTTTGCAGGACACGGCACTTGGTCGTTAAAAATTCTACAGCATCGGATTTCTCTATCAGAAAACCTACAATGGAGTACCTGGAGAAATCATCTACCATCACGAGGATGTACCTCTTACCACCTAGACTCTCAGTACGAGTGGGACCCATAAGATCCATATGAATCAACTCCAGAACACGAGAGGTGGTAATGGAATGTAACTTCCTATGAGGACTTCGAATTTGTTTTCCCAACTGACAGGGTCCACAAATGGTCAAAGTTGACTTTCCAAGAGATGGTAAGCCACGTACTAGGTCCTTTTTAGCTAAACGATTAAGATCTCTAACGTTCACATGACCTAGACGTTGGTGCCACAGATCCATAGGAGTGATCGTGGCGCTGTTGCAGACAAGTGAGGATGTGGGCTCAGTCCCATAGCAATTATCCTCGGTCCTCACCCCTTGCATCAAAAGTTTACCGGCTTGATTGTAGACTTTACACGCGTCCCGGTCAAACTTTACTGCAAAGTCAGTGTCGCACAGCTGGCTAATGCTGAGAAGGTTTGCTTTCAAACCTTTGACGTACGAAACATTTTCTAGCTTAGGAAAACCAGGTAACTCGATAGTACCTCGTCCTATAATGCTAGACTTACTCCCATCTCCAAAGGTGACTCTGCCATCTTGATAATCCTTTAGAGTAGTAAAAAATGAGGCATCACCTGTCATGTGTCTGGAGCACCCACTATCAAAATACCACTGAGAGGTATTATGTGCTTTGAGAGCAACATGAACAACAAAAGCCTTTTTATCTTTCTTAGGAACCCAAGTCGAGATGACCTTTTGTTTGCCTTTGTTGTTGTTTATTTTAGCTGGAATGTGAGAAGCATTCACTAACGGCAAAGAGATCCGTCGAAATTCTTCCATTAAACTTTGAGTCGTGGCAGCTAAGAACTCAACTCGCTCTCTCAGACTAGAAAACTCATCAGTATGACGTGGTGGAGCAGTAGTACGTCGTGTCCGACCCATCCTATAGCAAGTTTCCCTAAGGTGGCCTTTTATTTTGCAATAAGTACAAAAGAGCACAGTCAAAGGCGGACCTTGGTTTGCTTTTCTTGGTCGAACTCTCCTTCGAGGTTTTTTACAGTGACCATAAGGAGTTGTAGTAAATTCAGGAACTGGTCCAGGTGCAATTTGGGACGTGGAGGCACCATCATAACCAATTCCTTGTCGATCACCAAAACCTAAAGCGGGGCCGAGGAGCATCTTTCCCATCTTCCCAGATCTGTCCTCGATTTGTACCTTGACTTCCCGTGCTTTCTCAAGATCATGAGTCAGCTGAGCAACAAGGGATTCAAGTTTCTTTCGAGTCTCCACGGAGCAATGGAGCTGACTCGTAAGACTATCCACTTGTTTAGTCAAGTCCCCTCTCTCTTTCTCTAAAACACTCTCTCTCTCTCTAAACAAATTCTCATTCTCGACACATGTAGATTCTCTCTCTCTCAGGGCGGTGCAGGTGGAGAACTCTCTTTCTCTCGCTTTCTTTAAATCTTCCTCTAAGCAGGTGATCTTAAGAACTAACTCTTTGTTACGCTTTTTAGTTTTAAAAGACTTAGAATATAACTCAGCGTAGGCGCGTTGTATATCACTCTCGCTCTCATTTGTGTCATCCTCCCCCTCACTGACATCGATCTCACTGTCGAGGTGTCCCTGTGAAGCATCATCCTCAACGTCGTGAGGAGAACTAGGAGTGCTCACTTGGCTGGCCATGAATGCGGTGAAGTTACACTCATGCGGTGACTCATCTCCAGAATCCACCGTCTCGACCTCACTGTCGTCACTAAGGGTAGCATTAAGGACAGCTTTCCCTTTCTCTCTATTCAGACAATTGGCACACTCAAAAGCTCTATGACCCCTACCATTGCACTCAAAACATCTCTCACTTTCTTTCAGAGGAGGATTTTTGGAATCTTTTCCATTTTTCTTTTCAAACTTATTTTTCTCAAATTTCTTTTTATCTTTAAAATTGCCATTTTTCTTAAATTTGAGAATCCTCTTGAAATTTTTTGCGAAAAGAGCCAAATCATCTAAGTCAAAATTGCACTCAGAATCTGACGTGTCAGTCTCTCTCTTTCTAGATGACTCTACCCTCTTTCTAGCTGACCCCTCACTCCTTCTCTCTTGGGCTTTAAGAGCAATTCCCTTATCTTTAGATTTAGAATTTTTAGGGAACATATCAATTTCATAAGTTTGCAAATCTCCTACAAGTTCTTCCAATTTTAGCGTATTTAAATTACCCATAGAATTTAGCACAGTGACTTTAGGGATAAAACGCTTAGGCAAAGAACGAAGAATCTTTTTAACAACTCTAGCATTCGGAATATGTTCACCAAGATTAAAACTAGTATTCACAATGTCAGAAAGTCTAGCATAAAATTCATCAAAGCATTCAGAATCATGCATGGTGATTGTTTCAAATTGAGTTGTCAAGTTTTGCAACTTAGACTCTTTCACAGCATTAGTTCCTTCATGGGTGAGTTGTAAAACATCCCATGCCTCTTTTGACGTGGTACACGTCATTATGCGTTTGAACTCATCAGGTGTGACAGACCCAGAAATAGCACTTAGACCCTTAGAATTAAAAGATGACCATTTAATTTCTTCATCAGACCAAGAAATGTCAGGTTTCAAGTTGGTCACATTATCAACAGTCACGGTGGGAGGAGTCCACCCTCGTTCAACCAAAATCCAGACACGTTCATCAATGGCTTTTAAAGCCGACCTCATACGGGCTTTCCAATAAGCATAATTTGTCCCGTCAAAAATAGGCATTTTATAATATGATTTCTCCATTTGAACACGCACTTTTTCAAAAATCAATTTTTTCAGAAAATTGATATCTTAGAAAAATTTTGCGGAAAAAGGAATACGCGATAGATTAGCGTAACCTGCTCTGATACCAATTTGAGAAACGTGTGTGCTCGCGTTCAAATGATCTAATTATATATAAAACCCTTTAGACCCTAAACATGTAGCAGTATGTGATTGAATAAATTGATAATCTATGTAAGAACATTCAAACACATGCAATTAAGGAAAAATCCCCCAAAGGGGCAAAACCATTTATTTTCACTATAATTTGTAAGAGAACGGCTTACAATCGGATTACAATGAAAATACAAGTTGACTAAGAATTACCCTCGGGTATCGGATTCTGTAGTCGCGGCTGGAATTATCCCTTTCCAATAGGGCTGCAATGAAGAAGAAGAACGGTCTCCTCCACAAGGGTTGAACAAACCAAAGTTGTGTTCTTGGGTTGCTAAAGGATTCACAAAGATATGGCAATGATATGTGAATCAAACCATGAGTTTGGGAACTCAAAAATATGAAGACTAGATGTATTTGGACTCTCAAATTCGTCTCCCAAAGTCTTGCAAAACAACTCCCGCGAAGTTGGTATTTATAGGAAAAAATATGAAGAGTCCCACGTTCTTAAAACTCTAAAATTCTATCCAGCGTACAAAAAAAACAGCATTCTTTAAGGAATTTTCTCTATCTTCAAAAGGTCATAACTCCTTCACCGTAGCTCGGATTGAGGTGCCGTTTTTTCCAGTATCTTCGTTGCGGAGAGCTCTTCAACTTTCTAGTTGACCAGACCTCCGAACTATGGATGTAAAATTACGAAAATGCCCTTGAACTCTCCTATCATGCCTTTTTTCACTGTTTTGACTTCCCTTTCGTACCACTTGCATTAAGTCCCTAAAATCTTGGAACGTGAAGTCGTTGAGGCAGATGAGGGACACATTAGTGGAGATAATGCATGCTTGATTCCCGAAATTCGGATAGAGGCCATCATGTGAGATCTTGAGGTGACGTACCAAATGTAGCGGCGTACGACATAAATAAATGAAACATTTCGGACATGAGAAAAATGTCCTTACAAGTTAGATTATTAAGTGTGCTAGACTTATTGAGAGGAATTTTGAATAATGAATTGTGGATATTATATTTTTCGGGCCAAGTGAGTGAGTCCGGGTAGATTGGTTGAGTGACGCCAAGATAATAAAATTAACTAATATGTGGTTGATTCAATTTGAGTCAGAAGATTGAATCGGGTATAATTTTGGGGATAGTGCTATGGGGGCTTAGGCACGGATTCGATCGAATTAATTTATTATAGGGTTATATAATAAATTAAGGAATATCCAAAAGATAAAAAAGGGTGTTAACCTTAAATATGTGGGATTTGAGGAATAAGTTCAACAATATGAAATTTCGGACCAAAGGAGCAAGTCCGGGTAATTTAGTTGGGTGACACAACTCGAGTGAGAAATTCATAATTGTGGGAATGATTTAAATATAAAGTCGATATATGGACTTGAGAATGTCAGGTTAGTGTTACGGTAATTGTGCACAGATAGCCTGGATGAATTATATATATATGCGGTGATGTGTAGTATATATATTTGTGTGATTTATAAATATTTGTGTGGATAATATTTATAGGAATACATACCCCTCTAGTGCTATCATGGGAGGTTGCGTGATGTGGGTGAATCCCCTCACTTGAGGAGCAAGGTGAGTATAGTCCCCAGGTCATAGTATCTATAGTTAGGGGTGAGATGTCTTGGGTATGAGTCGATCTCATTTTCAGGGGAAACTATGGCCGCCTCCGCTACATTTATTTTATTTTCTGATTCGGGGAGCTAACCGTATCAGGGGTTCAGGTGGATGAGTATACCTGAAAATGATAGCATTTTAGAGAACATCCGGTGAGTGCATACTCGAGGAGATGGATTATATATTTACAACATGTGTGTGAATGTTGTAACATGATGGCACGTATATATGGTGTAGATATTTATATACGGGTAAAATACTAGATGTGAATTGTATTGATATTTCATATAACTTGTGAGAATGTTATATGATGTCAAATGAGAAATGATTAATTAAGTTAATGTGTTAAATAACTTATAAATCGTATATTAAACGTACTCAGGCTAGAGTAGTGTGACATAAAGGATATATTGAAGAACTATTTATGGGGTAGTTAACTAGGTGGGTCGTATAGAATAGCGTTAGGCATGCACAATAGTTGAGGGGTGAGCTGGTCCTCAAGGGAGTGCGACACTAACTTAAATATGAAGAGAATTCGTGCATTTTAATTTACTGCAATTTAATTCACTTGCTAAATATTTTTAAATTGTTTTGGGTTTTAACACTTGTTATAAAATATTTTCAAAACCTTTTAGTTGTCCATCCACGAGGACGAATGAATTTCTCTATTCCAGGGTTATGCAGCTACAGTTTATGTGGATGTTACGGGATTTTGACTTAGTCGCTTCATTCATTTCATTCCTAGTGTAGGATGCAGTTAGTATTTCATTTGGGCATGTCGCCCTAGTTATTCATTTTGTTCCAGTCAGATGATGTACTCATTTTTAATTCTTGTGCTGTATATTTTTGGATTTGGGTTTTGTAGTCGGTGGTTTTCTCGGCAAGGATTGTAATTATTCATTTTTAGTATTGTTTGAATTAATGATTGTGTTAATGGTTTATCATATATTCTTTCGCACGTTGTTAGTATTGTTTAATTAAAAAGATCAAATTTGACACCGTTGCTTTTGAATACTTGGTGGTTGGTAAGTTTTAAAAAGTGTTCGACAGTGATGCTAAGAATGAACCATATGAGATTCTTGTTTAATTTGATATAGGACTTATCACCCGGTATTTTATTAGGCGGGGTGTCACAGTGTTATGCGCATATGAGTGATGAAATAGGGGATAATTATTGTGCATCAACTGTTTTATTGTTTCATAAATTATTCAAGTTAATTATTGCACACCTCGGGCTCTGACCCAAATTTAAATATTTTCTCCCCCAGGTGCTCCTCGACAAGGATAGTTGGATTGTGCTGTAGTAGTCCCATGATTTCACTTACTCTACAGATTCAGATTCAGTTGCTTCTAGCATAGGTGCTTTTCAACTTCAGTTATTTATTGTTTGGAATATTTGTAAGGGCATAAGCCCGATACTCTTTTCTTTTTATGTAGGTTGGGATTTTATTACTCTAGTTGGATTTTATTATTATTATTATGGTGGTCTGGATTATTGGATTCTTGTGTATGTGTTCTTCATTTTAAGAATATGCAAAAGTTTTGGAAAATAACTTATTTGTATTTACTTTTGTGCTAAGAATTGTATTAATTGACAAGCAAGCCCTATCTTCGGCGTATTGTGGCTGGCCAGCGTTTACGTGAGAAATAGGGGTTGGTACAGAAGTTGTATTTTTTTACCAAATACGAACACGTCTTAATTAAACACGACATGAAACAAGTATAAAAAATATATCGTTTTCCTGTTAGGTATAAAATAATGAGTCCTTCTATTGTAACGTAATTTTTGACATAATTTTTGACCAAAAATACACGTGGCGGCGTGTTATTGGTTTATTCTCTGATGCCACTGGCGTGGACCCCACAAAAGAACTAATAGAAACCCGCCACCTCATTCGGTAATTCCACTTTCGGTCAAAAATTAAGTCACAATATCATTTTCCATAAAATAATATTCCATCTTGTGTCGTGTTCGTGTAATGTAAAAAAAATGAACTCTTTTCTATCGTGTCATGTCGCATTTTATTTGGGTCGTCTTAGTTTTAGGAAAAAATAAAAAGATTTCATGTCGTGTAACTGTGTTGTGTTCGTGTTCGGTAAAAAAAATATGATTTCGTGTTGCGTGCATATCGCTTTTATTTGGGTCGTCTTCATGTTAGCTAAAAAATAAGATTCTGTATTGTTAATGTAACAACCCGTCCTTTTTGGAGATGATTAAATTCCATATTTGGGTGTAAATTGGAAAATTGGAGAATTTCTCGGAATAGTGATTTTTGGGATTTTCAAGGATTGGATGATTTTCGATGGGGGTTGTATTTACTTTTGGGATTAAGTAAATGAATTGGAGTATTTTAATAATGTGTCACCGTTGGGTAAAGCGACAGAAGATGATATTTTAAGGGGAATACCGCACTTATTTGTGTTGGGTTAAAATAGTGATTTGTGATCAAGTACCTCAGATGGAATTTTCGACTGCGCCGTGAGTCTCGGAATGGCCGAGATAGTCGGAAAAGAGTGTCTGATTGTCGAAATTGAGTTTCGAGAAATTTTAGAGTTAAAAGTCGTTATTGGGTTTTAAGGGTATAAACCCTTTTCTCCTTATATAAGGAGGGAGAGAGGGAGAGAATATAAAGAAAAGAGAAAGAAAAGAGAGAAGAGAGAGAGGAAGGAAGAAAGTGGAGAGAAAAAGGATATTTCGGGCCAAACTCCGCCGGATTCGACTTGGGGTCGTCGGATTTCATCCTCCAAGCAAGTGTTTACTTGCTTTATTTACTTTTGAGCATAAATCTCATATCGTAGTTTGGTAACAATAAACCCTAAAGATTTTGGGTTGGGTTTTTGTGGATAAAATGGGTTTTCGGGAGTTAAAACGAATAAACCCCAATAATTTTCTAATCGGAGAAACTTAGAAATTAATCAAAATTAATTGGTGATTTCGGGTTCTAGGATGTTTAGAACCCTTATTATATGTGTATTTGTAGTTGGTTGAGGTTGTAGGATGTCGGGCGAGGCGAAAAAATCTTGGGAGAAGCTTTAATGGCCGAAACAGCTTCTCGGATAAGAAGTTGCCCGTCATGATGGATCGATCGATCATGGGCGATCGATCGATCGAACCATCAATCGAGGGCCATGGGTCGATCGATCGACCCCTTTTGAAGTTAGGTAATTTTCCTAAGGTGATTTGGATGAGATGAATTCCAATTCTAATTGATTCGAGGTTAATTATGAGATATCATAAGGGATCCTTTAGGAGTATATAGTCCTCCAATTGAGGGAATTTAGGAGGGCAAGGTGAGGGTTTTAATGTATAACCCTTAAACTATATTTTCGAGGAAAATAGAATAATTGTAGATTTTGAAGGTTTAGGGTTCCTAAGTTAGGGTGGGGACCTCTAGGTGATTATATGGATGAGATGTAGTCCTTGGGTTCATGGAAATGAAATCCATAACCCACTAAATTTAAGTTGTTCGGGGAAGGATAATCCCCGGGGATATTTCAGTGGGCATTTAGGCCTATATAGTTATGCGTGTAGGGAAACATAACTACATCGATTATGGTTGGGTAAATCCTATGAGAGGATTAGGATGAAATTTGGGAATATAGATATATATATTATCTTATTGAGAAT
This sequence comes from Sambucus nigra, assembly GCA_949130495.1. Taxonomy (NCBI): domain Eukaryota; kingdom Viridiplantae; phylum Streptophyta; class Magnoliopsida; order Dipsacales; family Adoxaceae; genus Sambucus; species Sambucus nigra. The sequence continues at coordinate 15,705,495 of OX422219.1, read as the reverse complement.
TTGTATAATTGGAAATACTTTGGGTATAGTATCATGCGTATATGAATTCATGATTATGATTCTTTGAGAGAATCTTTGGGATTATTGGTCATCACTAGATGTGATTGGCAATTATGGCCATTTATATATATATTCGAGGAGGAATATATATATATATATATATATATATATACTATGTGATTAAAGTATATATATGATATGATGTAAATGACTTTTGAAAATGTAAAAGTGAATGTTTTCAAAATAGAAAAGAAAATGATTTTCATAAATGATAATTTATGTATACACACCTCTCTAAATCTCTATCATAAGGCAAGTTCGCACTTGTGGTGAAGTCTCCTGGCTAATGAATGCAGGGAAATATAGTCCCAAGCCATATGAGCGATTATTATATGTTTTTCTGTGATGGTGAGGTAATTCTGGATGTGGTTATGACTGTCCCGCAAGCATATGGCCGCTTCCCGACGTCTTGCATTGTAGGATCCCAGGTTGTCTTGATGATAGGCCCTGGAAGATGATAGCCATTTAGGGGCGCGCACAGTGGGAAAACCCGGACGGGCGGTCTTAGAAACGTTATATGATATGTAATATAACTATTTTCAATAATGTGGGACATTATTGATGTTAAAGCAATTTATGATAATAAATTGGCTTTAAATACATTTCCTGGATGGAAGAAGGGAAATGGGAGCATATGAAATGAAAAGCATTTTTATGATAATAAAATTGGCTTTTAAATACATTTCATGGATAGAAGAAAGGAAATGGAAAGTTTTGAGATAAAAAGAAAATGAAAATAAAGTAAACCTCAGTCCGGGAGATATATCCGGATATGTATTATAAAGATGAATATCGAGTAAATGAATTCTCATTCCGGGAGATATATCTGGAAGTGTAAAATGATATGTATATAAAATATGAGTATGTATAAATCGAGTACTGAGGGTCTAATGGATCCCAACGATCGACCTTGCTGCGTAGTAGTGTATCGGGGGGTTCCTTGTTTGGATTTCTCTTTGCGAGACACCCCACGTACGAACATGGCTTAGTGTTGAGACTGGGGAGAAGTTTAACCCTTAGTGCCCTAATATTGGGATTATATATATATATATATATATATATATATATATATATATCTTTCGTGTACTGAGGGTCTAATGGATCTCGACGATCGACCTTGCTCCGTAGTAGTGTATCGGGGGGGTTCCTTGTTTGGATTTCGCTCTGCGAGACACCCCACGCACGAACATGGCTTAGTGTTGAGACTGGGGAGAAGTTAGCCCTTAGTACTTGTACTAACTACGGTGGTTAGTTAGGAGATGGGTGATGGATTAGTTAGGCAGCGTAGCTTAACTAGGATGTTTAGAGGGATGCGTTAGGTGTGCACTATTAGAAGAGAGGTGGGGGGTATCTCATGGGAGTGCATTACCAAATTTAAATATGAGATAAACCTTTTTCTTTAAAAATAAGGCATTTATGCACTTGCTAAATATTTTCAAAACTCAGGCTCTGACCTGTTTATCTACCTTTCCCTCTCTTGCTATATATTATATATTATATAGGTGTCCAGACACATGGACGCCTGGATGACACTTCTTTCGGGTCATACGTCAGCTGCAACAGCTGTGGATGCATGCAGGTTCTCGATAGATGCTTCCATTCTTGTAATCTAGATAGGAGGTATTGTATAAACATTTGGGTTAATAACCCAACAACATTTATTTATTCTTTTCCCGCCTTTTAGTGCGGCATTCGATATGGTTGTATATTTTGACCGAGTGTTTGGTTATTTTATTTCATTTCAGTTTCATTTACGCAAACTATGTGGATGTTTTATTTGTAGTTGTTTAAAAAGAGTAGTTAAGTAAAATTTTGATGCCAGTCTAATAGGTTATTAGTAATTAAAATGGATTTTCGACAGTGATGCTAAGAATGATGTATATGAGACTCCTATTTTAATTTGATATAGGTGTGATCGCCCGAAATTTTATTAGGCTGGGTGTCACAGATGGTATCAGAGTATCACGTTCTAGTGTCCTTAGGAATCTGTGAGGACGTACTACGCTTTCAGCGTTGCTCTCGATTTGATATAGAGCCTCAGGATTAGGATTGTTGATTTCTCTTGTAAGATTTCGTTCTCCTGCCATATTATAAGATTATAGAAATCTTTTGCGCGCTCGTTTGAGATTCGTGTGCGGGGCTTGGATGGAAACATGAGGTGGGGCTTAGCTGGAGCAGCTGGTAGAAGTCGGGAACGAGGACCGTAGTGGAAGTCACTTCCTTTGTAGTGTTTGTTAAGGATTATTACAACGACTACTAAAGTATAGTAGTTATGAGTATCGCTGTATCGCCGTAGTAGAGAGTGGTACTAAAGTTGAATTTTCCAGTGACGCTAAGGGTTCGAAAGGGATCTTACGGATAGTTTTAACCTTGAGTCCCCATGATTTAGCAGGAATGTAAAGAATGCAGTTTATGAATTATCCACCTAAGGATCAGCCAGAGGCCGACGGTGAATAAAGAGTATTATGGAGAATGTGTGTATCCATGGACCCCATTGGTGGACATCCACCCGGGGAATTCATTGAAATAAGGTTGAAGCTTGTAGTAGAGTTTCCTTTTAACGGAGAAGTTAAGGGGACTAGTAAGATAATTGTAAGGAGCAAGGTGAAGTTATTATTATGAGTTTCACCTTAAAAGGAAGAGGTATAATTGGCGTGGCTAGATAAAGTCGCGGTGTTTCATTAGCCCTAGACTCGTGTGTGTAATTTGAGTTTTGTGGCGGTCTCGATAACATTATATAATGTAGGCCTATGTGTTTTTCGCGGTAGCGGAATTTTATTTTTCTTCATTCGCCATAAAGGCGGGTGTTGATATTTTGAATATATATATATATATATATATATATATATATATATATGGTTTGTGACACTCGTTTTATTATGTGTTATACGAGTATGGTAATATGGTGAGTACAAAAAGGTTATGGTATATTCGGAGCGATAGCAGGATAATGATGGCAAGACTATCGTGTCCGCAGTTCCAGGGTGGAATGGGTTATGGTTACGATATCTCACCTGGATACAGGTTGAGTTCGCCTTTATGATGTGCATGGATAGAACTTCGATGAGCAGAGGTTTCATTATTGTGATTTGAGTATGTGGCGACCTTATAGAGGTGATTTGAGGTGTGCCCGGTTAATTGCTAAGCTGTGAGTTTAAGCTCATTATTGATTGCGTAAGGACTGAGTGTTGTACGAGCGCTTGGTGGTATGGCTCCTAGATAGAGACGGGAGTTTAGACCACATTGGGTTAAAAGAGGGGGATAGGATTATCCCGGTTGGATATTCGAAAATAACGGACCTCCATGACGAATGAAGTTAAGTAGTAGTGTGTGGAGGGGTTCCTTGTTTGGATTTCGATTTGCGAGACACTCCACGCATGAACCTTAACGGCCTCGGGAGTGGAGAGATGTTATAGGATGCAAGGATGTGGGTTTTGTTGATAAGTCGTATAGTGTGAATGAAACACTATAGACTATGAGCCGTATGATAATGGTATTCTTATGGAAATATTGTGATATGGAAAAGCACTAAAGTGGTCCTCTCACCACAAGTGGGTGGGTGAAGTAGGACTTAGAGAAATTGACTTGAGGATTATAGACAGGCCTTAATGAAAAGTCAAATTTTGGGAAAATATATTTAGGGTATGATGTACGTAGTGCTTTTACAGAGAGTTGACACCTTGGTTAGTTAGATTTCCTTTTCGTATAGGTGGAAGGATAGAATAGTAGAAATGCATTCGTAGGTTAGCGTGGTAGGATTTAGGACGTCCCGCTGGTGTGCCTTAGGTCGCTATATCTTGATGATCGACAACGCGAGGGAGTAGTGTAACGAGAGGGTTCCTTATTTGGATTTCGCTCTGCGAGACGTCCCACGCATGAAACCAAGCAAATGTCGGAAGTTGAGATAGGACTTGGGCACTAGGGTTATATTTAGGATTATACTTATTTTGCGGAGGTAGGGTAACACTTAGACCGTAGCATTATTAGGAAGTAAGTTCGATAGAGTTAGTGGCGCCGATGTAAGGAAAATTGCATTTCGCGGGTTGGGAGGACCCATGTGTGAGTATTACACCGAGGAAAGGAGGCCCTTATTTAGAGAGAGTGTTACGTGTCGGACGTTCGAAATGGGCGTGCATATGTGCACGGGTTAAAAAGGTGTATGGGCACCTTAGTAAGTTGGTTTATATACCGCCTGAAATAAAAGGGGCGTAGTATATAAAGTTGAAGCTTTGCGAGATGTTAGAGCGGTAGTTATAGACTCGTTTCTCTTATTGGCAGCAAGAGAAACCATCGGAGTAACGTGTCGTTGTTGTGCATTAGTAGGTAGAATTTAAATGAGCTTATCGTGAAGCTAGTACATTCGAGTACACCTTGAGATAGGTGGAATATGGTAAGGACCATCGTGTTAGCACCTTTTGATTTTTGGGGTACTAAGACGTAGTGTAATTTATGATCGTAGGTTGGTGGTGTAGGTTATATCCGAATTTCGAGGACGAAATTCCATTGTAAGGGGGGAAGTATGTAACAACCCATCTTTTTTGGAGATGATTAAATTCCATATTTGGGTGTAAATTGGAAAATTGGAGACTTTCTCAGAATATTGATTTTTGGGATTTTCAAGGATAGGATGATTTTCGATGGGTGTTGTATTTACTTTTGGGATTAAGTAAATGAATTGAAGTATTTTAATAATGTGTCGCCGTTGGGTAAAGCGACAGAAGATGATATTTTAATGAGAATACCACATTTATTTGTGTTGGGTTGAAATAGTGATTTGCGGTCAAGTACCTCAGATGGAATTTTCGACTACACCGTGAGTCTCGGAATGGCCGAGATAGTCGAAAAAGAGTGTTCGATTGTCGAAATTGAGTTTATGTGGACAGTCGGAATGGCCGAGATAGTCGAAAAAGAGTACCTCAGATGTATAAATCGAGTACTGAGGGTCTAATGGATCCCAACGATCGACCTTGCCGCGTAGTAGTGTATCGGGGGGTTCCTTGTTTGGATTTCTCTTTGCGAGACACCCCACGCACGAACATGGCTTAGTGTTGAGACTGGGGAGAATTTAACCCTTAGTGCCCTAATATTGGGATTTCTTATATATATATATATATATATATATATATATATATATATATATATATATATATATATATATATATCTTTCGTGTACTGAGGGTCTAATGGATCTCGATGATCGACCTTGCTCCGTAGTAGTGTATCGGGGGGGTTCCTTGTTTGGATTTCGCTCTGCGAGACATCCCACGCACGAACATGGCCTAGTGTTGAGACTGGGGAGAAGTTAGCCCTTAGTACTTGGACTAACTACGGTGGTTAGTTAGGAGATGGGTGATGGATCTCATGGGAGTGCGACACCAAATTTAAGTATGAGATAAACGTTTTTCTTTAAAAATAAGGCATTTATGTACTTGCTAAATATTTTTAAAACTCGAGCTCTGACCCGTTTATCTACTTTTCCCTCTCTTGCTATATATTATATATTATATAGGTGTCCAGACACAGGGATGCCTGGATGACACTTCTTTCGAGTCAAACGTCAGCTGCAGCAGTTGTGGATGCATGCAGGTTCTCAATAGATGCTTCCATTCTTGCAATCTAGATAGAAGGTATTGTATAAACATTCGGGTTAATAACCCAACAACATTTATTTATTCTTTTCTCGCCTTTTAGTGCGGCATTCGATATGGTTGTATATTTTGACCGAGTGTTCGGTTATTTTATTTCATTTCAGTTTTATTTACGCAAACTGTGTGGATGTTTTATTTGTAGTTGTTTAAAAAGAGTAGTTAAGTAAAATTTTGACGCCATCCTAATAGGTTATTAGCAATTAAATTGAATTTTTGACAGTGATGCTAAGAATGATCCATATGAGACTCCTATTTTAATTTGATATAGGAGTGATCACCCGGTACTTTATTAGGCGGGGTGTCACAGTTAAGTGTCGTATCACGTTTTCACTTAGTTATGGTGGTGTTTGGGAAAAAAAATCGTGTCGTGTCACTTTTATTTGAGTCGTTCAAGTTAGGTAAAATTATCTTGAATTGTGTCCTGTTGTATCTTAAATTGCTATGTGTTTATGTTAGGGGAAAAAATATTTTTTGTCGTGTCCCTTTCGTTTGAGTCGTGTTCATGTTATATAAAGAAAAAAATGTGCCTTGTTATATTTTAATTGAGATGTGTTCGTGTTTGGTAAAATAAAAAAATTGTGTCAATTGATTGTTAAGTAGTTCACTTTTGAGACTAAAATTTTCCAAAATGTCCCTCATTCATTACCAAACACCTACTATTTATGAAAAAAAATATTTTTTTTATTTTAAAAATAGTTCCTTATTCTTTTCTAAGTTAGTATTTTTATGGAATATTTAAAAGTTTTTTTAATTTTTATTATTTAATTATTTTAATCAATTACAAAAGTTAAAGAGTGTATTTTTGTGAAAGATACATTTTTTAAATTACTATAAAAACATTTTTTTAATTAAATAGTTAAAATATATATTTTTTATTGTACGAGAGAAGATTGTTGAAGGAAACAAATTTTTTTATTTCAAATGAGATAGTCTTTGTATGTGATTTGAGAATGGAGAAAAGGTACATCTTATATTTTAATTTGAAACAAATATTTTATTTCAAAATTTTCACCCATTCTTTTTTCATTTGACTTTAGTGCCTCTTATTTTTTTGTCCATTAGCGCGCCACATTATTCTGTCCACTTCCCTTCAGACGCGCACCTATTACCTACATACAAACTAAGAGACTATTCAAAAACCAAATATTAATACCCTAGTACCTACATAATAATACCCTAGTACATAAACGTGAGGGACAAACTATCGTGTATCAATTTGGTAAAAAAAAAAACTATAGTGCATCTTTTATCTTTTTATTTTTTTACATAACAATACCCTAGTACCTAAACGTCACGGCAAACTATAGTGCCTCATTTTGAGAAGTGTAGTTTTCCATTTGCAGAGGTGTATGGGTTAGTGGGTCCGTCGAGGACAGTTGTCTCTTGTTGCACGTGGTTTGTCTACCCTTTATCTTTGATGGTTTTTTTTCCTATGGTCGTTTTGAGATGGTATAATTTAATTGAGGCTGGGTTGTATCAGTTTTCAGGTTTGGTTGTTTGTTCTATTGGGTTAGGTTGTTTGTTGAGTTTCTGTGTCCTGCGTGCCTTTGGTTGTTCGGCTTGTGTGCCAGTTGGTTTGGGCTTATATGTAGGATGTATATGTTTGGGCTGTATTGTTGTAACTTTTCTTAGGCTTTTTGTCTTTGGCGTTAATATATTTAAATTTCACTCCCCCCCCCCCCCCCCCCAAAATATAGTCCATATTTTATTTTTTTTCCAATTGACTTTAGTGCATCTTTTACCATTCCGTCCCATTTTTTCCTACAAGAAACCTGTCCAAAAACCAAATAATAATAGCCTAGTACCTACATACAAATTATCAGAGGCGAACCTTAACGTTATGGACCCTTGCCATCATGGCAAAAGCAAAGTACACGTGAGGAAATTCTCAATATGGGACAAGAAACAATAAACAAGGAGTAAGGGGGGAAGAATTAAAAACGAACACCTACGATGTGGTCCCCAAGCGGATGGAGACATATTGTGAAAATGACTTGTCTAGACTCATAGACCACTGCTATAACTAATCGGAATAAGAAGACAAGGGAAGTGGGTAAATCCCCCACTGACAGGGGACAACATGCCACCCACGACTAGACAACACCAAACCAGAAAGATAAGATTACTTTTAATCAAAAGACCTATGCATGTAATTCCAATGCTATCAGCGTCTCGAACAGTACAGTCCTAGACAAATAAGTCAAATAAGACAAGGGAATAACATTGGGATGGAAGTGGCAAGGAACATAATTACTCCCAATAGGCAAATAAGACAAGGGAATAACCAACCACTTTAACTACTACCAATGAAAAACAAACATAATACAAAAGAACGTCTTGGTATTATCAATAATTTTTTTTTTATAAAACATCATCTTTTATAAAAGCACGTATATAATATTTAGGGGGAACCCCTAGTCCCACCCCAAAATATTTTCCTCCCACTCCACTTTCAACTTAAACACCGAAATGACTAAAGTATGCTTCTATATAGATAACTTAGGTTGAAGAGATTATTAATACATTTATTTATAAAAAAATGTTTGAATAAATATAATATTTTGTCAAAAATCTATTATTTATTTGAAAATAGATAACATTTTGAAAATAAAAAAGCATAATATTTTGAATATAAACAAACATAATATTTCGAAAAATAATTTGGAATATTCTGAAAATACATAATATTCAGGGAAAAAACATAGTATTATTTTTTTTATAGAAGTGGAAGTTAATAAAAAAGCTGTGATATTATTTATTTAAAAAAATGAACATTATTTTTACAAAAAAAATGTTGACGATAATTATATAAAACAAAAATACTGGACAACATGTTTTTTAAAGAAAAAATGGTCGGAACTTTTATTATAAACTATATTTTTTGAAAACCTTATTTTTTCAATTTCTTATAAAACATAACTTTTTTATAAAGCTGTATTTTTTTGTAAAAAATTCAGTTGTCACATTGATATATTACTAATTTTGTATTTTATACTTTAACTCACGACAAGACACAAATAGCAAAATTTATAATTTTCACACCATATTAAATACAACATGACGCGAATAACCTGAGTAAAGTTATGAATTTAATATTGTGTCACAGATACAAAAAATTTCGTGTGATATTGTATTCAATTTTGTCTGAAAAGTATAAATCACGCCATTCGTGTCGTATCGTGTATTAAAGTATAGTTTATCAAAATAAAAAAAATTAGTAATTTATCAAAATCTCTGCTTAGTTTTTTACAAAAAAAAAATACAGTTTTATGAAAAAGTTATGTTTTGTAAAACTTTGTAAAAAATAATTGTTTCAAAAAATTTAAGTTTATAATAAAAGTTTCGTCCAGTTTTTCTTTATAAAAATGATGTCCATTTTTTTTTTTTTGATATAGTTATCGTCAACATTTTTTTATAAAACGAATGTTCGTTTTTTTATATAAATATCAAAACAGATTTTTATTAACGTTCGTTTCAATAAAAATATAATAATTCATTTTTTAAAATAAATAACTGACTATTTTTTTAAATAAAAAACAGACTTTTATGATTTTTATATTTTTATAATACTAAAAAAATTATTTTCCTGAATATTTGGATTTTTATATTCAAAACATTATTTTTTTTATTTCCAAAATATTATGTATTTAAAAATAGATAATAAACTTTTAACAAAATATTATATTTTGAAAGTATACATGTATGGAACGACAATTTAGTTATTTAAGTGTTTAAAGTTGAAAGTGAAGTGAGAGAAGAATGTTTTGGAGCAGGAATAGTGGTTCACTATTGTTGATGTAAAAAACTAGATTCGATCTAATTATTTTAATCACAGATAAAAAATGAATAAGTAAATGAGACAAAGATTTTTAAAGTGGTTCAGCCTTGTAAGAATGGCTTACGTTCACTGTTTTTGTTATTGCTGACTGTTTGTTTGGAATTCTCAATAATGGGTTTTACCAAGAAATTCTAAGTCCCCTTTTCATGAGGATGTTACAAGGTATTTATAGCCTTGAGGCTGTACATGTGAAAGAATGATGTGCTGTATTTTGGCAGCCGAATATATCTGTATAGCATTAAATGCACATTTAATGCGTAGTTGTCTTCTGGCATACTTGACGCGCACACAACAAGTATTTGAGTTGCTCGGACCGCCTTGAGTTGCTCGGACAACTTTGAGTTGCTCGGACTAATTTAGTTGCTTGGATCTCTTTAAGTTACTCGGACCTGTGGAGTTCCTCGAACCTTATTCATCAAAAGTCTTTGTATTTACCATGTGAATGGACACATGTCTTCATATGAATGATCCATGTCAGCAGATTAAATTTGGTATCAATAGAAGCCCCCAATGTTTCACAGTTCGAGGTTGAGGAGGAGTGTGGAACATTCTTCTCGAAATATGATGCTTTTAAGTAGTCATCCCAAATTTTAGGAATGTTTTCCTTGTATTTAATTCTTCTTTGAGTTCATAGAATCGAACTTCATGGATATTTTGAATTTTTTCCACCTACTTTGGTTTTCGAGCCCCTTTTTCTCCTTTTAGCCACCGGTAACGCAAACGTATTTTTCTATAATCATTACTTGTCTTCATTCCCGAGGCAAAGTATATAAGCGCTACAGAAAACTCTATCGTCCTTTACTTTTTCAAATTTGTATCTTTGGACTCTTCACCTTCTCTCTGTCTTGTGCCTTCATTTCTTCCATCGTTTGTTGACAACTGATCTCTGTTTCTTCTGTAAGATTTTCTTCCTTCTTCTTTAATTTCTTTATTCGTCATGGTTTACCCTGTTGAATCTCTAGACAAGTTTCGAACCGAGTTTTCAATCCCTCCATGGGTAATTTTGGAAGAACTCTCTAGTCCTTCTGATTTGTTTTCTTTAGCTGAGGGACACTGGTTCCCTAGTATTTTTGTAGCCGAATGTGGCTTTTCTTTCCTGCCTAATCCACTGTGTTTGGAGTTTTGCCAATATTTCGATATTGTACCTGCAAAATTAGCTCCAAATACATGGAGGATAGTTAATAGCGTATATAGATTGAATCAAATCCATGGGACTCGCTTAGGAATCCCAGAAATCATGTATTGTTATAAATGGGTTACTAGTGATAGCACTTTTTATTTAAAAACTAGATTTTTAAATAGAGCTTTAGTCGTCAATCTCCCTGATACCAACAAGGACTATTTTGATCACGGAGTAGTGATGAAAAATTCGCAACATCTTCCTCTTGATGGAAACGATGTGTACCAAGGTCCCAAGTGTCCTCCTTATGGCAATGGGATAGGTTGTTTTTATTTTTACTTTATTTTTGAAATTATGTTCTTTTTGTGTTTGATAAAATGTTTCACTGACATTCAATTTTATTTATAACAGTTGACAGTAAAAGAAAACCCCCAAAAGATATTGATGTTAATATAAAAAGTTTAAAACTTATCTGGAGCTTGCATCAATCTATAGCTGGGGAGTATATTTGGTCGGCATCTTATTTGCTGCAGTATAAAACTTCGAGCTCGTCTTTCATTGCTCGTCCCGTGGTAGTTGACCTTGACCCAATACCAACTGCTGATACTAGTGTGGAAGGTTCTTTTTCAGAGTCAAATATTCCAATTGGTGATATAATGAAGAGGAGGAAATCTCCTGCTTATTTTGACAAGTCTGCCTTTCCCGCTGTGGAGGCAAAGAAAAGCAAGAAAGATATCCCAGAAGAGGGGGTGAAAACTGCAGAGATACCTCCTTATGATACTGCCAAGAAAGTTAGTGAGAAGCCCCCAGTGGGTTCGAGCAAGGTTTTTGAAAAGCCCCCTGTGGGTACGAACAAGACTGTCACTGTCCTGCCTACAAGTGATGTTGTTGTCATCTCTCCAATAAAAATAACATCACTGGTTGAAGATGCTCCTGCTTCATTGAGGGGATTAAAAAAGAGTTTGTGAGAGAATACTACTGAAACTATCCTTCAACCTTCAAATGTTGAAGGTAGTGTTCCATCCTTTATTACTCCGAGCTTCGCTGTGGGCTTCTTACAATCTTGGACTATCCCAGAAGTCCAAGACATTCAAAACACTCTCAGTCGTGAGAGAGTACTACTTTGGCTGCTCAACACATTGCCTCTGTAAGTATTATTGATTTGAACCTTCTATCTTTAATATTATGTTCATACATTGACTTAGAATTATTTCTCTTTTCAGTTGGTGACGTGTTTCAACAACATCGTGAAGAGAGATGAAGCCATTCGAGCCTCCAGTTCCTCGGATGGAGTAGAAAAGGCTTTTAGTGGATTAACCTAGTCTTTAAGAGATTCTCATCAGAAGTACGAGGATAATAAAGCCGCTTGGGAGAAGCAAATTAAATCTGTTGAGCAAGAGAGAGATAGGGTTGTAGATGCCTCCAAGAATTTAGAGAAGAAAAATAAATAGTATGAGGAGAAGCTGAAGAATGCTGAAGAGCTTGAGAATAAGCTTAAGAAGACTGAAGATGAAGTTGTTAGACTTTGCGATGTTGATCGTCAGAAGCAGGAGATAGAAGGGAAAATGAAAGCTGCCGAGGAACTTCTTGCTGAGGGGATTTCCTCGAAAAAGACAAAGAGAAAAATTACGGTTAAAAAGTCCTTTAGCGCTGGCTGGGACAAAGGTTGGAACAAAGGCCTAGCTGCCATGTCCTCTCAGATGGAATTTGCTTGACTTAAATACTCCAGGGATGGATGGGTTGCAGCTCTGCAGGAGCTAAAGGTCGCTAAGAATTCTGAACTGTTTCAGCGTCATGTTCATGGTCCTCCTCCCTCTCTTGGAGAAGAAGAAGAGGACGAAGCTGCCTCAGAAGAATCTTCAATGAATATTGGGGATCAGGCCCCTGTTGTTGAACTTTACTTCGAGCAGCCCCAGCCAGCCAACATCTCTACCGAGCAGCTTTCTCTGCCCTCCGGGCAACCTACCTCTTCGTTCAAGCCTCCCGAGGAAGTCTTAGGAAGAAAGGAGAAGGTGTAGAGTTGTTCGGACCTTTCTCTTTGCTTTTTTTTTAAAATGTAATTTTGGGCTATGTACTTCTTTTTGTGATGTAATAAAATTGGAAGTTTTGGTTGTTCATATTAACTCTCTTCTTCTTGCTCTGCCCTTATTATTGATCCGTTTTCTTCTTCTTTCTCTGTCTTTATCATTATTGATCCTGTTTGTGGCTTCTCTTTGCTAGTTTATGGCCAGGATGGAACTATTATCAGCTCATGATACATAATTGTTGAAAAAATGCAATGACTACTTCAAAGCTGGTCATGCAGATTTGAATGAAGCTCAAATCATCGATATCCTTGGTCCAGATACTTCTGAACCAGCAGTCGAAGCCTACCAATATTTGAAGTGCTTGCTCGACCGTGCAGTTGCCAACAATGTGGCATATTATGAGATGATTAGAGATCTTCAGGTTACCATCGAGGAACTTCAACAACAATATAAGGAGTTTCGCACCCTTTTGCATCAGGGGTATGAGAAAAAATATCAACAACTAAATGCTGACAAAGGATACGATAAGTTTATAGATGCTTACGAGAAGAAAAAGAGGATTCTAAAGGTTGAGGTTGAGGAGCATAGGCAAATCGCTAAACTATTGGAACAGGAAAATAATGTTTTGCGAGAAGAGATATCTCAACTAAAATATGCAGCATCTTCCTCGGGAGCCTTGGTCCCTGTCAATGACGAAGGTTTTTCTTTCTTGGAGGTAGAGAATGCCAACTTGCGAGATGAGTTGGAGACGTTAAAAAGGGCTGGACCCTCCTCGTCTGCTCGGGGACGAGCAAGATCTTCTTCTCGAAGACGAGACAGAGCTTCTCGGATTTCAATTGAAGAACAAAGAACCCAATCAGCTTTGGAGAATCAGGCATTCCAGTTGATGGCGAAGAATCAGGCCTTAGCAGAAATGTCCAAGAAGATTCTGAACCTCAACGAGCAACTTTCTTTACAAAGCTCTGCCTTGGAAAATAAAGAAAATATGGTGAAGAATCTTCACGAGCAGCTGAAGAGGCTAACATATCAATTCCATAAACAACCCAAAGAGTTTTGGATGGCTGGTTACAATAAAGCCCTCTACCATCTTGATGACTGGATCCAACAATCAAATAATGAGGGGTACAAGCAAGGATGGCTGAATGCACTGGGTGTGCTGAAACTGGAGCGGGGTCACTACTTATGGGATTATTATGATCCTGGGTTTCTTGATTTGCCAGTGCCTCCTTTTAAGCCCGACATGAGTTGGATTTGTGCTCGGTCAATCCCTCAGTGCATGATCTCAAAGTACCTCGGTGATTACATCCTCCATTCTAATTTTGACATATCTCGTCCAGAGCATTTGCTTGATAGGCCATCAGTGATGAATGTTCGAATGCTTTGAGATATAAATTTTATAAACTCTCCTTATGCTTTAGACGATCCTCCTGCTGGAGTAGAACCTGTTTCAAAGGAAGAAGGGAAAAAACCAATAGAATAGGATCTTTGATGTAATGATTTCTCATGTAATATGTATTTTATTTTCTATGTAATTTGTTCTGATTTTAATGAAGAAACTTTTAGTTTTTCTCTGCAATCTTGATTGTAATTGTCTTGGAAATATTTTATAAAACATCTCTTTTATTCACTGATGAATGTGTATGTATATTTGTAAAAAGATAAAAAATGTCATGTGTTATGATAAATTGCCGACCAACCGGAGTTGGTGAAAATTCATTGTTGACCAACCGGAGTTGGTGATAATTATTTGACGACCAACCGGAGTTGGTGATATTTTGCTTCCCGACCAACTTAGAGTATAAACTTAGAGTTGGTGGTATATTTTGATTATAGTGACTTATCACTCTTTGATTCGAAGCAATGAAACGGCTTACATCCCATGATCCTGCTTAGTTTAACCAACTGAAGTTGATTGTAAATTGATTTGCCGACCAACCGGAGTTGGTGGAGATTGATTCCCGACCAACCGGAGTTGGAAGAGATTTATTCCCGACCAACCGGAGTTGGAAGAGATTTATCGACCAACCCGAGTTGGAATTTATCGACCAACCCGAGTTGGATTTTGTTCCCAACCAACCGGAGTTGGAAGATAATTATTTCCCGACCAACTGGAGTTGGAGGAGATTTGTTTCCGACCAACCGGAGTTGGAGGAGATTTGTTCCCGACCAACCGGAGTTGGAGGAGATTGATACTGAACTTGATGCATAGTGTGTAGCACTAATACTCCAAAAAAATTTCAACAAAAAGGGAGAACTGGGTAAAACATTAAATACTTTATTCATACTGAAGAATACTTTGTTTACATAGGAATCCCCAAATACTGATAATATTTGCGTAGATGATCTGCATTCCATGCATTCTTAAATTCTTCTCCCTCTAAGGTTTCAATCTTGTATGTTCCTAGTCGAACAACCTCTGTTACTCTGTAGGGTCCATGCCAGTTAGTTTCCAGTTTATTGTGCTTTTGAATTACTTTCTTTAGCACATAGTCTCCTTCCTTCAGATCGCACTTCTTTACCCTCTTGTTGTAAAACAGAGCTGTTCTTGTTGGTATGCAGCATTCCTGATTGCTGCTTCTTCTCTAACCTCCTCGAGCATATCTAGATCTAATCGCCTCATCAGGTCACCGATAGGAGAATTGAAATTCAGCACCCTGTGTGTGGGGAGGCCCAACTCGGCAGGTATAACAGCTTCACTTCCAAATGCAAGCATGTATGGAGATTCTCCTGTTACTGCTCGCGGTGTAGTACGATAAGCCCACAACACAGAATGTAGATCGTTGATCCAATTTGCCTTCGCATCATCCAGTCTTTTTTTTAAATCGTTCAGTAGAGTTCTGTTCGTCCAGTCTTTTCGAATAACACGAGTAAAGTTATCAATTTAATATTGTGTCACAGATACAAACTTTTTTCGCGTGATATTGTATTCAATTTTGTGTGAAAATTATAAATCACGCTATTCGTATCTTGTCGTGTATTAAAGTATAAAATTGAAAAATTAGTAATTTATCAAAATCGCTGCTTAGTTTTTTACCAAAAAAAAAATACAGTTTTATGAAAAAGTTATGCTTTATAAAACTTTGTAAAAAATAAAGGTTTCAAAAAATTTAAGTTTATAATAAAAGTTTCGTCCAGTTTTTCTTTATAAAAATGATGTCCAGTTTTTTTATTTGATATAATTACCGTCAACATTTTTTTTATAAAAATAATCTTCATTTTTTTATACAAATAACAGAACAGTTATTTATTAACGTTCGTTTCAATAAAAATATAATAATACGTTTTGTTTTTTTATAAATAACTGACTATTTTTTAAAATAATTCACTGACTTTTATGATTTTTATATTTTTATAATATTAAAAAAATTATTTTCCTGAATATTAGGATTTTTATATGGGTCAATTATTTAATAGTCCCTACTATAAATATATATTTTTTAAAAAGGACACATATTTTTAGTTTAACCCATTTAGTCCCTCAAGCACTCAATATTCTCTTATTTTTAGAGGTCCGCGCCAGCGGCACTCCCTTTCCAAAATATGTGGCAAAGGACTTTTTGAGGCAAAATAAAAAGGCTTGGACTAAATGAGTATTAAAAAATGTTTGAGGGACTATTTGGTATATGTCCCTTTTTATATTCAAAACATTAAGTTTTTTATTTCCAAAATATTATGTATTTAAAAATAAATAATAGACTTCTAACAAAATATTATATTTTGCTCAAACTAAAGTATACATGTATAGAAGGACAATTTAGTTATTTACGTGTTTAAAGTAAAAAGTGAAGTGGGGTAAGAATGTTTTGGAGTGGGAATAGTGGTTCCCTTTTTAATTCCTCACTAACTGGTATAATCATGTCCCATCGTGTCGAGTCGGGTCCAATTGAAACGTACTATTTATCTGGTTATCGTGTTGTGTCATGTCGTGAACAGGTTAAGGAAAAAAATTCATTATCGTGTCTTATCGAATTCAAGTTCACTGAATTCTTATCGCGTCGTGTTAGATTGTGTGAAAATACGATCCGTAGGCCTGTTCTTCCACTTCACTCGAAGAGCCACAACACACTCCTCCAAAATCTTGAAAAAGACAAATCTTTTTATTGCAAACAAAATGCTCCCATGCGATTTGATAGTAAAAAATAAGAAAAGTTAAAAGTAAGAACAGTAGCGACTATGCTCCTAGCTGTAAAGGATAACTCCATCAACAATCAATTTATAAGTAAAAAAACCAACCCTTTTTCTCCTATACCTCCTCAAGCCTTATTCCTTTGTCTTCAGAACTCATGTAGCCCTTTGAATGAATGCAGATCATACATGGTTAAAAGGCACCACCACGAACAATTCAATAGGCCTAATAACGAAAACTAATACAAATTTAACATTCACATTTTGTAGACAAAAAAACCATTTACAAATAACTGACGACAACAACAAAAAGTATTTTCTTATACGATTTAAGATCCACAAAAATAATAATTAATATAATTAACAACATAAGCCCAAAACATTACAACTTGGGATGACTCGTAATGTATTCAGCAAAATACGCCACAATCGTTGCATCTATTTTTTTTTTAAAACAAATGTATTATTGAAAATATCTAAAATGAAATTAACCAATTTCATTTGAAGTTGTATTATGAAAATAACTAATGGCTATAACCAATTGCATTATTGAAAAAACTGAAATGAAAATATACAAAAAAATGTACTTGTAGACACTAAAATTTTAGATTGATATAAATTTAAAAACTTAAATTAATGAAGAATAAAAGGGTAATTTAAGAATTAACAGAGGCATAAATTTTTCATTTAACACGAATACGATCCAAATAAAATGGCATGTCACGACACGACATAATTTAAACGCGATGCCTCCTAACACAATTTTACTTTTTACCTAATGCGAGCACGTCCCCCAAAAAATGCGACACTACGTGAAATCTATTTTTTTACTGAAACGCACACGAACCAATTAAAGCATGACAAACATGACACCTAGTATTATTTTCTGCAACGCACGATTAAAACATAACACGGTACGGCACAACTACCAATCTTATTTTTTTCCTAGTTCCAAGAACAAAGTTGAAATAAAATGTTGCATGGCATGAAATCATATTTTTTTTAATCAAATATACGAACGTTAATCAATTCATAAAAATAAATTTTATATAAATCGTGATTTTAATTAAATATCAAACTAAAATATTTGAAGAAGGGATTTCACACCAAGTTAACAATAATTAATACACTTTTTGTTGATTTGTCATGACAAAATTTTTTTTGAGGTCGAGTAAGAAAAAGATTCCAATGTGCATCCACTACATCGATTAAACAAGTGCACATAAATAAAGTCATTATTGCTAGCCTAATGTCAACTGTAAGGCTAAAATCTTAAAAAAAATATTGGGCTAAAAAGAAGCTATCATACTACAGCAAATAAATTCTTGATAAAAACAACAGTCTTAAGTTAAATTTAAATTAAAAGGGTTTGTTTAATTAATTTTGTGGAGATAATTTTTATTATATATTATTAAAATTTAAAGTAAATCATAATTCTAATTGTGTATCAATCTAAAATAATATTAAGAAATTTAAGAAAATAGCCTTGAGCACAATTATGAGTTTGCACTTCCTTCGAGAATGAAAAGATGTAAAAGAGATTAACGGTCCGGATAATTTTCAGTATTTGATGGGTAAGTGTAGTTCAGCTAGTATATCATTATTTGTATTTTAAGGGTTGCTTGCTCATTTTTTTTACAAGACACGACATGATTATTTTTTATCTAACAGTAAGACGATCCAACTAAAACACGACACAAAATCTTATTTTTTTACAAGACAAGGTAAGGATGGTTGTGAAATCTTATTTTATTACCTGACATGAAAACCACTCAAATATGTAACACGCTATAAAACGACATATTTTTGTTTAACAAGGCAAGAACACGATCTAAATGAAAGCGACATGACCGCACATGACATAAAGTAATATTTTCGCCTTCTCTTTTCCTTGAATGTGTTCCTAAAAAAACACAAAAAAATTACACAAAGTGTAAAGTGCGACATAAAAATATTAAATACAAATATAATAACACATGCACTTACGGTGTATTTGACACGAGAAATAGAAAAAGAACAAATTAAAAAAAACACTAGAAGAATAAACATTTTTTATATAATGAAAAGAATAAAATTTATGCTACTTGAATTACTAGATTTTTTAATTCTTCTTTTTATTTTTTTAAATATTTTTTTTCAAATTGCAGAAATTATGAAATCTGAAAATTTCCAGAAAAACAAAATTAATATTTCCAAAATTTTCAAATTTTTTGTAATTTTGCAAGATAACTCGTGTCAAAGACAATTATTTACTCACAGAGACTCAAATATGACTTTAAACTCATTTTTTTTTTAATTTTGAAAATAATAAAAAATTGGGAATGAAAATTTTAAATTTTTGGATTCTTTTTAAAATTAAATTAGTCCAAAAATCAATGTTTTTAAAATCGAGCATAATCTCCGGAAACGGTGTAATAGCCCGAAATTTTTAGAATAAATATTTTGATTAATTTAAATTTAATAATTTAATATTACTTTGGAGAATAAATTAAATTATATGAATTTAAATCTAGATGAGTAAAATTTAAATTTAAAATAAACATCTATTCATTGTTATATAATTGCAAAACCTAATTTGACATTATGGGCTTGTTAGTGAAAATAAATCACACATTAAATAAATTTGTGGGCACGTGTCGTTGGAACATAATACGATGTCTAAGTGAAATAAAAATGATTGAGACGCGTTTTGGGGAGCGTTAGAGATTCGGATTAGTGTTTTAAATATTTAGAAATGGTCCCGGGTCATAGGTATATGAGTTGGGGAACTTTTGGGTTAGTTAGGTTATGGATTCGGGTCCATTTGGGGGTCCGAAAGTTGGGTTTTAGGCCCAACTCAGGATTAACCTTTTATTTAGTGTTTAAGCGGGGGTAAACCACTCCCCCACTATCTTTCCACAAAATTTAAAACAGCAGTTAGCGGGACAAAATAGGAGAAGTGCCAAAAGAGAAGATAAGGGGCAAGAACAAAGGCGAAATCAAAGGGTTTTCAAGGAGCTTTTTTTGTCAAGGGTTTTCAAGATGAAGTTACGAACCGAATGAGTGAGTCTAGATCTTGTAGTTAGGTGACATTACTTTAATAACAAAATAATTAATGATAGATTAATTAAATTACAAGTCGGGATATAGACTTGGGTGTTCTTGGACTAATGCTACGGGTGTTAGAGCGCGAACGACACCAGATGTCGTTTGAGCGACGTTAAGGGGTGTTTAGAAATTCGTCCTTTGTGTGATTTGGCCTGTGATTTTAGCTAAGGATTTTTATTAGGTGGCCGTGCGAGTTAAATGAATCGTGTCTGAATTAATGGGGAATTCATTAAATAAACGAATACGCCACATTTAATTGGGAAAATTACATTTAATTAAATGGCTAGAAATTATTCTATGAAATGGAATATTAATGAATAATTCGCTAGATGGTAAATTATTAATGAATAAAAGTATGGTGGACTTTATGTGGATTTTTTATGGTAATTGTGGATTAATTACCTATACATATCATATGAGATAATGATATATACTATTATGTATTTGTGTTGACATACAAGTGGACCGTCCTATCGGCTCCGGTGTTCGCACGTTTGGACCGTGTACCACACGTCGGCACAGGTGGACTTGACGATGTGTAGGTCATATAGGTACTACGTGGAAGCATCACCTACGAGAGGTAGATGTTGGCGCTGACCGTTCCTGTGTCATTGCTGGGTATGGGTCGTGTAGAAGTGTCCTGCGTAGGGACCGCCCCCAATTTATGTGTGTTTATGTTGTCCGCTTAGGATAAGGAATTCCTCCGGACTTGTCAATAGAGAACGAATTAGACACCAACGGTACATTCCCTTTTGTGTCATATATATATATATATATATATATATATATATATATAAGGGACATATATAAATAACCCGACTTTATATGAGATCAACTGAAATGTCTAAGAATGTGGACATATGTTACAATTGTGATTTTAATTCATAATAAATGTTTACGCTTCTCATGTGAAAATTATGAGAATGGGATATTAAGGGTATTGATAATTAAATGTAATCGGTACACTTAAATCATTTAGCTATTTTTTTATTAATATGACACGTGGTCGTAGTTATTATTTAGGACTTTTGGGGATGCGAATAATATCACACTTAGATGAGGGGTGAGGTGTTAAAGGCACGTGAGTGACGAAGGGGGAATATTTATTTTGCATCGAATGTACCATTGCATCATAAATTAATTAATTTAATTCTTGCACACCTTGGGCTCTGACCCAAATTTAAATGTTTTTCCCCTAGGTTAATTCTAGACAAGGATAGCGAGACAGTTGCTGTACCAGCTCCGCGAACTCTCGTGCTTAGCAGCTTTCCAGATTATTGGTTCTAGTTTAGGTGATTTTTCAGTCTTAGTTATTTTATTTGAAAATATTTGTAAGGGCATAAGCTCGAGATTTGTTTAGGTCTAAATTTAAATTATTTTCAGTGGAGACTTCCTTAAGTTTAAAGTATAGCCTTTTTTATATAACAATATTTTATTACGCTGTGTTGAGAATGATATTAATTGATCGACAAGCCCCATCTTCTGCGTATCGTTCCTGACTAGCCTTTACGTGAGAAAATGGGGGTTGTTAAAGTTGGTATCAGAGCACAGTTCTAGTGTCCTTAGGATTAATGTTTAAGCTTGTTACGTTCTGCATTGCGTTCTTTGACGTTGAGCCCTATGATTAGGAATCATTATATTTGTTGCTAGTCATTATTACCCGTTCGGGAAAGGAGTCTGTTTTGGAGAGAGGGCCATAGAGACCTTAGCATGGATCACTCGCTAGAATTTCGAGGAGTTCAGGAAATTTAGTGTCTAGTAATTCTATGAAAGACATTTAGAGAATTTGAGGAAGTGGTAAGTTACAATAATTCATCATCAGAGATTAGTTTGTGTAAACTAGGACCCACAGTGAGATGAGCATCGTGTTACAAACGAAGTTAATTGTGGAGATAGGGACTAGTGATAGTATCAGGGATAAAGGATGTGTTTTCCCCTACTTTGGAGTACGTAGGATATGTGGACTTAGTGTTCATTCGGGCTTTGTTAGTACATTGGAGAAGTTGGAATTCGTAATTGGGATAATGTTTTACATTGGTTCACCGTGGGTGAGAAGGGGAAATCTTAGGTTGGTAAGTAGAGGTATAGAAATGCCTACGACGAGGATTATGCTTATTTTAGGCGTAACTGTTAAGCTATGTTGTAGTAAGATAATTATCCAGTGATGAAACCTTCCTATTTGTGTTAAGAGAAAATAATTCATATGTTCTAATGACACGCGCCCATAAATGTTTATTTAAATTAAAATTTACTCGTTTAATTTAAATCTTTCCAATTTATATTTATTCTCAAGGTAAATCCGAAATTGTTAATTTATTTATGTTGTAATAATTTATTCTGAAATTACGGGGTATTATTTTCCTCCCCTTATAAAGGAATTCCGTCCTCATAATTCGTTAAAGTCCAACCTTATATCTTTAATCCGCATTATTAATCCAAGTTTTCCACTCAATTAGCCTATACTTATCCCATGAGATAAAAGAAAAGGCTCACCCATGCTTATCATAACATCACCGGGGTATTCATATATTCCTCATTATATGTACACCCGCAGCAAAGATGAATGGCACATATACATATAATTTGTACCATTCATACCAAGCATACCCATATATCCAGTGTACCACCACATATGAAAAAGAAAAAAAATGATCTCATTATTCGACTTCTCTTAACTCCCAACCTTTGCTAATTTCGTGTGTGGGACGTCTCACAAGCGAAATTGAAACAAGGAACCCTCTCGATAAACTACTGTACGACTTAGTCAGTTATTGAAATCCATCGGTCCAATATTAAAAGAAAAATGGAAATATAATAAATGCGTACGATAATCATGTAAAAATTTGACTGTAATTTGGAGGCGAAGTAGCTGAAGGCGAGAAGAAGTTGCACAAAACATTTCAGCTTGATCGGACAGTCAAATATATATTTTTTTCTCCTTAGGTCGGATCCTCCCTCGATTTTTGTAGAAAAAGTTATAATTTCCAAATTTTAATCCCAATTTAAATTCCATTAAAAAATTTCTTTTTATATATAAAAAACAACATTTTAACATTCCAAAATTAAATATATCCTGAAATTTATTTTTTTGAAATCCAAGTTAATTTAATTAAAACCAATTTAAAAATCACGGGGGGTTACATACGAGAGCAGATTGAGCAGTTATTAGGGTAGGGGTTCATCAGGAGGAGTACTTCGCCCTGGGGTGCTCCAGTGTTGTTCGTCAAGAAAAAGGACAGATCCTTACTGCTTTGTGTTGACTATAGAGAGTTGGAAAAAGTCATGATTCGAAATAAATACTCGTTACCATGCATAGATAATTTGTTCGATCAGTTAAGGGGTGCTGCACATTTTTCGAAGATTGACTTGATGTCAGGATATCATCAGTTGAGAGTCTAGGAGCAGAATGTCTCAAAGACAGCTTTTCTAACTCATTATGGGTCGTACGAGTTTTTACTGATGCCAATGGTGTTTATGGGTTTGATGAATCGAGTTTTTAGGGACTTTTTGGACCAGTTCATCGTAGTATTTATAGACGATATTCTAATATATTATCTAATTGCGGAGGAGCACACAGAGCATCTACGGGTGGTCGAGGTCACCAGTTGTATGAAAAGTTCAAGAAATGCGGATTTTGGCTGAAGGAAGTACAGTTCTTGGGTCACATTGTGTTCGAGCAGGGGATATTCGTGGACTCAGGGAAATTTTCCACATTGATGGAGTGGGGAAAACCCACTACACCCACCGAGGTGTGCAACTTCTTGGGCTTGGCCAAGTACTACCGTCGATTATTTTAAGGGTTCTCCAAGATAGTCGGGCCTTTAAAGAATTTGACAAGGGAGGGAGTACCTTTTGTTTGGGATGATATATGCCAACAAGCATTTGATAAGCTGAAGACGAGGGTGACTACAACACCAGTTTTAGCATTACCTCGGGCATGAGTTGACTACAGAGTTTACATTGATGCGTCCCTGAGGGGACTTGGCGGGGTTCTGATGCAGGAGGAGAGGCTGATTGCTTATGCTTCCCGAAAGCTTAAGCCTCATGAGGGACATTACCCCACCCATGACTTAGAGTTGGTAGCCGTGGTTTTTTCCTTACGAGTGTGGAGATAGTACCTTCTGGGGGAGAAGTTTTAGCTTTTCACAAACCATAAGAGCTTGCAGTATTTGTTCACACAACGAAAGCTGAACATTATATTGAGGAGGTGGCTTGATATTGTGAAGGACTATCAGTTTGACATTCAGTTTCACCTAGGGAAATGGAATGTTGTAGCGGATGCACTGAGCCGTAAGCCATTTTTGGAGTTTTTAGCGGTGAATGTGGATCATCAGCGTCCCGCAGGTACTCTTCAGCCATTAAAGATCCCGACGTGGAAATGGAAAAGCATATATATGGACTTTATTAATTGGATTCCTACTTCATAGAGGGGTCATGATTCGATATGGGTGATTGTCGACAGACTGACAAAGGTGTCTCATCGCTTACCGATCCAGACAGATTATAGCTCCGAGAAGTAGGCCAGACTCTTCATTGCAACGATTATTAAGCTATATGGGGTGTCGGATAGGGATCGAACGTTTGTGTCCCACTTTTGGTGGAGCTTCCAGTAGGCTTCGGGGTCAGAGTTGAGATTGAGCACTTCGTATCATCCTCAGACCGATGGGCAGACGGAGTGGGTGAACCTGATGTTGGAGGACATGTTGCGTATGTGTATTTTGGATTTTAAGGGAAGCTGGGGGCATTATTTACCGTTAGTGGAGTTTGCCAACAATGACAGTTACCAGTTCACGATAGGGATGGCACCATATGAGGCACTCTACAGGAGACCTTACCGTAAACCCTCATGCTGGTTACAGGTGGGGTAGAACAAATTGCTGGGAGAGACTTCATTCAGGACACCTTAGAGAAGGTAGATATGATTTGAGCTAGGATACGGAATGCCCAAGATAGGTAGAAGAGCTACATGGATGCGGGTTGGAGACACTTAGATTTCGACGTTGGAGACCAAGTGTTGATTAAAGTGTCTCCCATGAAGAGGGTGATGAGATTTGGTAAGTAAGGGAAGTTGGGTCCTCAATACGTGGGTTCGTTCCCTATTTTGGAGAGGATTAGGCCCGTAGCATACCGGTTGGGATTACCGGAACACTTACAGTGGATGCATGATATTTTTCACATATCTTCACTGCGGAGATTCCTTAGAGATGAGGTGGCATACCAGCATATCGATGTCGATAATATTGAGCTCCATCCAGATGCTACTTACGAGGAGAGACCGGTAGCCATTTTGGATAGACGGGAGTGCCGACTGCGTTCCAAGATTGTTCCTTTAGTTCGGGTGCAGTGGGGGAACCACCGGGAGGACGAGTCAACTTAGGAGAGAGAGGATGACACGCACATAAAGTATCCTGAACTATTATAGCTAGATATGTACTTTCTTGATTCCGAGGACGAAATCCCATTATTAGGGGGGAAGAATGTAAAACCACTTATTTTTCTCATAAATAATTAATGATGAAATATTATTTTGAAATAAATAATTAATTCTAGAAATTTGACCTATATTAATATTTTCATTCGAAAATGTCAAGTGAAAATTATTATTTAGTATGCTTGTGTGTGACTCCTTTTATGTGCATGATTTTGATATTTGCATAAAATAAAAAACAAAATACATAATCAATGTGAGACACAAACTAAAAGTGACTATTACTGACATAAATTACTCAGAACATATTTTGGGACTCATATGGACTTGTTTAGATGAATTAAGCCTTTAAAAATGGTCCCGGGTCAATAGAAAATAGGTTGGGTAACTTTTGGGCTCATTGGGTTATGAATTCGGGTCCGTTTGGGGTGCCAAAGTTGGGCTTTAGACCCAACTCGGGATTAACAGTAATTGAGTGGTTAAGTGGGGGTAAACCACTCCCCCATTATCACAAAACAAAACCCAAAGTAGCAGCCACGGGAGAGAGAAGGGAGAAATATCAAGAGAAGGAAAAGAGGAAGAACAAAGGGGAGAATCAAGGGAGCTACAAGTGAAATCCTCTTACAATTTTTAAGGCAAGAATTTCTTGCTTAACTTATGTCCTATAATGTATTTCTTGATGTGTAATGTTTATTCCCTTTAGAATTTCTGGAAATTTGGACTTAGTACAGTTGATTTAATTATGAATCTCACATGTAGAGGATAAATTCCTGTTTAGAATGTATTCCAGAAATTAGGTATTTAAAACCTGGAATATTTATGGTAGTTCAATGATTTGATGTAGAAAACATCTTTATAAATTCTAGATTGAAAGAATAGTATGAAACCAGTATTAAATGCCCATGAATTGAATTGTATGGAACTGAAATTTAAGGATAGTTTGTTATTAAGAATCCGTGGTAAACACTGAAATCTCTGGGATTTAATACCTCATGTATAGATTTTGATTTGGGGTTTAAACGTACGAAATTATGGGTTAAGGATTGGAAATTTTGCATGTTGTTCTAGGTTAAACTGTATTGAATCTGGGACGAACTGTGAATGGAGAACGAAGTGGGGGAAGAAGGGGGAGGTCGCTCAAGCGACCAGGGGAATCGTTCAATAGACATTACACGTCGCGCGAACGACCCCTGTAGTTGTTTGAGTGACGCCGGTGTAATTTCCCTTTTTGGATTGGTTTAAACTTATCCTTATAGGAGCTTGGCTCCTTACCTTGATTAAAAACATTATATTGACTTTGACATACTCTGAGAGTAGCAGTTAAATTAAAATGAAGAAAATTAATTAAGAGTTAAATAAAATGGTGTGCTACATTTAATTAAAAATAATTACCAATAATTGGAGGTTAAGTAATTATTTAATGGAATGTAAATTAATAATTTATTAGACCGCAAATTAATAATAAATGGAAATGTTAAAATTATGAGATGGACTTTTAAGGTAATTATAGAGAAATTGCCTATGCATATTAGAGTAATAATAATATGTAGAATTATGTATTTATGTGGACATACCAACATTCGTGGACTGTCCTATCGACTAGGGAGTTCGCGCGTTCGAGCGCCGTACCACATGTCGACACATGTGGGCTCAACGATGTGTATGCCATATAGGTACTACGTGGAGGCTCCACTCGCTGGAGGTAAGTGTTGGTGCTAATCGTTCCTGTATCATCGTTGGGTATGGGCCGTATATAGGTGTCCTGCGTAGGGACCACCCCCAATGTTTATGTGTGCTTGTGATATCCGCTTAGGCATAAGATAATTCCTCCGGACTTACCGATAGAGCATGAATAGACACCAATGGTAGATACCCTTGTGTGTCAAATATATGAAAGGACATATATTATTAATTGACCGGACTTGAATTGAATAACTTTAATTGTCTAAGAAAAAAAGATAGGCAATATTTATATATGCAATCCTATAATGCATAATAGAGGTTTATGCTCTTTTGAAAGAACCATGAGACTAGAATAATTGACTGTTGGAAGTTAAATGTAGGAATTACATTCAAATGATTTATTACTGGTATCCTCGCTTATAAATTTAGATGTTGTCACCATTCATTAAATGGGAATTTTGTTGGGAGGCAAATATTATCACATTTAGATGAGAGATGGGGTGTTTGCAACACCCTGTAAATTCAAGGACCTTTAATTTAATTATAATTGAGAGAAATTTATCGGGAGGAATTAAATTCACGATTTGGGAAAATTTTAAATTGGAGGATTTATTTAAATTGGCAAATTGAGATTTAATTGTTCGGATTATTTTTGTGTCGCATTTTTTTCATGTAAAAATATTGGAAAATATTATAAATTAATTCAGATGGCAATTCTGAGTGCACGGTTGAGTCCGGATGGATCAAAATATTTGGAAAAGAGTACTCATGGATAGTAAATGGGTCTCGGGTATTTTTAGACATATTTAAGCCCACATAAGAGTTTTTGGGCCCTTTTTATACAACCCACGAGCCTAAAAATGGGATTGAGTTATTAAACCCTAAAAGTGAGAGGGTGAGGCAGCCATAACACATTTTAAAAAACCCTTATAGAGAGAGAAAGTGGGTGCAAGTAGGAGAAGCCATGGGAGCCAAATATCAAGAACAAGTGTGTGGGCTCTTCATCAAGTCATCCTCATCTACATCAACAGATTCAGACGATATGAACCCTAAGGCAAGTAGTTAAACTTGCTTTTGATTAATAGAATATTTTTATTAATAACATAGTGGGTGTGGGATAAATGCCATGTTCTTGAATTAGTTTAACACATAATCTGGGTGAGCTAGATTTAGATGTTAATTCTGTGAAAGAATTGAGGAGTTTAAATTTCTGGGCCTTAAATTTATGGGGAATTTAATTAATATTTGGGACTTCAAATCTTGGATTTTGGATAATTGTAAATTGTTGTTGTCATTCATGATATAGAATTATGGGTTTGTAACATTCTGTAATGGCAGATGGATTTTGAGGGTGACGATGGGGGAGAGAGAAACTAGGGTCATTAGAACAACCTGGTTTTTGGTTCGAACGACAACCATAGTCATTCAAATGACAGGCCAAACTGTTCTAATGAGGTGACTTTTTTTGATATCTTTATCCCTTCCCATGTTTTCGGCGCTAGTTTAAATTCTTGGGTTACTGTTTTGGGATTGTGTGATCTTTGAGCTATAGTTATGGGTTTAAAATGTGGGAGATATTTTATAGGATAATTAGAGTGTAAATCCCATGGGTAAAGTAGGGTTTAAAAAGAGAAATTTATAAAAGTTAGATTAGTAAGTGTGCTAGACTTATTGAGAGGAATTTTGAATAATGAATTGTGGATATTATATTTTCGGGCCAAGTGAGTGAGTCCGGGTAGATTGGTTGAGTGACGCCAAGATAATAAAATTAACTAATATGTGGTTGATTCAATTTGAGTTAGAAGATTGAATCGGGTATAATTTTGGGGCTAGTGCTACGGGGGCTTAGGCACGGATTCGATCGAATTAATTTATTATAGGGTTATATAATAAATTATGGAATATCCAAAAGATAAAAAAGGGTGTTAACCTTAAATATGTGGGATTTGAGGAATAAGTTCAACAATATGAAATTTCGGACCAAAGGAGCAAGTCCGGGTAATTTAGTTGGGTGACACAACTCGAGTGAGAAATTCATAATTGTGGAAATGATTTAAACATAAAGTCGATATATGGACTTGAGAATGTCAGGTTAGTGTTACGGTAATTATGCACGGATAGCCTGGATGAATTAAATATATATATATATATATATATATATGCGGTGATGTGTAGTATATATATTTGTGTGATTTATAAATATTTGTGTGGATAATATTTATAGGAATACATACCCCTCTAGTGCTATCATGGGAGGTTGCGTGATGTGGGTGAATCCCCTCACTTGAGGAGCAAGGTGAGTATAGTCCCCAGGTCATAGTATCTATAGTTAGGGGTGAGATGTCTTGGGTATGAGTCGATCTCATTTTCAGGGAAAACTATGGCCGCCTCCACTACATTTATTTTATTTTCTGATTCGGGGAACTAACCGTATCAGGGGTTCAGGTGGATGAGTATACCTGAAAATGATAGCATTTTAGAGAACATCCGGTGAGTACATACTCGAGGAGATGGATTATATATTTACAACATGTGTGTGAATGTTGTAACATGATGGCACGTATATATGGTGTAGATATTTATATACGGGTAAAATACTAGATGTGAATTGTATTGATATTTCATATAACTTGTGAGAATGTTATATGATCTCAAATGAGAAATGATTAATTAAGTTAATGTGTTAAATAACTTATAAATCGTATATTAAACGTACTCAGGCTAGAGTAGTGTGACATAAAGGATATATTGAAGAACTATTTATGGGGTAGTTAACTAGGTGGGTCGTATAGAATAGCGTTAGGCATGCACAATAGTTGAGGGGTGAGCTGGTCCTCAAGGGAGTGCGACACTAACTTAAATATGAAGAGAATTCGTGCATTTTAATTTACTGCAATTTAATTCACTTGCTAAATATTTTTAAATTGTTTTGGGTTCTAACACTTGTTATAAAATATTTTCAAAACCTTTTAGTTGTCCATCCACGAGGACGAATGAATTTCTCTATTCCAGGGTTATGCAGCTACAGTTTATGTGGATATTGCGGGATTTTGACTTATCCGCTTCATTCATTTCATTCCTAGTGTAGGATGTAGTTAGTATTTCATTTGGGCATGTCGCCCTAGTTATTCATTTTGTTCCAGTCAGATGATGTACTCATTTTTTTATTCTTGTGCTGTATATTTTTGGATTTGGGTTTTGTAGTCGGTGGTTTTCTCGGCAAGGATTGTAATTATTCATTTTTAGTATTGTTTGAATTAATGATTGTGTTAATGGTTTATCATATATTCTTTCGCACGTTGTTAGTATTGTTTAATTAAAAAGATCAAATTTGACACCGTTGCTTTTGAATACTTGGTGGTTGGTAAGTTTTAGAAAGTGTTCGACAGTGATGCTAAGAATGAACCAGATGAGATTCTTGTTTAATTTGATATAGGACTTATCATCCGGTATTTTATTAGGCAGGGTGTCACAGTGTTATGCGCATATGAGTGACGAAATGGGGGATAATTATTGTGCATCAACTGTTTTATTGTTTCATAAATTATTCAAGTTAATTATTGCACACCTCGGGCTCTGACCCAAATTTAAATATTTTCTCCCCCAGGTGCTCCTCGACAAGGATAGTTGGATTGTGCTGTAGTAGTCCCATGATTTCACTTACTCTACAGATTCAGATTCAGTTGCTTCTAGCATAGGTGATTTTCAACTTCAGTTATTTATTGTTTGGAATATTTGTAAGGGCATAAGCCCGATACTCTTTTCTTTTTATGTAGGTTGGGATTTTATTACTCTAGTTGGATTTTATTATTATTATTATGGTGGTTTGGATTATTGGATTCTTGTGTATGTGTTCTTCATTTTAAGAATATGCAAAAGTTTTGGAAAATAACTTGTTTGTATTTACTTTTGTGCTAAGAATTGTATTAATTGACAAGCAAGCCCTATCTTCGGCGTATCGTGCCTGGCCAGCGTTTACGTGAGAAATAGGGGTTGGTACAGAAGTTGTATTTTTTTTACCAAATACGAACACGTCTTAATTAAACACGACATGAAACAAGTATAAAAAATATATCGTTTTCCTGTTAGGTATAAAATAATATTCCATCTTGTGTCGTGTTCGTGTAATGTAAAAAAAATGAACTCTAATCTATCGTGTCATGTCGCATTTTATTTGGGTCGTCTTAGTTTTAGGAAAAAATAAAAAGATTTCATGTCGTGTAACTGTGTTGTGTTCGTGTTCGGTAAAAAAAATATGATTTCGTGTTGCGTGCATATCGCTTTTATTTGGGTCGTCCTCATGTTAGCTAAAAAATAAGATTCTGTATTGTTAATGTAACAACCCGTCCTTTTTGGAGATGATTAAATTCCATATTTGGGTGTAAATTGGAAAATTGGAGAATTTCTCGGAATAGTGATTTTTGGGATTTTCAAGGATTGGATGATTTTCGATGGGGGTTGTATTTACTTTTGGGATTAAGTAAATGAATTGGAGTATTTTAATAATGTGTCGTCGTTGGGTAAAGCGACAGAAGATGATATTTTAATGGGAATACCGCACTTATTTGTGTTGGGTTAAAATAGTGATTTGTGATCAAGTACCTCAGATGGAATTTTCGACTGCGCCGTGAGTCTCGGAATGGCCGAGATAGTCGGAAAAGAGTGTCTGATTGTCGAAATTGAGTTTCGAGAAATTTTAGAGTTAAAAGTCGTTATTGGGTTTTAAGGGTATAAACCCTTTTCTCCTTATATAAGGAGGGAGAGAGGGAGAGAATAGAAATAAAAGAGAAAGAAAAGAGAGAAGAGAGAGAGGAAGGAAGAAAGTGGAGAGAAAAAGGATATTTCGGGCCAAAATCCGCTGGATTCGACTTGGGGTCGTCGGATTTCATCCTCCAAGAAAGTGTTTACTTGCTTTATTTACTTTTGAGCATAAATCTCATATCGTAGTTTGGTAACAATAAACCTTAAAGATTTTGGGTTGGGTTTCCGTGGATAAAATGGGTTTTCGGGAGTTAAAACGAATAAACCCCAATAATTTTCTAATCGGAGAAACTTAGAAATTAATCAAAATTAATTGGTGATTTAGGGTTCTAGGATGTTTAGAACCCTTATTATATGTGTATTTGTAGTTGGTTGAGGTTGTAGGATGTCGGGCGAGGCGAAAAAAGCTTGGGAGAAGCTTTAATGGCCGAAACAGCTTCTCGGATAAGAAGTTGCCCGTCATGATGGATCGATCAATCATGGGCGATCGATCGATCGAACCATCAATCGATCGAGGGCCATGGGTCGATCGATCGACCCCTTTTGAAGTTAGGTAATTTTCCTAAGGTGAGTTGGATGAGATGAATTCCAATTCTAATTGATTCGAGGTTAATTTTTAGATATCATAAGGGATCCTTTAAGAGTATATAGTCCTCCAATTGAGGGAATTAGGAGGGCAAGGTGAGGGTTTTAAATGTATAACCCTTAAACTATATTTTTGAGGAAAATAGAATAATTGTAGATTTTGAAGGTTTAGGGTTCCTAAGTTAGGGTGGGGACCTCTAGGTGATTATATGGATGAGATGTAGTCCTTGGGTTCATGGAAGTGAAATCCATAACCCACTAAATTTAAGTTGTTCGGGGAAGGATAATCCCCGGGGATATTTCAGTGGGCATTTAGGCCTATATAGTTATGCGTGTAGGGAAACATAACTACATCGATTATGGTTGGGTAAATCCTATGAGAGGATTAGGATGAAATTTGGGAATATAGATATATATATTCTCTTATTGAGAATTTGTATAATTGGAAATACTTTGGGTATAGTATCATGCGTATATGAATTCATGATTATGATTCTTTGAGAGAATCTTTGGGATTATTGGTCATCACTAGATGTGATTGGCAATTATGGCCATTTATATATATATTCGAGGAGGAATATATAGTGTATATATATATATATATACACTATGTGATTAAAGTATATATATGATATGACGTAAATGACTTTTGAAAATGTAAAAGTGAATCTTTTCAAAATAGAAAAGAAAATGATTTTCATAAATGATAATTTATGTATACACACCTCTCTAAATCGCTATCATAAGGCAAGTTCGCACTTGTGGTGAAGTCTACTGGCTAATGAATGCAGGGAAATATAGTCCCAAGCCATATGAGCGATTATTATATGTTTTTCTGCGATGGTGAGGTAATTCTGGGTGTGGTTATGACTCTCCCGCAAGCATATGGCCGCTTCCCGACGTCTTGCGTTGTAGGATCCCAGGTTGTCTTGATGATAGGCCCTGGAAGATGATATCCATTTAGGGGCGCGCATAGTGGGAAAACCCGGACGGGCGGTCTTAGAAACGTTATATGATATGTAATATAACTATTTTCAATAATGTGGGACATTATTGATGTTAAAGCAATTTATGATAATAAAATGGCTTTAAATACATTTCCTGGACGGAAGAAGGGAAATGGGAGCATATGAAATGAAAATCATTTTTATGATAATAAAATTGGCTTTTAAATACATTTCATGGATAGAAGAAAGGAAATGGAAAGTTTTGAGATAAAAAGAAAATGAAAATAAAGTAAACCTCAGTCCGGGAGATATATCCGGATATGCATTATAAAGATGAATATCGAGTAAATGAATTCTCATTCCGAGAGATATATCTGGAAGTGTAAAATGATATGTATATAAAATATGAGTATGTATAAATCGAGTACTGAGGGTCTAATGGATCCCAACGATCGACCTTGCCGCGTAGTAGTGTATCGGGGGGTTCCTTGTTTGGATTTCTCTTTGCGAGACACCCCACGTACGAACATGGCTTAATGTTGAGACTGGGGAGAAGTTTAACCTTTAGTGCCCTAATATTGGGATTTCTTATATATATATATATATCTTTCGTGTACTGAGGATCTAATGGATCTCGACGATCGACCTTGCTCCGTAGTAGTGTATCGTGGGGGTTCCTTGTTTGGATTTCGCTCTGCGAGACACCCCACGCACGAACATGGCTTAGTGTTGAGACTGGGGAGAAGTTAGCCCTTAGTACTTG
Source organism: Sambucus nigra (assembly GCA_949130495.1). Classification (NCBI taxonomy): domain Eukaryota; kingdom Viridiplantae; phylum Streptophyta; class Magnoliopsida; order Dipsacales; family Adoxaceae; genus Sambucus; species Sambucus nigra. The sequence continues at coordinate 15,671,423 of OX422219.1, read as the reverse complement.
GACTAACTACGGTGGTTAGTTAGGAGATGGGTGATGGATTAGTTAGGCAGCGTAGCTTAACTAGGATGTTTAAAGGGATGCGTTAGGTGTGCACTGTTAGAAGAGAGGTGGGAGGCATCTCATGGGAGTGCGTTACCAAATTTAAATATGAGATAAACCTTTTTCTTTAAAAATAAGGCATTTATGCACTTGCTAAATATTTTCAAAACTCAGGCTCTGACCCGTTTATCTACCTTTCCCTCTCTTGCTATATATTATATATTATATATTATATAGGTGTCCAGATGCATGGACGCTTGGATGACACTTCTTTCGAGTCATACGTCAGCTACAGCAGCTGTGGATGCATGCAGGTTCTCGATAGATGCTTCCATTCTTGTAATCTAGATAGGAGGTATTGTATAAACATTTGGGTTAATAACCCAACAACATTTATTTATTCTTTTCCCGCCTTTTAGTGCGGCATTCGATATGGTTGTATATTTTGACCGAGTGTTTGGTTATTTTATTTCATTTACGCAAACTATGTGGATGTTTTATTTGTAGTTGTTTAAAAAGAGTAGTTAAGTAAAATTTTGATGCTAGTCTAATAGGTTATTAGTAATTAAAATGGATTTTCGACAGTGATGCTAAGAATGATATATATGAGACTCATATTTTAATTTGATATAGGTGTGATCGCCCGAAATTTTATTAGGCTGGGTGTCACAGATGGTATCAGAGTATCACGTTCTAGTGTCCTTAGGAATCTGTGCGGACGTACTACGCTTTCAGCGTTGCTCTCGATTTGATATAGAGCCTCAGGATTAGGATTGTTGATTTCTCTTGTAAGATTTCGTTCTCCTGTCATATTATAAGATTATAGAAATATTTTGCGCGCTCATTTGATATTCGTGTGCGGGGCTTGGATGGCAACATGAGGTGGGGCTTAGCTGGAGCAGCTGGTAGAAGTCGGGAACGAGGACCGTAGTGGAAGTCACTTCCTTTGTAGTGTTTGTTAAGGATTATTGCAACGACTACTAAAGTATAGTAGTTATGAGTATCGCTGTATCACCGTAGTAGAGAGTGGTACTAAAGTTGAATTTTCCAGTGACTCTAAGGGTTTGAAAGGGATCTTACGGATAGTTTTAACCGTGAGTCCCCATAATTTAGCAGGAATGTAAAGAATGCAGTTTATGAATTATCCACCTAAGGATCAACCAGAGGCCGACGGTGAATAACGAGTATTATGGAGAATGTGTGTATCCATGGACCCCATTGGTGGACATCCACCCGGGGAATTCATTGAAATAAGGTTGAAGCTTGTAGTAGAGTTTCCTTTTAACGGAGAAGTTAAGGGGACTAGTAAGATAATTGTAAGGAGCAAGGTGAAGTTATTATTATGAGTTTCACCTTAAAAGAAAGAGGTATAATTGGCGTGTCTAGATAAAGTCGCGGTGTTTCATTAGCCCTAGACTCGTGTGTGTAATTTGAGTTTTGTGGCGGTCTCGATAACATTATATAATGTAGGCCTATGTGTTTTTCGCGGTAGCGGAATTTTATTTTCCTTCATTCGCCATAAAGGCGGATGTTGATATTTTGAATATATATATATATATATATATATATGGTTTGTGACACTCGTTTTATTATGTGTTATACGAGTATGGTAATATGGTGAGTACAAAAAGGTTATGGTATATTCGGAGCGATAGCAGGATAATGATGGCAAGACTATCGTGTCCGCAGTTCCAGGGTGGAATGGGTTATGGTTACGATATCTCACCTGGATACAGGTTGAGTTCGCCTTTATGATGTGCATGGATAGAACTTCGATGAGCAGAGGTTTCATTATTGTGATTTGAGTATGTGGCGACCTTATAGAGGTGATTTGAGGTGTGCCCGGTTAATTGCTGAGCTGTGAGTTTAAGCTCATTATTGATTGCGTAAGGACTGAGTGTTGTACGAGCGCTTGGTGGTATGTCTCCTAGATAGATACGGGAGTTTAGACCACATTGGGTTAAAAGAGAGGATAGGATTATCCCGGTTGGATATTCGAAAATAACGGACCTCCATGACGAACAAAGTTAAGTAGTAGTGTGTGGAGGGGTTCCTTGTTTGGATTTCGATTTGCGAGACACTCCACGCATGAACCTTAACGGCGTCGGGAGTGGAGAGATGTTATAGGATGCAAGGATGTGGGTTTTGTTGATAAGTCGTATAGTGTGAATGAAACACTATAGACTATGAGCCGTATGATAATGGTATGCTTATGGAAATATTGTGATATGGAAAAGCACTAAAGTGGTCCTCTCACCACAAGTGGGTGGGTGAAGTAGGACTTAGAGAAATTGACTTGAGGATTATAGCCAGGCCTTAATGAAAAGGCAAATTTTGGGAAAATATATTTAGGGTATGATGTACGTAGTGCTTTTACAGAGAGTTGATACCTTGGTTAGTTAGATTTCCTTTTCGTATAGGTGGAAGGATAGAATAGTAGAAATGCGCTCGTAGGTTAGCGTGGTAGGATTTAGGACGTCCCGCTGGTGTGCCTTAGGTCGCTATATCTTGATGATCGACAACGCGAGGGAGTAGTGTAACGAGAGGGTTCCTTATTTGGATTTCGCTTTGCGAGACGTCCCACACATGAAACCAAGCAAATGTCGGAAGTTGAAATAGGACTTGGGCACTAGGGTTATATTTAGGATTATACTTATTTTGTGGAGGTAGGGTAACGCTTAGACCGTAGCATTATTAGGAAGTAAGTTCGATAGAGTTAGTGGCGCCGATGTAAGGAAAATTGCATTTCGCAGGTTGGGAGGACCCATGTGTGAGTATTACACCGAGGAAAGGAGGCCCTTATTTATAGAGAATGTTACGTGTCGGACGTTCGAAATGGGCGTGCATATGTGCACGGGTTAAAAAGGTGTATGGGCACCTTAGTAAGTTGGTTTATATAGCGCCTGAAATAAAAGGGGCGTAGTATATAAAGTTGAAGCTTTGCGAGATGTTAGAGCGGTAGTTATAGACTCGTTTCTCTTATTGGCAGCAAGAGAAGCCATCGGAGTAATGCGTCGTTGTTGTGCGTTAGTAGGTAGAATTTAGATGAGCTTATCGTGAAGCTAGTACATTCGGGTACACCTTGAGATAGGTGGAATATGGTAAGGACCATCGTGTTAGCACCTTTTGATTTTTGGGGTACTAAGACGTAGTGGAATTTATGATCGTAGGTTGGTGGTATAGGTTATATCCGAATTTCTAGGACGAAATTCCATTGTAAGGGGGGAAGTATGTAACAACCCATCTTTTTTGGAGATGATTAAATTCCATATTTGGGTGTAAATTGTAAAATTGGAGACTTTCTCGGAATATTGATTTTTGGGATTTTCAAGGATAGAATGATTTTCTATGGGTGTTGTATTTACTTTTGGGATTAAGTAAATGAATTGGAGTATTTTAATAAAGTGTCGCCGTTGGGTAAAGCGAGAGAAGATGATATTTTAATGAGAATACCGCATTTATTTGTGTTGGGTTGAAATAGTGATTTGCGGTCAAGTACCTCAGATGGAATTTTGGACTACACCGTGAGTCTCGGAATGGCCGAGATAGTCGAAAAAGAGTGTTCGATTGTCGAAATTGAGTTTATGTGGACAGTCGGAATGGCCGAGATAGTCGAAAAAGAGTACCTCAGATGTATAAATCGAGTACTGAGGGTCTAATGGATCCCAACGATCGACCTTGCCGCGTAGTAGTGTATCGGGGGGTTCCTTGTTTGGATTTCTCTTTGCGAGACACCCCACGCACGAACATGGCTTAGTGTTGAGACTGGGGAGAAGTTTAACCCTTAGTGACCTAATATTGGGATTTCTTATATATATATATATATATATATATATCTTTCGTGTACTGAGGGTCTAATGGATCTCGACGATCGACCTTGCTCCGTAGTAGTGTATCCGGGGGGTTCCTTGTTTGGATTTCGCTCTGCGAGACACCCCACGCACGAACATGGCTTAGTGTTGAGACTGGGGAGAAGTTAGCCCTTAGTTCTTAGACTAACTACGGTGGTTAGTTAGGAGATGGGTGATGGATTAGTTAGGCAGCGTAGATTAACTAGGATGTTTAGAGGGATGCGTTAGGTGTGCACTGTTAGAAGAGAGGAGAGAGGTATTTCATGGGAGTGCGACACCAAATTTAAGTATGAGATAAACCTTTTTCTTTAAAAATATGGCATTTATGTACTTGCTAAATATTTTTAAAACTCGGGCTCTGACCCGTTTTTCTACTTTTCCCTCTCTTGCTATATATTATATATTATATAGGTGTCCAGACACAGGGATGCCTGGATGACACTTCTTTCGAGTCAGACGTCAGCTGCAGCAGCTGTGGATGCATGCAGGTTCTCAATAGATGCTTCCATTCTTGCAATCTAGATAGAAGGTATTGTATAAACATTCGGGTTAATAACCCAACAACATTTATTTATTCTTTTCTCGCCTTTTAGTGCGGCATTCGATATGGTTGTATATTTTGACCGAGTGTTCGGTTATTTTATTTCATTTCAGTTTCATTTACGCAAACCGTGCGGATGTTTTATTTGTAGTTGTTTAAAAAGAGTAGTTAAGTAAAATTTTGACGCCATCCTAATAGGTTATTAGCAATTAAATTTAATTTTTGAGAGTGATGCTAAGAATGATCCATATGAGACTCCTATTTTAATTTGATATAGGAGTGATCACCCGGTATTTTATTAGGCGGGGTGTCACAGTTAAGTGTCGTATCACGTTTTCACTTAGTTATGGTGGTGTTTGGAAAAAAAAATCGTGTCGTGTCACTTTTATTTGAGTCGTTCAAGTTAGGTAAAATTATCTTGAATTGTGTCCTGTTGTATCTTAAATTGCTATGTGTTTATGTTAGGGGAAAAAATATTTTTTGTCGTGTCCCTTTCGTTTGAGTCGTGTTCGTGTTATATAAAGAAAAAAATGTGCCTTGTTATATTTTAATTGAGATGTGTTCGTGTTTGGTAAAATAAAAAAATTGTGTCAATTGATTGTTTAGTAGTTCACTTTTGAGACTAAAATTTTCCAAAATGCCCCTCATTCATTACCAAACACCTACTATTTATGAAAAAAAAATATATTTTTTATTTTAAAAATAGTTCCTTATTCTTTTCTAAGTTAGTATTTTTATGGAATATTTAAAAGTTTTTTTAATTTTTATTATTTAATTATTTTAATCAATTACAAAAGTTAAAGAGTGTATTTTTGTGAAAGATACATTTTTTAAATTACTATAAAAACATTTTTTTAATTAAACAGTTAAAATATATATTTTTTATTGTACGAGAGAAGATTGTTGAAGGAAACAAATTTTTTATTTCAAATGAGATAGTCTTTGTATGTGATTTGAGAATGGAGAAAAGGTACATCTTATATTTTAATTTGAAACAAATATTTTATTTCAAAATTTTCACCCATTCTTTTTCATTTGACTTTAGTGCCTCTTATTTTTTTGTCCATTAGCGCGCCACATTATTCTGTCCACTTCCCTTCAGACGCGCACCTATTACCTACATACAAACTAAGAGACTATTCAAAAACCAAATATTAATACTCTAGTACCTACATAATAATACCCTAGTACCTAAACGTGAGGGACAAACTATCGTGCATCAATTTGGTTAAAAAAAAAAAACTATAGTGCATCTTTTATCTTTTATTTTTTTACATAACAATACCCTAGTACCTAAACGTCACGACAAACTATAGTGCCTCATTTTGAGAAGTGTAGTTTTCCATTTGCAAAGGTGTATGGGTTAGTGGGTCCGTGGAGGACAGTTGTCTCTTGTTGCACGTGGTTTGTCTACCCTTTATCTTTGATGGTTTTTTTTCCTATGGTCGTTTTGAGATGGTATAATTTAATTGAGGCTGGGTTGTATCAGTTTTTAGGTTTGGTTGTTTGTTCTATTGGGTTAGGTTGTTTGTTGAGTTTCTATGGCCTGCGTGCCTTTGGTTGTTCGGCTTGTGTGCCAGTTGGTTTGGGCTTATATGTAGGATGTGTTTGTTTGGGCTGTATTGTTGTAACTTTTCTTAGGATTTTTGTCTTTGGCGTTAATATATTTAAATTTCACCCCCCCAAAAAATATAGTCCATATTTTATTTTTTTTCCAATTGACTTTAGTGCATCTTTTACCATTCCGTCCCATTTTTTCCTACAAGAAACCTGTCCAAAAACCAAATAATAATAGCCTAGTACCTACATACAAATTATCAGAGGCGAACCTAAACGTTATGGACCCACGCCATCATGGCAAAAGCAAAGTACACGTGAGGAAATTCTCAATATGGGACAAGAAACAATAAACAAGGAGTAAGGGGGGAAGAATTAAAAACGAACACCTACGATGTGGTCCCCAAGCGGATGGAGACATATTGTGAAAATGACTTGTCTAGACTCATAGACCACTGCTATAACTAATCGGAATAAGAAGACAAGGGAAGTGGGTAAATCCCCCACTGACAGGGGACAACATGCCACCCACGACTAGACAACACCAAACCAGAAAGATAAGATTACTTTTAATCAAAAGACCTATGCATGTAATTCCAACGCTATCAGCGTCTCGAACAGTACAGTCCTAGACAAATAAGTCAAATAAGACAAGGGAATAACATTGGGATGGAAGTGGCAAGGAACATAATTACTCCCAATAGGCAAATAAGACAAGGGAATAACCAACCACTTTAACTACTACCAATGAAAAACAAACATAGTACAAAAGAACGTCTTGGTATTTTCAATAAATTTTTTTTTATAAAACATCATCTTTTATAAAAGCACGTATATAATATTTAGGGGGAACCCCTAGTCCCACCCCAAAATATTTTCCTCCCACTCCACTTTCAACTTAAACACCGAAATGACTAAAGTATGCTTCTATATAGATAACTTAGGTTGAAGAGATTATTAATACATTTATTTATAAAAAAATGTTTGAACAAATATAATATTTTGTCAAAAATCCATTATTTATTTGAAAATAGATAACATTTTGAAAATAAAAAAGCATAATATTTTGAATATAAACAAATATAATATTTCGAAAAATAATTTGGAATATTCTGAAAATACATAATATTCAGGAAAAAAACATAATATTATTTTTTTATAGAAGTGGAAGTTAATAAAAAAGCTGTGATATTATTTATTTAAAAAAATGAACATTATTTTTACAAAAAAAATGTTGACGATAATTATATAAAACAAAAATACTGGACAACATGTTTTTTAAAGAAAAAATGGTCGGAACTTTTATTATAAACTATATTTTTTGAAAACCTTATTTTTTTCAATTTCTTATAAAACATAACTTTTTTATAAAGCTGTATTTTTTTGTAAAAAATTCAGTTGTCACATTGATATATTACTAATTTTGTATTTTATACTTTAACTCACGACAAGACACAAATAGCAAAATTTATAATTTTCACACCATATTAAATACAACATGACGCGAATAACATGAGTAAAGTTATGAATTTAATATTGTGTCACATATACAAAAATTTTCGTGTGATATTGTATTCAATTTTGTCTGAAAAGTATAAATCACGCCATTCGTGTCGTATCGTGTATTAAAGTATAGTTTATCAAAATAAAAAAATTAGTAATTTATCAAAATCTCTGCTTATTTTTTTACAAAAAAAAAATACAGTTTTATGAAAAAGTTATGTTTTGTTAAACTTTGTAAAAAATAATTGTTTCAAAAAATTTAAGTTTATAATAAAAGTTTCGTCCAGTTTTTCTTTATAAAAATGATGTCCATTTTTTTTTATTTGATATAGTTATCGTCAACATTTTTTTATAAAAAGAATGTTCATTTTTTTATATAAATATCAAAACAGCTTTTTATTAACGTTCGTTTCAATAAAAATATAATAATTCATTTTTTAAAATAAATAACTGACTATTTTTTTAAATAAAAAACAGACTTTTATGATTTTTATATTTTTATAATATTAAAAAAATTATTTTCCTGAATATTTGGATTTTTATATTCAAAACATTATTTTTTTTATTTCCAAAATATTATGTATTTAAAAATAGATAATAAACTTTTAACAAAATATTATATTTTGAAAGTATACATGTATGGAATGACAATTTAGTTATTTAAGTGTTTAAAGTTGAAAGTGAAGTGAGAGAAGAATGTTTTGGAGCAGGAATAGTGGTTCACTATTGTTGATGTAAAAAACTAGATTCGATCTAATTATTTTAATCACAGATAAAAAATGAATAAGTAAATGAGACAAAGATTTTTAAAGTGGTTCAGCCTTGTAAGAATGACTTACGTTCACTGTTTTTGTTATTACTAACTGTTTGTTTGGAATTCTCAATAATGAGTTTTACCAAGAAATTCTGAGTCCCCTTTTCATGAGGATGTTACAAGGTATTTATAGCCTTGAGGCTGTACATGTGAAAGAATGATGTGCTGTATTTTGGCAGCCGAATATATCTGTGTAGCATTAAATGCACATTTAATGCGTAGTTGTCTTCTGGCATACTTGACGCGCACGCAACAAGTATTTGAGTTGCTCGGACCGCCTTGAGTTGCTCGGACAGCTTTGAGTTGCTCGGACTAATTTAGTTGCTTGGATCTCTTTAAGTTACTCGGACCTGTGGAGTTCCTCCAACCTTATTCATCAAAAGTCTTTGTATTTACCATGTGAATGGACACATGTCTTCATATGATTGATCCATGTCAGCAGATTAAATTTGGTATCAATAGAAGCCCCCAATGTTTCACAGTTCGAGGTTGAGGAGGAGTGTGGAACATTCTTCTCGAAATATGATGCTTTTAAGTAGTCATCCCAAATTTTAGGAATGTTTTCCTTGTATTTAATTCTTCTTTGAGTTCATAGAATCGAACTTCATGGATATTTTGAATTTTTTCCACCTACTTTGGTTTTTGAGCCCCTTTTTCTCCTTTTAGCCACCGGTAACGCAAACGTATTTTTCTATAATCATTACTTGTCTTCATTCCCGAGGCAAAGTATATAAGCGCTACAGAAAACTCTATCGTCCTTTACTTTTTCAAATTTGTATCTTTGGACTCTTCACCTTCTCTCTGTCTTGTGCCTTCATTTCTTCCATCGTTTGTTGACAACTGATCTCTGTTTCTTCTGTAAGATTTTCTTCCTTCTTCTTTAATTTCTTTATTCGTCATGGTTTACCCTGTTGAATCTCTAGACAAGTTTCGAACCGAGTTTTCAATCCCTCCATGGGTAATTTTGGAAGAACTCTCTAGTCCTTCTGATTTATTTTCTTTAGCTGAGAGACACTGGTTCCCTAGTATTTTTGTAGCCGAATGTGGCTTTTCTTTCCCGCCTAATCCACTGTGTTTGGAGTTTTGCCAATATTTCGATATTGTACCTGCAAAATTAGCTCCAAATACATGGAGGGTAGTTAATAGCGTATATAGATTGAATCAAATCCATGGGACTCGCTTAGGAATCCCAGAGTTCATGTATTGTTATAAATGGGTTACTAGTGATAGCACTTTTTATTTAAAAACTAGATTTTTAAATAGAGCTTTAGTCGTCAATCTCCCTGATACCAACAAGGACTATTTTGATCACGGAGTAGTGATGAAAAATTGGCAACATCCTCCTCTTGATGGAAACGATGTGTACCAAGGTCCCAAGTGTCCTCCTTATGGCAATGGGATAGGTTGTTTTTATTTTTACTTTATTTTTGAAATTATGTTCTTTTTGTGTTTGATAAAATGTTTCACTGACATTCAATTTTATTTATTACAGTTGACAGTAAAAGAAAACCCCCAAAAGATATTGATGTTAATATAAAAAGTTTAAAACTTATCTGGAGCTTGCATCAATCTATAGCTGGGGAGTATATTTGGTCGGCATCTTATTTGCTGCAGTATAAAACTTCGAGCTCGTCTTTCATTGCTTGTCCCGTAGTAGTTGACCTTTGACCCAATACCAGCTGCTGATACTAGTGTGGAAGGTTCTTTTTCAGAGTCAAATATTCCAATTGGTGATATAATGAAGAGGAGGAAAGCTCCTGCTTATTTTGACAAGTCTGCCTTTCCCGCTGTGGAGGCAAAGAAAAGCAAGAAAGATATCCCAGAAGAGGGGGTAAAAACTGCAGAGATTCCTCCTTCTGATATTGCCAAGAAAGTTAGTGAGAAGACCCCAGTGGGTTCGAGCAAGGTTGTTGAAAAGCCCCCTGTGGGTACGAACAAGACTGTCACTGTCCTGCCTGCAAGTGATGTTGTTGTCATCTCTCCAATAAAAATAACATCACTGGTTGAAGATGCTCCTGCTCCATTGAGGAGATTAAAAAAGAGTTTGTCAGAGAAACCTATTGAAACTATCCTTCAACCTTCAAATGTTGAAGGTAGTGTTCCATCCTTCATTACTCCGAGCTTCGCTGTGGGCTTCTTACAATCTTGGACTATCCCAGAAGTCCAAGACATTCAAAACACTCTCAGTCGTGAGAGAGTTACTACTTTGGCTGCTCAACACATTGTCTTTGTAAGTATTATTGATTTGAACCTTCTATCTTTAATATTATGTTCATACATTGACTTAGAATTATTTCTCTTTTCAGTTGGTGACGTGTTTCAACAACATCGTGAAGAGAGATGAAGCCATCCGAGCCTCCAGTTCCTCGGGTAGAGTAGAAAAGGCTTTTAGTGGATTAACCCAGTCTTTAAGAGATTCTCATCAGAAGTACGAGGATAATAAAGCCGCTTGGGAGAAGCATATTAAATCTGTTGAGCAAGAGAGAGATAGGGCTGTAGATGCCTCCAAGAATTTGGAGAAGAAAAATAAAGAGTATGAGGAGAAGCTTAAGAATGCTGAAGAGCTTGAGAATAAGCTTAAGAAGACTGAAGAGGAAGTTGTTAGACTTCGGGATGTTGATCGTCAGAAGCAGGAGATAGAAGGGAAAATGAAAGCTGCCGAGGAACTTCTTGCTGAGGGGATTTCCTCGAAAAAGATAAAGAGAAAAATTACGGTTAAAAAGTCCTTTAGCGCTGGCTGGGACAAAGGTCGGAACAAAGGCCTAGCTGCCATGTCCTCTCAGATGGAATTTGCTTGACTTAAATACTCCAGGGATGGATGGGTTGCAGCTTTGCAGGAGCTAAAGGTCGCTAAGAATTGTGAATTGTTTCAGCGTCATGTTCATGGTCCTCCTCCCTCTCTTGGAGAAGAAGAAGAGGACGAAGCTGCCTCAGAAGAATCTTCAATGGTAATTGGGGATCAGGCCCCTGTTGTTGAACTTCGCTTCGAGCAGCCCCATACAAAACAACATCTCTACCGAGCAGCTTTCTCTGCCCTCCGGGCAACCTATCTCTTCCTTCAAGCCTCCCGAGGAAGTCTTAGGAAGAAAGGAGAAGGTGTAGAGTTGTTAGGACCTTTCTCTTTGCTTTTTTTTAAAAATGTAATTTTGGGCTATGTACTTCTTTTTGTGATGTAATAAAATTGGAAGTTTTGGTTGTTCATATTAACTCTCTTCTTCTTGCTCTGCCCTTATTATTGATCCATTTTCTTCTTCTTTCTCTGTCTTTATCATTATTGATCCTGTTTGTGGCTTCTCTTTGCTAGTTTATGGCCAGGATGGAACTATTATCAGCTCATGATACATAATTGTTGAAAAAATGCAATGACTACTTCAAAGCTGGTCATGCAGATTTGAATGAAGCTCAAATCATCGATATCCTTGGTCCAGATACTTCTGAACCAGCAGTCGAAGCCTACCAATATTTGAAGTGCTTGCTCGACCGTGCAGTTGCCAACAATGTGGCATATTATGAGATGATTAGAGATCTTCAGGGTACCATCGAGGAACTTCAACAACAATATAAGGAGTTTCGCACCCTTTTGCATCAGGGGTATGAGAAAAAATATCAACAACTAAATGCTGACAAAGGGTACGATAATTTTATAGCTGCTTACGAGAAGAAAAAGAGGATTCTAAAGGTTGAGGTTGAGGAGCATAGGCAAATCGCTAAACTATTGGAACAGGAAAATAATATTTTGTGAGAAGAGATATCTCAACTAAAATCTGCTGCATCTTCCTCGGGAGCCTTGGTCCCTGTCAATGACGAAGGTTTTTCTTTCTTGGAGGTAGAGAATGCCAACTTGCGAGATGAGTTGGAGACTTTAAAAAGGGCTGGACCCTCCTCGTCTGCTCGGGGACGAGTAAGATCTTCTTCTCGAGGACGAGACAGAGCTGCTCGGATTTCAATTGAAGAACAAAGAACCCAATCAGCTTTGGAGAATCAGGCATTCCAGTTGATGGCGAAGAATCAGGCCTTAGCAGAAATGTCCAAGAAGATTCTGAACCTCAACGAGCAACTTTCTTTACAAAGCTCTGCCTTGGAAAATAAAGAAAATATGGTGAAGAATCTTCACGAGCAGCTGAAGAGGCTAACATATCAATTCCATAAACAGCCCAGAGAGTTTTGGATGGCTGGTTACAATGAAGCCCTCTACCATCTTGATGACCGGATCCAACAATCAAATAATGAGGGGTACAAGCAAGAATGGCTGAATGCACTGGGTTTGCTGAAACTGGAGCGGGGTCACTACTTATGGGATTATTATGATCCTGGGTTTCTTGATTTGCCAGTGCCTCCTTTTAAGCCCGACATGAGTTGGATTTGTGCTCGGTCAATCCCTCAGTGCATGATCTCAAAGTACCTCGGTGATTACAGCCTCCATTCTAATTTTGACATATCTCGTCCAGAGCATTTGCTTGATAGGCCATCAGTGATGAATGTTCAAATGCTTCGAGATATAAATTTTATAGACTCTCCTTATGCTTTAGACGATCCTCCTGATGGAGTAGAACCTGTTTCAAAGGAAGAAGGGAAAAAACCAATAGAATAGGATCTTTGATGTAATGATTTCTCATGTAATATGTATTTTATTCTCTATGTAATTTGTTCTGATTTTAATGAAGAAACTTTTAGTTTTTCTCTGCAATCTTGATTGTAATTGTCTTGGAAATATTTTATAAAACATCTCTTTTATTCACTGATGAATGTGTATGTATATTTGTAAAAAGATAAAAAATGTCATGTGTTATGATAAATTGCCGACCAACCGGAGTTGGTGAAAATTCATTGTTGACCAACCGGAGTTGGTGATAATTATTTGACGACCAATCGGAGTTGGTGATATTTTTCTTCCCGACCAACTTAGAGTATAAACTTAGAGTTGGTGGTATATTTTGATTATAGTGACTTATCACTCTTTGATTCGAAGCAATGAAACGGCTTACATCCCATAATCCTGCTTAGTTTAACCAACCGAAGTTGATTGTAAATTGATTTTTCGACCAACCGGAGTTGGTGGAGATTGATTCCCGACCAACCGGAGTTGAAAGAGATTTATTCCCGACCAACCGGAGTTGGAAGAGATTTATCGACCAACCCGAGTTGGAATTTATCGACCAACCGGAGTTGGATTTTGTTCCCAACCAACCGGAGTTGGAAGATATTTATTTCCTGACCAACTGGAGTTGGAGGAGATTTGTTTCCGACCAACCGGAGTTGGAGGAGATTTGTTCCCGACCAACCGGAGTTGGAGGAGATTGATACTGAACTTGATGCATAGTGTGTAGCACTAATAATCCGAAAAAATTTCAACAAAAAGGGAGAACTGGGTAAAACATTAAATACTTTATTCATACTGAAGAAAACTTTATTTACATAGGAATCCCCAAATACTGATAATATTTGCGTAGATGATCTGCATTCCATGCATTCTTAAATTCTTCTCCCTCTAAGGTTTCAATCTTGTATGTTCCTAGTCGAACAACCTCTGTTACTCTGTAGGGTCCATGCCAGTTAGCTTCAAGTTTATTGTGCTTTTGAATTACTTTCTTTAGCACATAGTCTCCTTCCTTCAGATCGCACTTCTTTACCCTCTTGTTGTAAAACAGAGCTGTTCTTGTTGGTATGCAACATTACTGATTGTTGCTTCTTCTCTAACCTCCTCGAGCATATCTAGATCTAATCGCCTCATCAAGTCACTGATAGGAGAATTTAAATTCAGCACCCTGTGTGTGGGGAGGCCCAACTCGGCAGGTATAACAGCTTCACTTCCAAATGCAAGCATGTATGGAGATTCTCCTGTTGCTGCTCGCGGTGTAGTACGATAAGCCCACAACAAGAATGTGGATCGTTGATCCAATTTGCCTTCGCATCATCCAGTCTTTTCTTTAAATCGTTCAGTAGAGTTCTGTTCGTCCAGTCTTTTCGAATAACACGAGTAAAGTTATGAATTTAATATTGTGTCACAGATACAAACTTTTTTCGCGTGATATTGTATTCAATTTTGTGTGAAAATTATAAATCACGCTATTCGTATCTTGTCGTGTTTTAAAGTATAAAATGGAAAAATTAGTAATTTATCAAAATCGCTGCTTAGTTTTTTACCAAAAAAAAAATACAGTTTTATGAAAAAGTTATGCTTTATAAAACTTTGTAAAAAATAAAGGTTTCAAAAAATTTAAGTTCATAATAAAAGTTTCGTCCAGTTTTTCTTTATAAAAATGATGTCCAGTTTTTTTATTTGATATAATTACCGTCAACATTTTTTTTATAAAAATAATCTTCATTTTTTTATACAAATAACAGAACAGTTATTTATTAACGTTCGTTTCAATAAAAATATAATAATACGTTTTGTTTTTTTATAAATAACTGACTGTTTTTTAAAATAATTCACTGACTTTTATGATTTTTATATTTTTATAATATTAAAAAAATTATTTTCCTGAATATTAGGATTTTTATATTCAAAACATTATGTTTTTTATTTCCAAAATATTATGTATTTAAAAATAAATAATAGACTTCTAACAAAATATTATATTTTGCTCAAACTAAAGTATACATGTATAGAAGGACAATTTAGTTATTTACGTGTTTAAAGTAGAAAGTGAAGTGGGGTAAGAATGTTTTGGAGTGGGAATAGTGGTTCCCTTTTTAATTCCTCACTAACTGGTCTAATCATGTCCCATCGTGTCAAGTCGGGTCCAATTGAAACGTACGTGTCGAGTCGGGTCCAATTGAAACGTACTACTTATCTGGTTATCGTGTCGTGTCATGTCGTGAACGGGTTAAGGAAAAAAATTCATTATCGTGTCTTATCGAATTCAAGTTCACTGAATTCTTATCGCGTCATGTTAGATTGTGTGAAAATATGATCCGTAGGCCTGTTTTTCCACTTCACTCGAAGACACACAACACACTCCTCCAAAATCTTGAAAAAGACAAATCTTTTTATTACAAACAAAATGCTCCCATGCAATTTGATAGTAAAAAATAAGAAAAGTTAAAAGTAAGAACAGTAGCGACTATGCTCCCGGCTGTAAAGGACAACTCCATTAACAATCAATTTATAAGTAAAAAAACCAACCCTTTTTCTCCTATACCTCCTCAAGCCTTATTCCTTTGTCTTCAGAACTCATGTAGCCCTTTGAATGAATGCAGATCATACATGGTTAAAAGGCACCACCACGAACAATTCAATAGGCCTAATAACGAAAACTAATACAAATTTAACATTCACATTTTGTAGACAAAAAAACCATTTACAAATAACTGACAACAACAACAAAAAGTATTTTCTTATACGATTTAAGATCCACAAAAAGAATAATTAATATAATTAACAACATAAGCCCAAAACATTACAACTTGGGATGACTCGTAATGTATTCAGTAAAATACGCCACAATCGTTGCATCTATTTTTTTTTAAAACAAATGTATTATTGAAAATATCTAAAATGAAATTAACCAATTTCATTTGAAGTTGTATTATGAAAATAACTAATGGCTATAACCAATTGCATTATTGAAAAAACTGAAATGAAAATATACAAAAAAATGTATTTGTAGACACTAAAATTTTAGATTGATATAAATTTAAAAACTTAAATTAATGAAGAATAAAAGGGTAATTTAAGAATTAACAGAGGCATAAATTTTTCATTTAACACGAATACGATCCAAATAAAATGGCACGTCGCGATACGACATAATTTAAACATGATGCCTCCTAACACAATTTTACTTTTGACCTAATGCGAGCACGTCCCCCAAAAAATGCGACACTACGTGAAATCTATTTTTTTACTGAAACGCACACGAACCAATTAACGCATGACAAACATGACACCTAGTATTATTTTCTGCAACGCACGATTAAAGAACAACACGGTACGGCACAACTACCAATCTTATTTTTTTCCTAGTTCCACGAACAAAGTTGAAATAAAATGTTGCATGGCATGAAATCATATTTTTTTAAATCAAATATACGAACGTTAATCAATTCATAAAAATAAATTTTATATAAATCGTGATTCTAATTAAATATCAAACTAAAATATTTGAAGATGGGATTTCACACCAAGTTAACAATAATTAATACACTTTTTGTTGATTTGTCATGACAAATTTTTTTTTGAGGTCGAGTAAGAAAAAAAATTCAAATGTGCATCCACTGCATCGATTAAACAAGTGCACATAAATAGAGTCATTATTGCTAGGCTAATGTCACTATAAGGCTAAAAGCAAAAAAAATATTGGGCTAAAAAGAATCTATCATACTACAACAAATAAATTCTTGATAAAAATAAGAGTCTTAAGTTAAATATTAATTTGAAGGGTTTGTTTAATTAATTTTGTGGTGATAATCTTTATTATATATTATTTAAATTTAAAGTAAATCATAATTCTAATTGTGTATCAATCTAAAATAATATTAAGAAATTTAAGAAAATAGCCTTGAGCACAATTATGAGTTTGCACTTCCTTTGAGAATGAAAAGATATAAAGGGTTTCGTTTTCGAAAGAGATTAACGATCTGGATAATTTTCAGTATTTGATGGGTAAGTGTAGTTCGGCTAGTATATCATTATTCATATATTAAAGGTTGCTTGCTCAGTGTTTTACAAGAGATGACATGATTATTTTTTACCTAACAGTAAGACTTGACCCATCTAAAACACGACACAAAATCTTATATTTTTACAAGATAAGGTAAGGAAGGTTGTGAAATCTTATTTTATTACCTGACGTGAAAACCACTCAAATAAATGTAACACGTTATAACACGACATATTTTTTTTAACAAGGCAAGAACACGATCTAAATGAAAGCGACATGACCGCACATGACATAAAGTAATATTTTCGCCGTCTCTTTTCCTTGAATGTGTTCCTAAAAAAACACAAGAACAACTACACCGAGTGTAAAGTGTGACATAAAAATACTAAATTCAGATATAATAACACATGCACTTACGATGTATTTGACACGAGAAAGAGAAAAAGAACAAATTAAAAAAAATACTAGAAGAATAAACATTTTTTATATAATGAAAATAATAAAATTTATGCTACTTGAATTACTAGATTTTTTAATTCTTGTTTTTATTTTTTTATATAATTTTTTTTTTCAAATTGCAGACACTATGAAATCTGAAAATTTCTAGAAAAACAAAATTAATATTTCCAAAATTTTCAAATTTCATGTACTTTTGTGACATAACTCGTGTCAAAGACAACTATTTACTCACAAAGACTCAAATATGACTTTAAATTCTTTTTTTTTTATTTTGAAAATAATAAAAAAATGCAAATGAAAATTTTGAATTTTTGGATTCTTTTTAAAATTAAATTAGTCCAACAATCATTGTTTTTAAAATCGACCGTATTCCCCAGCAACGGTGTAATTGCCCAAAATTTTTTAGAATAAATATTTCGATTAATTAAAATTTAATAATTTAATATTACTTTGGAGAATAAATTAAATTGTATGAATTAAATCTAGATGAGTAAAATTTAAATTTAAAATAAACATCTATTCATTGTTATATAATTGCAAAAACTAATTTGACATTATGGGCTTGTTAGTGAAAATAAATCACATTAAATAAATTTGTGGGCACGTGTCGTTAGAACATAATACGATGTATAAGTAAAATAAAAATAATTGGGACGCATTTTGGGGAGCGTTAGAGATTGGGCTTAGTATTTTAAATATTTAGAAATGGTCCCGGGTCATAGATATATGAGTTGGGAAACTTTTGGGCTAGTTGGGTTATGGATTCGGGTCCATTTGGGAGTCCGAAAGTTGAGTTTTAAGCCCAACTCAGGATTAGCCTTTTATTTAGTGTTTAAGCGGGGGTAAACCACTCCCCCACTATCTTTTCACAAAATCTAAAACAACAATTAGCGGGACAAAATAGGAGAAGGGATAAAAGAGAAGAGAAGGGGCAAGAATAAAGGCGAAATCAAAGGGTTTTCAAGGAGCTTTTCTTGTCAAGGGCGGATCCACTATATGTCCAAGTGTTGAAAAATAAAATTTAGGGTTAGTCCAATCGATCATCTCCAAAGTTCATGGTAGGTTTTGGATATGAGGTCTTCATCAAGCTGTTTCTATTTCATCGGGTATGCTTGGATTGAGCCTTAATGGTGCTAGGTGAGTTAACTCATTTTTGTACTTCAAATTAAGCAAAATTTTATTGTTATCACTACTTAAATGTGGGTATTGTGAATATTTATTAAGCGCTGTTTATTTCTTGAAATTAATTAGGTATTGTTAATAATGATTGAGAGTAGTTGTTTGGACATTATAAAGCTATACTTTGTATAAAACTCGAAATAACCAAAAAAAATCGCTCCAGGGGCTCCCACCCCCAATACCACTCGAAACTTTCGCCCCACTTCACCTAAATTCCTTGATCCGCGACTGTTTCTTGTACAAATCATTAAGGCAAGAATTCTCTTGCTTAACTTATGTTTTCAATTTACCCCTTTAATTTTGGGGATTTAGGTTTGAATATGATTGATGATATGATGAGCAACACATGTAGATGACTGATTTTTTTGTGTCGAAATGTTTCCCAGAAATTAGGTATCATAAATCTGAAAAACTGATGATAGATTGCTTAGGGTTTTGATAGTTAAATTGGGGATAATTTGACTTATTGATGTAGAGATGTTACTGTAAATTTATGGACTGATTTTTTTTAGAAATATCACGGTGATTACCTCATGAAATAAATTAGTTAGATTTAGAATTTAAGGATACTTTCCTCATTAAAAGTCCTAAGAAATGAGAGATTTTGGATTTAGATATACATTGCCCCATGTTGATTTTTTGGGTTCTTGCACACTGTTTTCTGGGTTGAAGAAGTTGAACAGGAAGAACTGTAAATGGACAAGGCGAAGTATGGAGGACGAAGGGTCATTGGAATGATACTGAAAGCATTCGAATGAACATGGCTTCTGACATAGAGATAGATATTTTCGTTACGAATGCCTGGACGCCAGTTTCGTATATTTCTAATTTTTTTTGGATTAGTTATGATTTTATTACTGAAAGTTGTCCGAAACTGAAATCCTTGCAAGAAATCAAATATGGATTACTTAAGGATGTCCGTGGATGAGTGTAGGACTCGAAAAAATATTAAGGAACATTATTTTTACTTTGAAATTGGATAGGAATTAATTCGGGATATGGAATTAGAGTGTTTAGGGTGATCAACACTCGAAAATATATGAATAGATTCAAATGGAAAATTCGAATGAAATTAGGATACGAATGGATTGAGATGTGCTTAGTATCTTGAATAAAAATATGAATATAAGCTAATACTTATGGAATTAAGAGTCGAGGTTTTGACTCGTATATTTTTAGGCAGAGTGAAACGGGAGTTAGGCACGGGGTAGCCGATCTAATTTATTATAGAGATATATAATAAATCATCGAATATTAAAATTAATGAGGAGTGTTAAACTTGATAGTGGGACCTTGTGTAACATATTTTAAGAGTTGAAGGTACGAACCGAATGAGTGAGTCTAGGTCTTGTAGTTGGGTGACACTACTTTAATAACAAAATAATTAATGAGAGATTAATTGAATTACAGGTCGGGATATAGACTTGGGTGTTCTTGGACTAGTGCTATGGGTGTCGACGTTAAGGGGTGTTTAGAAATTCATCCTTTGTGTGATTTGGCCTGTGATTTTAGCTAAGGATTTTTATTAGGCGACCATGTGAGTTAAAGGAACCGTGTCTGAATTAATGGGGAATTCATTAAATATACGAATACGCCACATTTAATTGGGAAAATTACAGTTAATTAAATGGCCATAAATTATTCTATGAAATGGAATATTAATGAATAATTCGCTAGATGGTAAATTATTAATGAATCAAAGTATGGTGGACTTTATGTGGAATTTTTATGGTAATTGTGGAGTAATTACCTATACATATCATATGAGATAATAATATATACTATTATGTATTTGTGTTAACATACCAGTGGACCGTCCTATCGTCTTGGCGGTTCGCACGTTTGGACCGTGTACCACACGTCGGCACAAGTGGGCTTGACGATGTGTAGGTCATATAGGTACTATGTGGAGGCATCACCTACGAGAGGTAGATGTTGGCACTGACCGTTCCTGTGTCACTACTGGGTATGGGTCGTGTAGAAGTGTCCTGCGTAGGGACCGCCCCCAATTTATGTGTGTTTGTGTTGTCCGCTTAGGATAAGGGATTCCTCTGGACTTGTTGATAGAGAACGAATTAGACACCAATGGTAGATGCCCTTGTGTGTCATATATATATAAAGTAAATATATAAATAGCTCGACTTTATATGAGATCAACTAAAATGTCTAAGAATGTGGACGTACGTTACAATTGTGATTTTAATGCATAATAAATGTTTATGCTTCTCATGTGAAAATTATGAGAATGGGATATTAAGGGTATTGATAATTAAATGAAGTCGGTACACTTAAATCATTTAGTTATTTTTTTTATTAATATGACATGTGGTCGTAGTTATTATTTGGGACTTTGGGGATGCGAATAATATCACACTTAGATGAGGGGTGTGGTGTTAAATGCATGTGAGTGATGAAGGGGGAATATTTGTTTTGCATCGAATGTACCATTGCATCATAAATTAATTAAGTTAATTCTTTCACACCTTGGGCTCTGACCCAAATTTAAATGCTTTTCCCCCAGGTTAATTATAGACAAGGATAGCGAGACTGTTGCTGCACCAGCCTCGCGAGCTCTCGTGCTTTGCAGCTTTCCAGATTATTGGTTATAGTTTAGATGCTTTTCTAGTCTTAGTTATTTTATTTGAAAATATTTATAAAGGAATAAGCTAGAGATTTATTTACTAACTTAATTATGTTGGAACTTTGATTTTATTTACTATTGGATTTATTATTTATATTTATTTTGGTCTAAATTTAAATTATTTTTAGTGGAGTGTTCATTAAGTTTAAAGTATCGACCTTTTTATATACAATATTTTATTACGTTGTGTTGAGAATGGTATTAATTGATCGACAAGCCCCATCTTCTGCGTATCATGCGTGGCCAGCCTTTACGTGAGCAAATGGGGGTTGTTACAGTTGGTATCAGAGCACGATTCTGGTGTCCTTAGGATCTTTGTTTAAGCTTGTTACATTATGCATTGCATTTTTTGACGTAGAGCCCTATGATTAAGAATCATTATATTCTTTGAGAGTCATTATTACCCGTTCGGGAAAGGAGCCAGTTTTGGAGAGAGGGCCATAGAGACCTTAGTATGGATCACTCGCTAGAATTTCGAGGAGTTCAGGAAATTTAGTGTCTAGTAATTCTATGAAAGACATTTAGAGCATTTGAGGATGTGGTAAGTTACAATAATTCATCATCAGAGATTAGTTCGTGTAAACTAGGACCCACAGTGAGATGGGCATCATGTTACAGATGAAGTTAATTGCGAAGATAGGGACTAGTGACAGTATCAGGGATAAATGATGTGTTTTCCCCCTATTTTGGAGTACGTAGGATATGTGGACTTAGTGTTCATTCGGGCTTTGTTGGTACATTGGAGAAGTTGAACTTCGTAACTGGGATAATGTTTTACATTGGTTCATCGTGGGTGAGAAGGGGCAATCTTAGGTTGGTAAGTATAGGTATAGAATTACCTACGGCAAGGATTATGCTTATTTTAGGCATAACTATTAAGCTATGTTGTAGTAAGATAATTATCCAGTGATGAAACCTTCCTATTTGTGTTAAGCGAAAAGAATTCATATGTTCTAATGACACGCGCCCATAAATGTTTATTTAAATTAAAATTTACTCATTTAATTTAAATCTTTCCAATTTAAATTTATTCTCAAGGTAAATCCGTTGTTAATTTATTTATGTCGTAATATTTTATTCTGAAATTATGGGGTATCATTCTCCTCCCCTTATAATGGAATTTCGTCCTCGTAATTCGTTAAAGTCCAACCTTATATCTTTAATCCGCATTATTAATCTAAGTTTCCACTCAATTAGTCCATAATGATATCCCATGAGACAAAAGAAAAGTCTCACCCATGACTATCATAACATCACTGGGGTATTCATATGTTCCTCATTATACGTACACCCGCATAATATTAACAAAGATGAATGGCACATATACATATAATTTGTACCATTCATACCAAGCATACCCATATATCCAGTGTACCACCACATATGAAAAAGAAAAAAAATGATCTCATTATTCGACTTCTCTCAACTCCCAACCTTTGCTAATTTCGTGTGTGGGACGTCTCACAAGCGAAATTGAAACAAGGAACCCTCTCGATAAACTACTGTACGACTTAGTCAGTTATTGAAATCCATCGGTCCAATATTAAAAGAAAAATGGAAATATAATAAATGCGTACGATAATCATGTAAAAATTTGGCTGTAATTTGGAGGCGAAGTAGCTGAAGGCGAGAAGAAGTTGCACAAAACATTTCAGCTTGATCGGACAGTCAAATATATATTTTTTCCTCCTTAGGTCGGATCCTCCCTCGATTTTTGTAGAAAAAGTTATAATTTCCAAATTTTAATACCAATTTAAATTCCATTAAAAAATTTCTTTTTATATATAAAAAAACAACATTTTAACATTCCAAAATTAAATATATCCTGAAATTTATTTTTTTGAAATCCAAGTTAATTTAATTAAAACCAATTTAAAAATCACGGGGGGTTACATACGAGAGCAGATTGAGCAGTTATTAGGGTAGGGGTTCATCAGGAGGAGTACTTTGCCCTGGGGTGCTCCAGTGTTGTTCGTCAAGAAAAAGGACGGATCCTTACTGCTTTGTGTTGACTATAGAGAGTTGGAAAAAGTCATGATTCGAAATAAATACTCGTTACCATGCATAGATAATTTGTTCGATCCATTGATGGGTGCTGCATATTTTTCAAAGATTGACTTGAGTTAGGGATATTATCAGTTGAGAGTCCGGGAGCAAGACGCCTCAAAGACAGCTTTTCTTACTCGTTATGGCTTGTACGAGTTTTTAGTGATGCCATTTGGGCTAACCAATGCACTAGTGGTGTTCATGGATTTGATGAACCGAGTTTTTAGGGAATTTTTGGACTAGTTCATCATAGTATCTATAGACGATATTCATATATATGCTCTAATTACGAAGGAGAACGCATGGCATCTACGGGTGGTTCGAATTACCAGTTGTATGTAAAGTTCGAGAAATGGAGATTTTGGCTGAGGGAAGTAATATTATTGGGTTACATTGTGTCCGAACAGGGGATATTCGTAGACTCAGAGAAAGTTTCCACATTAATGGAGTGGGGGAAACCCACTACACCCATCGAGGTGCGCAGCTTCTTGGGCTTGGCCAGGTAGTAACGTCGATTCTTTCAAGGGTTCTCCAAGATAGTCGGGCCCTTAAAGAATTTGGCAAGGGAGGGAGTACTTTTTGTTTGGGATGAGATGTGCCAGCAGGAATTTGATAAGATGAAGACGAGGTTGACTACAACACCAGTTTTAGCGTTACCTTGGGCATAAGTTGACTACTCAATTTACACTGATCCGTCCCTGAGGGGACTTGACGGGGTTCTGATGCAGGAGGAGAGGCCGATTGCTTATGCTTCCTGAAATATTAAGCCTCATGAGGGACATTACCCCACCCATGACTTAGAATTAGCAGTCGTGGTTTTTTCCTTATGAGTGTGGAGACAATACCTTCTGGGGGAGAAGTTTTAGTTTTTCACAGACCATAAGAGGTTGCAGTATTTGTTCACGCAGCGGGAGATGAACATATTAAAGAGGAGGTGGCTCAAGTTATGAAGGAATATCAGTTTGACATTCAGTTTCACCCGTGGAAATGGAATGTCATAGCGGATGCACTAATCCGTAAGCCATCTCTGGAGTTGTCAGCTGGTGAAAGTGGATCATCAGCGTCCCGCAAGTACTCTACAGCCATTGGAGATCTCGACGTAGAAATGGGAAAGCATATTTATGGACTTTTTTACTGGTCTTCCTACTTCACAGAGGGGTAATGATTCGATATGGGTGATTGTCGACAGGCTGACAAAGGTGTCTCATTTCTTACCAATCCAGACAGATTGTAGCTCCGAGACGTAGGCCAGACTCTTCATTGCAGAGATTGTTAAGGTGCATGGGGTGCCGCTTAATATAGTGTCATATAGGGACCAAACATTTGTGTCCCACTTTGGGTGGAGCTTCCAATAGGCTTTGGGGACAGAGTTGATATTGAGCACTTCGTATCATCCTCAGACTGATTGGCAGACGGAGTGGGTGAACCTGATGCTGGAGGACATATTCCGTATGTGTATTTTTTATTTTAAGGGGAGCTGGGAGCAGTATTTGCCATTGGTGGAGTTTAACTTCAATGACAGTTACCAGTTCACGATAGGGATAGCACCATATGAGGCACTCTACAGGAGACCTTGTCATAAACCCTCATGCTGGTTACAAGTGGGGGAGAACAAATTTCTGGGATAGACTTCATTCAGCACACATTAGAGAAGGTAAAGATGATTCAGGCAGGATACGGATTTCCCAAGATAGGGAGAAAAGTTACGTGGATGTGGGTCGTAGACACTTAGACTTCGACGTTGGAGACCAAGTGTTGATTAAAGTGTCTCTTATGAAGGGGGTGATGATATTTGGGAAGTAAGGGAAGTTGTCTCCTCGATATGTGGGGTCGTTCCCTATTTTGCAAAGGATTGGGCCCGTAGCATACCGGTTGGGACTACCGGAACACTTACAGCGGATGCATGATATTTTTCACATATCTTCACTGCGAAGATTCCTTAGAGATGAGGTGGCATACCATCACATCAAAGTCGACGAGATTGAGCTGTAGTCAGATGCTACTTACGAGGAGAGACCGGTAGCCATTTTGGATAGACGGGAGTGCCGACTACGTGCCAAGATTGTTCATTTAGTTCGGGTGCAGTGGGGGAACCATCGGGAGGATGAGTCAACTTGGGAGAGATAGGACGACATGCACATAAAATATCCTGAACTCTTATAGCTAGGTATGTACTTTCTTGATTTTGAGGACGAAATCCCATTATTAGGGGGGAAGAATGTAAAACCCTTAATTTTTCTCATAAATAATTAATGATGAAATATTATTTTGAAATTAATAATTAATTCTACAAATTTGACCTATATTAATATTTTCATTCGAAAATGTCAAGTGAAAATTATTTTTTAGTATGCTTGTGTGTGACTCCTTTTATGTGCATGATTTTGATATTTGCATAAAATAAAAAACAAAATACATAATCTATGTGAAACATAAACTAAAAGTGAATATTATTGACATAAATTACTCGAAGCATATTTTGGGACTCATATGGACTCGTTTAGATGAATTAAACCTTTAAAAATTGTCCCGGGTCAATAAAAATAGGTTGGGTACCTTTTGGGCTCATTAGGTTATGAATTCGGGGTCGTTTGGGGCTCCAAAGTTGGGCTTTAGACCTAACTCGGGATTAGCACTAATTGAGTGGTTAAGTGGGGGTAAACCACTCCCCCATTATCACAAAATAAAACTTAAAGTAGCAGCCACGAGAGAGAGAGAAGGGAGAAATATCAAGAGAAGGAAAAGAGGAAGAACAAAGGGGAGAATTAAGGGAGCTTCAAGAGAAATCCTCCTACAATTTTTAAGGCAAGAATTTCTTGCTTAACTTATGTCCTATAATGTATTTCTTGATGTGTAATGTTTATTCCCTTTAGAATTTATGGAAATTTGGACTTAGTACAGTTGATTTAATTATGAATCTCACATTTATAGGATAAATTCCTGTTTAGAATGTATTCCAGAAATTAGGTATTTAAAACTTGGAATATTTATGGTAGTTCGATGATTTGATGTAGAAAACACCGTTATAAATTCTAGACTGGAAGAATAGTATGAAACCAGTATTAAATGCCCATGGATTGAATTATATGGAATTGAAATTTAAGGATAGTTAGTTATTAAGAATCCGTGGTAAACACTGAAATCTCTGGGTTTAATACCTCTTGTATAGATTTTGATTTGGGGTTTAAACGTACGAAATTATGGGTTGAGGATTGGAAATTTTGTTTGTTATTATAGGTTAAATTGTAGTGGATCTGGGACGAATTGTAAATGGAGAACGAAGTCGGGGAAGAAGGGGGAGGTCACTCAAGCGACCCGGGGAATCGTTCAAGAGAAATTACACGTCGCGTGAACGGCCCCTGTAGTCGTTTGAGCGAAGCCGGTGGAATTTCCCTTTTTGCCCCTCTCCTGCGAATTTTGGATTGGTTTAAACCAATCCTTATAGGAGCTTGGATCCTTACCTTAATTAAAAACATTATATTGACTTTGGCATACTCTGAGAGTAGCAGCTAAATTAAAAAGGAAGAAAATTAATTAAGGGTTAAATAAAATGGTGTGTCCACATTTAATTAAAAATAATTACCAATAACTGGAGGTTAAATAATTATTTAATGGAATGTAAATTAATAAATTATTAGACTATAAATTAATAATAAATGGAAATGTTAAAATTATGAGATGGACTTTTAAGGTAATTATAGAGAAATTGCCTATGCATATTAGATGAATAATTATATGTAGTATTATGTATTTATGTGGACACATCAACATTTGTGGACTGTCCTATCGACTCGGGGCTTCACGCATTCGAGCCCCGTACCACACATCGGCACAGGTGGGCTCGACGATGTATAGGCCATATAGGTATTATATGGAAGCTCCACTATGTAGAGGAGTGTTGGCGCTAACCGTTCCTGTGTCATCGCTGGGTATGGGCCATATATAAGTGTCCTTCGTAGGGACCGACCCCATTGTTTATGTGTGTTTGTGATGTTTGCTTAGAAATAAGATAATTCCTCCGGACTTGCTGATAGAGCACGAAAAGACACCAATGGTAAATGCCCTTGTGTGTCAAATATATGAAAGGGGATATATTATTAATTGACCGGACTTGAATTGAATAACTTTAATTATCTAAGAAAAAAGATAGGCAATATTTATTTATGCAATCCTATAATGCATAATAGATGTTTATGCTCTTTTGAAAGAACTATGAGACTAGAATAATTGACTATTGGAAGTTAAATGTAGGAATTACATTCAAATGATTTATTACCAGTATCCCCGCTTATAAATTTAGATGTAGTCACCATTCATTATTTGGGAATTTTTCCGAGAGGCAAATATTATCACATTTAGATGAGAGATGGGGGTGTTTGTAACACCTCGTAAATTCAAGGATGTTTAATTTAATTATAATTGGGAGAAATTTATCTGGAGGAATTAAATTCACGATTTGGGAAAATTTTAAATTGGAGGATTTATTTAAATTGGCAAATTGAGATTTAATTGTTCGGATTATTTTTGTGTCGCATTTTTTTCAGGTAAAAAAATTAGAGAATATTATAAATTAATTCTGATGGCAATTTTGAGTGTACGGTTGAGTCCGGATGGGTCGAAATATTTGGAAAAGAGTACCCATGGATAGCAAATTGGTCTCGGATATTTTTAGGCATATTTAAGCCCACATAAGAGTTTGTTGGCCCTTTTTATACAGTCCACAAGCCTAAAAATGGGATTGAGTTATTAAACCATAAAAGTGAGAGGGTGTGGCAGCCATAACACATTTTAAAAAACCCTTATAGAGGGAGAAAGTGGGTGCAAGTAGGAGAAGCCATGGGAGCCAAATATCAAGAACAAGTGTGTGGGCTCTTCATAAAATCATCATCATCATCTACATCAACGGATTCAGACCATATGAACCCTAAGGCAAGTAGTTAAACTTGATTTTCATTAATAGCATATTTCTATTAATATCATAGTGGGTGTGGGATAAATGGCATGTTCTTAGGTTAGTTTAACACATAATCTGGGTGAACTAGATTTAGATGTTAATTCTGTGAAAGAATTGAGGAGTTTAAATTTCTCGGCCTTAAATTTTGTGACACCCCGCCTAATTAAATACCGGGTGATCAGTCCTTTATTAAATTATAACCAAGGCGAACGGTTGGTTCATTCTTAGCATCACTGTCGTAAAATAACTTTTCAAATTAAACACCCTAAATAATTAAGCTAAGCGACAAAAACCATTTAAAACATTTTTTTCCATATTTAATTTAAGCCCAATAATAAAAACCTTTCATAATTTATAGTTTAAGAGTTACACAAATAACTAGACTAAAAAAGATCATCCAAGCAATTTAAGCATTCAAATAACTAATTCCAACTTTAAAACTTCAAAGGAAAACATCCTGACAGTAACAAATCCCAAAATAAAAATACTGAAAATAAATGAACCACAGTCTCTGACAAAACCAACTGAATAAGGAAAAAGGGCGACACGTTCCCAACTGGATTAAAACAGAACTAGGAGTGGATTCAATAATGAGGTCATCTAATCAAAAGGCCTGGAACTCCCACCTAAGCTGCAACACGTTCCTTCCAAAGAATTCTAAGCATGACGCACCTGTGGTTGGGCACCTATAATATATATATATATATATATATATATATAAGAGAGAGAAGAGATAACATGAGACGAGTCAGAGCCAGATTGTAAAACTGTTTAAAAATTCAGTTTAGCAAGTATTTAAAGTGCTTACTGGCTAATGCAACAATCATATTAGTATACGACCCTCTCTTGAGAAATTCTCACCTCTCTTCTAATGTTCACACCTACCGCACTATTAATCCCCACAAGTTTAACTTATCTTAAATTTCTCATAAGGTTTCATGCCGACAATTCCTAGGGCTAAGATAATTAATTTCTTTGAAAATAAGGTTTTTACATAACTCTCATTTCATTATAAAGTCTTTCAGTAGTTCCTCAAACTTTTCAAACACTTACAATAAAGTTGGAATGTTAATTCATTACTTACTACTTTTAGTCACAATAGAAAGTTCCCAATTTCAAGTCTATATATATATATATATATATATATACTATCGACACCCATATAGTATATATATACTATCGACACCCCACATAAATTTTATGGTGCTGGCATACTCTGCTATCAAGTCCCCGTATCACTCGTACTAAGGCAAATACTAGTTCGGAATCACTCTCGAACTGTATTAACACAAAACACATACAAATTGAGGCGAACCATAGTTCCAAGTCACTAAGAGGTCAGCACATACCCTCACGTCTCTTAGGACCGTCTGACTATCAATCAGATAGCCTGTACCAAGGATTCCTATGTTCTAGGGTACAAGTCAATATCCCCCCCATAAAGGTCCCATCGTGATAAGATTGTCCCGGCGCGATAACCTTAGTGATAACAAGTAGCGCGGGCATGGTTTTTACACGTATATAGTATATGCACAAACACAGTCATATATATGTATACTACCATTCCCATTTCTAAGTTAGATACACTCACGACCCATACTTATAATATTCGTTCTTAGTATACATTACTAGATTATCCCGTATAATGGCTCGTCTCTTTTATTCTTATTTATGGGATCATCCCAAACCTACTTCGCATCACTCGTAGTATCTTATCTCCCTAAGTATAATTTCAGTAGGTACTCTCTTATTTTACGACGTAACGTCCTTACGAGTCTCGCTCCTTTAGACACACGTTCCCATTATTCCTTAAGTGTAAATCACTCCCCGTTAACACTACTTTCGTATTTACATTAAATGCTCTATTTTTACAAAGTCCTACTGGTCCTCTTTATGTCCCAAAATGTTTTAACAATAATGTTCAAAGGTTACCACTCATTGTAATAGAAATAAACTATTTAGAAGGGGAATATAAATTTTCCAGGAGGGGTCGATCGATCGATGGAAGTGGTTAATCGATCGATCAAGCAGTTATGGCGAAACTGCAGAAATACCAGTTACGGGAATCCTATTCCAAACTCATCCAAATCATAATTTTTGACTCCCAAACTCCCAACAAGCGATACTACAAGTGTTATATATCCAATTAGATAATATTCTACGTAAGACATGTGAGTTTCCATCAAGTATAACGAATTAAAAGGCCAAAATCTATATAAGTCTCAAGAACCCTAATATTTTCTTTAACTTAGTTCTTCCCATTCATTTTCCATATTTTCTACTCCTAACTCAATTCAAATTCTTGGTTCAACCTCTACATATAAAATAGATTTCCAGAATATGATTTTCACCTCTACAACATGTAAATTCTAGTCTCCAATATGATTTTCTTTCACGAAAACTAATTCTAATCAACCCTAGACTAATATAATTGAAGCATTAACTAAAATAAAGCAAGATAGATACTTGTCTATAAATCTTTGTTTCTGATTTGTGGAGGAAATTGGTGTGGTTGTGATCCTCGTCGCGCGATCTACAATTTGGCGGTGGAGTTCTTGGCCTAGAACTCCTTGGAAAGATTTTCCTCTTCCTCCCCAATGGCCATTATTGGTTTTTGGCTATGTTAACCCTAGAAGAAAACCCCTAACATCTGATAAAACCTTAGAAAATTCATGAGTTTCCATGCCCAAAAATACAAAATGTCTAAAACGCTCTCCCGTGATGCTAATTAGGCCTAAAAAACCCCCGAACCCAAACTAAAATCTCGGGTATATTATTTTGACTATCTCGACCCTTCCGGAAACATTGACGCACTCAAAATGACCATATGGGCGACTTATAATTTATTCACTTTTAATAACTCAAATTTAATCCTGACACGACACATGCACGTACTGATAAAATTTCTAAAATTATCAAATTAGATTCTCATGATAATTTTACTAAATTTAATTACAAATCCTACTTTACCCATAAAGTAATTTACAACAAAATTCTAATAATTACTAACTCTCATCTCGCTAGTAAATATTTAAATGATTTTCGGATTAATATTAAATTAATATCTCTAATTAAATTTAATAAATCTCCAAAATTTAAAAGCCATAAAAATACGGGGTATTACAAATTTATGAGGAATTTAATTAAGATTTGGGACTTGAAATCTTGGATTTTGGATAATTATAAATTTTTGTTGTCATTCATGATATAGAATTATGGGTTTGTAACATTCTGTAATGGCGAATGGATTTTGAGGGTGACGATGGGCGAGATGGAAACCAGGGTCATTAGAACGACCTGTTTTTTGGTTCGAACGACAGCCTTAGTCGTTCAAATGAAAGGCCAAACTGTTCTAATGAGGTGGCTTTTTCTAACAGCTTCATCCCTTCCCCTGTTTTTGGCCCTGGTTTAAATTCTTGGGTTACTGTTTTGGGATTTTGTGATCTTTAAGCTACAGTTATGGGTTTAAAATGTGGGAGATATTTATAGGATAATAAGAGTGTAAATCCCATGGGTAAAGTAAGGTTAAATTTGTAAAAGTTAGATTAATAAGTGTGCTATACTTATTGAGAGGAATTTTGAATAATGAATTGTGGATATTATATTTTCGGTCCAAATGAGTGAGTTTGGGTAGATTGGTTGAGTGACGCCAAGATAATAAAATTAACTAATGCGTGGTTGATTCAATTTGAGTAAGAAGATTGACTCAGGTATAATTTTGGGGCTAGTGCTACGAGGGCTTAGGCACGGATTTAATCGAATTAATTTATTATTGGGTTATATAATAAATTAAAGAATATGCAAAAAAATAAAAAGAGTGTTAACCTTAAATATGTGGGATTTGAGGAATAAGTTCAACAATATGAAATTTCGACCAAAGGAGCAAGTCCGGGTAATTTAGTTGGGTGACACAACTCGAGTGAGAAATCCATAATTATGGGAATGATTTAAATATCAAGTCGATATATAGACTTGAGAATGTCAGGTTACTGTTACGGTAATTGTGCATGGGTAGCCTGGATTAATTAAATCTAAATATGCGGTGATGTGTAGTATATATATTTGTGTGATTTATAAATATTTGTGTGAATAATATTTATAGGAATACATACCCCACTACTGCTATCATGGGAGGTTGCGTGATGTGGGTGAATCCCCTCGCTTGAGGAGCAAGGTGAGTATAGTCCCCAGGTCATATCATAGGGGGTGAGACGTCTTGGGTATGAGTTGGTCTCTTTTCCAGGGGAAACTATGGATGCCTCTGCTACATTTATTTTATTTTCTGATTCGGGGAGCTAACTGTATCGGGTGTCTGGGTGGATGAGTATACCTGAAAATGATAGCATTTTAGAGAACATCCGGTGAGTGCGTACTTGAGGGGATGGATTATATATTTACGACATGTGTGTGAATGTTGTAACATAATGGTACATATATATGGTGTAGATATTCATATACGGGTAAAATACTGGATGTGAATTGTATTGATATTTCATATAACTTGTGAGAATCTTATATGATCTCAAATGAGAAATGATTAATTAACTTAATGTGTTAAATAACTTATAAATCGTATATTAAACCTACTCGGACTAGAGTAGTGTGACAAGAAGGATATCTTGGAGAACTATTTACGGGGTAGTTGACTAGGTGGGTCGTATAAAAAAGAGTTAGGCATTCACAATAGTTGAGGGATGAGCTGGTCCTCAAGGGAGTGTGACACTAACTTAAATATGAAGAGAATTCATGCATTTTAATTTACTATAATTTAATTCACTTGCTAAATATTTTATAAATGTTTTGGGTTCTAACTCTTACTATAAAATATTTTCAAAATATTTTAGTTGTCTATCCACAAGGACGAATGAATTGCTCTATTCAAGGGTTATGCAGCTGCGGTATATGTGGATGTTGTAGGATTTTGACTTAGCCGCTTCAGTCATTTCATTCCTAGTGTAGATTGCAGTCAGTATTTCATTTGGGCATGTCACCCTAGTTATTCCTTTTGTTCTAGTCAGATGATGTACTTATATTATTATTCTTGTGGTGTATATTTTTGGATTTGGGTTTTGTAGCCAGAGGTTTTCTCGACAAGGATTGTAATTATTCATTTTTAGTATTGTTTGGATTAGTGACTGTGTGAATGGTTTATCATATATTCTTTCGCATGGTGTTAGTGTTGTTTAATTAAAAAGATAAAATTTGAGAGTGTTACTTTTGAATACTAGGTGGTTGGTAAGTTTTAAAAAGTGTTCGACAGTGATGCTAAGAATGAACAAGATGAGATTCCTATTTAATTTGATATAGTTGTTATGCTCATGTGAGTGACGAAAGGGGGGATAATTATTGTGTATCGACTGTATTATTTCATAAATTATTCAAGTTAATTATTGCACATTTTGGGCTCTGACCCAAATTTAAATGTTTTCTCTCCCCAGGTGCTCCTAAACAAGGATAGTTGGATTGTGCTGTAGCAGTCGCGTGATTTCACTTACTCAACAGATTCAGATTCAGTTGCTTTTAGCATAGGTGCTTTTCAATTTCAGTTATTTATTGTTTGGAATATTTGTAAGGGCATAAGCCAGATACTCTTTTCGTTTTATGTCGGTTGGGATTTTATTACTCTAGTTGGATTTTATTATTATTATGGTGGTTTGGATTATTGGATTCTTATGTATGTGTTCTTTATTTTAAAAATATGCAGAAGTTTTGGAAAATAACTTATTTATATTTACTTTTGTGCAAAGAATTGTATTAATTGACAAGCAAGCCCTATTTTCGGCGTATCGTGCCTGACCAGTCTTTACGTGAGAAAATAGGGGTTATTAGAGAAGTTGTATTTTTTACCAAATACGAACACGTCTTAATTAAACACGACAAGAAACAAGTATAAACAATATTTCATTTTCCTATTAGGTATATAAAAATATTCCATCTTGTCTCGTGTTCGTGTAATGTAAAAAAATGACCTCTTCTCTATCGTGTCATATCGCATTTTATTTGGGTCGTCTTAGTTTTAGGAAAAAATAAAAAGATTTCATGCCGGGTAACTGTATTGTGTTCGTGTTCGAAAAAAAAAAAGATTTCGTGTTGCATGCATATCGCTTTTATTTGGGTTGTCTTCATGTTAACTAAAAAATAAGATTCTGTATTGTTAAGTGTCGTGTCACGTTTTCACTTAGTTGTGGTGGTGTTTTGTAAAAAAAAATCGTGTCGGGTCACTTTTATTTGAGCCAATCAAGTTAGGTAAAATTATCATGAATTGTGTCCTGTCGTATATTAATTGCTATGTGTTTGTGTTAGGTAAAAAAATATTTTGTGCCGTGTCCCTTTTGTTTGAGTCGTTTTTGTGTTATATAAGGAAAAAAATGTGCCGTGTTATATTTTAATTGAGATGTGTTCGTGTTTGGTAAAATAATTTTTTTTTGTCAATTGATCGTTAAGTAGTTCACTTTGAGACTAAAATTTTTCAAAATGCCCCTCATTCATTACCAAACACCTATGATTTATGAAAAAAAAATAGTTTAAAAATACTTCCTTATTTTTTTCTAAGTTAGTATTTTTATGGAATATTTTAAAGTTTTTTTTTAATTTTAATTATTTTATTATTTTAATCAGTTACAAAAGTTAAAGAGTGTTGTTTTGTGAAATATATATTTTTTAAATTACTATAAAGATGTTTTTTTAAATAAACCGTTAAAATATATATTTTTTATTGTAAGAGAGAAGATTATTGAAGGAAACAAACTTTTTTATTTCAAATGAGATAGTCTTTGTATGTGATTTGAGAATTGAGAAAAGGTACATCTTTTGTTTTAATTTGAAACAAATATTTTATTTCAAAATTTTCACCCGTTCTTTTTCATTTGACTTTAGTGCCTTCTATTTTTTTGTCCATTAGTGCGCCACATTATTTAGTCCACTTGCCTTCAGACGCGCACCTTTTACCTACATACAAACTATCAGACTATTCCAAAACCAAATAATAATACCCTAGTACCTAAATGTGAGGGACAAACTATAGTGCAATAATTTGGTTAAAAAAAAAAACTATAGTTCATCTTTTATCTTTTATTTTTCTACATAATAATACCCTAGTACCCAAACGTCACGACAAACTATAGTGCATCATTTTGAGAAGTGTAGTGTTCCATTTGCAGAGGTGTATGGGTTAGTAGGTCCATGGAAGACAGTTGTCTCTTGTTGCACATGGTTTGTCTACCCTTTCTCTTTGATGGTTTTTTTTTTCTTATGGTTGTTTTGAGATGGTACAATTTAATTCAGGCTGGGTTGTATCAGTTTTTAGGTTTGGTAGTTTTTTCTATTGGGTTAGGTTATTTGTTTTGTTTGTTGAGTTTCTATGGCCTGCTTGCCTTTTGTTGTTCGGCTTGTATGCCAGTTGGTTTGGGCTTGTGTGTAGGTTGTGTTTGTTTGGGCTGTATTGTTGTAACTTTCTTAGGCTTTTTGTCTTTGGCATTAATATATTTACGTTTCACCCCCCAAAAAACTATAGTCCATATTTTATTTTTTTCCATTTGACTTTAATGCATCTTTTACCATTCCATCCCATCCCATTTTTTCAAACAAGAAACGTGTCCAAAAACCAAATAATAATACCCTAGTACCTACATACAAACTATGAAAGGTGAACCTAAATGTCAGAGATCCATGCCATTATGGAAAAAGAAAAGTACATGTGAGGAAATTCTCAATATGGGACAAGAAACAATAAACAAGGAGTAAGGGCGGAAGAATTGAAAACGAACACCCTTGATGTGGTCCCCAAGCGGATGGAGACAGATTGTGAAAATGACTTGTCTAGACTCATAGACCACTGCTATAACCAATCGGAATAAGAAGACAAGGGAAGTGGGGAAATCCCCCACTGACAGGGGACAACACGCCACCCACGACTAGACAACACCAAACCAGAAGGATAAGATTACGAGTAGTTCTATAGTGACCGAATTTTTGACAGAATTTTGATGGACAAACTGACGTGGCGGACATTTATTGGTTGGTTTCTAGGTCCCACTAGCGTGGACCCCAAAAACCAACCAATAAAATCCCGCCACGTCAGTTTGTCCATCAAATTTCGATCAAAAATTCGGTCACAATAGCATTTTTGTAAGATTACTATCAATCAAAAGACCTATGCATGTAATTCCAACGCTGTGAGCATCTCGAACAGTTTTGTCCTAGACAAAGAAGTCAAATAAGACAAGGGAATAACCTTGGAACGGAAGTGACAAGGAACATAATTACTCCAACTAGACAAATAAGACAAGGGAATAACCAACCACTTTAACTACTACCAATGGAAAAAAAACATAGTACAAAAGAACGTCTTGGTATTTTCAACAACAAAAAAATATTTTTATAAAACACCATCTTCTATAAAAACACATATATAATATTTAGGGGGAACCCCTAGTCCCACCCCAAAATATTTTCCTCTCACTCCACTTTCAACTTAAACACCAACATGACTAAATTATCCTTCTATACATATAACTTACGTTGAATAAATTATTAATACATTTATTTATATAAGAAAAATAGTTTGAGCAAATATAATATTTTGTCAAAAATCTATTATTTATGTGAAAATAGATAATATTCTGAAAATAAAAAAGCATAATATTTTGAATATAAACAAATATAATATTCTGGAAAATAATTTTGAATATTCTGAAAATACATAGTATTCTGGACGAAAACATAGTATTATTTTTTATACAAGTGGAAGTTAATAAAAAAACTGTTTATTTAAAAAAATGAACATTCTTTTTATAAAAAAAATGTTGACGATAATTATATAAAACAAAACTACTGGATAACATGTGTTGATGTAAAAAATTAGATTATCTCTAATTTTTCAATCATAGATAAAATAAATAAAACAAAAGGATTTTTAAAGTGGTTCAGCCTTAAAAGAATGGCCTACGTCCACGTTTTTTGTTATTGCTGACTGTTTGGGAATTCTCGATAATAAGTTTTTACCAAAAAATTCTGAGTCCCCCCACAATGAGGATGATACAATGTATTTATAGCCATGAGGCTGTACATGTGAATGGGTAATACATAGTTGTTCAATAAGGGTATACATCTGTATGATAATAATCAACATTTAATGCGCATTTAATCCTCTTAATTGTCTGATAATAAATGCTCTGATCGAGGTACGGTTCGGACCGCCTAAGCTGCTCGGACCGCCTAAGTATCTCGATATCCATGAGTTGCTCGGTGCAGTGAAGTTTCCTCGGAGAGTACCTACTGCTCGGAGTATTTGAGTTGGTCGGGGAAAATGAGTTCCTCGAAGTCAAGGTGTTGTTCAGAAGTGTTTGTTATTGCCACGCAGATTGCCACGTGTCTCCACTTAATTGAGCCATGTCAGCAGACTAAGTTTGGTATCAACAGAAGCCCCCAATGTTTCACAATTCGAGAATTAGGAGTGTGGAACATTCTCCTCGAAATATGGCGGGATTAAATGGTTATCTTGAATTTTAGGAGTGTTTTCTTTGCATTTATTTTTCTTTTTGAATTCGTAGAATCAGACTTTTCGAATTTTTCTAACTGCTTCGATATCCGTGCCCTTTTTGTCATTTTATTCGCTGGTAGCGTAAACGTCTCCCTTTATAATCATTATTTTCACCTTTTCCCAAGGTAAGGTATTTAAGCGTTGCAGAGAATCATATCGTCTTTTACTTTTCCAAATTTGTATCTTTGAGTTTTCCATTTTCTCTCTCTCTTGTGCGTTCATCCCTTTCATCGTTCGTTGTCAACAGATCCATCCTTTTCCTGTAAGATATTCTTGCTTCTCTTTTATTTCCTTTATTCATCATGGTTTACCTTGTTGAATCACTTGATAAGTTTCATTCTGATTTCTCTATTCCTTTATGGGTTGTTCTGGAGGAACTTTCTGAACCTTCAGATTATTTTCATCTGGCTGAGGGACATTGGTTCCCCAGTCTCTTTGTGGATGAATGTGGCTTTTCTTTTCCCCCAAACCCTTTGTGTCTAGAATTCTATCCATATTTTGACGTGGTTCCTGCAAAAATAGCCCCCAATACGTGGAGAATAGTTAATGGGGTTCATTGGTTAAATCAGATTCATGGAACTCGTATAGGAATTCCAAAAATTATGTTTTGCTACAGATGGGCTGTCAGCGACAGTACTTTTTACTTGAAAACTAGATTTTTAAATAGGGCTTTAGTGGTCAATCTCCCAGATACCAATAGGGATTATTTCGAGCATGATGTTATTATGAAAAATTGGCAACATGCTCCACTAATTGGAAATGATGGGTATCAGGGTCCTAGATGCCCTTCCTATGGCAATGGGATATGTTGTTTTTACTTTACTTTAATTTTGAAATTATACTTTCTTTGTGTTTGATAAAATGTGTCACTGATATTTTAATTTTCATTTATTTGCAGTTGATAGCAAAAGAAGGTCTCCAAAAGAGACAGAAGTTAATTTAAAACATCTGAAACTTATCTGGGGTTTGCATCAGACTGTTGTCGACGAGCATATCAGATCAGCTTCATATTTGCTGTAGTATAAGAGTTACACCTCGTCTTTTACTGCTCGTCCGGTGATAAGTGATGTAGAACCAGTACCAGCTTTTGCAAGTTCTTCACCTGAGTCGCATATTCCTCTGAGTGAAAGAATGAAGAGAAGAAGAGCTCCTGCCCTCTTCAAGAAATATGCCTCTATTGCTAGAGAGGCAAAGAAAATCAAACATGATGTCCCAGAAGAAGGGACAAGAAAAATCGATGCACCTCCTCCGGCTGCTACTGTGAAGGTTCCCGAGAATCCCCCGGTGGCTCTGAGCAACGTCGCTGCTCCAAGCGAGGTTATAGTCATATCCTCGACTAAGACTACATCCTTGGTCGAGACCGTTGATGCTCCTCCGAGGAGGTTGAAGAAGAGCTCCTCGGTCAATTTGGTTGAATCCATCTCTCAGCCTTCAACTACTAGGAGTGGTGTTCCCACTTTCATTGCTCCGAGCTCTGCCATGAGCTCGGTGAAATCTTTGATCATCCCTGAGATCCAAGGTATTGAAGAAAATATTTCTCGAAATATGGTTACCACATTGGATGCTCGTCATATTGCTTCTGTAAGTATTATTGTCCTAAACTTTCATTTTTCCACTGTTATATCTTTGCACTGACTTGCTATTGTATTCTTTTTCCAGTTGGTAGCCTGATTCAATACAATTTTGAAAAAAGATGAAGCTATTAAAGATGCAAGTTCCTCGTCAGGTGTAGAGGAAGCTTTGGTGGGTCTGACGCAGTCTCTGAAGGATTCTCGTCAGAAGTATGTTGATGATAAAGATGCCTGGGAGAAGCAACTCAATTCGACTGAGCAGTAGAGGGATCAGGCTGTTGAGGTCTCCAAGGGATTGGAGAAGAAAATAAAAGAATTGGAAAGTAAGAACAAATAGCTCGAAGGGAAGCTCCAAAATGCTGGGGAGCTTGAAGGTAAGCTCAAGGCTGCTGAGGAAGAGTTGGGCAAACTTCGTGAGGTAGATCGTCAGAGGGACAAGGCAGAGAAGAAATTGAAAGCTGTCGAGGAACTCATGACTGAGAAGATTTCCTCATAGAAAGTGAAAAGGAAAATGGCTATTAATAAGTCCTTCAGCGCTGGCTGGGATAAAGGATGGAATAAGGGTCTAGCTACCATGATGTCGCAAGTGGAATATGGTAGCCTTAAGTACTTTAGGGATGGCTGGGTCGCTGCCTTGAAAGAGATGAATGTTGATGAAAATTCTGACCTGTTTCAGCAACACATCCATGGCCCCCTCCAACTCCTGAAGAAGAAGAAGAGGACGAAGCTGCCTCTGAGGAATCCTCCATGGTGATGGGAGATCAAACTTCTCATCACCCAGTTATCCAGCCTTCCTGTGAACAACTTTAACCATCCATTATTTCAACCGAGCAGCCTCCAGCACCAACCGAGCAACCATCTGTACCATCCGAGGAACCTACCTCCTCGTCCCAGCCTCCCGAGAAACTTTTGGGAGACAAGGAGAAGGTGTAGAGTTGTTCGGATTTTTCTCTCTGTTTATTTTTGTTAATTGTAACTCTGAACTATGTACTTCTCTTTTATGATGTAATAAAATTTGAAATTTTGACTATTCATTGATTCTCTTCCTCTTGCTCCTTATTGATTCTTGCTATCTCTTCTTTTTACTATAATATGGCCATGATGGAATTGTTATCTGCTCATGATACAAAATTGTTGAGACAATGCAATGAATACTTCAAAGCTGGTCATACAGATATGACTGAAGCTCAAATTGTTGATATCCTCGGTCCAGATGCTTTATGGCAAGCAGTCAAAGCCTATCAGTACTTAAAGTGTCTGCTCGACCGAGCAGTGGCTAATAATGTAGCATATTATGAAATGATTGAGGACCTCCAGGGCACTCTCGAGGAGCTTCAATAACAATACAAGGAATCTTCTTCCCTATTGCACTAAGGATATGAGAAGAAGTATCTGCAACTGAATGCTGATAAAGGATATGATAAGTTGTTTGTTGCTTATGAGGTGAGGGAGAGAACTTTAAAGACCGAGGTCGAAGAGCACAGGCAAATAGCTAAGTTGTTGGAGCAGGAAAATAATAACCTGCGAGGAAAGGTATCCTAGCTGAGGTCTGCAGCTTCTACCTCAAAC
This sequence comes from Sambucus nigra, assembly GCA_949130495.1. Lineage (NCBI taxonomy): Eukaryota > Viridiplantae > Streptophyta > Magnoliopsida > Dipsacales > Adoxaceae > Sambucus > Sambucus nigra. The sequence goes on along the minus strand of OX422219.1, from coordinate 15,630,552 downwards.
GCTTTGGTCCCTGTGAACGACGAGGGATTCTCTTTCTTGGAGGTCGAAAATTCCAATCTGAGAGATGAATTAGAAACCTTGAAGAGGATTGGGCCTTCTACCTCTGCTCGGGGACGAGCAAGAGCTTATCGTGGATGAGCAAGAGCTTCTCAGATTACTATTGAGGAGCAAAGAACTCAATTGGCTCTGGAGAACCAAGCTTTCCAATTGGTGGCAAAGAACCAGGCATTGGCTGAGATGTCTAAGAAAATCCAAACTTTAGACGAGCAACTGGCTGCCCAAAATTCTGCCTTGGAGAATAAAACGAATTTGGTGAAGAATCTCCACGAGCAGTTAGAAAGATTAACCTACCAGTTCCACAAATAGCCTAGGGAATTATGGATGGATGGTTATAATGAAGCCTTTTATCATCTTGATGACCGGATCCAGAATGCAAATAATGTGGGTTACAAGCAAGGATGGCTAAATGCCCTGGGCGTGCTGAAGTTGGAAGAAGGTCATTACTTGTGGGATTACCACAATCATGGGTTGTTCGATCTACCAGTGCCTCCTTTCAAGCTTGATATGAGCTGAATTCCTGCTCGGGCCATTCCACAATGCCTAATTTCAAAGTATCTTGGCGACTACAGTCTTCACTCCGACTTTGAGATATCTCTCCCAGAGCATCTTCTTTATCGACCATCAGTTATGAACATCAGGATGCTTAAAGATTTAAACTTCATAAACTCCCCCTATGCCTTGGACGATCCTCCTGCTGGTGAAGAACCTGTTTCAAAGGCAGAGGGGAGAAACCCCATAGAATAGGATTTCTGATGTAATAATTTTTATGTATTTTGTTCTCAATGTACTTTGTTTTGGATTTAATGAAAAACTTCTATTTTTCTTTGCAATCTTGATTGCCATTGTCTTGTAGATATTTTGTAAAACACTTTACATATGTGCATGTATATCTGTTAAAAAGATAACAACATTGTGTTATTTTGCCGATCAACTAAAACTGGTTAAAACTTATTGTCGACTATCCTAAATTTGTGGTAATCATTTGTCGATTAACCAAAATGGATGATATTTTGTTTCTCGACCGATCTTGGTGGTGATTTGAAATGTTACAAGTATTAAAATTTTGCTTGATCACTTTTTATTTCTAAGCCATTAGTTGTTTTAACCAACTATTTCCGACCAAAGAGAGTTGGTGTTTTTAATTTTTAACCAACCTTAGTTGGTAATTTTTTTTTATTATTCCCGACCAACTATAGTAGGTGAATCTTCTTTCCAACCAACCGGAGTTGGTATTTCTGGGAAATATTTTTATTCTCGACCAACCAGAGTTGGTATTTCTGGAAAATATTTTTTATTCCCGACCAACCGGAGTTGGTATTTCTGGGAAATATTTTTATTCCCGACCAACCGGAGTTGGTGGATTTTCTTCCCAACCAACCGGAGTTGGTATTTCTGGGAAATATTTTTTATTCCCGACCAACCGGAGTTGGTGGATTTTCTTCCCAACCAACCGGAGTTGGTATTTATGGGAAATATTTTTTATTCCCGACCAACCGGAGTTGGTGGATTTTCTTCCCAACCAACCGTAGTTGGTATTTCTGGGAAATATTTTATTCCCGACCAACCGGAGTTGGTGGATTTTCTTGCCAATCAACCGAAGTCGGTATTTCTGGGAAATATTTTTATTCCCGACCAACCGGAGTTGGTTGATTTTCATCCCAACCAGCCGGAGTTGGTATTTCTAGGAAATATTTTTATTCCCGACCAACCGGAGTTGGTGGATTTTCTTCCCAACCAATCGGAGGTGGTATTTCTGGGAAATATTTTTATTCCCGACCAATCGGAGTTGGTGGATTTTGCTGAGTAGTGTGTAGCACTAGTATTCCGCAAAAAATTTCAACAAAAGGAGAGAATTGGGTAGAATATTCACATTTTATTCATACTGATGAAACTGCATTACATGAGGGTTTACATTATTGATAATATTTGCGCAGGTGCTATGCATTCCATGCATTCTTAAACTCCTCCCCTTCTAAAGTTTCTATTATGTAGGTTCCTGGTCGAACAACTTCTGTAACTCGGTAAGGTCCATGCCAGTTCGCTTCCAGTTTGTTGTGCTTTTGAATCACTTTCTTTAGCACATAGTCTCCTTCTTTCAGGTCGCACTTTTGTCACTCTCTTATTGTAGAACAAAGTTGTTCGTTACTGGTAAGCAGCATTCCTGATGGCTGCTTCTTCTCTAACTTCCTCGAGCATGTCCAAGTCTAACCTTTTCATTAAATCGCTGATAGGGGAGTTGAAGTTCAGCACTCGGTGTGTTGGGAGGCCCAACTCGGCAGGTATAACAGCTTCAGTTCCAAATGCCAGAATATATGGAGATTCTCCAGTTGCTGCTCGGGGAGTAGTACAATAAGCCCATATTACTGAATGTAGCTCGTTGATCCAGTTTTCTTTCGCATCATTCAGTCTTTTCTTCAACCCATTTAGCAGCGCTCTATTTATCACTTCAGTTTGTCCATTGCTTTGGGGATAGCCTGGTGCCGAGTGGATTTTTAAGATATTTGACTGATGACAATAGGCAGCGAACTCCTCGTTGTCAAATTGTGTTCCATGGTAGGTGATGAATGCATAGGGAAGACCATATCTACAAATGATATTTTTCCAAATAAATTGGTACACCTTTTCGTACGTCATGTCGACAAGAGGCTCAGCTTCCACCCACTTAGTAAAGTAATCCACTGAGACGACGAGATATTTAAATCTTCCTCTGGTCGTTGGAAGTGGCCCAACCAAGTCAATTCCCCATATGGAAAATGGCCAAGGGGAAGTAATAGGTGTTAACAATGCTTGAGGAGTTCTTCAGATACTGGAGAAGCGTTGACACTTGTCGCATTTCTTGGCATAGGCTATACAATCAGCCCTCATCGTTGGCCAGTAGTATCCTTGCATCATCACTCTTTGCAAAAGCATCCGACCTGCTACATGAGCTCCACAGGACCCTTCATGGACCTCTTCAATCAAGTCTTTCACTTCGGAGGGATGCACACATCTTTGCAAACCTGCCATAATTCCTCGTATGTATAGAATACCATTAGTCAGTACATAACGAGCAACTTTAAACTTCAATTTCTTAGCTGTAAGTTTGTCAATCGGTAATTCTCCCTCCTCGATATATGCCCTGATAGGATCCATCTAAGATGGCCCTAAATAAAGGGTAATAAAGTTCATCATTTGATCTTCATCTATGCTCCGACCAGCTAGAACTTCAATTGGGATTGTTCTCCATAGCTCGATACGAGTAGCTGATGTTAATCGAGCTAAAGGGTCTGCTCTTGCATTCTCCATTCTTGGTACTCTGACCAGTTAAACAGTAACAAATTCCGATACCAATTCCATTGCTTTTGCATGGTATTTAATCATCAACTCTCCTTTTGCTGTATATACTCCAAGCATTTGGTTTACAATCAACTGTGAGTCACTACATACGATTACCTGCTCTGTCTTCATGGTTTTTGCCAGACTAAGACCTACAATCATTGCTTCATATTCGGCCTCATTATTAGAAGCTTGAAATTGAAAGCGTAGAGCATATTCTATATCGACCTCGTCTGGACTTTTCAATACAATCCCAGCTCCACTTCCTGAGGTGCATGATGAGCCATCCACATATAGGTTCCATACAGGTATTTTATCCTCAAACTTCTTATTGGACAAAGTTCGTCGATGGAATATTTGTTGCTCCTTTATCTCTATTTCTACCATAGCTCGCTGCTCGTCAACCATCTTCTCTTGCTCTCAGACCAACTTAAATTGATCAGGATTTGAATTTGATGATCCTGTAACATCTACAGGTTGGTCGGTGTTCAGCTTTTGCTCCTCGGGGGTATCAAGATAAGTGAATTCTGCTATAAAATCTGCTATTGCTTGCCCTTTTAGTGACGATCTAGGCTCATAAATTATATCATATTCGCCGAGTTCTATTGCCCAATACATCAATCTCCCGGATTTTTTTGGTTTATGAAGAGCTTGCCTCAACGGCATATCAGTATATATGACTATGGTATGAGCCTGGAAGTACGACTTCATTCTTCTACTCGCTTCGATCAGTGCCAGTGCCAACTCTTCCAGTTTTAGATATCTGATCTCTGCTCCTCGAAAGGCCTTACTAGTGTAATAAATTAGTTTTTATACTCCATCCTCTACTCTTATTAATGCCGAGCTAACTGCATTTTCTGAAACTGCTAAATACAAGTACAACCTTTCTCCCATCACTGGTCTGGACAACAGTGGAGGTGCTCCCAAATATTTCTTCAATTCTTGAAAATCTTTCTCGCATTCTTCATTCCATTCAAAAGTCTTTCGGAGTGTTTTGAAGAATGGGAGGAATCTATAAGTTGCTTGCGATACAAATCTGTTAAGTGCATCTACTCGCCCTATAAGACTTTGCACTTCTTTCTTTGTCGTTGGAGATCGTAGTCCCAATAGAGCTTTGATATTATCAGGGTTTGCTTCAATGCCTCGTTGATTGACAATATACCCAAGAAACATGCCTTCTCGTACTACAAATATGCACTTGGTCGGGTTCAACTTCATTTGATATTTATCTTATTGATCAAAGGTCTGGCCTAAGTCAACTAGATGATCAGTAGCTTTCTTGCTCTTTGTCAGCATATCGTCAACATAGACTTCCATATTGCAACTGATTTGTTCTGCAAACACCTTGTTTATCAACCGCTGATATGTTGCACCTACATTTTTCAAACCAAAAGGCATAACATTATAATAATAAGTTCCCCTAGGGGTGATGAAAGAAGTACTCTCCCTATCTTCAGGTTTCATTTTAATCTGATTATAACCAGAATAAGCATCCATGAAGCTCAGCAACTCATGCCCCGAGGTAGCATCCACTAATTGATCAATTCGGGGCAAGGGAAAATGATCCTTTAGGAATGCTTTGTTGAGGTCGGTGAAGTATACACACATCCTCCATTTGTTGTTCTTCCTTTTCACCATCACTACATTTGCTAACCAGTCTAGATATTTAACATCTTCAATAAAGCAAGCTTTATGGAGCTTCTCGACCTCCTCCTGTATAGCTTGGTTCTTCTCGGGGCTGAACACTCTTCTTCTCTGCTTCACTAGCTTGATCTCCTTATTCACATTGAGCTCGTGACATAAGAAATTTGGGTCTATTCCAGGCATATCCTCATAACTCCAAGCAAAAGTTTATTTTCTGCTTTTTAGGAAAAATATTAATTCTTGTTTTAGTGAGGCATCTAACGACGAACCTATCTAAGTTGTTCGTTCAGGGTGCTCGTCGTTCAGAATGATGTTTTCAGTAGCTTCCACCACCTGACCTTTTACAAGTTGTGACTCGTCTCTAGGATCCAATGTTTCAATTTTTGCACCTTCATCCACCTGATAGGTAGTAGTCTTTTTTCTAGATTCCTCCAGTTCCTCTTGCTCGGCAGATGAATAATAGCATTCTCGAGCTACTTTTTGATCACCCTTTATAACTATTACTCCAAAATTGGTTAGAAATTTTAGGCATTGATGTACCGTAGATGGCACTGCTTCGAACTTCTTCAATCCTACCCTTCCCATGATGATATTGTTGGCTGATTGGACATTCTTATCCATCATGAAGAAGCGTACTCTTTTTGTTCGATAAGCACACCATGTATCAATGAACATATCCAACTTGATCGTCCCAAGTGGAAAAACTTTCTTTCCAGCAAAACCGAGGAGGGGCCTATGATAAGGCTCCAACTGAGACAACTTTAGATTTAAGCTGTCGAAGCACGAGTAGAACATAATATCAGTCGAGCTACCATTATTAACCAGTACTCTCGAGATCATCACTTCCTTCATTCTCATTTTGATCACCAATGGGTCATCATGAGGATACAACACACCTACGAGGTCATTTTTTGAGAAACCGATGACTAGTTTTTCTTTATTGACCTTCCTCGGGCGATCATCTTCAGCCAAGTTTATTCGTTGAATATATGAACAGGCTTGAGCCTCATTGAGGTAAGCTTTTCTTTCTGCAGTAAGGTCTCCACCTCCTGCATCTCCACCTGTAATAACATTGCAATCAAATGATCCAAAACGTATTGAAAATACCTCACGTTCTGGCTGCCTTGGTCTTTTGGGAAGATCGGGGTCATCTTCTGGATCATCTTCATGGTCTCTTTTATTGTTCTCATCTGCTCGACGAGGAGATCTAGACCTCTCTCTTGCTCGGTCGTTGTTTCTTCTTTCATTTCTATAATCAACATACTTTGCCAGTTTTGCTCGTCTAATGAGTGCTTCGATCTCATTCTGAAGAGCTATGCAATTTTTGGTCGTGTGGCCATGATCCTTGTGGAACTCGTAATATTTGGTCTTATTCCTCTTGTCAGGGTCTGACTTCATTTTCTCTGGCCAGTTTAACTCCTCGCTGTTTTTGATTTCTTCTAGAACATGGTTAATGTCTACCTTCAAAGGAGTATAATTTTCAAATTTCTTTAATACTTACCATGATGGCTTTATTTTTGAGTGCTTGTCACCGCCATTGTTCTTATGCTATTTCTTTTTGGCCTTATCAACTTCCACCTTGGTCTCTTTGGTATCCATATTCTTTTTTGCAGCCATAGCCTCCTCGGTATTCATGATTTCGGCCGCTTTTGCCATCAATTATGACATGGTTCTGGGTGGATCTTTAGCCAAAGTGTAGTACAACTTGTTGGGCAACAACCCACTCATCAGAGCAGTAATCGCTGTCTTTTCCTCATAATCAATAACTTCGAGTTTCTCGTTATTTAAACGAGTTATGTAATCCCTGGTGCTCTCACCTGCTTTTTGTCTAACACTTAACAAGTGTGCTACTCTTTTAATTGGTTTTGCTCCAAAATAGAAGTTTTCAATGAAGATCTCGGCCAGTTGAAAGAAAGTTGAAATCTTATCCCGAGCAAGATTATGGTACCATATTTGAGCAGATCCTGTAAGAGTTCCCGGGAATGCCCTGCATCTCATCTCATCTGTCACAGCATAGATGTCGGCAGCAACTTGGTATTGCTCTATATGAAGGACAGGGTCGGTTTTTCCATCATATTTAGGAGTCACAACTGGTGCTTTGAATTTTGAGGGTGTGGGAAAATCCATAATTTCTTGGACAAAAGGTGTCCCTTGGATAAAAGTTCTTTGTAGAGGATTCTTGGCCTTAGCCATTTCCCCTATTCTATCCTCCAACCTCTGAATAGAGCCTTTCCACGCATCATTTCCCTCCTCGGGTCTACTGATTCGAGCAAATGATCGTGTTGAAGTTGCTTCCTGGGATCTATCTTGTCGAGCAGCTGGTTGTGATTGGGCAGAACCATCTCTTAGATCGAATGGTCGTCGAAAGTTTCTCGACACAGCCTTAGGAGAACTTTTCTTCTTCTTGGGTCCCAATCGATCAAAAGGAGAGACCCTACTTAATCTTTCCAGTGCACTAATCCTTTCTGGAGAGAGAGTGTTGTGTTGTTCAGTATCTGTGGCTCGTACTGTTGAAGTTCGACCCGGTTGATAGGAAAAATCTTCAGATTTATCAGTGAGATATGAATCTCTTTGCCTAATACGTGAAGAAAGTAAACGAGTATTTCTTTGAACACTTCATTGTCCTGAATAGGTTGATGCTCCACCTTGGATAGTTTGCATGAGTTATCGCATTATTTCTTACATGGCTGTCTAGCCTTGAGCCAAATTGGCCATGATTCCAGCCAGATCTTGGATATTTGGAGGAGCGGATGGATTTTGGGGGTTTCGAGCGTTTCTATTGCTGGATTCGGGATTGTCAGCCATTGGTGATGAATTATTTTTGGTAAAAAACGAAAATTACAGTCGTTTCCCACGGACGATGCCAATCTGTTGATGTTAAAAATTAGATTATCTCTAATTTTTCAATCACAGATAAAATAAATAAAACAAAAGGATTTTTAAAGTGGTTCAGCCTTAAAAGAATGGCCTACGTCCACTGTTTTTTTTTATTGCTGACTCTTTGGGAATTCTCGATAATAGGTTTTTACCAAGAAATTTCGAGTCCCCCAATAATGAGGATGATACAATGTATTTATAGCCATGAGGCTGTACATGTGAATGGGTAATACATAGCTGTTCAATAAGCGTATACATCCGTATGATAATAATCAGCATTTAATGCGCATTTAATCCTCTTAATTGTCTGATAATAAATGCTCTGATCGAGGTGCAGCTCGGACCGCCTAAGTATCTCGGTATCCATGAGTTGCTCGGTGCAGTAAAGTTTCCTTGGAGAGTACCTACTGCTCGGAGTATTTGAGTTGGTCGGGGAAAATGAGTTCCTCGAAGTCAAGGTGTTGTTCAAAATTGTTTGTTATTGCCACGCAGATTGCCACGTGTCTCCACTTAATTGAGCCACGTCAGCAGACTAAATTTGGTATCAACATTTTTTTAAAGAAAAAATGGTCGGAACTTTTATTATAAACTATATTTTTTTAAAATTTTATTTTTTACAATTTCTTATAAAACATAACTTTTTTATAAAGCTGTATTTTTTTTGTAAAAAATTAAGTTGTCACATTGATACATTACTAATTTTGGATTTTATACTTTAACTCACGACAAGACACAGATAGCAAAATTTATAATTTTCACACCATATTACATACAACATGACACGAATAACATGAGTAAAGTTATGAATTCAATATTGTGTGAGAGATACAAAAATTTTCGTGTGATATTGTATTCAATTTTGTGTGAAAATTATAAATCATGTTATTCATGTTGTGTCGTGTATTAACGTATAGTTTATCAGAACAAAAAAATTAGTAATTTATCAAAATCGCTGCTTAGTTTTTTACAAAAAAAATACAGTTTTATGAAAAGGTTATGTTTTATTAAACTTTATAAAAAATAATGGTTTCAAAAAATTTAGGTTTATAATAAAAGATTCGTCCAGTTTTTCTTTATAAAAATGATTTCCAATTTTTTTATTTGATATAGTTATCGTCAACATTTTTTTTATAAAAAGAATGTTCATTTTTTTTATATAAATAACAAAACAGTTTTTTATTAACGTTTGTTTCAATAAAATTATAATGATATGTTTTTTTTATAAATAATCGACTATTTTTTTAAATAAAAAACTGGCTTTTATGATTTTTATATTTTTATAATATTAAAAAATTATTTTCCTGAATATTAGGATTTTTATATTCAAAACATTATTTTTTTTTATTTTCAGAATATTACATATTTAAAAATAAATAATAGACTTTTAACAAAATATTATATTTTGCCCAAACTAAAGTATTCATGTATAGAAGGACAATTTAGTTATTTACATGTTTAAAGTTGAAAGTGAAGTGGGGGAAGAATGTTTTGGAGCAGGAATAGTGGTTCCCTTTTTTAATTCCTCACTAACTGGTCTAATCATGTCACATCGTGTCGAGTCGAGTCTAATCGTGTCTAATTGAAACGTACTACTTATCATGTTATCGTGTCATGTCGTGTTCAGGTTAAGGAAAAAAATATGTTATCGTGCCGTATCGAATTCAAGTACACTGAATTCTTATCGCGCCGTGTTGGATTGTGTGAAAATACGATCCGTGGGCCCATTTTTCCACTCCACTCGAAGGCCCACAACACACTCCTTTAATATCTTGAAAAAGACAAATCTTTTTATTACAAACAAAATGCTCCCATGTGATCTGCTAGTAAAAAATACGCGTTGATGTAAAAAATTAGATTTGATCTAATTAATTAACAACAGATAAATTTGAGTAAAGAAATAAGACAAGAGATTTTTAAAGTGGTTCAGCCTTATGGAAATGGCCTACGTCCAATGTTTTATATTACTGGGTATCTTGCCTTGATCATGATTATATTTTCTTACTTCGCTTACCCTGCCGAGAGGGTATTACAATTTGTTTATAGCCCTTGGGCTGTCAATGTGAATAGATAGTGTGCGTTTATCGAATAGGCAAATACATCTGTATGTGGTAAGGTGTGACTATAATACAATAAATATTGAATCTGTCTGGTCATTTGGGCTTCCCAATAAGTTGCTCGGTACGCTAAGTAGCTCGGTACTCTGAGTAGCGCGGTACCCTGAGTAGATCGGTACATTGAGTAGCTTTATACTTGAATTTTGTGCCATGTTGGATGTCGCATGTTTTCATAGGATCGGTCCACGTCAGCTGACTAATTTTTGTATCAACAGAAGCCTCCAATTTTTCACAGTTGAGGTTGGATGTGAGAGTGTGGAACATTTTATCCAAAAAGTTATTTGGGCCCATTTCTCATGTCTTGGTTAATTAGAGACCTTTAACACTTGTAAAATTTATCCACTTTGCGTAACAGTTTTGAGCGCGAAATGACAAATTTGTAAATATTTTGAGTTTCTGGTGAACGCTTGGGTACTTCCGTCTTTTTTCTTTGATTAGCTGTCGAGAATGCAACAGTCGTCACTTATGACCATTATTTTTCTCTTTTTCCGAGGCGGCATATATAAAGGAGGCAAAATCCAATTGTTTTTTACCTTTTTCCATCTTGTTTCCAAAGTCCTTATTTTCTCGTTTTTCTTCTTACGAACATTCTTTCTGTCATTTGTCTTAGCTGATTCCTTAGTCTTCTGTAAGAATTTCTTCCTTCATTCTTGTTTCTTTGTTTTAACCATCATGGCTTACCTTATCGAGTATTTAGATAAGTTTAGAGCCGATTTTGAGATTCCTTCTTGGGTTAATTTGGAGGAACGTGCTTGTCCTTCTGATTTATTTTCTTTAGTTGAGGGACACTGGTTTCCCTCTATTTTTATAGTTGAATGTGGTTTTTCTTTCCCGCCTAATCCCCTGTGTTTGGAATTTTGCCAATATTTCGATATTGTACCTGCAAAAGTAGTTCCAAATACATGGAGGGTAGTTAATGGCTTACATAGGTTGAATCAAATTCATGGAACTCATCTAGGGATTCCTAAGATTAGATTTTGTTATAAATAGGTCACCAGCAATACCACGTTTTATTTAAAAACTAGGTTTTCTAATAGAGCCTTAGTGGTCAATCTCCCTGATTCTTATAGGGATATTTTTTAGCATGGGGCTGTGATGAAAAATTGGCAACACCCCCCATTAAATGAAAATGACGTGTACCAAGGTCCCAGATGTCCACATTATGGCAATGGGATAGGTTATTCTTTATCTTTTAAACTAGCTATGTTTTTGTTTGATAATATGTTTCACCGACTTTTGGTTTCTTCAATTTTAATTTGCAATTGACAGTAAAAGAAAACCCCAAAAAGAGAGTGATATTAATATAGAGATTTGAAGTTTTGCTGGGGTTTGCATCAATCAGTTATTGGAGAGCACGTGAGAGATGCTTCCTATTTATTGAAATATAAGAACACCGCTTCCTCTTTTATTGCTCGGCCTACTGCTCCTCCTTCTTTGATGATTGATATTGAGAAAGATCCAGTATCTTCTTTAGTTATTAAAGAATCTTATTCTGATTTGAGTACTGCCATTGCTAATCTGATGATGAAGAAGAGGAGAATGCATGATCTCTTTACTGATGCTTCTTCCAGTGAAGTAGAAGAAGCCCTTGCTGGGTTTTCAAAATCTTTGGAGGACTCCCTGTAAAAAATATGAAGATGACAAAACTTCATGGGAGAATAAAATCAAGGCTGCTGAGACAGCTCACTAAAAAGATGTGGATGCTGCCAAGGAGGCAGAGGAGAAACTGAAGGAAACTGAGGGTAAGCTTGAAGAGGCTGAACAACATAAGAAATATCTTGAACATAAAGTAAAATCTGTTGAAGATCTACTTAGGGATAATGCCTCAAACTACTTCAAAGCTGGTCGTTTAGATTTTACTAAAGCACAAATAATTGACATTCTTGGTCCTGATGCCTCTGAACGAGCAATTGAGGCTTACCAATATTTGAAATGTTTACTTGATCATGCAGTAGTGCATAATGTATCTTACTACTAAATGATTGAAGATCTCTAAGGAATGATTGAATAACTTCAACTTCAACACAAGGACGCGACTGCTTTTCTTAAAGAATATTATGAGAGGAAGTACCAACAGTTGAGTGCTGATTAGGGTTATGACAAGTTCATTTCTGCCCATAATAAGAGAGAGAGTGTGTTGAAATTTGAGATTGAGGATCATAGAAACATTGCCAAATTGCTGGTGGAGGAAAATAACACTTTAAGAGAAGAATTGAGACAACTCAAATTTGCTTCTTCCTCTAGAGCTATAGTCCCAGTTAATGGTGAAGGTATTTCCTTTTTGGAGACAGAAAATTCTTTATTAAGGGAAGGGTTGGAAACTTTGAAAAGAGTTAGACCTGCATCCACTTCCTGGTGTAAAATATTGGGCACGGGTATCACGTTTTCAATTGTTCCAGAGGTTCCAATAGGGTGAATAAATCCTCAGCACAAGTCTTGGCATAATTTTCCAGCCAGTCAACACATCGATTGGTCTCCCTTGAAATGTGTTGCATAGTCGATTAATTTCTTGATTCATGTAGCGACATTCTAAGATGATGGCGGAATGAGAGTAGTGTGACACCCCGCCTAATTAATTACCAGGTGATCAGTCCTTAATTAATTAATTTCCGAATATCAAGTTGGTACAGACAATGCATCACTGTCAAAAATTCAAATTTTAATTTAAAAAAAATAACCACCTAGTATTTAAAAAGGTTGATGTCCAAATTTTATCTTGTTACTAACGAAAATGAAAAGGATATCAACAATTCCCATACATCACAGTAATATAAATAAAGTCTAACCGAAATAAAATAAAAGACTGGAGTAAAACATGTCCAGATAAAATCCCATACAATAAATCCAATACAAGGAAATCCAATCTAAGAGAGAATTTAAAACAACTAAATATATGAAAGTAAACAGGAGAAAGGACGATATGTCCAACAGAACAGGTTACTGAAAAAGGGAGAATAGACTGAGTCGTCTACTAGTAATTATCTTGCAGCTTCCACAGCAGCTATAACACGACAACTGAATAGAGTCTCCTAAGGCTAGTGTCCCTGTGGTTGGGCACCTAGAATAATGGAACAATAGAAAGATATACAGAAAAGCGGGTCAGAGCCCAAGTTGAAAACAGTTTCAAATAGCAAGTGCTTAAATTGATTCAATTAGCATAATTATTATTCAAGTTAACTTAGTGCACTCACTGGAGATACTCACTCCTCGATCTAGTGTGTACGCCTAATGAGACTAACTACCCATACTAGTCATGATACCCTGACTGGCTACTAAGTACATACTATTATGCTGGAAAGTCTCCCTAAACAACTCCAAGCCGACGTACTTAAGATTTCGATCTAGGTTTAAGAATTGCTTTAGTATATTCATTTATTTTTCTAATTTCCCAGCTGATAATACCATAAGCACACAAATAAAAATAGAGTCATCGACATAAGACACCAAACAGGATTTCAGTATACACTCATTATTCTCTTTATGTATACATATCAATTTATATATATAAATATATCAATATCGCACCCCTGGTTGGGAAACCCTTAGTGCTACGCATACTCGGCTATCTTGTCCCATTGCAACACTCACGCATAGAGGACAACTGGTTCAATCTCTCGAGAACCAATAAAAATATAAACACCTATTTGAGGCGAACATAGTCCCAAGCCGACGGGCTATGCACATACCTACTCACCCATATGACCGTCATCGCTATCATTCTCATGAATAGCCCGTACCTAGGTTCCATGCTCTAGTGGTAAGACTTTAAATCCCCCGAAGGCACACAAGATTCGGTCATCCATAACGCGTTGACCTCCGTTCGATAGCCACTAGCTAGGTACGTCATACACATAACATTTTGAGCAATAAGCATACACACAACTTTTATAAATTCATTGGCTTTCCTATAGCCTAGTATTTGCAGTATGTATAATATGTACCCCTTATTATACCCCGTACCTTATTCGTATATATAATCTCCCTTGTATTTTTTTGCATCTCTCAATTTCTATAACTTTCATTCTTTTCGAAGGTCGACATATTCTCCGCTCACTAATAAATATAAATTCTAGGTTACTCGACATTCATACAGGCCTAACACTCAATTATATAGGTCGACACGGATTTTGGAACAAAATCGGGCCTTAAAAGTCATTCAGTAATCTCGTTAGAAGACCCAAAGAATCTCGTTCGAACGAGGGTCGTTCGAACGAAGGGACTTCGAACAAACCATTGAACTCTTTAGAAGGGTCACTGGAAACTCGTTAGAAGTCTCGTTAGAACGAGGTCGTTCGAATGACCTGGGCTGGACTTTTAATGAAAATTTTGCAGTTACCGAGTTCATCTCCAAAGTTCATTTTTCCATATTTCCTCCTCTTCGATTTCAACTTAAACTCATTTCAACCCAAGTACAAGGTTTCTAAACCACTCTAAGTCACTCTAGAACATTTCTTAACATATTTTAGGGGTCAAATCCTTCTAATCATCAAATAAATTCAACAACTCCTAAATTTTCCTTTGAATCATATTAACATAACCAAGAATTTTAAATCCATAAAAGTTCCATTTTTATTTCGTGATTAACGTCTAGTTCATTAATTTTCACATTCCTATTAAGGGGAAAATCCTCTACATGCAAACCCCCATCAGATTTCTAAAATTTCGACATGATTTCATCATAGGTAAATCCAAATTTGGTATTAGTTGTTCTAAAACCTCTATACATGTTAATAAGAGTAATAATTGCTAAGAGAAGAGCGAGATAATCACTTGCCTTGAAAAGGAACTTCTGATTCGCGGTTGAAAATGGTATGGGAACGATCCTCTTGACTCGATCTACACGTTGGTGTACTTTTTGGTGTGAAAGCTTGAGTTCTTGGCTTAGGGCTCTAATGGAGTCTTCTTCTTCTTCTTCTTCTTCTTCTTCTTCTTCTTCTTCTTCTTCTTCTTCTTCTTCTTCTCTCTTTGACTCTCTATCTTACGTAGGTTGAACTAACAGGCTACTAACCCTAACTGTTTTTAATTAAACCAAATTATCGTCCATTTAATTACCCAAAAATTTCAAAAGACCAAAATTCCCCTCCGGGGTGTCGTTTTGGGCTAAAATGTCCCGAACTCCAATTTAAATACCCGAGTAGTGTTTTATGACTATTTCGACCCTTCCGGACTCTTTGGCTCACTCAATATAGTCATTCGAGTTATATAAA
Source organism: Sambucus nigra (assembly GCA_949130495.1). NCBI lineage: Eukaryota > Viridiplantae > Streptophyta > Magnoliopsida > Dipsacales > Adoxaceae > Sambucus > Sambucus nigra. The sequence continues at coordinate 15,615,335 of OX422219.1, read as the reverse complement.
AATAATTTATCTTTTAAACCCCCAAATAACTACCAGTGATGCGACTCTTATGCGTCCCAAATATTTATAACATAACTGTCGTGTATCTCATGACCGACCAAAATATTATTTCTATAACTACTAACTCTCACCGCGTTTATGATTATTATCATAAAATCAGATTAATTATATTTTAAATTTTTCTCCCATTAATTTAATTAATCCCCATTTTCCATAAAAATAAATACGCGTAAAAATACGGGGTATTACATACTCCCCCCTAATAACAGAATTTCGTCCCGAAATTCGAAAAAAAATATATACCTGGTAAGAATAACTGTGGATAACGTTCACGCATGTCATCCTCATGCTCCCAAGTCGATTCCTCAACATTGTGGTGCCACCACTGAACACGCACTAGTGGTACTTTTGTCGACCTTAACTTCCTCTCGCTACGATCTAGTATAACAATTGGTCCCTCCGCGTAGGAGCTATCAGGCTGTAAATCTATATCCTCTAGCATAATGTGAGTATGAGCCAATTCATCTTAAATAAATCTCCTCAGCGACGAGATATGAAACACATCATGGACTCTATGCAAGTATTTCAGTAACCTAAGTCTATAAACAACTGACCCAATCCTCTCGATAATGGGGAATGGCCCTACATACCTCGGCGCCAACTTTACCTTCTTCCCAAAATGGATAACTCCCTTCATAGGAGACACCCAAAGTAACATCTGATCCCCAATATTGAACTCTCAAAAGTAACATTTGGCATCAGCGTAACTCTTCTGTCGATCCTGAGCATCTCAAATACGGCTCCGTATCAACTCTATCCTCACCGAAGTATCCTGAATCACCTCCGAACCCAGTAACTTGTTGTCCCCCACCTTGAGCCAACATGTTGGGTAATGATAAGGTCTAACGTATAGGGCCTTGAATGGATCCATACCGATAGTAAACTGGTAGGAGTTGTTATAGGCAAACTCCACCAGCGGAAGGTACTGTTCCCAACCTCTGCAAAATCAATAGTGCACATTTGTAACATGTCCTCCAACCTTTGATTTGTCCGTTCTGTCTGACCATCAGTCTGCGGATGATAGGCTATGCTCAGTCGCAACTCTGTACCCAACTCTTCCTAAAAAATCTCCCAAAATTGAGAAACGAACACCTTATCTCTGTCAGACACGATATTGAGAGGCACTCCGTGGAGTCTAACTATCTCTGCTATGAATAATTGGGCATACTTTCCTGCGGAACAATCTGTCCTGGCTGGCAGAAAGTGGGCTACCATGGTCAGCCTATCCACTATCACCCATATCGAATCGTGACCCCTCTGTGATGTAGGTAATCCCATGATGAAGTCCATAGAAATGCTCTCCCATTTCCACATAGGAACCTCTAATGGCTGTAAAACTCCCGTCGATCTCTGATGGTCCACCTTTACCAACTGACAATGCTACATTTCGAGACGAATTCGGTAATATCCTTCTTCATTTCGCTCCACCGGTAGTATCTACGCATATCCTGGTACATCTTATCCCCGCCGGGATGTATCATAAATCGGGAACCGTGTGACTCCGTCATCACCTTGTAGCAAATCTTCACCCTCGGGAACAACTAATCTCCCATTAAAATGTAGACCCCCGTCTGAGCCCACGGTGTAAGACTCAGCCCCCTCGGCTAGAAGCTTCACTATCTGACTTTGGAAGAATGGATCATCTGCCTGAGCCTGTACTACTCTCATAATAATCTGGGGCGTAACCGTTATTACAGACATAAACGATCGAGCCACCACATTCTAGTTCCCAAACTCCTTCCATTTTGCTTTACACACCTCGGCCACCTTACCGATTGGCCTACGTCTCAACGTGTCTGCTACCACGTTAGCCTTCCCCTGGTGGTATTGGATATCAAAATGATAATCCTTCACAAACTCAATCCATCGACGTTGACGCATATTTAATTCCTTCTGTGTGAAGAGTTACTGTAGTGATTTATGGTCCGTGAATAAGTGAAATTTCTCCCCTAGGAGGTAGTGTCTCAAAATCTGAAGCGCAAACAGGACTGCTGCTAACTCCAAGTCGTGGGTGGGGTAATTCCTCTTGTGAGGCTTAAGCTTAAGGGAGGCATAAGCTATAGCCTGATCTTCCTGCTGAAGTACACCTCTAAGTCCTAATAAGGATGCATCAGTGTAGACTAGATACTCTACTCCCGACCTGGGTGATGCTAACACTGGGGCTGAGGTTAACTTATCTTTCAACTCATCGAAGGCTAACTGACAGGCGTCACTCTAGATAAATGGCACCCCTTTGTGAGTTAAGCGCATTAACGGACCCACTATCTTTGAAAACCCTCGAATGAACCTCCTGTAGTATCTGGCTAAACCCAAGAAACTTCATATCTCGGTTGGTGTCGCGGGCTATCCCCACTCCCTCACCACTGACACCTTCCCCGGATCCACGGATATCCCTTTATTAGAGATGATATCCCCACTCGTATTTTGCATACAACTGATGCTGGCGCAGTGTCTGTAAAACTTACCTCAAGTGCTCGGCATGGTCCTCCTCGATCTGCAAGTAAACCAGAATGTAATCTATGAATGCGATGGAGAACTAGTCCAGGAACTCTCTGAACACCCTGTTCATCAAGTCCATGAACACGGTTGTGGCGTTAGTTAGCCCGAAAGGCAACCCTGAATTTATGGGAACCATATCTCGTTAGGAAGGCAGTCTTTAGCACGTCCTTCTCCCTGATACATAGTTGATGGTATCCCAATCTTAAATCAATCTTCGAGAAGAAAGTCGCTCCTCTTAACTGGTCGAATAAGTCATCGATTTGAGGTAACGGATATTTGTTCCGTATCGTGACTTTATCATCTTCCCTTATTACACCGATTTATTCTCAATGTAAGAATTTGATGTCACTACTTACGTCATATCGTATGGTTCTACTGACCGTGCATAGAAACAAAATTAAATTTAAGGTTACGATTTCTCTTACGGATGATAAATAGGGTACCAAACTCATGTTCTAAAGACCAACCATCCCCAGCTCCCGACCTTCGCTAGGTTTCATGCGTGGGATGTCTCGCAAAGAGAAATCCAAACAAGGAACCCCCCTGATACACTACTAACTAACATTATCGATCAACGAGAGTTGTGGTCCTCAGTATTTGTCTCGTATCCCACATCCCTACTTCCTTCTAATAATAGCGTATCTATTCTCATGATACGAAAAAGATATTCAACACATTACTACTTTTAACTTGGCGTTAGGCTCTTCACTTTGCCACAAAGTTATTCCCATGCCCAGAGCTATTTCATCCTTTCTTGATTCACTAAAGTAAACCTTTCTACCCATCGAGATTTGGTATAACCCGACGACATACTCCACAAGTCTTTGTAGGATTTAATACCTATGTATTCAAGTGGCTCCGTTTCCTCTCGGATGACACTTAGCAAAAATTGTTTCATCTCCAGGACTAATGGACACCTAATATTATTTTAATGGTCTATCATCACACAAACTTGAATTATCCAGTTTGAAATCGGGATATCAATACATTTTATGCTCATGTTTCTCACGTAGTACAAGTAAGCTGTAATGCGCATAGGTTATTTGAAATTTTCCTCGTATCTAAAAGGAAACACTATAAATGATAAAGTATAGTACCTCCAAACTTGGGTGGTAGATGCAGTATCGGTGGCATAACTGCATATCGGGCATTATAGATACATCCATACTGTACTACCTGTTGCTGTTGTGAAGTCTGTGTTATAGGGGTGATTCTTCTTGTTTCCCCAATTCGGGTATTCTGTGGTGTTGGGTGAACATCCAATGATTGTTGCAGGATCTTGCCCTTGCTAGGGAAATTTCGATGGTAGTGACCCCGTTCGCCACATATGAAACACTTACCCACACATTTTGTGTTACATTGTCCCTGCTGAGCACACGATTGGCCCTAATGGTCTCGCTGACCTTGTTGAACTGGCTGAGGCTTTCCTCCAGCTCTTTATGGGAAAACTTGGCATTTGTGGGCACTTCTTTCACACCTAAAACACCTCTTTATGAAAGCCTTCTGTCCTTGGCCTTTTTGGCCCTGGCGGGTTGGGCTCTTCCCACGGTTCTCATAGTCTTTTTAGTCTTGATGTCTCTGAGGAGCTTGTCGCGGTTGCGACGGTATTTTCCCATTGTTATTATTTTTCAAAATGTCATATTGATAAACTTCTCTTGTTCTTTTTCCCCCTGTAAGTTGCACACTGCGATTTTGGTACTCAAATATTTCTGTAGTCACTTCTTGTGCCACGATGTTCGCAATCTCAACGATTTCCTCTCTTTCCTGTTGTACCTGAGGTATTTGTTGGTCTTTTCCCGCATTTAATTCTTCAACGGTGTTAGTGTGCCTCTCCCCTATAGACGACATCTGAAATTTAAATGAATTTTATAAAACCACCGTCGATACATAACATTGTAGCAGAAGTACATAAAACGTATGCAGAGTACAACAATCCTAAAATATAGGGTTCTATATCAAAGGAAGCTACGCGAAAACATAATAGGCCGTACAGATCCTAAGGACATGAGAACCTGATGCTCTAATACCACTTGTGACACCCTGCCTAATTAATTACAGGGTGATCAGTCCTTAATTAATTAATTTCCGAATATCAAGTTGGTACAAATAATGCATCACTATCAAAAACTCAAATATTAATTTAATAAAACTAACCACCTACTATTTAAAAAGGTTGATGTCCAAATTTTATCTTCTTACTAACCAAAATCAAAAGGATACCAACAATTTCCATGCATTACAGTAATATAAATAAAGTCCAACTGAAATAAAATAAATGACTGGAGTAAAACATGTCTAGATAAAATCCCATACAATAAATCCAGTACAAGGAAATTCAATCTAAGAGAGAATTTAAAACAACTAAATCTATGAAAGTAAACATGAGAAAGAACGACATGTCCAACAGAATAGGTTACTGAAAATAGGAGAATAGATTGAGTCATCTACTAGTAATTATCCAACAGCTACAACACGGCAACTGAATAGATACTCCTAAGGCTAGTGTCCATGTGGCTGGGCACCTAGAATAATGGAACAATAGAAAGATATGTCAGAGCCCAAGTTGAAAACAGTTTAAAATAGCAAGTGCTTAAATTGATTCAATTAGCACAATTATTATTCAAGTTAACTTAGTGCACTCACTTGAGATACTCACTCCTCGATCTAGTGTGCACGCCTAACGAGCCTAACTACCCATACTAGTCATGATACCCTGACTGGCTACTAAATACATCCTATTATGCTGGAAAGTCTCCCTAAATAACTCCAAGTTGATGTACTTAAGATTTTGATCTAAGTTTAAGAATTACTTTAGTTTATTCATCTATTTTTCTAATTTCCCACCTGATAATACCATAAGCACACATATAAAAATAGAGTCATTGACATAAGACACCAAACAGAATTTCGGGATACACACATTATTCTCTTTATGTATACATATCAATTTATATATATAAATATATCAATATCGCACCCCTAGTTGGGAAACCATTAGTGCTACGCATACTCGGCTATCTTTTCCCATTGCAACGCTCACGCATAGAGGACAACTGGTTCAATCTCTCGAGAACCAATAAAAACATAAACCCCTATTGGAGGCGAACATAGTCCCAAGTCGATGGGCTACGCACATACCTACGCACCCATACGACTGTCATCACTATCATTCTCATGAATAGCCCATACTTAGGTTCCATGCTCTAGTGGTATGATCTAAATCCCTCGAAGGCACACAAGATCCGGTCGTCCACAACGCGTTAACCTCCGTTCGATAGCTAGTAGCTAAGTATGCCATATACATAATATTTTAAGCAATAAGCATACACACAACTTTTATAAATTCATTGGTTTTCCCATAGCCTAGTATTTGCAGTACGTATAATATGTACCCCTTATTATACCCCGTACCTTATTCGTATATATAATCTCCCTTGTATTTTTTTGCATCTCTCAATTTCTATAACTTTCATTCTTTCCGAGGGTCGATATATTCTCCGCTCACTAATAAATATAAATTTTAGGTTACTCGACATTCATACAGGCCTAAAACTCAATTATATAAGTCTATGCGGATTTTGAAACAAAATCGGGCCTTAAAAGTCATTCAGTAATCTCGTTAGAAGGCCAAGAGAATCTTGTTCGAACGAGGTCGTCCGAATCAGGGTCGTTCGAATGAAGGTACTTCGAACGAACCACCAACTCGTTATAAGGGTCACTGGAAACTCGTTAGAAGTCTCGTTAGAACGAGGTCGTTCGAATGACCTGGGCTGGACTTTTAACGAAAATTCCGCAGTTACCCAGTTCTTCTCCAAAGTTCGTTTTTTGATATTTCCTCCTCTTCAATTTCAACTTAAACTCGTTTCAACCCAAGTACAAGGTTTCTAAACCACTCTAAGTCACTCTAGAACATTTCTTAACATATTTTAGGGGTCAAATCCTTCTAATCATCAAATAAATTCAACAACTCCTAAATTTTCCTCTAAATCATATTAACATAAACCACGAATTATAAATCCATAAAAGTTACATTTTTATTTTGTGATTAACGTCTAATTCATCAATTTTCACATTCCTATTAAGGGGAAAATCCTCTACATGCAAACCCCCATCAGATTTCTAAAATTCCGACACGATTTCATCGTAGGTAAACCCAAATTTGGTATTAGTTGTTCTAAAACCTCTACACATGTTAACAAGAGTAATAATTGCTAAGAGAAGATCAAGATAATCACTTGCCTTCAAAAGAAACTTCTGATTCGCGGTTGAAAATGGTATGGGAACGATCCTCTCGACCCAATCTACGCATTGGTGTAATTTTTGGTGTGAAAGCTTGAGTTCTTGGCTTAGGGCTCTAATAGAGTCTTCTTCTTCTTCTTCTTCTTCTTCTTCTTCTTCTTCTTCTTCTTCTTCTTCTTCTTCTTCTTCTTCTTCTTCCTTGATTCTCTCTTTCTTTGCCTCTCTATCTTACGTAGGTTGAACTAACAGGCCACTAACCCTAACTATTTTTAATTAAACCAAATTTTCGTCCATTTAATTACCTAAAAATTCCAAAAGACCAAAATACCCCTCCGGGGTGTCGTTTTGGGCTTAAATATCCCGGACTCCAATTTAAATACCCGAGTAATATTTTTTGACTATTTTGACCCTTCCATACACTCTGGTGCACTCAAAATAGTCATCCGAGGTATACAAAAATAATTTATCTTTTGAACCCCCAAACAACTACTAGTGACGCGACTCTTACGCGTCCTAAATATTTATAACATTACTGCCGTGTGTCTTATCCCCGACCAAAATATTATTTCTATAACTACTAACTCTCATCACGTTAGTGATTATTATCATAAAATCGGATTAATTATAATTTAAATTTTTCTCCCATTAATTTAATTAATCCCCATTTTCCATAAAAATAAATGTGCATAAAAATACGGGGTATTACAAGTAGTTCTCCGAGTCTCCTTCATTGATCATGTACACAAAATTCTTTCAGTGAAATTCTAGTGTCACATTCATCCAACTTCTATCTCTCACCATGATAGCCTCGTAGAATATGGCCTCAACTCGGTACGCATCGGGGAAGCTCCAATGATTTTTCCAAAAAAGCTAGTGATCCAATCGCCTATGTGGTTACGCACAATGCCTACTAATGTTCCAACTCTGATGTTCTTGTCCCAGCCACCATCCGTGTTAATCTTAACATTACGTGCATAAGTACATAACCAAGTTGTTAATGGTTTTATAATGGGCCTTCTATGTTTGTCCAATTTAGTGAATGTTATTTCTACCCCCTTAACAGAGTTTACCCTAAACTTCATAATAATAGACGACAGAGATTCTTTAGCATAAAAAAATGCGACGATTTCTCTCTTTTCCAAAGGTGCGACGAGGTGGAAATGAACAAGATGGCACGGTTGTTATTTTTCAGGCCGTTATCGATAACCCACTCATAGAAATTATCATACCATCACCGATAAAAATTGGCTTAAAATGAAAAATATTCCCGAGTTTCCTTGGATATAAACCACTTATGAAGGACATGCTCCATATCCTCAATTATACCACGGACACTACCCCCTGGCTCGATAGTAATTCCCCCTGATATGCAATGTTGGTTAGTGAGGAGTTTACACCCTGAAGTGTAGTCCACAAGAAGGTTTTAATTTTTCAGGGAATCTTTCTAGTCCATATTAGGTTCCAGTCATTATGCCCGGGCATGTTAAGATTCCTGCTAACCATCTCTATATAAAATTATTTGATGGTAAACTTACCATAATTTCTAGGTGTCTATATAAGTCTGCCCTCGCGTGGTCTAGTTTTAGGAATATCCATGTTAGTCACAATATTGACCTCAGAAGGGTGTATCCAGTGAGCAATGGTATTAGGATCCCAATTTCCGTGTTGGTCAAACAACACATCCATACTCATGTCCTCATTTACGGTACTCTTCGGTGATGGTATGAGGTGGGTATCTCCACATCACAAGCCCATAAATATTTATGGACCTTCCATTGTTAATATTATATTTTATATTTTCAGTGAGGGTCTTTCTATTGTTGCAGAATCCCCACCAAATGTGGCAGGCCTTATTTTTTCGGGTCCAAGTTCTAGGGTTGGGGTTCTTAGCATTTTTTTTCCTCATGACTTTGACCCATAACACGTTCTTCTCATTTATAAGTCTCCACGTAAGTTTAGATAGGGTGGACTTATTATTGATCGAAGCTTTTATAATTCCTAGCCCGCCCTGCTTTTTGGGGCGATAAATTGTGTCCGACAAAACCAAGTGAACCTTTTTTTTGTATCGTTGTCACCCTAAAGGAAATTGCGATTTATTCTATCTATCTCCTCACAGAAACTAGCGGGGAAGGGGATGTTTTCATGTTGTAGCTCTACCAGCCATGGTGAGTAAGTTAAATTTCCACCTGGCTAGTTTTTTCTCCATTTTGTCAAGGATATCAGTAAAGGTATTTTTACACACGCGACGATTTATGAGAGGGGCCCCAAATATTTACCAAGGTCAGTTGTGAGACCCATTCCACACTTGTGAGTAAAGTTTATGGCCTCCCTTCTAGGGATATTTTGAGAAACAAACATTTTTTGTTCTTACAAATGTATGATGTATACGATACAAAGGCATACATTTTTATTTTATTCCTGATTCGTTTTGTATCAATATGAATCATAGATTAATTTTTGTGCCAATATGAATCAAACCATCTTATTATTGATTTAAGCTTTGTTGGAAGTTGTTATTCCTAAGTAGTCATTATCCAATTGCTTTGTTAATACGATGAGAAAAAAGAAACAAAGAAATAGATTGAGTATGATGTATTATTTAGTTTTAAAAAATATAAAATAAAAGTGAATAATATCATACTGTTGTAATACCTCGTGTTTTCAGAATAAAATATTATGACAGAAATTAATTTAATAATTTGAAATAAATTCGAGAACAAATTAAATTAGTGGGATTTAAATTAAATGGGTAAAATTTAAATTGAGAATAAATATTTAATCGTGATTACATAATTATTGGACTCAATTGGGCATAATGGGTCCACTCGTAAAAAATAAATCGTATAGTAATTTACTTATGGTTACGTGTTGTTTAAACATAATAAAAATAGGTATGTCAAGTAAAATAATTCGGGCGCATTTCGGGATGTTTTGGGAACTGGTTTAGGTGTTTTAGACCTTTAAAATGGTCTCGGGATATAGGTGTATTAGTTGGGAGGCTATTGGGCCATTCTATTTACTGATTCGGGCACATTTGGAGGCCAAAAGTAAGGGTAAAAGCCTAACTTTGGATTAGGGAGTTTATAAGTAAATTAAGAAGATTAATAAACTCATTTTCACTCATCTAAGAAAACCCTAGTATCCCCTACCATAGAGAGGTCATACCAAGGTAAAAAAGAAAGAGGAAATTGAAGATCCAAGAAGAGAATTCAAGAAAAAGAACTTCCACCTTCATCCTAAGGTAAGAATTTTCTTTCTTAAATCGATTTCCATTTTATTTCTTATTTTAAATTGTGTAGTTTTCCATGTAGAGTTCTGAATTTAACTTATAATTGAGGATATGGAATATGTTTCACTATATGCATGTCGAGTACCTCACTTTGATGATTAAAAAATTATAGAATTGAGAGATTGACTAGAAAACCCATAAAAAATAGTAATAATATTGGTTTAGAGATGATTCTTATGATATTATGATGTGATAATGTAGACCTAATACATACCCTTGAGAAGATTGTTTTGACACAACTTTATGAAAAAACTATGGATCTTGAAAATTAGGAATCCCCCCTTTATAGTTTTTAGAGAAAATTGTATTCTTATAAATTGATTATGAATTAGGGTTATTATCATGTAGAAATTGTTGGTAGATGATATAAAACCAGTTAATGATCATATGTGATGTTGGGGTAACTTTTAGGTGATGAATAATGTTTGTTTATGAAGAAAATTGTGGAAATTTTGTCTAAAATAGTTACAAACCCACTTTCACCAAACCCAGGGACGAACCGGTTCAGTTGCCCTGATCACCCTAGGTTGGTATTTTTGTGTTTTAGGCTAATCTTCGGTGTCCAGTTAATTCTAGGTGTTACGTAATGATAATTTAACACTTATAGAAAATTGGTAGATTTAAAATATATCCACTGAGTTAGCCGTGAATTTCTAGTAAAATAGGGAGGATAATATGCACCTATTGGGTTAGCCGAGGATAGGACCCAGGATACGGGGATATGGGAGTTTACAATATGAATTGGAATGACTGGTGATTACCTAATTAAACTATATAAATTCACCATTGTTAAATAACAGAAAAAGGAGAAATCTATAATTAACGGGATGGTTAATTAAGTGAAAAATTATTGATGGGCGAATCAACGATATAACATGGGGGCAATTATAGAGTGATTGCCTATATCTATTAAGTGATAAGGACATGTATATAATTTCTTGTGTGAACATATCTATGTTCACGGATGGTCCTATCGGTTGGGATTACGAGCGCTTGGGACCATAGCACTAGGGGTTGTGTAGGACATTACTTAAGTACTACGTTGCAACGCTTCTTATGAGAGATAGATGTAGATGTCGGAATCCATTATCACCGCTAGGTATGGGCTACGCAATGATGTACTGCGTAGGGACCGCTCCATTTATGTGTGTTTTGTGATGTCCGATTTGGATAAGGGACTTATTCAAACTTATCGATAGAGCACGAACGAGACATATATGGCAGATGCCATATAGTATCGCATATATATATATATATATATATATATATATATATATATATATATATATATATATATATATATATATATATATATATATATAGAGAGAGAGAGAGAGAGAGAGAGAGAGAGAGAGAGAGAGAGAGAGGGGAAGGCTCACTCACATCATGATGTATACATCACGCCATACATTACACCTAGTTCTAGGCCCAAAGAAACTTTTTTTCCAAATTTTTTATTTTTCACTTGAAACTAACCTTCTAATCAACCTATATTCAAAAAATTAGGTCAAAATACATTTTGTAGCTATCTTAAAAAAAATCACAAAAAATGTTGGCGCAAACCCTTATACATAAGGTAGTTTGAGCAGTTTTTTGTGAATTTTTTAAAAATAGCTACAAAATGTATTTTGACCTAATTTTTTGAACATGAGTTTAAGGTTAATTTCAAAAGAAAAATAAAAAATTTGAAAAAAAAAGTTTTTTAGGGCCTACAACTAGAGACTTCTCCTATATATATATATATATATATATATGTAGAAAGACAGCGAGATGTATTAGCTTGTACATATATGGCATGTGAATTAAATGAAGATAGTTATTTAAGTCTTAATGATTTAAAAAAATTATTTTAGACCCAATACTATGTAGTATGCATAAGGGATGGTTATGACACTATTGCAAGTAATATGACTAGAGTAATCGGGAAATGGGGACAAGTGTGTAAAGAATGATATGTCCAATACACGATTTATGCTAGAAGCATCACATGTTTAATAATTCTCTTGTTATTTATCTTGTGTTTGGGTTTTGGGGATAGGATATGATTAGTATTGCACCTAGGTTAGAGGTGAGAAAATTATTGCATGCGAGTGTCGATGGGAGACTTTAAATTAATTATAATCTTGCATTTCAATTTCAGTAAGTTAATTATTGCTCACTCTAGGGTGCTAACCGAAATTATAATGTTTTCCTCATAACTTTACCGAGACAGGGATAGAGGGACTGAAGGAATATCAGACTTGCTATCATGATTTGCTTCTCGGAGATTAGTTTATTGATTCTACTTTAGGTTGCTCATTCTTCATGTCTTTATTCATTTTGGATAATTGTATGTGCATAAGCTCGATGTCATTTGATTTTATTAGTTGAGAGATTTATGTTCATGTTGGATTTTATTTTTGGATGTGAGTGTTGGATTTATTATGATCTCCTGTCATTTACTTTAATCCAGTTTTAAATTTGAGCGTGGTTTAAAAATATGAATGTTTATTACGATCGATGGTAAGAATGATATAAATAGACAAGTAAGCCCCATTTTCGGTGTATTATGCCTGGCCAACCTTTTCGTGAGAAAATGGAGGTTGTTACAACTGTTCCATACTATAATTATCTGGTTATTAAACGTTGGATTGTGGCATTAAAGATCCATTTAGCTTTATTTTGTTTGCTCTATTTTGCCAAAATGGACAAAGTCTCTATCTTCTTGCTTATTTCATGAGACCAAAACAACTTTATCTTTTTTATCTTTACATTTTTTGAAGCTATCACAAGGCATAATACCCCGGACTTTTCCTACTTTCTTTATTTTTTAATTGGTACAAAGTGTGAATAGTCGACGAGGATTGCAATGCCATGAATGAGACTTCCTCACCAACTATTTGCTTTTTATAAAAACCATATTTTTTACAAATAATATTTTTTAAATAAATAAAGAAAAAACATAAAAAATATAGAAAAAAGTTGTATATATATATTTTTTTATAAAAAAACATCTTTTCAACGATTTCAATAATTGGGAAAACAAAAAATACTCAAAAGAATTAAAGAAAAAGTAGAAAAATATGTCGTTTAAATCATATTTTAATAAATAAAAACAGTTGTATTTTCATAAAAACTGTATTTAAAGTACATAATTGTTAACAAAAATTATTAAAACAAAAAAAATTATGTTTTGAAAATCGTATTTTTATGAAAACAATTTGTATTTTTATAATTTTTTTTTATAAATGGTATTTTTATAAAAAAAATAACTATATTTTCAAAAAATGTATCATTAAAAAAGATCTATGTACAAAAACTATTTCATAAAAAAAACTCTTTTCTTAAAAAGCATATTTTTTTAAATGTATTTTTTTATAAATTTTATTTTTTTTATAAAACCATAAAAAAACTTTATTATTGAAAAACTATATCTTTTTTAAATACAGTTTTATAAAAATATTTTTTTAAATGTTTTTTTTAAATTGTAATTTTCTTTATAAAAATTTATTTTTTAATATAAGTTTGAATGAAAAATTAATCAATATCAATACAATTTTTTTATGTCAATTGATTCTAATATCATTACAATACTTGCACCTGCATCCATCAAATGTGTATTACACGTGCATTATATATGGAACGCACGTGAGTTTGATCATTTATGTATATATATAAAATAGTAGTCCGACATCATTTTGAGATGACACATGTCAATTGTCTTAATTACCTAATTTCCTCCCTAGTTGTTGCTTCTTTTACAAAATTTGAGGACCTGAACTGTACCCAATCTCCATACTCACACTTTCGAACTTCTGGACCTAGACTTTACAATTACCTCCACACTAGCATGCAGGCCACGCGATGCGTGGCTTCGAATTTATCTAACCTGTATTGTATTGTTGTTGTAGCCTGTTTCACACAATCTATTATATGAATGAAAGGAGACTGAATTTCAAATTAATAGCAAAAGTCATATGAACGAGACTTAATAAGTGCAATCGATATTTTTAAATTTGAGAATACACTATAACTCAATTTTCAGTCAGTTTTTTGATCACTAAACAAAGAAAACAATTATTTTCAATCATAAAAGGACTTTAATATAATAAATAAAACTTTAAATTATAATACCCCATAATTCTGGGTATTTGGAATTTAATTAATTAGGTAATTATTTTGGTTTAGTTTTAAATTACACAAGTGCCGTAATTTATTGGAATTGAATATTTTTGAGAGATAAGGATTTATTGATGGTGGAATAATTTGTGCAATAATTGTTATACGTCATAGCGAGTGATATCGACGGGATTGTGTTGGAGCTCAACCGGGAGTCACGCGTAGACTATTTGAGGTCGAGATATGAAATTTTCGTAGAGTTGACTCGGATGATGATTTAGAGGCCACGGTTGTTTTTGAAAGGGGCGAAATAGGCAAAATATTATATCCGGGTGTATAGTTTGGGTCCTGGGGAAATTTTAGACCAACCCGACATCGTTTAAGGGCGTTTCGATCATTTAGGAGTTTAGGGTAGAAGGAACTCCGAAAATTGAAAGATTATATATTATCTTTTGGGTTAGAGGCTAGGGTTAACACAAATTAGAGATAGGAGAGGCCATAGGAGGAGGAAAAGAGAAGAAAACCTAAGCTTTCCACACAAATTCTCACCACCGACGTGCCAGAATCATAATCAGAGCAAGGAGATATCAACTATGTCATCAACAAATGAATTTCATGCTTTTAATTATAAGGCAAGTGTTTATCTTGCATATTTCCAAAAGGTTATGATACCCATGTATATTTGATTATAAATTGATGTTTTTTTTTTTTTTTGAGAATTAAACACATGATCTTGGGTAAGAATTGCATATAGATTGAATCCCTATGTAAATAGAAAATGAATTCAATTTATATGTTGTGATTAAACTGGGAAAGATCTGGGTTTGATGATGTATATGCATGAAGAACAATAAAACTAGGGTTTTATGAAGATTAAGAGACAATCGATTCTTGAATAGAATTCTTCATGATTTAATGTGATATTTACGTATAAAATTGTCCATATACTTATAAAATGTGATTAGTTATGTTGGTTGGGAATTTAGTGAAGTTTCATGAAGAGTGGATGCAACTTTAATGGTGAAAAATCACAAAAACGTAAGGACGAAGATGACCTGCTTGTAGCGAATTGATTCGGCTCCTTGGCCGAATTGATTCGGTGGGCGAATCAATTAAGACCAAGTCGACAGGGCGAATCTATTCGGTGGGCGAATCAAAATTCGGCTGCCCAGATTTGCACAGTTTTTCCTTTTTGATGTAATTTCCTCATGAAGTGAATTATGGGAAACTTAGGGAATAATTTAGATAATGACTTAGAGGAGGTCAGTAGGTATATAGTCAAGGCTTGGTTGAACCTTTATGTGAGTCAATTTAGGGTGTGAGCCAACGATGACAAAACGATTGAGATGCGTATCGAGAATTTAGAATTTGGGTTACGGGAAGAGAAAATGCATGACTTATAACTTAGATTAGTAGAGTATGAGTGTAGTAACCACTGAAATAACTTAAGGGGTAACCAGGGCCCTTCGGGTAGAGATTAATACTGGAAAAATGCGATAGGGAGTTATAATCGTATATTAATAGTACGTTGAGTATTAGAGACATATATTATGTATGAATTATATTAATAGGTTGTGTGTATACCTATATGAACTATATTATATGTTGAATGTATACCTATAAGGATTATATTTATAGGTTGAGTGTATAACTATATGGACTATATTATAGTTTGAGTGTATACCTATATGGATTATCTTTGTAGGTTGTGTATACCTATTGTAAGGACACAAGTCTCCGATCGAGTCTTAATGTAGTGTTGGCTCAATTCCGGACAAAAACATTTGAGTCATAGGATAGTGTTCAAATGTATCCATCCAAGCCTATGACGTGTTAGTTGAAGACGTAGCGGCTAAGATTATAAAGCTTCATCATATGTCGGGTTTATTGTGACTCGTTTCTACGTCAACAACATTGGTTCCAATGCTCCTAATGTATGAATGCATTTTATATGTATTTAGGAGCTTGGAAATTTATTGGTTGTATTTTATAAATTTTTTATAAATAGTTTTTAACGACTTTGTTTTACTCAGAAAATATATTTTAGAACTTTTCATAAAAGATTTTGGGCTTACATAGAATTTTCCATTTTCTGGTAAGTTGTTCGAACGAACTGGAATCTCGTTCGAACAAGATTCCCAGGTCGTTCGAACGAGACTTCTAACGAGATTTTCTTTTTCTCACTGGAACATCGTTAGTAAAGTCGTTCGAACGACTTTGGCGGGAATAGTTTTTTGGTAGGTTTTAGCAGTTTTCTCCACGTTCCCACTACATTAATTGGTATTTATCTTGTTGCATATTGTCGTTGATATCACATGCTTAGTATCTTATGGATTAGTTTTGATTTTTTTTCTCATATGATTTAATGCTCTTATCACTCTAAGCTTCACCGTGTTTAAATTAGTTGTTATCCTTTGTCTATTCCTGATAAAAAAGGGGGAGAATGATAGAGGAAGAAATGGTATCTAATCCTATTATAATCATATCCTAGTTTAGGAGATTTAACTTAGGGGGAGTCGCGAACATCTTAGGTTGATCATAGTTGATAAAGGTGAGAATTAATTTAGGGGGAGTATTTATTTTATATGTATTTAATATTCTTATTCCCTATTCATTTGATAGTTTCCTTAAGTGTGCAGGAATTCTTCTAAATGGAAACTTTCATTGACAAAGATATTGATCGTTGGGTTTTGAGTCAAGCTATGTATTTTTATTTTGGGAGGGATATTTTTTTAAGTCTAGTAGAGCTTCATGGCCCTTTAGGATTTTTGTTTGGTTTTTATCCCGGAATAGCCAAAGGGGGAGATTCGTAAGGACACAAGTCTCCGATTGAGTCTTAATGTAGTGTTGGCTCAATTTCGGACAAAAACATTTGAGTCATAGGATAGTGTTCATGCGTATCCATCCAAGCCTATGACGTGTTAGTTGATGACGTAGTGGCCAAGATTATAAAGCTTCATCATATGCCAGGTTTATTGTGCCTCGTTTCTACGTCAACAACATTGGTTCCAATGCTCCTAAGGTGTGAATGCATTTTATATGTATATAGGAGCTTGGAAATTTATTGGGTGTATTTTATAAATTTTTTATAAATAGTTTTTAACGACTTTGTTTTATTCAGAAAATATGCTGTAGAACTTTCATAAAAGTTTTTGGGCTTACATAGAATTTTCCATTTTCTAGTAAGTCGTTCGAACGAACTAGAATCTCGTTTGAACGAGATTCCCAGGTCGTTTGAACGAGATTCCCAGGTCGTTCGAATGAGACTTCTAATGAGATTTCCACGTTTTGTGTTTGATTTTTATGGATTAAATTCACCAAAAACACATACACATCCATTTTGTTTAGTTTATCCAAGTCCCTACATATATATATCTTGCTTGGAGTTTGTTTGGCACCGGGTTCTACTCTACCGTTTGAAGAGTGTTTGGGTTTACTTCTACATCCCACAAAGAAGAAGACATGTTTGTTGCTGCAGCATTCCCACTCGGAGAAAGGCTTCGGATGCGGGATGACGGTTGTTCCAAAGGCCTCATTGGTGGATTCCCAGATTCCGGTGGATTACAAGATTATCCGCTAGGCAGAGGTAGTTGTAAGAAGACGCGTCAGGGGCTTGGATGGAATCAAGTCGAGTTGTGTAAATCTTCTCTCTTGTAAACATAAAAACATACTTAGTGAACTTAAGGCTAGGGTCGTCCGAGGTTTTTTCCCGTTGTGGGTTTTTCCTCGTACATCGCGGCGTAGTGGTTATTTGTTTATTTTATCTTTTGCAAATTCACATTAGATGCATGCTCAGGTAAAAAGATAAAATTGGTTTATTTAATTTGGTGCCTATTTAATTTGGGTAAATATTAATTTAATTCAAGTCATTAATTTTATTAGATTAAATTTGGTTTGGCCTAAATTTGCAAAATGAATATTTATTGTTAGGCAAATTTCTAGGACTTGGGTTAAATTCATTTGTTTAAGTGAAAATCAATTTGTCGATTAATTTAATGCCACTTGAAGTTTAGTTTATTTTAATTTGAAAGAAATTAAAATTTAAAATTAGAATTTATAGTTTGTATTGTGTTGAACCACCCTATTCCGCAATAAAGGAAATTGATTTTAAAAGAAGTTTAAAAACTGGGGGCCCTATCACGTGTTTTACCTATACAGACTATATTATAGGTTGAGTGTATACCTATACGGATTATATTTATAGGTTGTGTGTATACCTATACAAACTATATTATAGGTTGAGTGTATACCTATACGAATAATATTTATAGGTTGTATGTATACCTATATGAACTATATTATGGGTTGGTCGTATACATATAGGGACTATATTATAGGTTGGTCATATACGTATACATATTATATTTATAAGTTGAGTGTATACCATTTCAGATTATATTTATAGGTTGTGTGTATGCCTATATGCGACATATGGATAGGTTGTGTGCAGGCCTATTATGTGATTCTTATGTATGCACATATATACGCTGCCTGCTATCATGGAGATTCCGTGCAGAGGGTGATCCCACCTTGACGATCTCAATGACTTCTGGATTAGTGCCCCAGAACATAGAACCTAGGTACGTGCTATCTAAGTGTATGATAGTTTTGATGGTCAATTGGGTATCTTAGGTGTGTGCATGACCCATAGGCTTGGAACTATGTTTGCCTCCAATTTGTGTTGATTTGATTTTGGGTTCGAGGAGACATGTCGAACCATTAGTCCTTGATTTGGTACAAGAGGTACATGGACTTGTTATGCAAATGTGCATCGTGGTGGCCAGTCCGGGAGATGTTGTATATATATATATATATATATACACTTATTTATCCTACTTGTGTGTAATGTAGGAATGATCAATAGTATCTAAAGATAATTTAAGTAGAGAAACTTAATTATGGTTTAATAATAACATACGGGGAATGTTAATTATTAGAGTTACGATAGTGTACTGTATGGGAGGTACGGTAGAGTTAAAGAGAAACTTAACTAAGGACTTAATGATAATTAAGGGTATATTGTAGCGTACTGTATGAGCGATACGGGTGGGATAAACCTGATAGTGGTTAGTTAGAAACTTATGAGGTCTAGTTAGACTGGGTAGCATAACTAGGTGGGATAAGTAGGATATGTTAGGTGTGAACTATAGATGAGAGGTGAGGAATTCAAGAGAATGTACGCGGTCTAACATGTGTAATCAATAACTGGTTTTAAATAGTGATTTAAATTATTGAAAAATATTTTCAAAAGGTGTTCTTGGGATCTGATCTGCGTTGAATCTATTTTCAAAACCTTTCAGGTGTCCAGCCATAGGGACGCCAAGCTTGATGATTCATTCCTGGGATGCGTAACTACAGCATGTGGATGCATGGATGATTTGGATTAAACGCTTCAGTTACTTCATTCCTAAAGTAGGATGCAGTTTCAGTTATTTCATTTGGGCATGTCGCCCCTTCAGCTATTTCATTTGTTCAGTTTTATTAGACTATTTAGTTTTGGATTCAGTTGATTTCATTAGACTCACAGATGGATTTTGTATTGGGGACCGATGGTTTATTCAGTAATATTCTATCCAATTATTTATTTATCTTGTGTTTAATTCATATTTTTTACTACGTGTATGGTTCGGTTATTGTATTTATTTCCACATGTTTTTGTTTAATGAAAGATAAAAATTGATGATTCGTATCGAATATTGCATATTTCCCCCCATTATCTTTATGCATTCTAGCACTTTTACGATCCTAAATGCCTATAATTATGCTCATTAACCAGACAACCTTGGATTTGGATATATACATGCTTTACAGGGGTTATTTGTATTGGAACGCTAAAAGTGAGGTTCGATTGCATTTCGAAGAAGTTCCATCGTCGAATGCTACTTCAAGGGCAATTTGGTCTTTTCAAACTCACTATTTTTTATGTAATGAAGTTACCAACATGTAGATCATCAAATTATCTTTTCGTGGCCACTGACAGTGCGTCATTCTGACTCCGTATGTGGAAGTTATGCTCATTTTCGAAAGGTTTCGGTATTTTCTTCTACTTCAAGGGAATTTTGGTAATGTCATACTGCATAATTTGGAGGGTTTAAAAACATAATCATGTAGATAATTGAATTAGCTTTACGTAGGTTCTGACCACGCCTCATTTTGATTCCGTATGAGGGAGTTATAGCCGTTTTCGTGCAACGCGTCAAAATTGGTTCAAAGTGGAAAAGGGGGTTGTCTCCAGCCCAAGGCAAATTCCAAAAGTGCGATCGACTGGTCCAAAACATGAGGTCGATCGGTCCCATCAGATATGGATGAAAATTGACTTATTTTGGGTTTTTTGGCTTTGTTTTTTTGGGGGTTTGTTTTGGGGTATAAATAGAGTGTTAGAGGCATTTCTTTGGGCATATATTTCATTTTAGGTTAGAGAGGAGGGGATTTATGGGTTTGGCTTATCTCTCCTAGGGTTGACACCATTTGGGTTGTGTAAGTTACTATTCATCTTCCCCTCCATTTATATTATTTGATATTCTTTGTTTAAGCTTTGTTTTCTTGATTTATTGCTTTGATTTATTAGTTGTTGGTAGTTTAATTCTTGTTTTATTTGGTAATTAGTTATTTTACTTAGTTTAATCATGTGTAGTGAGTAGTTTTACGGGTTTGGGTCGTGTGTCCGCCATTGATGGGCGTTGAGCTCCGAAAATTAAGTTTTGTGTAAAATTGCATTTAATTGAAACCTCGCGTATTAAAGTTGGATTATTATGCGTTTAACTTTCTTTGTCATGCAACGTTAGTGTTTATAGCAGTAATCCGAATTTAAGATGCGTGTGACCATTTTCTGTTAAATGTTTAATCTCGCAACTTTGGGTTAAATTCCTTATTGTGTGATGTTTATACTTAATTGAAAATGCTTGATTAAATGTTTTCGAACCGAAATTATAATTATTAGTTGTTTAGCCCATGGTAGGGACATGATCCCGACTCTTGTTTTATTAATTCTAGTTTAGACTTAACTTCTTAATTTTTCCCTTTTCTTTATTTCCAATCTATCACCTTTTACACTTTTATTTTAGGAGTATTAAATCCTATAAATTCTAGCAACTCGTCTCTGTGGATTTTCGATACCCAGACTTGGCCGCTATACTCCCTTTTTGATTGTAGTCATAAGTTTAGGTTTTTGTATTGAGGAGCTGAAACGAAAACAACGATTAGCGCCTTGACACGCGCTACTTTTCACGCTTAATCAAAATGGCGCCGTTGTCGGGGACTAGTTTGTTTTAGACTTTATTTGATTTAGTATTTCATATTATTTCTTTCTATTTGTATTATTTGCTAAACTTTTTACAGGACTTCCACATTTGAGCACTTAGAAATGCTTGAATTTTTGCGGCACGCACCTATTTTGTGGAATTCGCCACTTGAGTCATTATTGGGGTAAGTATGTCTTATTCCAATTCTTTCGGTAATCCTTGTTATAATTCTCAAAATTCTAGGCCTATGACTTTCGGTGAATACTTAGCATCCCAAAGTAAAACAAATTCAAATATTACTTTGGGCGAGTATAACGAAAGTCAAAACTTAGGTTATTGGAATTTTGATGATGATGATAATGATTTTGGGCCTTTACCTCCTTATAATAGGAATTTTGAAACGACTTTGAATAGTTTTCAAAATTCCTATAATAATGAGTTTTCATTTAAGTCCGATGGTAATTTTCAAAGTTCCCATTTTCATGGATCCGCACCTCGACCTATGACATTCGGTGGGGGTTTGCGTATGTATGAAAATGAGAAAATTGAAAATCGTTATCGGGAAGAAAATCGTTCGTGGGAACATGAGTTGGATTTATATTTTGAGTCCGACGACGATTTTGCTTCCGAGACTTTCGAGGTCGAGGAATGTTTTGAACCAAATGAGGTACTTGTGCCTACTTTGGAACAAACCATTCTAGACTTTTCCCATCACGTAATAGATATTGAAAGTGAGGATAAAAATGACGTAATATCTATTTGCAATGAAATGATTTCTTCTTTGGCCCCCAAAGAAGAACATTTCATTGAAAATGATATTATTTCCTTTGAAATTCCAACTTCATCCGATGATGATTCATCTTATGAGTTTGAATTTCATTCATCCCCATTTTCATTCTCTGTTATCACACCATCACAAGTACCCGATGATTCAACTTCAAACTTTAATGTTTTAAATCCTATCGCCGATGAAGAGTACTTGCTCGAGTCGCCCTCCACGATTGCATCTTTGCCTTTGTCTGCGCCACCTCCTATTCTAACTTCAAAATCTTTGGGAGGATTTTCGGCTTTTCTCGGTCCCCACATGTTTTTGTCACCCGTTCAATCCAAACCCCCCATCGTCCCACCAAAACTTTTAATTGGCGATGGTTCATTTCTTCCGCCTTACACATGCCTTCCGTTGTTAAAACAGAATCCATATTTTTCGGAGGGCATGCTTGTATGTGAGGGTACACCGGTTATCCTCCAAAGTCAAATCGTTTTTATGGTGGACCCTCACCTATTTAGACTTCTAGTGTAGAGTTAGTGTGGAGTCTAAATAGTAGGTTGTATATAGTTATCTTTTTATTCTTTCTTTATTTTTAATTTTGTCTAGTGTAATTAGTTAACTTTTTATTATTTGTTTTTGCTATGCTCGGTACTAACTTGTTTTGTAGATTCTTTGGACTTGTTCTTATGGGGATTGTTCCATTTTTGGGTAATATCACTCTTTTCCTCTCTTTGACTTGGTTCTTAATTTACATTGAGGACAATGTCAAGTTTTAAGTTAGGGGGTGTGGGATATTCTATCCATTTCTTCACTTAGTCCATGTTTTTACTCACATGTTAGTTACTTAGTATGCTTTTCTTAGAAAAATTAAAATTTTCAAAAAGATTTTCTTTCTTTTTTCTCCTTTTTGGGGCATTTTACCTTTGTTTCCGATGATAAATTTCAATAATTGCCCGATCCAATAGACAACCCAATGATGCATGTTCTCGATTTTAGAAGTTATTAGGCTTTAGTCTCGATTATTGATATTATGAATAACTTCATGAATTAAACTTTAATCCCGTGAGCACATGCACTTTCCTTGCTTTATTGATTTGGTTTAAAATTTTTATAACTCGGTAATCTTTTGTTGCATTGTATATACTTACACCGAGTAAGCTTTGTACCTTTCGTCCTTTGTGAGTGTTATACACTATTCTTTCCTCTTTGAAAACGTTGAGTTCATCGGTAATATCACTATTCTTTCATTTGACCGTTCATTAATTGAGTTCATACTTGAAATGTGTTACTTGAGCATGATTTTCATATATTGTTTTGATTCGAGAATTGCGTAAAATTTAGGAAATTATCATAGGCCATCTTTGTTATATCACCCATATTGACCTTGACCTCATCCTTATATGTTTACCCTCGTTAACCCCTTTAAGCCTAAATATAGCCTTTCGTTTCATAACCCCAAATCCCATAACCAACTCTAAATTGGAGTTTGAACCCATACATACACTTTCCATACCTTTGTTTGGAATGTTACTTGGGATTGAATATTGTTGTTATGATTTCGGTTGCAATTTGGGCATATGAGAGTTTGAAAAGTAAATAAAAGAGAAGTGAAGAAAAAGAGTGAAAAGGAGAAAGCAAAAATCAAAAGAAAACAAAAGAGAAACATGAGAAAAAGAAGAAAACAAAAGAAAGAGAAAGTTGTAAATATTGTGTATATAGTTCAATAAGCTTTGATTACTCTCCCCGATGATATATTCGATGCCTTTTGGAACTTGTTTTCCAATTTTGATATTGCCCGCGTCGTCCTATTATCCCTAGTTTTCATTCCGAACACTTTGAATTCGTACATACATTCCCTCGTTTCGTACTCTAAGCCTAGCCTACATTATAACCCTATACAAGTCCTATGTGATCTTAGGTTGATGTAATTTAAAAGTCATAATAGTTGTGATAATGTGTGAAAATGCATTTCGCCTCTTTTAGTGTGCGGTATCCTTTCATTGAGATTACATTTTTCAGTTTATATATAGCGTTCTTCTTTTGTGACATGTGCGTGGCCTAGTTTCCATTTACAATTACTCTTTAGCCCGCATGTGCCGTGTGTTACCTCCCTGTTTCGAGTGAATTCGCTTGATGAACGTAATGCCCGTGACGATTGAATATATACTTTCTTTAATGTTTATCCGGTTTATATAAGTTTTTGCCAAATCACACTTTGCATGTGCTCGCTCCCCTCCCACATTTTAAGGTTTCAATTCTATGAGGTGCATTCTATAATGTTAATGATTCGGACTTTTGTCTGAATTCATTCACTTTGCTAATAATGCATATGAAATCTTTTTCGCTTTTGTTGGGCTTGTAGCATGTTGGTTTGGGCATATTTTGAGGAAACCATATGATGTTTGTGGGTATCATCCCTGAAAACCCTCACGAGACGACACTCGTTCACTAGGGTAACCTAAGGGTTTAACGGCTTATTGCATATGCTAAATGCAATCGTGTTCCCTACGAAAGTGGCAATTATATTTTGATGCATATATGCATTTTGTATTTCCTTCTATGGACTAGTTTTGTTTCTTTCATCACTCGGGACTAGCAATGTTTAAGTTAGGGGGTGTGATTCCTATTGAATTTTGCATATTTCCGCCCATTATCTTTATGCATTCTAGCACTTTTACGATCCTAAATGCCTATAATTATGCTCATTAACCAGACAACCTTGGATTTGGATATATACAAGCTTTGCAGGGGTTATTTGTGCTTTTGTAGGTATTGGAACGCTAAAAGTGAGGTTCGGTTGCATTTCGAAGAAGTTCCATCATCGAATGCTACTTCAAGGGCAATTTGGTCTGTTCAAACTCACTATTTTTTATGTAATGAAGTTACCAACATGTAGATCATCAAATTATCTTTTCATGGCCACTGACAGTGCGTCATTCTGACTCCGTATGTGGAAGTTATGCTCATTTTCGAAAGGTTTCGGTATTTTCTTCTACTTCAAGGGCATTTTGGTAATGTCATACTGCATAATTTGGAGGGTTTAAAAACATAATCATGTAGATAATTGAATTAGCTTTACGTAGGTTCTGACCACGCCTCATTTTGATTCCGTATGAGGGAGTTATAGCCGTTTTCGTGCAACGCGTCAAAATTGGTTCAAAGTGGAAAAGGGGGCTGTCTCCAGCCCAAGGCAAATTCCAAAAGTGCGATCGACCGGTCCAAAACATGAGGTCGACCGGTCCCATCAGATATGGATGAAAATCGACTTATTTTGGGTTTTTTGGCTTGGTTTTTTTTGGGGTTTGTTTTGAGGTATAAATAGAGTGTTAGGGGCATTTCTTTGGGCATATATTTCATTTTAGGTTAGAGAGGAGGGGATTTATGGGTTTGGCTTATCTCTCCTAGGGTTGACACCATTTGGGTTGTGTAAGTTACTATTCATCTTCCCCTCCATTTATATTATTTGATATTCTTTGTTTAAGCTTTGTTTTCTGGATTTATTGCTTTGATTTATTAGTTGTTGGTAGTTTAATTCTTGTTTTCTTTGGTAATTAGTTATTTTACTTAGTTTAATCATGTGTAGTGAGTAGTTTTACGGGTTTGGGTCGTGTGTCCGCCATTGATGGGCGTTGAGCTCCGAAAATTAAGTTTTGTGTAAAATTGCATTTAATTGAAACCTCGCGTATTAAAGTTGGATTATTATGCGTTTAACTTTCTTTGTCATGCAGCGTTAGTGTTTATAGCAGTAATCCGAATTTAAGATGCGTGTGACCATTTTCTGTTAAATGTTTAATCTCGCAACTTTGGGTTAAATTCCTTATTGTGTGATGTTTATACTTAATGGAAATGCTTGATTAAATGTTTTCGAACCGAAATTATAATTATTAGTTGTTTAGCCCATGGTGGGGACACGATCCCGACTCTTGTTTTATTAATTCTAGTTTAGACTTAACTTCTTAATTTTTCCCTTTTCTTTATTTCCAACCTATCACCTTTTACACTTTTATTTTAGGAGTATTAAATCCTATAAATTCTAGCAACTCGTCTCTGTGGATTTTCGATACCCGGACTTGACCGCTATACTCCCTTTTTGAGTGTAGTCATAAGTTTAGGTTTTTTTTATTGAGGAGGTGAAACGACAGCAACGATTAGCGCCTTGACACGCGCTACTTTTCACGCTTAATCAATTGACACCAGTTGTTTTTAAACTTAGGTGGTTAGTAATTTAAAACGTTTTCGACAGTGATGCTAAGAATGAACCAAATGAAATTCCTACTTTAATTTTATAAAGGGTTGATCACTCGGTATTTAAATAGGCGGGTGTCACATATGATATCGGAGCATCATGTTCTAGTGTCCTTAGGATCTGTGTGTCTATTTATGTTTCAGCTTCGCGTTCTTTGATATAGAGCCTTTATAGTAGGGTTGTTGTATTCCTCTTTATGTATGCGACTTAAGTTCTCCTGCTATTTAGTATAGTTGATGTGATTAATATATGGGTTCGGTTGGGCTTGGTAAACCGAACAAAATAGGACGACCAGTGAGGGCCTTTAGAAGGACTGGAGGAGGAGAGGCTCAGTAGAAGTCATAGTGGATTATGGGAACGGTGATTGGGATATAAGTCACAATGATTATTGTTTAGACATATGTCAATAGGATAATTAGTCGGGAGCAGTGGTTTACCCAAGCACTATCATTTATAATGGTGGTGCAGATTCAGACTCACCGAACATAGTCGGCCGGGGCGGTCGGAGGGACTATTTCAAAAAATCATCTATAAGGATTCGGGGAAGAGAGGAAGTGTGATGGGCTAATGGAAGGAAATAATCCAAAGGCAATTATGTAGGGTGGAGTGCAACGACACCCAGGATTTGATTTCAGGCAAAATTACTTTTGCTCATAGGAGCAGCATTGTAGTGATGGGAGTCAGTCACCAAAACCATGTAGAGATACATTAAACGAGAGATTTGGATTTAATTTGACTGTAAGATCTTCTATCTGCTGTTCAGACAGATATGCGAATGGAGTTTTGGAACTTATCACAAGTAGGAAAGTTAGAGACTGATTGTGAGAGAGAGGTTAAATTTTTTAGCAAACTTCATACCCGGCTAAGGGGATATGGACAATATAAAAGGGTCCATAAGTTGATAATGGACTCGTGGGTAGAATACCCAAGTGTGGATGGGAAGTCCGGCCAGGTTGTCAATTGCCAATGACATTAAGGTCATACATTTACAAGTTTACGGTGCTAGTGGAGCACCACATGAGGGTATACTCAGTAGGGGACCCATTTAAAGGATTCAGATCAATTGAATTCCTACCAAGTGATGGTGGATTCAGTTAGGGCCGTCAAGCGCAGTAACGAGTTCCATAGGGCCAGCGGAGCTAAAAGGATAACAAGGGTAGCAATCGGGGCTAAGACTACTAGGTCCGAGATAAGGACACCCCGACATGGCCGGTGGGGCCAGACACGAGGGGGATGTCATTGAAAGGTGTCCTAGGTGTGGACAATAGGGCTACCTATATTGAACTTGTCCACAATGAGAGAGTGAGACCAGTCAGACTGGTAAGGTAAATGGAAACGGTGCCAGTGGGGCACAACAACAGCAAGAAAGAGATTCCCAATTGGGGAAATCGGGCTAAGGAATTTAGATCCGATGGTTACCAACCCGATAATGGTGGGTTTAGGGAGGACTTGTAAGGTACTTATCAACATAAATATACCATTTGTCAGGGCCGCCAGGGCCAAGGGAATGGTGGGGGAGGCCAGCAGGGCCAGTGCCAGAGGAAGGAGAGTCTTCCCTAGCATTTGTTACGGTTATGGAGAGATGGGCCACATGAAGGATTGCCCAAAGAGAGGTACAGAAAACTACAGGATGAGATCCGGGATATACAAACATTGTAGCAGATCATGGCACAGTTTCAGTGCGAGAGTTATTCTCAGGAACCCATTGACCAGGCCAGGTAGATGGAAAATAAAGATAGAACTTTTGTTTTATCCTTATGAGTATGAGGTAAGTTTCGAGTGACATGGGTGCATCATAATATACGATTGTTAAGACTAAAATTCGAGTGTGAGTCGGGTTTAGGGGGTGCGTTGGCAGTGTTATACTTGTTATGTATATATTTACCATTAGGAAGCGGGACTTTTACTATCATCTGTATGGAGGATCGATGTGGACACTCAGAAGATTTGTATACTATGTAATAGTTTTTGCCCCTTTTGAGTGTTATGAGAGTAGAGCATGTTATTATTATCTTCTGTAGTGACAGTGTACCGGTAGTAGATTGTGTGATAAGACTATCGTGCTTATTATTCCAGGATAAGATATATTATTTTTCAAAGCATCAACTGAGAGAGGGTTGCGCCGATATGTATATTGTATTGTATTGTAGACATTGGTGAGTATGTTGTCTTGTTATATTTGATCCTAGTGAGTAGGGACGTTTACTGATGTGATCCATGGGTATATTGATTTATTATCAAGTAGAGAGATTAAGCTCGTTATTTATTTAGCACTGAGAACTTAGTGATAGCGAGAGCGTCGTGTTGTATGTCGTCTTTAGTGGCATGAGAGTGGATGAGTAGACTTTTCATGTCAGCAAACGAGATTTTAGGGGTACATGTTATGGATTGAGGGCCTAACGAATCTCAACGACTGATAATGTTAGGTAGCAATGTACGGGGGGTTCTTTGTTTGGATTTCGCTTTGCGAGACATCCTTTGCATGAAACTTAGCGAATGTTGGAAGTTGGGAGAAGTTTGGTCATTAGGACATAGGTTTAGTACCTTAGTTATTGCACATATATGTGATTATAACTGAGAGTTGATACTTATATTATGATTTAAGGCTAGTGGATCCGGGTAGCATTTGTGCAGTTATGCACGGATATATAGTTGCACTCCTCAAAAGAAATCTAGATGTTTTTGGTTGGGAGACTTACGAGTTACCAGGGATCGACCCCAGCGTTGCCTGCCATCTCCTCCACGTCGATCCAACCTTCAAGACAATCACTCAAAAGGCTCGCCGAACATCCCCCCAAGAGCCTAAGACAATGGAGAAAGAAGTAAGGAAGCTACTAGATGGAGGATCTATCAGGGAGGTTCAGTTCCCTATATGGTTATCCAACCTAGTGGTGTTACCCTTGGGTACCCAAAAGAAATAACAACTGAAGGGTTTGTACCAATTTCACTGACCTTAATAGGGCATTCCCCAAAGATAGATTAGTTGGTTGATGCAATAACGACACATGAGAGAATGAGCTTCTTAGACGCTTACTCTGGCTACCACCAAATCCACCTATACAAACTCGACCAGGATAAGACCTCCTTTATGAACTTGATCGGGTTGTAACTTTACAAGGTTATGTCACTTGGCCTCAAGAATGAATGGGGCAACTTACCAAAGGATGGTCACCAGGATCTTCAACATACATATGGGAGAAATTATGAAGGTATAAATCGACAATATGATAGTTAAAAGAGAGGATAAGGCCGATCACCTTTAATATTTGGCCATAACCTTTGAGATCCTCAGGAAGTATCAAATGAAGTTTAATGCAAGTAAGTGTTCATTCGGTGTCCATTCAGGAAAATTCTTAGGCTATCTAATTAGTAAGAGGATAATTAAGGCCAACCAAGATCAAATCGATGCTATCACTAGAGTCCAACCTCCTCAAACATTAAGAGATGTTCAGAAGCTTATTGGAATGCT
Organism: Sambucus nigra; assembly: GCA_949130495.1. Lineage (NCBI taxonomy): Eukaryota > Viridiplantae > Streptophyta > Magnoliopsida > Dipsacales > Adoxaceae > Sambucus > Sambucus nigra. Next base: position 15,585,425 of record OX422219.1, on the reverse strand, counting down.
CGTGGCGCTCAATCTCTTTATCTCCAAGTCTTCAGAATGCTGCCAACATTCTTCCAGCTTTTAAAAAGGGCAAAGGCCTAATTATGGACGATGATTTTTCACAAGCCCTAGAAGAAATCAAGTCCTACCTAAGCAATATGCCACTACAGGTAATTCCAACTAATGGAGACCGAATGTATCTTTATCTGGAAGTATCAGACCATGTTGTGAGCTCTGCCTTAGTATGTGAAAATGAGGGGGGTCATCACTTGATTTACTACACCAATAACTCCTAGATACTGAACAACGATACTTGCCTCTGGAAAAGTTCACTTATGCATTGGTGGTCGCTTCTAGGAAGTTGAATCATTACTTCGAAGCCCACTCCAAAACCATAATAACCTCTTACCCACTCAAGGCCGTTTATAAAAATTCAACCTCTTCGAACGACTCTTAAAGTGATCGATAGAACTCAGGAGATTTGATATCCACTTTCATCCTAGAACGGCGATCAAGGGATATATCCTAGCAGATTTCATTATTGAGTTAATTGGAGATCAACTAGTTGATCAATTGAACAGTGAGTAGTCGATGACACAAGAAGCACAGTCCGAAGATTGGACCTTGTATGTTGATGGAGCCTTTAATTCCAAGGTGCAGGAGTAGGAATTCTTCTCATCACCCCCGAAGACACTATAATTGAGCAAGGAAATAGATTGGGATTTGAGGCCTCCAACAATGAAGCTGAGTATGAAGCATTGATCGTTAGTTTGTGAAAAAACAAACCACTCGGGACAAAGAGCCTTCACATATTCGATGATTCCAAACTAGTGTCTAAGTAAGTAAGCGGGTACTTCAATGCCAAAGATGATCGAATGGCAGCATACGTCACTGTACTAAGAGGTCTTATGGCAGACATTGAAAAGGTGAAAATTCAATAGTTCCCTCCAGGATAGAATAGTGTGCTGACTCTTTAGCGCCATTATGTTCAGCAATTAACTCTGACCTAAGGAGAACAATTCACATAGAGTTCGTTGCACAACCCAGTATCAACAGGGCAGTTGTAGCCGAGCAAGTCCTCCTCACAAATAAGGCCCCAAGATGGAAGGATCCCATCATCAATTATATCTACAAAGTGACATACTACTAGACGACAGTAGGTCGGCCCATTAGGTTAGGGTCAAGGCTTCTCATTTCTACCTCAACCCTGAAGGTGAGCTTTATAAGAAATCATTTACAAGCACTTACCTCTAGTGCATTAACCCATAAGATGCCGAACAAGTACTTAGTGATTTCCATGAGGGCATCTGTAGGAGTCACGCACATGGAATATCATTGGCCTTTCACGCGATTAAAGAAGGATATTGGTGGCCTCACATGAAAAAGGATACAGGTGCCTATGTTCGCAAATGTGAAAAGTGTAAAAAGCACTCACCTATCGTTCACCAGCCTCCAACGACATAAAATCACTCACTAGACCATGGCCTTTTGCTCAATGGGGGCTAGACATTGTGGGACCAACACCTATCGTACCTGGAAATCGCAAGTATTTACTAGTCTCCACATATTACTTCACCAAATAGGTAGAGGCAGAACCATTGGCAAACATTCGAGATTCTGACATGTCAAGGTTTGTATGGAGCAACATCATAACTCGCTTTGGGGTACCAAGGGCTATCATCACCGATAACCATACACAATTTGAAAGTGGTTTTTTTGGCCGAAAAAAATTTGACTTTTGAATTAAGGAATAATCTAGAAGTGTTTAAAAAATAACAATAGTAAACCGAAATCCGCACTGAACAGAATGTCACTTTTGACCTTTCAATTAGGGATTGACCCATAAGTGGTTTAAAGAAGACAATAGTCAATCGATAACTATACCACAAAAATTTCACTTCCTAGAAATGGAAACTTTTCGATACGGGGCATACACAACAAATTCGTTCCAATTTTGACAGAAGAAAATTTGACATTTAAATTAAGGAATCATCTAGAAGTGGTTTAAAAATGACAATATTCTTCCGAAATCTGTACTGCATGAACAATCCATTTTCAAAATGGAAAATTTTAAGCACTGCGCGTGCACAACAAACTTTTTCCAAAGAAAATTTGACTTTTGAATTAGGGAATCATCTAGAAGTGTTTAAAGAATGACCATAGTCAATCGAAATCCGTACCGCACATAACATCACTTTTGAATTTTGAATTATGGAATCACCTATTAGTGGTTTAAAAGAGATAATAGTCAATCGAATATGTACCGCACGAGCCATCACATTTAAAAATGGAAATATTTCAACACGACACATGCACAACAAACTTTGCTTGAAATTTGACCGAAAAAAATTTGACAGTTGAATGAAGAAATTATCCAGAAGTGGTTTAAAAACAACAAATCTCTCCCAAAATCCGTATCGCACAAACCTACTCCTTTTTAAATTGGAAACTTTTCAACATGGGGGGTGCACAACAAACCTCGTTCAAAAATTAATCGAAACAAATTTTGATTTTAAATTTATGAATCATCTAAAACTTGTTTAGAAAATCATTCGAACCCCGCATTGCAAAAAATGTCACTTTCTAAAAATGGAAATTATTCAAAAATTGGGTGGGGGTGGGGGCATAACAAACGTTGTTCGAATTTGATCGAACGAAATTTCACATTTGATATACGGAATCATATATAAGTGGTTTAAAAACGGGGTACGCACCACAAACAACATTCGAAATTTGAACGGACAAAATTTGACTTTTGAATTAAGGAATAATCTAGAAGTGTTTAAAAAATGACAATACTCAAACGAAATCCGCACCGAAGAAAATGTCACTTTTGACCTTTCAATTCGGTAATGACCCATAAGTGGTTTAAAGACGACAATAGTCAATCAAGATCTGTACCAAAAAAAATTTACTTTATAGAAATGGAAACTTTTCGATACGGGGCATGCATAACAAATTTCGTCCCAAATTCGACCAAAGAAAATTTGACATTTGAATTGAGGAATCGTCTAGAAGTGCTTTAAAAATGATAATATTCTTTCGAAACCTGTACCTCATGAACAGTCCATTTTAAAAATGGAAAATTTTAAACACGACGCGTGCGCAATAAATTTCGTCCGAAGCAAATTTGACTTTTGAATTACGGAATGATCTAGAAGTGCTTAAAGAATGACCATAGTCAATTGAAATCCATACCGCACATAACATCTCTTTTGAATTTTGAATTATGGAATCACCTATTAGTGGTTTAAAAGAGACAATAGTCAACCGAAACATATACCGCACGGACCGTCACAATTTAAAAATGGAAATATTTCAACACAGCACATGCACAACAAACTTCTTTTGAAATTTGACCGAAGAAAATTTGACTTTTGAGTTAAGAAATTATCAAGAAGTGGTTTAAAAAGGAAAAATGTCTCCAAAAATCAGTATCGCACAAAGCAACATCTTTTTAAATTGGAAACTTTTCAACATGGGGGGTGCACAACAAACCTCGTTCAAAAATTAACCGAACCAAATTTTACTTTTGAATATAGGAATCATCTCGAACTGGTTTAGGGAATCAATCGAAATCCGCATTGCACAAAATGTCACTTTCTAAAAATGGAAATTATTCAAAAATTGGGTGGGGGTGGGGGGCATAACAAACATTGTTCGAACGAAATTTCACTTTTGATATACGGAATCAAATATAAGTGGTTTAAAAACGGGGTATGCACCACAAACATCATTCAAAATTTGACTTTTGAATTAAGGAATCATCAAGAAGTGTTTAAAAAATGACAATACTCAAACTAAATCCATAACGAATAAAATGTCATTTTTGACCTTTCAATTAAGTAATGACCCATAAGTGGTTTAAAGACGACAATAGTCAATCAAGATTTGTACCACAAAAATTTCACTTTATTGAAATGGAAACGTTTCGATACGGGGCATGCACAACAAATTTTGTCCCAAATTTTACCAAAGAAAATTTGGCATTTGAATTGACGAATCATCTAGAAGTGCTTTAAAAATGACAATATTCTTACGAAACCTGTACCTCATGAACAATACATTTTAAAAATGGAAAATTTTAAACATGACGCGTGCGCAATAAACTTCGTCCGAAGCAAATTTGACTTTTGAATTACAGAATCATCTAGAAGTGCATAAAGAATGACCATAGTCAATTGAAGTCCGTACCGAACATAATGTCACTTTTGAATTTTGAATTATGAAATCACCTATTAGTGGTTTAAAAGAGACAATAGTCAACCGAAACATATACCGCACGAACCGTCACAATTTAAAAATGGAAATATTTCAACACGTCACATGCACAACAAACTTCTTTTGAAATTTGACCGAATAAAATTTGACATTTGAATTGAGGAATCATCTAGAAGTGCTTTAAAAATGACAATATTCTTTCAAAATCTCTACCACATGAACAATACATTTTAAAAAAGGAAAATTTTAAACACGGCGCGTGCACAACAAACACCGTCCAAAGCAAATTTGACTTTTGAATTAAGGAATCACCTAGAAGTGTTTAAATAACGATTATAGTCAATAGAAATCCGTACTTCACAGAACGTCACTATTGAATTTGAATTATGGAATCACCTATTGGTGCTTTAAAAGAGATAATAGTCAACCGAAATATGTACCGCATTAACCATCACAATTTAAAAATGGAAATATTTAAACATGGTACATGCACAACAAACTTCGTTTGAAATTTTAAAGAAGAAAATTTGACTTTTGAATTAAGAAATCATCTAGAAGTGGTTTAAAAACGACAATAGTCTCCCGAAATCCGTATGGCACAAACCTACAACTTTTTAAATTGGAACTTTTCAACATGGGGGGTGTACAATAAACCTCGTTCAAAAATTAACCAAACCAAATTTGACTTTTCAATATAGGAATCATCTAGAATTGGTTTAGGGAATCAACTTAAATCCGCAATGCACAAAATGTCACTTTCTAAAAATGGAAACTAGTCAAAAATTAGGGGGGTCACAACAGACGTTGTTCGAATTTTATCGAACAAAATATAACTTTTATTATACGGTATCATATAAAGGTGGTTTAAAAATGACAAGAGTCAACCTAAATCCGTACTTCACAAAATGTCACTTATTAAAAAGGAAACTGTACAAAACGGGGCATGCACCACAAACATCGTTCAAAATTTGACAAGACAAAATTTGACTTTTTAATTAAGGAATCATCTAGAAGTGTTTTAAAAATGACAGTAGTCAACCGAAATCCGCACCGCAAAAAATGTCAATTTTGACCTTTGAATTAAGGAATCCCCCATAAGTGCTTTAAAGACGCCAATTGTCAATCGAGATCTGTACTACAAAAATTTCACTTTCTAGAAATGGAAACTTTTCGACACGGGGGATGAACAACAAACTTTGTTCCAAATTTGATCGAAGAAAATCTGACATTTAAATTAAGGAATCATCTAGAAGTGGTTTAAAAATGACATTATTCTTCCGAAATCCACACCGCACGAAAATTCCATTTTAAAAATGGAAAATTTTAAACACGGTGCATGCGCAACAAACATCGTCCGAAGAAAATTTGACTTTTGAATTAAGCAATCATCTAGAAGTGTTTAAATATTGACCATAATCAATCGACATCCGTACCGCAGATAACGTCACTTTTGAATTTTGAATTATGGAATCACCTACTAGGGGTTTAAAAGAGACAATAGTCAACCAAAATATGTACTGCACGAACCATCAAAATTTAAAATTGGAAATATTTCAGTACGACATGTGCACAACAAACTTTGTTTGAAATTTGAAATAAGAAAATTTAACTTTTGACTTAAGAAATCATCTAGAAGTGGTTTAAAAACAACAATAGTCTCCCGAAATTCGTACCGGACAAACCTACAACTTTTAAATTGGAAACTTTTCAACATGGGGGGTGCAAAAAAAACCTCGTTCAAAAATTAACCGAACCAAATTTGACTTTTGAATTTAGGAATCATTTAGAATTGGTTTAAGGAATCATTTAGAATTGGTTTAAGGAATCAAATTGAATCCGCATTTCACAAAATGTCAGTTTCTAAAAATGGAAACTTGTTAAAAATTAGGGGGGTCACAACAGACGTTGTTCGAATTTTATCAAACAAAATATGACTTTTGATATATGGTATCATATGAAAGTGGTTTAAAAATGACAAGAGTCAACCTAAATCCGTACACAACAAAATGTCACTTATTAAAAAAGGAAACGGTACAAAACGGGGCATGCACCACAAACATCGTTTGAAATCTGACCGAACAAAATCTGACTTTTGAATTAAGGAATCATCTAGAAGTGTTTAAAAAATGACAGTAGTCAACCGAAATCCGCCCCGCATAAAATGTCACTTTTGACCTTTGAATTAAGGAATCTCCCATAAGTGGTTTAAAGATGAAAATTGTCAATCGAGATCTGTACCACAAAAATTTCACTTTTTAGAAATGGAAACTTTTCAATACGGGGGACGAACAACAAATTTTGTTCCAAATTTGATCGAAGAAAATTTGACATTTGAATTAAGGAATCATCTAGAAGTGGTTTAAAAATGATGATATTCTTCCGAAATCCATACCGCATGAAAAGTCCATTTTAAAAATGGAAAATTTTAAACACGGCGCGTGGGTAACAAACATCGTCCGAAGAAAATTTGACTTTTGAATTAAGGAATCATCTAGAAGTGTTTGAATAATGATTATATTCAATTAAAATCCATACCGCACAGAACGTCAACTTTGAATTTTGAATTATGGAATCACCTATTAGTGGTTTAAAAGAGATAATAGTCAACCCAAATATGTACCGCATTAACCGTCACAATTTAAAAATGGAATCATTTCAACACGGCACGTGCACAAAAAACTTCATTTGAAATTTTAAAGAAGAAAATTTGACTTTTGAAATAAGAAATCATCTAGAAGTGGTTTAAAAATGACAATAGTCTCCCAAAATTCGTACAACACAAATCGACAACTTTTTAAATAGGAAACTTTTCAACATGGGGGGTGCACAACAAACCTCGTTCAAAAATTAATCGAACCAAATCTGGATTTTGAATATAGGAATCATCTAGAATTGGTTTAGGGAATCCAATTAAATCCGCAATGCACAAAATGTCACATTCGAAAAAAGGAAACTAGTCAAAAATTGGGGGGGTCACAAGAGACGTTGTTCGAATTTTATCGAACATAATATGACTTTTGATATACGGTATCATATAAAAGTGGTTTAAAAATGACAAGAGTCAACCTAAATCCGTACCTCATAAAATGTCACTTATTAAAAAAGGAAAATGTACAAAACGGGGCATGAACCACAAACATCATTCGAAGTTTGAGCGGACAAAATTTGACCGGACAAAATTTTATTTTGAATTCAGGAATCATCTAGAAGTTTTTAAAAAATGACAGTAGTCAACCGAAATTCGCACAACACAAAATGTCACTTTTGACCTTTGAATTAAGGAATCCCCCATAAATGGTTTAAAGACGACAATAGTCAATCGAGATCTATACCACAAAAAATCACTTTCTAGAAATGGAAACGTTTCGATACGGGGGAGGAACAACAAATTTTGTTCCAACTTTGATCGAAGAAAATTTGACATTTGAATTAAGGAACCATATAGAAGTGGTTTAAAAATGATAATATTCTTTCGAAATCCATACCACATGAAAAGTCCATTTTAAAAATGGAAAATTTTAAACACGGCGCGTGAGCAACAAACTTCGTCCAAAGATAATTTTACTTTTGAATTAATTAAGTAATCATCTAGAAGTGTTTAAAGATTGACCATAATCAATCAAAATCCATACGGAAGATAATGTCACTTTTGATTTTTGAATTATGGAATCACCTACCAGTGGTTTAAAATACACAATAGTCACGTAAAATATGTACCGCACGAACCGTCACAATTTAAAAATGGAAATATTTCAACACGACACATGCACAACAAACTTCATTTGAAATTTAAAAGAAGAAAATTTTGACTTTTGAAACTGTAAATCATTTAGAAGTCGTTTAAAAACGATAATAGTTTCCCGAAATCCGTACCTAAAAAACCTAGACCTTTTTAAATTGGAAACGTTTCAACATGGGGGGTGCACAACAAACCTCGATCGAAAATTAATTGAACCAAATTTGACTTTTGAATATAGGAATCATCTAGAAATTGTTTAGGGAATAAAATAAAATCCGCATTGCACGAAATGTCACTTTTTAAAAATGGAAACTAGTCAAAAATTTGGGGGGGGGGGGGTGTCACAATAGACGTTGTTTGAATTTTATCGAACAAAATATGACTTTTGATATATGGTATCATATAAAAGTGGTTTAAAAATGACAAGAGTCAACCTAAATCCGTACTTCAAAAAATGTAACTTATTAAAAAAGGAAACTGTACAAAACTTGGCATGCACCACGAACATAGTTCAAAATTTGACTTTTGATAAAGGAATCATATAGATGTGTTTAAAAAATGACAATAGTCAACCAAAATTCGCACCGCACAAAAAGTCACTTTTGACCTTTGAATTAAAGAATCCTCCATAAGTGGTTAAAAGACGACAATAGTCAATTAAGATCTGTACCACAAAAAAATCACTTCCTAGAAATGGAAACTTTTTGATATGGGGATGAACAACAAATTTTGTTCCAAATTTGACCAAAGAAAATTTGACATTTGAATTAAGGAATCATCTAGAAGTGGTTTAAATATGACATTATTCTTCCGAAATCCATACCGCATGAAAAGTCCATTTTAAAAATGGAAAATTATAAACACGGTGCGTGCGCAACAAACATCGTCCGAAGAAAATTTGACTTTTGAATTAAGGAATCATCTAGAAGTGTTTAAAGAATGACCATAATCAATCGAAATTCGTACCGCAGATAACGTCACTTTTGAATTTTGAATCATGGAATCACCTACTAGGTTGTAAAGATACAATAGTCAACCAAAATATGTACCGCACGAACCATCAAAATTTAAAATTGGAAATATTTCAATACGACATGTGCACAACAAACTTTGTTTGAAATTTGAAAGAAGAAAATTTAACTTTTGAATTAAGAAATCATCTAGAAGTGGTTTAAAAATGACAATAGTCTCCCAAAATCCATACCGGACAAACCTACAACTTTTTAAATTGGAAACTTTTCAACATGGGGTTGCACAAAAAACCTCGTTCGAAAATTAACCGAACCCAATTTGACATTTGAATATAGGAATCATTTAGAATTGGTTTAGGGAATCAAATTAAATCCGCATTGCACAAAATGTCCCTTTCTAAAAATGGAAACTTGTTAGAATTAGGGGGGTCACAACAGACGTTGTTCGAATTTTATCGAACAAAATATGACTTTTGATATACGGTATCATATTAAAGTGGTTTAAAAATGACAAGTGTCAACCTAAATCCGCACATATAAAAATTTCACCTATTAAAAAAGGAAACTGTACAAAACGGGGAATGCACCACAAACATCGTTCGAAATTTGACAGGACAAAATCTGACTTTTGAATTAAGGAATCATCTAGAAGTGTTTAAAAAATTACAGTAGTCAACCGAAATGCGCACTGCATAAAATGTCACTTTTGACCTTTGAATTAAGGAATCCCCCATAAGTGGTTTAAAGATGACAATAGTCAATCGAGATCTGTACCACAAAAATTTCACTTTCTAGAAATGGAAACTTTTCGATACGGGGGATGAACAACAAATTTTGTTCCAAATTTGATCGAAGAAAATATGACATTTAAATTAAGGAATCATCTAGAAGTGGTTTAAAAATTAGAATATTCTTCCGAAATCCATACTGCATGAAAAGTCCATTTTAAAAATGGACAATTTTAAACACAGTGCTTGCGCAACAAACTTCGTTCGAAGAAAATTTGACTTTTGAATTAAGGAATCATCAAGAAGTATTTAAAGAATGACCATAATCAATCGAAATTCGTACGATAGATAACGTCTCTATTAAATTTTGAATTATGGAATCACCTACTAGTGGTTTAAATGGGACATTAGTCACCTAAAATAAGTACCGCGCAAACTGTCACAATTTAAAAATGGAATTATTTCAACACGACACATGCACAACAAACTTCGTTTGAAAGTTGAAAGAATAAAATTTGACTTTTGAATTAAGAAATCATATAGAAGTGGTTTAAAAACGAAAACAGTCTCCTGAAATCCGTACCGCACTCCCTTTTTGGCAAAACATTTAATTCATCACTGTTTAAGAAAAGAAAGACACTTGACGACTTACAGAATACTTAAAGATCCACTATGTATAATATAGTAGAGTCTCAAAATATTCAACAGAAAATGGTACAGTCCATCACCACTACAGTAAGGGGATCTTGCCTTGGTATCCACTGATCAACTTCAGGGATCACAATTCCTTTCTTCTTGAATCGTAGAGCCTTAACTCCATAAATGAGCAATAGATAAAATCTCTACAAGGGTTTCTAACTTTGGAATATGTTTTTCTTGATTTCACAAAGTGATCTTCAAATATCCAAGTGGTTTGGATGGAAAAATTATAGAGTTTGATCACAAAAATAACTCTAAAAATGCTTGGAGAAAAGTCTAATCTCGCAACTCTATTTATCGGGAAAGTTGTTGCAAAGAAATAGGCATTAGAGAATTGGAAAAGATTTAATAAAAAATTAAAAACATGTGTACTTGTTCGAATGAAGTCCCACCTTGTTTGAACTATGTACCCAATCATGTTCGAATGGCTTCTAATAAAACTTCGAACAACATTCTAGAGCATACTAAAAAAGAAATGTTCCAAATCTCGTTCTAATGATGGAACCTCGTTCTATGCTAGAGGATTCTAGCACCGTTTTAAATCGTGACAGATTGAAAATAAATTGTGTCAGAATCGGGAATGGTTCTAAACCGTGCCATATTCTCTTTCTCCAAGCGTGTCAGATTAGCATTTTTGGTGTAGTGAATCTTAAACTGCACTCCAAAAAATATCTCCAATCACTCATATGCAGCTACTCCAGCACTAAACCTGAAATGTTAGTCAACGAAATGGGTCATAGCCCACCGCATGAATATTATATATTCCTCTCAATTAGGGTCCGTGAACCCAAACAATTGCATTATACATGATGGACATTACAATAGAGTATTTTAAATTAAACGCGATATATTAATAATGCGAGTAAAGATAAACTGCCACTATCTGCCCACATAACTAAGCCACCCTAATGTTCAAATCTAATTATGATAATTCAACATCTAATTATGTAACTTCTAATTATTCAATTTTCGCGATTTAATTAAATTAATTCAATGCATATATTTAATGTGATATCAGTATAGTCAGTTCACCCTACTGCGAGTCCTATATATACTCTTGGCCTGCTTAAGTTCTACAACACACACATCCCCTTACTATAATCAGTTCACCTAATTTTGTTAGCACTACACACACTCGTGAGGTTTCACGCACTACATGTCACTGTAGCCAGTTCGCCCATATTATGTCCGCCCTGCAATACTCGTAATTCCATACACACCAACATCGCTATAGCCAGTCGACCCGTATTTTGTCAGCCCTGTACATACTCGCGACATAAATTACTTTTAATACTCGTTTATTATCTTAGGCATTAATTCCCAATTTTCTCAAGTTATCATCTTTTCTATTACCCCCACCCTTTAATCGAGCATAAATTCTCAAACCACCTCTAGTCCCATACCTAGATTCCTCCAAAATGAAAAAATATCCTGACCTATAATTTAGGAAGATTACCTATCAAAATCACTATCTAGCCTCGCAGCTAGGCTAATGATCCAATGGAAAGAACATAAAAATCATCCCCACCCTGCAGTCATTCCTTCTTAAAAATATACACTAATTAGTCCCTTACCTAAAAAGCCTACCTACTAGTCCCATTCCTAGCAGACAACCTAAAAAAAGGTGAGAGCCCTAACTTCCCCAATAATACCATCGTCCCACGGTGGCAATTATTAATAAAATTTAACAAGTCACATATGGCCTATTTTCAACTTATCACAACAACTCTTTAAATTAATCGCAAGATCACTATTTATCCAAATTATGTCCTTTTTATTATAACTTTAATTAAAATAATTTATTTTCTCATCAACTTATAGGATTTCTATTCACATGAATATTTTGGGAACATACAACACTAAATCTCTATTCTACCAGACACATATAAATAACATGATTTTACATGTCTAAAACAATTTATAACATATAATTTTTTCTACATGCGAACGTCATAAATTTTAAGGGAATCCCAATCTTTAATCTAAGTGACGCGACTCAAAAAGTGTCTCTAGTGCGTGTGATTATGGTACAAGTGTAAACCGGTTGCTCAAGTAATAATAAAGTAAACCGGGTGTCGAACTCAGGGACTAAGACGAATGCTCGTGACATCTACTAAGCAATAAGATTAACCCTAATGATTGATTCACAAAAACGGAAAGAAAAGATGATTGTGATTAGTTGACTTAGGGCCCTTTCTAATTATATAAATTGGTTAATTTGTTAATGAATTCGGTTGAATTGGTTTAAATCAAATTTGTGTTGTGTTTGGAAAAGTAAAATTAATTATTCACCATTGTTGTGTGTGTGTGTGTGTGTGTGTACACACATTGTGAGAATTATTTATACACGTACCTGAGGTGAAAACTAATTGTAGTTTATAATCCATATACCCTATAGATATTTCTTGATATGCCTACCAAATACCATGACTAAATTCATCTTTTAACCAATGCATTTGTAGAAGATTCTACTCAAGTACAATCATACAACATTAAGGTAAAGCGTTATAAGGCTAAAAGGCTGCAAATAGATATAAAAATAAAATAAAGAGACAATACCGTATTAAGTGACAAAATTTTTAACATTTTTGATCTGCAGCACGAAGAAGCAGAGGGTCATTAAATAATATAAAGAATGAATGAAAATAAAATAAAAAATAATTTCCGTTAATAGATATAAAATATCAAACCGAACCAAGAGGCTACCAAATGTGTAATGTATATCATCCTCAATGACCCCTGTACACTATTATAGTAGGTAGCGTGCGATAATATGAACTATATAAGTACTACTGTACACATTGAAACTTGATTTCTCCTACCAAACATAATCAGCTATAAAAATGTTAAACGTTGGGGAAATACAATAGCGAAATTAACGACACAACCACAAAACAGAGTTGAAAATGAATAAATAGTATCTTATTTTAATAAATAAATCAACTAATGTAACTACTAATTCTACTGATTAATAACTAATTCCAAATGATATTCTATTAACATGTGAGGCATAAGTTTTCAGTGTCATGTGAGTGTAAAATTGTAATTGGTTACAGTGCAATGTTATTAAATTTGATGAATGTATGCATATTAAAATTGAAGATGAAGAGATAAAAGACAAAGTGGAAGAAAATCATAGTAACATAAACGTAAAATAGTTATGCCCAATACATATCAACTAATGTTTAATCATTAAAATTCCATAATCCATAAATAGAAATATCATACTTTTTAAACCCATAAATGACCCCATTGTGAACTCAAGAAAACAACCTTAGAAAACATTTGAACCTCAGAAATCTGAACCCAAAAGTCTACATTATGAACCTTGATTTAACTAAACAACATTCCAATTAGTGTATCCACAACCCCCAAAATTCAAATAGATAAAGAAAGGTCTAACCTTTAAGCCCCCATTCTAGTGACGCTGAGATTCATAAACAGTACATTTGTCCAGAAGCATGCTGCGAAAAAGTGTTCAAATATCCTTCGAAATTGCGAAAACATGGAGATTTTCGTGTTATGTTGGATACAGTGTAGGTATTATGTTAAGATCTTGGGTGTATGAGATATTTCAACAATGAACTATGACTCAAGGCTCATCTTCAATCCTGCCATCGGCACAATTACTTGTGATAAATGTGGGACCAAGCATCTAAAGAAGAACATCAAGCGGTATATGCGCACTCATGAATCAGGGGTTTCATTGGAGAGGATAAAATGCAACTTGTGTCCACACATTTTCAGAATCAGCACTTGAAAAAGAAACCTTTTTGCATGTAGCATGAGATTTAGTTCAAGAATGTGAGAGGTAACTATGAGAAATCTGCGTGCTATGTTTATACCCGGGGATATATCTACCACCTTCTTTTGTAAGAACCCCTCTGGGACTACCAACTGCTGCTTGTGTAAGAACACTTCTTTTGTTCTTTCTCTTTTTAGAAGACGACCTGTGACAAAACCAAAAAGTATAAATGGAGAGAAAATAAGTGTAAAAAAGTGACAGCGATATACCACGAGTTTGAAGATAGAGAAGAAAAATGATACCGACAGTAGAGAAACTCATTTCTTCTTCCGACTAAAAAGCATTCATTTTTTAATTTTGAAAGCACCGCCCATTAAGCCAAGTGAAATGCCACCAAACATGTCTTATTTTTGTCAGTGCATTAAGAAAAAAAGTTGGTGGACATATTTGCACCTGAGTGTTAAGAACCGAGGGTTATGTTGCCCCCTAAGTATGCGTTAACTTGACACCTGACCACAAAATCAGATGTGTATAGTTATGGAGTTGTCCTTCTGGAGTTTCTCATCGACATACTTCCTGTTGAAAGATAGAGAGAAGGTTATCCAGATTAAGGATCCAGCATTAGAGGGTCAGTAACCAATGAAGGAGGTTATTCAGGTAGATGATATTTCTATAATGTGTGTACTACCAGAGGCAGATTATAGATCATTAATAGCAGATGTTATGTAATCATTGGTCCCACCGGTGAAACATCACACAAATATAGAATTGGAAAATCAACTAATTAATCTGATTCGCAATAATTTGAGACACATGATGTAAGGTAGACTCAAAATATATGCGTGGGATAGATTTCAACAGCATCACAATGAATGAAAGAAATTAAAGTCGAGCATTCAAAGAAAAAAATATTGTATGAAAAGATTTTTTTCAAGAGAAAACCATATGAAATTCTTAAAAAAAATCCATCCGAAAACACGGGTAAACAAAAGTAATATAAACGCAATCATGGAAAAAACAATAATTAGGCACACTGAAAAATTAGTACAAAAAATGACTTTTGTGTTTTGATTGGTCAATCACCGTGTCAAATTTCAAGAAAGTAGTGGGGGACCTAAATTGGTAATCAGCAACTCTTTCATACCTTCTACTCCAAGGATGAGAATAAATTTTAATAAAAGTTAGCTTCAGGCTTCACAAATGGTGAACTCAATCCACCTTTATGAACACCAGATTTGATAGCTTGTAAGTGACCAAAAGAACCAGCTCTACGGACCACAACAAAACTGCTAGTGTCCGAAATCGATGGATCTCTAAAATCTTCAACACTTGGAGTTTGTAAAATACTAAGGCGCTTGGTCCAATCCAACCCCAAAACTTTCAAGTTTAACGATGCAATGTATTGGTTTGGTGAGGTTGATGATGGTGCTTTACTGCTCCGCCTGGTTCAGCTCGAGTTCTATAAGCTTAAATTCAAATCTATTGCACAAACATACACAAAAATTAAAGAATCACATGTCGATATGTATTCTGAGGAAGAAAACTCATACCTAAATCATTAATGAATGGGGCAAAGTATTTAACCAAATGAAAATGGCAACCAAAAATTTTAAGTTCTATCATTGAGTGAAATAGGTAAAGTATTTAACTGTAAGCAATAATGAATGAACATCAAAGGGGAAAAATGTTAGATCTAAATTAACGTTGTCTTCCACATCGCTCAAATTTTCCCAAGAAAAAAAGTCAAACGCATCTAAAAATACATGAGTCCACACCAAATTCACGGACCAGTGCAAGACGCCCTATTCGTGCCACCTACAAAAGAGAGCACATGCTTAGTAACATATCGCATTACTAAGCCAAAAAATGAAAAATAAAACATCCATTACCAACTTTACACATTCTTCCCATACTCTTATAAATACACAACACGATTGCCCTAAATTTTTAAATTCATCTTCTCATCCTCTCTACATCTCCGGCCTTACAACATTTGAAATTGAATAATTTTCACCTCACCTCATGGACGAATCCCTCAAAGATCAATCTTCTGGCTCTAGTAAGAATCACAATCTATATTTTCTTTTTACGTTTATATATATATATATATATATATATATATATATATATATATATATATATATATAGAGAGAGAGAGAGAGAGAGAGAGAGAGAGGATCAAGTGAGGGCCTCAGTTTGAGGACCATTTTTGATAAACTAGTAAAAAAAAATTAGACTATTTTTTTTTTAAAACTGACAATGTTTGATCGATTTTTTTTAAATAGCAAAAAAAATCATTTTGGCTGATTTTTTTTATGGTCCTACTGAAATGTTTAAAAAACATTAAAAAAATCAGTCCAAAAATATATATTTTTTTTTATTTTAAAAAATGAATTAACCTGGGTCCTCACTTGAGACTCTCTCTCTCTCTCTCTATATATATATATATATACAAGATTTTGTAATTTTTTGTTTATGGTTATTTGGTCATAGGAGAAAGAAAGAGAAAAAGAACTAACTGTAACTCTAACTTAAGTTGACCACGGTTAGAGTGGAGTGACCATGGTGAAATAGATCTAACGGTGAGGACACAAATCCTCTCTCTCTTTGTTTTGGTGTAGAAAGAGATATGGGTGTTTTATTTTAGCTGGATTTCTTAGTAATTAGGCTTCATATTGTTTCATCTTTTACGGATCTTTCTTAGTGAAGACGATGAGAAGCTTGGGGCTTTTTTTTTTCTCTCACCAGTTTTTTAAGTTGGTCTGCCTCGGTTTGTGGCTTTGCATATATTTGTTTTTTAGACTCTTAAATTCTATTTTACTTTTTTTGTAGAATTTATTTTTAGTTTTGTAGAATTTATGTTTAGTACACTTTAAAAAAAATGTGATTCTTGAATAGGTCCAATGTTATTTTCAAATTTTCCTTTTAACTAATTAGAGTTAACCTTGATAATTTAAACTTAATCCCAATTTGTTAATACTTAATTAGAGCTAACCTTGGTTTTTTTAGAGACTAACTTCTCATATTAAAGTTATAAAATGTTTCATAAAAAATTTAGATTTCTATTTATAAAAGATATATTAATTTTTTTATTTATAAAAAGTGAAAAAAAATTATAATTTTTTTTTTTGTTATAAACAAAGTCAGTTTTTTTAATATATAATAGGAATAGTCTTTTACTTATATAAAAATTTAAAATAAAACGATTTTGGAAAAAAATATAGAAAAATTATTTTATAAAAATTTATAAAATAAAAAAGTCAGTTCTGTTTAAGAAATATTTTTTTATTTATAATAAAAGACTTTTAACAAATAATCTATAATAAAAATGCTTTATAAAAAAGTTATAACGAAATTTTACATAAAAAGTCCTTTTTCATATTTATGAAAAGAACATTCTTTTATTCGTATAAGAAAAGTTGTGTTTATACATGAAAAATTGCAATATTTTTTATTTTAATTTTTTTAAATGACATATTAATTTTTTTGTAAATTAGTGACTTTATATTTTTTTTCATAATTCTTATTAATATATATTTTCATTTAATTGCAGGAACATGGATGAAAGGAAAAAAAAAGATTATTTAGATTCAAATTCTTGCGTGTAAGATGAATCGTCAAATGCCGCCTTCTGCTACTGTCGTATATTTCTACATTAATGTTTCTTTCTTTGTCGAACGGTGACAATATTTATTTCTATTTCGAATTAAATATTTGTTTTGACAAATATGAATTTTTATTCTATTGCCCACTTTAATTTTTAGATTTCTTCATATATCCATTGACTTCTTTTATTTCTCTTGCTATAATGTATTACTCGCACATGCCATAGGTTTAGAACTAGTTGAATAAAAAGAGCAAACAAGATGGTCCATCCCTGCATAAAGTAGAATAGAGATATTAGCATTGATGGAACTACTTTGGGTAAAATAATAAAAAGAAACAAGAAGGATAATATAATAAAATGGTGGGTCTTTATCTCGAGTACCACTACACATACACAATTTTATACATAATTTTCTTACTTGCCTAATAAAATAAGGCTATAAGAGGTTGTACTCTGTGCTCTGACTAGAGTTGGCAATTTTTGACATGATAACCCGTTTATGGTAATAATCCGAAATGACCCGAACTTGACACGATTAGCTTGTATAGATTTAAAAATACCCAAAATTTATACTCAAATAAAATCAACGCAATTTGAAAATGATACGACTAATTCGAATTGCCACCCTAGTCCTGACGAGGCTTATAATAATAAAATATAATATTTTAATGCATTGAATATGAAAATCGTGTACAAAAATATGTATATGTATGTTTATCCCTTTTATCTCTTGTTGGCTTGCATTTCGTGGAATGCATGTGATAGTGGGCAAGACAAAAAATTACAAGGGCAAGGAAAAAGGAGTTGGCATTCAGCAAAATGGGAAAAGGACAAAAGGAATGAGGGTGGACTGCACTTTTGATCCCACGGTTTGTGGGACGCCACATGGTGCACCCATATGGCGACATATGGCTCCCTGGTTAAACGGAAAAAAGGGGATAACCACAGCAGGTCTCATACACTGGCCATTCAATACTCAAAGCACACGACAGACCTCCTGAGCGACGTTAGGATTTAACTAATAAATTGAGTGAAAATATATATAACTTATATTACTTTCTTGATTTACAAGTTTTTAAGCCTAAGTCTAGATATTTTCAAGTTTTCATCATATTCTTAAACCGCGAGTCTCATGACCACGCGGTCATTTCTTACGAGTTACACTAGTTTCGTGCGAGGTGTTGGTGCCTCTCACGGGGACATTTGTGGGATGTTTCGTGGTTTCACCCATTAAACGCCATGTTTTAAGCTAATGTTTAGATATTTTCAATTATCATCATATTCTCCAACCGAGAATTCCATGACCACGCGGTCAGTTCCTACGAGTTACATTGGTTCCGTGCGAGGTGTTGGTGCATCTCAAGGGCCTTTTAGGGGATGTTTTGGGGTTTCACCCTTTAACGTCGTGTTTATAAGTCTCAGTCTAGATATTTTCAAATTATCAACATATTATCAAACCAAGAGTATTGTGACCACGCTGTCAGATCTTACGAGTTACACTGGTCCCGTGCGAGGTGTTGGTGCCTCTCACGGGGCCGTTTAGTTGTTGTTATGAGGTTTTGCCCTCTAACTTCATATTTTTAAGCCTAAGTCTATATATTTTAAAATTATCATCGTATTCTCAAATCGGGATTCCCGAGACCATGCGGCATATCCTAGGAGTTACATTGGTCCCATGCGAGGTGTTGGTGCTTCTCACGGGGTCGTTTAGGGGCTGTTTCGGGGTTTCTCTTTAGAACACCATATTTTAAATCCTAAGTCTAGATATTTTCAAATTATCATTGTATTCTCAAACCGCGAGTCTCATGAACATGCAACCAGTTCCTCCGAGTTAAATTGATCCCGTGCGAGGTGTTGGTGCCTCACACGGGGACGTTTGGGTTTGTTTCGGGGTTGCACACTCTAACGTCATGTTTTTAAGACAAAGTCTAAATATTTTCAAATTATCTTTATACTCTCAAACCAAGAGTCCCGTGGTCCCGTACGAGGTGTTGGTGCCTCTCACGGGACCGTTTGGGGGCAGTTTTGGGGTTGTGCACTCTAATGCCATGTTTTTAAGACTAAGTCAAGATATTTTAAAGTTTTCATCATATTCTCAAACTGCGAGTCTTGTGACCACGTTGTCAATTCCTACGAGTTACACTAGTTCCGTACGAGATGTTGGTGCCTCTCACGGGGCTATTTGGTGGCAGTTTCGAGGTTTTGGCCTCTAACACCACATTTTAAGCCTAAGTCTAGATATTTTCAAATTATCATCGTATTCTCAAATTGGGAGTCCCGTGATCATGCGGTCAGTTCCTACGAATAACATTGGTCCCTTGCGAAGTGTTGGTGCCTCTCACGGGACCGTATAGGGTTGTTTCGAGGTTACCCTTATAATGCCATGTTCTAAAGCCTAAGTCTAGATATTTTCAGATTATCATCATATTCTCAAATCGAGAGTCTCGTGACCATGCATTCAGTTCCTACGAGTTACATTGGTCCAGTACGAGGAGTTGGTGCCTCTCACGAGGCCATTTGAAGGTTATTTCGGTGTTTCCCCTTATAATGCTATGTTCAAGATATTTTCAAATTATCATCATATTCTTAAACCAAGAGTCATGTGATCACGTGGTCAGTTCCTAGAAGTAACATTAGTCCCGTGCGAGATGTCGGTTCCTCTCACAGGGCCGTTTGGGGTTCTTTCGAGGTTTCCCCTATAACACCATGTTTTTAATCCTAAGTCTAGATATTTTCAAATTATCATCGTATTCTCAAACCGAGAGTCCTGTGACCCATCGTTCAATTCCTACTAGTAACAATGGTCCCATACGAGGTATTGGTGCCTCTCATGGGGCCGTTTGGAGGCTTTTTCGGGGTTTCGCACTTTAACTCCATGTTTTAAAGACCATGTCTAGATATTTTTAAATTATCGTCATATTCTCAAACCTGGAGTCCAATGACCACATGGTCAGTTATCTTGTATGAGGTGTTTGTGCGTGTCATGGGGCATTTTGGGGGCTATTTTAGGGTTTCAACCTCTAACGCTATGTTTTAAGCCTAAGTCTAGATATTTTCAAATTATCATTGTATTCTCAAACCGCGAGTCTCGTGACCATGCGACCAGTTCCTACGAGTTACATTGGTCCCGTGCGAGGTGTTGGTGCCTCACATAGGGACGTTTGGGGGGCTATTTTGGGGTTGTACACTCTAACATCATGTTTTTAAGCCTAATTTTAGATATTTACAAATTATCATCTTACTCTCAAACCAGGAGTCCCGTGACCATGTGGTTAGTTCCAACAAGTTACACTGGTACCGTACGAGGTGTTGGTGCCTCTCACGGGACCGTTTGGGGGTAGTTTGGGGGTTGCTTACTCTAATGCCATGTTTTTAATCCTAAGTTAAGATATTTTAAAGTTTTATTCGTATTCTCAAATCGCGAGTCTCTTGACCACATTGTCAGTTCCTATGAGTTACACTAGTCCCGTGCGAGACGTTGGTGCCTCTCACGGGGATGTTTGGGGGACGTTTTGGGGTTTTGCCCTCTAACACCACGTTTTAAGCCTAAGTCTAGATATTTTAGAATTATCATCGTATTCTCATATTGGGAGTCCCATGACCACGAATCAGTTCCTACAAGTAACATTGGTCCTATGCGAAGTGTTGGTGCCTCTCACAGGGCCATTTGGGGTTGTTTAGAGGTTTCCCCTTATAACGCCATATTTTTTAGCCTAAGTCTAGATATTTTCAAATTATCATCGTATTCTTAAAACGAGAGTCCTATGACCACGCGTTCAGTTCCTACGAGTTACATTGGTTCAGTACGAGGTGTTGGTGCCTCTCATGGGGCCATTTAGGGGTTGTTTTGGGGTTTCCCCTTATAAAGCCATATTTTAAAGCCAAGGTCAAGATATTTCAAATTATCATCGTATTCTTAAATCGAGAGTCCCGTGATCAGGCGGTCAGTTCCTAGAAGTAACATTGGTCCCTTGCGAGATGTTGGTTCCTCTCACGGGGCCGTTTAAGGGTTCTTTTGGGGTTTTCCCTATAACTCTTTGTTTTTAATCCTAAGTCTAGATATTTTCAAATTATCATCGTGTAGAGGAGGCTTAACGGTAATCCTGGGATTAGGGATAATTCCTCTATTTACAACAGTATCGGGGGTTAAGGCAGCTTAGCGTGGCAACTAATATTTTAGTTTGTTGTGTTGCTTAGCCATATTGTATCTTTGTTTATATTGACTAAGAGCTATAATGATTGTAATGATGTAACGAGAATAATAATGAGTTTTAGTGTGAGGTCAAACGGTACTCGCGAGAGACCAGGCTTGGCAGGGCCTGGGAGAGCTTTCATGCTTTATCGAATGACCTTGCCGTGGGAACTTGAGAGGGACTTGGTTTGGAGAATTGAGAAGTGAGGCACCGTTAGGGCTTGTCCTGACCATCTTAGATACACCAAGTAAAAACATTAATGGACCCTGGCCATGAAACCTCAGACATAGTAGCTTGAAGTTCCATCGGGCGTTGAGTTGTGAACCAAACAGCCCTCTACTTAATGTCACATCTACTGTAGGTGATGTCACTAGCCACCTAAAAAATATCAGACCTGCACTTGAGTAAACCTCCGTGGTATTTGGGACTGTCAGACAGTTAGTGAGCCACCTCTATGACAACAGCCCCCTGACACACAGTGGTTAGGCAAAAGGCATGTCTTGGCATTTAATGCATATGACATGGAGACAACTAGTGCATTAGGTATTTAATGTTGGTGACATAAAGTATGAGGGAGGTCTTTCACAAGCATTGATGTCTGAGTTGCCTTGGGGGTGGTGTGGGGGGATATTTAAAGACCCCAACCAACTTTAAGGAAGAGAGATCTTTTTGAGAGTTCAGAAGTTATTAACAGAGATAATATACATCAGAGAGAGAGTTATTAAGAACCAAAGAGTTTTACTCACCCACCATTGTCATTTATCACGAAGCTTTTAATACTTGACAGAGATTCTTGAGGGTGGTTGGTGTGTTTGGCTGCCTGTCAAGGTGTATCTAGGGTGCTTACTTCTCTCTTCCTCTATCTAAGTTACTTCTAAAGTTCATTACTATCTTCTGAGTTATACATGAGAGAATTGTGAGTTCAAACTGAGTCTATCTTCATTGAGTCGTGTTTGTATGTCCTGTGGTTAATCAATAATGTTGCTATTTAACTTATCATCACTATACTCCAAAAAGGGGTTACACGTCCATCTTATCTAAACTACCCTCTTACACATCGTATTCTTAAACCGAGAGTCCCTTGACCACTCGTTCAGTTCCTACTATTACAATGGCCCCATACGAGGTGTTGGTGTCACTCACAGGGTCATTTGGTGGCTGTTTTGGGGGTTCGCACTCTAACGCCATGTTTTAAAGCCCGTGTCAAGATATTTTAAAATTATCATTGTATTCTCAAACCTCGAGTCCTGTGACCACATGATCAGTTCCTATGAGTTACACTGGTCTTGTACGAGGTGTTAGTGCGTGCCACGGGGAATTTTGGGGGTTATTTTGGGGTTTCGCCCTATTTTTATCGCGAAAGATCTCAGTAAGGATAAACGAGAGGCTTTGGTTAAGTTCATTTGGGAGTTCATAGATGTTTTTGCATGGAAATACACGGAGATGGAAGGTCTGGATGAGGGAGTCAGCTGCCACAAATTGAACGTAATGCCTTTAGCCATCCCGGTGAAACAAATAATGAGAACGTACAAACCCGAGCTAGACTTAAGGATAAAGGAGGAGGAACAACGCTTATTAGTGGCAGGGTTCATCAAACCGATACAACACCCGCTTTGGCTGTCTAGATTGTCCCGGTGAGAGAGAAAGACAAAAACCAAATATGGATTTGCATAGCCTTTAGAGATTTGAATAGAGATTGCCCCAAGGATGAGTTCCCTCTACCCTCCATTGATAGCTTGATAGATGCAACGGCTGGTCATGAGATGTATAGATTCATGTATGGGTATGTAGGGTACAAACAGATCAAGATGGACCACATGGATGTAAAGAAAATGATGTTCAGGACCCCGTTGGGAAATTTCATGTACAGAGTAATGCCGTTTGGACTCAAGAATGCTGGGGCTACTTACCAGAGAACAATGATGGACGTTTTCCATGACTTTTTCCACAAATTTGTGGAATTCTATGTGGATGATTTGGTCATCAAATTAAGAAAGGAGGAATCCCATCTAAGCGATTTGAGGAAGGTATTTGCCCGATGCAGGAAGTATAAATTGAGGATGAACCTACTGAAGGGCGTCTTTGGGGTAATAAGTGGGAAATTTTTAGGATTCATGGTTGATCGGCAAGGGGTGCAGATGGACCAGGACAAGCAACGAGCGATCTTGGAGATGCCAAGTCCAAGAACGGCGAAGGAGCTGAAGAGTTTCCTCAGTAAAGTCTCCTATCTTAGGAGATTTATTACTAGGTTAGCCAAGATGACACATCCATTGATGCATCTGCTACGAAGGAACACGAAATTCAAGTGGGAGGAGATTCACCAGGAGTCTCTTACTGGCCTAAAGAAGCTGCTCGTTTCACCACAGATCATGGTTCCCCTACAGGCAGGAATACCGTTGCAGCTATACCTCACATCCACCATGAGGTCCGTGGGAGCTTTGTTGGCACAAGAGATTGATGAGGAAGAACGGTCGGTCTACTACCTCAGCAGAATCATACATGGGCCAAAAGTCAGATATAGTAGCTTGGAAAGGCATTATTTAGCCTTAGTCTTTGTAGCACAAAAACTTAGACATTATATGTTGTCTTTTACAATTCATATTATAACTAGATGATCCTATTAAGCATTTGCTAGTAAAAACTATATTGATTGGTATAGAAGCTAGGTGATTTCTCATCCTCTCCGAGTATGACTTGAAGTGTGCGGTTCCTTGCGCGATCAAAAGCCAAGCGTACGTCGATTTGTTGGAAATTTTCCCCTCGGGAACGTCTGGGCAACCTAAAGAAAGTATTTCGAGAGATGATTTGTTGGCCAGTCACCTAGACGCAACGGATGAGGAATGGACAATGCAGTTCGATGGATCTTTGGCGGAAAAGAAAGGAGGAGCATGGGTCATTCTTTTAAAAGGAATAGAGGATATCTGCCTTTCCTACAAATTAGACTTCCCTTGTTCTAACAACGAGGAGAAATATGAAGTATTGGAGCTAGGGCTGCTAGAGGCTCTTTAAAGGTGGATTCAGTCACTTTGCATCAAAAGGGATTCAAACTTTATGGTTCATCAAGTGAATGGAGAGTACGCGTTGAAACACATGAGCCTGGCACCATACATAAAAATCATTCAGAGGCTCTCTGCCAGTTCCATCAGACCAAGATCAAGAGGCAACCCAAAATGATGAATCGTCACCCAGATGCCTATGCCACCATTACCCAGAAGATGGTCATGGGAAATGATACAACTACCTTCATGATCCAACGAAGATCATCTCCTTTAATAGTACAGTTATTTCTACTGATGGAAGATGATGCAGATTGGAGAGGGGAGATTAGGGGGTAATTGGAATCTGGGGAAGGAGCTATAGGGACGAGGGAATTAGCCCAATACTTCACGAACCAGGGAAACCTTGACTTCAGTAATGCAGGAGGATGGTTGTCGAGGTGGATAGGTTCAGAAGAGGCAGAGCGGAGATTGAAGAAAACACATGAAGAGCACTGCAAAATAACTGAGATACCCCTCTATCGAAGAATGCAAAGAGAGGGGTATTTTTGGCCCAGAATGAAACAGGACGTGGCGGAGATGCTAGTTATTCTTCGAAGCGACTGAATGTCATTTCGTGGAAGCTCAACCTGATTAGAGACAACCCTATATTGATTTTATCAGAGATGGAGTTGCCCCAGCATAGAAAATTAACGCGATGGGACTCAAATGGAGGGCCTCGAGATTTTATGATGAGGAAGTGCATCTTTATCGAAGGGGATACTTCAATAGGCCGTTGTGTTGCATCAAAAAGGAAGAAGCAGCCAAGGTCCTTAAGCAGGCGCACGATCCAACTCACATAGGAGGGGACAAGTTATATGACCAATTGATGACGTTGGGGTATTATTGGCCAATAATAGACAAAGACTCTGCTGAGTTCGTTTAAAAATGTAAAGCTTGTCAACTTCATGGAAATATGATCCATACCCCATCGGTAGACCTACACTCCCTGGTGACGCCTTATATTTTTCACACTTGGGCATTCGACCTAGTAGGGGTAATACATCCTTCTTCAAGGGGGAAGATATGGATACTAGTAGCAACGAAGTATTTCACAAAGTGGTCTGAAGCGATACAACTGAGAAGGGCAACAACAGGGGTGGTGAGCAACTTCATCAGAGAATAAATCATTTGCCATTTTGGGATCCCAAAGGTCATCCTTTCAAATAATGAAACCCCTTTCGTCAATTCAGAAGTAACAATGCTCACAGACAAATACTCCATTGTCCATAATACTTCAACGGTGGCATATCCAAAGGGAAATGGTCAGGTCGAAGCAACTAACAAAACTTTAGTTAATATCTTGGCTAAAACAATGGAGGATTTCCCAGGAGCGTGGGATGATAAGATACCAACTGTATTGTGGGCCTATCGAACAACTAAGAGAAAGCCCACAGGGTATACTCCGTTCTCCCTTGTCTATAGGGCTGAGGAGATTCTCCGAGTGGAGTTAGAAGTTCCCTCTGCTCGGTATGCTTTGTGGAGTAGCATGATCCCTCAGAATAGACATGTGCAGTTGGAAGCGTTGGATGAACACAGAGATAATGCGATGCAACACTTTCAAATGTATACGAAGCAACTCTCCAGGGCATATGATAACTTGGTGAGACCAAGGAAGTTCGTAGAAGGAGATCTCGTGTTAAAAGCAGCAGTGAAACACATCAGGGGGCTTCCTCTACCCAAGTTTGTAGCAAATTGGGAGGAACCTTTCATTGTAAAAGAAGCTCTTGACTCAGGCTATTGCTTAATTTCTAGGATGGAAGAAGATAAACTATTCAAGATTAATAATAAATGGTCGAAATTCTATCATGTGTAGGAAATTATGTTTGGACCTCCGATGTATCTGGCTGTTTTTATGAATATGCAAGTTTTTTTATAATGAGTATGTAAGTTCTTTTTATTATAACTCAAGAAAAGAGGAAAGAATTACAAAACTTCACAATCTATGCAAACAGTTGTAACACACAAAAATGGCATGAGAAAATAAATATCTTTCTTCATTCATAAACTTTGGGGCATTACAAAATTGGGAGCTATTGCCCAAGAATTACATAAGAAGGAGAGAAAAAAAGAAAAATATATATACAAAAGCTCAATGGCCTAGGAGAAACCACAGATCTGGGGAGGAGAAAAAATCTCCAGGAAGGCCTGAGGAGGCTTCTAGGCAAGACCGTTGGGCAGGAATAGAAACCTCCAACATCATGTGTGCTTGAGTGCACTCGATAAGGAGTTTCTCTCATTTTAGTTTCTCCAGACGCTGAGCTTCTTTGATGTCCTCCACCTACTGGTCAATAGCTCCAAGAAGAGGTGCTAGCTCGACCAACTTAGCTTCCATGGCCCGCTGATCCTCGTGATGTTTTCGCAGGAGTTTCCTCTGGCTGTCCAGTCGTTGACTCTTCAAGGTCTCTAAATACGTAATGACCCAGCCAAAATGGAAGCCGTCGCGACCCAACTCCCTCAGATAACCCAGGAATTGGTTAAGGATGGGTCGAGTAACATTTGAGGTCGGGGTGTTGGCAATTTTAGCAATGATGGTAGCCATGCTCGGAAGCCTGTAACTCATAACAGAGATGTTTAAACGTAGGCAATCCATCATGAATGTTTCAGGATGATGATTTACAAGCTGCTCAATTACCAAGTGATGGTTGGCAGACATTTAAGGAGAACGTTGCAGCACTATCAGCCAGAAGGTGTGAGGAGCCAGGTCAGGCAGAGGAAGCTCACGGATAAATTCGCTCTCAGCGGCAACACCGATCGTGGAACCTTGATCATTATGGCTAGAACCTTCTGAAACAATAGGTTCCCGATGGGGTGAGGCAATGGGAAAAGGAACTGGTGGATAATCCCCCTGAGCAACCTAAAAACAGTTAGAGGAAATAAGGAGTTTATAAAAAATCTTAACAAGCATTTTCGTTGTTAAGTCACCGATATAGGTGGAGTTTATGAAAAATCTTAACAAGTGTTTTCGTTGTTAAGTCACCGATAAAGGTGGAGTTTATGAAAAATCTTAACAAGCGTGTTCGTTGTTAAGTCACCGATATAGGTGGAGTTTATGAAAAATCTTAACAAGCGCTTTCGTTGTTAAGTCACCGATATAGGTGGATTTTATGAAAAATATTAATAAGTATTTTCGTTGTTAAGCACCGATATAGGTAGAGCTTATGAAAAATCTTAACAAGTGTTTTCGTTATTAAGTCACCGATATAGGTGGAGTTTATGGAAAATCTTAACAAGAGTTTTCATTGTTAAGTCACCGATATAGGTGGAGTTTATGAAAAATCTTAACAAGCGTTTTCGTTGTTAAGTCACAGATATAGGTGGAGTTTATGAAAAATCTTAACAAGCGTTTTCGTTGTTAAGTCACCGATATAGGTGGAGTTTATTGAAAAAAAACTTAACAACTGTTTTCATTGTTAAGTCACTATTGACACAAAAATTAATCAGCTGACATGGACCAATTAAATGAAGACATGTGTCACCTTACGTGGCTAATACATACTATCACCAAGCAACTCAAAGTCTGCAGAGCAACGAGCAAGTGTGTAGAGCAACGAGCAGGTGTGCAGAGCAACGAGCAACTGTGCAGAGCAACGAGCAATGAGCAACTTTGCGTGAAGAGCAACTCAAGGCATGTAGAGCAACTCTAGATCAAAGGATAACTATGCATTTAATACGCACTAATGAAGATAACAACTCATTTAATGAGCCTTAATGTACATTTCTACTGTATCAATAGGTGTCTACTAGATGACAACACATCGCCTTTTCATATTGACAACCTCAAGGCTATAAATACATTGTAGCCCCATTATAGAGGGGAGGAATCTGATAACTATGAGAGACCATACACAAGATACACACCTTCATCTCTCTCTCTCTCTCTACAACATATTATGCTATTGTACACCCCTGGGAATAAAATAACAGTGGACGTAGGCTTTTTCTTATAGCCAAACCACTTTAAAAATCTTTGTCTCTCATGTGCTTGATTGGATTGCTTTTATCTATTTATCTGTGATCATAAAAATGGGATTCGGTCCAGCTTTTTGCATCAACAGATTGGCGCCGTCTGTGGGAACCTGTTACAAGCATTGTTCTCCATCAAAAGCTAAGTTTTTATTTTCTCTACGTATAACTAATTATATGCACGCATTTTGTTGTTCAAATCACGATTCTCATATGTTTATATCCATAAACTTAGAAATCAAATCAATTATATATTGTGCATACATCTTTTAATTCAATCATGATTTTATATTCACAAATTGTTGAATCAAATTTTACAAATCTGCATATATGTATATTTCATAATCACAAAGTTTGAGAAATTTGTGTACATATTATATTATTTCTCTTTTAAGGAGATAAAATAATTTCTCTATATTCAAAAATCTCTTTTATATGAGTATATACAAATATGATTCATTTGGAAATATTTTAATTTAGTCATAATTTTTATATGCACTAATCGTGTGATCGATTTCAATTTGGGGATCTGGTGAATTTTAGACTCACAAATATTATACAAATCCTTACATATATGGATCCACTTGAAAATTTTCTGAACAAATACGTTAGGATGGTGTTCATTCCTACTCACTTGATCTTCAATAGAACACCGGATCCTAAACAAATTTAAGGAAATGGTGACAAACAAAGGCGTAATTTATTGGAAAAAGTCGTACAGATAAGTCCTATCACTTATTTTATTTTTTTATTATCTCCCATTTTGTAATTAAACGCATCGCAATACTAATGATCATTATCAACAACGGTTGAATCCCTTATTTGTATTCATATAATTATGCGAATATTTAAATCACTGACAAACCAGGAAATAAGGCAAACACATCTATGCGCTCATTTAGATCTGATATTTTAATTTCCATATCTGATATTTTTTACTAGAATAAACGTCTAAAACAAATTATAACCACAACGTTTCTATTAAGGAACTGTATAATTTTTATCTATAAATCTGCACAACTGTGTCAAATTTTTGAAAATTTTCATTGTTGATTTTGAGCCACGTTTCGGAATTTTTTTTTATTTCTATCATATTTTTCTATCTGTAATCAGAGAATAGGAAAAAGTTAAAGTTAAGAACATGTTTTCTCCTGGAAATCATGACCCGTATCTATTTTCTCTCTATTCAAGAAGTTCGTTCTGTTTCTCTTTGCATAGATGTTAATCATATTGTTTATTTACAAATCTGTGCAACTATGGCAATTTTAGATATTTTTCATTATTGATTGTATGGTATGTAGTGGTACCGACTTCTTGATATCAGCTTTCGATCTAATTTCCCCATATCTAATTAACGTCAATGGTGGATCCTCTTGAAAATTTTCTGAACAAAAATGTTTCACATATGGGTCATATCATTTTTCATATATTTAGAAGATAGAAAGTCATTTCTCTTTCTAAATATGTTTCTCTGAGAATATATCTTTTATAACATGTTTGATTCTGACTCACCGGATCTTCAATTGAACATCAGATTTTGAATCAATTAGGGGAACAAGCAACAAAAATCATAAAAATGAGATCCACTTTCTCTTTCTTCAAACAAATAATTTTCTCTACACAGATACTAACCACATCATTTTATTCATATGAATTAATCGTATACTCAATTGTATTCCTTTGTCAATTTGCAATATAACTTCCATTGTTCTTTTTGAGATGAATTTGGTAATGAGTCTTCAATGACTCCCTGAATACCTGATAATTGATAATCATATATGATACTTTTCTCTCTCTTAAATACCCAATTACCCGTATCCAGATGAAGTTGAAAAATAAATCGGCATGAATACGATTCTTGATTATCACAGGAAGTCACCTCAATTTGAGACTATGGGAAAAATTTGGAATGAAAACTTCAATCAGATATAAGAATTTATATATTCAAGCAGCGAGATACTTTTAATGGAGAATTTTGGTACCTCAGTACTTGGGTTTGGTAAAAACCCCAATCGTCAACAACAATAGGACAACCATGGTGGGAAATAAATTGAGGAGTGAAAACATAAAAATTGATGTGAAATTTACTATTCAAATTAGTCAAGACTTCTCAACTTCTGAAAGATGAAGCGGTGGACACATTAAATTTTTTGATCTTCTCAAGTAACTTCAACCGATAACTCTCCTAATCCATCAGCTCAAACGGGTCCAACCGTCCTAGTCGGCATTTATATGCGACAAATGGGTACATCGACAACAACTATACATGATCGGCGACCATCCATCTTTATTATAAGTCCTCTGAAAAAAAATTCAAGAGAAAGGGATTTAATTATAAGCCATATTACAGCTACGAAGTCACCCAGGTATCTTATTGTTGGTCGGAGACATTTTTCTGTACCAAAAGTTGCACAGGTTGGCAACAGTTCTCGACTAATTTTTGTTTGTTCAATAGGCCATTTTTGTTGGTTGGCGTTACCCATTGCTAGTCGGTAGTACCCATTAGTTGGTCAGCACTACCTATTGCTGCTCGGAAGCATGTGTTACACAGGTGGGAGATGAAATCACTGGTAGGCTGCACTTATTAATTGGTCGGTGGTCTCTACAGTAGGTCGGAAGTTGCGACTACTGGTCGGCTATAAGTTTTATACAAAACAAAGTCTTCCTGACCATATGTACTTGGTCGGAGGATCAGAACGAAGGCTTCTCGACCTCCTTTGGCTGGTCGGCAGTAGCTATTGTTGGTCGGTAAATAAGAAGGTCGGTACCGGAGCAGGTCAGCACCACCTGATACTCCTCGACTAAAACGAAGTATGAAAACCCCGTATGTTGGCAGAAGTTGACGATCAGGAAACATCAGGTCCACACATCGGCATCGCCTTAGTGGTCACCAAACACACCGAGATGACCATTAATTAGCTGGAAAATGCACTGGACCTCTTTTATTGGTCGGCGGCAAGATTTCACATGGTGAAAATCTTCCCTATCTACATATTTATTGATCGACATCATGTATTATACATCAAAAGGAGCTCCACGACTTACAATTTGTTGGTCGGAGACATTTTTTTTAGGTCGGTATCAATGGTCAACCAAATTCCTCCTCGACTATAAACTTCTGGTCTTTTATGTTGGTCGGTAATTTTACCGATTCATTTTTTATGATTGACAAAGATCCATAAATAATGTTCGCTTAGGTCGGAAACACCTATTGTTAGTCGGCCATACCAATTCTTTCGTCGGCGATATTTACGCTTCAATTTCTGGTATTATTATTGGTCGGATATACCAGCTTGTGTGGGTTGTTGTTGGTCGGTACCATCTGATACTGCTCGGATACCAAAAGAAGACGTAGATAACATTATAGGGATTAGACCTGTAAGTCAGCCAAAGTCGGTACCTTTTATATAGTTGGTCGGCAACTCTTAAATGCTCAATCACAGACATCATCAACATCAACTATTACTCCTCTATTTTGATCTAAATTATGAATAAGACAATTTTGCCTGGTCATTTTGTTGGTCGGAAACTCCTATATATTGATCGACGATTCTGGTATGACGAACAAACAAGGTTGGGAGCAACTTTACTACAGGTCGGTGACAAATTTTCGCAGGTCGGGGGATTCCCGACCTCATATACCTGGTCAAAGGCATCGTCGAACTTCTCTTTATTGATCATTGCGTAGATCCATGCACCTGTTGATACTCATTGGCAGACGAACAATGGGATCTAGGGTCGATTGCCTTCAACCCATTGACCAATATCGTTGGAAATTCCACCCTTGGTGGTCGGGACCATTGTACAAAGAAGAAAATTCAGGCGACAACTCACGGTGCCAAGTTAAGTCGGCAAAGAAGAGCACCACATCAGAGTGTTGGTCAGCTAAATTTTTAGGTTTCAGATTTGGTATGGGATTTAAATATATTTAAGTCTATAAAAATGTTTACTGAATAAAAGAGTCTTAACAAACAACTTAGAAATATTTTTAACGGACTTAAAATTGAGCATTTGTTTAAAATTAAAATGCATACTTGATTATTTTATGATTTATTAAATCACAAAAACTTCATGTGAAAAAATTTTTTAGACCAAAAAATTATATTTGAGCATTTACTGAATTTCAAATAATTCCTAGAGTGATAAATAATTTCTAAAAAATCAACATATATTTGGTCTTTACTTAAAATGTCTGGCATTTTTTATAAAAATTTGCCCACATTTACACACATTTGGTACAAAACATATTATTTCATATTTTTGAAATTTTTATTGCCTTATGTTGATACAAATTATAATTGTTTGGTTGAATAATTATTCTCATAACTAACAATCTGATCTAGTCTCAACAGGTGTTCGGGCAGCTTATTAAAATTCCTTAGGTACAAGATTCAATCCCGACGAAAGCTCTACCACAATCTTAAACTTCTGGAAACTGTTATTGCTCGACATCAGGCAATTTTGCCTCGACAGATCAGCCGGACATATATTATTTCATATTTTGAAATTGATATTTTTATTGCCCGAGCAAATACATTTCATATATTCATTTTATTGACTAGATTATTCTCATGATAACTAATCAATTCATCCTACATATATGGTAGGGCAAGTTATTACTTTTTACAGGTATAATTTTCGATCTCAACTAAGTATTCGGCCATGATTGCCTGGGAATCTTATTAATGCTCCGATATATATATTCGATTGAGAACAAATAGCTACTCAACCACAATCTTAAACTTCTGGAAAATATTATCATTGCTCGGCATTATGAAGTTTTATCTCAGCGAGGCACTATTCATTTTATTATTTCTCTAATCTATGCTCAAGCACAAATTATTCTATATATCCATTGGGATTCATATTCTATATTCATCTCATCATGGAGCTCGACGAGATATATATTCATTTCCGACGAGATCTACAACATTTATTATATTTCATCACCAACGGACAGTTGGTCTGGGTTATTCTTATTCTTATTCAGGCCCGACAATGTTCTCAGCCATATTCTTATATTCTGAAAAATATTATTCTTGTTCGGCATTATGAAAATTTTTGCCTCGGCGAGATACTTATTCAGTTCCGAAGAGAACTACAACATTTATTATATGTCACCCCCGACGGATAGTTGGTCGGGGTAATTCTTATTTATATTCAGGCCCGACAAAGTACTCGGCCATTTTCTCATGTTATGGAAAATGTTATTCTTGTTCGGCATTATACAATTTTGCCTCGACAGATCAGCGAGACACTTTATTATTATTCTGAATCATTCTTTATATCTATTCGGATGCATATTCTATATTTATCTCAGCATAGAGCTTGGCAAAATATTTATATTCATATATTCAGCTCCAAGGAGGTCTCCAGCATTTAAATTATCTTATTCCCAACAATCTATTGAGGAGGTCTCCAACATTTATTACATCTTATTCCAAACAATCCGTTGGTCAGCTCCGAGGAAGTCTCTAGCATTTATTATCTATTACCACCAACTCCGGTTGGTCGGGAACTCAATTACCACCAACTCCGATTGGTCGGGAACTCAATTACCACCAACTCCGGTTGGTCGGGAACTCAATTACCACCAACTCCGGTTGGTTGGGACCAAACTAGGCAATAAAATGGAAGACCACCCGGGGCATCCACTGTCTAGGCAACAAGGTAATATTAATGGGATTACTACAACTAAGCAGGAGTATGGGATGAAAATCATTCCATTGATTAGGCCCAAAGAGTGACAAGTCACTATAATTATACAACAGGTGGAGCAAGTTTCATTGTCTATGAAAAATAGGACAATTTGTCCTTCTACATATATATATTGATCAACAAACAACAAGGAAAGCATCTTACAAAGTATTTCTAAGAAAATGAAAATGCAAACATGCAAAGATCTCAGGGAATCATTTCAGGGAACATTTCCTCGGCCTTATTGTTCTAGAAAAACGAACATACTTCAAGGCCAAGAAAGCATTCAAAGTTTATATTCCACACTTGGGGGCTTCTATTACATATTTAGTTATTCATTCGGTGGCACATTCTCATAACATTATGCAGCCGAGCATCGAATTCAACTCCACAAACTCACACGGTCGGGGCCCCAACCAATCATCATTCAGGAGTTATTTTCTTTTGCTCATAAGTTAATTTTTTCTATTGAAGTTCAGGAGGCGTATTTAGAAATTCAGGAGGCAAGTACATGAGTTATCTTTTTGAAGTTCAGGAGTTATTATTGAAGTTCAGGAGGCGTATTCAGAAGTTCACGAGGTATATTCAGGAGTTATTGTGCACATACTATTGAAGTTCAGGAGTAAGGTTCAACATCTACAACACTGAGATCTTACTATTACTCTCTCGACCTTCACTGAAGGAGAAGTTCTACTTATGCAGAGAAGGCAGTTGGTCGACTAGCCAACCAACCAACATACTTGAAGATTATTGATTAGGCATAAATTCTTTATATTTATCCCCTTAATTTCGGTATTTTTATGATCCCGTGCGGTGTAAATAGATTGGATTTGTCTCATATTTATGCTACTAACCCTTTTTGGCAAGTATTTCATATTTTGTGTATCTCCTATGTGTTTTACAGATATTTCATGCAAGTTAGTGCCAAAGAGAACTCAAAATAGTGAAAGAAACTAAGAATCGGGGAGTTGAGGGGCATTTTCGTAATTTTGTAGTCTTAGTTCGGAGGTGGGACCAACTGGAAAGTTGAAGATCATTCAACTACAAGAACACTGGAAAAAACGGCACCTCAATCCGAGCTACGATGAAGAAGTTATGCCCATTTGAAGTTGAGAAGAAATCCAAGAAAAAAGCTGTCCGACCCGAACCGAACCGAAACTGAGGAAAAGAACCAGTCTGCCCATTTGTCACGCACCAGATCCGTTACTAAATTAGTCACGCTCCAGATCCGTTACTAAATTAGTCACGCTCTCTAAGTGTGACAAATTGGCAGATACGGGATTTTTATTTTGTGCTTATTTTTTAGCCAAAAGAGTTTTATGTTTTGGGGACTCTTCTAAACGACCCTTAGCCTATATATTTAGTCATTAGGACTCTTTTTATTCAGATTTCATTCATGTAAAATCTCCATAACAGGTAGGAACATCTAGGAGAAGAATTTACATACTTTGCACCATTAATTCAAGAGCTTTTCGAGTTTTTCTTCAATCTTTGATTTCTTCTTGCATGTTCTTGTTCTTCAGTCGTGGTAATTTTTATTTCCAGCACTTTTATTATTATTTACCATGTTAGGCTAGGTTTTTAAAGGTTGGGATGCATGAACCCAACCTGATGTGTTAATTGTATGTGTATAATATTAGTCCTCTGAATTTAATGATTGATTATGTCCGTATTGCGTAGTTACACAACAATTGTAGATCTTTATATCTCGTTTGCCTCTGGGTACTCGTGATGATTTAGAGTGCAATTCGAGTGCTACTATCGCGATACTGATTTACTCATCCTCAGATTAAGTATGACGCAGGCTTGAACCTCATATACATAATGCTTGGGAGTACTAAATTCCGGGTCAAATTAATCAGTTAAATTTACGATTAGTTTTATACCATCAATACTCTAGGGTTGGGGGATTGTGTCTCTACCTTAATTTTCCAATTAGTTTTAGTTAACTTCTTTATTTTTTCCTTTTCCCTTTCTCACTCAATCATCTTATTTTTATTTCTTTTTAGTGTCAAGTTAGGGTTAACAGTCTTACCTTTGTCGTCACGTTCACTCGTCCTAGTTCCCTGAGGATTCGATACCCAGACTCGCCACTATACTCCGCAAGAGTGTAGTTAAAGTTTAGGTTTTTTTGTATTGTGGTTGGAAGCCGACAACAACGACTAGCGTATTTACACGAACGCTCGGTTTTCGACTCAATCAATTATGACAAGCTACAAGCTATAAGATACAAGCTACAAGCTACAAGCTGCATACTATGGCATGGCTGCATCCAAATTTCCAGGGGTGATACATAGCACACGGAGTTCCTCAAAAGAGCGATTAGCAACCATCAATCAGCCTGCATCATATGACATCCAAGAGATAATGCACTTTATGTTGAACAAATCAAGAAGGAAGATCAAGAATTTCACGAGTTTCGAGCACCACTATAGAATAAATGCTCCATCCTTTCAATAAACCATCAAGCATGGAGCATTGGGGGCTTTTGTTGACACAAAAATTAGTCAGCTAACAAATGAAGACATGTGTCACCTTACGTGGCTAATACATACTATCACCAAGAAACTCAAAGGGTGCAGAACAACGAGCAGGTGTGTAGAGCAACGAGCAAGTTTGCAGAGCAACGAGCAGGTGTGCAGAGCAACTAGCAAGTTTGCAGAGCAACGAGAAACTGTACAGAGCAACGACCAACCTTGCGTGCAGAGCAACTCAAGGCATGTAGAGCAACTCTAGATCAAAGGATAACTATGTATTTAATATGCACTAATGAAGATAACAACTCATTTAATGAGCCTTAATGTACATTTCTACTGTATCAATAGGTGTCTACTAGATGACAACACATCGCCTTTTCATATTGACAACCTCAAGGCTATAAATACATTGTAGCCCCATCATAGAGGGGAGGAATCTGACAACTATGAGAGACCATACACAAGATACACATGTTCATCTCTCTCTCTCTACAACATATTGTGCTATTGTACACCCCTGGGAATAAAATAACAGTGGACGTAGGCTTTTTCTTATAGCCGAACCACTTTAAAAATCTTTGTCTCTCATGTGCTTGATTGGATTGCTTTTATCTATTTATCTGTGATCATAAAAATGGGATTCGGTCCAGTTTTTTGCATCAACAATCACAAACATAGGTGAGGTTTGAGAAATGTAGAGAAATTAGCAAAGTACCTCAGCAGTAATGGGAGCAAAAACGGGAGTCACCACGGGGGCCATAATGGTAGAAACCGTTAGGGGTGGGCTCATTACCTCAGTAGCTTCAACGGGGCCCTTGGCTGAAGAAGGCTCAACGGTAGGCAAACTTCCCTCGCCAATAAAATCTACTAAGGCCAACACGGGAGTATCATCAGAAGAAGACATTGGACCTTCAATAAATGCCCCAACGCCGGTGGGTACAGAAGAACTAACACGAGGAGCAGCAGCAGCAGCCTTGGCCTGGAAAAAAAAAGGCCACTAAGAGAAAAAGACGGGGTAAGGCTTGGTGAAAGATGCAAATACAAAACCAAGTGTTAGACACAAGGAGTAAATACAAAGAACAAATAAGGGGCAGGAATACATGTAACTTAACCCCGTTTTGGCACCAAAAAGGGGAGCTATAGTCAGGGGTCTCGTCAACGAAGTGAGAAGGAGAATGTTAACTATCAGAGACACCACTTCCACCTAAAACATCCCAGCATATCAGAATGATAAACAAAGCAATGGGAGAAGGAAAAGACGTGAGACTTGACAAGAAATTTACCTCAGGATCACTCTCCTCGACCACAATAATGGGCAGAGGGACCTATTGCTCTAATGGTAATTCAGAAGAGGCTGGAGTAGTTGCCTCTGATTGGCCAGATATTTCAACAGATCCAACCGTAGCAGCCTCTGCAGCAGCTTCTTTGGCCCGTTGGGAGGATAATCGATGAGAGTAGGTGAGACCTATCATGGGGTAATGGGTAGGAGTAGTATCGACTTGAGAGATACCGAAATGACCCCCCACAAAATGGCTCACGGGGGAACCAGGGGGACTGGGCCTTTATTCCACTCCCTGCACCAAAGTTATCAAAGAAATTAGCAAAGGCAGCTTTCCTTAAGAAAAAAGGAAATAGAATAAAATATGCACACATACATGAGATCCGAAGGGAGAACTAGAAGGTATAACCACTCGTGAAGGTGGATAGGAGGAAACAACAACGGGAGTGGGGGATGTAGGTATCTCGACTGTCCATTTCTTCTGGGACTTAGTGCCCAAAGTTTTCTTCCTTGCGCTCGTTGCATCAGAACTTTGAGGTACCCTCGACCTTTTTCTCCTCTTGGATGTTGGATCAGTTGGATCAACCATCATCGTGGGGAAGGCATACGAAGGGGGAATGATGACAGTGCATCGTTGAAACTCAACGTTTATTCGTTCTACCTCTACTCGGGCTTGCCTTCTCAACTCCTCGACCTTTTCTGCAGGTATGGCAGGGGGAACGAAGGCAATAGGGAATGCCTCCAAAGGAGTTTGTGCTTGATCTTGCGACTTGGATTTTGAGGAAACCCCACCTTTGGAATTCTTGGTCTTTTTAGCAAGTAGCTGAGAAGGCCGTTCTTTTATCATAGCTTCGGTCGAGGGGGCAGTTTGCTTAGGAGTTATAACGGCCTTGGGTTTCGTGGTGGCATTAGGGATCATTGGGAAATAAGGGGGTGGATCCTGGGGAGATTGTTTAATGGTTTTACTTAAGGTAAACTCAACTCCAAGCACGGAGTTCCCGTTGAGACCCAGTTTGGAAGCAGAGAAAGAAAAGACTGGGATATATTGGAGGGGGGCTGAATACACTCTTGAATCATTCTCAACTGCCCCAAATGGAACTCGGTGGCATAAGAGGTGGATACGTCCCCCTTCCTAGTGGAACTAGGAAGGGTGACTTGCCCATCGATGGTAGAAGTCACACCGAGCACCGCTTCTGCAGTATAGAAGGTGCAAGCTTCAACGAAAGTAGCCCTTGAGTGGTTGTGTTAAAACACAGGTTGAGGGCCCCCCTGATCAAACCTGAACTGCCTGCTACATCTTTCAGGGTTGTAGGGTTCTGAGGTGTATCCCCATTCATTATAGGAAGGAAGAAACCCAGGAGTGAATACAAGCACTGCGGCCTGCGAGGGATCTTCTACAGCTGGGATGAACTTGACCGTTGAGGGTACAAAAGGAAAAAAATCCCAACTATGGGCAAATGTAGACTCACTTTATGGCCTCATCACAAAGGAGTACAAATGATCAAAAACTGCTATTATCTCCTTTCGACTTTGTTTTTTATGGAAACATAGGAGGCGTGGGGCTTGATACCTTGGCTTACGGGCAGATAAATAAACTTGGCGACAATGGCAGGAAAATGGGTGTAATGGAAGCCCATCAAAATGATGGTATTGGTAAAATTGGCCAAGTTGTAACGACGCAGTGATCATGCCATGTCGATATGGGTTCGATCCAGCCATGTATAGAGGGACCCCAAGGAAATGGCGGCCAGAGGACCCCCTATCCAAACAAATGGAAATATTTATAAGGTCCCTCCTGGGCTCATCGTTGGGTTCCCAGTCAGGAAGAAGCGTGAAAGTAACACAAGTATATAGGCTGGTAGTTCCAGGGATGTAACTCTACCTCAACCCGTTGAATCATTGACATCCTTCGGGGAGCTTCAAAAAAATAGCTGATGAGGGGAGTAAATGTGGCTTTGTTCGAGGAGCTAGTGCAACTACAGCAGATTCGATCCAGCTCAACTCGATCAGCTGCCTCTTCGGTATCCAGGGCCTCATCGTGATATGTGAACTCACCCATTGACTCAAACCTAAGGATCTCAAAGACGTCCTCTAATGTAATGGTTAACTCTCCCCACGCAGTAAAGAACGTGTGAGTTATGATGTTCCAGCTGGAACTCCCCAAACCAGTAGGCTCGATGAAGCCCAACCTTTGCAAGAGTAGCAGCGAAAGAACTCTGCATATGTGTATTCCAGGAAGTGAAATGGGCTGGAGACCCCCCCAGGTGCTTCAAAGTCAATCTGAGAATAGGGGAAGTCACCACGGTCCAAACGAAAGTGCAGAGTCCCCTTTGGGGGAAGATAGTCCCACTTTGATGAATACATATCCTCATCACCCAACAATGAAGGGTCAAACTTGGATGAGAAATGGCAAGTCTTGCATGCATCAAAACATTTATCACCTTCGCCAAAGATGGAAGCCTGACGATAGAAGCGTAGTTGCTCTTGACGAGCAGCATTCAGGGCAGCGACGCTAGGGACGACAGCGGTGCCAGAAGTGGTGGTGGGGACTTTAGAAGTACTTGAAGAAGCCATAGTAAAATGGCGATGAATGGCACAGCTGGGTAAGAAGGTCTAGAAATAAGGAGGGAGGAGCACAACCACAGGTGGAGGCGCAAAAGATGGGAGAAGGAAGAAACTGGGTAAAGAGTTGGACAATAATGGAGGTTTTTTGCACAGTTTTCTCTCTCTCAAGAAGACGGAAGCTTGAAGAAGATAAAGGAAAGAGAAGGGTTTGAAAAAAGAGACGTTTGAAACCTTTTAAGGATCCTGTCTGTTGAGTTTCCCACACCACACGTGCAAGGCCGCCTATAATCATTTCAAATGAACACGTGGCACTTTGAGAGGCGTCTTGACAGTTGAAAAGATAGCTCCACATCATTTATGAAGCGACGCCTGGGGAATAGAGGGGGTTGCCTTCTTCAGCAAGTTTGGGTTTTGGCGCCAGAATTTTTGTCAAACATATCCAATAACTCCCAACGAAAAAGATGTCCCAACGATTCAAAAAAGCTACGATGTCTCCTCGCCACAAGTCCAAACGTTGTTAAAATGGTGACTCAACTACATCGGTGAGAATTTCTGCTTTTTTTAACATAACGAAGCATTGCAAGGGATAACTTCACTTACCAATAATCAAAACAAGTATTTAAGAAGGTTAGCAGGCCTTTCGGGATAATTTCGAATAATAAAGTTAGAACGGTTGAAGCTCAGCGTCAGAAAAAAGTGGCGATGTCCCTTCGCCAAAGCACCAGTAAGCTGTGGTGCTTCGATTCAGGTACATTGGGGAGAATTTTACTCTTTCCTCAAGATTCTAACGCGGTGGTTCTAACGAAGGAAAGGATGCCAGATTTTTTACTCACAGAGGAGGTTCATCGGATTGAGAAGTTTTCGTGCATACATTTCTTGTTCCAATAACAAATCTCTCCACGAAGGGGAAAATGTAGAGGGGGCTTGAAGGTAATCCTGGGATTAAGGATAATTCCCCAATTTACAACAGTATCTGGGGTTAAAGCAGCTCAGCGTGGCAGCTCAGTGAGGCAGCTCAGCGTAGCAACTCATATTTTAGTTGGTTGTGCTACTTAACCATATTATATCTTTTTTTATATTGACTATTAGCTATAACGATTGTAATGATGTAACGAGAATAATAATGAGTTTTAGTGTGAGGTCAAACGGTACTCGCGAGAGACCAGGCTTGGCAGGGCCTGAGAGAGCTTTCATGCTCTATCGAATGACCACATCGTGGGAACTTGAGAGGGACTTGTTTTGGAGTATTGAGAATTGAGGCACCGTTGGGGCTTGTCCTGACCATTTTAGATACACCAGTTAAAACACCAAAGGACCCTGGCAGTGGAACCTCGGGTAGAGCAGCTTGAAGTTCCATCGGGCATTGAGTTGTGAACCAAACATCCCTCTACTTAATGTCACATCTACTGTAGGTGATGTCACTAGCCAACTAAACAATGTCAAACCTGCACTTGAGTAAACCGTCATGGTATTTAGGGCATTCAGACAGTTCGTGAGCCATCTCTGTGACAACAGCCCCCCTGACACACAGTGGTTAGGCAAAAGTCATGTCTTGGCATTTAATGCTTATGACGTGGAGACAACTAGTGCATAAAGTATGTAATGTTGGTGACATAAAGTATAAGGGAGGTCTTTCACAAGAATTGATGACTGAATTGCCTCAAGGGTAGCGTGGGAGGCTATTTAAGGACCCAACTACCTTTGAGGAAGAGAGATATTTTTTAGAGTTCTGAAGTTATTACCAGAGATAATATACATCAGAGAGAGAGAGTTATTACGAACCAAAGAGTTTTACTCACCCACCATTGTCATTTATCACAAAGTTTTTAATACTTGACAGAGATTCTTAAGGGTGGTTGGTGTGTTTGGCTACCTGTCAAGGTGTATCTAGGGTGCTTACTTCTCTCTCCCTATAGCTAAGTTACTTCTAAAGTTCATTACTACCTTCTGAGTTATACACGAAATAATTGTGAGTTCAAACTGAGTCTATCTTCATTGAGTCGTGTTTGTATGTCTTGTGGTTAATCAATAGTGTTGCTATTTAACTTATCATCACTATACTCCAAAAAGGGGTTATGCCTCCATCTTATCTAAACTACCCTCTTACACATCATATTCTTAAAATGAGAGTCCCTTGACCACTCGTTCAGTTCCTACTATTACAATGGTCCCATACGAGGTATTGGTGCCTCTCACAGGGTCGTTTGGGGGATGTTTCATGGGTTCGCACTCTAACGCCATGTTTTAAATCTTATGTCTAGATATTTTAAAATTATCATCGTATTCTCAAACCTCGAGTCCTGTGACCACACGGTCAGTTCCTACAAGTTAAAATGGTCTTATACGAAGTGTTAGTGCGTGCCACGGGGCATTTTGGGGGCTATTTTGGGGTTTTGCCCTCTAACGCTATGTTTTAAGCCTAAGTCTAGATATTTTCAAATTATTATTGTATTATCAAACTGAGAGTCTCGTGACCGCGCGGACAATTCCTCCGGGTAACACTGGTCCCGTCCGAGGTGTTGGTGCCTCTCACCGGGCCGTTTGGGGGTTGTTTCAAAGCTACCCCTAAAGTGCCATATTTTTAAGCCTTCGTCTAAATATTTTCAAATTATCATCGTATTCTGAAAAGAGGAGTCACGTGACAATGCGTTCAGTTCCTATAAGTTACATTGGTCCCGTACGAGTTGTGAATGCCTTTGACGGGGCCGTTTAAGGGATATTTTGAGGTTTTCCCGTCTAACGCCATGCTTTTATGCGTAAGTCTTGATATTTTCAAAATATCATCGTATTCTCAAACTTGAAATCCCATGTATATGCGGTCAGTACGTATGACTTACATTGTCCCGTGTTAGGTGATTATGGCTCTCATGAGGCCATTCAGGAGCTGTTTCGGGTTTTTTCCTTACAATGCCATGTTTTTAAGCCTAATTATAGATATTCTCAATTATCATCACATTCTCAAAATGTGAGTCCCATGACCACGCGGTCAGATCCTACAGGTTACATTTTCCCGTCCGAGGTATTGGTGCCTCTCCTAGGGTCGTTTAAGGGCTATTTTGGGCTTTCCCCCTCTAACGCCATATTTTAAAACCTATGTCTAGATATTCTACAATTATCACTGTAATCTCAAATCGGGAGTTTGGTGACCCTGCGGCCAGTTCCTACGAGTTACATTAGTCCCGTATGAGATGTTGGGGCCTTATATGGGGACGTTTGGGGGCTATTTTGGGGTTTTGCACTCTAACGCCATGTTTTTAAGCCTAAATCTAGATATTTTCAAACTATCATCATATTCTCAAACTGAGGTCCCGTGACCACACAGTCAGTTCCTATGACTTAAATTAGTCCCGTACGAGGTGTTGATGCCTCTCAAGGGGCCGTTTGAGGAGTGTTTCGAGGTTTCCCCTAATAACACCATTTTTACAGACTAAGTCTATATATTTTCAAATTAGCATCGTATTACCAAACTGAGACTCCTGTGACCACGCGGTCTGTTCTTACGAGTTACATTGGTCCCGCACGAGGTGTTGGTGCCTCTCACGGGGCCGTTTGGGGGTTGTTTCGGTGTTTCCCCCTATAACACCATGTTTTAAAGCCAAAGTATAGATAGTTTCACATTATCATTATGTTCTCAAATTAGGAGTCTCGTGACCACGTGGTCAGTTCCTACGAGTTACATTAATCCCGTACGAGGTGTTGGTGTCACTCACGGGCCGTTTGGGGGCTGTTTCGGGGTTTACCCCTACAACGCCATGTTTTTAAGCCTAAGTCTAAATATTTTCAAATTATCACCGTATTCTCAAACCAAGAGTCCATGACCATGCAATCAATTCCTACGAGTTATATTGGTCCCATGAGAGGTGTTGGTGCCTCTCACGTGGCCATTTGGGGGCTATTTCTGGGTTTCACCTTATAACTCCATGTTTTAAAGCCTAAGTCTAGATATTTTCAAATTATCATCGTATTGTCAAAATGGGAGTCCCATGAGCGCGTAGAGGTGGCAATTTTAGAAAAGACACGAAATTGACCCGAAATTAACACGATATGTCATAGTCATGTTGTGTTTTTTGACACGAAGT
This sequence comes from Sambucus nigra, assembly GCA_949130495.1. Taxonomy (NCBI): domain Eukaryota; kingdom Viridiplantae; phylum Streptophyta; class Magnoliopsida; order Dipsacales; family Adoxaceae; genus Sambucus; species Sambucus nigra. The sequence goes on along the minus strand of OX422219.1, from coordinate 15,540,445 downwards.
CGTGTCGTGTTCGTGTCTGAATTATGAGTCATGTCGTGTCGTGTTATCATGTTTTTTAGTCATGAAATTTAAGAAATTCTTGTATTCGTGTCGTGTCGTGCCGTGTTATTTTTTAATCGGGTCGTGTTCGTGTCAACTAAAAAAATACGAATTCATGTCGTGTCGTGTTCATGTTCAAAAAACCTTGTCGTGTCGTGTCGTGTTGCCCTAAAACACAACCCATTGACCCGAATTCCACTCTGAACTGCACGATCAGTGTCTACGAGTTATATTAGTCTCGTACGAGGTGTTGGTGCCTCTCACGGGGTTGTTTGAAGGTTTCCCCTATAGCGTAATGTTTTAAGCCTAGGTTTAGATATGTTCAAATTATAGTTTTATTCTTAAACCGAGAGTCCCGTGACCACACGGTCAGTTCCTACGAGTTACATTGGTCCGGTGCGAGGTGTTGATGGAAAACTTGTCTAGATATTTTCAAATTATCATCGTATTCTAAAACCAAGAGTCATGTGACCAACCAATTAGTTCCTATGAATTACTTGGTCCTGTACGAGGTGTTGGTGCCTCTCACAGGGCCGTTTGGGGGCTATTTCATGGTTTTTTCCTCTAACGTCACGTTTTAAAACCTAATTCTATATATTTTCAAATTATTGTCATATTATCAAATCAGGACTCTCGTGACCATGGGGTTAGTTCCTACGAGTTACATTGGTCCCGTGCGATTTGTCCGTGCCTCTGACGGGGCAGTTTGGGGGATATTTTGGTGTTTCATCCTCTAACTCTAGATTTTTAAGCCTAAGTCTAGATATTTTCAAGTTATTGTCATATTCTCAAATCGCAAGTTTTGTGACCACGCGGTCAGTTCCTACGAGTTACACTAGTCCCGTACGAGGTGTTGGTAACTCTCACGGGATTGTTTTGGGGGTTTTCCCCCTAACACTATGTTTTTAAGAGTCTAGATATTTTCAATTTATCATTGTATTCTCAAATCGGGAGTCCCATGACCACGCTGTCAGTTCCTACGAGTAACATTAGTCTCGCACGAGATATTGGTGCCTCTCACGATGCCGTTTAGGGGTTGTTTTGGGGTTTAACCCTCTAACGCCACGTTTTAAGCCTAAATCTAGATATTTTCAAATTATCATCGTATTCTCAAACCGAGAGTCCCATGACCATGCGATTAGTTCCTACGAGTAACATTGGTCCCGTGCGAGGAGTTGATGATAAGCCTATCTAGATATTTTCAGATTATCATTGTATTCTAAAACCAGGAGTCTTGTGACCACATGGTTAGTTCCCATGTGGCCTTTCACGGGGTCGTTTGGGTGCCCTTTAATGCCATGTTCTCAAGCCTAAGTCAAAATATTTTCATGTTTTCATAATATTCTAGAACCGCGGGTCTCATGACCATGCGATATGCTCCTACGAGTTATAGTGGTCTTATGGGAGGTGTTGGTGCCTCTCGCGGGTCCGTTTGGGGCCTATTTTGAGGTTTACCCCTATAATGCCATATTTTTAAGCCTAAGTTTATATATTTTCAAATTATCATCGTATTCTCAAACTGGGAGTCCCATGACCACGCAGTGAATTCCTACTAATTACATTGGTCTCGTGCGAGGTGTTGGTGCCTCTCACGGGGCCATTTGGGGTTTCCCCTTATAACATCATGTTTTAAAGCCTAAGTCTAAATATTTTCAAATTACCATCGTATTCTCAAAACGGGAGTTCCGTGAGCATGCGGTCAGTGTCTACGAGTTATAGTGGTCCCGTACGAGGTGATGGTGCCTCTCACGGGGTTATTTAACGTAATGTTTTTAAGTCGAACTCTAGTTATTTTCAAATTATTATTTTATTCTCAAATCGAGAGTCCCGTGACCACGCGATCAATTCCTACAAGTTACATTGGTCCGGTGCGAGGTGTTGATGGCAAGCCTATCTATATATTTTCAAATTATCATCGTATTCTAAAACCAGGAGTCCTGTGACCACGCGGTCAGTTCCTACGAGTTACATTGGTCCCGTACGTGGTGTTGGTGCCTCTCAGTGGGCTGGTTCGGGCTGTTTTAGGGTTTATCCCTCTAACGCCATGTTTTTAAACCTAAGTCTAGACATTTTCAAATCATTATTGTATTATTAAATAGGGACTCCCGTGAATACGGGGTTAGTTCCTACGAGTTACATTGGTCCCGTGCGATTTGTTGGTGCCTCTAATGGGGGAGTTTAGGGGCTATTTCGGGGTTTCATCCTCTAACGCCATGCTTTTAAGACTAAGTCTAGATATTTTCAAGTTTTCGTCGTATTCTCAAGCCATGAGTTTTGTGACCACAAGGTGAGTTCCTACGAGTTACACTAGTCCCGTGCGAGGTGTTGGTAACTCTCATGGGGCCATTTGTGGGTTATTTCTGGGTTTTGCCCTCTAACGCCATGTTTTTACGACTAAGACTAGATATTTTCAATTTATCATCGTATTATCAAATCGAGAGTTCCATGACCATGCAGTCAGTTCCTATGAGTATCATTGGTCTCGTGCAAGGTGTTGGTGCCTCTCACGAGACCGTTTGGGGGTTACCCCCTCTAACACCACATTTTAAGCCTAAATCTAGATATTTTTAAATTATCATCATATTCTCAAATCGAGAGTCTCAGGATGATGCAGTCAGTTCTTACGAGTTACATCGGTCCCGTGCAAGGTGTTGATGGTAAGCCTATCTTGATATTTTCAAATTATCATCGTATTCTAAAACCAGGAGTCTTGTGACCATGTGGTCAGTTCCCACGAGTTACATTGGTCCCGTACGAGGTGTTGGTGCCTCTCACGGGGCCGTTTGGGTGTTATTTCATGGTTTCACCCTATAACGCCATATTCTTAAGCCTAAGTCAATATATTTTCATGTTTTCATCATATTCTCAAACCGCGAGTCTCGTGACCATGCGGTCAAATCCTACGAGTTACACTTGTCTTGTGGGAGGTGTTGGTGCCTCTCACGGCTCTGTTTGGGGCCTATTTCGGGGTTTACCCCTATAACACGACGTTTTTATGCCTAAGTCTAGATATTTTCAAATTATCTTCGTATTCTCAAATCGAGAGTCCCGTGACCACGCAGTCAATTCCTACTAGTTACATTGGTCCCGTGCGAGTTGTTGGTGCCTCTCACGGGGCTGTTTGGGTGCAATTTTGGGTCTCCCCTTATAACGCCATGTTTTAAAGCATAAGTCTATATATTTTCAATTTATCATCATAATCTCAAAACGGGAGTCCCGTGAGCGCGCGATTAGTGTCTACGAGTTATATTGGTCCCGTATGAAGTGTTGGTGCCTCTCACGGGCCGTTTGGGGGCTTTTTTGGGGTTTTACCAATAACCTAATGTTTTTAAGTCGAACTCTAGATATTTTCAAATTATTTTTTTATTCTCAAACTGGGAGTCCCATGAACACGGGATCAGCTCTTACGAGTTACATTGGTCCGGTGCGAGATGTTGATGGCAAGCCGATTTAGATATTTTCAAATTATCATCGTATGCTAAAACTAGGAGTCTTGTGACCACGCGGTCAGCCCCTACGAGTTATATTAGTCTCGTACGAGGTGTTGGTGCCACTCACGGGGCCTTTTGGGGGTCGTTTAAGGGTTTTTCCCTCTAACATCATGTTTTTAAACCTAAGTCTAGATATTTTCAAATTATTGTCGTATTTTCAAATCGGGACTCTTGTGAATTCCGAGTTAGTTCCTACGAGTTACATTAGTCCCGTGCGATTTGTTGGTGCCTCTAACGGGGCAGTTTGGGGGTTGTTTCAAGGTTTCACCCTCTAACACCTTGTTTTTAAGCCTAAGTCTAGATATTTTCAAGTTTTCATCGATTTCTTAAATCACGAGTTTTGTGACCACGCGGTCAGTTCTTACGCATTACGATAGTCCCGTGCGAGGTGTTGTAACTCTTGCGGGGCCGTTTGGGGGCTATTTCAGGGTTTCCCCCTCTAACGCCATGTTTTGAAAACTAAGTCTAGATATTTTCAATTTATCATCGTATACTCAAATCGGGAGTCCCATGACCACGCGGTCGGTTACTCAAATCGGGAGTCCCATGACCACGCGGTCGGTTACTACGAGTAACATTGGTCTCGTGTGAGGCGTTACTGCCTCTCACGGGGCCGTTTGGGATTTGTTTTAAGGTTTCACCCTCTAACGTCACGTTTTAAGCCTAAGTCTAGATATTTTCAAATTATCATCGTATTCTCAAACCGAGAGTCCCACGACCACGCAGTCATTTCCTACGAGTTACATTGGTCCCGTGCGAGGTGTTGATGGCAACCTGTCTAGATATTTTCAAATTATCATCGTATTCTAAAACCATGAGTCCTATGACCACGCGATCCGTTCCTACATGTTACATTAGTCTCGTACATGGTGTTGGTGCCTCTCAAGGGACCGTTTGGGTGTTGTTTTAGGGTTTCTCCCTTTAACGCCATGTTCTCAAGCCTAAGTTAAGATATTTTCATGTTTTCATCGTATTCTCAAACCGCGAGTCTTGTGACCACGAGGTCAGTTCGTACGAGTTACACTATTATCATGGGAGGTGATGGTGCCTCTCTCGGGTCCGTTTGGAGGCTATTTTGGGGCTTACCCCTATAACGCCATGTTTTTAAGCCTAAGTCTTAATATTTTCAAATTATCATCGGATTATCAAATCGGGAGTCCCGTGATCATGCAGTCAATTCCTACGAGTTACATTGGTCCCGTGCGAGGTGTTGGTGCCTCTCAAGGGGCCGTTTGGGGGCTATATATGGGATTTCCTTTATAAAGCCATGTTTTAAAGCCTAAGTCTAGATATTTTCAAATTGTCATCATATTATCAAAACGGTAGTCCCGTGAGCATGAGATCAGTGTCTATGAGTTATATTGGTCCCGTACGAGGTGTTGGTGCCTCTCACGGGGCCATTTGGGGGCTGTTTCGGGGTTTCCTCTATAACGTATTATTTTTAAGCCTAAGTTTAGATATTTTCAAATTATCATTTTTTTATCAAATCGGGAGTCCCGTGACCACGCGATCAGTTCCTACGAGTTGCATTGGTCCGGTGCGAGGTGTTGATGGCAAGCCTATCTAGATATTTTCAAGTTATCATCATATTCTAAAACCAGGGGTCCTGTGACCACGAGGTCAGTTCCTACGAGTTACATTTTTCCTGTACGAGGTGTTCGTGCCTCTCACGGGGCCATTTGGGGGCTATTTTAGTTTTTTTCCCTATAACGTCCTATTTTTAAACCTAAGTCTAGATATTTTAAAATTATTGTCATATTATAAAACCGGGACTCCCGTGACCACGGGGTTAGTTCCTTCGAGTTACATTGGTTCCGTACGATTTGTTAATGCGTCTGACGGGCCAGTTTGGGGGAGGCTGTTTCTGGGTTTTGCCCTCTAACGCCATGTTTTTAGGCCTAAGTCCATATATTTTCAAATTTTCATCGTATTCTCAAACTGCGAGTTTTGTGACCACGCGTCCGTTCCTACGAGTTACACTAGTCCCGTGCGAGGTGTTGGTAACTCTCACGGGGCCTTTTTAGGTTTTGCCCTTTAACACGATATTTTTAAAACTAAGTCTAGAAATTTTCAATTTATCATTGTATTCTCAAACCGAGAGTCCCATGACCACGCATTCAGTTCCTATGAGTAACATTGGTCTCGTGCGAGGTGTTGTTGCCTAACACGGGGCCGTTTGGTGGTTGTTTTGGGGTGTCACCCTCTAACGCCACATTTTAATCCTAAGTCTAGATATTTTCTAATTATCCTTGTATTCTCAAATCAGGAGTCCCATAACCACGCGGTCAGTTCCTACGAGTTACATTGGTCCCGTGCGAGGTGTTGATGGCAAGCCGATCTATATATTTTCAAATTATCACCATATTCTAAAATAAGGAGTCATGTGGACACTCCGTCAGTTCCTACATGTTATATTGGTCCTCTACTAGGTGTTGGTCCCTCTCAAGGGGCCGTTTGGGTGTTATTTTAGGGTTTCGCCCTTTAACGCCATGTTCTCAAGCCTAAGTCGAGATATTTTCATGTTTTCATCATATTCTCAAAACGTGAGTTTTGTGACCACGCGGTTAGTTCCTACGAGTTACACTATTCTCGTGGGAGGTGTCAGTGCCTCTCACGGGTTCGTTTGGGGGATATTTTGGGCTTTACCCCTATAACGCAATGTTTTTATGCCTAAGTCTAGATATTTTCAAATTATCATCGTATTCTCAAATAGGGAGTCCCGTGACCATGCATTCAATTCCTACGAGTTAAATTGGTCCCGTGCGAGGTGTTAGTGCCTCTCACGGGGCCGTTTGGGGGCTATTTCAGGGTTTCCCCTTATAATGTCTTGTTTTAAAGCCTAAGTATTAATATTTTCAAAATATTATCACATTCTCAAAATGGGAGTTCTGTGAGCGCGCGATTAGTGTCTACGAGTTATATTGGTCCCGTACAAGGTGTTGGTGCCTCTCACGAGGACATTTGGTGGCTATTTCGAGGTTTCCCCTATAACGTATTGTTTTTAAGCCCAAGTCCAGATATTTTGAAATTACTGTTTATTCTCAAATTAAGAGTCCTGTGACCATACGGTCAGTTCCTACGAGTTACATTGGTCGGGTGCGAGGTGTTGATGGCAAGCATGTCTAGATATTTTCAAATTGTCATCGTATTATAAAATGAGGAGTCCTGTGACCACGCGTCAGTTCTTACGAGTTACATTGGTCCCGTACGAGCTGCTGGTACCTCTCACAACGCCGTTTGGGGGCTATTTCAGGGTTTTTCCCTCTAACGTCATGTTTTTAAACCTAAGTCTAGATATTTTCAAATTATTATCATATTATCAAGTTGGGACTCCCGTGACCACGGGGTTAGTTCCTATGAGTTACTTTGATCACATGTGATTTGTTTGCGCCTCTGACGGGGCAGTTTGGAGGCTGTTTCTGGGTTTCACCCTCTTGCGCCATGTTTTTAAGCCTAAGTCTAGATATTTTCAAGTTTTAGTCATATTCTCAAATCGTGAGTTTTGTTACCACGCGGACAGTTCCTACGAGTTACACTAGTCCCGTTCGAGGTGTTGGTAACTCTCACGAGGCCGTTTTGGGGCTATTTCGAGATTTTCAATTTAACATCGTAATCTCAAATCGGGAGTCCCATGACCATGCGATCAATTCCTACACGTAACATTAGTCTCGTGTGAGCTGTTGTTGCCTCCCATGGGGCCGTATGGGGGTTGTTTTGGGGTTTCACCCTCTAACGTCATGTTTTAAGCCTAAGTCTAGATATTTTTAAATTATCATTGTATTCTCAGACCGAGAGTCCCATAGCCACGCGGTCAATTCCTACGAGTTACATTGGTCTCGTGCGAGGTGTTGATGGTAATCCTGTCTAGATATTTTCAAATTATTATGGTGTTCTAAAATAAGGAGCCCTGTGACCACGCGGTCAGTTCCTACATGTTATATTGGTCCCGTACGAGGTGTTGGTGCCTCTCACGGGGTAGTTTGGGTGCTATTTTAGGGTTTCAACTTTTAACGGCATGTTCTCAAGACCAAGTCAAGATATTTTCATGTTTTCATCATATTATCAAACCGCGAGTCTCTAGACCCTGTGGTCAGTTCCTACTATTTACACTGGTCTCGTGGGAGGTGTTGGTGCCTCTCACGGGTCTGTTTGGGGGGTTATTTAGTGGTAGAACTTTGTATTGATGATTTGGTATCTTGGATAGTCATTAATTAAGGTTAGAGACACAATGTTTGTACGATAAAAGATGAGGATTAAAGAATTATTGATCGATTGATGATTGGAGCCATCGATGAATCGACTATTATCTATCAATCAACCCCTTCAGTTTTTATCATGTTTGGTTAGGGGTTTGATGGTTTAGTTTGGGAGCCTAGTTTTGGGATCTGATTTACTTGTAGTAAATTAACATGCCTCTATGTTTGTAGGGTCTGATTTCCTGGATTAGGAGTTAGGTTGATTGTTTTCTCTTCCAATCCTCACTCCTTAGATGATTAGGATCCAAGAACAAGGTCTAATTCTTCAAGAATACCTCCTTATGCTTTGAGAATGGTCTATCCTCATTATCTAATTGCCTCCCATATGTTTTTGTGTTTCTAACCCTAGTTTATGTTTCTTAACATTTGATATAGAGTTGTAAAATTCGTGGGTCTCTAAACCCCTTAATTCAAAATGACCAAAATGCCCTCGTACGGTCCCGATTTAGTCCAAAATTGAGTTGTGACTCAATCGACATCCCTAGGTATACTATTTTGGCTAATTTTATCCTTTTAAACCCATTCGTGACCTCAACATTAGCATCTGAGTCACTCTAAATAAATATCCCATCTCGACCCCAAGTAAGGCTACACGCGACTCCCGGTTGGGATAAAATCCAATTACGCACATATCACTCACTATGACATAATTTTTAATCATTAATCATTTACTATGCCCTAAGTAAATATACATCGTAATATGAATCATTATCTCACTCTCGATTAATATTTAATAATCACATTATTTTTTAATTCAATTAAATTACTTCTCTCACGTAGTTTAAAATAAAACAATTTAATTACTACATTAATTAAATCTCAAATATGCAAAAATATGGGGTATTACATAGTTCCCCCCTTACAAAGGAATTATACCTGTGGTAAACAACTTTGGATACTGCTCATCAACGCTGTGGTACCCCCACTAAACTCTGACTAGAGGTACCACCTTAGACCGTATATTTTATTTAATGTGATTTAGAATAGCCACGAGTCTCTCCTCGTACGAGACGTCTGGTTGAAAATCAACCTCCTCAAGTGGAACGTGCAAAAAATCTCTCTCACTCCTCATATATTTCTTCAGCGATGTCACGTGGAACACGTCGTGTATCCGCTGAAGATGCTTTGGTAAACCCAATTTATATGTTACCGGTCCCACTCTCTTGATGATAGGGCATGGTCCCACATATCTCGGCGCTAAGTTTCCCTTCTTGATGAATCTCATGACTCCTTTCATAGGAAACACACGTATCAACACCTGGTTGCCAACCTCTAAATCAACGTGTCTCCGATCGGCATCAACATAACTTTCCTGCCTATATTGAGCTATGCGAAATGCATCCCCGAATAAGTTTAATCTTCACAGTCATCTCATATGTCATCTCTGGCCGCAATAGCTTGTTGTCCCCCACCTCTAGCTAGCAAGAGAGCAAACGGTAAGGCCTGCCATAAAGCACCTCAAATGGTGCCATACCGATGGTAAATTGGTAAGAGTTATTATACGTAAACTCTACAAATGGAAGGTATCGCTCCCAACCTCCTCTAAAATATTGGATTCACAGCCTCAGTATGTCCTCCATCATATGATTAACCCTCTCAGTCTGCCCATCTGTTTGTGGATGGTAAGCGATACTCAATCGTAAGTCTGTGCCCATAGCCTCCTAAAAACTCTGGAAAAAGTGAGAAACAAAGATCTTGTCTCTATCAGATACAATGTTCATCTGCACTCTATGCAACTTCATTGTCTCGGCAATGATTAACTGTGCATACTGTCTCATCTATCGGTGCGAACTGGAAAGAAATGGGCCACCTTGGTCAGCCGATCCACTATCAACCAAATGGAATCGTGACCCCTCTGCTATGTCGGTAACCTGGTAACAAAGTCCATCGATATGCCCTCCCATTTCCACCTGGAAACTCCAATGGCTGTAGAATCCCTAAAGGCCTTTAATGGTCAACTTTCACAAGCTGACATGTAACACACTTTGAGATAAAATCTTCTATGAGTCTTTTCACTACAGTCCACCAACACTGTCTCCTTGTGTCCTAGTACATCTTATCCCCACTAGGATGTACCGCAAACCTCGAACCATGAGGCTCCGTCATGATCGTATGCCTCTTACCCTCATACTCAATGTTTCATATCATGGGGAAACTCTCACTCCCCTTTTTCGGAATATACCACAATATATTACCCTTATGTTTGCTCATGCATTCCTTAGGATTCATCTAACTACGGTTGTGATAGTTCTCCTTGACATACACATAGTCGGATTGTCTCCTTTCTCAAACGGATTTATGTCCATCATTCATTTCTATTTATGTTTCTATCTTGTCCTATGGGCATACATTAACACGTTTATTTCCAAAATTCCCTATCCTGGATGATTATGAGAATTAAATTTACCAGGGCTCCCATACACTCTATAACCCGTGCATTTTTGCACAAACGTCACACATTATATTTATCTCAAGTTCGGCCCCCGCATTCTCGACATGGGTATAACATACGGGTATCCTTGATCACCCCACAATTCAACATTTATTTCCCCGAGATTGCCCCACCCATCAGCTTGTGGTGCAAAAGTTTTCTCAGTGCTTTATACACAACATTACATCGCTCCACTAGCCCTATATTTAATAGCTCTCAGCTTAAAGTGTTTCCTCTACACGTTCAATAATTAATATTTAAAATCGATGTACTAACATCCAATAATGTCTCACCACTCCCAACGTTCATTAGGGTTCTTGTGTGTAGCATCCCGCAATGAAGTTCAAAAGGATTATCCTAATGCACTATTCCCTAGCATTATCAGCGAAGTTCGTGTGTCTAAAGAACATAACTAGGATATCATAAACCCTGCCTCTCAACACATTAATCAAATCGTCTATTCCCATGTCTCCTCAAGGCGTCACACGATACGACACTCTCACTATCACTGAGTTCTCAGTGCGTAAACAACAATGAGCTAAATCTCTCCGCCCAACGGTAAACTCAATATACCCTGAATCACATCAGTAAAATACCCCATGCACTGGGACCAAACATAATGATACAACTATACTTTCTGAAGTCTACAATCCATTACAATATATATGCAGGCTTGACCCACTTTCAGGTGATGCCTCACAAAACAAAATATCTCATCTTGGCATAGCGAATACAATAGTCTTACCATGCAGTTTACTACTGCGTAAACCCTCGGTATCTAGTCACTACACAAGATGATCATATGCTCTCCTCTAATAACCCCCATGAGGAGAAAAACCTACCACATAATGTAAGATATCCTCTTAGTATCCACACCCACTCCCCTACAAATGGAACCAAAGAGAACCCCGCTACTCAACGGTAAATATATACACACTATATTAATATTAACGACATCTCTACTAAATCTGTTACACGTACAAATCTAGTATTAACCAACTACTGTGACTCGCTCGGGTCACATAAAACAGATCCCAATCACCTCGGGATAAAACTCATACTTCATTGGACAATTTTACTAGCAGTTCGAATGATTACTGCATATAGCACCCTCGTCCCAACCGAATTAAAAACTTCTTATAACTGTTTCCCTTACTGGGCATCCTATTCATGTCCCTAAATTCGCTATGGACGTTATTCACACATGTGTTCCCACTTTTTACACATAAGACACCTCTCTACGTCATTCCCTTTCCTTGACCCCACTGGCCATGCCGGGGTTGTCCTTCTCGTGGACATGGTAGTATTGCCCTGATTGCTACCCCCGTTGTCCTTTTAGTCCGTTGGCCCATGGGACTCATTCCTGGCCTTGACAGCCCTAACTGAATCCACCATCTTTGGTAGAAATTCTATAAATCTGAATAATTAAAATGGGTCCCTTTCTGGGTATCTCCCCTGTGGTGTCTCTCTCACATCGTTAAATTGAGTATTGCCCTTTGGCTAGATTCTCCAATTCATGTGGCTCCCTGCTCATGGAAGCGTTGATAAAAATTGTTAACGTACGACATTCACAATAACCATACCATTCATTCTAGTCGAATTTTCCACCCATGCCCGTGTATTCTACTCATGAGTCCATTATCAACTTATTGACCCGTTTTCATTCTCTGTATCCCTTTTATTGGGTAAAAAGTTTGCTAATCAAACCAACTTCTCCCTCACGATTGGTCTCAATATGTCTCACTCATGATAGGTTATAAAACTCTACTCATATCTCTATCTAAACAACAGATGGAAGATTTTTTAGTCAAACTGCACCCAAAATTTTATTAAATCCTAGATATACATCCTTATATGTGGTGACTTTCTCTCATCACTCTATGTTGCTCCTATGAGAAAAGAAAAATTTTGCCCAAAATTTAATCTTGGGTGTCACTGAAATCCACCCTATATAATTGCCTTTGGATTGTCTCCTTCCATTGGCACATTTCACTTTGTCTCTACCCCGAATCCTTATAGGTGGCTCTTCGAAAGAGTTCCTTCAACTCCCCTTTTTACTTCCTACTCTGGGTGAGTCTGAAATCTCACCATCGTTATCTTCGACAGTGTTCGGGGAAGCTACTGTTCCTGGGTGATTATCCTATTGACAAATGTCTGGACGATAATCATTGTGACTTCTATTGCAATAACCATTCCCAAAATATTCTATGGATACTACCGAGCCTCTCCTCCCGTAAATCCCTCTAACGGCCCTCGCTGGTCATCATATATTATTTCGGTGTACGAAGGCCAATCAAACTCATATGAATCATATCAACAATTCAGAATAGCAGGGGAACGTAAGTCGCATATGTATATGAATACAACAATCCGATAATAAGGCTCTATATCAAAGAACGCTAAGATGAAACGTAAAAAGACACATAGATCCTAAGGACCATAGAACTTGATGCTCTAATACCATCTATGACACCTTGCCTAATTAAATACCGGGTGATCAATCCTTTATTAAATTAAATTAGGATTTACATATTGGTTCATTTTTAGCATCGCTGTCAAAAACCAAATTAATTACTAATCACCTATTAGTTAATTAAACCGGTGCCAATTTTTATATTTCATTAAACAGATAACAACATGCGAAAACCAATATAAATGATACAATAATAAAATAGTCTGAATCACCTCAAATAATATAAATGAATAACGTCTTACCGAATAAATCATCTGCTAACCAAACGAAATAAAATCCAATAATGATAATCGAATACAAATACTAGTCTGAACTAAGATAAATAAATGGGACAACACACTCAACTGAAATTGTAACTGGAGATAGATTTTTACACCAGGAATGAAGAAATGATGCGCTAATCCAAAATCTTCAAGCATCCACCTGTGCTACAGCTATGTGTCCCTAGATCAAGATATCAAGTCTGGCGTCCCTGGGGCTAGACACCTAAAAGGTTTTGAAAATATTTATCACAAGTGTTAGTACTCAAAACATTTTGAAAACATTTAGCAAGGGTTTATGACATTTCAAAATCGGTTATTGATTACACATGTTAGGTTCTGTACACTTTCTTATGTTTCCTTACCCCTCAACTATTGTGCACACCTAACATTCTCTACTTAGTCCACCTATCTATACTACCCAACCTAACTAAACATAAGTATTTATCAGGATTAATCTTATCTAAGTCGTTGTACCGCCCATACAGTACGCTAATCGTATTAACATTTCTAGTTGGTTAAGCATTGAAATTATCATTTCATATATCTTCTCTTTTGTTTAATAATTAAGTTTCACTACTTAATTAATTCTTTAGATATACACTATCTTAAATAATTCTTTAGATATACACTATCTATTAGTCTATTATCACATGTAAGTAGAATAATCACAATCGAATATATATATATATATATAAACGGTGTCTCTCAATAGGACCACTGTGAAACAATAGGCATACTCCGCTGTCAGTCCCAGTACCTCTCATACTAGAGTTGTAAACTAGAATTTTATGTTTCTAACCTTAGTTTATGTTTCTTAACATCTGATATAGAGTTGTAAAATTCGTGGGTCTCTAAACCCTTTAATTTAGAATGACCAACAGGCCCTCGTACGGTCCCAGTTTAGCCCAAAATTGATCCGTGACTCAATCGACATCCTCGGGTATACTATTTTGACTAATTCAACCCTTTTAGACTCATCTGTGACCACAAAATCATCATCTAAGTAACTCTAAATAAATATCCCATCTCGACCCCAATTTAGTCTATGCGCGACTCCCGGTTGGGATAAATTTCAATTAGGCCCAATGAAATACTCAAAGAAAATAAATGCATTGCTCAAAGGATATACGGTTGAATGATGAGCTAAGTGAAAGTTTGATTGCCATCCCTATTGGTCCATCTTAAGAAACTAAAAATATTTTTATATAATTATCACCAGTTAAACACCACATTTTGTAAAAAAAATATCTTACTTACGGTACAATATTAAATTTGACTCATTGACATCTCCTGCTATCGTGCTAGGTACTCACACTCGAAATACATCGCTCTATGTTCTTAAGATTATTTCTACAAAATCACAACACAAATCATCTTTTTCTTTATTTTTTCAAATTATTGACGAATTTGATTATTATTAATTAAACTCTTTCACGAATCAATCTCTATGAATACGATACCTAACTTATCAAATAACTCATCAATCTTTAAGTTGTGGAGAGTTTAATAAGAACTTTCTCAAAATAACACGACGATATTACTTCTCACTGTTAATTCGGGGAGAAAGTGAATGCCGATTTTTTACGATACGAGGAAAAACACCTATCACTTTGGGTATGATTCGGTTTCACTTTCAGGGGGAATATGTTGCCTCACCTATGCTTATTAATTTATTACCCAAGTTTGGTGTGAGATAAAACCTTGTTATAAGTCTCATTCGAATAACCCGCAAACCTCGTTTGACCAACCTAGGAACGTCATTCTAACAAAGTGGGAAAAAAAATTCTTAAAAAAATATAAAGTGATTTTAAAATGTGTTAACAAGAATTCTGACACCCGATAATAAATTTCTACGGCCAACATAATATAAGAATTCATACTTGAGAGATCATCGGACTATTGATGACAAAAATGAGCCACGAAACACGACATTGATGTAATCTCTTTGACCTGACCGCTAGGTCTTCAGTAAAACTGTCATAGGCTTAAAAGGTCACAAATTCAACTTTTATCCTATAACTCAAAGAGTTTTGTCCGGATTAAGCAAACACATATAAATCGACTCAATTGGAAATTTTCCCTTGCATTAAAGTTAGGATGACCAATTCTATAGGTTTAGGTCAATTCTTCAAACACCAAATCTTTTGATCCTGGTCTTCAATTTTTGGAAAAATTTCCATATGGAACAATGGTCGGGGAAGAAGTTGCTTTGCTTTTTCAAATAGGCAAATTCTTCTGATAGTATTAAAGATTTGTTCTGAAAAATTATTTTCCAACAAGTCAGCAAATGATAAAAAGCACTGTTTTAAAAAACCCACCTAGGCTTGAGGCTTGGGAGAAATGCCCCGCCTTACACTTTTCACGCCTAATTCTAGGTAAAACCCTTAAGGTGCACTTTTTTCTAAAAAAAACAATGCTTTAGTGAAACGATATCGCCTTTTGAAGAATGTTTTTACAAACCGGACCATTATCTCATCCAAAATAATCAAATAGTATTTTAATATGTACAATTTTAGTACTTTAATAGACTTGTTATTGTTAAAAAATATTAAATTATATTATGAAGGCCTAAACGCCTTTTTACGCTTAAGGCCCGCCTAGGCTTCTAAGGCTTAAGGCTTGACCTCCAAGCCTCGATCACGCCCTGCATTTTTTAGAACCTTGATAAAAAGGTATTGATTCTTTCGAGAGAAAAATCTTCATTCTTATAATTCATTTATTTTAAAACCATGAGGCTTAGGCCTTTGATTTTATCTAAAACCGTTGTTTACTCAGCAAGTTTGCCAGCAAGAATGCTCATATATTTTCTAAAACTTTCTTTTTGTTTAAAAGATGATATTTCCAACACTCATTTAAGGGATCATAAATATCAAAAGGAATCCCTAGGTTGTAAAAATTAGTTATTTCAATCACTGGATTGTTTTCCTGTGTCTGGAGTTTAGAAAATTGGTGGACTAAGTTTACTGGTGCTAATTGTCTCATCCAATTTTCCCATGTTGTAATAACTTCATTCATATTATCATATTTTTGGTGACATTCCCCTCAATAATAATTTATTTGGTTATGGCACTGGAACCAACTGTGGTAAATGTCTGGATGGCATCCACTAAATACAACGTACATAAATATTGGTTTAGATTATGCATTTAAAGATGATATTTGGGTGGTCTTTGCCTTTTTAGAAATATATACCCATTCGCCTTGTACTTCTTGAGGTTTTTTGTCTCCCATCCTGAAAGAAAAAATATCCCACTTGTTTAGTGTTTTTTCACAAATATTCCACATGTTTAGTGGTTTTCCTCTCAATTTCTGCTAAGATAATCTACTAGAAAATTGTTAGTACCTTTTAAATGTTTGACTTCAAAGGTTTAAGTAGGAATTTGATTATACCATTTTAGTCTTCTTCCTTATAAATATTTTTTTATTTATAAATAAGTCCCTAACAACTTTATTATCTGTTCTGACAATAAAATCTTCAGGCGCTCACTACATTAAATCTACCAAATTATCACAGTCATTGACCTTGACAAGTTGGACTTGTCAAGGTCAATGATCGTGATAATTCTAGTGGTGAAAACTTTTGTTATCACGGATGTGTCATGGTCATTGACCGTGACAAGTTCGTTAGAATTATCATGGTCATAAACTGTGATAAACCCGTGGCAATGTTTAAAAAATTATCACGGTCATTGATCATGACACGTCCGTGACAAATTTTCTTTGTCACGGACTTGTCACAGTGAATGACCGTGACAATTTTGGGCAGAATTGAAAAATATCTGTTGGGCAGTATGGCCACTGCCACTGTCCAGCAGTATATTTGTACATGTTATAGCAACGTTGCACCTGTTCAGACATCATATATCCAAATAAAATAGAGATAATGCAAATATACATTCAAAACAATATGCATCACGATATAATCCAAATATAATTCAAATGTAACAACTTAAAGCAATTCAATTCAAATAATGTCACTACATGTCTGGGGTAAGGTTAGCTCTGAGGAGGTGAGTAGGCCACACGATACACGAATTGACACGCCCAGCAATATACATCGTGCCGCATTGTTCACACAACCACAATGGGGAGTTCTTCTTCCCGGGTATCACATGCATGACGAGCACCTTGGACTCAATGTCTTGAAGAGAATGTCTATGAACTGGCATACCTTGCATGGTATTCGGGTCCATCAACCCCCTCCCTATCCGCTGGCCATCAAATATGTCTAGTAAAAACACACTCGTCCAATTAAGTGTCGACATCGTTCGGTCGAAGGGAGCCAAATAGGAGAGTCGATCATCAAAGTCCGCACGTGTCGGCGATGAAGCAGCGAGGTCCACATCCTCGTCATCCTGCACCTCCTTCTCCACCACCTTCTCCTTCCTTTTCCCCTTACAGTTTCTGACCAACGAATTCTTCATGAATGAGAACATATCTTGGACCGTCGCCTCCAAGCGGGATAGTTTTGTTTCATGCGAGTCTACTATTCGAGCCAACCCGATGTCGCTCGTCTCCAATCCGATGATACTAGATTTTTCCACCCGCAAGCTCACCCCTTGTCCTCCCCTTGGGATCAGCACCAAGCACTTGGCTGAGTGCGTCTGTGGACAATGATGCCTTGTCAGCATCAGACTGCGACTCATGCACTTCCTTAAGATTTTCCTGAAACGACAAAAAGCACATGATTAGTAAAATAAGTAAATAAAAAAATTATAAGGTAATTAACTAAAAGTAAACTATCGGATTACTTACAATCGTGGTCGCGACTCTTGGGGACACCTGTTTATCCTTCCCCTTTTTCGTCCGAATAGCCACATAAGTATCGAGCCTATGTGGCCTACCCCTAGGGCCACTCCCTGTCCACTGAAATAAAATAAAGAAAAATTAGTATCGGCCCGCAAAGTAAAATAATGTAGAATAAAATATTTCTGTAGTTATAGAAAAATTAAATCTTACCATCATCCTATGCTCCACCTCGGTGTAAGATGTCCGTCCGGAGTAGTGCACGTCCATCTTTTTTATCTGAATTTCCCTCCCCGATTGGTAAGATACCAATTATCGCTCCCCGATCTCATTGTCAATGAACTTTTTTCATTGTGCCAATGCGATCAGCTCCTTCGACGGGATGGATTCACGCATTTGGATAACGGACTCTCGAGTCTTCCCAAAATACCGGATCAGTATATTTTTCTTTCATGTCTTGTGTTTCTCCCTCAACTGCTCCAAAACAGAATCTCATATCTTTGGATCCAGGCTAAATTGTTCCTATCCAACAAATACAATGTTAGTTGCAAATAAATTGAAATTGAAATTTCCTTATAAATATAAATACATTACCTGTAGTGCCACCCAAATAGCTAACTTGAGCTCATTAGGCACCTCCATCCAACTAGTGTACCTCCGATTGATGATCGTCTTTACCAGATCGAGGGATCTCGCTAATAGCCCCGTCTTGTTCTCGATGTCCATCCCCAATTTGCCACATTTGGGGAGCCTAGGGGCCGAGGAGCCCTCGTCGCCTCCGCAACCACCGAGCCCAGATGACATCATCATAATCAACATCATCATCCTCGCCTTAATACCTGAAGGAGATATTTTCTATAAAACAATGTTGTTATTAGTACAAATTAAAATGAATTAGAAGAAGACATGCAAATATGTACAATTACTACAAATCTAAATGAATTGTTATTGTTTAACACCTCAATTCTGAATTCCAAAACAACAACATCTAGCTCATAATATGTACAGTTACTAAAAATTCAAAACATCCCCACCCCTACTGCTCACACACACGCACACTACACAAGAGTGAAAATGATAAAGTGAAAATCAATTAAAAGCATTAAAAATTGATTGATAAAGTACAAATTGGAATATTTATTACAAATTGAAAAATTGTTTCAAATTTGGGTTATCATCAAAAATGGATTGATATTCAGTAGGAGAAGCTAAGTCATCCACACTACTATTTAGACGCTTTTGTACGTGTAGGACAATTGACCACGTATCGTTGTTGATATACTCCGAGTAAAACACTTGGTTAACCTTTTGAAATGCACAAACAAACGACTCATCGCTCACGTGGTCGTTGCTCTTCAACTTGGACAAATCAACCATGATCAAATTGGTGACAGGATCAACTTTACAAGCATTTTTATCCTCAACTCTTACCCAGTCACTGTAAAAAATAACCACTTTGAAGCTTATATAACCCAATTCAAATATATTTCGAATTACACCATAATAAGTCATTTCAGCTTCAACGTGGTTTTTATCTTTTGCGCTCGCTCGAAAGAAAGTAAGAGCCTTGTCTGAAATGCCCGAGTTCTGTACATTTGTACTTTCCTCGTACACTTTTGCATCGAATACGTAACCGTTCAATCGACATTTTTTATACTCTTGTACCACGAACAAGGGTCCAGTGGCTAGACGAGCAAGCCTTGATGTCTCATCACCCGTCTTTAAGAGATGAGAATATAGATAAATTAATTAAATTAGTTGTAAATTTTAAGTGTAATGTAACGTTATATAACGACCATTTTTATTATAATTACCTCTTGTGACAACCACAGCCTAAATTCGTTGTCTGATTGTACCATTGTTTTTCGTCATTTATTGTTCTCGCAGGCTTCATATTTTCTGCATATTACAAAATTAATCATGTATAAAATAATCTAAAATATTCTAAAATAATTTAAACTTACTTTTTCCATTCTTCGACATCTTCATGTGTGTCAAATAGATAATGATCTACTTGTTCATGTTGCAAACTTGTTAATTTCACTCATTTTCCCATCACATGACCACCATCGTCGACGAACTCATCAGTGTCATCAATGCTGGTCGAATTAGGCATCTATTTTCGAGTATATATTGATGACTCCATGGTGATGTATCCCTCTGCAATTGATCCTGCAATGTATCGCGTATTCTTGACGTAATCTTTAAAAAATTTCATCAATCTTTCAAACGGTTACATCCACCGATATCTAACTGGACCACAAAGAAGTGCCTCGTCGCATAGGTGTACCAACAAGTGAACACTTATGACAAAGAATGATGGGGGAAAGTACTTCTCTTACACACAAATCGCTTCGGTCACCGCCAATTTTGTGGACATTATGTGTTCTCGTTTGACTACCTTCTCACACAAGAGTGAGAAGGTAATACTAATTTGCATAATAGCCCTCCGCAAATCCTCATGCTTGGAGAAATAGTGCTTAAACAATAGAGGAACCAATTGCATTATCACATGCCAATCGTGGGACTTACACTTATATAAATCATGAGTAGCATAATTCACAATCCTTTGCAAGTTGGATGAAAAATTAGATGGGCCTTTCAAATTATATATTGTGTCTAACAGCACCTTCCTTTCCCCACTTGCCAAAGTAAACGCAACAGGGGGGATTATTGTCCTTCCCCTATAATATTCTTTCAACCATAGTTTTCGCTTAAGTTTCAACGATTTAAGGTCTTTTCGTGCATTTTCTCCATCTTTCGAATGAATCCCCCAAGGCAAGTGCCCACAATATGTTCAGCGATGTTCTTCTCTGCATGAATCACATCCAATACATGGCACACCGGGTTAATCTTCCAATAAGGCAAGTCAAATAAAACTGACCTCCTAGACCATGCCTTTCTTATATCAGTTTCATTCCCAGTTGGGGTCTTCTTATGCTTGACATTCTTAAATTTGGGATTCTTACCTGGCATATTAGGGCCATATTCAGAAGATTTACTTTCAATTTTTGAACCTAAAAGTTGCCTCGGCGGTAGCCTATGTTCAACCCTGCCCAATAAAAAATTAGAACCTTTCTCAAATCTGAAACTATGAGCCGGGGGTAAAAACCTCCTATAGAAATGATATACATTTTTTGAGCTAACGTATAGACGAAGAGATTCAATATCCTCTTCACAAATAGGACACTCTAAATAACCATGTACTACACAACCGAATAATGTCCCATAAGCTGGAAAATCATGAATTGCACACATCAACATAGCTTTCAGCGAAAACTGTGCTTTTCTAAAAGAGTCAAATGATTGAACACCCTCTTCCCATAACTCATTTAGGGTCCGTTTGATTCGCACATTTGCCATGGCAAATGTCAAATCAGTGGGCAAATATGGCATTTGCCCACTTTTTGGTCTGTTTGATTCACAAATTTGCCTACAATCCATTTGCCTATGTACAACACCTCTAATACATGAAAAGTGGGCAAATTTTGCTTTGCTATTTGGAGAAGAATTATTTGCCAAACAATTTGCCACTTCTTACAAGTGCTTGTTTTATATTTTTATGCTAAAATATTTTAAAAATTATTTTACCAACTGTTTTATAAAACTGTTTTAAATAAAAAACTGTTTTATAAAAAATGTTTTTGAATTATTTTAAAAACTGTTTAAAAAATGTTTAAAAACTGTTAAAAAACAGTTTTAAAAACAATTTAAAAACTCTTTAAAAAAATATTTTTTAAAACTGTTTTATTAAAATCTGTTTTAAAACTGTTTAAAACACTATTTTAAAAAGTTTAAAACTGTTTTGAATAATTAAGAAAACTGTTTCGAATATTGTAAAAATTATTTTATAAAAATGTTGTTAAAAACTGCTTTAAAAATTACTTTAAAACTGTTTTAATAATGTTTTATAAAAACTATTTTTGAAATGTTTAAAAAAAAACTGTTTTAAAAACTGTTATAAAAAAAATACTGTTTTATAAAAAATGTTACAAAAATGTTTTTAAACTGTTTTAAAAACAATTTAAAAACGGTTTTAAAAAAATGTTTTATAAAACTGTTTTATTAAAAAATTGTTTTAAAACTATTAAAAACACTATTTTAAAAGGTTAAAAATTTGTTTTGAATAATTTAAAAACTGTTTCGAATATTGTAAAAATTAATTTAAAAAACAGTTTTATCAAATTAAAAAAAAATGTTTTAGAAATGTTTTAAAAATTGTTTAAAAACTTTTTATAAAATATTTAAATAAACTAATTGGATTGACTTTAATTTCGCCTAATTATTGTTTGATAGCTTCGTGTGAAAAAACTAGGTAAAATTTGCCTAGGCAAACTTTACCCATGGAAAATTTTGCCATCTTGACTTTTGCCCACTTTTGAATCAAATGGACCTTTAATTCTTCTACCAAAGGAGCCAGGTAGACGTCGATGTCATCACTTGGTTCCTGTGGCCTAGGTATTAATAAAGACATCATCGAAAATCCAGGTCTCATAAACTGTGAAGGGGGGAGGTTGAGTGGGGCTAGGATCACTGGCCATACACTCTGATTGGTGCTTAGATTTCCAAATGGATTGAAACCATCTGTTGATATAGCCAAACGAATATTGCATTGTTCTCGAGCAAAATCGGGATACTCATAATTCATCCAACTCCAAGTTGTAGAATTAATAGGATGACACATGAGATTACCCCCTACTTCTGCACTAGCATGCCAAGTCAATGCCTCTTCTATCCATGGTACTGTGAACAATCTCTTTAATCTAGGACCAACGAGAAAATATTTCAACACTTTTTGAGGCACTTTTGAGCTTGTGCCTTACTTACTAGTAGATTGGACATATCTAGGTTCATCGCATACCGAACAACGATCGAGATTTTCATTCTCCATTTGGTATAGTATGCAGTCATACACACAATCATGAATCGATTTATACTTTATTCCCAAACATTCCAAGTTGTTCTTCATAACAGGATAGATATTTGGAAGAATATTCTCCTTGGGTAGTAAGACCTTCACCCATTTCAGAATTCCTGTCACGCTATTGCCAGACAAACCGTACCGCTTCTTCAAACTATACAAACCAACCCTGGCATGTAAAGTTGTTTGATCTTTCTCACAGCTAAATTATAATGGTTGGGGTCACCTTAAATTTTAAACTTTGGTAGTCATCGTCAAGGTTTATCGTGATATCTTCACGAGCACTTGAACCTTGTACATCATCAGTAACCTCATTCTCCTCTGCTTCATAAACTCCATACGCATCATGAACTAAATACTCTAATATATTATGATCTACGTCGTCCCCTTCTACATCTATCCTACTTATTGAAGGTTGTTCGGGGATAAAAGGAACTTTCAATTCATCGTGAAAACTCCAAAATCGATAAATATCTTGCATACCCGATCTTAACAAATGTAGTTCAACTGTATTCCACTAAACACCTTACCATTTTTACACCTAGCACACAGACACGGAAACTCTTCATCATTATGACATCTCTTTGAGTATTTCATAAATTCATTAGCACCTCTACAAAACACATCCTCCATTCTAATGTCTTACCCATTCACTCTTTGTATTTCGGATATCCCATCACAGCTATCATAATTAATCACCTATTAAAGGTAAGAAGCGTATATTCATGGATTAGTATAAACAAAACTTAGATTTATAGTATGTTTCATTTAATTATGTCTTATTTATATTCGACTTTTAAATTTCAAATTCAAATTCAATTTATAATAGAAATTCATATTTCCTCCATCTCCTGTAAAGGGTGAGTGGTCCTATCCCATTCAAGACCGCATATTTCTGTAATATACTTAACAGCTCATGCACATTGTTACGATTTGAGTAAAATTCGGCAGCATATCCCCATAGTTCTCCAAGTACATGACGTAGATTGACAAGTGTGAGTGTTATTTCAATTGATCAATTGAAATAACAGTCACACTTGTCAATCTAGTATGTACCCAGAGAACATTAGGATACGACTACAAAACTTCCTCCAAAAGTAACAACTTTAAGCCACTAATTATATTATTATACATAAATTATGCAGTCCCAAACTGTCCAAACGTGACAATTCGAGAGATCTCATTACAGGGGTAATGACTCTCGAACAGGTCTAAGGGCTATTGAATGCGTACGCATAAGAACTAGAAGGCTAGTATCTATGCGCACTATATGTAATTTCAAGTATGTTTCATTTAATTATCATAATATATATATATATATATATATATATATTGTTCATTATACAAAGTAATTTTAGAAAAAAAATGAAAAATCTCACCCCCATATGGGCAATAATCTAGTGGTCGTGCTACTTTTAAAATTAACCAACCCAACATCGATCCACAATAATCCAACCGCAATTTTAACAACAAATGTGTATCCCGTACTCCTACTAATTCATCTACTCAATTAATTATTTTCATCAATTAAACTAACAATTAAAGTATACAATTATTAATTTACTAATTTACAATTAGGGGCAATCCTACTTGCATATGAAAGGGGCACTAATTATTAATATTAAAAAAAAATTAACAACCAATCAATTGTTTTACAAGGGGGACTACAATATGAGGGGCAATATCTAATAAACCAAAAAAATTTAATTAAAACACAACCCCCTCCCCCCACTGCCGCTGCCCACCACATGCACACTCACACACATATAAACCTGCACATACACACACACATGCATATATACACACACATATACACACACACATGCACATACACCCCCTCCCTCCATCCCTGCCCCCTCCCCACATACAAACACACACATATATATATACACCACACACACACACACATGCACATTTACACACACACGAACATATACATACACATATACATAAATGGAGGAGAAATAGAGAGAGAAAATGTACCAAAGTTGTAGAGAGAGAGAGTGTGCAGTCGCTAGAGATAGAAAGAGAAATTGAGGGAATGATAATCGGTGGGAAAAAAGAAGAGGGGTTTTTTTTACTAACATAATTATCACGGACATGGCACGGTCATAGACCGTGACTAATTTATATGATATCACGATTAATGACCGTGATAAGCCTTCGTCACGGTCATTGACCGTGACAAGGCTAGTCGGTTGAAGGGTGCCAATTTGACCATTTTGGTGTAGTGGCTACAAAAATATGAAACTTTTTAGTAGCAAGTGTTATTGTTAATAATTCCTTTTCAAAAATAATATAGATTAATTTATTTGGTTTAAACTTACCAAAATTATATCCACATATTAATTCATGTTTTTGAATATTTTTTGGTATAAGGAGTTTTCATGCCACGGATACCAGATATATTAGAAGTGGTTTCTTCCCAATATTGTGTTGGAATTGCTTTGAGAACACATCCCCAGCAATTATCTGAATCGTCTGTTTCAAGAATTAATTTATATCCTGATTTAAGAAAATAAACTTTCGAGAAATTATTAAGTATATCTTGTTTTATTATTTTTACAACAAGAATATCATTTTTATCCCATGTAAAAACATCATTTTTGTTGAGTTTGTGAAGAAGTGGTAATTCTTTTTTTGATAATCATTGTATGAAATTTCTCCAATAATTAAGGATTTCCAAGAAACTTTGCACTTGTTTTTTTATCCAAAATTTCTTCATTAAAATCTCTTATTTTTTAGATTATGTCATCTTATAGCTGTAATCCATCTTGGTTTAGGATTATTCCGAGAAAATCAATTTCTTTTTTTTCAACATAAATTTTCTATGGTGATAAAATAATTTCATGTTTTTGGAATTTTTCACAAAGTACTTTTAGATGATGTCGATGTTCTTCCTGGGCAATCCTGCTTGTATACGCATGCTTCTGGTTCTTTCAGTCAATGCTCGGTTCATCTGTTCTACTATGCCATTCTGTTGCGGTGTTCCTTGCAGAGTCCTCTTTAGTCTAATGTTATTTTCATAACAGAACTTCTTGAACCTAGTGTCATTAAACTCTCCACCATTGTCGGATCTCAACTTCCTGATCTTTAATCATGTTTCATTTTCCACCATGGTTTTCCACTTCTTGAACACTTTGAACACTTCTGATTTGTGCCTCAATAAATAAACCCACACCTTCTTGGAATGCTCGCCAATCAAAGTCACGAAGTTTAACTTCCCGCTAATGGATGAGACATTAGCTGGGCCCTAGACATCTGTGTGAATCAGCTCCATCTTTTCTTGCTTTGGTGGTCCACCACTCTTTATGAAGTTAACTCTCTCGTGCTTCCCAAAAATGCATCTTTCACACAGGTCAATGTCAATTGACTATAGATCTAGTAATTTCCCCTTGGAGTGCATGATCTTGAGCCCCTTGTCACTCATTTAACAAAATCTCTGGTGCCATAGGTTTGGATCATCTTTGATGTCTGCAACTGCAATTGACCCACACGTATTCGCTGTCAGATAGAGTGTACCATTCTTCTTGTCACGAGCGACTCTCGTTACACCTCTTGAAACTTTCCATGAATCACCACTGAAGGTTATGACATAAACTTCAGTTACAAACTAGACCACCGAGATCAGATTCTTTCGTAAATCAAGGATGTGTCTCACATACTTCTATTTCCACAAACCCGTTCAACTTAATCTATACATCTCCCTTGCCAACCATGTCACAGGGTTGATCATCACAAAGGTACACCTTGTCAAGGTTGCCTGGAGAGTCTTCTAGGTTCTCCTCTAAAAATAGGGATAATTAAGTAGGTAATAGGGGCATGACCTTCATGAATGCCGAACTAATTTATAATTTCATGCTTATATATACTTTGGATTTACCCTTATTGATAATATGACCTGAGGCAGAGCCATAGTTATCAAACAACTCCATAACAGAGATGCCGAAATGATAATAAACAGTGGAAGGAATAGTGCTAACTAGGAGGGTGACCAAAGTGTCTTTAAGCACAGAAACTGGGGGAATACACACTTAACATTTCAAATATAGGGCTCGTAAGTAAAGGGACCACATCTTTGGATATTTTAAAGGAAACTACAGAATATGCAGATATGTAATTTATCCAGTCAATAGATGTGAAAATACTGAATATACCACTATAACTAGTCCTACGGAGCTAGGAACAAGCATTCTCTGAGAACCCATCATGGGCACCACAGATGAGGAGGTATCAGTAACAATAAATAGAAAATAGAAGAAATATGTGAAAACCTATGAGCCCTTCATAGTAATGATGGTGTTATAATGACAAGTTATAACGTAGAAGAGTACTAATGATGCCTCCTACGGATACTATAGCTGCAGGACTCTCCCTAGAGGTAATAGGGAATACTAAAGGGGGAACTAAAGAAAGCGAAGCAAGAATGGTAGTACCAACTAACTGATATATAAATAAACCGAAACAGGGCATGAGAATGAAATCCCAATGAAAAAGAAAAAATGGATCAAAAGACAGAAAGATCCAAAATAAGTGTACCTAAAGCCCCTCGAAAGAAGAGGGAGGGAAGATGACTAGCAGGATAGTAACATCATGGAAAAATTATCAGAAAACTAAACATAGATAAAGAAAGAAAGAAAGGAAGCCTAATAGGGATAAGTAGTACCTGAGAGGTTGAGCTAGCCTGAGTAGCAGGCTCATTAGATGCAATAGTGAAAACTGGCCTAGAAGATATAGGCTGAGTGTAAGGCCTACTGTCCATAGGCATAAAGAATCGGTATATGGGAATCCTCATCGAAGATGATAGACCTAGGGTAGTGGTTCCCAAGAAGGGTGCTACTCCACCAGTAAAGAAACTGACACTAGAAGAAGGTCCCTACAATAAAGACAACCAACAATAATTAGACCATTAAATATATAAATTATAACAGAGCAGAGAAAGATAATAAAGAATACAGGCTCCAAGTACTTCAGGCAGCCTGATAGAGGGACGTCTTACCACAGAGGAGTGGGGTGAAGAAAGGTTGTTAAGAGAAACAATTGATATACCCAGAATATGCACCATGGCCACAGAGGGCTAGTTACAACAGGCCGCTGCCTGGGTTCAAACAGGTCGCATCCCACACCCATATTGGGCTTGATCTAAGCTAGCCTTGGATAACATTGGTCGCTGCCTAGGGACAGACAGGCTACGGTACACTCCAGATAGGTTGCTTCCTGGGCTCATACAGGCCACAACCTTGTACTTTGGTAGCCTCATGGTCATGCCACATTGGCCATTGCCTGGGTACAAACAAGCCACGACACCCACACACTGGCCACTACCTGGCTATAAATAGGCCGCGGCACATTCAAGCCTAGCATGGTTCTAGACAGGCCGCAGCCATTTTGTTCCAAATTCCTAATAGGTGTCCAAGCTTCTAAAAGGATTGTACACTCATCTACTTATCTACTTGTCACGTGCTCCGAGAACGTGATGTCACCTCTATCACTCCTATAAATAAAAATGTTCACCAGATTATTGGGGGACCAAAAAAACGATACCTAAGCAAAGCCCGCTCAACTCTCTTTTCTCTAGATATCACCAAATTTGGGGGCTCACTCCCTGCCGCAGCCGCGTTAATCTCAGGCCACTCACGGCATAGTAGGACTGCCCTTACATGTATTTTCTTCACGACCATCTCATGTATGTCTCTTAAGGCATTGTTGTACCCCTCCTAAGGCATTATAAACTTATACTACACAATGTACATAATGGGAGTGAAGCACTAAAGTGGATGTGGGCTCATTTTATAGCCAAACCACTCTATATTCTATATTCCTTTCTTTATTACTTGTATTATTCTTATCCATACTTGATATGCTGATATGAGAACGACCCGTGTACAATTTCTCGTATCATCCATCTAGCGCCGTATGTGGGAACGAGGTATTTCAATCTTGTTTCTCTATTTTTCAGGGTTCTTACCACCTTATTTCATTCATGAGAATCCTTTGGGTCTTCATCTCATGGGTGAATTCTGGTTATTGAGCTTGTATTTTGTATACACACCCTTAAGTGGGTATCGCACGTATTCAGATCTATCCATGGGTCTCCTTTTTATGACCTTAGATCTATACCCCGATCATGTTACCTCACCTATATAGCGCTAAAAAGTGCAAAATGCAATATCCTCGCGAAGGTGGGTAACTAGGGAAGAGTTCAATTTGCTCGTTTGCTACTCTCTCAGCCTATAATCCAAGATTTTCTACCATGATTGTGACATTTTTGGAGCACTCAAAGATTGATCTGTCCCTAGTGAATCCCTGGGACGTTTATTTACCATGACAGAGATGTGGTTTGAACCCAGCTTTGAGGTTCACTGAAATCACATCACGCAGCAAAGAGAAGAATGCGGCCTAGCAAGAAGTTGCCTGAGTGCCGCAACCCTTATAATTGATGTTGCATAGCTTCATTTCATCACCTGAGAGGACATTAAAACTGTCCTTGGATTCAATTATGGTACTCTTGGGGAGGCCGCGGCAGTGACCTCCCATGCTCATCATGCCGCGGCCACACTAGCATAACTTGGAAGATTGTCAGCCTCCCCTCCTTGTTACTATACCTGGTTAATTTCTTTTTATTTCTTGCACTACTCACTCTTGTTAGTTTTGTCTCAGAATATATATATCTATATAATAATTTACAAAACTTATGTATGTCATAAGATCAAAAGATGAGGTCATCAAATGTGTTTTTTCCTGTAATACCCATTTTAGCCCTCAAATCTTTGGTTTCCCCCTCTTTTTTCACCCTCACATTTATATGCCACTCTTCATCAAAATTCAAAAATAAGGGTAAACATGTCCAAAATGAAAGAGAAACTCAAATCCTTCCTACTTTTCTCTCCCGTTCATTTCATGTCATACCCCCCTCAGAAAAAACCCTACCTCACAAAATAACTCCCTCTCCCCATTTTCGTTCCTTCTCAGCACCTCCCTCTCCACATTGTCGCGCCCCGCTACCAACTGCCTCCTTCTTCTCCCTGCTGCCTCCCAACATCCACGCTGTCCCCCTTCATCCCCTGTCGCCCTTCAGTTTCCTTAACATCAAAGTCAGGTACCCTTCGTCCCCTTCCGCCCTTTTGGTGTTCATATTTGTTTGTTCTTTTGTAATTTTTTTAATGACATCGTAATTGTTAGAGATGGGTTTACTAATGGTTTACTGATTGTTTAATCTTTGTATTGGGATTTTCAATGGGGCTATATATAGTCTGGTATAATTGAATGGGGTTTACTAATTATTTTATTTGAATCGGGTTTTGGGGCTAACCTTTTTGGTTATTTGATTTGGGGTTTTCGTGTTTTTATCTAGGGTTTGAAGATTTGATGAAGAGGATTGAATCTTTTTTCCAGCGGTATTCCTCTATCTCTTTGTCTCTCTATACACACACTCTAGATCTGATGTTGGTTTATTTTCTCTGTTATTGTGAATAAGAAAGTCAAGGTCCACTTGGCGTATCATGTCTAATTACTATTCATCCATTAATTTTTATTGTTACTTATATGCTTCTTGATGTAATTTTCCTTACAACCTTTCCTAAAATTGTTATGATGTGCTTAAGTTCAATGTTGTGCTTATTGAACATTTAAAGTTCGTTTAAAATTATTTGGTGGGTTTTAATTTTAAGTTCATGTCCTTTTTATGTTTTTCATCGAATATTTGATTGTTTACACTTTCATAATATTTACAAGAAGCATATACCTCGAAATCATAATTGAGTATTTCAATTTCTAACCTAAAATATTAAGAAAATATGTTTAGTTCAGTCCGAAATGATAATCATACTCTATTTTCACATTCAGTTTATGTGGTGTACTGATCATATAAAGAAAGAAGTGCTCTAATTTTATTTATTAAGCTAAATAGTCTACCTATTTTCGTGGTGCTGAGCAGATTCATGTCGTACTTTTCCCATTCACTATGTAATATTAGATTTTTTTTATCACCATTTTGTATTGTTGATGTTATGTATTATGATTTTCAACATGCTATGTATTGAAAACAGGTGTTGGAGATAATAACTGTTACGATCCTTTGTTTGTTGAACAGTACAACACGTAAACAGGTGGGAAGAACACATGATTTTGAAAACATGTTTAGATGTTTCTTTATTAACATTAGTTCAAGTTGGAATCTCTTAGCATTTTGAAAACATGTGTTGGATGTTTGAATGTTATAGGCACATGGGTTACTAGTAGTCACCTTATATTTTGGTGTTGGATGTTTTTTCACCAGGTACTGCAACAACCCATGTGTTTTACAAAATACTCTACCTTATTCTTAACGAGGAAACTTTTATCTCTCCTTTCTCTGTTTCATATGGGCTTCTCCAACTGATCTATATTTGGGTGTTCCTCCACTTTTGGCTTCAGATTTTGGCATTCAATATCCCAGGTACTCTCTTCAATTTTCTATTCAACTTTGTTGAGCATGGAGTTTGTAGTTTTTTCTTATAGCTATAATATTGTGACTCATTTTGAAATGAAGGAACTCTACAAAGATTCATGGGAAGCGCTTAAAATCGGTGGAGCGGATAAGAATAGTAGACACAATTCAAAGGCTTAGAATTGATTACCATTTTAAGGATGAAATTAATGTATTATTGGAGAGGTTTTGGTTGCTCCGACATAACGGCTACCACATTAGTGGTAAGTCTTGATTTTGTTACTTACTATGTATACATTTTTGTAACCATATAATAAGTAATCATCCTTTTTTGTTTTCAAAATACAGATGTTTTTGAAAACTTTGTGGACTAGAGTGATAAAAATCAAAGAATCTTTGAGTGATGACAAATTAATAAAATCAACAGGCCATGGAATTCACAAAAATGATTAAATAGAGAAAGGACTGGGGTGTTGATTTTATGGAAGGAGGTTCAAATTACCCTCATCCATTATGGAAGGAGACCAAGCAAGTGAAATTATCTTTGTGTCTTCTCTTCTTCACATTCATCATGTTTGAATGTTTTTTTTAATGTATATAAACTATGAAAATAAAGTGACTATTGGAGGCCTAATTGGGTAAAATAAAACACTTCAATTGTGACAGGAAGATTAGCTGACCGAGAATGAAACACGTGTGTAAAACAGGTCAAATAGCATGAAATTGGTTTATATCATAGTAAAAACATTGAAAATAAGTATGTGTGTGTGTGCATGCATTATGTGCGTATTCTTGCTATAGTTGAAGCTTTTGGTATATTAGTAAATTCAATTTACTTTTCCTACAATAAAATGACTATTTTCATTTATTGATTTTTAGGCATCTCATGCTTGGATTTTGCTCCAACATTCATCCTACGATACTCAACAATTTCAAAAGCGCGTCTCTTTTACTATCTCCTTAACTTATTATTTTTTTCAGTGAATTTTTGCAGGCATCCCGGTAGTGACTTCTATTTTTTGCAGGCATCCTGGATTGAGCTCCAACATTCATCCTAAGGCATCTCATCCCGGTAATGACTTCTATTTTTTTCAGTGAATTTCTCATCCCGATAGATGGATTCAGTGAATTTTTTTCAAAGGAGTTTTTTTCAATGAGTTTTTTTATTGATTGTATTCATATACATCTTCATCTCATAAGTAATAATTATTTCTATTTTTTTTTCTTGAACTTTGGAATGTATTTATATACATCTTCATCACATAAGTCAAATGTATTTCCAGTTGTTTCATTGTCTGATATGTTTTTCTTTCATTATCTAGGATGTATTCACATACATCTACTTTAATTAATTTGAATTTTTGTTTAATTATTTACGCCAATCTTTTCACCAAACATTTATACTAAAAGGTCAACCCTGCTTTTTACCATTCGGGTGATAGTTTTGTAAAACATCATATATCTCTCCTTGACAGGTCTGAAAACATCTATCCCCTTTTCCAAAGGTGGATGTTATATACAACACTCGAAAGCGGTTCAAAATTCGTAAGCCCAAACACATTTTCATCTCATCTCCATTTACATTTACTTACATAGATATATATTATTAAACCTATGCATGGATTACTAATTTTTGATATTTTTTGAGCTACTAAAGAATTTGGAAATGGTTATTTTTGACAGATTGGACAATGAAACTCATGTTTACACAGAGGGGACATCAAGGTTCATATATTGTTTAGCTATTGAAGTGCACACATCCCCTAAGCCACGCCTTGATGCAAACATCATGCCAGTAAGTTTCCAGCCCTGTGAACATACAAAAAAGTGTTAAATTACCCTTCATTGAAATAGTTGACATTAAAAGAGTTTTAAAATGAAAACATTTAGATGTTGATAGATTCTGGGCCAAAACAATGCCCAAAAGGAATGCTATATGCTGAATATTTTACTACATCATAAGCTTTTTCTGTTTTTCCTAATATAGAACAAAGGCACAAGTTTTGAGTTTCATTTTTCAGTTTTACCAGCCATTAACTCCATTATGTTACTAAGAAGTGACATTTTTCTACCAACCCACGGTGGTAACATGGGTCGGGCTTTGCAGGATCATCAGGCATTTCTAAACTCTCATATTCACTGCTTGCAGACAAGTCTAAGGTGAAATATAAGTTGAAGCTTCAACATTGGTAGCAACTATGTAACGTATGGGGATTTCATGTAGTCAAGGTACGTGGTATTCAGTTTTTGGACTGCATTGTGGCATTTCAGTGAATTTATCTCAAGAACAGAGTCTCTTGATTAGTGTCATTTCATCAGTTGGCTTCTCATATTATTCTTTATAAACTCATGTGATGTCCCTCATTGTTAGGTTTTTGTTTAATTAAAAAGTACCTTTTGTATCTTTGCAACTTTACAATGAACCTACAAACTATAGGTGAACATTTACTGCCATGTCTTTGGTTACTACACCCTACTGTTATCTTATTTAAAAATAGTTGATAGTATTGTATCACAATGTTCTATTCGGTGGCAGTTATTGTTCCACATAGAAGTCTGTTAATCAGCCTGTTAATGATTTGAAATACCATCTAACTGATAGTATTGTATGCTATTGTATCACAAAATAACTGAGATTGTCTTTAAGTGGCAGTTATTGTTCCACATAGAATTCTGTTAATCAGTATGTTCATGGTTTGAAATATCATCTAACTGATAGTATTGTATCACATTGTTCTGTTACTGTCTTCGTTAATTTATATAGATAGTTTTATATCACAATAATTTTACATGAAGTATATAAGGTGGAATTAGTCACAGGAGAAATCGTGTCTGTTACTGTCCAGGATATTAAGTGCTCAAAATTTAGATATTGCGATAGAAACGATGGGTGGGATTAAGTGGTATATTCCATAGTTATTTCATAAAAAAAATGTTGGACAACATTCGGAACCGAATCTCTTAATGCTGCAGCCCTTAATATGCTGTAGCTGCTAATTCAATATCTGTCAACATTCGCTAACGCTCACTCATTCTCTCATGCAGGTAATCTCCCTCACACACACACACATACACACACACACACACACACATATATATATATATATATATAATAAAGTAGAAAACTTATATATGTCATAAGCTTTGTTGATGATGTCATCAATATGCATTTTTTCTTGCAATACCCATGTTACCCTCAAATATTTGATTTCCCCCTCTTTTGACACACTCTAAATTATTTCTTCCTTTTATTCAAAATTCAAATAGAAGGGTATATTTGTAAACAAACCCACCTTATACTCTCGCAACACACCTCATACACTCAGCGCACTCCCCGATCTCTCTTTCCCTTCCCTTCCTACCCACTTCAAAATTGAAGCAGCCACTTCATATCTCTCTCGAATATTACACACCAAACCCTATTCATCATCTATTTTTTCATTTCTCATCAGAGACACCACCATCACCAACTCTCAGGAAACCACTAACACCTCTGGACACCATCAGTCAAAGCAGAAAACCCAGACCCCTTGCAATTTATTGCAAGTCCCCCTTTCTCTCCCTTTCCACTAACGCCTGTTTCACCTCTTTTTGGCAACGACATAATTTCGCCATTTTCCATCGTTTTACAGGTCCATCATTTTCTAAACCTAACATTTATATGTTCTAAATGTTTTTTAGATCTAACATATATTCTGGATCTAACATCGTTTTGCATATCTAACATATAGTTGTTGAAACAATAAAAGTCGAGGATGCCGTTGCTGCGGCGTTTTAAGGCGGCGCAGACGTTGTGGTAGTGGATTTGGGCAGAGGATCTGATCAATTTTTTCCAAGCGCAGACGTTGAGGGTAATTGGAGATCTGAGGGTTTGAACACCTTACAGACATCTTAAATTTGTCTTGATTTCAGAAATCATTTTGGGGTTTTGATTTTTTGCAATATTATGAGTTTACCTGTTAGACATACATGAATATCATGTATTTCTTATGTACAACGGCACCTACTTCCATATGAGGTATTATTTACATATCAATTAGTAGTTGTTGCCATAACAGGTATATCTTCAGGTTGGTTCTGCTGATGAGTCAAGGTCTAAATACAAACGTGGACATTATGATTAAACTAAGAGTTATGATATTTGATTTAATATTTATTTTAGAAACTTTTTTTATTTTACTAATTATTCTATTAATATAATGAATAATGAATAATCTGAACATTAGACATTTTTTTCTTTTCCCTAATTTCACATGGATCTTTTTAATTCACCTTGACATTTCCAGTCGTTATGGATTGATATAGATAGTGCAAGTGTGAGTGGGTAAACGATGATGAGATGTCGACACTCTTTTCACAATACATGTATTATATTTTCTTCATGCTCTATTTCCAAAATATTGATTCAAACTCTTCTTTAATTTATTCGTGAGTGTTGATCGGAATATAATGATGTCCACGTGATTTGATGAATTAAGTATGTCCACATGATCTCATTAAATTTTTTACCAGGAATTTCCAGTAATCGATGATGGGCTTATTAAAAACTCCTTTAGCACTCCATATCATAGTATTCCATATCAGAAAATTAATGTTGAGAATTTTGGGAATATTTTGAATCTCTTATGATTATAAATCTGAAAGGTAAAAGCATGCATATAATGAGGTCAGTTTTATGGGGTTTATTTAAAATAATTTATTATCTGGATATTTTTTTTATTTCTAGAAAGAATGATGACGATGTGTTTCTGGATATGGCAGCGACAACTACTCATATTTCGAGTATTTACTCCTCACCATTCACTCTCCGACGATTAAATGCTCCCCATAAGGTGATGAGTCCCAAGATAATCACGATGGAGTCTCCATTGTCTTTTCGTTCTCTTCCTGTTCGAGCTTCCTAAGCCGAAAAGGATGAAATAAAATCCAACATAAACGACTTGCCCATGCTTCCATAGGGTGATCGCAACTACTTGCTTAAATTAGGAGGTGGTTCTGTTTTAGGTGTCACTGCAATTAAGTATGGAAGTTATTGTAGCTGTTTATGATTTTTTCTCCAGTTATTGTAGCAGTTTTGCTTTTGATCAGGGAAAGTCTGGTAGTCCTATCTAATTGTAAGTTGGTTTAATTTGATATCTAACTGTTTTTCTTCTGCTCCAGTTAACTGTAAGTTGGTTTAATTTGATAGGACTGGTAGATATCTAACTCATTTGTTTAATTTATTCAGATACTGAACAATTTTAATGTATTATTTATTTTTATGTGTTTTTACAAGTTTCCATTTTGGGAAGTTAAGACCTCTTATGCCTCATTTTTTTGGTTTATATGTCTACCTACAGAATTTGGCAGAGATATTAATAGAAAAAATAATATAAGAGACAAGCATCCTGGATATAAAAGAGAATGCCCATAAGATGCCATAGCCATGCTACCAAATCCAACCAATACCTGTTCGTCAAAACCCCAGGTGGAGAGTTGGTTTATCGCTGTACCGAGGTCTAGATTGCCCAATAACATAAGGGCAGTGAACCCGAAGAGGATAGTCCAGATTACCCATAAGTTTAGTCTCGGTTTCATATCAGTTATCTCCCTTAAGAATGATTGATTCTTTAAAATAATTAATTTGATATAGTATTTTTTTAATCTTTGTGTGATGTTGCCTCAGCATTTGGCAAATGGGAATATGCTACTCACAAACAACCATTTTCCACCATATTTACACCATTCATTGCCTTGATATCTATTTATGTTCAACCTAATAATTGATCTTTATGGATTTTTAATAATCCAGGTCTCTGATAGGTATAAAAAGTGGAAGCTATGAATAACAATAAGTTTCATCATTTTTTTCATCATATTTTTACGTTTCCCATCATCCTTAATATTTAGTACGGAATAAATCACTTAATACTAATAACACATTATACTTAAGTATACCTCTGTTTAGATAACAAATGGACTAATATTAATTAAGATAGGAAATGTAAATATACTTAATACTAATACTAATATTAACAAATAGGCAACAAACCATCTCTGTTGGCAGGGGTGAAGGTGAGAGAAGATAAAGAAAGGAAAGAGCAAGTGAAGAAGAAGATAAGGTCACAGAAATCCACCAAGGCCATCATTGAGAAGAAGAGAGGCTCAAAGAAGATTTTTCCCAGAACTGTCCTCGAAGCCCTTCACAAACGAATCACCGCCTTACGTTGGGAATTTGCTCTCAAGGTCCATCACTATCCACTATTTTCTTTACATTTTAAATGCTATATCTTTGCCAAATGAATGTATCAATTTCAACCTTATACACATTTCTTATTGAATTAATGTTATATCTTATTGACTTATAACAACAATTGGAAAAATAATAGAAATGATGATAAAGGTGTTTTCCCCCCTAATGGGCAATTTCTGCTGCACAGAAAGGGTGTTTACAAGCTATTAAGTGAGTCTTAAGTCCATGCTCACTTGGTGCCAAGCTTGAGCTGGTATAACTGTACAGGTAAAGGCTGTATAAGGCCAGGAGGCAAAAGCTTTTAATTTATACCTATTAGTATAAATTATTAAGTGATTTTGGTGTGGATGTGTTATTAATGTAGCTTTTCATCATCTCTTACTTAATATTAGTCAATTTGTTATCTAAACAGAGGTATACTTAAATGTTATACCTCTGATACAACAAGTTATGTAAGATAATTTGTTTGCGTATATTTTGAATAGTTCGTCTAATGACTATTTGATGAATTTCTCAGGTGTCCATAATGCTTCTACAAAAAAATGAACCTCCAATATTGGCATGTGCTGTCAATGAAGTTTTCGCATCATTGAGGAGTGCCTACAGTCGAAAGAGAACTATAACAACTTTTTTCAAAACCATCACTTGCATGGACAGGTCCACCGTCCACAGTCCAAGGTGTGAATCTTCGAAGTAAAAACGACTATAGAAATACAGAGGCAGGTCCACAGTCTGTCCAAGTGTAGCAGATCGGGCCACGGCAGCAGTAGGTATGCTGATAGATCTGTATGGGGGAAGCTCATGTAGTAGAGGCGTGTCCACCAAGCTTTAGCAGACATACTGCAACTTCTGTAATAGAGCAGGTATATGCTGCAACTTATGAAATTTGTATCTTTGATTTTAAGTTTTCGAAGACATATGGGTAAATTTGATTTTAAGTTTTTAAAGTAATAAATGAAAATTGATGTTCGATTTATTTTCTTTTTTTTTCAGCGATTATAACTCATACGGGTAAATTTTTTTGGTATGACTAGGGCTTTGTTTTATTAGCTACTTGATGAACTTTTGATGATCTCCAGTGGTTAAAATAAAGGAAGTTAGTGGACTACCTCAAGCACTTGATTATATGGCATCCAAGTGAACTAATTTTGATTTTATTGATTATGGATTAGTTTCATGAAGCTCTTTTATAATACAGGTCAGACACAGTCTAGACTCCACTGTAGTCGTTTAAAAATGAAGCAGAGAATAGAAGTCGGACCAATAAAGAGCAGGACATACTGGTACTCTTTTTACATGGACAATTGTTTAGTTTTGTTCTAATTTCCTATAGAATGACCTTATCTCTAAAACTCGATGGAGCAGAGATGAAATGTCAGAAACAAGTAGACCATTTAAAACACTAGAGTCGTGATGGTGGCTGCACTCAACATCCCTGCTATTGAAGTCTTAACTGAGATTTATTGCCAATATTTATTGTCTTTCTGCAATCAAAGCATTTTTCATAAACTTTGATGCCTATATAACATAAATGCATGACAGGGTTGTTGTGTTAGCTACAATCACAGGGATTAATACATGATATGGATGGTATTACATGGCTTGCACATACTGCAGTAAATGGGTTAAGAAGCTTAACATTGATGCGAATCATCCAAGACAAACACAACATTCAAATTATAAGGTAACTTCAAATTTCATTCATAAAAAAATCACATGTTAAGTTACTGATCTCAACTGGAATTTACTCTCAATTTTAACATAATTCAAATCCATTAATCCTTTTTGTGCAATGTTGGGAAAGTAGAAGAAGCTTATGAGATCCTTCGGGAGATGAAAAAGAAAGGGATTAGGCCAGTTGTGTTGACGTATAATTCTTTAATGGAAGCCTGTTGTAGAGAAGATTTGCTTCGTCCTGCAAGATGTATTTTGGATCAAATGTTTGCCAATGGCTATTTTGCCACATGTTGAAGAAAGTTGTACCACCTGATACTACAACATACGCGTCCCTCCTTAAAGGGATTTGTTAAGAAAAAGATCTCGAGACAACCATATGAAAAGCAGGTTGTTTTCTCGCTTCTTCGACTTTACTCTGTGATTGCATATACTCTGTAAAGCAGGTTATATACAATTAGTTATGAACTTTGCCTCGCTCGCTGTTATTATCTTCAAAACCAGAGTCAATTCTACAGTTAATTCAAGCTATATGCAGGAAAATTGTTACGTAATTCGAGCCATCACTGTCGACCGAATGTCGCACTATGTAAGGTAATATTTTTTCAGATTTTTGGGTTACAGATCTGTCAATAATTATTGTTCATTGTGTGTTTGTTTGTTAGTTTTTGGAACGTGTTCTCTGAACTTATCCCATCATTTTTTGCAGATTTGAACTTACTATAGTTAACACAGTTATTACAGTTAAAGCTATCATTTCTCAGAGACCTTCAAAGTTAATGGATATAATGTAACTGAAGAGTTTTTGAATTTATTTTCAATGAAGAAATTAGTAGAAGGTAGCAATAGTGATAGTTTCTTAGAAGAAGAAGCCCATGAATAAGAGGATGGATTTAAATACAAATGGAACATCTAAGGGGTGACGACAAGACACGTGAATGAGGACAAGTTGTGTAGAATGTGGCGAAGCGTTTGTATGCTACAGAAGATGACAATTGTGCCACCAGCGGTTTGATGAATCAACATATTTTTATTTATATGGAAAATTTGTGTTTGTATGATATTTTCATTATGTTGATAAAATTGCCAATACTGGCCTATCCCATTCTTGAATAACGGAAAATTGATGCGTTTGTTTATAAGTTGTCCGAGATGGACTATTAGCACTACTATTGGAGTATATTTTGTTTTTAAACATGTGGATAGTTGTATAAATAAATGAGCTTTTGCCCAAATTTTTTAATCTGTATGCACTTTGTTTTGTTTTGAGATGAATCTTTGTAAACTATTGACAATTATCCTATTGAAACATTTTGAATATTTCATTGCTAAAGATGTCAATAAGGGTTTATGTATGAATATTGTTAAATAGTGACATCATTTATATTAGGTCTTGGATGGATTATTTATGTGGTTTAATTAATTTTTACACTTTAAACACATGGATATTCATATAAACAAAGGAAATTATGTATATATTTTTTCTTATATTTTTACCTTTATTTTGATTGAAAATAAATTTTTGGACTTA
Source organism: Sambucus nigra (assembly GCA_949130495.1). Lineage (NCBI taxonomy): Eukaryota > Viridiplantae > Streptophyta > Magnoliopsida > Dipsacales > Adoxaceae > Sambucus > Sambucus nigra. The sequence continues at coordinate 15,499,960 of OX422219.1, read as the reverse complement.
AAATTATACTCGATTAAATACTTTTGGGAAAATATGTCATTTAGGAAAATTGACCGAGATTAATGCTTTGTTATCGTGCCTTCAGGCACGGGCATACCCTAGTGTATATATATATATATATATATATATATATATATATATATATATATATATATATATATATGTCACACACGCATCTATATCTGTCAACCCCCCACCCCACACACACAGACGTGAACACACACAGATCTGTCATAGGCAAACATACTCACTTCTAAATGTATTTCATTAAGGCCATGTCTCAATCTCATCTGATAAAGCTGTGGGGGATGCTATATTTGAACAATAGGGAAGTTCAAGATTTCAAGGGATCACTCAACATAGGTAATAGCTCAAATAACCAAGAACATCACAAGTAATAGCTCAATATGTGCAATGTCAACAGAAATTCAGGCTCAATATTTTTTTTAATTCTTAGAAGTTTAAATGCCGTGATTTCTGTTTTAACAGGGGTCTGATCTAACGCCATTACTTTTGTTTTATTTTTTATTTCAAGTACACTCGGACAGTACGTTGGGTTTATAACTGGGGTTTATATTTTCAGTTTTCTCATTCTCCTCAAGTATTGGGTTTATTTTGAAGTTTATATTTTTATATATATAGGTTATTCTTATTTTTAATTTTTATTGTCAATAATGTTATACCTCAACAAAATTATAATCATTTTTTTTTTATTTAAGGTCTTTCAGTGTTTTGGATTTTAGGGATTTGAGGATGAGACTCCAACGAGGTTCGGTTCTGGATCCAAGATCTTATAGCGGTATTTTCCGTCACACATTCTTTGTATATCACTCCCCTATATTGTTTTAGTGCTCTTTTTTTGCAGATAAAAGTTACTGCCATCCGGTTTCTCCGTGTTTTTTGGACGTTGAGCAAACAACCAGATAAAAGGTACACCACCACCAATCTTAAGAGAGACCCAATCAAGCTCAAACAGAGCATAGCATCCCAAGAATAGGGACAGACCGTAAACCACATCAGACATCAAGGAAACCACAGGCCAATCGTTGAAGCAATGTGAACAAACAAACGAAGTAGAGGAAACCAAAGAAACTACAACCGGTTTACAAAGTAGTCACCCCATTTGTGGTTTTAATTTCAGTCCAAACTATGTTTCATTCTCCACTTCACTTATCAATTAGTGTTTTGTTTAATAATTTTTTAAGTGTGTTTTATATTGATTTTTGCAGATTTAGTAAGCTTGCGCCACTAAACAAATCTGTATGAACAAGGGTCACATCCATTAATGAATGTATTATAACTTTTATCGTAAATGCACACTTATATTTGTTGAATGGATTATATTATTTTCTTTTAATGTTAATATGTTTTGAATGTGTTATTTTATCATTTTTTTTGTGGTCATCTTTCTCATTATAAAAGCTACAAGATTGGGCGCAAGACTCAAAGTAAGTAGGAGTAGGTGACATTATTTTTATGCATTATTAGGCACAAGACAAAGTAAAAGTTTGATATACTTTACTTAAATTGAAATGATAATACTGAATTTTGTTGTTTTTTTTAAACAAAAAGTAGACTCTTAGAAATAGTTTAGCTAAAAATATCTTTTAAAGAATTTTTAAATGAGATCATTGTTAATTTTTTAGATACCTGATATAAATATTTTTGTGTTATGAAACAAATCTTTTTGAATTAAGTATTGGTGTTGTTTCATGAATTGAGTTGAATTTGGAGTATTTTTTTCTTAAATAAGGTGGGTAGTTTTATAAATAAAGGAAAATCTCTAAAAAAATTAAATTGTGTAACACTATATGTATTATATATAAAAATATAAAACTTAAATTATATACCATTTAACACTTTGTTTTGTTGGGGGAACGAAATTGTTTTCGCTTCGCAATTACGTACTTTGAAAAGTTTTACCGTTTTACGATTACGTATTTTTTGAAAATTTTTGTCGTTCCTTCAGGCACGGGTATATCCTAGTATATATATATATATATATATATATATATATATATATATATATTTTAAAGACTAACAAAGAAGAAATGGAAGGAGAATCTAGTCAAAGTGCATAGATGAAGTATGAGATTGTGCAGTTGTACAACCACGTTAACCACCTATATGACAACCATGCCTCACTCGAGACTCAGGTCAACTTTCTGACCCAGAGGAATACTTTTTTTACTCTTGCACACCGAATACATTTTCATTAATAGACCTAACCCAACTAGGCGTCTGATTCCATGTAAGAGAGTGCATCGTAGACATTTTGAGAGAGGTGGTCCTTAACCGGGGTATGTTTGTTCCCATTGTAAGCAAAGAGTACACCTTAGGGAATTTTTCTTTAAGTTGGGTAGTGTGTCTCATAAGTATCTTCCACGATATGCTACCACACATGTTCCCACACACACTCCCACACATGTTACTGTACATGCTCCCGCACATCACATAAGATATTTTGAGCATTTTCAATAGCAAGTTGAGTGTTTGGTCAAAAATTCACATGATTAAACTGATACAAATTTTACTAGAGTCACCTACGTAGCCGAAAAAGGCATCAAAGTCCACGTAGTTTTCATATAATATGGGGTGGGGTTTATCCCATCAATCCAATCGGGGACTTTTATTATATGCGTGTGTGTGGAAAAGGGTGTTTTAGTGTGAGAAAATGTGGAAAGAAATCCCCGTTTGGAATTTACAAGAAACCCTCTTTACTTGTTTTGATTTTTTTTATAGAAAATATAGTATGTGCAGTACGTTTAATAAAAATGTTGGATATTAATATGTGCAATCTAATAAAAATAAAATGCTAAAATAATAATTAAGTAACAAAAAGGAAATAAGAGAGTTTAAAAAGAGAGTGAAAATTTTGGAACTTCTTTTCAAGCCTTAAAATTGATTTTAAATGTTGAAGGGATGCTCTTACATGTGGATAAAGGTGGTAGGAGCAGAGGGAAGGAAATTTTCCAAATTGGGTAAGGAAAGGATGGAAATGGAAAGTGGGGGAGCGGTTTTAAGATGGAAACCACGTTGACTTCAAGAGAATGTTTCTTAGATCCATGAGAGCGATATTTCCGAGGTGCCTCTCGAAGTGAGATGATGCTATCCTTTTATAGGGTCAAGGAGGTGCCGATCGACATTTCCTTGACCTGCCTATTAGCAGATACCCCAAGACACACTGCCGATAGGGAGGGAAATGGGTTTGCCGTTCAGTAATCCTCTATAGATTTTTTAAAAAAGGATCATAAAACGCAATTTGTAAGTTTAAAACATGCATGGGATAAATCATTGGAAAATTTATTCAGAGAGATTTAAGAATCCATTAGGAGACTCTCGGGTTTGAGAATTGAATATTTTCAAATAAGGCTCAAAAGCGCCCATCGACCATTTGGACAAGAGGGAAACAAATTATTTATCTGAACCGTAAGGCTGATTCATGCACGGGGTTAATCGTTAGAAAGGTTATGCAGGGACCTTCGGTGTTCCAAAAATATTCACTTGATTAAGAGAGTTGACCAAGGTCTAATGGTGCCTAGATGCACCTGGTGACCCTTCGAAGTAAAACGAGTCATTCGTTCATACCGTAAGGTTGATTTATGCACGAGGTGAATGGCCAGAAGGGGGATTCAATTCCCTTCAAGTATCCAAAGAGCTTCACTCAAGTTAGAGAGTTGACTCCAGGGAGTGCACGATGGCCTCTAGATCAGTTGCCGTAAGGACAATTTGCGCACAGGGCGAACCGTTGGAAAGGGGATTTAAGGACCTTCAAAAATCCAATGAGTTATTTCTCAGGTGAGAAAGTTGAGTTGAAGTCAAATGGGGACTGGGAGCGCCTGGTGGCCTTCATATCAGTACTCGGAGTATAACCTAGGTTTTATGGTGAAGGAGGAAGTGCTAGGGACCTAAGGAGATGCTTATAAGGGTCCTAAAATGGGGTGTTTGTAGATCTCCTTGATGGGTGATCTTGGAACAAGTGGAGGCAGTCAAATATACTCCACATTAACATTGGAAAAAAAGGGTTTTAAGGCAATTATGCAGACCAAAGGGACGAGGGTGACCAGTTCATAGCAATGAGGTCAGTTATGAGGACCTAAGGTTGTGCTGAGGATGGCCCATTTTGGGGTCGAGGTTAGTTCAAAGGACCTAAGGTTGTGACGACCAATTTTGAGGGACGAGGTTAATTTTGAGGATCTATAGTTGTGATGACAAGTTCTGAGGGTCGAGGTCAATTCTGAGGATCTAAAGTTGTAGGGACCGATTCTGGGGGTCCAGGTTAATTCTGAGGACCTGAAGTTATAGGGACCGATTATGTGGGTCGAGGTCAGTTCTGAGGACCTAAAGTTGTGAGGGTTGATTCTACTAGTCGAGGTCAGTTCTATGGACCTGTAGTTGTGAGTACCAATTCTGTGGATCGAGGTAAGTTCTAAGGACCAAAATTTTTAGGGACCGATTGTATGGATTGATGTCAATTCTGAGGACCTGCAGTTGTAAGGACCGACTCTGCGGGTCGAGGTCAATTTTGAGGACCTAAGGTTATACGGACCGATTCTACGAGTCGATGTCAATTTTGAGAACCTAAAGTTGTGGGGACTGATTCTACAGGTCGAGGTTAATTATGAGGACCTAAAGTTGATATGAGGAGTTACTCTCCTAGGAACTTGTAGTTTTGGAGAGAGGATAACTTTGTTAGGGAAGTTGTAAGGGATTTTAATGCAGGTGCATCTTGAAGTTTCGTTGGGGGACTGTTTTAGGGGGAAGTTTTAACTGAACATTCCGCTGGGGAATGGGTTGGGAGAAATTTTGTACTAAATATTCTGCTGGGGATTTAGGAAGGTATTATCTTAAAATTTCGCAGAGGAAGTGTTTGATTGGAGGTTGAGATTCCACTGGGGAAGAATGGACTTGAGATTGAAATTTTATTGGGGAATTTGTAATAGACTTGGATGCTGATGCAATGCTGAATGGTTAATCCTTCTTGAGGTCTTAAGGGTTTATAAGGGGATTAGTGATTCAAAAAAATTATTTTCTTGATGAAAAAATGTTCCAATATTTTTTTGGTATTTTTAGGAATTTTCCAAGTAATTTTTGGATTTTTTGGCATTTTTCTGGCATTTTTGTACAAAACTTGCAAGGGGGTCCTAATAGGAAGGCTGGAGGGGTTGTCGTTCGACAATGGCATGGACACTTTGGTTCCTTGGGAAGAGGAACAGGCAGGTGACAATCGGTATCTACAGGGGTCTGTCGATCGACGTCACGCTTAGTTCCATATAAAAAGGGGGTGATCCATCCTCATTTTTTCACACCTTCAAGTGCTTAAATCTTCTTCTTTTTCATTCTAAAAACCGTTCGTAAGTCATTTTCATTTCAAGACTTCAAATTACGGGCTCTTTTAATATGGGATACAATGTGGAGTGGTTAGGCATTGCTTATTGGTCGGCTTGGCGTGGCAGTCCAGGGTGCCCCTTGCCTTAAGAATGCCTTTGATCTTTTTGAGTCGTTAGCTCAAGAGTGCTTCCTTTTGTGCGAACCTGGACATCAGCATTCATCTAGGGTGAAGAACCCTAACGGATACGTATGTAGGGTGACTTTTTGTTTCCATTTTATTTTTCTCCTTATTCTTTGTGCTGATAAAAGTCTTTTTCTTTTTTTGGTTTGGCAGACTGATATAGCTTCTTTGAGTATGCTTTCTTAGGAAATGACTAGGTTGAAGGATTTTTGGGAGCAGATCCCAGCGAAGGTGTGCTAAACGGTTTCTTCTGTTGGTTTTGTCCATCTGGAGCAGGCTTTAGATGAGACGCCACGTTCTACCGCGGTGTTGTGTAATCTTGGAGAGAGGGGCGGGACACTACCCACACCTTTCATTTAGGCTCTAGGGAGATGAATATTACTCCCATAGATGTTCAACTTCTACTGGGTATTGACTGTGAGGGTGTTCATACATATATGGATTGCATAGTGAGGGTTACACCGGAAGCGATTCATGCGGCATTGGGGGATGTGGGTAGGATCATTTTTAGTGATTCTATCCGCTTCTCTGCTCTTTGGGAGGTGCTTTTGAGTAGGAGAGTAGACATGATTGATGGGTGGAAGGTGAGATAGATGGACCGATTCCTTATTTTTCTTTTTCTTAGCGGATTTCTAGTGGCGACATTGTTCATTTTTTGTTTTTTCTGTTTCTGAGGACAATTTTCGACGTCCAGGTATATGATTGGGGGAGTTTGACTTTAGCGTCCCTCTATTCTTCTTTGAATGCTTTCAAACGGTGCTGCCGATAGACCTTTATAGGGACCACGTACCATTTGGAGGTAACTTCAGACTTATTTTTTCATAAATTTCTTTGCATTTTTCTTTTATCCCTTTATTGATTCCTGTCTTTTGAAGATGTGGTTTGATGAGGTTATTTGCCCCAACATGAGGTTGATAGACCTTAATGATGAGGATTTGGGGGACTTCTAACGGATGTTTTAGTGGTGGAAGTCTAATCCATAATCGAACCAGTCTTTAACCTTGGCGGCGATGCGGAGGGCTTTGAATGCCTCGACGAGTGATCACCTTCTTTCTTTGAATTTTTTTTCTTGCATGAATACTAATTCTCTATCGTGGAATGTAGATGACCTTTTACCCTCAGGTGACGGCTCCTCGGGATACGGATGCGCAGATGCGGCGATAATGGCCCATGAGTTTGGGTGCGTATGGTCCCTAGGAGAGAGAATGGTGTGGAAGACTGTGGCAGATGATGTGGTGGTCCCATCAGTGCCCTCGATGTATATAAGGTTAGTGAGGGAGATGTATGATGAAGCTCGGGTGCTAACGTTGATCCATGAGCCCTACACGCTCTATACGGACATGGTGGCGGGTTATGATTACTTGGACTTCATGATGAACTGGTTACTACCCACTTGCATTTATAATGTGGAGAATATTACTCCTCCTCTTATGACTTCGGGTAGGGGTAGTAGCAGGTCAGTGGCATCTTCCCACAACACGGGTGGTAGCACGTCAACGACGGCGAAAATGGCAGAGGAGGCTTTGATTGTTCTGGTTACTCCCCCTTCTTATAATTTCCGGTTGATTAACGAGGATTCATTGAGTATGTCGTATCATCCTAATGTGTCGACGTCGAGGTAATGGGGCTTACGGATGATGTCCTTCGGCCTGAAGTATATTCTTCTTCTTCCCTTGTCTTGTCTCTTTTGATTCCTTCCTTGTTCTTTACTGACTGATTGGTCCTTTGCTTTCATTTCTTTGCTTGTAGTATGTTCGGGTACCGACCACCTGGATAAAGGATATTAAGGACTCGGTGGCCTCTGCATCATATTACATCAAGAAGTTAGTTCCTTCCTACTTGGTTCCATTTGCCTCCTCGGATGAGGGTTCAGGCTTTGTTAGTGGAGGATCCACATCTCATTGCCAAGGAAAGCGCATTCGCCATAACGATTGAGGATTTTGAGAGAGAAAGTTGTTGGTTCGGGTGGAGTATCATTTATGGTATTTTTTAGTTTTTCTTCTTTTACGTGCAAAGTGTAATCATGCAATAATACATACATACATACATACATACATACATACATACATACATACATACATACATACATACATACATACATACATACATACATACATACATACATACATACATACATACATACATAACACCCCGTAATTTTGAGGACTTAGAATTTAATTATTTTTAGGAAAATTAGAAATTATTTAAATTAAAGAAATTTAATTTATGGCTTGGAGAATTTATTTAAATTGGAGGTCTTATTTAAATTGGTGATTTGAGATTTATTTAATTCGGAACATTTTTTTAGATTCCATGTGTGTTGCATTTTGAGGTTGATATTGGAGAATGTTTTAAAGTATTTCGAATAACAATTTTGAGTGCACGGTCGATTTCGGATAGGTCGAGAGAGTTTTCTTGGTAACCGTGTGCGGGTAATTGTGTGTGAGTGGCAAAATACTATTCTACCCTTATTTTTTAATTTTGAGGAAAAGGGGGGAAAATTAGAGTGTGCAAAAAGAGGGGGAATCCAAAATTTTCAAGGGTAAAATAGGTAATGCAAGATAAAAATATCTTGTGACATCATAGTTCAATCTTATGACATACATAAGTTTTCTAACTTATTATATAGATATTTATTTATATTTTATCTAAAATAAGTGGCTCACCTTTATATTACTCTCGTTCATTTTATAGGTCCACCGTCTTTGCAATATCATTGGTCTCTTGAAAGCTCTAAATCATTGTAATCAAATTTCAACCCCCCTATTCATATGAAAAACTCTTATCTCGTTATCATGGAATTTAATTTAAATGATGTTTGAACTTTGACCCCCCATTTGTTCTTGTTTATTAGAATTTTCAAGTTTGAATTAATATACATGTGTTTCTAAGGGCACCCCAAAAAATGCTTCAAAATACCACAAGATTTTTTTTATATTTTTTTGCTAAGGCCCTCCACATAATATATATATATATATATATATATATATATATATATATTATAAAACCTATGTATGTCATAAGATTGAACAATGATGTCATCAATATGAATTTTTCCAACACAACCACTTTTGACCTCAATTCTCTGGTTTCCCCCTCTTTTTTTACTTACCAAATTTACACTTCAATTCAAAATTGGCTGTAATTTGGTCAAAATTACTACATCAATTTGTTCACACTCACGCTCATTTTCACACAAACCTATGATTCTCTACTTCTCTCCCGTTCTCTCATAATCAACCCAAAAGAACCCTACCTCAAACATTAACCCATTCTCTCCCACTCTCCAAGCCACGACCGCCTCCTCCTCCCCGTCGCCCCCTCCTTAGCTATCTTAACACACTCCTCACCATCATTGTTGGAAACACTCGGATGCACTCCAACTTTCTTCGATTTTAGATCTAACAAGTCTAATAGCTAATCTCTTACACACTCTGGCTTTCTTCGATTCTTTTATCAAAACGGATTTCTTTATAAACTTAGGGTTTTCAACAGGCATATCATCACATTGTTTCATTATTGTTATTGTATAGTCATTTGACTTTATCTGATTCTTTTAGATTTTGATGTTTTCAGGCGCTTGTGTTGTTAGAGGGTTGAAGCCATCAAAGATGGGTATGTAGAATAGTGAATTGATTTGCTATTATTTCTTTTTATTTGGATTTGACATGTGACATCTATGATCCTCTCTGGTTATTTTGTGTTTTTGAAATCATTTGTACTTTTTGCATCTAATTTTGTTAGTGTTGTAGCTTTAAATATTTTGGTTTAAATTTATATTGGGAGAATTTATAAGTTTGTAAAGGTTTTCATATTAACTTTTGAGCATTTTTTTTGCAGATCTAGCAACTAATGCGATTTTACATTTTACGGATCTAGCAATATTTTGGTTCATTTGTCGGGTATGGTTTTGTTTCTCTCTTTTCAGGGTTTTTGGTTTTCAGTTTCATAGTGTAAATATATGAGGTTTTCTTAATGGTTTACTATTTTCATAGAGTATTTAGTTAGAGTGTTTCCATTTCCTCTGTACTTTCATTCAATTAGTATGAAAGTATGGTAATTATTTGGTTAATTAATTTTGTAAGGGTATTTGTTTAGGTATGTTTATTTTTAATTCATATGTTTGTCTTGTGCAAAATCACTTTATATAACTACAATTCAAGTACACATTCAACATTTATTGATTATGCATTCAATTAATACTAAGATAAGCTACAATTCAGGGTGAAATGTTTAGAGGGGGAAAAAAAGCTGGTTTTGACGCTTGCATAACTACGATACTGGTAAGAAATTGTCATGTCTTTTATGTTTTAGATGTCTATATTTGTACGCACTTTGAAATTTACAAGGTACATATAATCTTTCAATATGGTATATTGTAGAACATTTCTATAATATGAAAAATTAACATTTTTTTCATCCCATCTTCGAGTATAATAATTATGTGTTGCAATGACGTGTGTAACATTCAAAGTATGGTTTATTCTCTTGAAATGTTGCCAATTTATACTAGAAAATTGGTAATTGATCTTAGTTTAATACACATTGTTTATTTATTACATTCATGGATATACAATGAGTTTGAATTTGGATCCTCAATGAATTTAAGGTGTTTTTTAAACTGATTTGAGTATCATGTCTGGATTTAAGGTGTATAATTATAGAATTAGTTCTTTCTTTGGACTATTGTTTTGTAATGTGGCTTAACTTTTGGATTATTGTTTTAATACATGCATTTCTTTCTTAATGCATGTATTTTATAGATTAATTAGATGCCTAACGAGTTTTATTTTGGGCCTAATAGAGTTGGATCTAAATTTTTGGTGTGGTTGATTGAAGACAACAATTCAAGTGCTAAAGGTTCTATATATATTTACTTTTGTAATTTTTCATAAACCTCATGTTTAATTTTGTATTTGAACTGTATACAATAAAAAAAAAGATGCTTGGTTTAACTTGCGCACTACATATGCTTGACGGATGACTCAAGTGAGCATCTTCTTTGTGAGCCATTTGTTTTCGACTAATAGTAAACATGTATATTTCCTTTTGCTATGTGAAGGAATTTTGCGACCAGTATACAATTTCATGCGTTATTTGTGTTTTGCAAAGACCAACTAACTATACGACAAAAATTATTAAAGAACTAACATAATTCTTTATGGCAAACATAGAGTTTGAACACACACTTTCACACACACAAGGCTTTCGAGGTTATTAAAGAACGAGCTGAATTATTTACAAAGAAAAACATATGTCAGTTTATCCACACAACATAAACTCAATATGTACAATTAGTGGACAGTAATCAAGCAGTCCAGTGGGGGGGAACAAAGTATCGACTAGAAAGAGTTTCAATGTCGATAATGTTTCTTATCTATGGCGTATAACATGATCATTCCATTTATTCGAGCTCATTCTGAAAAGAGCATATGTGAATTAGAAAAACTTGCAATTCAAGAGTATGACAAGCAACATAATACAAACCATGATTTTGTGAGGGTTAAGAGGGTAAATCGAATGACCTCTAGAAGGAGGCGGTATTTCATTACATTTCGTGCCAGTGATGCGAATGATGAAAAAACCTTTCAATTCGATGTGTATATAGAATTAGGCACAAAGAAGATGAGATTTTAATCTATTGATCTTAAACCAAAAGAAACAAGGAGGGAAAGCTATGGTAGAGAACTATCATATTGCTAGTTCTAATGCTGGGGGTAGACCAACTACTCCACAAGATGCCAGTTGTACCTTGCAATTCTAAAAGTAACTGGGTTCGAGAATTTTTCCTTGAATTTGGCTAGGGAATGGAAAAGGATAGAATGTGTTTGAAGATGCATTCAATCTCTTTCAACTATGTTTCATAGTACTTTCTCTCTATATGCTTCTTATAGTACATGTTAAAAATGTAGCTACTGTTCACCAGGTTGTATGTGTTCATTCCAGTTGATTGATTCTATAGTTATGGTTTAGAATTCATATAGAAGAGCATATATCAGTATATTCAATTTTGTGCATATATTTTAGACTTCTTTTAGTTATAAATAGTATGGTGTATGTTTCTAACTATCTCATGCGCAACTATATGCTGGGCCGGTGTATATTCAGCTAGGCTGGTGTATGTTTCTAAATATCTTAAATGGGACTTTGATTATGAGTTTTGATATTGATCTTATGAGTTTCTAAACATAAAGTTCCCTTTTTTACATATTAGGTTGTAAGAGTTCCCTTTTAGTACTTGATTCAAAATTTTGGTTCCCCTATTTTTTATAAATTTGGTTTTAGTACGACCTGTTGAGATTGGATTATAAATGGTTATAACTGGTTAGTTCATGAGTTCAACTCTATTTTGTGTTTTGTGCAGAGCTCATTTTTAATATCGCATTTTACTTTTTTATCACAACAGGTGTATATTTTTTCTTAACTGATCGATATCAATTTGGGATGGGAAAATAGGTCTGATGATGGTATTTTGGCGAACCAAAACTGCATTGTTGCAGAGTACCTGATAGCTTTATTCAATGTTTATGGGGAGTGAGATCTCAACAAATTATGTGCATATTTTCCTTTAGAGAAAAAAGTGAAGTATGAAAAAATCCAAAAATTGAGTAATCAGGCTTCCGATCAGATAATTTAGAAAGGAAATCACTATGGTATTTTCTCTCTAAACTCAGCTTGGAACTGTATTAGACAAATCAAAATTTCACCCTGGTCTTCGAAGTTTATATGACATAGGAAAATTCCTCTTAAAATTTACTTTCTACTTTGGAGAGTTATGAAAAACATTTATCTCTTACGGCTGATTGTTTATATGACATTTATCTCTTACGGTGGATTATTTATCCTCCGTTTCTATATCTATTTGTTCGGATTTGATTTCAAATTTAATTGCGATCAAAATCACGGATTCAGTTTTTAAGGAATTTGATCTATGGCCTAGGTTGAAAGGATGTTTGAATTATTTTTTCCTTTTTTCTTTCATATTCTTATACCTCTATCTCTTCATATTTTTTCATTTATTTGGGTTCTTATATGTTCTATACAAAAGGCGTATTACACTGCTATAACTGGGGATGAAGTGAACCTTGAAGACAACATGAGTAATCATAGTACTCTTAATTGGGGATGAAATGAGTATTTTGATAATTTCTTATTAGGCACGATGCTAATGTATTACACTGTGCTAAAACTGAAGGCACTTAGTTTATTTTGTACTCTTATTAGGCACATTAGCATCGTGCCTTCCGTCAAATATACCTGACAAATGTATTACACCATGCTATACATGTGCTATAGCTATGTATCACTGTGCTATACACGTGTAATATACTGTGCTATACCTGTGCATTGTGCCTTCAGTTAAATATACCTGAAAAATATGGCTTCAGTTATAGCACAGTGTAATACATTAGCATCGTGCCTTCAGTAAAATAAACACAAAAGACGTACTCTTATTAGGCACTGATGTATTACACTGTTATAACTTGGAAAATGAATTAACGGTCTCTTCTTCGTAACAATTATGCACTGATGTACTCTTATGTTATTTGTAATAACACTGATGTACTACTTTGTTACGCATTGATGTATTACACATCAAAAGTGAGTATAAACATGAAAGTTTTACTTGATTTGGAAATAATGCAGTTGCTATGATTATAAACAATATGTAAATGCTATAATAGGTTCATTGCCAAACTGTCTCTGTGGGAGTAGATACATTGAAACCATGGGATTTCAAGATTCATATGAAAAGTTAGTTATAGCACCTGGAGCAGAAGCTACTACTTTCGAAATTAAGGGTGTGAAAGAGCATGCAATGTTTCTTTATTAAGTTCATCATGCTCAGGAGATCCGCAGAAAACTACTCCTAAACTTGATGTTGTCTGATGTCCCAGTTATAAAACTAAGCCAATAATTATTATGACAATTGAGAAATATAAGTTGAACTCTTCTTGAGCTAATTCACTGTTTGTGGTGTCAACAGCTTTATTTAGATACAAGGTCTTATTATCCCTTCGCACCCGCCATGGATCATGAGTGTTGAGCTTTTTTTGTGATAGGTGGGTTTGAGTAGCGCAAAAGAGGTGCTAGCAAAGCAAAAGAGTAGCGCAAAAGAGGAGCGCAGCCACTACTATAGGTACATGATATGAAAACAAATGACTCAAGTACAGTTAAAGTTGTGGTTACCACTACACACCAAAACAATAACTACCAACCATCAAGATTACATTGGTGTTCAACATTTCTATCCATCAATGGTGGAATCGAAATATCATTTCTTCACCGCACACACAAGACAGGTGTCACTTCTCTCCATCAATTCAAGTATGAGTAAAAAAGTGGATATATTTAAAGTCTTGAAAAATTAAACATCAAGAAAATATACATAAATTATGAGTAAAAAGTAGCCTTACTTGAGCTACTAGGGGAAAAATAGATGAATCATGCTAATTTTGAACTTTTGCTTTACGGTCCTTATTTTGAACTTTAATATATATTATTTGAAATTAAATAGATGAATTGGGCTAACATTTACTGCTATTTTTCTGTTTTTGCAGGCCTTACAAAAAGAACCCACATCCACATTGATCTATACTTTGCTTAAAGGAAATTCCTTTGCCTAATTAATTTGAAGGAGTTCTCCAAAGAAACCCCACCACCCATGGTCAAAGTGGTTGATTTTATGGAAAAAGGTCTCCCCGCGAGGACGACTATCTTCTCTGTCAATTCAAAAGTCTACATGGTTGGAAGAGAGAATAATCGAAAGGATGAAAAAATTTGTTATTTTGTCGATCATCCTCATAAATAAGACACTAGTGATGGTACAATGGCCTAAACTCTACTGTTTTTATGTTTGACCTTTCCGATCCTGACTCTCCCGGCAAGCCTACCTGTTATGTCATTCCAAAACACGGTGGAAAGACCAACCCCAAAGTAGAAAATATTGGTCAAAAGGTGTACATCTTGAGTGGGCCCCCGTATTGCCTTTGGGGTTCACTTCCAACCCTTCATTCGAGTGTTATGATCCTAATCTAAATTTATGGGAAGCATTAGAAAATTCTCCTTTCTATCGAGACACGTCTGCTTATCGTTTCCATAGGTTAAGACATTTTGTGTTGGGTAATGAATTGTTTGCCAAACTATATCTGATCTATCATGTCTACAATTTGAATTCACGCAAGTGGGTTGAAGGATCATCTGTGGAATCAATTGAAGACCCCAACCTTTCAGCATGTTTGGCTACCCCATAGCACAAGTCGGGAACTTAGCTATTGCCTTTACTGGTGAAGGCCTACTGGCTTACCTCAGGGACATTCGTATTTTCCAGTTATTGAATGACTTGAACTCTAGCTTTCCACCCCCGAATCCTTACAGGTCGAGACTAGATCCATGCCAATATTTAAGTTATTGAACCCTTAAAATGATTTTGGATGAGAGAAGTTCTTAGCATGAAAATACCATAATGAAATTTTATAGCATATCTGGGCTTTTGCCCAGGTCCGAATCGATTCGTCCGTCAAGCGAATCGATTCGGCTGCTTAGCGAATCGATTTTGCTGAAAGGCGAATCAATTCGATTTTGCCGAGGAATCCAGTTTTGCTTGTTTTGATGATTTAAACTTTGGGAATTTATCCGAATGAGGGACAATGCTTATTAAAAACATATGAAGAGTTTTATTGGAGACCTAAATACGTACTTAACCTGAATGTGTTCATAATATTAAAGTGCATGCGTGATGACTTAGGGTGCAAGTTATCTACCCATATAAGATTATTTACATGAAATTAGTGAATAAATCCATATGAAATAAGTGTGTTAGATAGCAGAGATATACTTAGATGATTTGGATGATTTCGGAAGGGGCATTTAGAAAATAAGACCCTAAAAGATACGGTAATAATATTATGATTAATTCGGGGTGAATTAAAATAAAAAATAAAACTTACTCGAGATAAGTGAAATGCAATAGGTTATAATTAATGATTAATTTCCTCAAATTATTACCCTATATCGATATTAAGTAGTAATGTGTCCTAATCCTAGTGGGCTAAGTCTAAATGGTTAGCGTTGATTGTGATAGTAGGTTGCGGTGACATTACTTATCGCTAATTCTCTTGCTGATTCGTCAGTTATTAAATCTAAAATTACTTCACTATTGACGGCTGTTATTTTTCGTTGGCTAGTGTGATTATATATTTTATTAGTAAATTCTAACATATTCTTTTTATATAACTGTTGTCCATTAGTTTTTTGGATACCTTTTTCTATGAGGATTTCTTATATATGTACATATAACCCTTATTCATGCCAGTTGACTCCATGTATATGTACATATAAACCTTACTAAAAAAAGGTAATAAGAAGCGAATGATTATTAATAATCTGGAATGATTTAAGTCTGAGTCAAGAGGACGACACACTAGGATTTTTAAATATATTACAAAGGGTAGCTTGGGAATAACTTTACCTACAATTGTGTTAGTTAGGTTAGTTTGAGAATAACTAGACCTATAATGTTTTGAAAGGGTTAGTTGGGAATAATTGTACCTATATACATTTAAAGAGGAATAAATGGTGAAGTAAATGTGATCTAAGTCCAAAAACAAGTGCATGAGGCTTAATATTTAATCGGGAAAGTAGTCGTAGGATAACGACTTAAAATGAGTTATGGAATAATTGACTAAAATGTTTTAGTTAAGTCAGGAAGGCTATATTCTATATGGATTGAGATTTTACTGGGATTGAAGTAGTTATAGAGTAACTTCTTATACATATTGTATGATAATATGTATCATATTATTTTATGTGGACATACCAATGTTCGTGGACTATCCTATCAACTTAGGAGTTCGTTCATTCGGATTGGGAACCACATGCCGGCACAAGTGGTCTTGGCGATTTTGTAGGTCATATAGGTACTACGTGGAGGTGCCATCTATGAGGAGGGAGGTGTTGACGCTGATTCGGCTTGTGTCACTACTGGGTATGGGTCGTGAACATGTATCATGTGTAGGGACCGCCCCCAACTTATGTGTGTTTTATGATGTCCTCTTAGGATAAGGGATTCCTCCGGACTTGTCGATAGATCACGAACGAGATACCAACGGTAGATGCCTTTGTGTGTCACATATATATACGGACATATATATATTATCTAATTACACATTGTGGTGTAACTTATATGGGAATGTGCCCTCTTGGTCTAAAGATGTAGATAATGCTTAATAATAATAAAGTCGGATTAATAAAATGGCATGGACACTTAAGGACTAAGATGAGTCCTAATGATTAATGTGGTGGTAAATTATTAATGATAATAATAATTTAGTAGTCTAAGAAAGTAGACAAAAAGATTAATGGGAATGAATAATGGAGTAGCTAATTATTAATGAGAATAATAATTTAGTAATATAAGAGAATGAAACTTATAGTTTAATGGGGTAGATGACGAGGAGTATAAATTAAATTATTAAATAGTCTGAAGAGATAGACAAGGGATATGGAATATTATATGATATAAGAATATGCTCTGAGTTTATATTTACTGTGTAATTAACATTTTGAATTCTATTTGGGGATTGGGTGTTAGACATAAAATACCCATTTTTAGTTAATGCATAGATATATGGCTTATTTTTTACATCTACAATTAAATAATGGAAGTTACAATTGGCATTTTATTCGAGGATACGAGTAGGACTGCTTCTAGATGAGAGGTAAGGTACTCTTTACATATGAGCGTCGATGGAGAGATGTGGAGTATGAGTTACTAACAATTTGCATATTTACTGGTGATGAATCCTTAAAACTTTAGGGCTCTGACCCAAATTATAATTATTTTTCCCCCAATTATTCTTAATGGCAGGGATAATAGGACTCGCGATGGATCAGACTTGCAGTTGCATTGGACGTACTGAATTTCACTCCATTGATTCTAGTGTAGGTTTTAGTTAAGTATTTTGTCATTTTATTTCACACTGGGATTTGTACACGCATAATCCCAAGAGTTTATTTATATCACCTGTACTTAGCTTTACATTATGGACATTGTATGATGATTCAGTTCTTATTATTCACGTGTTAAATCAAATTTATTTAGATTTTTATTCATTGTGGATTTTGATATAAAATAAAGAAATTTTTATTCCTTTAGTGTTGAAAACAGTATAAATTGTTGATGAGCCCCATCTTTGGCGTATTGAACTTAGCCAACCTTTACGTGAGAAAATGGAGGTTATTACAGACTTCGATGCGGAGAGGATGGAACTGGGTCGGATTTATTGTGTGGGGGCCTGAATGGATGAGGCGGGTTTGATGGATTAAGGAATAGATTTGGGTCTGGTTTGGTCTCTGATAGCATCTTTCACAGTGAGTCGAGATTGGTGGGATCATAGGTGAGCCATAAGTGGCATAACAACAGTGTAGTTCAGTGATGATGGCTCATACGGTGGTTGGTTTCCCAAACAGGTGGTGATAGCATAGTTCACGTGATCGGGAATGACGAAAGCATGGCTTGGAAAAGTGGCTCGCTGGTTTCTCCGAGCCTTATCCATGGCTCTACAATAACTTCGACGGGGTGGGAGCTAATAAACTAAACTGCACAAAATAACTTCGAATAAAAGAACTCTCTCTTTAAATCTTATTCATTAAAAGTAGTGACTCCAATGGCTAGCCAATGACCTTTTTTATACGTAAAAGTTATCTTGCTAGCCAAGATAGCTTAAAAGACAAAATGACTAAGGATGACACAATAGAATATCCTAGCTTTCAAGGGAAGTTTGCAATCAAACTAATAAACTAACTAAAAGAGAGAAATAATTTAACAAGACACAAAAATCAAATAAGAAAAAAAATACAATAATATTCTCCGGCCTCTCGTATACGTCAATTACTAAACCAATAAAATAAAATTCCAAAAATAAAAACAAGAGGAAAACTTGTCTTTCACACTAGAATAGGGTTCCATTGTCGCTAACGTGGCTGCAATAGGAGCTACACAACCATCCACGATGTTGTTAAGATATACCATTGGGGTTTTTCCATTTAGCTGTACATTGTGAAAAATAGAAAGATAAAGTGAGTTCATTCAAAAGAATCATTAAAACAATAATAAGGTTCCCAAGAAAAAATCTTTAGTAACATCATTTGCGATTTTGCACTTCGCCTCCATATCAGATCACTCACTGGCTTACTGCATGATGATAAAATATAACAATAAAGAAATTTAAGGTTCGGTGGAAACATTAAAAAAGGAGAAACTCGAAAGTAACTCTTAATGGAAATAATATTCCATAGGAATAAGACCATTCCAAAAGTACAGGCACAACGAATTCATATGAAACTATTAAAGGAGTAATTCTATCCCGACATAGAATTCCAATACATTTTCTGTGACACACTGACAAGTCGTGTATGTGTTAAATGGCGTCTTTAATGATAATCAGTGGACTTAGACACCAACCAATACAAACACGTCATGTTAGTTTGTCACTCAAAATGTGTCGGAATGTTGTGGCAGCCTAGAATTACCCAATATTAAAAACTAAAGAATGTTGCACTGACACGATACGGGACACATTTTGGGGACATGGATATGTGTTTTCCACTGGTTGGAAGTTGTTTTCGATGGACCCATGAGTCTTCACACACATAATGAGTGAAAGACATGTATCTCATGTCCCCAAAATATGTCCACAAAGCGTGTCCATGTACAACATTACATTTATAAACTTATCATAAAGAACTTCAATAAATATAGAGATGAACCTATATTTAGTAGAATATAGGTTTGATTCAAAGTCTATTAACAATTTTGTCAAAGTATAACAAACTTATTCCATGACTAAAAGGTGTTATAATTAGACCCTCTTGTGTTTCATGATAATTTATAAACCATATATTTATTCTTGGTCCCCTTTAATTTGCACTCCAACTTACCTTCTTTAGTTTACTTTAATACTTTATAATGTATTGCCATCTTTGTAACATAATTCTCTTGGTGTATTTGGTAACCTCATCAAACTTTAATTTCCCAATTAATTAAATAATAAATTTCGAAACTAATAATAGAGTTCTAATTTAAGACTAATATTATATGGTCCTATAATAATCCGAGTTTGAAGAGTATTATTGGGATAATGAAAATTTTTTGCTGGTATAGTTCAAGAGTTGGGACTCTTCAATTAACTCCATTAAAGTTAATTTTGACGGCTATGCAGAATTAGAGAGTAATGAGGATCTTATGGGGTCATATCTCTCCCTATAAATATAGTGTTAGATCCTTCATCAATCTACACTTTGGCAACACACGAATTTAGAGGGAAAGAGAGAGAAACTAGATTCTCTAATCCAACACATCAATCTACACTTTGACAACACACGAATTTAGAGGGAAAGAGGGAGAAACTCGATTCTCCATTTCAACAAATTTGACATCTTAAAAGGGCTAAAGATCAGTCCAAGTTTTGGACTAATTCCAAAAGATTAAAGATAAGTCACTACATCAAAAACACCAATCTGGCACACCTTGATATTAAAAATCTGGCACAGTTTAAAACAGTGCCAAATTCTGGCACAGTTTAATGACAATCTAGCACACTTTAAAACAGTGCCAAATTTTGGCACTGTTTAAAAGTGTGCCAAATTTGAGTACACTTGACTAAAATATAAATACCTAAATTTTTTTATTGTAACATACTACAAAAAAAACGCTCTCAATCTCCCTCCCAAACAAAATCGCACTGTGAAATTCGGAGAAAGGAAAAGCCCTACCCCCGTCTCTCTCTCCCTCTCTCTCTCTCTCTCTCTCTCTCTCGATTGAATGCAAAAAAACCCTACAGTTCAAACTTATGGCATTAACATTGTTGGAACTTTTACGCTCTCTCTCTAAATCTGAGAATTCCCTCCCCCCATTCACCCCCCCCCCCCATACGGCTGTTGCCCTCCTCCAGCAGGTGAGACCCTCCACCAGTGACCAAATCCACCCGGTGCTACCCTCCTCCACCAGGTGTCACCCTCCATTCATAGACCCTCCAATAGAAAGCTCTATTCTCGCCGACCAAAGCTGGCCAAAGCCACCAATGACCAAAGCCGACGGCAAGGACTGCCCTGCTCTCACCGACATTTTTATTTGGTATGATATCATTTTTCGCTGTTCCTTCAATCATCCATCTGTTAGATATAATTTTGACAATGAAGAACATCTTGATTTAGAAAGATGGATTTTTGTGTGAATTTTCCTAAATTTGGTGAATTTGTTGTGAGAACTTGTGTTCTTAGAGTATTGTAATTATTACTATGAATTTACTGTGAGAACACCTTGATTCAGCTTAGCCATAGGAAAACTCGAGATCTTTGAAAGTAAGGAAACTATCATTCACCTAATACATATGGGTTAATGTAATCCCCTTTGATTATGCTTTACTTATAAAAATTTTGTAAAAATTGAATAATGTTAATTGAAGATGACACACCGCAATGTTCTGTATGTCTACTATTGTGTCTGCAGAATTCCAATTGCTACCCAAATTATCCTCCTGGATATTATTACATTTCCACAGAGATCTCAAAATTATTTTTTATGCACGTTGGTTGGGCGGGGCACACCTCGAATATGATAATCTATCTAGTAATTTAGACAATTTACATGTCAGTTGAAGCTATAGCTTGGTTTTACAGTCCGTCAATTTGTAGTTCATATGTATTTGCATGATTAGCAAATTAATTTCCTCCCCCCTGTTGCTTTTCTCAATAGTTTATGGTTTCTCAAAGATACATATATATAGTTTGGTTTGCAGCCCATTAATTTTCACTTCATTTACCATGTATATTTGCATAATAAGAAATTTAAGTTTTTTTTGTTGCTTTGTTCATTGGTTTCCTCAATTGCAATTTTTGGAAGAGCGAATTTATAAATATAGATCTAAGGTCCGTTTATTTTTTTTAAATATCAATTCTCTCTTTTAGCTTGGACTCGTCAAATACCTTGTATGGGACCCATGAGATTGCAGTGGAAATTTGGTTTACATGGCCATTTGATATATTTTAAGATCTTGGTTAATGCCGTGGATAAATATCAAGATTAGATAAAGTTAATTCATCACACCATAGATTGTTTTATTTCATTAAGCACTCAAGTTCATTATCAGAGGACGTTGTGCTAAAACCTTCAGTTTTTATGATGCAGTGTATGTTACCATCGAGAAGCAGTGGCCTAGATCACTTGAGATAAAACGGAGAGTAAGACTTGATGCGATATGGGTAAATTGGTAATAAGTTGAGACTGTTTCGTAAAATTTGTGCTATAATGGTGGAAAATCTGTAGAGCACCTTCAAGAAATTGAAACCAATATCATTTTTTACTCAAATTAAATAGTACCATATTTCAACAATCCAAAACTAACTAATCAAAGTGATCCCAAGTAGTTCACTGATGTCTGAATGTAATTACTTGTTTATTTTCTTAATTCTTGGAAGCCCTGTTGTTGGTGGTGACAGAGTGAGCGCATGTTGAGTTGGAAAGTGACTTATGGATGAGGGGAAGATATTAGGGCATCTAAGTATGATTAACAGGTCTCCCATAATAACATTACATTGCTCACTAATGGACTAGAGGTATGCCCTCTCCCTGATATCTCTCATTCTAATTCTATGTATCTCAGTCAATTCTTATCTCTCGTTCTTATTTTTCTATAATAACTGTCTCTGAAGTATATTATTTGTTCCAACCAAAGACTTCGGTCCCATTCTCTTTAAATGTAGCAGCATTAAATAAAAAAAATGGCATGAAATAGCGTCAACAAATAGCCAAACGTAAAATGGCTTACTTTATTAGCTCATTTAGTTAAATTGATGGAAGGGATTTGTTGGTGGTTTGGTTTTGGAATTTGCTGTTGTTGTTGAGTTTATTTTAAATGTTAAATCATGTTGGATTTAAAGAATTAACAAATGAAACTATGACAAAAAATTTATAAATCAATAAACGTTCTAAATTGATTAAAAACATAACATTGTAGGAACTGACCGCGTAGTCACAGGTTTCCCAGTTTGAGAACATGAAAGTAATTTAAAAATATCTAAAGTCGGCTTAAAAACAAGCTGCTAAAGGGTGATAATTTCAAAATATGTAGATTAGGCTTGAAAACAAGCCGTTTGAGGGTGAAAACCCAAACCAGCCCCCAAACGGCCCCGTAAGAGGCACGAACACCTCGCACGGGACCAATGTAACTTATACAAACTGACAGCGTAGTCCCGGGTCTCTCGGTTTGAGACTATGACAATAATTTGAAAATATATCGATTAAGCTTGAAAACAAGCCCTTAAAGGGTGAGAACCCAAACTAGCCCCCAAACGGCCCCGTAAGAGGCACGAACACGTTGCACGGGGCCAATGTAACTTGTACGAACTGACCGCATAGTCCCGGGTCTCCCGATTTGTGAGTATGACGATAATTTCCATTCATATATGTAATGTTTTTATTTTGATTATTTATTTTTTGTAAATTATTGGGTTACTAATATCGTATCTTTTTTGTATTCTATTTGTTTTGCAGGATAACAGTTTATCATTGACTTTTATTCACGTGGAACACACAAAGAACTCAATGGTTTACAACAAGGGGTTTATTAATGATTCCATTTTTTTGTGTCATGACCATACGGCCTTTTGTTGTTTTACTATTGACTTTTATGGCCATGAGGGCTTGAGAGTATGACGAATTGACCGCGTAGTCCCGGGTCTCCCGGTTTGAGAGTATGATGATAATTTTCAAAAATCACACTTAGAGTTAAAAACACGCCGTTAAAGGGTAGAAACCCAAACCGACCCCGTAGGAGGCACGAACACCTCGTACGGGACCAATGTAACTTGTAGGAACTGACTGAGTAGTCCCGGGTCTCCCGGTTTGAGAGTATGACGATAATTTGTAAAAATCACACTTAGTTAAAAACATGTCATTAAAGGGTGAAAACCCTAACCGGCCCCCAAACGACCCCGTAGGAGGCATGAACACCTCGCACGGGACCAATGTAACTTGTAGGAACTGATTGCATAGTCCCGGGTCTCCCGATTTGAGAGTATGACGATAATTTGCAAAAATTACACTTAGAGTTAAAAATAGACCGTTAAAGGGTGAAAACTCAAACCAACCCCCAATCGACCCCGTAGGAGGCACGAACACCTCGCACGGGACCAATGTAACTTGTAGGAACTAACAGCGTAGTCCCCGGTCTCCCGGTTTGTGAATAGGACTATAATTTACAAAAATCAACACTTAAACTTAAAAACATGCCGTTAAAGGGTGAAAACCCAAACCGGCCTCCAAACGACTCCGTAGGAGGTACGAACACCTCGTACGGGACCAATATAACTTGTAAGAAGTGACCGCGTAGTCCCGGGTCTCTCAATATGAGAGTATGACGATAATTTATAAAAATCACACTTAGTTAAAAACATGCCGTGAAAACCCAAACCGGCACCCAAAAGACCCCGTAGGAGGCACGAACACCTCGCAGGGGACCAATGTAACTTGTAAGAACTGATCGCGTACTCTCGGGTCTCCTGGTTTGAGAGTATGACGATAATTTGTAAAAATCACACTTAGTTAAAAACATGTCGTTAAAGGGTGAAAACCCAAACCGTCCCCCAAACGACCCCTTAGGAGGCACGAACACCTGGCACGGGACCGCAAAAATCACACTTAGAGTTAAAAACATGCCGTTAAAGGGTGAAAACCCAAACTAGCCCCCAAACGGTCCCGTAAGAGGCACGAACACCTCGCACGGGACCAATGTAACTTGTAGGAACTGACCGCGTAGTCCCGGGTCTCCCGGTTTGTGAGTATGACGATAATTTCCATTCATATATGTAATTTTTTTATTTTGATTATTTCTTTTTTGTAAATTATTGGGTTACTAATATCGTATCTTTTTTGTATCCTATTTGTTTTGCAGGATAACAGTTTATCGTTGACTTTTATTCACGTGGAACACACAAAGAACTCAATGGTTTACAACAAGGGGTTTATTAATGATTCCATTTTTTTGTGTCATGACCATACGTTCTTTTGTTGTTTTATTATTGACTTTTATGGCCATGAGGGCTTTTGTAAGTTAATTGTTATATTTTGTGGTCGTGCGGGCTTTATGTTAGGCAGGTTTTGTATTAACAGGTTTTGAAATGTCCAAAAAATAGAGGAAACTCTGCCCAATTTTTTTTGGGCCTGTGAGAAGTTAAAGACTTGTAATATTTTGAAGTTTGTATGTACATTAGTTTATTAATAATGCGCAATATTATTAATTTGTGAATTTTATGCTTTCACATATTTTTTTTGTAAATAAAAAAATTGGCACAGTTCAAAACCGTGGCAAAAGTGTATCATTTTTGGCACGATTTTAAACTGTGCTAAATTTTTTTAAACTGTGCTGAATCTGGCACAGTTAAAAACTATGCCAAAAGTGGGCCAGAAATATCAAATTCTGGCACGGTTTAAAAGTGTGCCAGAAGTGTTCCTATTTTGCTGAATCTGGCACAGCTAAAAAATTTGCCAAAAGTGTGCCAGAAATATCAAATTCTGGCACGATTTAAAAGTGTGCCAGAAGTGCTCCTGTTTGGCTGAATCTGGCACACTTTTGAGCTGTGCTAAAAAAAATTCCCATTTTGGAACACCTGATTCTGGCACAGTTCAAAACCGTGCCAGATTTGATCTGGCACAGTTTTAAACCGTGCCAGAATCCTGTTTTTGGTGTAGTGAGTTCCAGATCAAGACAGTAGGCGTTATGGATTAAGGTACGACTTCTTATTATCCCTTAGATTAGGTAGATTTAATTGTGAACATATATAATAACAAAATAAACATATTAGAAAGGAAACTAAAATCTTCTCAAAATCACAAGTCAAGTAAGATAAAAATAGCATTATCTATAGTGTTATTTGAGTTTACCCCCACTTATATGACAAGTTTTATAATATTTCCCCACTCATATATAAATTTGCAATAGTCCCGTGTTCCATAATCTAGCCGTTTGAGTTAACGGACAACTTTACAAGGAAAAAAATGTTTTTAGTTTATACCCCATTTTATGACCCTTTTTTGGATATACCCCCATTTAAAAAATAGCAATAATTCCTTAATTCCATCTAATCTTTTCGTCAAACATGTGATATGATTTGACCAACTATAAAATTAAATTAAACACCTTTTTAAATTCATTAAGCTATCAACTTTTCTTTTTTTCCTTTTATTAATCGTTTTGAGAAGAATTCGTTTAATTAATATAAAATTAGATTTTAATATTATTTTATATTTGACCATTTTCAAAAGGTTTGGCTAACAAATTGGATGAAAAGTTAATAAAATTGGACCTTATTGCAATTTCTTAAAAATAGGGGTGTATTGCAAAATCAGTAAAAAACTGGGGTCAACTCAAAACATCTCTCAATAAGGTTGGTTGCTAAATCAAATATATAGATAACAAAATGGGAGTTTATTACAAATTAATTTCTAAATGGGGTGTTACCATTAACTCGTTGTAAAAGTGTGGGCAAACTAAAAATACCCCTTATTTTTAGGATTAATTACTAAAAAGTCTATCAAACATTTTTTTAATACACAGATAGTCCAAGCCTTTTTATTTTGTTCCAAAAAGTCCCTCAAATACCCATTTAACCAATATTCTCTTTTTTTAAAAGTCCAAGCTAGCAGCACTCCCGCCCCATCCCCCCCACCCAAGTACCCAAACTCCACCACCCCACCCCCCACTGTCGGAGCTCCGACGAACCTCAACAGAGCTCCTTTTTTTAGTTTTTTTTTGTGGTGAGGGACTTTTTGGAACAACATAAAAACTCTTAGACCAATAAAAAATGTCCAAGGGACTATTTGGTATATGCCCCTTATTTTTAAGACCCAACTTTCTAAAAATTCTAGAAGTGCTGATTTTCCTAACAAATTACAATAATATAAAGACCAACACCTCGAAATTATTGAAATCACTACAAATCAAATATTAAATTTTCTCAAAATCTATAGACAAACTGCACAATCTCAACAACTCAACATCAAACAAGAAAATTACAAACAACATAAAGATTGCAAATTGAACAAACAAACATACAAAAAAGAAAAAATCTGAAGTACCCACCATCGCAAACACAACATGCACAAATAATTATTCTCATAGGTGCATTAAAATGAAAAGTAAGAAATTAAGAATAAGAGCAAAGTAGTATCTATAACGTTTTCTTCTTTACAATTTTTTGCTTTTCTTTATTGATCCTAGTGCATAAGAACTTATATATATATATATATATATATATATATATATATATAATACTCTTGTGCGAACTGTCCTGCATGTGTCACCTGATGGTAAACTTAGAGTATTGTTCTTATGCGGACTATCCCGCATTTTAACAATGCGGACTGGACATGTGTCACTTGAGACAAGAGAGAAAGAATGCCTATAATTTAGCCAATAATTTCTAAGTTTACCATCAGGTGACACATGCAGCTGTCCTGCATGTGTCACCTGATGGTAAACTTAGAAATTATTGGCTAAATTATAGGCACTCTTTCTCTCTTGTCTCAAGTGACACATGTCCATTCCGCATTGTTAAAATGCGGGATAGTCCGCATAAGAACAGTACTATATAAATATGTTGTCTAAATGGTTGGGTGGACCAAGAAATGGAGATGGTGATATCAGACAATCACTCTTTTCTTGGTTTTTTGTCTATTGAATTATAAAGCTGGCAGGCTATTTGTTCTGGTTGACCGTTGACTTTTATATAACACGACTCTAATACGATATGAAAGAGGTTATGATTGATAATTTCTTTAACAAAAATACAAAAATAATACTACATTATTAATAAAGGGTGATTTTAAAGGCATCCCAAGAATTATTTTAAAATACATATATTTTCTACTCAATAATTTCAACACAAATTCTCACACATTTTCTTCCTCTATCCACTACACTCCAAAATTTCCCTTTCTCAACCTCACTCCACCCAACATCTTTATCTCCATTACTCCAACATTCACCAATAATAAGAATTTTTTTACCCAATGGCTTTGATTGCATTTGGTCCCCACACCAACAATCATTAAGTTTAGTCCCCACACCAACAATCTTCACCAACATTCATAAAGTTTGTTCCCACAATAATTAGGGTTTGTTATTTAAACATTCAACTAACAATAGAAGGTGGTGCTACTGAGTTTGGGACCACAAAAGGCAATGAAACCACCCCAAATAACTATTATGAGGTAATTTTTGGGTCTCATTCATATAAATATTTGTTTGTTCTTAAGGATTAAAGAAATGTAAAATGGCAAAAAATCGAACAGTGGTTCAGGATCTGGGCTCGAGCTAGAGGCCAAACTCAGGGTTAACGTCCCGAACCAATGTCTTATTTTTTTTAAAATAAAGTTGGTTTGGTATTTTTATGGCGTCATGTGATACTTATCTCAACACTTTCACCCCGAAACACCTCCATACTTTAATGGCTTGCTTAGTGATGAACATCCCGAATCTGAGTACTTTTCACGGCATGTTCCTGCCGAGTTGTCTTATTTTATTTGTAACTTTCCTGCTTAATTGCTTAATTAATTTTAACCTTTATGATTCATTTGATTATTGTTATGATTCCTTAAGTATAATTCGTTTCATTATGTGTATAACATAATTATATTTTTTATTTATGTAGGATGTCTTCATGGATTTCAACTCCGTATTATTTGACGAAGCGTTAGCCAATGTCGATATACTTGACAACGGGGTTGATGGCTCCTTAGGAGTCGATGTCAGTGCCACTTCCTTTATGGACCACATATTTTTATCACTCATAATAATTGTAGCTTTTTAAAGTGGGTTGTAATGTATTGATTATTTGTATTATTTATTCTCGGGTATTTCCCACCCATCAAGCGTTGGTCACTTGGGCTCAAGTATAAGCCCGATTAGTTAAAACTGTAATTGTGATCAACAATTCTGACGCACCTTCGGCAACGCATAAGGGACGTCTACATATGGGATGTGAGAGAGGAGGGGAGTATCGTGATCATCAAGCGAAAAATGTTAAGAAGGAAACAAGTACTCAGGGTGAAAAAATAAGAAGAAGGACACGATAACTAGGAAGTGCAATTGTTCAAATTTGTTGAAGGGAATTCCACTTGACAACGGGCAGTGGATGTTATCGGTTGTAAATGTAGTTCACAACCACCAATTGGTGGAATCATTAATTGGCTATTCAAACGTTGGCCATCTTACTTCAAAAGAAATAACCATTATCGAAGAGATGTCGTTGGGTGGAGTAAAGCCAGTCGCCATTCTAACGACAATAAAGTGTCATAATGCTAGTAATGTTTCAACAATGAAAACAATATACATAGCTAAAGGGAAATTAAGGATTAGCGAAACAGAGGATAGAACGGCGATGAAACAGTTAATGACGTTGTTTGGTGATAAAAACTATGTATATTGGTAAATAACGAATGAGTCTACGATGGAGGTGGAAGACATTTTTTGGGCTCATCCAAAGTCTATCCAATTAGCAAAGTGTTTATGAAGGAGTTTGAGGATTCCTTGCAGAAATTAAAGCACTCGCACAATCTTCACATTTTGCATCAGCTAATTGGTCGGGTTTCGCACTATGTCATTAACCTAATTCTCGAGGAGCTGAAAATGTGTGACAATGTTGACATGGATTTTAAATCATGCCTACATATGGTACGCAATGTCTACAATGAAGGGTTGGGATATACTTTGTGGGGATGTGGGTGGAAATTGGCACAGATTAACAATAGTACCGAAGTTAGTGAAGTACCACGTGGTTGATTATGAGCCGAAAATGATACTATTTAAACAGAGGTGGGAAAGGTCAACTCTAGATGAGCAAAGGGCAATGTTACAGAAACTGAAGGACGTAGGTGTGATACTCCACCCAATTAAATGTCGGGTGATCAACCCTTTATTAAATTAAAATAGAATATCCATTCTTAGCATCATTGTTGAAAACTGTTAATTACTAATCACCTACATTAGCTAATTAAGTTGGTGTCAAATTTTGATCTTTTAAATTAACATGAAATGATCTGAAATAAATAAGTAAATAAACCACATTCACCATTCCAATTGACCAACATAATAAATAACTTAATTAAATAAGATATGAATGGAATAAAAATTCCAGTCTAGAACTTTAATATAATAATCCATATATAAAACTGAATCCATCAACTGAAAATAAATGAAGTATAATGTCTCTGGAAATAAATTCTAGTAGAAGATGGGCAACATGATGGACTGAGATAAATAAAATGATGCATATGATCTGAAAGGAATGGAGGCGTCTACTATTGAAGTTCGACAATTGTCCACAGCAACGGTAGCACGTAATAGGAGAATGAACTCCTAAGTTGGGCGTCCCTGTGGCTGGGCACCTAAAATGCTTTTTCTACAAAATAGATTTGGAAAACGGATCAGAGCGTGAGTAAAATAGTTTAAAAATATTTGCAAGTATTTAAAATGCATAATCAACAGGTATTATGTACATGTTACTTTAACGTGCTCACACTCGAGGTCCTCACCCCTCAACTATTATGCACGCCAAACGTATTATACTAACCCGTACTAGTTATGCTACCATGCTTAACTAGTTCAATTCCATTATCTTACTGCACAAAATAATACGTAACACCCACTCATATTACACATACAATACATTATTGGTTTGTTTTTCTATCATTTAAATCAATTTAGGGTTCACCAAATAGATGTTGAGTTTTTACATTCTTAGGTTATTTTAGACATTGCTATCTTTCTCATCTACTAAGCACACACAATAGGATAAACCACAAGTATATATATTTATCACTCCATCTATATATATACTAATTCAACACCCTTAGGATGAGACCTGCGATGCATGCATACTCTGCTACCAAGTCTCGGTGCATCGTGTACTAAATAAAGGATGATCGGTTAGGAATCACTCTCGAACCAAATATGAAATTCACACGTAAATGGAGGAGAACATAATTCTAGGCCTTTGGGCTATACACATACCTACGCACACAAATGATCGGGCACACCCTCGTTCACACAAGCAGTGCTCAGAGGTACAAGTTAAAATCCCCATCAATGGCTCATCAGGATAAGACTGTCCACAATGCGAAACCTCCTATGATAGCAAGCAGCGTAGGTATGTTCATTACACATATTAAATCAAGCATTAGGTATTCGCACAACCTATGTATATGAATTCAGTATAGTTACACACATGACCCATAATATACCCCATATATAATCTATATGACTCTTGAATAGCCTACGTATTATTAATATACCGTTATACCTCTTGTCGTGTATGCCCAAGTGTTTCTCACTACTCGAAAGATTACTAATTTTTCCTTTAAGTCAATTTAGTAGCCATCTCATTCATTCCCTACGGTCTAGGAAACAGTTTCCCCCAAATTCCCATGACACGATATCATTATCCGAATTAGGTTTTCATTTCTCAAGTATGCCTAATTTATCTTAGCCCTTAAGTTCCTCCCATGTGACTAAGTCTAAAACCCAATAATGGCCTACTGGTATTTTAAAATAACTCTCTTTATATTTAAAATTATCTCAAAAGTTAATTCGATCGTCTCTCGCGAGTTCTAAACAAAAAAGGAAAATTAGAAAATTCTGGAAAATCGAATCGATTCGGCCTTGGTCCGAATCGATACGCTTTTCGAATTGATTCGGCCAAGGAGCCGAATCGATTTGCTCGAACATATCTTGTCTTCTTCAATGGAAACAGTTATGGGAGTCACCATTTTTAATCTCTAAACCTCCATGATTCGATCCCATTCACCCAACCAAGGATACAAAATATTATACCAACTGTTATACATGATTTCTAACGTTTATTAATCATCAAATCATCAAAGAACATCGATTAATTTGAATTAATTCAAGATTAACCTCTAAAAAACCTAGTTCACCATTTTTCATCAAGAACTTCTATAGAACTAAGATGTCTTCACATTTTGATTATCAGTAGTTCATCAAATTCGTCTTCTTACATAAGGGATTCAAACCTGACATTAATTCAACTTAAGACATGATTTAATTCTCTCAATTTTGTCATCAACATTCATATAATCGACATAATAAACATCCAACTCTAACATGGATATTATATTTATAGTGAATTCAGCAAGATAAGTACTTGTCTCTAGTTGTAAGTCTGAATCTTTGTAGATGGGTCGTATGGTGGTGTTCTTCTCCTTTCGATCTACGCGATGGTGGTGGTAGTGGTGTAAAATGATGTAGAAAGGTCGGAGGACTCCCTCAGAACTCTCATTCTTCCTCCCCTGATAGCCTCTCTTAGTTTTTTTCTGGTAACCCTATCCTCAAGACATAATCTGATTTACACTAATAAAATTCGTAAGTCTATTTTACTCAAAAATTTAAAAGACAAAAATACCCCTCCGGGGTATTAATTTGGCCTAAAATGTCTAGAGACCCAAACTAAACCCTCGAGTACACTTTTATAACTATCTCCACCCTTCCGGACACATTGGCGCACTCAAAATGACCATATAGAATACAAAAATTAAACTTATATTTTATCACAAATTAAGTCTCGACACGACTGACACGCGCATCCCGACTAAATTTACCATAACTGTCGTATTTTTCTCTCACGATAATTATAATATTTTCTTATCATTATTATTACTCATTCACTAAGTAATATTCGATATAAATAACTATTAAACTTTATATCGCTAATTAATATTTATTTTATCGGATTAATTTCCAAATATAATTTAATTAATTCCCAATACAAAAATCAATAAAATTACGGGGTGTTACATAATTCCCCCTAATAACGGAATTTCGTCCCGAAATTCAGAAAAAAGAAAATACCTCATATGAACAACTCTGGATAATTTTTACGCATCTCATTCTCTCACTCCTAAGTGGACTCACCGGCATTAAGATTCCCCCACTGAACTCGCACAAGTGGAACTACCTTCGACCTTAGTCCTCTCTTGCTATGGTCTAAGATAGCCATCGGCCTCTCCTCATATGAAATATCGGGCTGCAAAAAAATATCCTCCAAAGCAATGTGAGTTTGGGCCAAATCACCCAGGAGATATCGCCTCAGTAAAGAAATATGAAAGACATCATGAATCTGATGCAGGTGCTCAGGCAACCCAATTCTGTATGCAACTGGCCCAATCAGCTCGATGAAGGGAATGGTCCCACGCATATCGATGCCAACTTCCCTTTATTCTCGAGCCTCACTATCCCTTTCATAGGAGATACACATAACAGCACCTGATCCGCCACATTAAACTCCAGGAAGTACCGCTTAGCATTCGCATAACTCTTCTATCGATCCTGGGTTATCCGTATATCACTCTTAATCAACTTAATCTTGGCTAACGTATCATGAATTAACTATGGCCCGAGAAGCTTGTTATCCCCCATATCCAACCAACAAGCAGGTGAACGACAAGGTCTACCGTAAAACACCTCGAATGGTGCCATGTCAATCGTGAATTAGTAGGAGTTATTATACACTAACTCCACTAGTGGAAGATACTTCCCCCAACCTCCTTTAAAATTGAGGATACACATCTATAACATATCTTTCAAAATATGATTAGACCTCTCCATCTGACCATCCATCAATGGGTGATAATCCGTACTCAGCCTCAACTTGGTACCCATGGCCTCCTGAAAACTCTCCCAAAATTGAGATATGAAAGTCTTGTCCCTATCAAACATAATGTCTAATGGCACCCCATGCAATCTCACAATCTCAGTAATAAAAATTGTGGCATATATCCTGTAGTGTAACCAATTCGAACTGAAAAGAAGTGAGATACCTTAGTCAGACAATCCACTATCACCCATATGGAATCGCGACCTCTCTGTGAAGTAGGTAACCCAGTAATAAAATCCATGGAAATGCTCTCCCATTTTTACATCGCGATGTCTAACAGCTATAAAACCCTTGTCGGCTGTTGATGGTCCACTTTCACTAACTTATAAGTGATACACCTCAAAGCAAACTCGGTAATATCCTTCTTCTTCCCACTCCACCAGCAGTTCCGTCTCATGTCTTGGTACATTTTACCCCTCTATGATGTACCGCAAAATGTGACCCAAGTAACTTTGTCATCACTGCATGTCGTAAATCTCCCCTACAGGGACAATTAATCTCTCGTTAAATTGTAAACCTCCCTCTAAACTAACGGAGTATGACTCGGCTCCCCCAGCTAAGAGTTGTCTAATTCGCTCCTGATAAAACAGATCCACTACATGTGTCGGTACCACCCTCGTTACAATCTGAGGGGTGACAATCATAACTGACATAAATAATAGGGATACTGAATCCTGATGTCCCAACTGCTTCCATTTCTCCTTCCACACTTCAGCTACATCCCGACTGGCCTGTGGCTCAATGCGTTTGGTACCATGTTAGCCTTTTTTGGGTGATACTGGATGTCAAACTAATAATCTTTCACAAATTCAAGCCACCTGTGCTGATGCAAATTCAGCTGTCTCTGAGTGAACAACTACTGCAGTGACTTACAATCTATGAATATGCGAAATCTCTCCCGCAACAAATAGTGTCTCCAAATACGAAATGCAAACACGACTGTCACTAACTCCAAGTCGTAGGTGGGGTAATTCCTCTCATGAGGCTTAAGCTTACGGGAAGCATACGTTATAGCCTGATCCTCTTGCTGTAACACACCAGCAAGTCCATTTAAGGATGCGTTAGTGAAAACAATCCACTCTACTCCTACCCTGGGAAGTGCGAGTACGGGTGCTGAAGTCAACTTGTCCTTCAGCTCATCAAAATCCAATTGACAAGTGTCATCCCAAAAAATGGTACGCCTTTGCGATTCAGATTAGTCAATGGACCCGCAATCTTCAAAAATATCATGATAAATATTTTTTTGGTACATGGCTAACCCCAAGTGTAACACCCCGTATTTTTGTGATATTTATTTTATGGGATTAATTAAATTAAATGCGTATTAATTGGAAATTAATCCGGATTAAAAATACTAGCGAGATGCGAGTTGGTATTTGATTATATGTGCATATATGATTATATATGAATATTGAATTATGAAATTTGTCGTGAGATTGAAATACGGCAATTTGGAAATTTTGTTGAGACGCGTGTGACAGTCGCGTCGGGGAAATATTTTTAATTAAAAAGTGAATTTTAGTTCTATTAACCGTATGGTCGTTTTGAGTGCACCAACGCGTCCGAAAGGGTCGAAATAGTCAGAAAACACTAGCCGGGGGTTTGGTTTGGGTCCCGGGGCATTTTTAGGCCATACCGGCAACGTATAAGGGTAGTTTGGTAATTTTGAATTTTGGGGAATTAAAACCTACGAAAATTGGGAATTAATATCTGATTTGGCATTAACCCACTAAGCCCACTAATACCCAAATAGGCTACGGAAGTTATTGAAACTTGTTCCAAAAGAATTTCTAAAGCACAAACCCTAGCCACCATTAACTTTGGAGAAGAAAGCTTGTAGAGAGAGAGGAGAGGAGAAATCTGCAGAGAGAGAGAGAACCATCCATCAATTCGTCATCAAAATCAGAGATTCAAATAAGGCAAGTGGTTTAATTTCAATTAATTTCAAAGAATTCTTCTTCCATGCGTAGGAATCTGTTCTAATCATACTTGGTTGGGAATTAGATGAAAAACCCATTAAATTGGAAATAGAAATTACATTCTTGATGAGGAAATTGCATGTAGATTTGTAGTTGATGATTATTCTGATGATATTACAATTAGTATGAAACCAAAAATGGATTTAATTAGGCTCCTTGATGATTTATAAATTCTAGGGTTCATGTGTTTGAAATTGGGAAAAATATGTAGAGATCTGATATTTGAATGATGTTAGGATGAATTAACACCCCCAAACATGTTAATATGTGACCTAAGGATGTTTAGGGATGATTAGGAACCTTAAAAAATCGTTGGAGTAATGTTTGGATGAGATTTTAGGTGTAGAGAGATGGGAAAAACGAAAATAAGAAATCTGGGCTCGAATCTGGTCACTCGTTAGAAGACCTGCCCAGGTCGTTCGAACGAACTCGTTCGAACGAGCTTCTAACGAGTTGACCATTGACTTCTAACGAGGGTGAAGTTCGTTCGATAACTTCGTTCGAACGAGACCTCGTTAGATAGGCCAGTTCGTTCTAACGAACTCTTGTTTGAACAGCCTCATTTGAACGAGACTTCGAACGAGTTGACAGTTTAGGCTTTTTAGCCTGTTTTGATCCCAAGTGTCCCGTAACCTCGTGTATAGGTAGAGATAGCTTTCCCGTGATGATTAATTGATATATTTGGGATGTTTGGGATATAATGAGGAGTCAAACCTAGAAGTGTAGTTTGAACCTAAGGGAATATAGGAATTAGGACGTGAGAGTCTATTACGATGTGCGAACTATTGACGGCCTAATTTATTATATTAACCGGGGAACATATAAAGTGTGTAGTATTATATGTCGGTACGAGAATGAGAAGTACACCATCAATATATATTATGGTGATTACTAAGATGTGTGAATACTTAGTATATGTATTGATTTTATGTGTATGACATACCTACCATACTTGCTATCACGGGAGGTTTGCGTTCGCTTAGGGCCCTCGAATCCTTGTGTTGCCCGGATTTAGACTGGTTACCTCGATGAACATAGGTCAGAGAAGGACTTATTGGGATGTTAATAAGTCTACTGATCGTTGGAGCGCAGGTATGTGCGTGACCCATGTGATGTGACTGTGTTCGCCTCCATTATTTGTGATGTTGTTATCTGTGAACTATTCCTGAGAGATTCGGAATATGTGATCCTTATGTACGTGATGTACCGGGATGGATAGCAGAGTATGTGTGCACCGCAGCTAGTCTCGGGGTTCTTATATTGTATATCTATGACGTGAATAATATTCACTTAATTAATGGGAACTTTCATGTTGTTATTGTGAACATAATTATGGTAAGGTAGTGAGAGAACATAACGGGTTAACTGATAGTGAATTATGTTACTAATTGAGAATCTAAGTTTAAGTGAAGCCTCTATTTATTTGATAACGCTAAAATGTAATATGGGGATCGAGTAGTAAGGGGTGGAACTTATTACAGTTTGTTTAGATGTGTATGTCATGTATATTGGTACGGTACGTTAGGAGTGCACATGTAGTCGAGGTGAGAATTTCATGTGAGTGCACGTCCTAACTGATCGAGGTGAGAAAAGTAGCGCGTGTAAAGACGCTAATCGTTGTTTTCGTTTTGCCAACTCAATACAAAAACCTAAGTTACTACTACACTTGCGAGGCAAGCACAGCGGTAAGTCGGGTATCGAGAATCCACAGGGACAAGTTGTTAGAATTTATAGGATTTAATACTCCTAAAATAAAAGTGTAAAAGATGATTACAAACTAAAAGGAAAAGTTAATCTAGGCAATGTGTTGAAACTAGATTATGAAAGCGAGTAAAACTATAGGTTGCGTCGAATATCCCTCACCCGAGTTAATTAGTATAAAATGGTCACATGGGTCAACGAGTTATTACAAATGCATCTCGTTTCGACAGTTAATTAAATCAAGGGTTGTTACGCCCTAAATCGTCATAAAAGCCTAATAAGATTTTGGCGTTAACAAATATCCCGAAAATTACGCGCGAAAGGTCGTAAGCACGGGACATACATGATATGCCCCATCACATCTCCTAGGCGTAATAACTAGGACAACACACTCGAAATAGAACCGTAAACTCCATCACCAAAGCAAAGCAACGCGTCAACCCGAGTGAGTTCAATTCAAACACAACCTAATTTAAGTTACCTAGAAAGCATGTTAAAAACGCGATAAATGGAAAGCGGTAAATAAATGCGGTAAAATTACACTACAAAGCAAGTAATCAAAGCATGTAAATAAAGCATGTAAACCTAAATTAGAAAGCTTGTAAATTAACTAGAAAGCAAGAAATGAAGAAATACAAACTATATTAATGGAGAGGATGATGAATAGTCAATCTTATAACCAATTAGTGTGTCAATCCAAGAGAGGAAGAAGAAGAACCAAGCAAAAACCCTCCAACCCTAACTAAACTAAGCTAAAATCGTATAAGGGCTGGTCTCCCTGTTATTACAACAAAAAATGGCTTATATAGTAAGTTGGATTAAAAGAAAAGAAGAAAGAAAAGAAAAGAAAAATATCTGCAGAAAACAGGGGATCGATCGATCGACCCCTTTGGTCGATCGATCGATCAAGGGAAAAATTCGACAATCCTGAAAGGTCGATCGATCGACCATAATCGTCGATCGATCGATCAAGCAGGGCAGAATAATGCAGCAGCAGCCCCTGCTTCTTTTCTTCTTCTTCTCCTTCTCCTCTTTTGCTTTCTTGTATTTCCTCCGCAAGAAACGCCATAACTTCTTCGTTATGTATCAGAATCGCACACCGTTCACGGCCACGCGAAGCTAGCGAGGAGGGCTACAACTTTCGTGAAATGTCGGGCCAGGTACCCAAGCTGTGAAAAGACTAAAATGCCCCCGAGAGTGCGATAGTGTACGAAAATCGAGCGGAATGCATCCGAACTTCATACTAAGCATCCAAATACCAACAAAAGCTCAATTAACCCCTGCAAAACATGTTAACATAGAAATCCGAGGGTTGTCTGGTTAACGAGCATAAATATAGGGATTAAGATACCCGAGGGGGCTAATAACGTGTAGGTTAACGGGTGACATACGCAATATTTGCGGCGTATCACACCCCCTAACTTACACATTGCTAGTCCCTAGCAATGAAATAGGAAACAACAAGAACTACAAGCAAACCAAAAGCAGGAGAAGTACAAAAGTATGGTATAAAAGCGATAAAAAGATAAGGCCACTTTCGCGGGCGATACGATTGCATTTAGCGTATGCAATAAGCCGTTAAACCCCTAGGTTACCCTAGTGGACGAGTGTCGTCTCGTGAGGGTTTTCAGAGATGGTACCCACAAACATCACATGGTTTCCTCAAAATATGCCCAACACAACATGCAACAAGACCAACAATGGCAAAAAGGATTTTATACGCATTATTAGCAAAGTGAATGAATTCACACAAAAGTCCAAATCATTAACATTATAGAATGCACCTCATAGAATTGAAACCTTAAAATGTGGGAGGGGAGTGAGCAAATGCAAAGTGTAATTTGGCAAAAACTTAAATAAACCGGATAAACATAAAGGCAAGCATACATTCAATCCTCACGGGCATTACACTCATCAAGCGAATTCACTCGAAACAGGGAGGTAACACACGGAACATGCGGGCTAAAGAGTAAATGTAAATGGAAACTAGGTCGCACACATGTCATAGAAGAAGAACGCTATATAAAATGAAAAACTGTAATCTCAATGAAAGCATACCACTCACTAAAAGAGGCGAAATGCATTTTCATAGATTATCACAACTATTATGACTTTTAAATTACATGCACCTAAGATCACATAGGACTTTAATAGGGTTATAATGTAGGTATGGCTAAGGTACGAATCGAAGGAATATATGTACGAATTCAAAGTGTTCGGAATGAAAACTCGGGATAATGGGATACTGCGGCAATATCAAAATTGGAAAACAAGTTCCAAAAAGGCATTAGATATATCATCGGGGAGAGTAATCAAATCTTATTGAACTATATACAACATATACAAACTTCTCTTTCCTTTTCTTTTCTTCTTTTTCTCATTTTCACTTTTGTTTTCTTTTGCTTTTTGCTTTCTCTTTTTCTTCACTTTTTTCACTACTTTCTTTTCTTTACTTATCAAACTCTCATATGCCTAAATTGCAACCGAAATCATAACAACAACATTCAATCCCAAGTAACATTCCAAACAAAGGTATGGAAAGTGTATATATGGGCTAAAACTCCAATTTAGAGTTAGTTATGGTAATGGGGCTATGAAACGAAAGGCTAATATTTAGGCTCAAAGGGGTTAACGAGGGTAAACATATAAGGGTGAGGTCAAGGCTAATATGGGTGATATATCAAAGAGGGCCTATGATCATTTCACAAAGTTTACGCAATTCTCGAATCAAAATAATATATGAAAATCATGATCAAGTAACACATTTCAAGTATGAACTCAATTAATGAACGGTCAAATGAAAGAATAGTGAGATTAACAACGAATTCAACGTTTTCAATGAGAAAAGAATAGTGTATACACTCACAAACGACGAAAGGTACAAAGCTTACTCGGTGTAAGTATATACAATGCAACAAAAGATTACCGAGTTATAAAAATCTTAAACCAAATCAATATAACAATAAAAATGCATGTGCTCATGGGATTAAAGTTTAATTCATGAAGTTATTCATAATATCAATAAGTGAGACTAAAGTCTAATAACTTCTAAAATCGAGAACATGCATCATTGGGTTGTCAATTGGATCGGGCAATTATTGAAATTTATCACCGGAAACAAAGGCAAAATGCCCAAAAAAAAGGAGAAAAAAGAAAGAAAATCTTTTTGAAATTTTTGAATTTTTCTAAAAAAAGCATACTAAGTAACTAACATGTGAGCAAAAACATGGACTAAAATAAGAAATGGGTAGAATATCCCACACCCCCTAACTTAAAACTTGACATTGTCCTCAATGTAAATTAAGAACCAAGTCAAAGAGAGGAAAAGAGCGATATTACCCAAAATTGGAGCGATCCCCATAAGAACAAGTCCAAAGAATCTACCAAACAAGTTAGTACCGAGCATAGAAAAAACAAATAACAAAGAGTTAACTAATTACACTAAACTAAAATTAAAAAGGAAAGAAAAAATAAAAAGCTAACTATATACAACCTACTATTTAGACTCCACACTAACTATACACTAGAAGTCCAAATAGCTGAGGGTCCACCATAAGAACGATTTGACTTTGGAGGATAACCGGTGTACCCTCACATACAAGCATGCCCTCCGAAAAATATGAATTCCGTTTGAACAACGGAAGGCATGTGTAAGGCGGAAGAAATGAACCATCGCCAATTAAAAGTTTTGGTGGGACGATGGGGGGTTTGGATTGAACGGGTGACAAAAATAAGTGGGGACTGAGAAAAGCTGAATATCCTCCCAAGGATTTTGAAGTTGGAATGGGAGGCGGCGCACACAAAGGTAAAGATGCGATCGTGGAGGGCGACTCGAGCAAGTACTCCTCATCGGCGATAGGGTTTAAAACATTAAAGTTCGAAACCGAATCATCGGGTACTTGTTCCGGTGGGGTAATACAGAATGAAAATGGGGATGAAATAAATTCAAACTCATGAGATGAATCATCATCGCATGAAGTTGGAATTTCAAAGGAAATAATATCATTTTCAATGAAATGTTCTTCTTTGGGAGCCAAAGAAGAAATCATTTCATTGCAAATATATATTACATCATTTTCATCCTCACTTTCAATATCTATTACGAGATGGGCAAAGTCTAGAATGGCTTGTTCCAAAGTAGGTACAAGTACCTCATTTGGTTCAAAACATTCCTCGACTTCAAAAGTCTCGGAAGAAAAATCGTCGTCGGACTCAAATAATAAATCCAACTCATGTTCCCACGAACGATTTTCTTCCCGATAGCGGTTTTCAATTTTCTCATTTTCATACATACGCAAGCCCTCACCGAATGTCATAGGTCGAGGTGCGGATGCATTAGAATGGGAACTTTGAAAATTACCATCGGACTTAAACGAAAACTCATTATTATAGGAATTTTGAAAACTATTGCAATTCGTTTCAAAATTCCTATTATAAGGAGGTAAAGGCCCAAAATCATTATCATTATCATCATCATCAAAATTCCAATAACCTAAATTTTGACTTTCGTTATACTCGCCCAAAGTAATATTTGAATTTGCAAATTTTTGGGATTCTAAGTATTCACCGAAAGTCATAGGTTTGCGAGAATTTTGAGAATTATAACAAGGATTACCGAAAGAATTGGAATAAGACATGCTTACCCCAAAAATGGCTCAAGTGGCGAATTCCACAAAGTAGGTGCGCGCGGAAAGAATTCGAGCGTTTCTAAGTGCTCAAATGTGGAAGTCCTGCAAAATATTAGCAAATAATACAAATAGAAAGAAAATACTATGAAATACTAAATCAAATAAAGTCTAAAACGAACTCATCCCCGGCAACGGCGCCATTTTGATCGAAGTGCGAAAAGTAGCGCGTGTAAAGACGCTAATCGTTGTTTTCGTTTCGCCAACTCAATACAAAAACCTAAGTTACTACTACACTTGCGAGGCAAGCATAGCGGTAAGTCGAGTATCGAGAATCCACAGGGACAAGTTGTTAGAATTTATAGGATTTAATACTCCTAAAATAAAAGTGTAAAAGATGATTACAAACTAAAAGGAAAAGTTAATCTAGGCAATGTGTTGAAACTAGATTATGAAAGCGAGTAAAACTATAGGTTGCGTCGAATATCCCTCACCCGAGTTAATTAGTATAAAATGGTCACATGGATCGACGAGTTATTACAAATGCATCTCGTTTCGACAGTTAATTAAATCAAGGGTTGTTACGCCCTAAATCATCATAAAAGCCTAATAAGATTTTGGCGTTAACAAATATCCCGAAAATTACGCGCGAAAGGTCGTAAGCACGGGACATACATGATATGCCCCGTCAAATCTCCTAGGCGTAATAACTAGGACAACACACTCGAAATAGACCCGTAAACTCCATCACCAAAGCAAAGCAACGCGTCAACCCGAGTGAGTTCAATTCAAACACAACCTAATTTAAGTTACCTAGAAAGCATGTTAAAAACGCGATAAATGGAAAGCGGTAAATAAATGCGGTAAAATTACACTACAAAGCAAGTAATCAAAGCATGTAAATAAAGCATGTAAACCTAAATTAGAAAGCTTGTAAATTAACT
Source organism: Sambucus nigra (assembly GCA_949130495.1). NCBI lineage: Eukaryota > Viridiplantae > Streptophyta > Magnoliopsida > Dipsacales > Adoxaceae > Sambucus > Sambucus nigra. The sequence goes on along the minus strand of OX422219.1, from coordinate 15,457,470 downwards.
AGAAAGCAAGAAATGAAGAAATACAAACTATATTAATGGAGAGGATGATGAATAGTCAATCTTATAACCAATTAGTGTGTCAATCCAAGAGAGGAAGAAGAAGAACCAAGCAAAAACCCTCCAACCCTAACTAAACTAAGCTAAAATCGTATAAGGGCTGGTCTCCCTGTTATTACAACAAAAAATGGCTTATATAGTAAGTTGGATTAAAAGAAAAGAAGAAAGAAAAGAAAAGAAAAATATCTGCAGAAAACAGGGGATCGATCGATCGACCCCTTTGGTCGATCGATCGATCAAGGGAAAAATTCGACAATCCTGAAAGGTCGATCGATCGACCATAATCGTCGATCGATCGATCAAGCATGGCAGAATAATGCAGCAGCAGCCCCTGCTTCTTTTCTTCTTCTTCTCCTTCTCCTCTTTTGCTTTCTTGTATTTCCTCCGCAAGAAACGCCATAACTTCTTCGTTATGTATAGGAATCGTGCACCGTTCATGGCCACGCGAAGCTAGCGAGGAGGGCTACAACTTTCGTGAAATGTCGGGCCAGGTACCCAAGCTGTGAAAAGACTAAAATGCCCCCGAGCGTGCGATAGTGTACGGAAATCGAGCGGAATGCATCCGAACTTCATATTAAGCATCCAAATACCTGCAAAATCTCAATTAACCCCTGCAAAACATGTTAACATAGAAATCCGAGGGTTGTCTGGTTAACGAGCATAAATATAGGGATTAAGATACCCGAGGGGGCTAATAACGCGTAGGTTAACGGGTGACATACGCAATATTTGCGGCGTATCACTAACATGTATTTTGCATTTAATGTTTTAATGTTATTAAAACACTTGCTGTTTTCAAAATGATTTCCACTTTTGGGCTCTTACCCATTTGCTTTCAAATCTATTTTTGTAAAAACCATTTTAGGTGCCCAGCCACAAGGACACCATGCTTAGGATTCTCATTCAGGTGTCGAGCTGTAGCTGTTTGTGGAAGTTACAGGACTTTGCTTGTAGACGTTTCATCTATCTTGACTCAATATTCTTCAGTTATCAGTTGTAGGGCATGTCGCCCATTTCTTTTAGAGACATTTCATTTATTTCAGTTATTCAGACTTTTGGCATGTAATTATTCAGGATTTAGACTTGTCTTATATTTTTAGTTGTGGGACTGTTGTGAGGAGTGTTTCCTCCGAACTTATTATTATTAATTGTTGGTTACTTCATTACTTCGTTATGGTGAATGGATTATGTTGTTCTTCCATTATTCTTTTATTGCATGTTAATCAGACTTAACTTAAAATTTGGCACTTACTTTTTAAATACTAGGTGGTTAGTAATTATTAAAATGTTTTCGACAGTGATGCTATTAACTGAACCAACTTGGCATTTTGAATTAATTTAATAAAGGAGTAGCTACCCGGTATTTAATTAGTCGGGGTGTCACAGGTAGTATCAGAGCATCAGGTTCTAGTGTCCTTTAGGATCTGAACGGCTTATTATGTTTCCGCTGAGCTTTCTTTGATGTAGAGCCCTATACTTTAGGACTGTTGTATTCTTTTGTATATTCTACGTTCTTCAGCTATTTTAAGTTTATAACTGCGAACTTATAAACTTCATTCTTATTTCAGATGCCTCCACGACGTGAACGAAGGGTTCCCAGGGATGCGACGCCAGAACCACAGCCCGCACCAGCTCAGGGCATGATGAATGCCGCCGAGGTTGCAGCCATTGTGGCCCAGGTGGAAAATGCCGCACTAGCAGTAGTTCAGCAAGCACCACCTCAGGCGCCGATAGCCGCACCAGTTCAGGCTCATGCATTCCCGTCTGCTTGGGAACGTGTACGTGATGCTTTTCAGAAAGCACACCCCCCGGAGTTCCCAGGTAGCTCCGATGTGGTAGTTTCGAGTCAGTGGAGGAAGGACATACAGCGACACCTGAGGATGTATGAGTGCACGGATGTCCAGAAGTAGATACTAGCTACCTTTAAGCTAGTGGGGTCTGCACTGCAGTGGTGGGAGTCTATTACCACCGTAGAGGAGAGGGATACTCTCACTATTCAGGAGTTTTGGGTGCGGTTTGACCGCAAGTACTTTCCGTCGGCTGTTCACACAGAGATGAGGAGGAAGTTCATGAGCCTCAAGCAGGAGGGTAAGACTGTGGTCGAGTATGAGGCCGAATTCACTGATCTTCTGAACATTATTCCGGATGAGATACCGACGGAGGAAAATAAGATACAGAAATTTATGGACGGGTTGACATGGAGGATTCGTCAGCACTTGTTAAGAAACCTCTCGTTAGCTACTTATTCTGATGTGGTTAACGCTGCATTACTCCATTGCCAGGATCATCGCTTTCATATGACTGAAGGCAAGAGGTCAGGAGAGTCCAGCCATCAGGGCAGGACTGGGGGAAATGGTGCCAGTGGAACACAATCTGTTCAGGGGCAGAGACAGGGTGATCAGGGCTCCCAGCAGGGGGATCACAAGAGGTTCAGGTCAGGAAATTTCAGGCACGGACAGGGAGGTTTCCGGCAGGGCCATTAGGGTCCGAACGGCCATCAGAACCAGCAGGGTCAGAATGGTCAACATCAGATTCAGCAGGGCCAGTGGAGGAACGGTAACGGCCACCAGGGCCGGGGGCAGCAGGGACAGAGAGGGGGAACTTCCCGGGGAAGTGTTTCGTTTGTGGCAAGACTGGCCATAAATGCCAGGACTGTCCTGATAGGGGCAGGGCCCCGCAGCAGCAGCAGGGTGCTCGACATGAGCCACAGAGGCCACTTTTTCCACCAGCCCTCCCAGCTCCAGCCCAGGTGCCAGCTCTTTCAGCCATTCCAGCAGTTCCTGTGCAGCAGGGACATTTACAGTATGGACGTGTCTATAACATCCACCAGGAAGCGGCTCCGCAGGCACCACCCGCTATTGAGGGTACGTTTCCTATCCATGGTACTATGGGTCGGGTTTTGTTTGATACGGGGGCAACACATTGTTTTATAGCTACACATTTTGTGAAAGCCTTAGGGTTGTTAGCTACGGCAGAGAGCACAGTGACGTGTGTAGACTCACCATTGGGGAGTGGGTCACTTATTTTCTTTATATGCCGGGGAGTGGGGGTAGAGATTGGTAGTCTGGTATTACCTGCAGATATGTTGGTATTAGATATGCAAGTTCATGATGTGATTATCGGTATGGATTGGCTCGCAGATTATAGATCCATGATTGATTGCTTCGGTTGGAGCATTATTTTTGCCATTCCGGGGCAAGAGATGTTTGTAGTGGCGATGCCTCGCCCAGAGGGAGGCTCGACCGCTCATTTGTATTACATAGAGGAGGATACCTCTAAGGAGGTTGTGATTCCTTTAGATTCGATCCCAGTTGTCAGGGAGTATTCTGATGTGTTTCAGGAGATACCAAGCCTACCCCCCAGTCGAGAGATAGACTTTATTATAGACTTATTGCCAGATACGAGACCTATAGCACGCGCACCGTACCGTATGGCTCCAGCTGAGATGAGGGAGTTACGGGATCAGATTGAGCAGTTGTTGGGTCAGGGGTTTATTCGGAGGAGTACTTCACCGTGGGGTACCCCTGTGTTGTTCATGAAGAAGAGAGATGGTTCACTGAGATTGTGTGTGGACTACCGAGAGTTGAATAAGGTCACGATACGGAATAAGTATCCGTTGCCTCGAATCGATGACTTATTCGACCAGTTGAGAGGAGCTTCTTTCTTCTCAAAGATTGATTTGAGATCGGGATACCATCAGTTGCGTATCAGGGAAGAGGATGTCTCGAAGACTGCGTTCTTATCGAGATATGGATCTTACGAGTTTCGGGTTATGCCTTTTGGTTTGACTAATGCTCCAGCCGTGTTTATGGATTTGATGAATAGGGTGTTCAGGGATTTCCTATATCAGTTTATCATTGTCTTCATTGATGATATTTTGGTTTACTCCCAGACAGAGGAGGAGCACGCCGAGCATTTGAGGCGAGTTTTGCAGACACTACGTCAGAATGAGTTGTATGCAAAATATGAGAAATGCGGGTTTTGGCTGAAGGAGGTCCAGTTTTTGGGACATATTATTTCCGATCGAGGAATATCCGTTGATCCGGGGAAGGTATCCGCGATGAGGGAGTGGGGACAGCCCACGACACCGACAGAGATCCGTAGTTTCTTGGGCTTAGCAGGTTACTACAGGAGGTTCATTCGGGGATTTTCGAAGATAGCGGGTCCTTTGACATATCTGACTCGTAAGGGTGTGCCATTCATCTGGAGTGATGCCTGTCAGTTGGCATTCGATGAGTTGAAGGATAAGTTGACCTCAGCACCTGTGTTAGCATTGCCGAGACCGGGAGTTGAGTATCTAGTATACACCGATGCATCCTTACAAGGACTTTGAGGTGTATTGCAGTAGGAGAGTCAGGCCATAGCTTATGCTTCCCATAAGCTAAAGCCTCACGAGAAGAATTACCCCACTCATGACTTGGAGTTGGCGGCAGTTGTATTTGCCCTTCGGATATGGAGACATTATCTTTTGGGGGAAAAGTTTCGATTGTTCACAGACCACAAGTCCCTACAGTTCCTATTCATGCAGAAGGAGTTGAATATGCGGCAGCGAAGGTGACTTGAGTTTGTGAAGGACTATCAGTTTGATATCCAGTATCACCCGGGGAAGGCTAACGTGGTGGCAGACGCGTTGAGCCGTAGGCCAGCAGATGAAGTGGCAGAGGTGTGGAAGGCCAAATGGAAAGAATTGGGACACCAGGATACAGTGGCCCGATCATTCATGTCGGTAATGACCGTTACACCTCAGATTGTCACGAAGGTAGTAAGGGCACAGGCAAATGACTCGTTCTGTCAGGAGCAGATAGTTCGATTACTAGCAGAGGGAGCTGAGTCCTATACCGTTAGCTCAGACGGGGGATTACGCTTCAATGGGAGATTAGTAGTTCCGGAAGGGGAGGAATTACGGCATGAGGTGATGGCCGAGTCGCATGGCTCACGGTTCGCGGTACATCCCGGTGGGGACAAAATGTACCAAGACATGAGACGACACTATTGGTGGAGCGGGATGAAGAGAGATATTGCCGAGTTTGTCTCTAAATGCGCCACTTGTCAGCTAGTAAAAGTGGATCATCAGAGATCGGCAGGACTGCTACAGCCGTTGGAGGTCCCGATGTGGATGTGGGAGAGCATATCCATGGACTTTATCATGGGGTTGCCTACGTCACAGAGAGGTCACGACTCCATTTGGGTAATTGTGGACAGGTTGACCAAAGTCTCTCATTTTCTACCCGTAAGGACAGACTACACTGTGGGACAATATGCCCAGCTCTTTATTTCAGAGATAGTGAGACTTCACGGTCTGCCCCTAAATATCGTGTCTGACCGAGATAAGATATTTGTTTCACGGTTTTGGGAGAGTTTTCAGGAGGCCATGGGCACGAAATTGCGGTTAAGTAAGGCGTATCACCCGTAGACCGATGGGCAGACCGAGCGTACAAACCAGATGTTGGAGGACATGCTACGTATGTGCATCATTGATTTTGGGGGTGGATGGGAACAGTATCTTCCACTGGTGGAGTTTGCTTACATTAACTCCTACCAGTTCACCATTGGCATGGCTCCATTTGAGGCATTGTATGGTAGACCGTGTCGTTCCCCAGCATGTTGGTTGGAGGTGGGGGACAACAAACTACTTGGGCCGGAAGTGATTCAGGATACTTCGACGAGGATAGAATTGATTCGGAGTCGCATTCGGGTAGCTCAAGATCGGCAGAAGAGCTATGCTGATGCGAAGAGATTTTTCAGAGAGTTTCAAGTGGGGGACCAGTTTTTGCTCAGAGTATCTCCTATAAAGGGGATTATGCATTTCGGGAAGAAAGGGAAGTTGGCACCGAGATATGTGGGACCATTTCCTATTATTGAGCGGATTGGACCGGTTGCGTATAGGCTTGGATTACCGGAGCGTTTGCATCGGATTCACGATGTATTCCATATTTCCTCGCTAAGGAAATATCTTAGAGATGATTTGGCTCATTCTCACATTTCTTTGGAGGACATCGATCTCCATCTGGATAGCTCCTACGAGGAGGAGCCGATTGCTATTTTGGACCGAAGTGAGCGGAAATTGCGGTCAAAGATAGTTCCGTTAGTGTGTGTTCAGTGGAGACATCATAATGTCGAGGAGTCCACATGGGAGCGCGAGGATGAGATGCGCGAACGTTATCCAGAGTTATTCTTACCAGGTACATTCTAATTCCGAATTTCGGGACGAAATTCAGTTATTAGGGGGGAAGTATGTAACACCCCGTATTTTTGTGATATTTATTTTATGGGATTAATTAAATTAAATGCGTATTAATTGGAAATTAATCCGGATTAAAAATACTAGCGAGATGCGAGTTGGTATTTGATTATATGTGCATATATGATTATATGAATATTGAATTATGAAATTTGTCGTGAGATTGAAAAATGGCAATTTGGAAATTTTGTTGAGACGCGTGTGACAGTCGCGTCGGGGAAATATTTTTAATTAAAAAGTGAATTTTATTTCTATTAACCGTATGGTCGTTTTGAGTGCACCAACGCGTCCGGAAGGGTCGAAATAGTCAGAAAACACTAGCCGGGGGTTTGGTTTGGGTCCCGGGGCATTTTTAGGCCATACCGGCAACGTATAAGGGTAGTTTGGTAATTTTGAATTTTGGGGAATTAAAACCTACGAAAATTGGGAATTAATATCTGATTTGGCATTAACCCACTAAGCCCACTAATACCCAAATAGGCTACGGAAGTTATTGAAACTTGTTCCAAAAGAATTTCTAAAGCACAAACCCTAGCCACCATTAACTTTGGAGAAGAAAGCTTGTAGAGAGAGAGGAGAGGAGAAATCTGCAGAGAGAGAGAGAACCATCCATCAATTCGTCATCAAAATCAGAGATTCAAATAAGGCAAGTGGTTTAATTTTAATTAATTTCAAAGAATGCTTCTTCCATGCGTAGGAATCTGTTCTAATCATACTTGGTTGGGAATTAGATGAAAACCCATTAAATTGGAAATAGAAATTACATTCTTGATGAGGAAATTGCATGTAGATTTGTAGTTGATGATTATTCTGATGATATTACAATTAGTATGAAACCAAAAACGGATTTAATTAGGCTCCTTGATGATTTATAAATTCTAGGGTTCATGTGTTTGAAATTGGGAAAAATATGTAGAGATTTGATATTTGAATGATGTTAGGATGAATTAACACCCCCAAACATGTTAATATGTGACCTAAGGATGTTTAGGGACGATTAGGAACCTTAAACAATCGTTGGAGTAATGTTTGGATGAGATTTTAGGTGTAGAGAGATGGGAAAAATGAAAATAAGAAATCTGGGCTCGAATCTGGTCACTCGTTAGAAGACCTGCCCAGGTCGTTCGAACGAACTCGTTCGAACGAGCTTCTAACGAGTTGACCATTGACTTCTAACGAGGGTGAAGTTCGTTCGATAACTTCGTTCGAACGAGACCTCGTTAGATAGGCCAGTTCGTTCGAACGAACTCTCGTTCGAACAGCCTCGTTCGAACAAGACTTCGAACGAGTTGACAGTTTAGGCTTTTTAGCCTGTTTTGATCCCAAGTGTCCCGTAACCTCGTGTATAGGTAGAGATAGCTTTCCCGTGATGATTAATTGATATATTTGGGATGTTTGGGATATAATGAGGAGTCAAACCTAGAAGTGTAGTTTGAACCTAAGGGAATATAGGAATTAGGACGTGAGAGTCTATTACGATGTGCGAACTATTGGCGGCCTAATTTATTATATTAACCGGGGAACATATAAAGTGTGTAGTATTATATGTCGGTACGAGAATGAGAAGTACACCACCAATATATATTATGGTGATTACTAAGATGTGTGAATACTTAGTATATGTATTGATTTTATGTGTATGACATACCTACCATACTTGCTATCACGGGAGGTTTGCGTTCGCTTAGGGCCCTCTAATCCTTGTGTTGCCCGGATTTAGACTGGTTACCTCGATGAACATAGGTCAAAGAAGGACTTATTGGGATGTTAATAAGTCTGCTGATCGTGGGAGCGCAGGTATGTGCGTGACCCATGTGATGTGACTGTGTTCGCCTCCATTATTTGTGATGTTGTTATCTGTGAACTATTCCTGAGAGATTCGGAATATGTGATCCTTATGTCCGTGATGTACCGGGATGGATAGCAGAGTATGTGTGCACCGCATCTAGTCTCGAGGTGCTTATATTGTATATCTATGACGTGAATAATATGCACTTAATTAATGGGAACTTTCATGTTGTTATTGTGAACATAATTATGGTAAGGTAGTGAGAGAACATAACGGGTTAACTGATAGTGAATTATGTTACTAATTGAGAATCTGAGTTTAAGTGAAGCCTCTATTTATTTGATAATGCTAAAATATAATATGGGGATCGAGTAGTAAGGGGTGGAACTTATTACATGTGGTTAGATGTGTATGTCATGTATATGGGTACGGTACGTTAGGAGTGCACATGTAGTCGAGAGGTGAGAATTTCATGTGAGTGCACGTCCTAACATGTATTTTGCATTTAATGTTTTAATGTTATTAAAACACTTGCTGTTTTCAAAATGATTTCCACTTTCAGGCTCTGACCCATTTGCTTTCAAATCTATTTTTGTAAAAACCATTTTAGGTGCCCAGCCACAAGGACACCATGCTTAGGATTCTCATTCAGGTGACGAGCTGTAGCTGTTTTTGGAAGTTACAGGACTTTGCTTGTAGACGTTTCATCTATCTTGACTCAATATTCTTCAGTTATCAGTTGTAGGGAATGTCGCCCATTTCTTTTAGAGACATTTCATTTATTTCAGTTATTCAGACTTTTGGCATGTAATTATTCAGGATTTAGACTTGTCTTATATTTTTAGTTGTGGGACAATTGTGAGGATTTTTTCCCCCGGACTTATTATTATTAATTGTTGGTTACTTCATTACTTCGTTATGGTGAATGGATTATGTTGTTCTTCCATTATTCTTTTATTGCATGTTAATCAGACTTAACTTAAAATTTGGCACTTACTTTTTAAATACTAGGTGGTTAGTAATTATTAAAATGTTTTCGACAGTGATGCTATTAACTGAACCAACTTGGCATTTTGAATTAAATTAATAAAGGAGTAGCTACCCGGTATTTAATTAGTCGGGGTGTCACAGAAATTGTGCACCTCTATCGATGTCGTGGGCTATCCCCACTCCTTCACCGCTGGCACCTTACTCGGGTCCATCGAAATCCCCAAATTCGAAACGATATGCCCTAAAAATTGAACTTCACGTATCCGGAACCTGCATTTATCAAACTTTGCATACAACTTATGCTCATGCAGTGTCTGTAAGACCCGATGCAAATGCTCGGCATACTCCTCCTCGATCCGAGAATATATCAAAATGTCATCATTAAAGATGACAACAAACTGATCCAAGAACTCTCTAAACACCCTATTCATGAAGTCCGTAAATACAGTTGACGCATTGGTTAGGCCAAATGGCATAACCCAAAACTTTTAGGACCCATATCTCATCAAAAAGGCAGTCTTAGACACATCCTACTCTCGGATGCACAACTGATGATACTCAGATCTCAAATCTATCTAAGAGAAGTAGGTGGATCCTCTCAACTGATCTTATAAGTCATCGATTTGGGGCCAAGGATACTTATTTCGTATCATGACTTTGTTCAGCTCCTAGTAATCCACACATAAGTGTAAAGACCCATATCTCTTCAAAAATAATATTGGGGCACCCTACGATGACCTACTACGATGTATAAAATCATTCCCCAACAGCTGCTCAATCTGATCTCGTAGCTCCCTCATCTCCATATAATCCATACAATACAATGCACAGGCTATTGTTTGAGTGCCTGGTGCTAAATCAGTGAAGAACTCAATCTCTCTACTAAGGGGCAGTCTCAGTATCTCCTCAAACACATCGGCAAACTCACATACGACTCGGATTGTATCAAGGGAAATAACCACCCCCTGAGAGGTATCTTCCTCTATGTATTACAAATGAGTCAACAATCCTCCTTCAAGATGAGGCGTCACCACTAAAAATATCTCCTGGTTAGGGATCGCAAAAAATATACTCCTACTATTGCAGTCAATCATGGCCCTATACTGAGCTAACCAATCCATGCCTATGATGGCGTCGTACTCTGACATATCTAATACAAGCATATCAGCATGTAAAACTAATCTCCCGATATCAATACCCACTCCCCGACAGATAAAGAATATCAACGTCCCATTACCCAATAGCAAATCTACACATGTAACTATATCGTCTGCCGTATCTAACAACCCTGCGTCCCGTGCAGGTCTAGTTACTATGAACAAAAGTGAAGCCCCAGTGTCAAATAAAATGCGCCCAAAAATGCCATGGATAAGAAACGTACACTCAACAATGGGTGGAGTTGCATCCTGGTGGACGTGATACATGCACCCATACTATAATTGCCCCTATTGACGCTGGAGCGACTAGTGCTGCAGGTAATGTTGGTACAAGTAATGCTACTGGGAGGGAGGTGGGGAAGATAGGTCTCTGAGGCTCCTGGCGGCCTCCTTGTTCCTGCTGAACCATGCCCTTATTAGGGCAATCTTGTTGCTTGTGGCTAGTCCTGCCACAAATATAACAGTTGCCTATAAAATTACCTCCCCCGTGGCCCTACTGGCCTCGACCTTACTATCCATTACCACCCCTACCCTATCCCAGTTGGTCCGGATGCAATCGCCCGACTGACCCTGCTGGCCCTGCCTAAATCCACCATATCCTTGTCGATAATCCACAAAATGAAACCTCTTAGCAGCATCCCCCAGGTGGGGACCCTACTCACCCTGCCTCTGCTGACTATCAGTTGGTTGTGCCCCACCGACACTGCTACCCCTAGTCCTGCCATGCTAGCTGGACTCTTCTACTCGTTTGCTCCCCTTAACATTGAATCGGTGGTCCTGACAATGTAAAGGAGAAAATTCAACACCTCAGTGTATGTCTTCAAAGTAGGATTACCCAACAGATACTGTCAGATCCTCCAAGTAAGACCATCCATAAATAATTGTATCCTCTTCTCCTCGGTAGGTACCTTTCCAGGAATGAAGTTAGATAACCTCGTGAATTCTTCCTCATACTCATCAATGGTCTTTCCCTTCTGGGTGAGATCTAATAGTTTCTGCCTCATCTCTGTCTGGATAGCAGATGGGAAATATTTGTGATCAAACCTCTCCCAAAACTCCTGTATCAACATAATGTCTCTCTCCTTCGTGGTGGTAATAGACTACTACCACTGAAGTGACGCCCCAACTAGCTTAAAGGTAGCTAAAATCTACCTTTGAACATCCGTGCACTCGTACATCCTCAAATGTCTATGGATGTCTTTCTTCCACTGGCTAGCAACCACCACATCTGGACTCCCCTAGAACTCGAGAGGGTGTTCCTTCTGAAAGGCATCTCTAACTCACTCCCGAGAATAAGGGAGCACCTGCATCTGAGCTGGGGACACAACCTGGGCTTAGGGTGGTATCTGTTGTACTATAGCCAATGTTGCATTAATCGCCTGGGCAACTATGGCGGTAACCTCTGCAGCATTCATGGTACCCTGGGCTTGAGTTGGCCGAGGCCCTGGCATTGCCTTTGGGGTAGCTCGTGGTTCACGTCGAGGAGGCATCTAAAACGAGAGAGAATTTTCGATTAGTTCATAATTTAACATGTCTTAAAATAGCTGAAGCTACAATTGCGTAATAAAGAATACAATAGTCATAATAATAGGGCTCTATATCAAAGAACACTATGCTGAAAATCGTAGTAAGCCGATAAATCCTAAAGACACTAGAACCTGATGCTCAGATACCATCTGGGACACCCCGCTCAATTAAATATCGGGTGATCAGTCCTTTATTAAATTAAAATAGAATATCCAGTTGGTTCATTCTTAACATCACTGTCAAAAAATGTTAATTACTAATCACCTACATTAGTTAATTAAGTTAGTGTCAAACTTTAATCTTTTAAACTAACATGAAATGATCTGAAATAAATAAGTAAATAAACCACATTCACCATTCCAATTGACCAATATAATAAATAACGAAATAATTTAATCAAATAAGATATGACTGGAATAAACACTCCAGCCTAAAACTCTACTACAATAATCCATATCTAAAACTGAATCCATCAACTGAAAATAAATGAAGTACAGTGTCTCTGGAAATAAATTCTAGTAGAAGATGGGTGACATGCCCGACTGAGATAAATAAAATGATGTATATGCTCTGAAAGGAATGGAGGCGTCTACTACCAGAGTCGTGCAATCGTCCATAGCAGCTACAGCACGTCAAATGAGAATGAACTCCTAAGTTGGGTGTCCCTATGGCTGAGCACCTAAAATTATTTTTTTACAAAATATATTTGGAAAACGGGTCTGAGCCCCAGCAAAACAGTTTAAAAATATTTGCAAGTATTTAAAATGCATAATTAGTAGATATTATATACATATTAGTTTCAAGAGCTCTCACTTGAGGTCTTAGCGCCTCAATTATTCTCCACACCTAACGTATTAGACTAACTCGGCCTAGTTATGCAACCCCGCCTAACTAGTTCAAGTTCATTATCTTAGTACACATACTAATACGTAGTACCCACTCATACTACCCATACAATACGTTACTAATTTGTTTTCTCATATCATTTAAATCAATTTAGGGCTCACCAAATAGATGTTAAGTTTCCACATTCTTAGGTTATTTTAGACATCACTATCTTTCTCATCTACTAAGCACACATAGTAGGATATACCACAAGTATATATACTTATCACTCTATTTATATATATACTAATACAGCACCCTTAGGCTGAGACTTGCGGTGTATGCATACTCTGCTATCAAGTCCCAGTACATCGCCTACTAAATAAAGGATTATCGGTTCGGAATCACTCTCGAACCATAATATATAATTCACACATAATTGTATGCGAACATAATTCTAGGCCTTGGGCTATGCAGCCAAATGACCGGGAACACCCTCGTTCACACAAGCAGTGCTCATCCCTAAGTTTTATGTTTTGAGGCACAAGTTAAAATGCCCCTCAATGGGCTCATCAAGATAAGACGTCCACAACGTGGAACCTCCGTGACAGCAAGTAGCGTAAGTATGTTGATTACACATAATAAACCATGCATTAGGTATTCACACAACCTATGTATATGAATTCATTATAGTTACACACACGACCCATAATATACCCTATACATAGTTTATATGACTCTCGAATAGCCAACGTATTCTTAATATCTCGTTATACCTCTTATCGTGTATGCCCGAGTGTTTCTCAATACTCGAAAGATTACCAATTTTTCCTTTACGCCAATTCAGTAGCCATCTCATTCATTCCCTACTGTCTAGAACACCATTTCCCCCAAATTCCTCTGACACAATATCATTCTCCAAATTAGGTTTCATTTCTTAATTATGGCTAATTAATCTTAGCCCTTAAGTTCCTCTCATGTGACTAAGTCTAAAACCCAATATTGGCCTACTGGTATTTTAAAATAACTCTCTTTATATTTAAAATTATTTCAAAAGTTAATTCTATCGTCTCCTGTGAGTTCTAAACAAAAAAGGAAAATTGGTAAATTTTGGGAAATCGAATAGATTCGACCTTGGTCCGAATCGATTCGCTCGAATAGGTTTCGTCTTCTCCAATAGAAACAATTATGGGATTCACCATTTTCAATCTCTAAACCTCCATGATTCGATCCAGTTCACCCAACCAAGGATACCAAACATTATACCAACCTATATACTTGATTTTTAAAGTTTTATAATCCTCAAAGAACATCAATTAATTTGAATTATATCAAGATTAACCTTTAAAAGCCCTAGTTCACCATTTTTCATCAACAACACCTATAGAACTCAAACTTCTTAACATTTTGATTATCAGTAGTTTATCAAATTCGTCTTCTTACATAAGGGATTCAAACCTAACATTAATTCAACCCATGACATGATTTAATTCTCTCAATTTTGTCATCAACATTCAAGTAATCAACATAATAAACATACTACTCTAACATGGATATTATATCTAATCAGAATTGAGAAAGATAAATACTTGCCTCGAGTTGTAAGTCTAAATCTCTAAAGATGATTGGTAAGGTGGTGTTCTCCTCCTTCTGATCTATACAATGGTGGTGGCGGTGGTGTAAAATGATGTACAAAAGCCTTAAGACTCCGTCAGAACTCTCCTTCTTCCTACATTGATAGCCTCTCTTAGTTTTAGTTTTGGTAACCCAAAATTCCCCAATACATAATCTGATTTACATTTATAAAATTCGTAGGTCTATTTTCCATAAAAAATCAAAAGGCTAAAATACCCCTCCGGGGTACCAGTTTGGCCTAAAAATGCCCCGGGACCCAAACTAAACTCCCGAGTACACTTGTTTTACTATCTCGACCCTCTGGACACATTGGAGCACTCAAAATGACCATATGTAATATGAAAACTAAATTTATATTTTATTTTCTAAATTAAGTCTCAACACGACTAACACGCGCGTCCCGTTTAAATTTACCGTAACTACCGTATTTGTCACTCATGACAATTATAATATTTTCTTATCATTCTTATTTCTCATTCACTAAGTAATATTCAATATAAATAAATATTAACCCTTATCTCGCTAATTAATATTTATTTTACCGGATTAATTTACAAATAAAATTTAATTAATTTCAATTAATTCCCAATATAAAAACCAATGAAATTACGGGGTGTAACATACTTCCCCCTAATAACATAATTTCGTCCCAAATTTGGAAAAAAGAAAATACCTTGTATGAACAACTTGGGATACTTTTCGCGCATCTTATCCTCGCGCTCACAAGTGGACTCGTCGACAATATAATGCCCCCACTAAAATCTCACAAGTGGCACTACCTTCTACCTTACTCTCCTCTCACTATGGTCTAAGATAGCCATCGGCCTATCCTTATATGAAATATCGGGCTGCAAATCAATCTCCTCCAAAGCGATGTGAGTGTGGGACAACTCATCTCGGAGATATCGCCTCTAGGAAGAAATATGAAAGACATCATGAATCTGATGCAGGTGCTCAAGCAACCCAAGTCTGTATGCAACTGGCCCAATCCACTCGATGATGGAAATGGTCCCACGTACCTCGGTGCCAACTTACCTTTCTTCCCGAACATCATTAACCCCTTCATAGGAGATACACATAGCAGTACCTGATCCCCCACATTAAACTCCAGGAAGTACCGCTTGGCATCTACATAACTCTTTGTTCAGTCCTGGGCTATTCGTATACGGCTTTAAATCAACTCAATCTTAGCTGACGTATCCTGAATCAACTCCGTCCCAAGAAGCTTGTTGTCCCCCACCTCCAAATAACAAGCGAGTGAATGACAAGGTCTACCATACAATGCCTCGAATGGTGCCATGCCAGTCGTGAACTGGTAGGAGTTAGTATACACGAACTCCACAAGTGGAAGATGCTGCTCCCAACCTCCTCCAAAATCTAGGATACACATCCATAGCATATCTTCCAACATCTGACTATTCCTCTCGATCTGACCGTCCGTTTTTATGTGATAAGTTGTACTTAACCTCAACTTGGTACCCATATCCTCCTGGAAACTTTCAAAAATTGAGATACAAAAATATTGTCCCTGTCAGACACAATGTACAATGGCACCCCATGCAATCTTAGTAATAAAAATTTGGGTATACTATCCCGTAGTGTAATCATTCCGAACTGGAAGAAAGTGAGCTACCTTAATCAAATGATCCACTATCACCCATATGGAATCGCGACCTCTCTGTGAAGTAAGCACTGTTCTAAAAAACCCGCCTAGGCTTGAGGCTTGGAAGAAACGCCCCGCCTTAAGATTTTGACGCCTTATTCTTGGTAAAACCCTTAAGGCGTACTTTTTTTCTAAAAACAATAATGCTTTAGTGAAATGATATCGCCTTTAAAGATTTTTTTACAAACCGGACCATTATCTCATCTAAAATAATCAAATAGTATTTTTAATTGCAAATATTCAGACATATTTTTATGATATGTACAATTTTAGTATTTTAATAGCCTTGTTATGGTTAAAAAATATTAAAATAGATTAAAAAGGCCTAAACGCCTTTTCACGCCTTTTTACGTCTAGGCCCGCCTTGGCTTCTAAGGCTTAAGGCTTGGCCTCCACGCCTCGATCACGCCTCGCGTTTTTTAGAACCTTGGAAGTAAGTAACCCAATAATAAAATCCATAAAAATTCTCTCCCATTTCCACATTGGGATCCCTAACGGCTGTAGCACCTGTGTCGGCTTCTGATGGTCCACTTTCACCAACTGACAAGTGGTACACCTCAAAACAAACTCGGCAATGTCTTTCTTCATCCCACTCCACATGTACTCCCGACTCATGTCTTCGTACATTTTATCCCCTCCAGGATGTACCATAAAATACGACTCATGTACCTCTGTCATCACTGCGTGTCATAAATCTCCCCCCAGGGATAATCAATCTCCCGTTAAATCGTAAATCTCCCTCTGAACTAACGGAGTACGACTCGGCTCCCCAGCTAAGAGTTGTTCGATCCTCTCCTGACAAGATGAGGGGTGATGGTCATAACTGACATAAATGATCGGGCCACTGAATCCTGATGTCCCAACTCCTTCCATTTCACCTTCCACACTTCAGCTATATCCCCTACTGGACTGTGGCTCAACGCGTCTGCCACCAAGTTAGCCTTTCCTGGGTGATACTGGATTTCAAACTGATAATCTTTCATAAATTCAAGCCACCTGGGCTGACGCATATTCAGCTTTCTCTGAGTGAACAAGTACTGTAGTGACTTATGATTTGTGAACAGGAAAAATATCTGCCCCAGTAAATAGTGTCTCCAAATCTGTAAAGCTAACACGATTATCACTAACTCTAAGTTGTGGATGGGGTAATTCCTCTCATGAGTCTTAAGCATGAGGGAAGCATACTCTATATCCTTATCCTCCTGCTGTAATACACCCCCAAGTCCCTGTAGGGACGTATCACTGAAAACAAGATACTTTACTCCTACCCTGGGAAGTACTTGAAGAAGATACTAGACTTTGATAGAGGTTTCGTAGAAAATATAATGTAGGTGGATGCTAATGCCAATTATGGGTTTAGATGCATTGCTACTTGTCTAAGGTTGGGGACCAAAAGCGATGGATGAAAAAATGTGAGGGTAGATTTGATGGATGAAGTTCTAGAAAATAATTATTTCTACGTATATTGTTTTAGTAGTTGGTTTTCGAAAACTGTTCTAAATATGTTAGACGATTATACAAGCCCGTGTGGTCTGAAGTCTTAGATGATCAAGCCAGAGTGTGGTTACCTTTTGGTTGATACTTATAAATGTGTGTGTGTCCTCATATCGAAGAGATGGTGTCTCATATTTTTACCGATGAAACATGAATGGACTGTGCATTAAATATTTGTGCAGATTGCTCATGTATTTAAGAATCACTTTGTCGTTCTAAAGTTGGAACACGGTTGTCCATTTCCACCAGTTGCAAGTCACTGCCGTAGTTTTTCCTTACCCAATGTCAAACCTTGGATTGACAAATTTGCAAATCAAGTATCAGAATTTCGAAAAAAATATCAAAAGCAAATAGCAACCAATGATCAACCCATAGACATCAATTAGTTGGGGATATGTTGTATTTTTTGTACACATGTTAGAAAATGTGTAGGTAGGTTATGAGGGATGCCTTGTAATTTTTGTACACTTGTAAGTCAAGTTATATTATTGGTACATATGTAAGTCAAGTTGTAATGTAATGTATTACCAATATTACATATGTAATGGATTTCACTATCATTTCCAATCGATTGTTTATGTTGTTGGATGTTATTATATTAAAGTTAGATGTATTTATATTATTGGATGTGATTAATATGTATTAAATTTGGATGATGTATTAAAGTTGAATGATGTATTAAAGTTGGACGAAGTATTAAAGTTGGATAATGTATTAGAGTAGAATATTAAAGTTTGATGTAGTAAAGTTGGATGATAATGTATTAGAGAAGGCTATAAAAATTTGATATGTCTTCGTTAGGCATGTGTATACCGAATCATAATGAGACCCCTCGCTATGTATATCACGAACCTATCCCCTTGGAAGCCCAAATCCCACTGATAGTGATGATTATATTAAGCCAGCGTAGGATTTATTTGGTTCGTCATAATCATCATGAGTTAGGAATCATATTTCGGCATAATCACCCCGAACCAAATACAAATTTTCCTTCTTCGGGATAATCATCCATATCACTGGGATTTGGGCTTCCAAGGAAACTGTTTGTTTGCGATGTACATAGTGAGGAGTCTCCTTATCATTCGGTATACAGATGTTGAATGAAGCCAATAAAGGAGTGAACTTTTATACACACTTTTATTATGATTTTCTATATATACTCTTGATTTAATAGTGAACATTTGTAAAAGAAAAAATTATTGAACACTAAATATTTTATAAAAGAAAATAATTAACTTACCCAAATTAATTAACTTACCCAACTTATATAATTTTGATATATTTATTACTTTGACAAATTAATTCTAAGAGGACAATTATCCAAGAGGACACTCCAATAACATAGACATTAACATTCCAATAACATAGACATTAGCATTCCAATAACAATGTTATAAACATTAACATTCCAATAACATTGATAACATGGTGAGTTCATACATAACATCTTCAAACAAAATTGATTACAACTATCAAAATTGATAACATATTACAAATTTCCTTTTTTCTCCCACAACCACATTTTCCTTCCCTTTTGCTTTTTCTTTATCTCATCCATTCTTTTTAGTCTTTTTCCTAGTCGAGTCCTCAATGATAATCGGGTGGCTCATAGTAATTTCCTCTGTTAGCATTTGGTATGCTTCTTCATTCCGCCCAAGAAATATACTGGTATCCGTGGCAATGCCATCATCCATAATCTTCTTCAGTAACTCCATCACTTCGTGTACTTCGTCCGCCTAGTGAAAGTTATTTACATAAGTATG
Source organism: Sambucus nigra (assembly GCA_949130495.1). NCBI lineage: Eukaryota > Viridiplantae > Streptophyta > Magnoliopsida > Dipsacales > Adoxaceae > Sambucus > Sambucus nigra. The sequence goes on along the minus strand of OX422219.1, from coordinate 15,438,329 downwards.
AGAATTTGTTAAAGTAATAAAATTATTACAAACTCAATACTTACCAAAGACGTTTTCTTAGTTTGGACTGTCGATAAGTGGGCATCTGGACAATCGGGTGGGACTCGGACATGAACCACTCCATGTAGTCTGTGCTACAGTCCCAAGGGCACGATATAAGAACCGATCGCAACTTCTCCAATAACAGATGGTCTTACCAATTTTTCAGGTACCATTTTTACATGTCAAACTTCACCTTATAACAGGTAGCCTTGTTTCCCCTCTCGTCCCGTAACGGTGTCAATGGATCCCAGGGAGTGATTTGTAGTCGGACTAATTATGTTAAATATTTTTTGAGTAGTATGGCTTGACAATATCGAAGCATATGATGATTCCACTATGAAAAGATATATCGAGGAATGGATATGTATCCCCAACATCCTTATAAGGATCCCAAAATACCTACACATAAACCAATAATTAAGGTACTAATATTTCAAAATTGAAGTGTAAAGAAAATGTAATTCACTTACATTCCCTCCTGACATATCATCGAGCTGCTCTCGGTAGTTTATGAGATTTTGAAAGGCATTTTTTGAGAGGCGGATTGCAGTGTACAACATGAAATTTAAAGCATTGTGTCATTGAACTCCATGTTGTAGCATCCCCTAACCCAAAAAATTGCTCATATCCACGACTACAAACCATCAAAAATAAAATTAGTGATAAACATGAAATTAGAAAATTCATTTAGTAGTTACCTGCAGTAGTAAGAGACACCCGCAAATTTTCTTAACATCAGATCGAGATGCAAGGTCAACCTTCATGTACAGATGTGCGAGAATACCCATGCCCCACGCCAACTTATCCATCCTTTTCAAGTTTTTCAAAACTTATAGGTAAAAGACTGTAATTTTGTTTTTTGTCTTATCGAAAAAAATAGTGCACTCGATAATGAATAGTATATAAGCCATGGCATAATGGTATTTAACATAAAAGGGGAAATTCACATCATTTTCTCGTTCCTTCAAATTTCTGGTGATGCAATTCAACCAGACAACACAAGACTCATTGCACTCCAGCTGTGCATCGGCTCTACTAACGCCCAAGGCCTCAACTACTAAGTCAATCGCATTGGGGACTTCAATCTCTTCATCCTCTTAAATTGCGATGTGTATTCTAAATTAAGGGTCACCAACTAAAGTTACTTGCAGGATTAGAGCTACATTATCGAAAGTGATGATCATCTCCCCAAACGGCATATGAAAGTTGGTGGTCTTAGGATGCCACCAGTCGACGAAAATCGATACTAGTGTGTAGCCAATGTGCCTAAGGTTGTATTTAATTAAACCATCTAGATTTTCCCTTTCTACCCTCCTTTGCACCTCCTCACTAAGATCGTTATAGCCCCATTCATGTATCTTTGTCCAGTGATTGATACATAGCAACGACACTCGCTCAACCTATAATAGAAATATAAAATATATCAATACTAATCATAAGATTCAAAAACAAATGTTTTGAGAAGTTAGATCAGGAAATATGATTACCACTGAACCGTTCCTTATGCCATAAGCAACATGGCCCTAGAAATGCTTCAAAAGACTTAGATCATTAGGGCCCCTATAAGTTACGAACGACGATCCGGATTCAGTAACCTTCTTGTTACTATATTGGGCAGCCAAATTATGTAGAATGTGTGATGAGTTAACTGATGGCCCAGGAGCATCAACATTGCCCTTAATCAGATCCTCCTAATTCCCCTCATCAAGAGCATCATAATTTCCCTCACCTTTATCCTCATCAGAATGGCCCTCTAACGAATCCTCATCATCCCCCTCTGAAGTATCCCCAATAGTGGTCTCCACATGCCTCTCTATAGTGGTCTCCACATTCCCTTCTACAGTAGCATCAGCATCCCCCTCAATAGGATACTCCTCATTTCCACGTGTAGTCGATAAATTATAAATCTCTTATCGGCACTTCCTCTCAGGAGCAGTAATTAGCTTCCTCTTAGAACACGAGTAACATATAACTTTATTCATAAATGACCTGCATTAAAATAAAGAGCACATTTAAAAAAACTATTCTTACATACAACACATGTGAATAACTAAATTACAAACAAAGAGCACATGAAAATTGGTTATATTTGCTCTATTTATAAACATATATAACATATATGAAATGGAGAACATCTAAATGTATAAGTGAATACATGAAATATATAAACTTATATACATGACAATGTGTATAAGTGAATAAACTAAATTACAAATATAGATGACGTTTGAATAATATACATGACAAGGTTTTTTTTCCATTCATTCGGGGCAAGAGCAATGAATAAAACACCTGATTTGGCATATATATGGCAAGAATGGGATTATATCTCGTGATATTTTCCCCGAATGAATGTATTTCATTCTCCATACTTTGATTCTACATAAATGTGATGAGTAAATGATCATATCTCGTGATATTTCCCCCGAATGGTTGTATTTCATTAAGCCAAGTTTGATTCGGCATAAATGTGACTAGATAGGGATTTAAAGTTAGGGAAAAAGGAACGAATAAAGCTAGGTACAAATGAGAACCTCATGCATAAGAAACATGATGAGTTTGGGATTTTATTTCATCTGATTTACACTGAACGAAACCCTAGGTCATTTAAGTTCGTTTCAAAACAAATTCAACCATTCAAATTCAATTCGATTCAAAACCAATTCAGTACATTCATTTGTTTCACAACGATTAGAAATAGCGATCATTAGAAATCCAAACAAATTTGGTTGATTTTTCAAAACGATTAAGTTGGTTTCAAAACAAAAAAAAAAATAAGAGAGCATACATTTTTGGATTTTTGGTTCGAATAGAGGTCTTTCAAATAACTTCTATTGATTTTTTGTAGGGTTGAAATTCAGTAATCTCAAGTTGATTTTTTGGAACAATAGAGCTAATATATATATATAATCGTTTGTTCAATGAATGTATTCAATGTTCAAACCATAAAGGTGGGATTCCAATAGTTAGTTTGTTCAATATACCAACCTGAATGGGATTAATCTCTAGTTGAAGTTGAATGGTTGTAACATTGAAAGGGGGAGTTGAGAGGTTTGAATGTGTAGAGTGAAGGAAGGAAAGTGGGTAAAATATGTTTTTACACTTTAAATATGGGGTGGCTCTTAATGTGGTATTTTTAAGTAATATTATATTATGGTGGTATTTTAGAGTAAAAATAGACTTATGGTATTTGGGAGTAATATTTAGTGTGCCCTTAGCACCCCTCCTAATAAATGAGATAGGTTAGTTTAAATGCAAATAACCCAAAATGACATTCATAAACATTTTTAACTTAAGTTCCATAATAAATAAAATGCCTCGCATATTTTTTAGTTATTTCATTGTTGTTAAATATGTGGAACAACTAGCACAGTCATAAAATATTCATAGTGAGAATCCCTCATTACCCTAGATTGTATATTTTTGAATTGATTTGTTTATGATCCTTATTTTGTTTTTTTTGAAAAATTTAAAATTAAATACATTTCAAAATATAAGTTTGTTTGAGGCAAAATTTATATATTCGGAAAGATCTCGATGAAATCTATCAAGATATCCATGAAGGGTATTTAATTTCAAAGTTTTAAATTTCGAGCTACAATTTTTGACGTGTTTTTCGATGGTGAAATTTCGCAATGTGAAATTTTACATTCCGAAATTGAGTGAAAAGTGATTGTCTTTACTAATTGGCCATGAGAAATTTTAGTGCTTCTCGGCGCATCACCGAAGTGACATGCATGTCGTTAGGTACTCGTTAGATATTTCTAGGTGTCGTTGGAGTATCGTTGGAGCCACTGGGTGTCGTTGGTGTGTCAACGGAGCTCCGGAGATGTGATGTCAGAGATGTAATGTCAGAGATGCAACACCAAAGGTTTGTCTTGGAGTCACCGGAGACATGGAGTGGGTTAAGGTAGAGAGAGTGTGACACCCCACCTAATTAAATACCAGGTGATCAGTCCTTCATCCAATTGAAACAGGAATCTCATTTAGTTCATTCTTACCATCACTATCGAAAACTTTTTAAAATTTAATTAACTACCTAGTACTCAAAAGACTGATGCCAGATTTTATCTTTTTATTAAACAACAATACAAGCGAAATCATCACCATAACCAAATCATGTAGTAAAATAATCTAAAATAAATACCAGATAAAAATATGAAATAAAATTGTACCAATTAAAACTATCGGTTCTCACAATAAAATTCAACTAAACATCAAATGAAATAAAATTGAGTCCACAAATATAAAGTCTGATAAAGTGAATAAAATAAATAACTGAAGGGATAACATGCCCAACTGAAATAATTGAACTGCATCCTGCTCCAGGAATGAAGTAACTGAAGCGTCTAAGTCCAAATTTTGCAAGCATCCACATGTGTTGCACCAACGTATCCCTGGAGCAATCATCAAATTGGGTGTCCTTATGGCTCGACACCTAAAAGGTTTTGAAAAAAGTTTGCAAGTTGGGGTCAGAGCACAAGTAAAATCATTTGAAAACATTTAGCAAGTATTTAAATTGCATTTTAAATGAACCATTAGTGGATACACATGTTAGGTTACGTACATGAGCTTGAGTTCCTCACCTCTCATCTATAGTGCGTACCTAACATCCCACCTAGTCAAGCTACCCAATCTAACTAGGTCTCAAGTATCTAACAAATAATAAACCTGTCTAGTTCACCCGTACCGGCCATACAGTACCCTAGAGTATACCCTTAATTATTATTATTATTAAGACTTTAGTTAAGTTTCTCCTTAACTTACCCCGTACCACACGTATAGTACGCTACCGATCAAATAATAATTAACATTACTCTTACGTTATTATTATGATCCTCACCTTAAGTTCTCACACTTACTTTCCTTCAGATTTGCACTATATATCTTTTCTACTATTTATACTTGAGTATATTAAGCATTGTTTTAGATATACACTATATGGTCTCCTTACCATCACACATAAGTAAGATTAAATATTATTTAGATATACATTATCTAGTCTCCTTACTATCACACATAAGTAAGACTAAACATTGTTTAGATATACACTATATAGTCTCCTTACTATCAAACATAAGTAAGATTAAACATCCAAGATTGTATATATATATATATATATATATATATACTATCTCATCTCCCATACAGGTCATAATAATGCACACTCGCGTACTCTGTTATCAGTCCAACTACCTCTCATACCTAATCATGGACTATAAGTTCGGAATGTCTCCTCGAACCATCAATCAAATCACACATATTGGAGGCGAACATATCACTAAGTCTTTGGGGCTACGCACATACCTAACGTACCCAAATGACTTGGCGGCATCACTATTTCTCTCACATAGTTATCCACTATCAATACTATGCTCTAAGGCACCAATCCAGACCTCGATGAAATCATCAAGGTGGGATTGCCTACTGCACGAGACCTCTGTGATAGCAGGTAGCGTAGGTATGTTAACATACACAAAAACACATAAGGATTCACACAATAGGTATTCACCAAACCTATAAATACATATGAAATCAATATAGGTATACACTTAACCTATAATATATGTTTCATATATAGTATATATAACTCCCGAATATTCTACACATTATCAATTTACCATTATACTACTCATCGTATTTTTCTCGAGTTTTATCCTCTACCCGAAGAGTCCTCAATATCCTTTAAGAAATTTCAGAAGTTAACACCTCACCATTTTGTTGGTACTAATCCTTATGTAATACTTTATTCTTCTCGTAACCCAATTCATAAATTTCCGATACGCAACACAATCGGTTAAATCTCGTAGGCCCTAGTCTAATTTTGTCACCATTTTGAATAAGCATAAGCCTCGATTATAGATCTATTGAAAGTCCTAAAGTCCTCGTATAGTTCATTACTAATTTTATACCCCGATTTAATTTTTGAATACAAATTTCGATCTTGAACACCCTTTCACTGAAAAATAACGAATTCAAAAAAAGTAGAAAAATATAAGGTCGGCTACCATGCGATCATAACGAAAAGATCTACAAAATTCATTTTAACTAGTTTTTCCTCCATTTTTGACACCTCAAACCTTCATGAAACCTCACCAAATTTCAAACCAACACATCTAATCACTACATAGATGTATAGGAATGATTTCCAACATAAATTAATCATTAATTAATCACAAATTTAATCCAAGAATCGATTATCCCCTAAAAGTACATAAAACCCTAGTTTCTCGTGTTCTTCACATCTTTTAATAAAGAACCCATATTTCATTCACATAAATCATTCCAAACCCTCAGATTTCATGTCACCAACATATATAAATATCACTACGTGCAATCCTACTTCAACTCATGGATTATACCCACCCAAAATTCAAATAAATCTTCTAAGAATATGTAAATCAAACCCTATTCTACGTGAGTATTATAACATGCTTAATATAAACGCAAGATAAATACTTTCCTCTTAATTGAAGGTCTAATTTCATTTTTTGATGATGGATTTGTTGGTCTTCCCCTTCAATCAAGAATCACTTAAATCTCTCAAGAACCCTTCCTTAAGCTTCAAAAATGGCTTCTCCTTCTTCTCTAATGGCATCTTTTTATTTTCTAACTTTATAAACCTAGCCTCTCCCAACTATATACTGATAAAGGCTTTATAAATTCGTAGGTCTCTTTACCTTATTTTACTAAATGACCCAAATGCCCTCCTACGGTGCTGGTTTGGCCTAAAATTGTCCTGAGATCCAAAATATATCCCCGGGTATACTATTTTGACTAGTTTGACCCTTTCGAAATTAACCGTGACCTCTAAATAGTCATTCGAGTCACTTTATAAAATCATCTTATTTTCACCTCAAAATACGGCACGCGTGAAATTAAAATAAACTGAATTAATTTAAACTCTAAATCACCAAATTAAATAATTTCTCTGAATTAAATAAATCCCAAATCACTGATTTAAATAACTGCTAAATCACCAATTTAACTAAATCCTATAGTCTCAGAATTACGGCGTGTTATATACATTCCCCCTTACAAAGGAATTTCATCCTCGAAATTTGGATAAGACTAGTACTCCAAGGTTTTCACACTACCTTAATCACGTACTTTGAATATCACCACGTATACTTCCATTTCCCCTACTTATGGATAATATTGAAAAGAATTAAACTACCCAAGGATCCCATGCACCCTATACATGTGCATAACTGCACCATTATTACCCAACTCCACTAGCCTCAATTTATAACATAGTAATCATCCCTCAGATATAACTTCATAAATGTACAATAACTACAGTACTAAACTCATGTCCTATTGGCCAAACATCTCACCACTTCCAATGTAGCGATAAGTTTCATTCATGGGACGTCTTGCAAAGTGAAATCCAAATAAGGAACCCGCCCCCAATACACTACTACCTAACATTGTCGGTCGTCGAGATCCGTTAAGCCCTCATTCTATAGCATGTACCCCTAAATCTCCGTCTCTCGACATAAGAATATACTCATCTGCTCTCATGTTACAAAAGACAACATATATCACAACGCTATTACTATCATTAGTTTCTTGGTGCGAATAAATCACGAGTTATATCTCTCCGCTCGATAAAAGCCAACAGACCCTAAATCACATCAGTAAACGCTCCTACTCATCGGGATTAAATATAACCATATAATTATATTTCTATAAGTCTATCATGCAACATATTATAACATATATACATGTATATATAGGCTAGACCCTCTTTCAGGTGATACTTGAAAAAAAATCATACTCTGGGACACCGAACCCAAAGTCCTACTATAGTTGTCTACTCTTGCTCAAATCATCGCTAACCAGTCGATACTCAAAAAATAGTCTACTCATTTCTCTTAATTCTCAAAAGAAGTCAACAAACACGTAATTCAACCATCCTCTTAGTTTACATACCCTCTCTCTCGTGGGCGACACCAAAAATCCTCGCTACTCTCATGGTAATTAATCATAAATATACATAAAAAGGCTATTACGTCCAACACACCCACTAAATCTGACTCACTCACGAATTCTGGTGCTAATAATCTTATATCGTGATACCCTATGTCATTAAAATCTACCATGTGCATATAAGATAATAAAGACAATTTACCTTCAAGTGATAGTTGCATCGGTTGGTCGATGGGCTCATAATCGCAATCCTCGTGTTCTAACTGACACATGACCTAGTACAATGGTTATACATCCAGAACCTCATCATGTGATTTCCCCAGGCGTCGCATAGGGTAATATCTCTTCTTATGGCCTTTATATCTACACACGAAAAATCTCCCAGGAAATCCGCCCTGCCACTGATCCTCTCCTTGTTGGCCTCCTTCGCCATTCCCTTAGCCCTGGCATCCCTGAGGAATGAATTGTTGTTGTTGCTGAGAGCCCTGCTGACCCTGCATGAACCCAACACTCTTGAATCGATAACCCTAGGACCTAAACCTCTTAGCCTTTTTCCCTTGCTTGAGATCCCACTCCTGTTGTTGTTGTGCCCCATGAGCACCTTTTAAGTCTGACCAGACTCACTCACTCTATTTCTATACTTCATATGAAATTGCAAGTTTTGGCAATGAAGTAGTACTGTATTAATAACATCCGTGTATCTCTCCAAAGTCGAATTACATAATAAGTGATGTCGAATATTCCTGGTAAGCCCATCCATGAACTTACGCATTCTCTTCTCGTTAGAATTTACCTCATCTTCCAATAAAAATTTTAACCAAGTAAATTCTTCCTCGTATTCAGCCATCGTCCTATCTCCTTGAGACACATTGAGAAATTATCGTTACATCTTTGTCTGAATAGAGGATGAAAAATACTCGCAGTCAAACCGCACCCAAAATGCCCCGACGCTCATCACATCTCTCTCCTTTGCGATGGTCACAGACTCCCACCACTGCAAAGTTGCGCCCACTAGCTTGAAAGTTGCTAAGAACGATTTTTGAGTGTCACTGCACTTCATCATATGCAGGTGGCACTGCATGTCCTTCTTCCACTAATTGGCATCTACTATATCTGAAGCACACTGAAACCCTGGTGAGTGACCCTTCTGAAATGCTACTCTTGCCCTCTGCCAATCAAACAGCCCCGGGTCTCTTGCCCTCTGCCAATCAGACGACCCCGGGTGGGGCCTGATCGTCGAGTGCAACTAACGATTGGGACTGATTCTATAAAAAATGTTGTGCCATTGCGATCATCGTCGCATTAACTGCCTGTGCCACTATCTCGGCCATCCGTGTGGTCGTCATTGCTCCCGGTGGTGGGTGTGGATGAGGTACCTCCTTCTCCTACTGATACTCTCTCACCACATCTCTTGCTGCCGCTCTAGCCTAACGTCCTCTCTTAGCCGACATCTGAAAATTTTAAAAAACCGATTTGTACAAGTTCACAATTCATACAACTATAATAGCAGAAGAACGTAAATGCACGTACGTAAAAGAATACAACTATCATATCATAGGGATCTACATCAAAGAACGCTAAGATGAAATGTGAAAAGACATAGAGATCCTATGGATACTAGAACCAGATGCTCTGATACTATTTGTGACACCCCGCCTAATTAAATATTGGGTGATCAGTCCTTCATCTAATTAAAAAAGGAATCTCATTTGGTTCATTCTTGACATCACTATCGAAAACTTTTTAAAATTTAACTAACCACGTAGTATTCAAAAGACTGATTCCAAATTTTATCTTTTTATTAAACAACAACACAAGCGAAATAATCACCATAACCAAATCATGCAGTAAAATAATTTGAACTAAAATTCAAATAAATATACGAAATAAAATGATACCGAATAAACTATCAGTTCTCAAAATAAAATCAAACTAAACATCTAATGAAATCAAACTGAGTCCACGAATACAAATTCTGATAAAGTGAATAAAATAAATAACTGAAGGGGCAACATGCCCAACGGAAATAACTGAAATGCATCATACTCTAGGAATTAAGTAATCGAAGCGTCTAAGTCCAAATCCTGCAAGCATCCACATGTGATGTAGCTAAGCATCCCCGGAACAGATCATCAAACTAGGCGTCCTTATGTCTGGACACCTAAAAGGTTTTGGAAAAAGTTTTGCAAGTATGGATCAAATCCCAAGTAAAATCATTTGAAAACATTGAGCAAGAATTTAAATTATAGTTTCAATGAACAATTATTAGATACACGTGTTAGGCTGCGTTCACTCACTTGAATTCCTCATCTCTCATTTATATTGCGCACCTAACATCCCACCTAGTCAAGCTACGCAATCTAACTAGGTCTCAAGAATTTAACTAACCATAAACTAGTCTAGCTCACTCGTACCGCTCATATAGTACGCTAGAGTATACCCTTAATTATTATTAAACCTTTAGTTAAGTTTCTCCATAACATACCCCGTACCGCCCATATAGTACGCTATCGATCAACTAATAATTAACATTACTCTTACGTTATTATTATGATCCTCATGAAAAGTTCACAAACTTACTTTCCTTCAGATTTTCTCTATCAATCTTTTCTAGTATTTATACTTGAGTAGATTAAGCATGGTTATATATACACTACCTGGTCTCCTTAATATCACACATTAGTAAGATTAAACATAGTTTAGATATACACAATCTAGTCTCCTTACGACACATAAGTAAGATTAAACATTGTTTAGATGTACACTATCTAGTCTCTTTACTATCACACATGAGTAAGATTAAACATCTAAGAGTACAAATATATATGTCACACACACACACTATATATATATACACTACCGCATCTCCCAAACAGGTCATAACTATGTGCACTCGCATACTCTACTATCAGTCCAAGTACCTCTCGTACCTAATCATGGACTATCGGTTCGAAATGTCTCCTCGAACCATCAATCAAATTACACATATTGGAGGCGAACATAGCACTAAGTTTTCAGGGATGCGCACATGCCTAACGTACCCAAATGACTTAACAGCATCACTATTTCTCTCACATAGTTATCCACTATCAGTACTATGCTCTGGGGCACCAATCCAGACCTCACTGGAATCGTCAAGGTGGGATTTCCCACTGCGCGGGACCTCCGTGATAGAAGGTAGCGTAAGTATGTTAACACGCAACAAACCATATAAGGCTTTACACAATAGGTATTCACACAACCTATATATCCATATGACATCAGTATAGGTATACACTCAACCTATAATATATGTTTCATGCGTAGTATATATAAATCCTAAATATTCTACATAGTACCAATTTACCATTATACTACTCATCGTATTTTTCTCGAGTTTTATTCTCTACCTGAAGAGTCCTCGTCATCCTTTAAGAAATTTCAGAAGTTAACACCTCACAATTCTACTGGTACTAATCCTTAAGTAATCATTGATTCTTCACGTAACCCAATTCATAAATTCTCGATACGCAACACAATAGGTTAAATCTTGTAGGCCCTAGTCTAATTTTATCATCATTATGAATAAGCTCAAGCCTTAACTATAGGTCTATTGAAATTCCCAAAGTCCTCGAATAGTTCATTACTGATTTTATACCCCGATTTAATTTCTGACTACAGATTTCGATCTCAGACGCCCTTTCATAGAAAAATCATAATTAATTCAAAAAAATCAGAAAAATATGAGGTCGGCTCCCACGCGATTGTAACAAAAAGATCTACAAATTTGATTTTTGACAAACTGGTAAATCAAACCAGTTCGGCCTCAAAACCAATCCGGTTTGTCGTACTAGATTTACGAACCTTCTTCTTCTCTATCTCGTTTTTCCTCCATTTTTTACACCTCAAACCTTCATGAAACCTCACCAAATTTCAAACCAACATAAATAATCACTACATATATGTATAGGAATAATATCCAATGTAAATTAATCATTAGTTTGTCACGAATTTAATCCAAGAATCAATTTTTCCCTAAAAGTACATAAAACCCTAGTTTCTCATGTTCTTCGCATCTTTTAATCAAGAATCCATATTTCATTCACATAAATCATTCCAAACCCTTTGATTTCGTGTCACCAGCATAAATAAATATCACTACATGCAATACTACTTCAATTCATGGATTATACCCACCCAAAATTCATATAAATCTTTCAAAAATATGTAAATCAAACCCTATTCTACATGGGTATTATAACATGCTTAATATAAACGCAAGATAAATACTTGCCTCTTAATTGAAGGTCTAATTTCGTTTGTTGATGATGGATTTATTGGTTTTCCCCTTCAATCCACTCTCCATTGATGTTTGTGATGCAAGAATCACTTAAATCTCTCAAAAACCCTTCTTTAAGTTTCAAAAATGGCTTATCCTTCTTCTCTAATGGTCTCGTTTTGTTTTCTATCTTTCTAACCCTAGCCTCTCCCAACTATAAATTAATAAAGGCTTTGTAGATTCGTAGGTCTCTTTACCTTATTTTACCAAATTACAAAAATGCCCTCCTACGGTGCCGATTTGGCCTAAAATTGCCCCGAGACCCAAACTATATCCCCGGGTATACTATTTCCACTACTTTGACCCTTCCTAAATCAACTGTGGCCTCTACATAGATATTTGAGTCACTTTATAATATTATCTTATTTCCACCTCAAAATACGTCATGCGTGAAATTAAAATAAACGGAATTAATTTAAACTCTAAATCACCAAATTAAATCATTTCTTCGAATTAAATAAATTCCAAATCATCGATTTAAATAAATACTAAATCACCAATTTAACTAAATCGTATATCCTCAAAATTATGGGGTGTTACAGAGAGAAAGTTATCACTGTGATTTTGTTAGAGTTTTTGGTATTTTGGTCTACTTTAAAGGGGTAGGGGTCTCATTTAACATGTTTTAACCTTGGATTGATGTTCCAAATGTTTGGCACCCGGGGGTGATGAGGGAAAGCCTCTTTTTTATGAGTATATCTATGGAGCCCTCAAATTGTCCCCAAAAATCAGACTCGATGAATTATCAAACACACATTGGTTAGTTGGTGGGAACCATATAGGGCCCATTTAAAATATCATTCAACGTGTGTTTGACAACTTAACAAGTCTATTTATTGGGTACAATTTGAGGATCTCTCTAAAATTACTCATTTTCATATATCTTTGTAACAACCCGCGTAATTTTTGAGGTGTTTTCGAAATTAAGAGGAAAAATAAATTTTGAGATAAAATTATTTTTATTGCACAAATATGTTGGTTATTATTTTTAAAGGCGAGAATTTCAAACGATTTCGAAATCGGAATTAAAATGGAGTTTTAATTGAATTTTTATTATATAGAAGAGTCCTCAAAACATAAAACTCTCTAAGAGTCCTCAAAACATAAAACTCTCTAGTAAAAATAGTATTTTTAGAAATCCGATCGTCCGATCAAGCTGAATTTTTGTCAGAAGTCCTGTCTCGCCGTTCGCTACAATATACTAAAATTTCAAGTGATTCCAACGGTCCGATCGTCCGGAATAAAATTTTTAGTGTTTGTATCTAATTAGAACTCTTTTATTAATCAAACTCTTAATCCTTTATATATCAACAAATTCGTGGATGGACTTTTCAAATCACTTTTTCTCAAACTTTTCAACCAGAAGACCTCTCCAAAATTACTTCCTTTCATCTACAAACCATAGCCCCAAACTTATTCAAGATTTTAACCTTAGATTAGAAGGCTTATTTGATATTTTCTCGAGTTTGGGCTAGAACGAGATTTGATTATTTTCGCGAGAGGAATGTGATGGTGTGATTAGATTTTGAAGCTGAATTATGTGATAATTTTGAGGTATGGGGTTTTACACAATATGCTCCTTAATCTCGCGAGTATCATTCTCATTGTTTTCTTCTGATTATTGACTCATATTTGAATTGCTAAATTCATTGGAATCTGGAAATATTTTTTGGAATCTAATTTTGATTCACGTGGTATTATATTTGGTGTTGAGCATGTTGTCATAAGATTTTAATATGGCACTGAAGTTGGGCACCCGTCAATATTCCTTTTTCCGGATATGCTAGAAAAATGCATAGGCGCGGTACGGTGGTGAGGCCTGGTGACCCGGTTAATGTGTGTTGAGAAATTATATTGATATAATTGCTTATGGGATTCACGTTGATTTGAATATTCGTATTCGTATTGTGACGTTTTATTCAACGCTAACATATTTGTTGAGCATCTTTCCTGTCGTATTGTGTACTTCCCCATATTTTCTTTTAGTGGCAGGTTAGCGCGGATTTTGGGCGCTTTGGATTTGATTGGGATGATTTTAGCGAGGATTATTTGGGAAGAATTTTTAATACAAGAGATGAGAAGACTTGCATTTATTTTGATGTATAGAGCATTTGGAGATTTATTTTATTTTTGAGATAGTTAGATTGTTGTAATTATTTCGAGAGATTTGTTGTATTAATTTGAAGATGAGAATAGTGGTTTCTTGTTTTAGTGTGGGATTTAGATGCTCTATACCTCGTTATTTGTGGATTAGTTTAGTTTTATCGATAGTAGCGCTCCGCTCGCTCCCCCCGGGCGGGCGGGGTGTTACAATCTTAATATATTATTATAAAAGATTTCAATAAGAATTAGGCGATTTTTGCTAATTTATTATTAGTATTTAAAGTTAATGAATTTCAAGCTTGTCTACACAAATCTAAAACTAATTAACTTTAAATAATAACAATAAATTAGCAAAAACCACTTAACTCTTATAAGTATTGTTATGCTTATGAGTATTTTTATTGGTTAAGAGAGAAGAGAATACTAGTCTTATGTTCTTGTTATTAGGTTATATGTGTTAACTCGAACGACACTTAATTAATATACAAGTCGGGTTAGTTTCAGGTCATTTTATACGTCAGGTTACTTTCAGCTCTGTTCTCAACTACTGTCTTTACAAGTCAGGTTACCGTTGGCTGATACTTGACACAAATCCAAAATGACACATCTGAACACGACGCAACACACACAAATCGTCACCCCTACTCTATTTGGTTTTTGACATTTCGATGTTAGATCATAATGTTTCTCCAAATTAATCAAATTGATTTATATAACTCAAACATCTAAAATAATATATTTATTTAATGTATATTCAATTTTTTGTTAAAAACGTATTGGGCATATGTGCATTGCGCATTAATGATTTGATTTTTAAAAAATAGTAAATATTTAAAATTTGATTAAATAATCTATAAAAATTTAAATTGTACACAATTTTTAGTTTTTTATTTTAATTTTGAATGTACATTGCCAACACGGTTAGAGCGGCAAACTAAATCCATGTTTTATGTAGAAGTTTTAGTTATGAATTTATTATTTAATAAAATCATTTTCTTTTTGTTTTAATGAGACTTGTGTATGGGCACAATGTTTTTATTATCTTATATATTGTTGTTGTCTTTTATTCTGCATAATAGGTTATCTGGTTTGTAAATTATGGCTTACACATAGAGGATCAAATCACCAGTTCTTATGGAACACAAGTTTTCTCGTTCACAGTCTTAGAAGGGGTTGGACACACCATCGGTATGAATACGGGATACAATTCACAGTCTTAAATGAATCTCATCTTAGTTCACAGTTTTGAATGAATTTTATCTGTAATTTGATGTGGTATGGGTACAAAAATTGTCAAAATATATACTAGGAAAGTCAATGGATCATAATATTAGTTTTGGTTGCACATAGACACTTAGTTGCACGTAGTCGAAATGTGACTGCTGATAAAATTATCCATAAAATAAAGACATGCCACTTTTTTATTTATAGATTAAACTCCTATGTTAATGAAAGTACTAAACAATTAGAAAAGAATTTAAAATATAACCCAACCATCCAGAAAGCAAACAGGATATGAGAAGGGCTTAAAATACGGTTCACTCAATTAGAGAAAAGTCTTAGACAAAGTCAAATTTTTGGCACAAAGAATGTGCTTGTAAAGACAGTAGTTGAGAACAGAGCTGGCCCTGGTCATGTGCCAAGTGGGTAATGGCACGGAGTCATTTTAAAGAAAGAATCAATATATATATATTAGGGGTCCAAAAATATTTTATGCACACTAAAAAAGGCCCATTTTTAAAATGGGATTAGTTTTCTAGGGGCTCATTTTTTAAAATATTAAATAGTTTGTACTCCTATACTGATATAATATCAAGTTTTGGTTTGTTAAAAAAAAGGACAACACAATTGGCTTAAATTTAGCCCCGCCATAAAGAATTAATCGATAACAAATCCCTCAACTATAAGGGAAGAGAAAAAGTAGTGAAATTTTTCAGGGTTGAGACCCATTTCAACAGATTTGAAAACAAAATGTCAAACAGCCTCAAGAAATTCAAGGACACATTACAGAACTATAACAAGTTTAACCTATGTATTCCAAAATATAAATGTAAACCAATCCAAAGTCCAATATGATCATCGAATACAATCATATAGACAATTAAACTAGAATGGACACAAAAATATAAATTTCATTAATGTCGTAAACATAGAAATTTCCTCAAAACCTTCAATTAAGAAGTTGAACTTGCTTAAAACAAATGATTTATTTACTGATAATAATAAGGAAATGGGTCAGGACAACCTTTGAGGTATGAGTATTCGTGTTTTATTGATTGGTTTAGTTTTTTGGATGTTGGATTATATCTTCTTCAGGTTTAGTGACAAAATAAGTTTGGTTTGAGCTAGGTAGCTGGTAGTATGGCGATTGGCTTAGATGGGCTACTTGGATAATGGGATTAATTATTTCAAGCGGGGCAGAACCTGGTTCTTATGTACAAGTAAATTATAAATATGAGTTGTTCTATAAATATAGTCAGTTATATTCAATGTTCTTTGTTCTTTGTTCTTATATATTGTTTCAATGCCTATATTTAATAGTTTGAAAGGCGGTTTGACTAAGGTTCCACATTTGTCATTTTGAGCTTTATGGGTGTAACTCTGTATTTGAAACTTTATACCAACTGATTTAATGATATGTTAGGTTTTTTGTACTCTTATACCCAAGTGATAGTGAACAACATATTGAGTAATATTAGGACTATTTTTTTGTTACCTACTCATGTATCAAACTCACATTACATGGTGTTTGTAACTCGTGATTATTACAATCGTTTACCTGCACATCGCGCGGGCTTAAACCTGGTTTTACATTTATAACAACTACCCAGTTCCTCTCTCTCTCATAAGTTCAATTACAACGCCACTCTCTACCTATTCTCTCATAACGTCCCTCTTTTTTTCTTCTCTCACAATGCCCTCTCTGTGAGTGTGTGTGTAGCTTGCTTCTTCAAAACTAATTATCTCTCTATAGGTAGTTAAATCATTTTTTTATAAAGTACATGATTTTTTATTAATCTTTTTTTAACTTTTTAAAGTTATTATTACTATGTTTTTTTTATTAATTTGATTTTTTTAAATTCATCAAGGTCTTATTAATCAGTTTTTTACGAGTTTTTTTTTTTTACTACCAGGTTTTTACTTTCTACTTTAACCAAGTAGATGAAATTGGGGAGGGAATAAAAGGCTCTAATCAGGTGAGATTATTCCATATTCTTTTATATTCAATCAATTAAAATATTTCTAAAATTATATATTTGATTTTTTGTTAATTGTGTGTTCTATTTTTATTTATAAATTTATAATTTTTCCAAATGTTATAAGAAAAAATCACCCGGATATCAAAAACGAAAAAAAAAAATTGGAAGAGGTGACACAATCTTTTAAGGGGGGTCTTGATAAATTTATTATTAAAGATCAACAAAATATAAATTATGTTAATAAAAATACAAGTCAATCGGAAGAAATCGAAAGTAATGCAAATGACAAAAATGAAATAGTGAATAATGTAAGTCATATTGAAAATGATGAGGATGGACATTTAGTGGATGAATAACTTTGTAACATGATTAATAATTTGGATCCCAGAAATTGGGATAATCTTTGTGGGGACCCAAATTATGAGTTAGGCCCAACTGATACTGGTCGACCAAGCCCAGCAGTATAAGAGGCACGCTCGGCCCAACTCCTCAAAGAAGTCAGCACAAGTATTTGTCACGTAGATAAACATAAACACTTATCACGCCAGTTAATGTTTAAAAATGGAATTAATCTAGATTTATAATCACAGATAAAATATAGTAAAATGATCCAACCATACACACATAAGACAAAGATTTTTGAAGTGGCATAGCTATCAAGAAAGCCTACGTCCACTGTTGGTATTATTTTGTAGGCTTACAATAGCATAGTATGATGTGCATGAAATCGATCGAATTGTCCCCATGACCTGAGGGAGTATTCCATCATGTAAAACAATGCCTTTATATCTCCAGGCATTTACATTTGTGTACAATAAAAAAGTCTTGGAATTCAGTGTTGATCAGCATTCCATCTGAGTAACTTTTGATATTCGTGATGGTTCGCATTCTGGAGTTGGTTGGCCTTCCATCCGACTAAGTATCTCTTATGCCGATCAATATAGTTGGTCGGCCACATAGGAGGACAGGTGTACATTTATTATTGGTCCACATAGGAGAGCAATTTTACATACAACAAAGGCCCCCTGTGCTCCATGCTTGATAATTGATTAAAAGTATGGAGTATATTTTCTCAGAATGTTGCTCGGAGCACTGTATGAGTTTGTGTTCAACAGCCGATCTCCCATACTTATAAAAAAATTCGTTGGTACTGTTGATAATGGCATTTTTTTAAATAATTCAAACTTTTTCAAACCACCAAAGGGTACAGTTATCTTTTAACGCTTCGAGAAGCGTGCATCTGACGATAATTCATCCATTCATTCAGTTAATCATTTCATTCCCATTTATCGAGGCAACTTATAAATAGATAGAAGTTTCCATCTATTTCTTTTCACCTCAACTTTTCTACGCTTAGAGTTTTCCTTCATTCTTAAGCTTTCTTTGTATGATATTTTTTTGCTTGTTCGTTCGTCATCATTTTCTTCAGTTCATGCAGTCAGCTTTAGATCCATGTAAGCATTCTTTCCCTCTTTCTCTATTTTTTCATCCTTTTCTCTGTTTCCACCAAAGTTAATTTTGTGGATGAGGGTTTGTTAGAATAGTTTAGAGAAAAGAGAAAAAACCCGGCTTGTGTAGGTTTAGAGATAGCACAAGGTCCAGGTGATGTGTATTCCCTTCCTGGGGGTAATTGGATTCCTACCCTATTTATTGTTGAGTGCGACATCACTTTTCCACCAAATCCCATTTTTCTTCAATTTTGTCAACATTTTGACGTAGTTCCTGCTGGGTTAGAACCAAACACTTGGAGAGTTATAAATGGTGTTAATAGGTTAAATGAGATTTACAGGACTCATATTATGGTCTATGAGTTGATGTTTTGTTATAAATAGGGTACTATTAGAGAGAGCACATATTATTTAAAGACTAGGTAAAACAATAGGGCTCTAGTAGTGAATCTGCCAGATTCAATAAGGACTATTGAGATTGTGGTGTAGTTGTTAAGAATTGGCAACACGCTCCCCTTCCTGAGGGGGTGCATTACACTGGTCTCAGGTGCCCCCAAGAAGGCTGTGGCATAGGTTATAATTCTTATCTTTACCTTTCTTTCTTTTATTATTTGTTTATGAGGTTTGTCGACTAACATTGTTGTTCCTTTGTAGAGGAGGGTAAGAAAGATGTCCGAAGGAGGGAGAAGTCAACCTTACTGACCTCAAATTTCTACGGGGTCTCAATCAAAGATTTAAAGAAGAAATTACAAGAGTTGTTTCTTTACTATTGGAGTATAAGAGCTCAATTACGTCTTTTGTTGCTCGACCATCATCTGTACTGCCCCAAGTTGCCATCAATTTGGAGGAAGATCATGTATCTTCTTCCTCAGTTGCAGAATTAGCTAGGGTTAAATTCATCCAGGGGGATTCTTCCTCTTTTGAGTATTTTGATATCTTTGACATCCCTATTTCTCCTTCAACCGACATGGGTAAAAGAAAGATGCCCAATTTGCTGAGTGGGCCATTATCTCCCCCTCCCAAGAAGAATGTTGATAATAGTAAGAAGCCAGTTGAAAAGAAGTCTCAGACCAATGAGCAAAGGCCCCAATTTCTTAGTGATAAGGAGGCTCAAGCTAATGAGCCTCAATATAAAAGACTGAAGAGGGTATTGCCAGGCCCTCAAAAGCATGCACAGAGAGCTTAAATCGACCAACAAGAATTGGCTGCAAAGAAAAATCAAGCCGACCAACAAGAGTTGATTAAAAAATTTCAGGTTGACGTGGGTGACATTGGGTCAGCTTTTGTGACTGTCAAATTTAGATTGGCCAGGAGTTTAATCAAAGCTAGAAATCTTCCAACTGACAGGGCACCCTCAGTTCCGATGCACAGAACAAGGTTGACTGAGAGAGCTTGCCATAATTTGGCACTGGTAATTATCTTTATCTTTTGCTTTTTCTTCATGTTGTGGAACTTCTTATGATATCTTGTATTTGCCCCTTTGTAGATTTTGGTTGACTTTAACCAAATGATGGAGAATAATGACCTCCTGAGATCCTCCTCGAGCAAGGTGGAAGAGGCATTTGAAGGTTTGAGGTAGTCCTTGAATGACTCTCAGAAAGCTTTGGTAGAGAAGCAAAAATTCTGGGATGAGAAAATACAGGCATTGAAAAAGGCGGTTATAACAGAAGATAAGATAAAGGCTGCTAAGGAGAAAGACCAAGTTGTCAAGAATAAAGTGAATAAAGCTGATAATAAGACCAAGGCTATAGAGGACTAGCTGAAAGAGATAAAGGACCAGACCAAGATTATTGAGGATAAAGTGGTTGGTATTACTGCTGAAGTTGCCTCTTTAAAGGCCAAAGGCAAGAAAGCTAAGGATGCCTTTTGACAAGGGTTGGGAGAGATCACTATTTCTAGCTTCTACTTAAATCAAATATGACAAGAAGCTATATTTTAAGGAAGTTTAGTCGGAGGCTCTATAGGTGGTCGGCACATAGGCAAGTTCTGAGCTTTTCCAAAGACATGACCCAGGTAATCATTCTAATTTGGATGAAGAATTTGATGATGAGGAAGGGTTCGAAGAATCCCCAATGGTGCCTCTTGATATTTTAGTGGGGCCATCTACTATTGTCGGCCTACCTGCTACCGACCAGGGCCAAGTATAAGGAGAAGGTTTAACTCCTTTTTGCCAATTTCATTTTTGTCCTTTCTCTTATGTATTTCCCATTTCTTCCTTTTTTCTTTCTTTATGATGTACCCAACTCCAGTATCCAAGACTTGATTAATGAAAGAACATCTTTTACCCAATTATTTCTAATTTCGAATGATGTTGATTTCTTATTAATTGGTATCTTCTATGATGCTTATCTTTTTGAATTTTTCCCTACACTTATACTTGTACGTTTCCAGTTTGATGCCAGGAAAAAAACTATTGTTTTTGCTCAATCTGACCAACTTAGGCGGTGAAAAAAGCTATTTGAGGTTGGTCATGTTCCATTATTCGAAGAAGATTTATCAGGGTTGCTCGGCCCAGACGTTTCTAACCAAGTGAAGGTGTCTTACATCCATCTTCATTGACTCTTGGATAGAGCTATAGCCAATAATGTTTATTATTACGAGATGATTTAGCAGATATAGGAAGACCATAAAATTTCCAAGGCCTTGCTTCATTCTAACTATGAGGCTAGATATAAGGCCTTGAGTGAAGGTTGGGGCTTTGATAAAAAATTACAAGACATCATTTTTTACTTGAATAAGAAGGAATGGGTCTTGAACCAATAATTAGAGAATGCCTGATCAATTGCTGCCATATTGGACAAGGAAAATAACGCTATGAGGAATAAGCTTGATATTTTGAAGAAATAAACCACCACTGGTCCAAATAAAGGGGCTTCATTTTTGGAGAGTGAGAATGCCAAGTTGTCGGAGTAGTTAGAGGCCTTACATAAAAATAAAGCTTGGCCAACCTCCAAGGTAAAGTATAATTTTTCATCTAACCATTGATGAGTAAAACACCAAGAAAACCATGGTCGATCAAGCTATTAAACTTAAAGATAAGAATAAATCCATCCGGAAGCTTCAAGATAATGTGGATCGACTTACTTTTTATTTCCATAAGCAACCCAAAGCTATTTGGATGGATGGGTATGATGAAGCCCTAACTTACTTGGATATGCACATGGAGCAGGCTAGGAATGAGGGTTATAAATGGGGTTAGTTGAACCTGCTCGCCTTGTTGAATATACCCAAAAATAATAAATTATGGCACTGGCATACCCCAGGGATATTAGACTATCCTATTCCTCCTTTCTTTGTTGATGTCAGTTGGATTCCTCTTGGCATAATTCCTCAAAGATTGATTAGATAATACATCAGGGATTTTGGCCTTGAAGAAGAAGTATGTTCATCCCCAACATCTTCTTGATCGATCGAGCAGCAACAGACGTAAAAGGAGGAAAGATTTCAGGTCTATTAATCATCCGAGCATCCTTGATGAACCCCATGTTGGGATGAGCAAGACTGATGGAAAGCGTCCAGTGGAATAATCTTGTATTTTATGCTTTGTTAATATGTGTTTTATAATTCATGTTCAATGAAATGAAATGAAGTTATTTAAGACACTTTGCCTTTTCTATTTAAGATTGTGGTTGCTATTAGTCTTGTTTTCGGCTAGGTAATTTGTATAATGATTAGTTAATTGACTTATTGATTAAATGCCCGGCTTATATGTTAGATGTGTGATTCGTGACTGAATCTTATTGTAATAGGGACTTAGATTCTACTAATGATGTTCTTAGATAAAATTTCAAATAGTCCTATTGCACTAAGTTGTAGCATTAGTTATTAGTGTCGACCAAGTGTATTAGGAATGCATAGTTATCCCTGTGTTTTAACTTAGTCGGGTAAAACCTCGTGTGTGTGACTTTGAGTCTCACATGAGGTTTTAACCCAAAGGGCATAATATTGTAATAATAAGTTCCTCAGTTGGTAATAAAGGAAGTGCTTTCCTTGTCTTCTGGTTTCATTTTAAACTGGTTATAATCAGAATAAGCATCCATGAAGCTGAGTAGCTCATGACCTACTGTTGGATCTACCAATTAATCAATCCTTGGTAAAGGAAAGTGATCTTTTGGGCATGCTTTGTTGAGGTCAATAAAATTTACACACATTCTCCATTTGTTGTTCTTCTTCCTGACCATTACCACGTTGGCCAGCCAGTTGGAATACTTGACATCCTCAATGAAATGTGCTCACTGCAATTTCTCTACTTTCTCCTGGATTGCCATATTCTTCTATGGACTAAAACGTGGTGCTTCAGTTTGATCGACTTAAATCTGGATAGATATTAAGTTCATGACAAATGAAGTTTGGATCAATCCCTGTCATATCTTTATGGCTCCACGAGAACTCATTCTTCTTTTCTCTAAGGAATGTAATTAATTCTTGTTTGAGAGATGGAGTCAATTTTAAACTAATTTGTGTGGTTCTTTCTGACTTTTCATCGTCCAGTATAATAGCTTTTGTTTCTTCCATAATTTTCCCCTTCTAAAGCTCTTCTTCTTCCTAAGGATCCAGAGTCTCAATATGGAAAGTAATTGTGCCTTTT
The DNA here is from genome assembly GCA_949130495.1 of Sambucus nigra. Lineage (NCBI taxonomy): Eukaryota > Viridiplantae > Streptophyta > Magnoliopsida > Dipsacales > Adoxaceae > Sambucus > Sambucus nigra. Next base: position 15,414,698 of record OX422219.1, on the reverse strand, counting down.
TGTATCTCCTGTTGGTCGGTTGATATATAGTAGCATTCCCTGGCTTCTATCTAGCTGCCATTCACTATGTCGACCTCATAATTGGTAGAAAACTTTATGCATTAATGTACAGTAGATGGCACTGCTTCTAATTGTTTCATCCCCACTCTGCCAAGGATTATGTTGTAAGCTGAAGGTACGTTTTTTTCCATTACAAAAAAATGGATTATTTCCTTCTTGCTTGCTATCCAAGTGTCGACCAATACATCCAATTTTATTATTCCTAGGGATTACACCCTTTCTCCTGACAACCCTATAAGCGGCTTTTGGTATGGTTCCAACTTACTATCTCATAGAATTAAGCTTTGGAAACAATCATAGAACATTACATCCACTGAACTCCTATTGTCAACCAATACTCTGGTCACTCTGCCATGGTGAACTCTGCAAGTGATGACTAACGGATCATCATGAGGATAAAGCACCCCATTCAAATTGTTTTCAGAGAATTCGATCACCAGTATGTCTTTTTTAATCTTTTTAGGCCAACCATCACTCCTCTCGGACATATCAATCTGCTTGATACTGGGGCAAGTTTTGGCCTTACTTAAGTACGCCTTTCAGCATGTCCATCTCCTCCACCAGCGTTTCCTCCTGCGATAAATGACAACCAAAGGAAATCGTACTTACATCCATTTCGGTCTCACCAAGGTTCTTCGGTAGGTCGGGATTATCCTCAAAGTCATTATTGTGTGCCCTTTTGGTATCATTTTGTTCTCGGCTGGTTGATTCAGATCTCCTCCTGGTATCTCGATTACCATTTCAATTAACAAACTTGTTCAGTTTTCATCACCGAATAAGAGTTTCAACTTCTTTCTTAAGGGTTATGCAACTATCAATAGTGTGTCCATGATCTCGATGAAAGTCACACTATTTGGAATTTTCCCTCCTGTTGGGAGGAGTTCTCAGTTTTCCAAGCCAATTCAAGTCTTTGTTGCCCCTGATTTACTCCAGGATATGATAAACATCTTTAATGAGTGGATTATACTCATTTAACTTCTTGATCCTATCAGACTTCATATCTTTTTTATCTTTTTTGAGCGAATTATTCTTTTGAGTTTCAGCTTTACTCTCTAGTACTTCTTTTGTTGCCATAGCCTCCTCGACGTTCATAATCTTACCAGCCTTAGCCATCAACTTCATCATTATATTGGGTGGATTTTTTGCCAAGGCATAATAAAGATCTTTGGCTAGTAACCCGCTCATCAAGGAAGCAATGGATGTCTTTTCTTCATTATTCACAACTTCTAGATTTACATTATTGAAACGGGTGATATATTCCTTGGTACTCTCTCTAGATTTTTTATGTACGGTTAAGAGATTAGTAACACTCTTCATCAGCTTAGCCCCAAAGAAAAAGTTATGAACGAATAAGTTAATCAATTGATGGAAACTTTGAGTTTTACCTCTAGGTAGATTATTGTACCATATTTGAGTTAGACCCATGATGGAACTAGAAAAAGCCCTGTATATCATCTCGTCAGGGAAAGAATAAATGTCGGCAACAGCTTGATATTTCTCAATATGGACGACTGGGTCAGTTTTCCCATTTTACTTAGGAGTAACAACAGCTGGCTTGAATTTGGAAGGTGTGGGATATTCCATAATAGCCTGGACAAAATGTGATCCTTTAATAAAACTTCTTTGTAAAGGATTTTTTGTTTTGGCCCTTTCCCCTAGCCGATCTTCCGGTCGCTGCATGGATTTCTTCTAGGAATGTTCCTCTCATTTGTATTTGGCATAGGCAGATTTTGTGGATTTGTTGTGCATATGTGCTGAACTCTCTTCCTGAGAAGTCTTCACGACATGCACATAGCCTCCCATGCTAGCTCTAGATCTCCCAGATCCTTCTATATGCTCGCGATAACAATTTTCTCCCTGTGGTGATCTCTGGTAGCTTAGGGACCCATCTGGTCAAAAGTAGAATCCCTATTGAGCCTTTCCAACACTCTTGGTCTTTCATTAGAAAAATATCTGCCATCATAGTAATAAGTTGATCGGAACGAAGATGTTGCACAAGTATGATATGACATGTCATGAGAAGATCTGGAATGATGACTCCTCTTATTTCTAGCAGGTGGAGGAGGTATATCTCTCCTGAATTTAAGAATTTATCTTCCATCGTATGATCCAATTGTCTGACTGATTCTTGCATGGCTTTTTATCCTTTAGCCAAATTGAATAAGATTCTCTGGAGATCTGTCCCATTAGGAGGAGCAGATGGATTTGGGTTGTTACCGATAGTAGCCAGACTGCTTTCAGGAATGGTGGTCATTCTTCTTGATAAATAATGAATAGAGTAATATATGAGGTAGATAACGATGACAAGCAGTCGTTTTTCCACAAACAACTCTAATTTGTTGATGTCTAAAAATGGACTTAATCCATGTTTATAATCACGGATAAAACATAGTAAAATGATCTAATCATACACACACAAGACAAGGATTTTTAAAGTGGTTCGGCTATCAGGAAAGCATATGTCCATTGTTGGTATTATTTTGTCGGGTTACAATAGCTCAATGTGATGTGCATATTATCAATAGAATTGTCCCATTAAGCTGAGGGAGTATTCAGTATTTATAATCGTGCAAAACCCTAGAGATGGAATGCCTTTATATCTCCAGACATTTACATCTATGTATAATAAATGAGAGTTGAAATTCAGTGCTGATCACCATTCCATCCGACTAACCTGTTATATTCCTGATGGTTCATATTCTGGAATTGGTCGGCCTTCCAACCGACTAAGTATCTTTGATAATGATTAATATGGTTGCTCGTCCATGTTGGAGGACATGTGTAGATTTATCATTGGTCCATGTAGGAGAGTAATTTTCTCTTACAACAATGTCCATATTAATAAGCTCAAGTTGGTTACCGATAATCTCGGACGAGATATTCAAGAGTCACCACATGAGCCAATAATAAGCAGGGAGAGTTACTTAAATAACTAAACCACTATGGTTTTAAACCATTATAAATACAACCCATACCCCAGGACCAAGGGAGATGTAATTTCGAAACTTTGAGAGAACTTAATAAAATACAGTGACCTCTCCATGGATGTAGGCAATTTGTCGAACCACGTATAGTCTTGTATTGTGTGATTGGTGTCTTATTTTCATTCATTTATTGATTTTTATAATCCTTTTTATTTTGATTAATTTGTACTCACATTTGGCGGCATCCGTGGGAACAATTTTCCTTTTTACGAAACCAATCTTCACAAAGAACAACTATGATGTCTCACAAACCAAACAGTGCACCCCATCCCGAAGACGTGCGAGTGGATTTAGCTCCATTGAGGATCAATTTTAAGGTTTGCTAATATCGGAACCCAAGGTTTCGACCAGAACGGCAGCCTTTAGAGGAAAGCCACAAGAAGTCTACGTCTACTCAGATCTCACGACTGGTTGATGCATACAAAATAATTCTTCAGCAGAATGAGGAGGTATCTCCCCTCCAAGTTGAAGAGAATTCTCTACTCTAATGGCAACTAGAAGAAATGGATAAAGAACTTCAACAGAACTGAAATATATAACCTCAGACTCCTACCCGTTAGGACAGAAATACTCGTAGCCGAGGAAGGAGCACCAGGCGCAACCAAGAGCATTCAAGGTATGTAAGTTATCAAGGAAGGCACCATAGGGACGATGAGTGCCAGAAAGATGACATAAGATGTTTGGTTCGAAGGGAAATGGACTAACACCCCGCTCATAAGAAGGACAGGTCAACCAAGGAGGGAGCCCTCATCACTCAGATGAAATCTCCCTTCACAAAAACCATCGAAGAAGAGGAACCCCCTAATAAGTTCATAACCCTCGGGTTTAAGTTCTACGATGAAAAAACCAATCCTATTGACCATGTTCGGCATTATAGGAAAACTATACTCCGTGGAGACATAATAATGAGCATATGTGTCGCATTTTTCCTTCTAGCTTGGGCGACAATGCCCAAAAATGGTTCAAGAAGCTCCCTTAGAGGTCCATCAAGAATTTCAAGGTCCTTGTCGAATCCTTCACAACTCGTTTCATCACCTACAGCTCTCATCCCAAAATAATGGACTCGCTGCTCACAGTGAAAAAGAAGCCACGTGAGTCCCTACGTAAATACGCTAAACATTATTAGGAAGTATTCAATAAGGCGGAAGATTGCTCAGGGCAAGTTGTTGTAACATTCTTCAAAATAGGTTTACCCCTCATGTCAATGTTGTATCAACCCCTTACCAAAAAGGAAATTGAAACCATTGACGATCTCATTTCACGCATTGAGAAATATGCCAAGGAGGAGGGCGTGGTCCACACTAGTCAAACTGAGAATTGCCGCACCAAGGCAAATAAAGGGGGCGATAAGGAAAATAATCTCAAAAAGGGGAACAAGAAGTAAAATGGTGCCAATAATGGGGACCAAATGGATTCCACTAAAGATTTTCAAGTCATCAATATAGTTTTCAAGGAGCCGATCTACAAGATCATGGCAAAAATCAAAGATCAGTAGTTTTTCAAGTTTCCAAAGAAGATGGGAGGTGATCTGACTAAGAGGAGCAACGCGCTCCGATACACATTCCACAAAGAAGGCAGCCATAAAATTGAAAAATGTAAGGTGATTAAAGCTCATATGGAGGAGTTAGCCCAAGCTGGGAATCTAAACGAGTTTATTGAGAAGAAGTCTGACCAGTTCGTAGCCAATGGAGACTAGAAAATAGACAATGTCCTTGATAATAACATGGGGCATGAGTTCTCCATCATTTACGGAGCTTCCAACCTTAAGCAAATCAGAGGGAATGTTGTTCGAATGGAACTCAAGAAAGTTACAGTTATGATGGAAGCTTTTTAAATTGATCCCGCTAAAAACTAGGCTGACAAGCGTCAACGACCATAGGATGTTGATTATAACAAGCACATCATCTTCTTGGAGGAAGAATTAGTTGGGGTACAAACCCCACACCACGATGTGCTAGTAATCACTCTCAAAATAATGAACTGGGATATGGACAATCTACTAGTGGACCAGGGGAGACCTTCAGAGGTGACGTATCTAAAGCTCTTCCACAAACTCAATCTTAAGATGTCAGACCTCAAGGAGGTAACTTTTCCTCTAGTCGAGTTTGTGGTGAAAATGACAATGCCGTTAAGGAAGGTGGTCATGTCAATAAGGGCAGGGAATATTTCTAAACTCAGAGAGTTTTTGGTTGTGGACATTGATTCACCTTACCAAGTCATTTTGGGCAGGGGTGGTTTCACACCATAAGGGTTTCCCCTTCCACCTACCACCATAAGCTCAAGTGCATCACGGATAAAGGGTTAATGGAGATCATAGGCGACCAAGCAGCTACTCAGAAGTGCTTCATAACCGTCATCAGGCCTAAGTGGGAAAAGAAAAAAGAAAAAAGACGTTGTTCTAGAGGCAACCCAGGATGGGGCTACTCCATCCAAATAGAAATTACGTCATAGTCGACCATGGGTAGAAGAGAACAGGATGCACCCCACCGATATGTCCGTCGAAGACCTAGAGGATGTTATCTTTGACAAAGCCAAGCCAGAGAGAGTTTTTTAGCGGGACGAGCATGACTAACCTTGAAATGGATGAGTTGATCGCCTTTCTAAAATAGAGATTGAATGTTTTTGGGTGGGAACCATACGATATTCCTAGGATTGATCCTACAGTTACCTGTCAGCAACTCCATGCGGATACAGTGTTCAAGTCGTTCATACAGAAGGCTCACCGAATAGCCACAAAAAAGGAAAAGGCAGTGGAAAAGGAAGTAGGGAAACTTCTTAAGGCAAGGTCCATCAGAGAAGTTCAATTCCCAAAGTTTCTCTCAAATTCGATCGTGGTCCAAAAGAGCAATGGAAAATGGAGAGTTTGCATAGATTTCACTGACCTCAACAGGGCATGTACCAAGGACGACTTCCCATTATCGAAGATAAACCATTTGGTCGATGCCATAGCAGCTCATGAGCGGATGAGTTTCCTATATGCTTACTCGAGGTAACATCAGATTCTTTTGTTCGGCCCCGACCAAGATAAGACTTCATTTATAATTCCAGTTGGAATAAGGTCATACCGTTTGGCCTTAAGAATGCAAGAGCTAGGTATCAGAGGTTAGTCAACAAGATGTTCCAACACCATTAGGGGAGACCATGGAGGTGTACATCGACGACATTCTTATCAAGAGATAGAATAAGAGTGACCATCTCCAAGACGTCACTAACACCGTTGAAATCCTTAGGCACTATCAAATGAAATTTAACGCCAACAAGTGTTCATTTGGGGTCCAGTCAGGTAAATTTTTGGTTTATCTAGTTAGAAAGAGGGGGATTGAGGCTAACTCGAACTAAATAGAAGTGACCAGTAGGGTCCAGCTGCTAAAGATATTACGCGAGGTCCAAAAGCTCACTAGAATTCTCGCAGGACTCAACCGCTTCATTTCAAAGTCATCTGGGCATTTTCGATCATTTTTCCAGCTGCTCAAGGAGGAGAAGAGACTCACCGAGGATGATTAGTGCTCCAAACCCCTAGAGCAAATCGAATACTACCTCAATAAACCACCACTACTAGCAATCCCTAAACAGGGGAATCCTCTTTACCTTTATCTTGCAATGTCAAGCCGCGCAATTATCTCAGCCTTGGTCTGTGAAAGAGAGGCAAAGAAATTTTATGTTTACTACGCCAGCAAGATGCTTTTGGATGTCGAGAAAAGTTACTTGCCTTTAGATAAATTGATATATGTATTAGTGATCATTTCACGCAAGCTGAAGTATTACTTTGAACCCCAATCCATCACTATGATTACTTCCTTCCCCCTTAAAGTTATCTGTCGCAGAGCTGGCCTTTTTGAACGGATGTTAAAGTGGTTGTTAGAGCTTGGGAGATTCGATATTCACTTCCAACCAAGGATAAAAATCAAAAGGTAGGTTTCGGTCGACTTTATCGCAGAATTTACTAGAGAAGGTCCCACTAACCAGTAGCAGACTGATCAATCAGAGTTGCACGAACAGGACAAGGAGAAAGTTGGATGTTGTACATTGATGGCACCTCCAATTCAAAGGGGTCAGGTATAGGGATTGTCCTTGTGAAGTAAGAGAATGTTATGATTGAGCAAGGGATCAGACTGGGATTTGATGCCTCCAACAACGAGGCTGAGTATGAGGCACTCATTATCGGGTATCATAAACCATGTTTGCTCGGGGAAAGAAGACTTAACATCTATTGTGACTCCAAATGTCACCCCCTAGCCCCATTAGGATATAATTAACTCGATAGTTCACAAACCACACTTATTATTTATTTATTTATTTAGTAATACACATTAAAACAACTTCAATGTTAAAATGTGCAATACTAAAAATACAATCGTTTTAAGGAGACATAAATAAACAAAATCCCATACCATTTAACTTAATTACAACTAGTACAATGTACAAAACAAACTGACGAGACAATACAACTATTCACTCAACATCCTAGACTTGGCAGTGGCAGCTTCAAAACCTGAAAATGTAAACATATAAAACCATGAGTTTAAAAACTCAGTGAATGTACTACATTTCTATATAGTAAAAATACTATATTAACATCTCAAAATATAAATATATCCATCTCTGGGCCAAATTAGGCCATATACATATCCGGAGTTAATAAACCCCACAGCTCCTTCCCGTAGGCAATAATCATCTCTATAGGTTTTAATAACCTAACATCTCCTGAATTGCATAGCAATTCAACGTATCTTGACTTTTATAAAGTCATAACATCTCAACATCTTTAATAAGTCATAACATCTCAACATCTCATGACTTTTAATAATCCATATCACCTCAATATATAATACATACACATCATATCCATAATCAACTCAGTAAGTACAATCACCTTGTGTTGTTAACTATGTATTCACGTTTTCCTCGGGTGGGGCTGAACTTGGTTGATTTGACCTTACAGCAGTTAATCCAACTAAATCAGTACTGAATCTCAATCATAAGTATTATCTTAATATATCTATGTAACTTTCAATGACTATACAGCAACAATATAATTCTACTCAAGTCACATTCCATGAAACATGTGTAAAGACGAAACAATGGTATATATGTTGATAAGGTTATGAACATTCAACCATTGGACTACCTCGTAAGGAATTTATAACTAAAATCAAGTAAACATAAAAGTATACTTCTGAATGCATATACACATGAAACATGTACTCAAAATACTCTTTGGAAAGAGAAGATAAAAACATTTTCTCATGGGGTATCTAGTATGGCCTCAAATTATTGTCCTCTATACTTAACCATCCCATATTCATAAATAGTACATATAAAGGTGTCCAAGATTATCAATATGAAAACATATCTGAATATACTTTCCATTACAAGTGATGTTGCAATTTTTCAAGCTTCCTAGAGCAAGTTACGACCATTTCTTTACAACATCATAAATCTGCCCTACAGGCTCCTCTATTGTTCCTTCAACTTCCAAGAATTTTCATAATTTTTTTCCAATATAACTTTACATTATTTTCAACCCATTTTCATTACACATACTTAATAGTACAGAATTAAAGTTTCATAATTTTTTGACTTCATTTCCTATCTCAAAAGCCTGACCAAACTCAGGGCATGCCGAAAGGAAATATACAAACAGCAACTATATGCCAACTTGCAAACATCACTAAGGCCTAACCACAAGGAGTTACATTCTAATTCTCGTATATGACATGAATATATGAGTCTACTTTCATATCCAATTAGAATTTCTGAATTCCAGTAATCACACAAAGAGATATGCAAGTTTGAATACAAGGGGTTTCAATACAAAGCAATATAACCTATAAACACCTTTTATCTCACATCGGAACCAATACATATTATCACAAAGGATGATGGAATTTTTATCAATAATTCAAGATTTATATAATTTTAAATAAGTATAATACAAGATTAAAAAAAATATTAACACATAATTTTACGTTGGAAACACTTTATAGATTTTCTTGGAATTTTCCTAGCTTTTCTTGAAATATTTTCTTCCTTAAACTTCTACTTTCTCTTTCCTTAAGCTTAAATCTCTCAAAACTGAACCTAGGGTTATATTTTCTGAATAAATAAGTTAAAGGGAGAGGTTTAATTCGGCCAAGGATGCCTCCCATGCCAACCAATCAAATTAAAATACTTGGTTTACTAAAAGATAATTTTCCATTTAAAGGGAATGGACATATTTGCCCCCTATTCATAGATTCGACCTAACTTCTTACTCGGACATCCATTTGATGCACCGTTTGTTGTGTTACCACCCTAACTCACATGTATACAACTATCTAGTTTTCAACTCAAGTCATTTGTAATGTTATAAGGGTCAAAACTAGTCTTAAACAGGAACATTTCTATCGAAAATAACAAAATTTTGTGCTCGTACATAACTTTACATTTCACGATTTATGAAAGTAGGATTAGACTAAACATAATCACTTAACATTAGATATACTAATAACAAATTATCCATGTCACATAAGATAAGCATGATTTAAATATAATTTATCATAATTATATCCGGGTTGTCACACCAAATCAGTGTCCAATCAATTCAGTGGGAATTTTAATGCCAAAGATGACATGATGGAATTCTACCTCGCAGTCGTACATGAGCTAGCTACCAATTTTGACGAATTTCACGTTCAATAGTTTCCCCGGGGGTGCAACAATCATGCCGATGCTCTAGTGGCACTAAGCTGAGCATTAGACTCAGATCTCAGGAGAACAAATGATAAGACAGTATTAATAAGACTAGTATTGATAAGACAGGAGAACAAGTGGAATTCCTTACAAAGACTAGTATTGATAAGACAGTATACCCCGAGCACGTCCTCTCCATCAACAGAGGTCACAGTTGGATGGACAACATCATAGCATACTTGCAGAATGAAACACTAACGGCCAATAAGAAATGGGCACATCAGGTCAGGGTGAAAGATATGCATTTTTACTTGGACATAGGGGGCAAATTGTACAGGAGATCCTTCACAGACCATGCCTCCAGTGTGTGCACCCAAGCGATGTTGAGTAAGTTCTTTTGGAACTTCATGAAGGAATATGTGGAAGCCAAGTAGAAGGAAGATCCCTGGCATTTTGAGCAATTAAATAAGGCTACTGGTGGTCGTACATGCAGAAAGAAGTAAGTGTTTATGTCGATAAGTGCAAAAAGTGCCAAAAATATCTCCCCTGGTCCATCAATCGACCAGCGACCTGAAGCCATTGGCCAGCCCATGATCATTTGCCCGATGGGGTTTGGATATCGTGGTACCACTACCTACCACTCCTGGAAATTATAAGTACTTGTTGGTCGGCATAGACTCTTTCACTAAATGGGGAGAGACATAACCACTGTCCAATATTAGAGACGCCAACATGATAAGGTTCATTTGGAGAAACATCATAACATGATTTGGGGTACTAAGGACCATTATAACTAATAATATCACACAGTTTGAGAGTGGACCATTCAAGGATTTTTGTGATGAGGATAAAGTTAAACACCACTTCAGTTTGGTGGCATACCCCAAGAGCAACGATCAAACGGAGGTCTCCAACAAAATGATACTCGATGGTCTTAAGAAAAGGTTAGAAAGAGCAAAGCTTGGATGGATTAGCTACCCCATGTTCTTATAGAATATCGCCCCACGCCCAAAATACCAATTGGAGAAACACCTTTCGCACTCACATATGGAATGGAAGTTGTTATACCACTTTAAGCAGGCCTCTCGACCATATGAACAAAGTTGGCGGACCAAGGACTAAACGACGATGCCCTTCGCGCTAAACTTGACATGGCCGATGAATGAAAAGAGCAAGCCATTATCAATATGGCCTCATACCAGCAGTAGTTGACAAAGAAGTACAATAAGGGGTCAATCCGAGGAAGTTTCAAGTAGGAGACTCCGTCCTTAGGAAAATTCTCGGTAGTGCTATAAGATCGTCAGATGACTAGTTGGGGACCAACTGGGAGGGACCATTCAAAGTGGTCACAGAAGATTTATAGGGAGCCTATCACTCATAAATAATGGATTTCAGAGAGATACCCAGAGCATAGAATGCAGTCAACCTCAAGAAGTTCTACTTTTAGTCTTCTTTTTACTTTTCAACTCTTAGTTTATGCAAATTTTCATTTCAAAACTTAAGTTGCTCATAATTTATTATTCTCGTTGTAAATAAAGGCCTTCCTTTCCACATCTCAAATCTCTTAAGTTATTTGGTTACTTTACATTATTTCCTGAGTAGCAGGCTCGTAACTGGCTCTTAGTCTTCGAAAGAGTATTAATCAGACTTTAACTTGATGACAACGGTAATTTTGCTGACTATAATTAAAATTAAAGCCCTCATGTCCTTGTCATAACCAATACAAGTGACTTCATTAGTTTCCCAGGCAAGATAAAAGACCTACGAGGTATCCCAAGGTAATAAAGCAATAGTGTTTGGTCAACTAAATCCTGAACGGATGGATTGCCCATAAACTGGGTGCATTTTTGTCATTGTCTTTTCTAGGCCTAAGGGAGTGTGACGACATGACCTAAAAGGTAAGAAAGATAGACTAATATATGCAAGGCATAATGGACTAGAAAATGAATAAAAATTGGTATTTAACTTGATTCATTCGGTAGAGCCCAATTACAAAAAGTACCAATTATATCATAATTACAAAGATTTACACAGTTTATTATCGACAAGCCAAAAATTATTCTATTTGCTTCCTCCGACCATCGTCACGGTTAGTCCTGTATTCATCATCACTATCATGACTTTCTGGGTAGCTATTGATAAGTTGAAAAGTAATAGCGTCTAAATGAATCTAGGACCCATCATGCCTAAAAGGAGGTCAGTTATATGCAGGACAATCAACTTGGTACATATACCAGAGATGAGAGTCCTGTTCCTTAACAACTTTGTGGGCCTTCAGCCAGCTATGCTTTTAGGTGACATCTTGATCTTCCTATAACCTCGTTGGGGCATCTTGCAAACCCTAATCATAGCTTGTTGACCAAACCTCCCGGGGATCCTTCTTGAATATATAACGATGCTTTTTTTACCACGGCTTTGCCCCATTACCATGACATTGCTCCTTTGATCTCTCTCTTCGGCTTCAAAAAATTTATTCATTAAATCATCATTTTCTTTCTGGACTAGAGTGGCAACCTCACACACATCCTTAGATTCTGTTAACTGGGCCTTCAAATCATTTATTTCTTTTTTCATGGAAGCACTCCCATCTTCCAAGCCCTTGAGGTCGTCCTTAAGCTTGGAGACCAGGGTAGATTGGTTCTTATAGGACTCAGTCCTCTTTCTTAGATCCTTACAGGCAGTCAGAAATGCTCAATAAGCTTTTCCACTAGCATCTCACCCAAGTACGTTGTCTAAGTTACTGGAAGAAGGAATTTCCTCAGCAACATCAAAGCAAAACATACAATATTTTATCAAATAATACATAAACTGGAACACTCAAATTAAATACTATTTTCATTAACAAAATGAGGGGTAGGCAGAGCCATTATAATCCAAGGAAAGAAAAAGAGTACAACGTACGAGCAAAAGAAGAAAAAACCCTAGAACTATAAGCTTCACTTATTCACTGTTATTCTATCTCGGCCTCTTTCCCCTTGGGTGCCACCTCATTCTCCTTCAGCGCCATCTCCCTCGCCTGATAGGCATGACGACTGGTAGAAGGCTCTTCATCATACACAGGGGGAGGACCTAATTGGTGTAAACCAAAGAGCTCGAATTCAGTGGCGACCCCAGCTTTGGCTAAGGCCTGATCCTATCCCTCCTTGAAGCTCACCTTTCGGGTATAGGCAATCTGGACCCTAGCATCATCATATGCCTTATCCCACACCTGCTCAAATCTGGCCTCCTTAGCGATAGGGTTCTGAGCTACCTTCATAGATAGTCGAGAATTTTCATTTGATAGGCGAGTGTTCTCCACCTTCAGCAGGTTATTCTTGATTTTCAAGGAGGCTATGGCCTCGGTAGTGATCTTCTTCTCTTTCTCGTGGGTCTCCTTGGCCTGGACCATGGCCTCCTCTGACTTTCGAAGGGCTTTATTTAGTTCATCATTTACTTTGGATCGATTGATGCTACCATCCAAAAGATTGGTAAACTCTGCCACAAATTGCAAAATAAGAAAAAGGTCAAGTGTTAGGAAATTTGACATATACCAGTTAAGCAGACCAGATACAACAAACAAAAAGAGGACCCTTACCAGGGACAAAGTTTGGGATACTCAGAAGGAAATTTAGTCAGGTCCCAACATCTTCAGCCGCTCGCAATCACCTGTGAGCACTGCCCCCCACAGTAAACCAAGGGCAAGGGTTAGATTATGGGCCCCGGACTGGGCCTCAAAGATGTTAGGGAGAGAACGGGGAACATTGCTCTTCTTAGAAGAGGGTGTAAGGGCCTTATTCTTCTCTTCCTTCTTCTTTTTCTCCTCCTCCTTCCTTTTTATATCCTCTTCCTTCTTCTTGGCGACCAAGCTTACGTCACGAGACCTAGAGGATTCACACCTGCCTTCTTTTGGAACTTGGTCCTAGCAGAGAGGAGGACATCATCATCGTCATCATCAACAATCAGAAGGACTCTCTTCTTAGTGGGAGCCATTGAGTCATCCTCCTTTAACTGGATTGACACAACATCCAACGGTTCAACAGAAGAAGAAGTTTCCTCGTCAAGGAGAGGAATATTTGGTATCTCTGTAACACCCCGTATTTTTAAGCATTATATATTTCATTAAGTTAGAAAATTTAAATTACTAGTGTATCGTAATTTAATTTAATTGAATTAATTATTATGAGTTTATTTAAATATTAATTGGGAGAGTAATGCTTAATATTTATAGAAAATAATTACTAAGTGTATAGTAATAACTTATTTACATCATAACGAGTGATGGTGACGTGGTATTATTTTATCTCAACCGGGAGTCGAGGATAGACTATATTGAGGTCGAGATAGGGACTTTTAGTAATGTAATTCAGATGACAATTATGAGTGCTTGGTTATTTCTGGATAGGACAAGATAGTTGAAAAAGAGTAAGCGGGGCAGTAAATGGGTCTCGAGGCATTTTTAGGCATAACCGAGCCCACACGGGGTGTTTGGATCATTTTAATTTGGATCATAAGCTTAATTTCAGGATTACCATTATAAAACCTAAATTAGAGAGTTTGTGGCAGACACAACTCAAAAAGAAAACCCTAGTTATGTAGAGAAAAAAAGAGTGAAAAGTAGGGAGATTTTGGGAGCCAAATCAAAGGAGATTAAGTGCGTTCTTCGTCAAATCATCGTCTACCCCAAAGGAAATAAGACCCTACGAACCATTACATGTAAGTGGTTAACTTGCTTTTAATTTAAATTGCAGTCTTTGATTCATATCATCGTAGGTGTGCTAAAAATCCATTTTGGGGGTGGGTTGACACACAAATTAGGTTTTATTTATTGGAGTACTACATGTAAATTATGTACTTGGGGAAGATGATATTTCAAGTGTTCTTATTGGAATTAGGACTTGTGATTTGAAAGACAGATATTTATCTCGTTTAAATTGATGATTAGTGAAATCAATTATGTGAAGGAAGTTTTATAAATTATGTGTAACCCGATTTTTGAATCTAAAGATGATTGTTATAAACCGTGAATGGTTGGAGCCTTTATTAAAAATTCGGACATGAGCTGTTGGTTGATGACATATTTGGAAATTTGAAACTGTAAAAAATTCAACCCAAAAATGGATGAAATGAAAAGTGGGTATATATGAGCATTTTTTTGTCGTTCAATTTTTTTTCCATCATCTCATCCACTTACGGGTTAAATTTTTTGATTATTTTTTGTAGATGATCTTCTTATTATGTAGATCATATATACTGAGTTTGGTTAAAAAAAAATACATTTTTTACTATTTTTTAAAAAAAAAGGGTATGTTTAAAGGTATGTTAAGTGAGGTATGTTAGAGAGTCTGATTGTATGTGTGTGTATATGTATGTATGTGTGTGTGTGTGTGTGTGTGTGTGTGTGTGTGTGTGAGTGTATACAAGTCATTACTCACGTGATTGTAAAGAGTTTCAAGTCTCAGTCTGGCTCCCTATGTAAAGAATCTGAATAGAATATATTCCTCAATGAGAAATCGATAATGACTAAAGACCAATGAAACCTACAACGAATTGAGTTGTTAACATCAATTATACCAACATGTTTTGATATAATTATAATAACTTAAGACAAAAAATACACTTACCCAATGTTAATTGGCATAAAATATGTTTGGTTCTCTTTCGCATCTTTCATTGCATCCCTGTTAAAAATATGCAATTTTTCCTTCAAATAAGCTTGTTAAGTAGCCCTGGGATTAACAAATAAAATAAAATCCCTATTATTTTGAAAACTCTAGTACAAGAATCTAAAAAAAATAAAAATATATTAGAAAAGAGTAGCCAAATAAAATTAAGATGAAAATAACTTATTCTCGCATTTCATGTATCCGATTAGACAACTAGCATCAAGCTCCTCCATTTTACAAAAACGCACCAACTCATGTTTAGGAATGTAGGTTGATTGAAGTTCGTCTTCATATATCCCGAATGGAATTTTTACGGTATTACTTATCATGATTGAATCTATCATGCTAGCAAATACCATAAGTGCCCCTCTCTAAACACCATTTTCTCTATCTTTTTCCTAGTTTGCATTGGTTATAAAATAGTTAATTTAAATATATATTTTTTAGAGTGAGAAAGAGACTAATAAAGAGTGAAGAGAGAGGGCATTTAAGAATATCAACAATGGTATCTTTAACATAAAAGAAAAATGCTCACAACTTTACCTCTGTGTTTACTATAACAAATTCTTTAGGCCACGCAACTTGTGAATTATATGCATTCATAACAGTTACTAACTCATCACCACAAGGTACAAGAAGGGGGGCATCCAAAGTGTAAAAAGTATTTAACACACACTAACACGTAATTTTCTCTCAAATGTTTATGGTTCACTTTGTCGTCTGGCCTAAACCTCTCAAAAACACAACCCTTAGTGATAATATTGGTATGTGAATTTAGCGTCAATTTACATGGTTTGTCCATGCCATTATAAAGTGAGGGATTATTTTTAATTGAGTCTCTCACGTAAACCCTAATTAGGGTTTGCATGGCTGCCACTTCACATTCTCCCCACGTTGACCCTAAGCCTCCAGATATTCATAGAGCATGGAGCAGATCCTTTGCTTCAGTGGTTGTTGAATCATCCTCAATCAAACATGATCTAAACCTCAAATCCCCCACGTCTTTCAAAGGTGATCCAGCAGTACTTTTTACGCAAGATGATATTGAGATTTTATCGAAGCCTTTTAAACACTCCTTGGTGGGTAAGTTTTCACATAGCAGAGCTTCTATGGATTCTATTAGACATGTGTTACAAAAATTTTCTCTAAAAACTGCTTTTAGCATTAGTCTGTTAGATCATAAACATATATTTATAAGGTTAAACTCTGAAGAAGATTACACTCGAATGTGGATGCGAGATACTTGCTACGTTGGAAAGTTCTCCATGGGATTATTTAAATGGACTCCTGAGTTTAGACCTGACAAGGAAAGCAGCTTGGCACCACTATGGATTTCTTTTCCTAATCTCCTGATTCATTTCTTCTCCAAATCCTCTCTATACTCTATAGCCCAACTCATTGGAAATCCATTAAAGATGCATGCTTCAACAGTAGAGATGAACAGACCTAGCATTGCTAGGGTTTGTGTCGAAGTGGATCTATTAAAACCATGCCCAAATAGGGTCTGGCTTGGCTGTGGTGCGACAGGATTTTGGCAAGAAGTGTTAGTGGAATCAAAACCAAATTATTGCAATAATTGCTCCAAGAAAGGTCATAGCGAAGAGTCATGTATATTCCTGATGCCATTGAAAGATGAGAAGAAAAAGCAAAGACAAGAATTCTTGCCAAAAAACAATTATTTCCAAGAGATAACTAGGTGAAGGTAACAACAATCTGTACAGTTGCAGAGACTAATGATCAAGGAAAAGAAGAGGGAGCTGTCACAGAAATTGGTGGAAGTAATCAGAAAAATAAAAATCAAGTCCCAACCTCAGTAAAGGAATCATCTCAACAACTGCAGACCAATCAAGAAAACCTGGAAGAGGATAACATGGAACTGAATGACAAAGTAGATGCAGTAGTACAAGAAAAAGAGGAATCATACCAGAGACAAGCCAAAAATATCACTAGTCCAGTCAAATTTTCAAAAAAACCAAACACAGAGCTGTCAAGAAGATCAAGAAGAGGATAAATTAAGAGAAGATAAAGAAGTAGTTGAGTCAGACCACGAAGGAGAAGAAGGGGAGCCAATAGGTCTGATGCGTTGTCAAATCAGTTCCTAAAGATTCAGCTCCTGATATAATTGCCTTAGATGATGATCAGACCTCCCAAACTCCTAGAGGAAACTCGATGCCAGAGTATGAGAAGAACAATTCTGCCAAATCGATGTATGCCAGTGAGGGGGAGAAAAAGACAGTGCATTCAGTCCCTTTAATTGAAAAGTTGAAGGATTTCAGTAGGTCCTTTGTTAATAAGATGAAGTTGGGAAATAATGCAGAGATGGATACCTGTCCTGCCAAATAAACAGGTGTGCAGATCAATAAAAACTCTTTAATATTCAATGATCCTATGTTGAAAAGAGTAACTAGATCCAAAGCCAAAGGTAACACTAACTTTCCCTCCCGAAGTTTTAAATGTTAAGCCTCATTGTGTGGAATATTAGAGATGCTGCAAAGAAGTCCTCAAATAGAAGAATAAAGAAGCTATTGAAATTGCATAAGATACCAATCATTGTTGTCTTGGAGCCAAAGGTAGAATGTCAAAAAATTGGGAAGTTTAAAATTAAATGGGGTTTTGATGATTGTTGCTATAATGAGAATGGGAAGATTTAGATTTTTTGGAGGTTTGAGGTGTTAGTTTGCATTGTTTCAAATTCAGCCCAACAGCTGACTGTTAAGATCGATCACCATCGGCTAAATTTGGATCCATTCCTAACTGTGGTGTATGCTAAATGCACAAAGGAGGAAAGAAGCGATCTGTGGGAGGAGTTAAAGGTTATCTCTTTAGATTACCAGTTATACCCTCACCTCATTATGGGGGATTTTAATGTGGTTACATGTCAATCAGAGAAGTTAGGTGGGAATGTCATAGATCACCAAGCTGTGGGAGATTTTAATCAAATAATAGATGATTGTGGGCTTAAAGACATGGGGTATAAAGGTTCAAAATTCACTTGGAGCAATCATAGAGATGAATAAGGAGTCATTATAGCTAGAGTTGATAGATGTTTATATAATCTGAAATGGGAAGATTATTTTCCAAACTCACCTCTCCAGCATATGAACAGAACAAGCTCTGACCAGGCCCCAATGTTATGGAATCTAGTTACTTTTGGGGAGTCAAAACCAAAAGCATTTAAGTTCCAATCCATTTAGACCACGCACCAGCAGTTTCAACAGGTCGTTAGTGATTCTTGGAATGTTCCTATTCAGGCCTATGGGATAAACGTGTTCAGTGCAAAATTAAAGAGACTAAAAGGTATTTTAAGAGTTTGGAATAAAGCTCATTTCAAAGATGTGTTCCAGGGAGTTAAATATCTAGAAGATGAGGTTTTATTGCTTGAAATGAGGTATAAAATTGATAGAAAAGAGGAGAATCTTGTGAACCATAATCTGGGCAGAGCTAAACTTCTCGAGTCTTTGAAGATCGAGGAGATGTATTGGAGGCAAAAATCTTCTGCTAGATGGTTGCTTTGTGGAGATTCTAATACAAAGTTTTTTCATGCTTGTGTTAATCATAAACACAGAAGAATGGGAATCAAGCACATCCAAGATGCAAATGGAAATGTTGTAGAGGATGAGGATGGAATCACTACCATAATTCTAGATTATTATCAAACTCTGCTACAAGTTGATCAACAAGTGAAGAATCTTCCCATCAATGACTACATCCCAAGACTGGTTGAAGAGGAGCATAATGAAATTTTAGAAGCTGATGCAACTGAAAATGAAATCTTCTCAGCTATATCTGAGCTGAGCTCTGATGCAGCCCCTGGTCCTGATGGATTCGATGGTGTTTTTTACAAATCTTGTTGGCTAATAATTAAAGATGACCTCCTTCTTGATATAAATTATTTTTTTGCAGGTCATGAGATTCCTCAAAGCTGGTCTAGTGTTCTCATTTCAAAGAAGAAGCACCCTAAGAGTTGTTCAGACTTCAGGCATATTAGCTTCTGTAACTTCTCCTACAAAGTCATCTCTAAGATCCTGAATAATAGACTCTGTCAGTTTATTCCAAAGCTAATTTCCCACAATAAAAGTGGCTTTATGAAAGGTAGATATATTCAAGACAATGTTCTCTTAGCAAAAGAGATGGCTTACAACATTGGCAGGAAAATTCATAGTGGAAATGCTATTGTGAAATTGGATATGGAAAAAGCATATGATAGAGTGCACTGGATGTTTTTAATCAAGGTGAAAAGATTCTTTGAATTTGGAGAAAGGTGGATTGACATGATCTGGAGGTTCATTTCCAATAGTTGGTTCTCAATCACTATTAATGGATCATCTAAGGGATTTTTCAAATCTTCCAGAGGCCTGAGGAAAGGGGATCCCCTTTCCCCAAGCTTTTTTATCCTGGAACCAGAATTGCTTAGTAGAGGTTTAGACATGCTCTTGAGGAATGGAATAATCAAAATTTTCTATTTGCCTAGTGGTTGCCCTCTCATCTATCATCTATCTTTTGCAGATGATGTGATTGTGTTTTCTAGAGGTGATAAAAAAAGTTTGTCCAACTTGATGACTTTTTTGGCAGATTACTCAGGTGTCTCTGGTCAAAAAATTAACATGAGAAAAAGTTGTGTCATTGTGGATAAGAAGATGCCTATTTGTAAGGACACAAATTTCCGATTGAGTCCTTTGTAGTTTTGACTCAATTTCTGACAAAAACGTTTTGAGTCATAGGATAGAGTATATTGATCATATTTCAAGCCTATGACGTGTTTGTTGAAGACGTAGCGGTCAAGTGTATAAAGCTTGATCAAAAAGTCGTGGTTTATGTGCCTTGTTTCAACGTCATCAACAGTGGTTCCATGCTCCCAAGGTATGAATGCATTACATATATATATAGGATATTGGAACGGTTTATATTGGGTGTTAGGTTTAAAAACTGTGTTTTGGTTTCAGAATGTTTTCTATTAAAACTTATATATGTAAAGTATATAAAAGTTTCTGGGCTTAAAAATAATTTTTTGAACAGTCTGTGAGTTCGTTCGAAATGTTGTTCGAACGAGATTGTCGTTTGAACCACAAGTCGTTGGAACGAGATTGCCAATGACTTCCCATTATGGCATACTGGAAATTCATTTGAAATGTCGTTCGAACGAGATGGTCGTTCTTTCGAGCTTCTAACGAGTTCATACTGGAACTTCGTTAGAAGACTCGTTCGAACGAGAATGTCGTTCGAACGAAATGTCGTTCGAACGAGATTTGGCGGGAACAGTTTTTTGGCAGTTTTTAGCAGTTTTCTCCCACTTCCCCATTTGTTTCTTAACATATTTTTCTCAGACTTTATTATGTTTGGGAAACCATTTTTCTAATCTAATTTTTCACATCCTACCAACCTCTAGAGAGTGTTTGAGAGAAAAATTGTTTTAGGGAAAAGTTCATTGTTTTGAGTGTTAATTTTCAAGGATAAAATCATTTATCACTCTAGTTTACACCCATAGTTTAGTTTATCCAAGTTCATATATATATATACATCTTTCTTGGAGTTTTGGCACCGATTTTCTCTACACCATTGAAGAAGAGAAGTTTGGGTTTGCTTCTAAATCCCACAAAGACGAAGAGGTTTTTCGTGATTTACCCACTTGGAGAAAGGCTCCTAGTTTGGGTGACGGTGACCACATAAAGTCTGATCGGTGGATTCCGAGACCGCGGTGGAGCTCCGGGGTTATTTGCTAAGTGGAGGTGTTTGCAAGAAGGAGCATCGAGGCTTGAGAGGTATCGAGTCGTGTGATGTAAGACTTTTGTCTTTTGTCTTGTAATTGTAAATTCCATACTTAGTGGATTTGAGGCTAGGACCGTCCGAGATTGTTTCCCGTCTTGGATTTTTCCTCGTACATCGCGGCGTAGTGGATTAATTGTTTATTTTATCTTTTGCAAATTCACCTAGAACGCATGCTTAAGTAAAAAGATAAAATTGGTTTAATTTAATCACTACATATTTAATTTGGTGCTTACTTAATATTGGATAATGTTTAGTTAATTAATTCAAGTCATTTAATTTAATTGTTAAATTGGTTTAGCCTAACTTGATAACATTACAAAATATGACTTAGGCAAATTTCTAGGACTTGTGTTAATTAATGGTGACTTTTGGAAAATTAAAATTTGAACCATTTCATTATATTTGAATTTACGCTTCCGCATATCTATTTCAACAAGGAAATTGATATTAAGTTTAAGGATTTTAAACTCGGGGGCCCTTGGGGCGTTTAAAACTTGGTATCAGAGCCAAAGCGATAAATTATTTCGTTAAGGATCGTTTAAATAATTTTTGACTAAAATGGAATTTTCCCCATTTTTAAAATTTCCTATTTTCGATGGTTCTAACTATGAGTATTGGAAAGCGCGAATGAAATCAATACTAAAATCTATCGATGAGATGTCTGTAGTTAACGGGTGGTCTCCACCAACTCAGTTAGTTGAAAATGAGCGTGTTCCCAAACCGGCCGATAGATGGACTGAGAATGAGTTTAAACTTTCTAATTTTAATTCCCGAGGTTTCAATGCCTTCTTTAGCGCGATCACACCGGATGAATTCCTACGCATTATGACGTGTGAAACCGCTAAAGAAGCTTGGGATATTTTACAACTAACTCATGAAGGAACTAGTGTCGTTAAAGCTTCGAAACTCCAAAACCTCACCACTCAATTTGAAACCATCAAAATGAACGATAATGAAACCTTTGATGAATTTTATGCTAGACTTTCCGATATTGTCAATTCATCTTTTAATTTGGGAGAGAAAATACCCGACAACTGAGTTGTAAAGAAAATTTTAAGGTCCCTACCCGATAGATTTATTCCAAAAGTGACCGTTTTAAATTCTTTATCAACTTTAGCCTCTACGAAATTAGAAGAGCTTGTAGGTGATTTACAAACCTATGAACTAGACATGTTTCCCTCTAAAACTGAAAAGAAAATAGAAAAGGGCATTGCTTTAAAAGCCCGAAAAGAGGTCAAACAAGTAGTAGAGAGCGAGAGTGATAATGACTCAGAAGAGATGGCTTTGTTTGCTCGAAAATTTAGAAAATTTCTTAAATTTAACAAAGATAAATTTAAAAATGACTTTTAGAAATTTGAAACTTCTAAGCATGACAAAATCGAGAAGATCCATAAACCTATCAATGAACAATTAAATAGGGATGAGTCAAATAGGTGTTTTGGTTATGAGGGTTATGGCCATAGGGCTTCAAAGTGCCCCACTAAACTAAGGAAAGAGGGTAAACGATTCGTTTCATATAATGAGACCCTTAGTGATAGTGATAAGGAAGAGGGACCTGATTCCCCAACTAAGCCAAATTTTGTGGCTTTTATGGCTAGTCATGTGAGCACCGAAAGTGAATCTTCTCATGAAGATATTCAAACACATGAAGCTTTCGAGGTCAAAGTTTTTGATTCCCTTATTTTTTATGATAGTGAGAGTGGGGAAGAAAGAGAGAGTGAAAATGAAGAAGAGGTTAATGTGAGTGAAGTTCAAAATGCTTTTCAAGAACTTTATAAAGACTCTATTAAATTGAAAAGAGCTAATTTGAAGTTAGAAGCTAGTTTGAAAGAACGTGTCAAGGTCGTTGATAATAGTATGTTGGTTGAAGACCTTAGGACATGAGAGAAAGCTCTTCTAGAGAAGCTTGAATATATAGAAGGCGAGAGAGATAGCCTTAGGGGTTTAATGGAATCCTTTAAAAAGGAGCTTCTTGCTTTTGAAGAGAAAAATGTTTTATTAGAATCTAACATTTTAGAATTGCAAAATAATTAAAAGACTCTAGTAATGTCAAATTTGATTTGGAGTGTCGTTCGAAAAAATTAGATAAAATCTTAGGAACGGTCCAAATTAAAAATGACATGTGTGGTTTAGGCTTCAATACTTGTAATGAATCTACTCATAAAGTCAAAACCAACGCTTTAGGAGAATCTTCTAAGAAAACTTTTAGAGATCACTTCATAGGTAAATCTTTTCGACATGTTTTTACTTGTACACATTGTGGTCGAAAAGGTCATCTTAGCAAATTTTGTTTTGATCTTAAACGAATTCCTAGAAAATCCCAACGTAATGTAACAAAGTTCCTACACCCCAAGATTGTCATCCGTCATTAATTTGGGTTAGGAAATCCTACTTGGTTGCCTTGCAAAATAGGGTTTTGATTCTCATTTACTTTCACATACTTCCTCCCTTGCTAAATCTAAAGGTTGAATGTGTTAGTGCTTGCATACGTTAGCCTTTGTACTTCATGATATATTCACATGCTAAATGTATGCTTGTTTAATCATTTTTTAGTCATTACTTTATATCATATCACATGCTAGAATAATGATTTTTGTTTATCTTTTGTATTTTATTTCTTCATTTTGTTTGCATTAAATGAACAATACAAAAAGATTTTTGTTTATCATTTGAAGTTTTTATCTCTTGATAATTTAAGCTTAATGAAAAGTTCAAATGATTTTTGTTTGTCTTTTGAGTATATTTTTTATTTTTGATTAAAAAATTCAAAAATTCAAAAAGATTTTATGTTGTGTGTATTTTAGTTTGACACACTTTATGTGGCATATACTTGTGTTTGAATCCTATCTTTTACGCTCCCATGTATCTAGAACTTTTGGTTTAGATTGTCAATTCTTAAAATGTTCTTTATCATACTTTTATGGAGTAGTTGGATTTTGTATTGATTAAATGGATTCTATTTTTATATATGCCTCTCTTCACACATGCACAAGATCATTTAAAATTTTAATTTCACATGTTATATTTGAGCTTTGTGAGGTGTTCTCCTACCAATCTTGTCATCTACATATTTATGACCTAGGAGGACTAGTGCATGTCAAAATCCGTTGCACGTGAGCTTGTGAGATATATATATATATATATATATATATATATATATATATATATATATATATATATATATATATATATATATATATATATATATAATGTGCACGGGGAAGGGCTCCGAAAGGAATAATAATCCTTTGCGATTGTAAGCCACCATTTGAAATGGACCTAAAAGAAATACGTGGTCCAAAGGCGTAAAAACAGAAAATATGGCATTAAAAAGAAAACAATTTTTCAAGGCCTATGTTTGATTGATATATTCATTCAAAATTAATATAAATACTTCTTGAGGGAGATTGGATGGTATATCAACGGTTTTC
Organism: Sambucus nigra; assembly: GCA_949130495.1. Taxonomy (NCBI): domain Eukaryota; kingdom Viridiplantae; phylum Streptophyta; class Magnoliopsida; order Dipsacales; family Adoxaceae; genus Sambucus; species Sambucus nigra. The sequence continues at coordinate 15,390,143 of OX422219.1, read as the reverse complement.
ACAATGTTCGTTTATCCTAGTTGCGTATTTCATGTCATGACTCTATTGGTTTGTAGAATCATCAATATGCTAGGCTTGTATGCATTGTATATGTTTTTTCATTGAGTTCAATTTATATTGTCACATGAGGTTATATTCAAATGTGATGAAGTTTGCAATCAATTGAGAACTCCATGAACATGTTTTAAGTGATTGGGTCTAAATTTAATCGTTACTAGTTCACACCCCAACACTTCTGTTTCCATATGACACATTTTTGCCATACGAGTGTGAAAGACTCCTATTATATTTTGTGTGTGTCATTTGTGTGTTTATATCTATATATGTGTACTTGAGTCTCTTTGATATATATTATGTATACATATATTTGATATTTCTGTTTAGTCTTTGCTTTTATTTCTAATCCATATATGCTTTAATTCATACTCGGTATCCATCTTATTGAAATCTTTGTTGATATCACATGGTTAATAATTTATATATCATATTGGTATCATTTTATTGCATCCTAGTTGGTATCCGATGTTATTGTTTGGATTAGTTGAACTTTTATTGCCCATATGCTTTAACGTTCTCATCACTATATGCACAATTACATGTTTTATCTTGTTATCCCATTCTTTTATCTCTTGCTTAGTGTAGAGGGTGTATATGCTTTATTTGGGGGAGATAAGTTACTGTTTTGATTCTTTAGCCTTTGTCTATTCCTGAACAAAAAGGGGGAGAATGATAGGGGGATAATTAATTTAGGGGGAGTAATTATTTAATTGCATTTAATATTTTGATAATCCCTATGCGTTTGATAGTTTGCTTAAGTGTGCAGGAATACTTCAAAATGGCAAAATTAAACATCGGCAAAGATATTGATCCTTGGGTTGTTTGAGTCAAGTATTGTAATTTTATTTTGGGTGGGACTCTTTATTAGTCTAATAGAGCTTGACGGCCCTTTAGGATTTTTGTATAGTTTTTGTCCCGGAATAGCCAAAGGGAGAGATTTGTAAGGACACAAATTTTCAATTGAGTCCTTTGTAGTTTTGGCTCAATTCCGGACAAAAACGTTTTGAGTCATAGGATAGAGTATATTGATCATCTTTCAAGCCTATGACGTGTTTGTTGAAGACGTAGCGGTCAAGTGTATAAAGCTTCATCAAAATGCCGTGGTTTATGTGCCTTATTTCAACATCATCAACAGTGGTTCCATGCTCCCAAGGTATGAATGCATTACATATATATATAAGAGCTTGGAACGGTTTATATTGGGTGTTAGGTTTAAAAACTGTGTTTTGGTTTCAGAATGTTTTCTATTAAAACTTATATATGTAAAGTATATAAAAGTTTCTGGGCTGAAAAAGAATTTTTTGAACATTCTGTGAGTTCGTTCGAAATATTGTTCGAACCAGATTGTCGTTTGAACCACAAGTCATTGGAACGAGATTGCCAATGACTTCCTAATATGGCATACTGGAACTTCGTTTGAAATGTCGTTCGAACGAGATGGTCGTTCTAACAAGATTTCTAACGAGTTCATACTGGAACTTCGTTAGAAGACTCGTTCGAACGAGAATGTCGTTCGAACGAAATCTCGTTCGAACGAGATTAGGCGGGAACAGTTTTTTGGCAGTTTTTAGCAGTTTTCTCCCACTTCCCCACTTGTTTCTTAACATATTTTTCTCAGACTTTATTATGTGCGGGAAACCATTTTTCTAATCTAACTTTTCACATCCTACCAACCTCTAGAGAGTGTTTGAGAGAAAAATTGTTTTAGGGAAAAGTTTATTGTTTTGAGTGTTAATTTTCAAGGAGAAAATCATTTATCACTCTAGTTTACACCCATAGTTTAGTTTATCCAAGTTCATATATATATACATCTTGCTTGGAGTTTTGGCACCGATTTTGTCTACACCATTGAAGAAGAGAAGTTTGGGTTTGCTTATAAATCCCACAAAGAAGAAGAGGTTTTTCATGATTTACCCACTTGGAGAAAGGCTCCTAGTTCGGGTGACGGTGACCACATAAAGTCCGATCGGTGGATTTCGAGACCGCGGTGGAGCTCCGGGGTTATTTGCTAAGTGGAGGTGTTTGCAAGAAGGAGCGCCGAGGCTTGAGAGGGATCGAGTCGTGTGATGTAAGTCTTTTGTCTTTTGTCTTGTAATTGTAAATTCCATACGTAGTGGATTTGAGGCTAGGGCCGTCCGAGGTTGTTTCCCGTCTTGGGTTTTTCCTCGTACATCGCGGCGTATTGGATTAATTGTTTATTTTATCTTTTGCAAAATCACCTAGAACGCATGCTTAAGTAAAAAGATAAAATTGGTTTAATTTAATCACTACGTGTTTAATTTGGTGCTTACTTAATATTGGATAATGTTTAGTTAATTAATTCAAGTCATTTAATTTAATTGTTAAATTGGTTTAGCCTAACTTGATAACATTACAAAATATGACTTAGGCAAATTTCTTGGACTTGTGTTAATTAATGGTGTTTAAGTGAAATTGAATTGTGTGTGTAGTTTTAATTTCACTTTTAGTTTAGTTTTATTTTTTTTCATAAGCTGGTTTGTTCTCTTTAATAAAAGAAAATTTTAAATAACTTTTGGAAAATTAAAATTTGAACCATTTCATTATATTTGAATTTACGCTTTCGCATATCTATTTCAACAAGGAAATTGATTTTAAGTATAAGGATTTTAAATTCGGGGGCCCTTGGGGCGTTTACACTATTCAAAGGAGGATAACCATAGGAAATTGCACTCTTTTAACTATCAAAACCTATAAAATACCTGGGTTCTTCCCTTTTCAAGGGGGAAAAGATGGTCTGCTTATATGCTCCTCTTGTAGAGTCTATCAGGTCAAAAATTGAAGGTTGGAAAGAAAAGCTTTTATCCAGTGGTGGAAAATTCATTCTTATTCAGCATGTCCTCTCCTCTATTCCCACATACCTCCTGGCATCCCAACACCCTCCTAAAGCTGTCATAAATAGGATCCATAAGATGTTCAGCAGATTCTTTTGGGGTGGAAATGAAATTCATGGTTGGAAGCACCATTGGCAAAAATGGCAAGCGATGTGTAAGCCAAAAGATTCAGGGGGTCTTGGCTTCAAAGATTTCCAATGTCTTGCTAAAGCCTCTAGCATTAGATTGATTTGGAAATTCTATGCCGAGGATTCTCTATGAACTGCTTTTATGAAAGCTAAATATAAGTCATGGTCTCATCACCGACAATGGGGGTTCTCAATCATGGAGAAACATGAGGAAATATAAAGATGTGGCCTTAGAGTATATGGAGTTCTTGGATGGCAAATGGATCTGGAAGGCTTCTAACATGGGATACTTCTCTTTCTCTTCAGCTTGCAAGGCAATGGAGAGCACCCAAATTCTCTTACTTACAAAAGAATTTGGGATCCTCATTGTAATACCCCGTAATTTTATTGATATTTATTTAAGGGATTAATTAAATTAACTGTGAATTAATTGAGAATTAATCCGGATATAAATACTAACGAGATGTGAGTTGGTATTTGATTATGATGTGTATATATGGAAATATATAAATATTAAAATTATTAAAATTATCACGAGACTGAATTACGATAATTTGGAAAATTTAGTTGGGACGCGCGTGTCAGTCGCGTCAGGAATGTAATTATTTGAATTAAAAAGTGAATTTTATTTTTATCAACCGAATGGTCATTTTGAGTGTGCCAACGAGTCCGAAAGGGTCGAAATAGTCAGAAAACACTAGCCGAGGATTTAGTTTGGGTCCCGGGGCATTTTTGGGCCATACCGGCAACTTAAAAGGGTATTTTGGTAATTTTAAAAATTAAGGAATTAAAACCCACGAAAATTGGAGTTTATATTTATAATTTTAAAGGGGCCACTAAGGTCATTACCAGCAAAAGTTTAGAGAGTGTGCTACGGGAGTTTTGAGAGAAGTTGGAGAGAAGTTACAAGAACCAAAACCAAGCCATCTTCAACCTTAGGAGAAAATCTGTAGAGAAAGGAGAGAATCAACCTTCATTCACCAACATCAATTCCGAAGAACAATCTAAGGCAAGTGATTTGATATTTTTAGTGCATTCAATATGTCTTCCATGTTTAGTGTAGGAATTATCTTATATTGAAATTTTTGAAGAAAACCTATGAAATTGTTGGAGAAACTTTGAATTTGGGTTATTTGCATGTAGAATGATGATGAACTAATTTAATATTCGAAGAGTTATATATGATGATTTAATAAACGGATTTATGTTGAGTAATTGGGCATAAGAAAATTATGAGTTCATGTTCATAGGGTTTGGGGAAATATTTGGAGATTTATATTAATTCCTTGATGATTTGTAAGATTTGACCCCTAAAATAGGTTAAGAGATGATCTAGGATGATTAGAAATGGTTTAAAAACGTTGGAACATAAATTGGATGGTCTTAGGGTGGATTTAGAGGAGAGAGGAATTGAGAAAAATGGACTTGGGAATTTCTGGGCTGAAACTGCCATCTCGTCAGAAGACTTGCCCAGGTCGTTCGAACGAACTTCTAACGAGATGATAGTATCCCTTCTAACGAATTGGTAGTTCGTTCGAAGCCTTTCGTTCGAACGACACTCGTTCTAACGATATTTCTAACGAGTTGACAGAATGGCCTTTTTGGCCTGAATTGATTTCTAGTATCCCGTAGACTTATTTAAATGGTGAGATAACCTTCCCTTATTAACTAGTGGGTATAGTTGGGAGATTGGGGTACATTGAGGAGTAAAACTTAGAATAGTGTCTTAAACCGGATGACATTTGTGGATTGGGAAGCGAGTAACTAATCATGAAGTGAGAATAATTGATAACTTAAATACTTATAAAGCGGGGACTTGTGAGTTGTATAACACTAAATGTTGGTATAAGAACGAGAAGTATACCACTAATGAAATATTGTTGTTTAATTAAATGATTCCTGAGAGATTCGGAATACGTGGTCCTTATATACGTGATGTACAGGGATTGGATAGTAGAGTATGTGTGCACCGCAGCTTAGTCTCGGGGTGCTAGTATTGTATATTTATGATGAGAATAATATATTGTTAATTGAAATGTATTGTCATGAATAAATGTGAGTATTAATAATAGCAACAGTTTATCAAGTGAAAATGGAAGATCTCTAGTAATTAGTAGTGCTAATATGGGAAACTGTATAGCAAGTTATAACACTGTGTTAACTAAAAGTTGTTGGGAATTTGAATTGAATATCGTATAGAAATGTTAGTTTTAGTATCGGACTAGTTAGAAATGGGAACAACTAGAATGGGTACGAGTGCGATAGGAGTGCACAATTAGTTTAGAGGTGAGGAACTCATGTGAGTGCACATACTATCATGTACTTTATATTCACTGTTTAATGATATTAAACACTTGCAAAAAATTTAAATTATTTTCACAATCGGGCTCTGACCCGTTTGCTTTCAAATCTATTTTTTTAAACCTTTTTAGGTGCCCAGCCATAAGGACACCATGCATAGGAGTTCTATTCAGGTGACGTGCTGTAGCTGCTGTGGAAGTTACAGGACCTTGACAGTAGACGCCTCCATTTCCGATCTTGACTCCATTATCAGATTTTCTCATTGGTTGGACATGTCGCCCCATTCCTTTTAGAGACATCTTACATTTCAGTTATTTCATACTTTGGGTTGTAATTAATTTAGTGATGCAGACTTGGTATTTATTTATTTCAGTATTTGGATTGTTGTGAGGAGTATTCCTCCAGACTCATTATTATTTGATGGTTATTCTATTATGACTATGTTATGGTGGTTATGTTAGCATTTCATAATTCACTTATTGTATGATAATCGGATTTAATTAAAATTGGCAACTCACTTTTTAAATACTAGGTGGTTAGTAATTATTAAAATGTTTTCGACGGTGATGCTATGAACTGAACCAACTTGGCCTTTTGTATTAATTTAATAAAGGAGTAGCTACCCGGTATTTAATTAGTCGGGTGTCACAGGTGGTATCAAAGCATCAGGTTCTAGTGTCCTTAGGATCTGTACGGCTTGTTATGTTTCCACTGAGCTTTTTTTTATATAGAGCCCTATATTTTAAGATTGTTGTATTCTTTTGTGTATGCTTCGCTCTTCAGCTATTTTGAGATAATAACTGCGAACTTATAAGACTTTACTCTCATTTCAGATGCCTCCACGGCGTGCGCAGCGAGTTCCTAGGGATGCACAGCCAGAGCCACAGCCTGCACCAGTTCAGGGCACTATGAATGCCGCCGAGGTTGCAGCTATTGTAGACCAAGCGGTAAATGTCGCCCTAGCCGTTGTACAGCAGGCACCACCCCAGGCGCCGGTAGTCGCGCCAGTTCAGGCTCATTCATTCCCGTCTTCTTGGGAACGCGTTCTTGATGCTTTTCAGAAAGCACACCCTCCGAAGTTTGCAGGTAGCTCCGATGTTGTGGTATCCAGTCAGTGGAGGAAGGACATTCAGAGGCACTTAAGGATGTACGAGTGCACAGATGTTCAAAAGAAGATACTGGCTACTTTCAAGCTAGTAGGATCTGCATTACAGTGGTGGGAGTCCATTACCACCGCAGAGGAGAGGGACGCCCTTTCTATTCAGGAGTTCTAGGTACGGTTCGATCGCAAATATTTTTCGTCAGCTGTTCACACTGAAATGAAGAGGAAATTGATGAACCTCAAGCAGGAGGGGAGGACCGTGGCCGAGTATGAGGCCGAATTCACTAATCTCTTGAACATTGTTCCCGATGAGATACCGACTAAGGAGAAGAAAATTCAGAAGTTCACGGATGGATTGACTTGGAGGATCCGTCAACACTTGTTGGGGAATCTCTCGTTGGCCACTTATTCTGATGTGGTTAACGCTGCATTACTTCACTGCCAGGATCATCGCTTCCACATGTCTGAGAGCAAGAGATCAGGGGAGTCCAGCCAACAGGGCAGGACCGGGGGAAATGGTGCCAGCGGGGCACAATCTGCTCAGGGAAAGCACAGGCAGGGTGACTAGGGTTCCCAAGAGGGGGATCATAAGAGATTCAGATCTGGGGGTTTCAAAAGTGGACAGGGAGGTTTCAGACATGGCCATCAGGGTCAGAACGGCCATCAGGGCCAGCAGGGTTAGAATGGTTAATAACATCAGTTTCAGTAGGGCGAGCAAGGCCAGCAAGGCTAAGGTAGGAATGGTAATGGCCATCAGGGCCGAGGGTAGCAGGGACAGCAAGGGGGAAATTTCCTGGGGAAGTGCTTCACTTGTGGCAAGATTGGCCACAAATGCCAGGATTGTCCCGATAGGGGCAGGGCCCCATAGGAGCAGTAGCAGGGTGCCCGACACGAGCCACAGAGGCCTATGTTTCCCGCCGCACTCCCAGCACCACCACAGATGGCAGCATTACCACCCATTCCAGCGGTCCCAGTTCAGCAGGGACAACTTCAGTATGGGAGAGTGTATCAGCTCCAGCATGCCGCAGCCCCACAGAATCCACCGGCCATTAAGGGTATGTTCTCTATTCGGGGGACTATGGGGGGTATTTTATTTGACACGGGGGCCACACATTGTTTCATTGCCATGAGGTTTGCACGCACTATTGGGTTATTAGACACCGCCGAGAGCACGATTACTTGTGTAGATTCACCGTTGAGTAGGGGTTCCGTGATTTCCCTTATTTGTAGAGGTGTGGGTATAGAGATCGGAAGGTTTACTTTACCCGCTGATATGTTAGTGTTAGAGATGACTGAGTACGATGCGATTGTTGGTATGGATTGGCTAGTTGCGTACCGAGCCATGATTGACTGTTTTAGTAGGAGTATTATCTTTGCCATTCTCGGGCAGGAGATGTTTTTAGTGGTGATGCCTCTCCCTAAAGGAGGATCGTCCACTCATTTGTATTATATAAAGGAGGAGACCTCTAAGGAAGTGGTGATACCACTCGATGCGATACCCGTTGTTAGTGAGTTCGCTGATGTATTTCAAGATATACCTGGACTACCTCTAAGTAAAGAGATAGTTTTTGTGATCGATTTGACGCCGGGCACTCGGCCTATTACCCGCGCACCTTACCGTATGGCTCCAGCAGAGATGAGAGAGTTACGAGATCAAATTGAGCAGTTATTAGGTCAGGGGTTTATCCGGAGGAGTACTTCACCGTGGGGTGCCCCTATGTTGTTCGTAAAGAAGAGGGATGGAACATTGAGGTTATGTGTAGATTACCGAGAGTTTAATAAGGTCACGATACGGAATAAGTATCCGTTTCCCCGAATCGATGACTTATTCGACCAACTGAGAGGAGCTTCCTCCTTCTCAAAGATTGATTTGCGATCGGGATACCATCAGTTGCGTATCAGGGAGCTGGACGTCTCGAAGACTGCTTTCTTGGCGAGATATGGTTCCTACGAGTTTCGGGTTATGCCTTTTGGCTTGACTAATGCTCCAGCCGTGTTTATGGACTTGATGAATAGGGTGTTCAGAGAGTTCCTAGACCAGTTCGTCATTGTCTTTATTGATGACATTCTGGTTTACTCCCAGACAGAAGAGGAGCACGCCGAGCATTTGAGACAGGTTTTACAGATGCTACGTCAGAACGAGCTGTATGCAAAGTACGAGAAGTGTGGGTTTTGGCTGAAGGAGGTTCAGTTTTTGGGGCATATCATTTCAGACCTGTGGATATCTGTAGATCCGGGGAAGGTATCTGCGGTGAGGGAGTGGGGACAGCCCACGACACCGACTGAGATCCGTAGTTTCTTGGGCCTAGCAGGATACTACAGGAGGTTTATTCGTGGTTTCTCAAAGATAGAGGGTCCTTTGACACATCTAACTCACAAGGGTGTGCCATTCATCTGGAGCGATGCCTGTCAGTTGGCATTCGATGAGTTGAAGGACAATTTTACCTCAGCACCTGTGTTAGCTTTGCCCAGACTGGGAGTTGAGTATTTAGTTTACACCGATGGGTCCTTATAAGGACTCGGAGGTGTGCTGCAGCAGGAGAGTCAGACCATAACTTATGCTTCCCGTAAGCTTAAGACTCACGAGAAGAATTGCCCCACCCATGACTTGGAGTTAGAGGAAGCTGTATTTGCCCTTCGAATTTGGAGGCATTATCTCCTAGGGGAGAAGTTTCGATTGTTCACAGACCACAAGTATCTACAGTACCTCTTCACGCAGAAGGAGTTGAATATGCGTCAAAGAAGGTGGCTTGAGTTTGTGAAGGATTATCAATTTGATATCCAATATCACCCGGGAAAGGCTAACGTGGTAGCAAACGCGTTGAGCCGTATGCCAGTAAATGAAGTGGCCAAGGTGTGGAAAGCTAAGTGGAAGGAGTTGGGACACCAGGATGCAGTGGCCCGATCGTTTATGTCTGTGATGACTATTACACCTCAGATTATTACGAGAGTGATACAGGCCCAGGCAAATGACTCGTTCTGTCAGGAGCAGATAGTTCGATTACTTGCAGAGGGAGCCAAGTCCTATACCGTTATCTCAGACGGGGGATTACGCTTCAATGGGAGACTAGTCGTTTCGGAAGGGGAAGACTTGCGACACGAGGTAATGGCAGAGTCGCACGGCTCACGGTTCGTGGTACACCCTGGTGGGGACAAAATGTACCAAGACATGAGACGTCAGTATTGGTGGAGTGGGATGAAGAGAGATATTGTCGTGTTTGTTTCTAAATGCGCCACTTGTTAGCTGGTAAAGGTGGATCATCAGAGACCGACAGGACTTTTACAGCCATTAGAGGTTTCGACGTGGATATAGGAGAGAATATCCATGGACTTTATCACGGGGTTACCTACGTCACAGAGGGGTCACGACTCCATTTGGGTAATTGTGGACCGTTTGACCAAAGGTGCTCATTTTCTACCCGTAAGGACAGACTACACTATGGGACAGTATGCCCAGATTTTCATTTCAGAAATAGTGAGACTTCACGGTATGCCTCTAAATATCGTGTCTGACTAAGACAAGATATTTCTTTCACGATTTTGGGAGAGTTTCCAGGAGTCCATGGGAACTGAATTGCGGTTGAGTACGGCTTATCACCCAGAGACCGATGGGCAAACCGAGCGTACAAATCAGATGTTGGAGGACATGTTGCGTATGTGCATCATAGACTTTGGGGTGGATGGGAGCAGTACCTTCCACTGGTGGAGTTTGCTTATAATAACTCCTACCAGTTCACCATTGGCATGGCTCCATTTGAGGCGTTGTATGGTAGACCTTGCCGTTCCCCAGCATGTTGGTTAGAAGTGGGGATAACAAACTCCTTGGGCCGGAAGTAATTCAGGATACTTCGGCAAGGATAGAGATGATACGGAATCGCATTCGAGTAGCTCAGGACCGGCAGAAGAGCTATGCTAATGCCAAGAGGTCCTTCAGAGAATTCAAAGTGGGGGACCAGGTTTTACTCAGAGTATCTCCTATGAAGGGGATTATGCGTTTTGGGAAGAAGGGGAAACTGGCACCGAGATATGTGGGGCCATTTCCTATCATAGAGCGGATTGGGCCAGTTGCGTATAGACTTAGGTTATCGGAGTACTTGCATAGGATTCATGATGTGTTCCATATTTCCTCGCTAAGGAAATATCTTAGGGATGATTTGGCCCATACTCACATTGCTTTGGAGGACATCGATCTCCAGCCCGATAGTTCCTACGAGGAGGGGTCGATTGCTATTTTGGACCGAAGCGAGCGGAAACTGCGGTCAAAGATAGTACTGTTGGTACGTGTTCAATGGCGACATCATAATGACGAGGAGTCCACATTGGAGCGCGAGGATGAGATGCGCGAACTTTATCCAGATTTGTTTTTACAAGGTACTTTTTAGTTCCAAATTTCGGGATGAAATTCTGTTATTAGGGGGGAAGTATGTAATACCCCATAATTTTATTGATATTTATTTAAGGGATTAATTAAATTAACTGTGAATTAATTGAGAATTAATCCGGATATAAATACTAACGAGATGTGAGTTGGTATTTGATTATGATGTGTATATATGGCAATATATGAATATTAAAAATATTAAAATTATCGCGAGACTGAAATACGATAATTTGGGAAATTTAGTTGGGACGCGTGGTCGCGTCAGGAATGTAATTATTTGAATTAAAAAGTGAATTTTATTTTTATCAACCGAATGGTCATTTTGAGTGTGCCAACGAGTCCGAAAGGGTCGAAATAGTCAGAAAACACTAGCCGAGGGTTTAGTTTGGGTCCCGGGGCATTTTTGGGCCATACCGGCAACTTAAAAGGGTATTTTGGTAATTTTAAAAATTAAGGAATTAAAACCCACGAAAATTGGAGTTTATATTTATAATTTTAAAGGGGCCACTAAGGCGATTACCAGCAAAAGTTTAGAGAGTGGGCTACAGGAGTTTTGAGAGAAGTTAGAGAGAAGTTACAAGAACCAAAACCAAGCCATCTTTAACCTTGGGAGAAAATCTGTAGAGAAAGGAGAGAATCAACCTTCATTCACCAACATCAATTCTAAAGAAAAATCTAAGGCAAGTGATTTGATATTTTTAGTGCATTGAATATGTCTTTCATGTTTAGTGTAGGAATTATCTTATATTGAAATTTTTGAAGAAAACCCATGAAATTGTTGGAGACACTTTGAATTTGGGTTAGGATTTGCATGAAGAATGATGATGGAGTAATTTAATATTCGAAGAGTTATATATGATGATTTAATAAACGGATTTATGTTGAGTAATTGGGCATAAGAAAATTATGAGTTCATGTTCATAGGGTTTGGGGAAATATTTGGAGATTTATATTAATTCCTAGATGATTTGTAAGATTTGACCCCTAAAATAGGTTAAGAGATGATCTAGGATGATTAGAAATGGTTTAAAAACGTTGGAACATAAATTGGATGGTCTTAGGGTGGATTTAGAGGAGAGAAGAATTGAAAAAAATGGACTTGGGAATTTCTGGGTTGAAACTGCCATCTCGTTAGAAGACCTGCCTAGGTCGTTCGAACGACCTCGTTCGAACGAACTTCTAACGAGATGACAGTATCCCTTCTAACGAATTGGTAGTTCGTTCAAAGCCTTTCGTTCGAACGACACTCGTTCGAGTGACCTCATTCGAACGAAATTTCTAACGAGTTGACAGAATGGCCTTTTTGGCCTGAATTGATTTCTAGTATCCCGTAGACTTATTTAAATGGTGAGATAACCTTCCCTTATTAACTAGTGGGTATAGTTGGGAGATTGGGGTACATTGAGGAGTAAAACTTAGAATAGTGTCTTAAACCGGATGACATTTGTGGATTGGGAAGCGAGTAACTAATCACGAAGTGAGAATAATTGATAACTTAAATACTTATAAAGCGGGGACTTGTGAGTTGTATAACAGTAATGTTGGTATAAGAACGAGAAGTATACCACTAATGAAATATTGTGATATATAAGATGCGCGAATGCTTAGTATATGTAGTATTCTGTGTAGAACATACCTACCGTACTTGCTATCATGGAAGGTCGGCGTTCGATCACTGCCATCTAATCTTTGTGTGCCTACGGGGGGGATTTAGATTGGTACCTCGAGGACATAGGTCAAAGAAGGACTTATTGAGAAGTTAATAAGTCTGCTGATCATGGGAGCGTAGGTATGTGCGTGACCCATGTGATGTGAACTATGTTCGCCTCCATTGTTTGTGGTTGTTGTTTAATGAAACGATTCCTGAGAGATTCGAAATACGTGGTCCTTATGTACGTGATGTACCGGGATTGAATAGCAGAGTATGTGTGCACCGCAGCTTAGTCTCGGGGTGCTAGTATTGTATATTTATGATGAGAATAATATACTGTTAATTGAAATGTATTGTCATGAATAAATGTGAGTATTAATAATAGCTACAGTTTGTCAAGTGAAAATGCAAGATCTCTAGTAATTCGTAGTGCTAATATGGGAAACTGTATAGCAAGTTATAACACTCTGTTAACTAAAAGTTGTTGGGAATTTGAATTTAATATCGTATAGAAATGTTAGATTTTAGTATCAGACTAGTTAGAAATTGGAACAACTAGAATGGGTACGGGTGCGATAGAAGTGCACAATTAGTTGAGAGGTGAGGAACTCATGTGAGTGCACACACTATCATGTACTTTATATTCACTGTTTAATGATATTAAACACTTGCAAAAATTTTAAATTATTTTCACAATCGGGCTCTGACCCGTTTGCTTTCAAATCTATTTTTGTAAAAACCTTTTTAGGTGCCCAGCCACAAGGACACCACGCATAGGAGTTCTATTCATGTGACGTGTTGTAGCTGCTGTGGAAGTTACAGGACCTTGACCGTAGACGCCTCCATTTCCGATCTTGACTCCATTATCAGATTTTCTCATTTGTTGGGCATGTCGCCCCGTTCCTTTTAGAGACATCTTACATTTCAGTTATTTCAGAATTTGGGTTGTAATTAATTTAGTGATGCAGACTTGGTATTTATTTATTTCAGTATTTGGATTGTTGTGAGGAGTATTCCTCCAGACTCATTATTATTTGATGGTTACTCTATTGTGACTATGTTGTGGTGGTTATGTTAGCATTTCATAATTCACTTATTGTATGATAATCGGATTTAATTAAAATTGGCAACTCACTTTTTAAATACTAGGTGGTTAGTAATTATTAAAATGTTTTCGACGGTGATGCTATGAACTGAACCAACTTGGCATTTTGTATTAATTTAATAAAGGAGTAGCTACCCAGTATTTAATTAGTCGGGGTGTCACACTCATATACCTATTAAGATCTCTATAAACATGTGGAAAATCCTCAATAACTCTCTGCCCCTATATGATAACATCTAAAAGGTTGGAATTCGATTGGTTTCTCGATGCCAGGCCTGCCTAAAGAACTCAGAATCAGGTAATCACTTATTCCTTTAATGACCAGAGGTAAAACTGGTTTGGGAATTTTTTTCGAATCATATGGGAATTAAATGTGATATGAACCATATGTCTACTGCTATTCTGAGTTAGTGGTTTAGATCAGGAAAAAGAGACTATCAAAGGTTCCTTTGCAAAGCGATCCCCATTGTGATATGTTGGGAAATTTGGAAATCCATGAATTCTTGTTTGTTTGAGGGCCACAAATTTAGGCACCAAAACATCATTACAAACTCTATTAGGATGATTTCATATTTATGCAGTGGTATGGTATTCTCAAATGAGTGTCTTCTTCAGGATTTTAGTAGTAAGGAGATGTTTAACCTTTCTTTTAAGAAGTGTTCTAGACTCCATTCCTTAATTAAATGGATTCCCCCTTCTGCAAATTTTTATAAGCTTAATGTTGATGGTGCTTCAAAGGGAAATCCAGGTATTAGTGGGTATGGTGGTATTATTAGGAATGAGAAGTCTCAGGTTATATTTGCCTATGCTTTCCCAGGTCATCTTGCAACAAATTCAGAGGTGGAGCTTCTTGCCGTACAAAAGGGGATTCAATTGTGTTTACAGTTCAAGATTGTTAATGTCCTCATAGAGTCTGACTCTTTGATGGTGGTGAAAGTCATAGGTAACTCCTGGAAACCCCCTTGGAAATTCTTTAAGATTATTAAGGATATGAGAGTTATGCTATCTCAAATGCAATTTTCTTTAAAGCATTGTTATAGAGAATCAAATATGGTGGCTGACAAATTGGCAAAGCTGGGAATTAATCTTCAAGAAGGAAAAGTCTTCAAAACTCTTCCAAAATTACCTAGAATGGTCAGGGGTGCCTGAAAATTGGATGCTATTGGATGCCATTATGTTAGAATTTTGGATTCTCAGATTTGCAATGGGTCGTGTAAAGCTTCATTTTAATGTTGTTAAGTTTTCCCTTAATTTCCTCGGTTTTAGCTTTTATATTGTAAGTGCCACTCTGGGGAGGCTTTTTCTCCAGTTTGATTTAATAATATAGGGATGCTTTTCCTAAAAAAATAATAATAAAATAAAGAAAATAAATAAATAAATAAATAAGTGAGGGATTCGGAGATGTCATGTCAGTGGATCTCTTTCCATTATCTTCCAGCATTTATAAGTAAAAAATAAAAATAAAAACTTAAATCAATAACATGTTCTTGTTGCAAAAGTCAACAGCAATAATATATAATATTTATTTCTTACATTGTTATTTTTCTTCTTGGCAGGCGAATCACATGATGAACTTATATTTGGTGAAATTATTTTGTACAATCCATTGCCACTTGTTGGGGTGTTTAACCCGGCTATCGTCATTACCCTCTCGTACTCCAACACCTTTTCCATCAATACTTGCATCCGCTCATCTTTTTATTTGCCTATTTCTCTTTTCGCATCCATCTTAGACTCCAACTGACTAATATGTTTGTTTGATCCTCACTTAGTGAGGTTGAAAAAGGTTGTGGGGGTGACTCGATGACCTTTACCCCTAAATGAGAAGGCCAGATTCACGGTTAATAAAATGGAGGAAAGCATACCAGTCGTTCAAAAAACTTAGGATCCGACAAAGTATTCTGACCATAAAGAGTTATCGTGTGGTCATCAGTATAACCATATCCAACACATCCACAATGAAGTTGTATATCACGACATTCCTTCAGGAGCACTGTTACCTAATATAATATCAAGAATTGCTTCAAAAAGTGAGGAAAAGACATGAAAATATATTACTGAAATGACATGGGGATCGTTCGAGCGACGTCCACCAGTCGTTCAAAGGACCTGGTGAGTCGTTCGAGCGACGTGGGGAAATCCTGGGTAGTTCGGCTTATTTTTACTTTTGGCTTGAGATTCGTTAGTGGGATAAAGGGGTATCAGTAGTGGAATTATTATTTCACTCATACTTAGGGACTTAAGGGGGGAGAATATAAATAATTGTGAAGGAAGATAAAAGTATGAAATTTAAATTGCGTAATTTGGGGTAATAAATTTTAAAAGGGTAAATTACGGGCCGAGTGAATGTGTCCGGGTATTTTGGTTAAGTGACACCATTTAAATAAATTAATTAATGTGGAATTAATTAAATTAAGTGTCGGGGATTTGACTCGGATATTTTAGGCTAGTGCTACGAGAGTTAGGTAGGCACGGGTTAGCCGGGTTTAATTTATTATTATATATATATATATATATGTGTGTGTGTGTGTGTGTGTGTGTGTGTGTGTGTGTGTGTGTGTGTGTGTGTATTATTGTGTGCTCATTTAATACCAGTGTAAGATATTTGTATAATTACATACCCCTCTAGTGCTATCAAATGCGGTTGCGCGATGTGAGTGAATCCCCTGGCTAGTGAATGCAGGGTGAGTAAAATCCCTAGGTCATAACGTCCCGTATTTTATGTTGTAAATATTTTCAAGGTGAAACGTTTTGGGTATGATTTGGTCTCACGCTCGGGGAATTATGACTGCCTCCTCTACGCTTATTATTTATTGCATGATTCGGTGTGAGTGAACCCTCTCGTGGTATCCGGGTTAGATTGAGTATACCTGGGATAATAGCATTTTAGAGAAAACATTCGGTGAGTTATTACTCAAGAGGATGGATAATATATACAATATATGTGTGAATGTGTAGTATATTTATACGTATATAATAGTGAAGATATTTATATACAAGTGAAATGCCTGGAGTGAAATGGTATTGATTATATAACTAGTGAATTTGTCATATAGTTATTTAAAGATGTTAAATTAAGTTAATGTGATAAATAACTTAGAAATCATTAGAAAATTACTCGGGCTAGAGTAAAGTGTCAGGAAGCTTTTATAACAAGGCTAGTTAGATGGGCTAG
The DNA here is from genome assembly GCA_949130495.1 of Sambucus nigra. NCBI lineage: Eukaryota > Viridiplantae > Streptophyta > Magnoliopsida > Dipsacales > Adoxaceae > Sambucus > Sambucus nigra. The sequence continues at coordinate 15,373,391 of OX422219.1, read as the reverse complement.
TATAGCTAGAGGGTTATAAGAAAAAGCAATAAGTGTGCACAATAGTTGAGGGGTGAGTATTATCTCAAGTGAGTGCGACACTAGCTTAAATATGAAAATCATTCATGCATTTTAATTACTGCAAACTTAATCACTTGCTAAAAAAATTTAAAATGTTTTGCATTCCAACCCTTGTTGAAAATATTTTTAAAAACCTTTTAGGTGTCCATCCACAGGGATGCCATACTTGAGATTCTATTCCAGGGATACGCAGCTGCGGCATATGTGGATGCATTTAGGAGTTGGATTAGAAGCATCATTTCTTCATTCCTAGATTAGGGATCTCATCTTAGTTACAGTTTTATTTAAGACGTGTTTCCCATTTACTTTCAGATTCAGTATTTGGATTATTTATTTATCTGTTGGATTATTATATTGGATTGGGATTTATAGCCAATGGTTTATTCGACAAGTCTTTCAGTTATTTATTTAATATTGTATTTGGACTCAGTGATTGTGTGCATGGATTAGTTATTTTATTCCGCATGTACTTATCTATTTAATGAAAGATAAAATTTGGAACCGGCTTAATTAACTAATTAGGTGATTAGTGATTAATATGATTTTTGACAGTGGTGCTAAGAATGAACCAAATGAAAATCCTGTTATAATTTAATAAATGACTGATCAATCGGTATTTAATTAAGCATGGTGTCACAATCTCGTCTATCGGGCGAGCAATAAAGCTACCTGTAGTATTAGTATACTCAAGCACAAAGGCTGTCGACCTGGGGTGATCACCGTCAGGAAGGTACTCCCTCACCCTCCAAGCTTTTAGCATATTGTCAACGTTGATGTCTTGAAGGGAGGGCTCCTTATTTTTCTTGCGAGATGTTTAAAGACAAAAGAGAAGAGCAATTAGCAATAGCAAATGATAAACAAAATATAAGGGATTAAAAGAATAAGTGTTAATCTATGTGATCATCCCCCCAGTCATGGCACATAAACCTTGTGTATTCTTCACCCTCAGGGAGCGGTGGATGTTGCTAATTTCTAGCGATGAACCCCTAATCCCAATAGCCCTCATTGGAATCAGGGAAGTCTACTACCACCCTCTCAGCCCTCCTCGCCTTCAAATATAGGAGGACATCAGAAATGTGAGACCATGTGTAATAATACCTGATCTCAGGGATGCCGGCTGGTCCCATAGATCTCATTTATAAGGTTGACCCCATTGACTATTCGTCAGGTATTGGTGTTACACTGAGCAGGGACCACCCCAAAGAATTTGAAGAACTCTAAAAATAAATAATTAGGGTGAAATGTCAACCCCCCTTGGACCACAGCTACGGTGTGAATCTAGTGCCGCCCTTCGATGTCTCTAATATCTTTGGGCTTGGGGGCACTGTCGAAGTCCACCTAAGAAGGAATGGAGTAGGTCTTTCTGAACTCATCAACACTTTTTCAATGGATGGTCGACATTTTAGGAAGAATAAATTATCACTACTGAAGACAAATAGAAAGAAGAAGAAAGCTACAAAAGTAATAAATGAGGATGGAGACTTACAAAGGTGAAGAAGTGCCAAGACGAAAGCTCTGGAGTTTTGATAGCAGGAGAACTTGAAGCAAAGTGACGGTTTGGTGTTGATGTAACACAATTTGAAAACTTATAGACAATTATAAGGCGCGATACCCAAGGAGTGATAATTTATTCGTTTGGGCCCAAAGAAATGATAAAACCTATTGGCCTAACAAACCTTAGACCTGAGTTTTTAGGGGAAATTATGGGGATCTAAATTATGAGTTAGGCCCAATTGAGACTAGACGACCAAGACCAGCAGTACGAAAGGCACGTCCGTCCCAACTCCTCAAAGAAGTCAGCATAAGTATTTGTCACGTGGATAAACACGAACACTTATCACGTCCATATTAATAAGCTCAAGTTGGTTACCTATAATCTCGGACGAGATATTCAGGAGTCACAACATGAGCTAATAATAAGCTGGTAGAGCTCCTTAAACAATTCAACTACTATGGTTTTACACCATTATAAGTATAACCCACACCTCAGGGCCAAGGGGATATAAACTTTAAGAGAACTTAATAAAATACAGTGAGCTCTCCGTGGACGTAAGAAATTGGCCAAACCACGTATATTCTTGTGTTGTGTTATTGGCGTCTTATATTCATTCATTTATTGCTTTCTGGAATCCTTTTTATTTTGATTAATTTGTACTCACAATCTTGATATAAAATCTAAAGACATATTGGTAGAAAAGGGTACAATAAGAGATCTATCTTTGAAAAAAGCCCCTAAAGATAAATTATCTAGACATTTTTTTTGCATTACATTACACCCGATTTTTACCAATAGGGGATAAGAATGATAGGGCATGGCTCGCGTATATAAAGGATGCGGATAGACTTTTTGTTTATGTTGTAAATTGTTTAAAAAATGACACAAACGAGGTGGTCAATTAGTGAATGAAGGATATAATGATTGGGGGCATCTCAGTTTTAGACTTAAAGAACATGAAGCAAGTAATGAAAATCTTAATAACCTGATTTCTTGGTTTGAGTGGCGTACTAGATTGGAGAAAAATGAAACAATTGATAAACATGTACAAGATCGTATTAATAAAGAAAGAGAACGTTGGAAAGGAATCTTAGAAAGCAGAATTTCTCTTGTGCAATTTTCAGCTAAAAATAAATTGGCACTTTGTGGAACAAATGAGAAGCTTATGAAAATAGTAATGGAAACTTTTTAGGCCTCATTGAAACATTTCCAATCCATCAATGAAAGAATTGTAAAACTTTGAAAATGGGAAAATTCATCATCATTATCTTGGTTATAAAATTAAAAATGAGTTGATAGTTATGTTAGCTTTCGAAGTAAAAGGCATAATCATTAAGAAAATTAAACAAGCAAAATATTTTTTTGTAATATTTGATAGTACTCCCGATTCAAGTCACGATGAACATATGTCTTAGATATTACAATGCGTAGATGTTTCCAATAGTCCAATAACAATAGAAGAATACTTTATATAATTTTTTAAAGTGAATGAAACAACGGGACAAGGTCTTTTTAAGGAATTAGAAAAAACAATAAAAATGAATAATTTAGATATTAATGATGTCAGATCGAGGACAAGGATACGATAACGGGTCAAATATGAAAGGTAGGAATCAAGGTGTCCAAAAAATATTATTAGATTTAAATCCTAAAGCATTTTACACTCCATGTGGCTATTACAGTCTTAATTTTACAATTTGTGATATGGTAAAGAAAATGATTTCATTGAGATTGTACAATCCATTTATAAACTATTTGCTAATTCTACAAAAATGTTGACAGATTTTAAAAGATAATGTTAAAATTAATGCAAAGTCATTATCTACTACACGTTGGGAAAGTCGCATTGAAGCTATTAAAGCTATTAGATTTCAAGCTTCGGATTTAAGATAAGCTTTACTACAAGTTAGAGATACTGATAATGAATTAGACCTACGAATTCAAGCTAAATCATTAGTAGAAAATCATTTTGAAAAATATGAATTTTTATTATCCATGATTGCTTGGTACGAAGTATTGCATGCAGTCAATTTGATTAATAAAAACTTACAATCTAAAGACATGCTTATTGATATAGCAATTGAACAAGTAGGAGGGTTGATTAATTTTTTTTAAATATAAAGAAACTGAGTTTATATATGCGATTAGGGGTGTAAGCGGTACGGTTTGGTCGGTAAGTAGATACCAATACCAAAACCAAACTCTAGATGGTAAAATCAAACCGTACCAGTTTACCACCCGGTACACCAAAATCAATACCAAAACCAAACCGACTGGTATTTCGGTTTTTTCGGTAATTTTGGTTTTTTTCTGGCTTCGGTAAATTCTGATTTTTTCTGGTTTTTTCTAGTTTCGGTAAATTCTGATTTTTTTCTCGTTTATGGTTTCATTTTTTTTTGTTTCGGTAAACAACACTAAAAGTCCCAAAAAATCAAAAACAAAACCAACCAACTTTTTTAAATATTAAAACCAAAACCAACTTTTTTATATTTTTGGTAAATTCGGTACGGTAATTTTGGTAAATTCGGTACGGTTCAGTAATTTCGGTACGTTTTTTTTTGTTTCAGTAAATTCGGTACGGTATGGTAATTTTTGTACGGTTTTTTCTAGTTTCAGTAAATTCGGTACGGTAATTTCGGTTAATTGGTTTTTTAAATATTAAAACCAAAACCAACCAACTTTTTTACGGTAATTTCGGTTTCGGTAAGACTGGTTTCTGGTATTTTAATATATGAAACCAAAACCATTTTTTTCGGACCAAAACGATACGGTACGGTAAAAACCCGTACCGCTTCCACATCTATATACGATACATACCGCTAAAGAAATTTGTATTGAAATGAAAATTGATCATATTTTTAGTGTAACAAGTCAAATTCGTAGGAAGAAACATTTGAATGAGACTGCTAATGAGGAGAATACACAATCACCCAAAGACTCTTTTAGAATTAATTATTTTCTTCGTATAGTAGATGAATCTTTGGGGTCATTAGAGAGGAGGTTTGATCCATTCAAAGAATATGAGAAAATTTTTGAATTTTTATTTTGTTAAGAAAAGTTAAATTCCTTAGATGATAACAAATTGAAAAAATATTGTGATAATCTTGAAACAATTCTAAAACATAAGATTTATTTATTTGAAGAACTTAAAGTTTTACGAGATATATTACCAAAAGAAACAAAAACGACAATCGAGATAGTAAATTTCTTAAAAAAACTTAATTGTTTTCCAAATCCATTTATTGTTTGCGGAAAAAAGTTTTTCGAAAATAAATTATTGAAAAATTACATACGAACAACTATGTCACAAGAAATGTTAAACGGCTTAGCCTTGTTATCTATTAAACATAAATTGCTAGATAAACTTGATTGTAAAAGTTTAATTAGTGATTGTGCAAGTAGAAATGTTAGAAGAACTATTTTTCTATGATTTTTTTTAGGTATTTAATACTTTTGTACAATACTTTTTGGGGGGTCCCTAAGTTGAGTTTCGCGACCTAGTTTAGAATTGAATGTACGATAACAGTCATTTGACGACAATTCTTCGGATGTTAACGTATAAGAGCACTGCTATATGGACCAACTAAAATGATCAACATCAGAAAACCAAGTGATGTGTCCAAAAACGCATTGGTTAATGCTTTAAATATAACTTAAACACCGATGAACACAATTCTTATCACAGTCACTTCGTCTTGTACGTTGGTCAGTTTAATTGAGCTACATATCATTTTCCAAACAAGAAAATGACAGGTGTTGAATATAAAAAAGATTTTTTTTTTTTTTTGGGGGGGGGGGGATTTTGGGGAAAGGTCTAATTTAACTCAAAGTGTATAAAAATAGGACACTCCACTGTAATAAAAATATCACGAAAAATGACCAATATGTCATTTGACAACTCATACAAAAAAAAACATCAAATTTTTAAAAGTCCATAACTTCAAATCTACAAATCCAAAATTCACAAAATTTATATATTTGAAATCTACTCGTCGAGATCTATCCAACAACACCCATATTTGATATTTTTTGACAAAAAAATTGAAACCGATAAATTTACTATTTCACTAAAGCGTCCATTTTCCTCGGCGAAAACTCCATTTTCTTCGGCGAACACTATATTTTTCCGGCGAAAAATATTCTTCTCCGGTGCTGGCGCAGACCAAAAAATGAAAGAAATAGACGAAGAGAGAGAGAAACAATCCGACGAAAATTCCGGTGGTCTTCGGCCAAGATTTCGGCGTTCTGACAAGGATTCCCGTGGATGGGGTGGGGTGGAGGTGGGGTTATGCGTTTATTTTTAGAATGAGATTTAAATGAGTATGACTAAGGATATAAATATAAATACCTCTTTAACTAAAACAAATGAAATTACTTATTTTGTGTGCTCCTAAATCTAAAGAGACCACACAAATAAATGTTATTGTACCACAAGGACCAGATTTATAAACCTAAAAACCAATGTCCTAAAAATCTAAATATAAAAAGGAACATGACCTTGACCTTGACCTTGACCTTAATTCTCTATTTTTTTATTATTTTTTCTTTTCTAGAAAGTGTAAAATGTTTTGCTCTGTAACTGCAATTTTGTATCTCAAAATCTGCAGTTTGCAATTTGCATTCTAGTCACCACCGACATGAAAAATACAAAGACATAATTGCAAAGTGCAAACTTAAGTTGTGTAATTTACATTGGATGAACAAAGGGTAGTTTAAGGCCCAGTTTGATTGCGCAAATTATTTGATTGTGTAAATTGGTTCATTGTGAATTAGTGAAATGTAAATAAGTGAATTTGAAATGAGTTAAATCCAATTTTACACAATATTTGGTAATTTGAAATTGATGTTAAGGTTCTATGAAAAAAAAATAAAAACAAATCAAGAGAGAGGAGAGGGAAAGAGAGAGGGGGAGGGGGAGAGGGAACATGCACTTAATATGTCTCCTATTTCAAGTGGATTCATTTTGTGTTTTTTGTGAAATGATTCAATTTCAGATTTTGCACATGGGCTAAAATGGGGCAATTAATGAATCATTTCATTAATGAAACCGAACGCAATTAATTTGTCAATGGGTCAATTTATTAATGATTGAATTTACAATTTTGGAACAACCAAAGAGGGCCTAAGTATATTATAAAGTACATTTAAAATGTTGCTTGATCATTAAATACTTTTAGAGATAAGGGCTAACTTTATAAAAAGGATGACCAGTGTCCTTATTATAGGATTGTAGTGGAGCTACCCTGGTAAGACTATCATCAAAGCATTGTGCAAAATAGCATATTGTTATGTTGCATGATGGCTTTAACATAAATAGCACATCAGGTTTGGGCTTTGAACACTATCAATTGTTGATAGGTGATTTTTTTCCAAAAAGAGAACAAGAAGATGACCAAAGGAGGCGAGTGGCATCAATGTTGTCTCCCGAAAGTTGATCGATGATCAATTGGCATAGGCTAGAGTAGGGGTCGCAATTTTAGGCACGACACGATGCGAAATTGACACGAAATTAACACGACTTGTTGTGTTCGTGTTCGTGTTTTTTAACACGAAGTCGTGTCGTATTTGTGTCAAAATTATGAGCCGTGTTAGTCGTGTTATCGTGTCTTGTCGAGTTAATCGTGTTTTTATTCCGGTTTTCGTGTCTAGTTATGTTTAATTTAGTGTAAAATTTAAGAAATCGTGTTATTCGTATCATCTCGTGTTGTGTCGTGTTCTATTTGGGTCGTGTTCATGTCAACTAAAAAAAATACGAATTCGTATCGTGTCGTGTGATACTCGTGTTCGAAAAATCCTTGTCGTGTTGTGTCTGCCCGAAACACGGTCCAAAAACACGAATTGCCACCCCTAGGCTAGAGTGGCAATCATGAATTGAATAAAATTTTGAGTGACTTGCATTCTAAAAATCACATAAAATTTTCGTGTCATATATATTCTTTGTAATGCCATCTTTTAGATCAAATCTAAAAAATTAACTCATCCAAAGAAAGGAGTTATGGGTACTCTTATTCTCCTTATCAAGACCAAATTCATATTGAAAGTGTACAAGAAAATATGCTTGGTTGGTTGTTTTAGAGTAGCATATTGTTTGCCCATAGAATCATTAGATCATTTCCTAAGCATTTATTTATTTTACTCCACCAAAATGCTCCAATACTACTTTGCTCCACACAAAAATGCACCCGACTTCGGAGCATTAAACAAAAAAGTGACAAACTTTCATACGGCAATCCAACTATTGTGTGAAGGGGGAAAAATAAATAAAAATTACCAAAAACAAAGCTAAAAAGACCCAAAGAAACAAAACAACCACTCGCATGACAATTCAATTGTCGTTGCTTGTTCTAAGGGGACTTTGTTACTTTGCGCAATGCTCTGTAGTAGGGCTGTGTTTTTTTTCCGAACTTCCGATTTCTGATCCGATTTTTTCTGAATTTAGGATGAAATTTTAATTTTCCGATTTTCGATTACCGATTTTCCGATTTTTGATTTTTTCGAAAAAAATTGGATCGAAAATCGGAAATAATTCTGAATTTCCGATTTTCCGATTCGATTTTTCCGAAACTATGTCAAACCGATTTTTCCGATTTTTTTACGAATTATTTCGATTTTTTAAGAATTATTTTTTGATTTTTGATTTTTCTGTTTTTTTTTTAAGTTTCTCATATCTTACATCGGTTGGGGGAGAGAGAGGGCTCCAAAGTGTGATCTATAAAAGGAGAGTATCCTCCTAACTTCTACACAAATGAAAAAATGAGTCAAATCCTCATGTATTTACATGTTGGGTTAAATCTTTTTATTTGTTTATTTAATATGAGAATTTTGAGTAATCGAAAACCAAAATTTTATTTTTTTGAAATTTTGAATTTTCGAAATTTCTGGATTTTTAATATATTTTGTGAATTTCTGATTTTTTCCGAGAAAGTAAACATTTTTTTGTTTTCTTTTCACTCACCAAATCAATGAAGAACACAAGGGGATAGTATATCAGAAGATCAGTTTGTACAGATTATTTAAGATCCAATTGACACTGAAAAAAAAGTACCTAAACAGCAGAAAACTGAATAGGAAAAAACTTCTTGAATATGGGTAATATCTCATTCAATAACCATGTTTTCTGCCTCATGCCGCAAGGAATCAAACAATACAGTGGACAAGTAACGCTCTCCAAAGCTAGGGAAAACAACCTGTACAGTAAAAAAAATGGCATATTCAGTGGGTTGGTTTAAAAAAATAAATCGTGTCCATGTCATCACAGGCGTAGCGAAGAATTTAATTCAGCAGGGTCATTCTACAAGATTTTTTCAATATCAAACTTTTGGTCTATCCAACCTATCAAAACTAAAATCATAATAGATTGCAAGCTTGCAGTACCATATATGTCAAGAACATTAAGTAAACAAGTTCAAATTGGATTCGGTAAGATGGCCATTTTGTACCAGGTCGATGCGCTGGCCGAATTCTGCTCCCCCGACCGACTAAAATACAATAGTCGCGGCGTGCCCCTGATTTTTTCCAAGGTTGTATCCCAGCGGTTTTCGTTCGATCGACAGAATCCATCGTACTTAGTTTTGTCCAAACTATTGATTGTTTTCAAGTCATCATATCAAACAAAAAGGGGTTCAAAGTCAAAGGTACAAACATTTAATGTCAGTAAAAAATGAAGGTAAGTGTAGCACTTCTCTATTTTTTTTATGTACAGTGGCCCTCGCATGTGATTCGACTCACAAACTAGTTATTAACAATATTGCAAGAACAACTATTTAAAAAATCAGCATAACAATCTTTTGAGAGCATCCGGACCCAATTTTTGATGAAAGTACAAAAGCTCTTAGCCTAATTTCTCTTTTCAACTTCTACTTGGAAAATATTTAGTGTAAATCCAAATTCAGATTAGACAATCTGCACGCATTAGTAGTCGCCTTAAAGAATGACACGAGCTCCGTTCCAAATTAATAATGACGGTTTTTAAGTATAAACTGAATCAATGGCAAAGATGAAGACTTGTTCACAATCGGGGAATTTGGTTCGTTGATTACGTCCAAAAAAACAAAGTGGACTATTAATTTGGGACGTCTCAAAAAGGAAAGTAGGACTATTAATTTGGGAGGGGGGGGAGGGGGGGGATGTAAACGTCTCTAGTAAACAGAAGTTGTCAGTGCTATATTTGTTCAATTTGTTTTCTACAAATTAACAGTTTTTAGACGGACAGACGCGCACACAGACAGAAAGCTATCGCATTTTTCTAGTTGAGTTGAGCGTATGTCTTTGACTGATGAAAACACAGACAAATAAATAAATATATATATATATATATATATATATATATATATATATATATATATATAGGGAGAGGTTCACAAGTGGACCAAAATAATGGACTTTTTAATGGACTTAACAAAAAAGACTAATAAGTCTCGGTTATTGGGTGCCGCTGGCGCGGACCCATTACACCGAGGAATTAAAATTAGTGGGTTATTAGTCTTTTTTGTTAAGTCCATTCTTTTGGTCCACTTGTGATCCTTCTCCTATATATATATATATATATATATATATATATATATAGAGAGAGAGAGAGAGAGTAGAACCTTTTACATAAACATAACAGTATCACATTGCAAAAGGGTGGTTTGTCTGGTGGGTTAGTATTATTGTCCAGGAGGGAACCGTAGCCTCATTAACAGGATGAGATATGGGTGTGGGGAGACATTACATATTGAATATGAAGGCTTGAAATTTCCAATGTGGGATTCAATATCTCAACACTCCCCCTTAGATGTAGCGTGATTTGACCCGAACACAGAGACATATTATATTGGGTGACGTGGAGTATCTTAAGACTGTAGGACCATTTGAAATAGCATGATACCGTATTAACGTTGGAGCATCCAACTGAAAACTAATTGGCAGTGGGTAGAGGCGTCCCTAAATCTTATCGAATTCTCAATGTAAGATTTAATATCTCAACATGTAACCTCATGTGTGATGTGATTGAGCCAAACACGTTGATAAATCATATTGGGAGACATGGAACACGTGCTAAACTTTACCAAGAAATAGCCTGATATCATATTATAGCCGGATCATCCAACCCAAAATTAATTGGCTGAGCTTGAAGAAAATGTGGAGAGAAATTTGATGATCCTACATGGGCGTAAGCCCATTTCCCAATTAGGTATCGATGACCTAATCCTAGATCATTCCCATTCCCCCTATAAATATCACTTTACCCGATATAGTAAATCTTTCTACATTTCTCCAATTTAATGTTATTCTCTCACTTGAGTGTCTTTCTACATTGCATTGCCATTGACAGTTTAATTTACGTCACCAAATTATCCCTAAAATGAAACATCTTAAATATAATTTTAGTCAACACACAAGCAATAAAATTTCGTAAGCAAAGCCAACAACACTTGTTCACCACGAAATTTAAAATTTCAACTTTCCCAAATCAAAAGATCTTCATTTTTTTCCTTGTGCTTCCCAAAACCTAGAAACTTCAAATTGATTGGGTGTTGATGAAAGACCTAGATTCAAGCTGCAAAACTAGGAAAGTGAATGGGTAATTTTGGGTGGCAGCCCATAAATTGACATTTGTTTTTATTTAGTCGAAAGGTGGATTCGGATAGAATTACCAATAAAATAAAGAAAAGTCATTTATTTTTAAAAATGAATCCCTATGTTAATAAAAGTACTATCTTACCCTCAATTAAACATAACCCAATCGTCCAGGAAGCAAACAAGATATTTAGAAGGGAATAAATCTCGTTTGAAGGATTTAGAATACAGATTAATCAATTAGAGAAACGCCCTACACAAAGTCAACTTGAGGAAATTTTCGGGTTTTGGCACAAAGAATGTGCTTGACGAGGTGGTAGTTGAGCATTGCATGTATAATTACAGTCATTTTATGGCAGTTTTTCAGATGAAAAAGACGTGGGTGTTGATTAATGCACTGTAACCGCAATTTGCATCTCAAAACTTGGGTTTACAATTTGCATATGGGTGACCAAAGGGCAGTTTAGCTTAATCAAACATAAGTAAAACTATTAACCTACAAATAACATAAAAGAAAACTTATTTCCCTCTAAACATGGTTACACGATGGGTTGGGATATTAACCTACAGCACCCCTAGGAAACGATCAACCCAAAGAACCAAAACAAACCAAACTGACCTCCGTGGGTTGGGTTGGGTACAATACTAATGGTTTGGTTTTTATTCCAAAAATCATAGGATCGAGTGGTTCGCTTCTGGTTCTAATTCCAAGAATCATAGAACTGAGAACAAACCCGGTGATGGAACCGAATGGAAAAACAACTCTTTGACCCTTATAATGCATATTATTGCATTATTTTTGTTGTAGATTTTCACCTCCTTTATCGTTTTGGGTTGACATATTAAAGCTGCATTTAGAGTATTTATAAGTTGACCTTGTACAACATTGATATTATTATATATTCATGGAACTGTTTTTGATAATTTAAAGTTTCAATGATGTTCTCCTTTGAATTATAAAAATAATCAGTTTGCCATTTTATTCTTATTAACCAAAATGTTAAACAGCATGATATTATGATATTCTTCTAGGATAGTTAAATTGTTTGATTCCAAAATCATGGAACAAACGTACATTGGTTCTAGTTCAGCTATGGAACCGAATAAACTACCCTGAACACCCCTAATTTGAACCATGATGAGAATATCCATAAAATGAATCGATAGATTCTTAAGAAAACGCGTGCGTGAAAGAAAATAAACTTACAACAATGAGTTTCCCAGCATTTTCAGGCCTCTTTGCTAGCTTTATTGCAGCAGCTGCTGCAGCCCCAGATGAAATGCCCACCTACAAAAAATATCAAAACAAGGTAAAAATTGGATAAACGCCAGATTCATACAACAATACATAATTATGCATAAACAGGAATTTGAAATACGTAAATTCCAGAGAATGGAGTGTTAAAGACACCCGAGAGACCATTAAAAATAGGGTCATTTTGATTTAAGCCATCATTTTATTTTCCTTTAGACTTTATTCACTATTTTAATTTTAGTGACACTTTTTTTGCGATTATGGTGGCTAGAGTCTAAAAAGAAAACATAATGGTAGCTAAAATCAAATAATAATAACTAAATGGTGGCTTAAGTAAAAAAAAACCCTTAAAATATCTCTCCTAATGCTGATCGTACCAGTAAACCTTCTTTCAATGCAAGAAGCTTAGCGGTTTCAATAGCTTCTTCAGTAGATATCTGAAAATTTAGCAAATCATAGAAGTCAATAGAAACAAAAACTAGGATAAAAGTTGTCTGAACTCAATCTATGGAAATTAGGGAAAAAAGAAAGTGTGTAGACATATGTAAGGACACAAATTTCCAATTGAGTCCATATATAGTTTTGCCTCAATTCCGGACAAAAACATTAATTCATAGGATTGTATTTAATTGTAATATTCTCAAGCCTATGAAGTGTTTGTTGAAGACGTAGCGGCAAAGATTATAAAGCTTCATCATCATGCCGGTTTCGTGCCTCGTTTATACGTCATCAACCATAGTTCCATGCTCCCAAGGTATGAATGCAATTATATATATATAGGAGCTTGGAACTTGTTTATTGGGTGTTAGGTTTATTTAAAACTGCGTTTTTATTTTCAGAAAGATTTCTAATTACAACTTTAAATAAGTTTATAAACTTTTCTGGGCTAAAATTGTATTTTTCTACTTTCTGTTTTTTCGTTCGATAGAGTCGTTTGAACGAGTTTGTCGTTCGAACGAAACTGTCGTTCGAACGAACTTGTCAACGACTTCCCATTATAGCATACTGGAACTTCGTTCGAAATGTCGTTCGAACGAGATTGTCGTTCTAACGATATTTCTAACAATCTTCTAACGAGTTCATACTGGAACTTCGTTAGAAGACTCGTTTGAACGAGATGTCATCCGAACGAGTTTCCAGCGGGAACAGTTTTCTGGCAGTTTTGAGCAGTTTTCACCCACTTCCCCACTAGCTTCTTAACCAACTATTTTCAGACTTTAATATGTGCGGGAATCACTTTTGTTAGATAATCTTTTTCATATCCTACTAACTCCTAGAGAGTGTTTTGAGAGTAAAATCAAAGAGGGAAAAAGATCATGTTTTGAGTGTGTTTTTATCAAAGAAAAATATACACCTCTAGTTTACACCCAAATTAGTTTCTTCCAAGTTCCCATATTCATATATCTTGCTTGGATTTGGCACTGGTTTCATCTCTTCCGTTCAAAGAGAAGTTTCGGGTTTTCTTCTACATCCCATAAAGAAAGGAGAAGAGTTTTGTTACAACATTACCCACTTGGAGAAAGGCTCCTAGTTAGGGTGACGGTGACCATATAAAGTCCGATCGGTGGATTTCGAGACCGCGGTGGAGCTCCAAGGTTATCCGCTAGGAAGAGGTGTCTACAAGAAGAAGCGTCGAGGCTTGAAAGGGATCGAGTCGTGTGTTGTAAGCCTTTCTGTCTTGTATTTGTAAATCCATATCTAGTGGATTTGTGGCTAGGGCCGTCCGAGGTTGTTTCCCGTCTTAAGTTTTTCCTCGTACATCGCGGCGTAGTGATTTATTGTTTTATTTTATCTTTCGCACTCACCTAGAATGCATGCTTAGGTTAAAAAGATAAAATTGATTTAATCACTATTTATTTATTTTGATGCTAAAATAAATATTGGGTAATTGTGTAGTTAATTCAAGTGATGTGTTAAAATTAGTTTTGCCTATTTTGTTTAAATGAAAAATATGACTTAGGAAAATTCGAGGACTTGAATTAATTGGTTTAAGTGAAATTTAATATTTGTGTGTGTTGATTTAATTTTCACTTAAGTTTTGAACCATCCTAACGCTTCCGCATATCGATTTACACATAAAAGGAAATAAAAAATATTTTAATTGAGAAAATTAAAAATCGGGGTCCTACAATATAAATAGGTTCTACATTTTTTTCCTCTAATAGATCCCATTAGAAAACATTTTGCTCCAATAGGCCCCATAAGAAAACAGGTAGTAAATACTCACTATCTATGCAAACAGGACAGGACATTGAAAAAATTTTATTTTAATGAGACTAATTAAGGAATGTCTTTTCTAAATGAGACCAATTTGTCAAGCTCATAAAAAAATTTACAAAAATAAATTTAGATGGGTTAATTGATCAAATTTATACTAAAAAAAAAACAATAGTGACATTAACATGATAATAGTGACATTTGCTAGACACGTGTTAGCATAGCATACGCGGCAGCTACATCAGCATCAATGATGATGTGACAGTGTCACACCAACATTTTCCGGAGACTTCCTGGCGAGACTGTCGAAAAATGTTGGCGTGACAGTGTCACGTCATCGTTGGTCCTAACCTAGCATTTTCAGATTATCAAGGGCTTTTTTACTTAACCCTTGCAATAATAGTATATTTTGACATAACTCTCTTAAAGTCAAAAAAATTAGACATAACCACCCGCATTAATGCCATAATTTGATACTCCCCAGAGATTGATGGAGACCAACGCTTGTGAGCCTCAGGGATTTATGTCTAGTTTATCATCTTTGAGGGAGTTGAGTATAAATATCATATTAATACATTGGGTTAAGTAAAAAAAAGGAGATTAAATTTTGAGGTGTTTTTTTTATAATGTAAGTATTTATTTAGTTAATTATTAATTATATTTTAATTAAATAATTTTTTAATTACAAGAATGGGTGCCTTCCTCAAATTTCCTCATGTTGCAGCTCTTAGTTTGCAAACCAATAATATTTTTTTAAATTATTTAAGTATATATTTATTTTCTGATTAAGTATTAAATAACTAATTTAAATACTAGTATGGGAGGCCCCTTGGACCTTGAGTTGCAACCCTTTGTTTGCGGACACAGACTATTTTAAATATTCATTTGTAATTTATTTATTTATTCTTTACGTATACATCAATTGATTAACTAATTTAATTACTTGGATGGGTGTTACCCTGAGAAGTTTTTGTATTGTGCTTTTTATATTGCGGACTGAGAGTCTATTTTAATTAACTATTTATTAGTTCATTAATACATTTAATTATTAATGTATAAAGTATTTTTTTATTAATTATGTAACTAATTAATTTATTAGTTGCGTATTAATAAATTAGTATGATTGGTGGCCCCATGGACAGTCCTGGGTTATACCCCCTTTTATGGTGTCAAAGTATTTTTCCCTGTATTAATGCCCGAATTAAACTTGACCACCTCAAAATAAAATAATTAGACTTAACCCTCCTATATGCCATTATTACACATACCCGCAGATATGGACGTGTGCCAGCCTTTGGGGGTTATGCCTGATTTTTCATCTTTGAGTTGGTTAAGTCCAAATATGGCATTAATATAAGGGGTTAAGTCAAAAAGGTCATATTATCAATCCTATGTGTTTAGCGAATGTCACTATCCATGGACTAACGTCATTATAGGCACTAATAAATATACTTGGAAATATGTTAGACCAAAAATTAAAAACATAATAATTCATGATTTTTTTTGGCTAAATACCCCTATTTAAATCTGTTAATGGATTGAATTTTGATGCAACTCTAATAAAAATCCCCTCATAAATTGAAAGTGGTAATTAGTAAGAGAAATCTAATCCACTGATAATGATAACGATCCAAATCCACTAGATTTGTTGCGTAATAGCATATAGTCTAGGATTTGGGGTGATCCTTAATGAATTTGGTTTTAAGTAGGAATAAAAATTTGTTTATAAAAGATGATATAGATTAACATTATAAAATCTAAATCTATCTCAAGTAGTTTTCAACTCAAGATCTGACAACGTTTTACGTCGGTTTTCAGCTACCTAACGCAACCCTCCTTTATTCAAACTTGGGATCGGCAGCGTAAAATATACTCAACCCAACTCAACAAAGCTTTTTCCAAATTATTTGAGGATGGCTATATGAATCCTATTTTGATACAAGGTTTTATTCAGCGCAATATCCTTGGTTAAACCACTATATCATGTTCGTTTTTACAATATACTACCAAGTCAGTTTAGGTCTATGCATATAGGATGAATTGAGGAAATTTTGTTTCAATGGGACTGATTAAGGAATGTGTTTTATAAACGGAACCTATTTGTGAAGCACCCCAAAAAAGGTGCGCAGACATAAATTTAGATGGGTTAATTGATGTCTATCCATAACAAGTAGTGAATTTAATGTTTAGTTCAACATATTTTCAAATTTATAAAAAGCCTAGTATGACATTAACATGGCAACAATGACATTATCTGGTCGTATTTGCATACATCAGCATCGGTGATGATATGACAGTGCCACATCAGCATTTTCCACAGACTTCCTACCTAGGTTATAGGAAATGCTGGCGTGACAATGTCACGTCATCATTAGTGCTAATTAGCATTGTCATATTATCAAGGGCTTTGTTTACTTAACCCCTGCAATAATAGTATATTTTGACATAACTCTCAAAGTCAAAATTAGACAGCCACCCGTATCAATGCCATAAGTAAACATACTCCCCAAAGATTAATGGTTAGCGTTTGGGGTTATGTTTAATTTATCTTCTTTAAGGAAGTTAAGTTTAAATATCGCATTAATACATGGGGTTAAGTAAAAAAAAATAGGCATTAAATTTAAAATTGTTTTTTATTTATTTAATAATTAATTACGTTTTATTGATTAATTTTATTTAATTACGAGGATCGGTGCTCTATGAGAACTCCTCATGTTTTTTGTGGACAGGGGGGTGTTTAATTATGTAAGGAATTTTTTCTAATTTAAACATTTATAAATTTATTTCTATTATTAACAAATTAGCAATTAATGTTTTAATTACTAGGATGGGTGCCTTCATGAGATTTCCCCATGTTACAACCCTTAGTTTGCAAACCAATAATATTTTTTTAAATACTTTAGTATTTATTTATTTATTTACTAATTAAATCTTAAATAACTAATTTAAATACCAGGATAGGTGACCCCCTTATCCTTAAGTTGCAACCCTTAGTTAGCAGGCAGGACCTAATTTAATTATTTATCTATTTATTTATTCTTTAACTAGAAATCAATTGATTAACTAATTTAATTACTAGGAAATCCCATAAGAGTTTTTGTGTTGTGCTTTTTCTTTTGGGGACTGAGAGTCTATTTTAATTATTTATTAATTAGTTAATAAATAAATTTACTTACTAGTCAATTAATAGATTTATTTATTAATTTATAAATTAATATTAATTAAATATATAATTAATTTATTTATTGCCAACGTATTAATTACTTGGTACGATTAGTGACCCCATGGATTGTCCTTGTGTTGCACCCTCATATACAGTCTCAAAGTATTTTCCCCTATATTAATGTACAATTAGACGTAACCCCCTCAAATATAAAAATAAATTAGACTTAAACCCCTTGTATTAATGACATAATTAGACATACCCCCCAAATATTGACGACATATGCAGTCTCTGGGACGTATGTAGTCTCTTTGGGTTATGTCTAATTTTTCATCTTTGAGGGGGTTAAGTCTAAATATGACATTAATACTGGGGGTTAAGTCGAAAAAGTCCTATTACCAAACCTATGTTTTTAGCTAATGTCACTATTCAAGGACTAATGACATTATAGTTACTAAAAACTATATTTGAATATATGTTAGACTAAAAATTTGTAACATGATAATTCATGGGCTTTTTGCTAAATGCCCCTATTTATATCCGTTAATGGATGGAATTTTGATGCAACTCTAATAAAAATCCCCCAATAAATTGAAAGTCGTAAGGTAACTAGTAAGATAAATATAATCCATTAATTATGATAATGATCCATATCCACTAGATTCGTTGCATAATATAGCATATAGTCTAGAATTTTGGGTGATCCTCAATGAATTTGGTTTTAACTGACTGGAGATAATAAATATGCTTTATAAAAGACGATTTAAATAAAATGATAACACCTACATCTATCTTAAGTAGTTTTCAACTCAAAATCTGACAGTCTCACGTTGGTTGTCAACTACCAAACGCAATTCTCTACTATTCGAACTGGGTTCAGCAATATAAAAATATACTCAACTTAACGCAACAAAAAACTTTCCCAATTATTTAAGGTCGGCAATATGAATCCAATTTTAGCATTTTGTTGTGTTCAACGGAATATCCTTGGTTAAACCACATGATATTATGTTCGTTTTTACAATACCCCGTCAAGTCAGTTTAGCCCTACCTAATGCTATCATTACCTGCAATGCTATGGAAGTCACTCTTCTTTATGGGGACATCTATTGGCCAACATTTGACGTGCCCAAACCATTTAAGTCGATGTTTTCTTAATTTACCTTTTATAGGGGCTATATTAATTATTTGACTGATATGTTCAATTTAATTTTACCTGAGTTTTACTATGCATCCATCTTAACAATCGCCTATCTGTTACGCTCATTTTTTTGCAGATTTTATTTCTTGGTTGCCCAACACTCTTTTCCATATAACATGGCAGGTTCAATGGTTGTTCTATAGAACTTTCCCTTTACCTCACATATTATGGCGGTAGCACTTCTCCACTTGACACAAGCTGCTTTAATCCTATGAGTAACATCATCACTATTTGGATAATCGCGCCTAAATAACGAAAATGATGACTCTTAGTTTCTTGATCCTCAAGTTTTTCCACATACTTAGTTGTCCTCTTACTATTACTAAAATTGCACTCCAGATTCTTCGATTTTGTCCTACTTATTTTAAACCCTCTAGATTCTAGGGATTCTGACGTAAACTACACGTCAAAAGGCTCCTACAAATATCTAAACACCCACTTTAGAGAGAGAAATACTCTATTCTATTTCAAAATTCAAGTTGACCTCAAGTGAGGCTTACATGGGGGTATTTAAAGGGGAAGAGTAGTTTAGACTCCAAGATAAGGCCCTAATTACAAAAATGTCATTACTACTCCTTACCTTTAAATACTAAAACAAAACAAAAGAAAATACAATAACAAAAATGATTTTTCATAGCAAAAAGGAAATAAAACTACTAATAAGCCAAAAAATGACAAAAATGCCCTCGATTCACATCAATCTCCCTTCCTTGGAAAGAGTTTGTCCTCGAACTCAACGGGGAAGACCAACTAAATCACCCTCTAAAACTGTAATCAAAGCATGCTAGGGAAGCTCCTCGGATGCCTCCAAATAGTGAGGTGGATGATCCATCCCCAATAACGCACAGCGTCGCGGAGGGAGAGCAATCAGAAGCTCGATGACCAACATGGCCACAGTTGAAGCACCGAAAGGTAGGAAGCCCTGGATGTGGAGCAGTGAGAGTAGTAAAAGAAAGGACTGACACTGCCACAGGAGGAGGAGCTGGGGTAGAAGCCGATGTAGGTGGAGCCCGTGAGGTCGAAAGAGCTGCGAAAACTGTGTGGTAGGCCTCAACCTTGGCCGCATACCCAACCGCCTTCAGAAAGGTCGTTATCTCCCTCAGGCCGAGATCGTGCTGAATGTTCAGCTGCAGACCCAATATATAGTGGCTGATCCTCTGTCTTAGGGAGGCGGGCTCGGGTGCATAGAAACTAAAGTTGCTCCGTATACTCCACTACCGATGAGGTGTCCAACATGAGAAACTGGTTTCGAGCAAAAAGGTTGCACTCATAGGTGGGAGGAATGAATAACGCTTGGAGGGCGGTCCTCAGCTCAGGTTAAGTCTGGATAGGAGGGGGCAATCCTGCCACTGTCCAACAGTAGCAGAGGTCGTTCCACCAAACTCGAGCGAATCCCTAGAATTTGGTAGCTACGAAGAAAACACAAGAGCAGCCCTAAACCCGCTTGTAGTCAAAAACCGTCTCCATCGACACTAACCAGTAAATCATGGAATCCAGAGAGAACCATCTGTCAAACATGGGAACATCAATGCGGATATCTCTATGGAGACTCCAGGAAAGTAGCTGAAGAGCCATGGATAGTGGGCCCCCATCCTGATGAGCATCAGATCCCATCACATCACCTAGTACAGGGGGCATAACATCAGTCGGGTGGGATGGTAGCTATGCAGGTGGTGGATGAAGAGGCTGGACATGCGGGGGCACAGGAGTTGCCAGAGGAATGGGAAAATATTTAGGGCACTTGCCAATCAAGTGGCCCCGCTCACCACAATGGAAGCAGTGTTGGTCCCGTAGTGGTGCAAAGCTTTAGGCATCAGGTGGAGGTGGAGGTGGAGGTGGAGGTATCCACTCTAAAACACTGGGGTGGCTATCCCCGAAATCGGAGGAAGATGAGGAGGAATCAGAGTGGAGTAGTGATAGGGTGTGGTGGGAGGGTGTATGATGCAAATGTGGAGGGTTAGGGTGTGCGACTCGTCGAGGGTCAAAGGAAATGGTGAGGGCATGTGGGTAGTGTAAACCGGGGTCGGGAGGGTGGTCAGGGTCCCTAAATGATGGCCCAGGCCCACGAAGTAATCAAATAATCCGAAGAGGTGGGGGAATGACTCAATTTGTCCGCTGGGTAGAAAAAACAGGCCCAGGGGCTGACATGAGGTGGAGGCACCCAACAATGGGGGCAGATTAGGCCTGACATGTAGGGAATGGTTTTTCGGGATCAGGAGGCATGTTTTGGGGTTAGAGTGATATAATTGTGGGTTTGAATGGGGTTGGGGTGACTCGTAGGGCTTTCCGGTGTCGGGGTGGGACAAAAAGGGGGCAGCAGGTGTCGGTCGGTGATGGAAAGGGTCGGATGGGGGTTTACAAAGGGGGGCATTGACTGGGTGGCCAGAGGGTTCCGGGGGTGATGTCGAGGTCGGAGTCATGAATTTGACACAAACATGACAAGACAAGATACCATAACACAAGTCATGAATTTGACACAAACATGACACATTGTGACTTTGTGTCTAAAAACTGACTTGAACTCATTTCAGTTTCAGGTCAATTTCATGTCGTGTTACAGTGTCGTGTCTAAAATTTTCGCCCCTACCTCTAAGGTGCAAATTGTGGTTCATATGGGTGATGGATCTCCCGATTACTTGGAGCTGACCAAAAGGTTAAACCCAAACTAACTTACTCGAATCATTTGCCTTGTAGTAAAGAGGGTAATGCTATTCTAACTCCATTGCAGTTCTTATGTGGAATGCTTATACTTCATCGTATGTCTCAATCACTTGAATCTTCACCTAGTAGAGGCCTCTAGAAAACAATTTGTTTGATTTTTCCAATTTTCCAGATAATTGAAAAACTACTTTTACTTTAACTGTTTTTAACCATTTTCCAAAACATCATTTATATTTGAAAATTAAATTTTGACCCCCAAAAGTTTTGAAATTACATTTTCACCCTTAATTTAAGAAAACAATGACATGTCAAATACTTTCTGTAAATTACAGGCCCCTAAACTTTGTGTAAATTACATTCTGCCCCCTAAAAGCTTTGTGAATTACATTTTGGACCCTAAACATTCAGTATTATATTACAACTCTAAATATTTATGTAAAGAAATGAAAACTGGAAATAGAAAATAAATGATAGTTTTATACAATTAGACAGTCACTTAACTTCTGTATAAATGAACAAATGTGACTGCGCATAGTAGAAAAGAACCAGAGGCGTAAGCGGGTTAAAAAATCATATTGTTGAAGATCATGATAAAGAACCTGGGATTCAACTCAAAAAATTCAATGTGATCTTCTTAGAACATCAAAGCTACTACAAACATGTCCATTATCCAGTTTCGCACAATATAACGTAAAATGCTGAGTGTGAGTCTTATTTGTACTCCATTCATAAAAACACAGGGAATAGCTGGTTGGTAAGTTCACATGCCTAGCGCCTACTTAATTTTTTAAGAACATCTTATGCAAGTTGGGCACGTGTGATATCTTTGCACCGACTTCTTCATTGAAAGGGTCTCATACTACTGCAATTTTTATAAAATATCAAGGGAATTAGGTTACTTTTTGCATTGTAGTAACTAGTGATCCCTATTTTTTTCTTCTTCCCCTTCTCAGATCTCATCGATCTTGGACCAAAAACCTGGCAACGGTCGTGTTATATCGGGTTCGTGCGTTTGACGGTGGTTTACGGGTCGTGTATACCGGGTTCGCATAGGGTTTATTCGGGTTCGGCTCACTCTTTTTTATAAAGAGTATTGTAATACCCTGTATTTTCGAGGATTTTATTTATTATTTATTAATTGAGAAATAAATTAATAAATGGGGTTAATTATTACTGATGTGATATGATAATAATAAAGTGCTTAATTTAGATGATTAAATTTTGCATGTGATGTGGTTTTGTGCACCGCGTTTTATAAATAATTAATTGGTGATATTGATTATATAATATTGGACTATGTGTTGCGTGTAAAATAATTGTGTGAATATTTTATTACGCCGTGAGTTATTATCGTTTGGATTGAACTCTGGAGTATCACGTAACCCAGAGATGCGTTTTTAGTGCTTTGGATTGGGCCTATGGGGTAAATATACCTTTTAGTTAAGTTTTGGACTAGTTTGGGTAGTATTTTGGGCTCATTTAGATGCCTAAAATTAGGCTTTTTATTCACATGCAGATTTAGAGTTTACACACAAAACACAAACCCTAACTGCCTAAGAGATTTGGGAGATCATGGGAAGAACTTTGAAGAGGAGGAACAAGGGATCAAAGAAGAGGAATCACTTACTCATATCATTCAGACAAGAAATCCCTTACTTTATCACGGGTTAATCTGTAACTTGTTTATGTTTTGATTGTCATGTTAAATTTATTTGGGTTTAAATACATGATTATGTTTGATACAACAGATTAGGGGATTATACCTTAGTTATTATATGAATTTCATGTAGAGAAATCAAATTTGATGCATTAAAGGGTTGTACCTTAGTCAAAAATCATTTACTTATGAATCATATGTTTTCAAGAGACTTTGATGATTTAAAAGAGATTCTATTGATCAAAACCTGAACTCAAAATAAACCCAAATTAGTTTCACTTTACAATTGATGATTGAAACCCTAGCTTTTGGCTTTAACCTTAATTGAGATCATATTTTTTGTGATTCATGCTTACGATCGATTTGAGTTATTGTTTGAGGTGTGTTAGGATCGTTTTATGGTTAGAATAATGTTTGGGGCTAAAAATATCAAGTTGAACAGGTTTTGGGCGATTTTAGGATTTTCAGCCCCGACTTACCCGTCAGGGCTGCGTATAGGGGTTGTGCGCACGCTTTGGAGAAGATTGTTTAAGAAGATATTTTTGTGTGCGGCCTGGGCTTTTCCGTTAGGATTTTACTAGGAGTTTTTATAAAGACATTTCAAGGTGTAATCCCCGTGAATTGTTATGGGAACCTAAGTCGATATGGTGAGGACTTAATTCGATATACTCAAATACGTGAGGTACGTTAAGAATACAACATGCGAGTTTCATACAGTGAGTGAAAGGATCGTTTAGTTATATATGAGTATATTTATGGGTGTTGATTATATATATTCTATGTAATTGTTTGTGTGAACATACCGTTTACTCATGGAAAATTTATCGGTCGGGATTTTTGATTCATTTGATTGTGACCGTATACCGCACTCCTGGATATTGACGTAGGACTTTGTAGAGGTCAATATATTGTGATCACACGTTCAGGATGATCACCTACCTCGTGATGGGAGATACGGATGATTCGATCCATCAGGCGAGATAGTCGATGGTGTTATTGCGTGATGACACGGTTACATCATACATTCGGGATGGTCACCGCCTCACGACGTGAGATGCGGAGTGACTCAATCCATTGAGAGAGAGGGTTTAAGTACAGGGTCAGCTGATGGTGTTACTGCGTAGTGATCCCCGTTTCTACTTGTGTGTATCTTTCCAAATCTATTAGGTGAGTGATTCCTACGGGTTTACAAATAGAAGCACGAGAAGGTCCCCTGAAGGTAGATTCCTACGTGTAGTTGTTATGAGACTTATATATGTGCATATAACATTAGTTCGGTGATGGACACTTTGATTGATAGCCCTATGTCACATTTATGTGTTTTATTATGAGACTGTGCATCTCTTACTGTACGGGTGATATGAGTGGGGGTTGGTGCAGGATCATGTTTTGTACATATGATATAGTTCAGTGATGGGCTCATTTAATTAAAAGATACTGAAATAAGGAAAATATTTCGTTATGAGATCGTTTGTATCTAAATGCATAACATGTTGATATTGGATTGTTTTATGTACATGTGTAGTTAGTTACATCCAGTGTTAGTATTATATTATGTGATACTACTTACTAGTCCTGTTAATATTGATTATGTCTTGGGTTTGGACACTCGTGTAGTATTTACTTAATGATGAAGGGTGAGTATCTCTTGCACGTGAGTGTCGACGAGGTGGCATGTTTATCGTAAATGGGTCGCGCGACTATTACTATCTTGATACTATAAGTTATTTCTTGCAACTATAGGGCGCTTACCCAAATCTATAAACTTATCTCCCCTCACATGTATTATTATTGTTATTTGCTACAGTGATTGGAGATTCAGCTTGTCATCCTTAGAGTAGGAGTTGTTTTATTTCAGTAGTCACTTGTATTCAGTTTTATTTGATTCAAAGGTGACTACATTTGTATTCATATTTCAGTTGAGACTTTTTATATAAAGGAAATTTATATAGTAGATTCAGTTTTATTGGAGTTTCATTTTATCTCAATTCAGTTATTCTTATTGTCATCCTTTATCGTTATTATATCGTGGATGGTTTTATTTTTTTATTTATCATTGATGTTGAGAATGATATAAATTGCATAGCGCTTCCTGCGTTCAACCTGATCAACTTTGGGCATGGAAAATAGGGGGTGTTATAGTTTAGCCTCTAAACTCATTGATAATATTAATCTGATCAAAATAAACAAACGCATTATAAATTTATTGTGTCGTATTCAATTCATGTTTACTGGTCGAGAGGGAAGTTGTGTGTGTGTCTGTGTTTGCATGTGTGTCCTGTTGCGAAGAAGAGAAAATTGACCCCTAGATTCCCGAATTTCAAATGATTTGAGGAAGGGGAGAATAAAATATGCTGAACCCTAAAGTTTTGATAAAAAATACTATGATAAATTGTCCTTCCATTTTTATAAAATAAGTAAACTATAGCCCAAGAAGAAAACATGAATTCTAACAATATGACTGATGATAAAGAATTCAGGGGCTTACTGGAACAACTTCATCAAGAATGTCGACGTCCAAGATAAGAGGGATGATACCAGCACCAATTCCTTGGATCTTATGTGGACCTTCAACACAAACATATGCAAAGTGTCCAATTAGAGACCGTTGACATAAAAATATTGTTCATCGAAAAAGCTTGAATGTATAAACATATATATGTGGAACCTTAAGTTTAATGTCAATAATAGTCACACTTGCAACAAAATAAAATAAGTGTTTTCATTTTTTAAATCATTTTGGAAGGAGATTGACATATCGTTAGGTCCCAAACCCACAACTAGCCACCAATATTGTCCCCAACTTAACCACTTGGGCCTAGCCCAGTGTGGGTTTTAATCCAAAAGGCTTGGTGCTAGTCAAAGGGTCACACCCACTTAAGTACTATATGTTGGACTCTACATATTTCAATGTGGGACAATTATATGATACACACTGCTAAACACATCTTAATATGTTGACCATGAATATCCTATCAAAAACAAAATTTCGCAAACCTATTTCGTAACAAGTAAAAATTGGTATGTTCTTGCAAGCCTAATCACATTAAAAGTACCTTGGTGACTATGTAATTATGTTTCCTCATTTTCTCACAAGTACAATGCATGATCTGAAATTTACTAACTTGATCAAGTGTATCCGAGCAGGATCTTTTTAAAAAATGCTATAATAATGACAATCAGGGCTACTGCATATGGAACAAGAGCTAAACAAGGCAGATCAAACTACAATGCCAAGATTGCAATATGTATAAACTGTTGGACATGGCTACCTACTGACGTCAGATGGTATCATGAAATCAACGGTACAAAGATCAAACAAAGATAACACAATAAGAAATGTAAGAATTAAAACTAAAGTAGAACTTGGAATTTTTTCTGTTGTGCTTTGATGATATTCTTCAATACTGCTTCAGG
Source organism: Sambucus nigra (assembly GCA_949130495.1). Taxonomy (NCBI): domain Eukaryota; kingdom Viridiplantae; phylum Streptophyta; class Magnoliopsida; order Dipsacales; family Adoxaceae; genus Sambucus; species Sambucus nigra. The sequence continues at coordinate 15,346,704 of OX422219.1, read as the reverse complement.
AAATGATCTAGAATATCTATCTTTCTTCTTCACATGTATTTCATAGTTAAGCATCCACTTGGTTGATTTCTTTTTCCTTTTTCTTGGACAATTATACATTAAAAAAATAAATACAAAAATCATAGTATCCCAAGATCTCGAAAAAGATTTTACAAATCGATTCACCAAATCAAAAGATTTGCCAAGTCAATCCAGAATTTGGGATCGAGTTGGAAACCCTTGTTCTCTTACAATCAGTCTTTGCTAGAGGCACTTGAAGGAGAATGTGAGATTTTACGTATCAATCTTACTTTGCGGATCGATATGGTACATCTTTATGAGGTGGACTTTTTCGTAAAAATACGTTGTGCAAGGATCGTTTTGACATTAGCCCTATATAGAAATGGACAATTAAGTTCTTGGGACTAGTAGACGGTGAAGCTTGGATCACTCTATCTGTATATTAATGAAGGGCCAAGATGCCAAGTGACAAGTTTCCCATAGGCAGTATTACAAATGAACAAGAAAGAAATACAGAGAACTTGAGAGCAAGTATATATTAAATGTTTCTTGCCTGGAAAATCGCATTAATTGTGACTGAAGAGGTTTCGAACCCGTTATATTGTAAAATATGATAGCATCATGTGTCAAATGCAATCTTTTGTGAACGATTACATGTTGATACAATGAAGCTTATAGACATAGCAGGTGTATAGTGCTTAAAAAAAAATAGCATGTGTCAAGTATCACAGTGTTTTAAAACTAAAGAATGATGCCACAAGTAGGATATTATACACCAGAACCTAAAAGCAAAAACAATATATACAAGGCATTTAAGAGGGGTTGTAACACATCGTAACTCACCAGGCTTTCCTCCATTTAGAATGGCACTTTCAGCCGGTTCTACGCCATATATCTAAATATATAAAATAAAAATAAAAATGGCGTCAAAAAAACATAAGAAACAAGAACCTCTCTCTCTCTCACACACACAAAAAAAAAAATGCTGACCTTTATGTTTGGATTTTTCTCCTTAAGGAACTTCCCAACACCAGTAACCGTGCCACCAGTCCCTATCCCAGAAACAAATGCTTCAACTTTCCCTTCAGATCCCTTCCATATCTCTGGTCCAGTGGTCTCATAGTGAACCTGCACATTTGCAAATAGACTGCTAAAAGTAGGAGTGTGTTTTTCTCTGAAATTCCAATATTTCTGAAATCTGATCCGATTTTTCCACTTTTAGAATGATACTTTTTAGATTGCCTAATTCTGTTTTTCAGATTTCTAATTTTCCAGGAAAAAAAAATACGCATCGGAATCAGAATTAAAACAATTTCTCCTATTTTTCCCATCCGATTTTTCCGAATATATGCCGGTCCTTTATTTTCAATAAATTTCTTATTTTTTCCGAAAATTTGGGGAAATAATTATTTCAAATTTTTTTAATACATGCCAATTTGTAATTTTCCAAACCCTTGCTATTTTTTCTTAAATATACCGATTCTAACTTAATTTTCGGAAACTTTCGATTTATCGGAAAACTTTTCCAATTTTTCCAAAAATTCCGTAGGAAAAAATTTCCGATACCCCAAAAAATCAGGATCGGCACAATATCTTTGGCAGAAAATTTCAAATATTTTATCCCGAAAGACCGTTTTTTATCCGATCTGGCCGAAACACATCCCTAACTAAAACCGTCCCATCCAGCCATGATACAATATATTGATTCAATAAATACCTTTGGGTTGGCAGGATTCTCGAATTGCCGAAGATAATATCCGTTGGGTGTCCTTTCAACTATCTCATCGACCTTTTGAAAAAGCCCATCAATGCCCTTGGTCATATCTGTGAGGTACAATTCTGCTCCAAAAGCTCGCAAAATAATCCTTCTCTCAATACTATAAGATTCTGGCATAACTACGATAAGTTTGTAGCCCTTAGATGCTGCAATGAATGCCAAACCAATGCCGGTATTACCACTGGTAGCCTCTATGAGTACCGTCTTCATCCACCATTATTAAGCATATTCAAAACCAACAAAACTTTTTAGTTTAACACACTATAATTAAGAACAAAAATATGAAAACTACCCCTTTGACATCAAGCTTGGTTTCACTTGAAACACATAAGTTCGTTAAAATCAGGGTTGCTTGGAATTTAACCCCATAGTTTCTCCACAATTGAGTTTGGTATCCGAAGTTTGCATATGTTGGACTTCAACACTCAAAATCACTTTTAGTGAGAAAAAAAAAGTCTCACAAAAGATCCTCATCAAGTGTCATTAAAGGTGTTTTGGGGGGCCCAATGCCAGGAAATGCATACCAAACTCAATTGTAGAAAAACTATGGGGACAAATGCCCAAATATCCCATTAAATTAAGCTAAACGCCATTTAAACATATGTAAGATAGTAATGATTGTGTAGTTGTATTTAAAATGAAACTGTGAAGCCCACTCTAATTTGCTCTAGATGTTTATGAGAGGTATGATAGTTTGTAAAAATTCTATGAACTAATTCTAAAGCATTGTGTAGTCAACAAACCTTCCCCGGGGTAATAAGGCCCTTCTCTTCAGCATCTTTAATCATGCTATACCCAATCCTACACGTCAAAATTAGAAATGTGACACAAACATTTTCAATTGCATATCTCTAAATTTAGAATTCTGATAACTCCTCAATTGCAACATATAAAATACAAGTATTACTGATGTGTAGTAGGGACCGGAAGCAATTGATGTAAACTACATAACAACAAGAACAGTAATGGCAATAAATGCAGAAAATTTCTCGCCAATTCACATTCATCTCAGAAGTAATAGTAGTGACTACAATGGTTGGCCAAGGGTCTTATTTATAAGTAAATTTTATCTTGGTTACCAAGATAAGCTAAAAGGAAAAATGACTAAACAGGGCACACTAGAATATTCTAAGGGAATGTTGTCAACCTAAATACTAACTAGGGAGAAATAACCTAAGACACGGAAAAAAAATTAAATTAAATCCCTGAGCCTCTCGTACAATATTATTATCCCCCACTTGAGAAAGCTCGTCCCGAGCATAGGACTGCAACAAAGGAGTAAAACAACCACCAGCAGACTCTTCCACTTGAGAGAAAACTTCAGGCATACTGGTTATCAAAAACGCAATGAAGAGTCATAAAACCCAATCACGGTCGATGAACAAGAACTCGGTCCCGAATTTTGCCATGATGAGAAGCAACAAACCAACTACTCGGAGAGGACCAATGATGCTAATGTCATAACGGGACTCAAATGTATCCCAAATCTGATCCACATACCCATGATCGGGCACAAACCCCAAACAACAACTCATTAGCCATAGAATAAACATCAGAAGGCCGAACGCCCTAAAAAATATCACAATTCTCAAGAAGTTAGAAGAAAGATGCAATACAATAATCCCCCACATCGTAAAAATGCGTGCAAGTTGTCCAACCCATCTTAGAAAAGATGTCAATGAAATTTGCCGATACGGAATCCAACCTCTTCCCCGAAGATTGGAAAGACGTCCTTGAGTCAAAAAACCTTCAAATCTCGGAACCGGGTGCGAGTGATCCAACCATCCTCATTAAATATGGAAAGGGGTTCACAAGGAAATAATCGGAGATCCATACCGTCCTCAGAGGTCCCTTGGCATCCTCGTTCAAATCAACACAATGCGTGAAAGGGAGCGAGCACCTTCATCTCCATACACGAAAATGATGTGGGTCGAAGGATCCATCACACCTCAGGATAAATAGTCGAAGTATCAAGCTAAGCGCCTCGCTCGCGCACTCAGAAATCAAGTGTCGCCTCCATCTCAAGGATCTCCTCACGGGAGGCAGCGGCACTCCTCATATTGCCCGATGGAGCTATCACTGAATTGGTAACTTCGGACTTTTATATTGACAGTCAACTGCACATTATCAACATTCGATGTGTTCTTGGAGTTTCTCGATGGTTGCATGACTCACGCGCTCAAATTACGCATAAGCTTCCATATTTGTCTCATACTCGATATCGCTACCCTCATCCCACATCAAATTGTAAGGTGAATAGATGTTGGGTGATGAAGTTGAGCCTTAAATGGGGGTTTGGGAAGTTAAGGGCCGATGAAATGTAATATTTAGCAGTTGAGAGTGGTTAGGGGCCTTGTTGAAAGCTAGAGGGATGTGTGTAATATTTGCAAGGGGTTTGGCCTATAAAACTTTCAGATGCTGAAATGAAAGTTTCAAATTTTGTTTGGAAACCTTGAGGGGCTAAAAGAGAAATTTCAGGACATGGGATTAGGAAGGTTGGGCCATAAGAAATATTAAGGGCAATTTACAATTAGGTCCCTTGGTAACAATTTTTAAACATTTAAGGACAATTTACTATTAGGTCCACTAGTTATGCCACTAGCGTGGACTTAAGAGAATTAGTAGACCTAAGTGTTTAAAATTTGTCAAAATTCCTTTAGTGTTTAAAATTTGTTTGTGAGGGACGTAAGAGCACTTTCCCCAAATATTAATGGGTGAGAGGGTCATGGCTTGGGCTAGTTTATGCGGCAGATTAAGGGTGATAGAAAATTGGGCAGGGTTTGCTATGTGATATGAAGAGGAACCCAAGCCCAAGAAACAGATTCTAATACCTGGGGGCAATCTTTTTTCCATAAGCGCTAAGGTGGGATCTGCCGCAACTGGGTGGGCCATCAGGAGCGATAATCGTTGTATCAATTTGATGTGTAGTAGGGGGCAAAAACGATTAAACTAAACTACACAACAACATCGAATAAAGGAATTTTCTCTGTGTAAATCTTAATCATCTCAAAAGTAATAATAGTGACTGCAAAGGCTGGCCAGAGGTTTTTTTATACGTAAAAGTTATCTTGCTAGCCAAGATAACCTAAAAGGCAAAATGTCTAAAGACGGCACAATAGAATATTCCAGCTTCCAAGGCAATTTTACCCTCAAGCTAATATACTAACTAAAAGAGAGAAATAATCTAACAAGACACAAATATAAAACAAGAAAAAACTACAATAATATTCTCAGGCCTCTTGTACACATCAACTACTAAACAAACAAAATAAAATTCCAAAAATAAAAACAAGATGAAACCTGTCTTTCACACTAGAACAGGGTTCCATTGTCTCCAACTTGGCAGCAATACGAGCTACACAACCATCCACAATGTTGTTGAGATATACCATTGGGGTATTTCCTATCAGCTGGACATTGTGAAAACTAGAAAGATAAAGTGAGTTCGTTCAACAGAATCATTAAAGCAGCAATAGGATTCTCAAGAAAAAGGAATTACTTCAGTAACATCAGTTGCGATTTCGCACTTCGCCTCCATATGGGTCTTCTTAATTTGGTTTACTGCATGATGATAAAAAATAATAATGAAGAATTTTAAGGTTCAGAGGAAAATTTTAAAAAGAAGAAAGTTGAAAGTAACTCTTAATGTCTTAATGGGCATAACATTCCATGGGAAGAAGACGATGTATGAAAATATTAAAGACACGGGATACACTTTGTACATCACACTGACATGTTGTATCTGCATCTAGAATAATGATGACCACCAAGCAATACAAACATGATATGTCGGTGTCGTAAAAAAAAGCGTCAAGATCTTGTGATGGTCTAATAAGTCTAGCCCGGCATAGGATTTCGATACATTTTGTGCGACACGATGACGTGTCGTGGTGTCTGCAATGACAAGTAGTGGGCCCCAAACACCAACTAATTCAGGCACGACACGTCAGTGTGTCACACAAAATGTATCGGAATCTTGTGTTGGGATAGAATTACCCAATATTAAAAACTAAATGGCTTGAACTTCATGAAAGCTAGAGATGAACCTATAAATAGTAAAGTATATGTTTAATGCAGAATCTATCAATAAAGTTGTCCCAAACAATATGCAAATTTACAAAGTACAACCGATAATTACATTCCTAAAAGGTATCCTAATTAGACCCTCTTTTGTTTCATGATAATTTATAAACCCAAAACGTTCTTCTTAGTCCCCTTTAATTTGCACTCCAACTTACCTTATTTGGTTTACTTTGATACTTTATAATGTATTTCCATCTTTGTAGCCCAATCCTTTTGGTGTGTTTGGTAACCCCGATTCCATCCCATGGAATTGAAATTGGAATATTTTCAGCTCAAAATTTGAACTAAAATTTTTCCAATTCCAAGACATGGAATTGGGGCTCCCAAAAACACCCTTAATGTCAAACACATAAAATGAAATTTCTAAAAATCAAAATTAATTGAACAAAGTTGTTTATTTGTCATAATTAAAAATCAAACAACACAAACATAGGAGAACTAAAAACAAATACTAAGATGCTTTATGTACCCCAATTTTAAAACAATCCTATGTTGCAGATTTTCTCACAAACCATGATAAGGTTCAGCTCAAATAACAAAATAAACATATTACAGAGAAACTAAAATATTCTCAAAATCAAGATTCAAGGAACATAAAAATAGCTTTCTCTAGACCGGTTTTGCGATATAGCCCCACTTAAAAATTTGCAATAATCCCCTAAATTTTCAACTTTCCATCCCATCTTTTAGTCAAACATATTCAATGATTCAACAAACCATAAAACTACATTAAACACAATTTTAAGTTTCATAAACTATCAACTTTATTTTTTTTCCCTTTAATTAATATTTTTTAGAAGAACTTGTGTAATTAATAAAAAATTGATTTTAATGCTATTTTGTTGTTAATCATATTCAATAGGTTTGGCTAACAAAATGGATAAAAAGTTCATATAAACGGACCTTATTGCATTTTTCTTAAAGTGGTGTATTGCAAAACCGGTCATAAAAATGGGGTCAACTCAAAACATAATTGAGTCGTTAAAACAAAATAATAACGAATTGGGAGTTTATTGCAAATTAATTTATTAATGGGGGATTGTCACAAAACTCGTCATAAAAGTGGGGAGCAACCTCTAAAAGACCCATATTTTTAACACCCAACTTTGCAAAAATTCTAGAACAGATTATCCAAACTAACTACAATAAAATTAAGATCAGAGCCTGCAAAAAAATTGAAATCACAGCCTTTAAATTAAAAAATAAGGGTTGTAGTTTGGGTACATATCTCAAACTTGAAATCACAACCTGCAAAAAATAAGGCTAAAATTTCTCAAAACAGCCCTTAATTTTAACACCCAACTTTGCAAAAATTCCAAAAGTGCAGATTTTCTTAACAAATTACAATAATACTAAAATCAGAACCTTTAAAAAAAATTAAATAAATAAAAAATCACTACAATCAAAGCTTAAATTTTCTCAAAATCTGTAGTTAAACAGCACAAAACTCATCATAAAGGTGGAGGAAAACTCAAAATAACCCTTATTTTTAACACCCAACTTTGCATAAATTCCAAAAGTGCAAATTTTCCTAACAAATTACAATAATACTAAGATCAGAGCCTTTAAATTTTAAAAATTAAAAAAAAAAATAACTACAATCAAAGCTTAAATCTTCTCAAAATCTGTAGTCAAACACCACAAGCCCAACAACTCAACAAGAAATAAGAAAATTACAAACAACATAAAGATTACAAATTGAACAAACATATAAGTCAAAATCTGAAGTACCCATCTTTGCAAACACAACAATGCAATAATTTTTCATTTAATTAGTCCCATAGGTTAAAATGAAAACAAAGAATTAATTAAAGAATAAGAGAAAATCAGAACCTGCAAACTTTTCTTCTTTTCAATTTGTTTCCTCCTTGTAATTGTAGTTGAACCTCTCTCTCTCTCTCTCTCTCTCTCTTTATATATATATATATATATATATACATGTGTGTGTGAGAAAATGTGCGTATAGATATTGTCTGAAAGGTTGCGTGGATCAAGAAATGGATATGGTGAAGATCATGTCATCACTCTGTGATTAGTTTTTTTTCTGTATTTAATTATAAACTTGGCGGGTAATTCCTCATGTTGACCTTTGACTTTTTTGGATTTTTTAATAAACACATATAAAACTCACTTCAAATTGAAAACTCGTCAATAATAACACACTAACGTGGTGTGTCGCGATTGATTATTGTCTTATCAATGTGGTTCTGCACCATCGGCACTAATCAATCGCGATACTGCATGTCAGTGTGTTGCAGCGGACACATGAAAATAATGAGTCAACGTAAAAGGACTCTTAACCTAAAATGACACATCTGAACGGGACACTATACACACAAATTGTCACCCCAACACTCCATATGCAACCATGTTGTTATTGTTATTGTTATTGTTAGATCATTATGTTTCTCATAATTAATGAAATTGATTTTGATAACCCAAGCTTCTAAAATAATATGTTTATTTATGGTGCATTTGGAAACCCCAATGCCGTGCCTTGTAATTGGGAACTCAAAATTTTTGAACTCTACTTCCAAGGTATGGAAATGGAGTTCCCAAACACACTCTTAATGTATACGCAATTATTTATTAACTGGCTTACGGGGCACATGTGCATTGCACATTAATGATTAAAGTTTAAAAAATAGTAAACATTGTAAATTTGATTAAATAATCTACAAAATTTCAAAGTGTACACAATTTTTCGTTTATATTTTATTTTTGAATGTATATTAAGCTCATTGTTAGAGTGGTAGACTATAACCATGTTTATGTAATAGTTTTAGCCGTGGATTCATTATTTAATAAAATCGATTTTTTTAAGTTTTAATTAGAAATATGTATAGGCATAATAGTTGCACTATTTTATATATTGTTGGTGTCTTTTATTATGCATACTAGGTGATCTGGTTGAAAAGTTTGAGAAAAAGTGATTTGAAAAGCCAAGCCACGAATTAGTTGATATATAAAGTATTAAGAGTTTGATTAAGAAAAGAGTTCTAATGAGATACAAGTACTAAAAAAGACATTTCGGACGATCGGACCGTTAGAATTGGATAAAAATGTACATAGAATTAGCTGAAGACGAGAGGAAGCTGCATAAAAAATTTCAGCTCGATCGGACTGTTCAATATTTTTAAATATTTTTTTTTGCTAGAGAGTTTTATGTTTTGAGGACTCTGGGAGAGTTTTATATTTTGAGGACTCTTCTATATAATAAAAATTCAATTAAAACTCCATTTTAATTCCAATTTCGAAACCGTTTGAAATTATCATCTTTAAAAATAAAATCCAACATATTTGAGCAATAAAAATAATTTTACCAAAAACTTTATTTTTTCTCTATATTTTGAAAATACCCCAAAAATTGCGCGGGATGTTACACTTCCCCACTAACAATGAAATTTCGCCCTCAAAATTCGTCGAATACCTAACTCTCAAAAATCAGGCCACAATCTCCAAAAATAATTTCGTCTCCAAAAATAATTTCCTCACATCTAATCTAGATCCCTAACGCAAAACGATTCTCTAAAAATTTCTATCTCCAAATACGCGCCACAAAAACGCAACAGACACAAAACCCAAGACTCGAGGGTGGTCGTATATCTAAGCTCTGATACCATTCTGTAACACCCCCCCCGCCCGGGGAGAGCGAACGGAGCGCTACTGATCGATAAAACTAATTCAAATCCACAAAGAACAAGGTATAGAGCATCTAAATCCCATAATAGAAAAGAAACCACTAATCTCAAATCTCTTCAAATAAATACAACAATTCTCTCGAATAAATTACAGCATCTAACTCGAAAATAAATAAATCTCCAAATGCTCTATACATCAAAATAAATACAAGTCTTCTCATCCTGTATTAAAAATCCGTCCCAATAATAATCCACGCTAAAATCCATCTCCAAAATAAATCCAAAGCGCCCAAAAATCCGCGCTAACCTGCCACTAAAAGAAAATATGGGGAAGTACACAATACGACAGGAAAGATGCTCAACAAATATTAGTGGTGAATAAAACGTAACAATACGAGTACGAATATTCAAATCAAAGTGAATTTCATGAGCAATTATATCAATATAATTTCTCAACAACACTTTAACCGGGTCACCAGGCCTCACCACCGTACCGCGCCTATGCATTTTTTTAGCATATCCAGAAAAGGAATATTGGCGGGTGCCCAACCTCAGTGCCATATTAAAATCTCACGACAACATGCTCAACACCAAATATAATACCACCTGAATCGAAATCAGATTCCAATAAATATTTCTAGATTTCCAAAAGAATTTAACAATTCAAATATGAGTCAATAATCACATGAAACCAAAGGGAGAAACACTCGCGAGATTAAGGAGCATATTGTGTAAAATCCCATACCTCAAAATCATCACATAATTCAGCCTCAAAATCTAATCACGCCATCACGTTCTTCTCGCGAAAATAATCCAATCAAGTTCTAGCCCAAACTCGAGAAAACACCAAATAAGCCTTCTAATCTAAGGTTGAAATCTTGAATAAGTTTGGGGCTATGGTTTGTATATGAAAGGGAGTAATTTTTTAGAGGTTTTCTGGTTGAAAAGTTTGAGAAAAAGTGATTTGAAAAGCCAAGCCATGAATTAGTTGATATATAAAGTATTAAGAGTTTGATTAAGAAAAGAGTTCTAATGAGATACAAGTACTAAAAAAGACATTTCGAACGATCGGACCTTTAGAATTGGATGAAATTTTACAGAGAATTAGCTGAAGACGAGAGGAAGCTACATAAAAAATTTCAGCTCGATCGGACTGTTCAATATTTTTAAATATTTTTTTTTGCTAGAGAGTTTTATGTTTTGAGGACTTTGAGAGAGTTTTATATTTTGAGGACTCTTCTATATAATAAAAATTCAATTAAAACTCCATTTTAATTCCAATTTCGAAACCGTTTGAAATTATCATCTTTAAAAATAAAATCCAACATATTTGAGCAACAAAAATAATTTTACCAAAAACTTTATTTTTTTCTCTATATTTTGAAAATACCCCAAAAATTCCGCGGGTTGTTACAATCTTCTCTTTTGTATTTAAATAGATTGTAAGAAAAATAAGGAGCCCTCCCTTTAAGACACCAACGTTTTCGATCTACTAAAAGCTTGAAGGGTGAGAGGGTACCTTCCTGATGGTGAGCACACCCCAGGTCGGCAGCATTTCTTCTTGAATATACAAATACTACTAATAGCTTTACTGCACCCTGAGTAGGCGAGATACTAAATCTTCCTCTCCCTGATAAGGAAATTTATTCTTCTTTTGAACCGTTGGATGTTGGGTCAATCCAGTTAGAGGAGGAAGAGTCTATAGCTCCCACCAAGATGAGAGTCCTTCTGAATGCTAATGACGACGATGATGATATCATCCTCTCTGCTAGGATTAAGTTACAATTAAAGGCAGCGAGTGAATACTCGAGGTTTGATGGCCCAAGCTTGGTCTCCAAGAAGAAGGAAGAGGAAAAAAGAAGGAGGAGGAGAAAAAGAAGGAGTAAGAGAAGAATATGGCCCTTAGAGCCTCTTTGAACAAGAAAAATGTTTCCCCTTCTCTTCCCAACATCTTTGAGGTCCAGTTTGTAGCTCACAATATAACCTTTGCCCCTGGTTTATTGAGGAGGGCAGTGCTGACGGGTGATCGCGAGTGGCTGAAGATGTTAGGACCTGACCAACTTTCTCTCCGAGCATCCCAAACTCTATCCCTAGTAAGGATCTTCTTTTTATTTATTGTATCTGGCCTACTTAACTGTTATTTATCAAATTTCCTAGCAGTTGACCTTTTTCTTGTTTTATAGTTTTTGACAGAGTTTACCAGTCGTTTAGATGGTCGCACCGACCAATCCAAAGTAAATGATGAACTGACTGAGGCCCTATGGAGGTCAGAGGAGGCCATGGTCCAATCCAAGGAGGCCTATGAGAAAGAGAAGAAGATCAATATAGAGGTCATGGTCTTACTAAAAATTGAGAACAATTTGCTGAAGGTAGAGTACACTCGCCTATTGTATGAAAATTCTTAGCTAACTAAGAAGGTGGCTCAGATCCCTCTCATCAAGGATTTTAGCTTCAAGCAGGACTGGGATGAGGTGTATGTTAATGCCAGGGTCAAGATTTCCTATGGTTAGAAGGTTCTTCAATAAGGGCTGGGAGTAGGCCTTAGCCAAAGTTGGGGTCATCGCAGAATTTGAGCTCTTTGGTTTGCACCAGCCAGGTCCTCCCTCTATGGTTGACTAAGAGCCTTCCACCAGCCATCTTATCGACCAGGTGAAGGAGGCAACACCCAAGGAGAATGAGGTGGCACCCAAGGGAAAATAGGTTGAGACAAAAGAGCATGTGAAGAAATAAAGCCTATAGTTCTAAGGTTTTTTCTTCTTTTCTTCGTACATTGTACTCTTTTTAGTTCCTTATATTGTCTCTGACTACACATTATTTTGTTAATGAAAATAATATTTTCATTCGAGAGTGCCAATTTATGTATTTTCTGATAAACTGTTGCTTGTTCAACTTTAAAGTTATTACCGAGGAAATTTCTTCTTCTAGTAACTTAGACAACGCGCTCGATCAAGATACTAGTGCGCAAATTCATCGATAATTTTTTACTGATTGTAAGGCTCTAAGAAAAAGGGCTGAGTCCTATAAGAACCAATCAACCCGGGTCGCCAAGCTAAGGGACGACCTCAAGGGCTTGGAAGATATGAGTGATTCCATGTAAAAAGAAATAAATAACTTGAAGGCCCAGTCGGTAGAATCCAAGGATGTGAGTGAGGTTGACGCTCTATTTCATTTATAAAATGATGATTTGAAGAAGAAAATTTTTGAAGACGAAGAGCGATCTCAAAAGAGAAATGTCGTGGTGATGGGACTAAGCCGTGATAATAAAAAAACTTCGATATTTATTCAAGATGGGTCCTCGGGTGGCTTGGTCGACAGGATATGATGAGGGTTGGCAAGATGACCCAATGAGGTTGCAAGAAGCTTAAGATATCTCCTACAAGCACGGTTGGTTGAACATCCCAAAAGTTGCTAAGGAACTTCAGGACTCTCAGCTCGGTTATATGTACCAAGTTAATTGTCTTACATACAGTTGACCTCCATTTGGGCGTGATGAGGCCTGGATTTCTTTAGACACCATTCCTCTTCAACTTGTCGAGAGCTATCTGAAAAGTCATGATAGGGATGACAAATGCAGGCCTAACCCTGACAATGGTCAGAGGAAGCAAATAGAATAATTTTTGTCTTATCGACCATAAACTGTTGTAAATCTTTGTAATTATTATGTAATTTATACCTTTTGTAATCGGTCTCTTCCGAATTAATCGAGTTAGTACTATTTTTTCTGCATTTTTTCAGTCCATTATGCCGTGCATGTATTATTTTATCTTTCTTACCTTTTAGGTTGTGTTATCACACTCCCTTAGGCCTAGAAAATATAGTGGCAAAAGCGCACTTGGTCTATGGGCAACCCACTCGTTTAGGATATAATCGACCGATTAATGTCAGTTTATTGCCTAAGGATCCCCCGTAGGGGTTTTATCTTGTCTGGGCAAGTCATGAGATCGCCAGTATTGGCCGTGATAAGAACCTGAGTGCTTTAGTTTTAATTATTATTAGCAAAATTATCTTAGTAATCAAGTTAAAGCCTGATAAATTTTCTTTCAAAGACTAAGAGCCAATTATGAGCCCATCACTCAAGAAACAATGTAAAGTAATCAAATAACTTAAGATCTTTGAGATATGGAAAGGAGGGCCTTTATTCATGAAATGAATATTAAATTGCGAGAAACATAAGTTTTGAAATTAAAATTTGCATAAACTAAGTGCTAAAAAGTAAAAAGAAGATTAAAAGTATAGCTTCTTTAGGTTGGCTGCATTCCATGTTTTGGGTATATCTCTTCCCTCCATTATTTCTAAGAGATAGGCTCCCTGTAGATCGTCTTGTTGACTTTGAATGATCCCTCATAGTTGGGCCATAACATGTTGTTCGACGGTCTTATGGCACTGCCGAGAACTTTCTTGAGGATGTAGTCTCCTATTTGGAACTTCCTCTAATTCACCCCTTGTTGTTCTGCTTTGCTAATAACTACTGATATGGGGCCATCTTGATCATGGTTTTCTTTTTTCATTCATTGGCCATGTCAAGTTCAGCGCAAATAGTATCGCCATTTAGTCCTTAGTCGGCCAACCTCATTCTCTTGGTAGAGACGCCTGCTTCAAGTGGTATGAAAGATTTTATTCCATACGTGAGAATGAAGGGTGTTTCTCCAGTTGGTCTTCTGGGCGTGGTATGATATGCCCAAAGAACATGGGGTGCTCTTATACCCAGGCACCTTTTGCTCTTTCTATCCTTTTCATAAGATCGTCGAGCATCGTTTTATTGGAGGCCTCCGCTTGACCGTTGCTCTGGGGGTATGCCATTAAATTGAAGTGGTTTTTAACTTTATGATTGTCATAGAAAGCTTGAAAGGGTCCAGTCTCCAATTGTGTATCGTTATGAGTTATAATGGTCCTTAAAATCCCGAAGCGTGTTATGGTGTTTCTCCAGACGAACCTTATCATGTTGGCATCTCTAATATTATCTAATGGTTCCGCCTCTACTCACTTGGTGAAATTATCTTAGACGACCAATAAGTACTTACGATTTCCACGTGCAGTAGGTAGTAGTCCCATGATATCCAAAACTCACTATGAAAATGGTTATGGGATGGTCAATGGCTTCAGGTTGCTAGCCGATTGATGGACCAAGGGAGAGAATTTCTAGAACTTTTTGCACTTTTAAACATAAACACTAGTGTCTTTCTACATGTACAGACATCAATAACCTTTTTTGATTGCTCGAAATACCATGGATCTTCCTCCTACGCAGCTTCCACATATTCCATCGTGATGTTCCAAATGAATTTGCTCGACGTCGCTTAGGTACACATATTCGAGGTATGGTCCTGTGAAGGATCTCTTGTACAGTTTATCCCCATTGTCCAAGTAGAAATGTGCAGCTTTTACCCTAACCTGATGGGCTAATTTCTTACCGGCTAATAATGTTTCATTTTACAAGTATGCTATGATATTGTCCATCTAACTACGACCTCTATTGATGGAGACAATGTGCTCGGGGTCTACTATCTTATTAATAATGGGCTTAGTGAGGAATTCTACTTTAATGGTTCTCCTAAATTCTGGTCCCACTACTGAGCTTAGTGTTGCTAGAGCATCGGCAAGACTATTGTGCCCTTGGGAAAACTTTTGAACATGAACTTCCGCAAATTTCGTAACTATCTTGCATACGAATGCGAGGCAGGCCACCATCCTATCATCTTTGGCATTGAAATCCACAGTGACTTGATTGGACACCAATTTGGAGTTACAATAGACGTCGAGTCTTATTACCTCGAGCAAACATGCTTTGTAAAGTTCGATGATGAGCGCCTCATACTCAACATCATTGTTAGAGGCATCAAATTCGAGTCTGATTCCTTGCTCAATCATAGCATTATCTGGTGTCACGAGAACGATACCTACGCCTACCCCTTTTGAATTAAAGGTGCCATTAACACACAACATCGAGGTTTCTCCTTGGGCCTGTTCATGTAACTCTAATTAATCGATCAGTTATTGGTCAGTGGGACCTTCTCCACTAAATTCAGCGATGAAGTAGGCTAAAACTGCCCTTTTATTGATGTCCTTGGTTGGAAGTGAATATCGAATCTACCAAGATCTACTGACCACTTTGACATATGTCCAGAAAGGTCAGCTTTGCTAAGGATAAATTTAAGGGGAATGAAGTAATCATAGTGATGGAATGAGCTTTAAATTAATGCTTCAGCTTGCGTGAAGTAATCACTAATGCATAGATAAGTTTCTCCGAAGGCAACTAATGTTGCTCGACATACAAGAGCGTCTTGATGGCTTAGTAAATAGGAACTTTCTTTGCCTCTCTTATGAAGATCAAGGTCGAGCTAACTGCGTGGCTTGATACTGCGGGATAAAGGTAAAGAGGATCCCCCTTAATCAAGGATTTCCTATCGTAGAGGTTTGCTGAGGTAGGATTTGATCTCCTCTAGGTCCTTAGAGAACTAATCATCCTGGGTGAGGCCCTTCTCCTTATTGAGCAGTTGGAAAAATGGTCAGCAGCGCTCAAGAGACATTAAAATAAAGCGATTGAGTGTTGCGAGCATTCTGCTGAGCTTTTGGACATCGTGTAATGTCTTTGGTGGCTAGACCCTTCTCATCACTTCTATTTGATTCCGATTTTTCCCAATACCCCTCTTGATGACTAGATAACCTAAAAGTTTACATGTCTTTACCCCAAATGAAACTTGTTGGCATTAAGTTTCATTCAGTAGCGCCTGAGGTATTCAAAGGTGTTAGTCAGGTCTTAAAAATGGTCGCTTTTGTTCCTTCTCTTGATAAGAATGTCGTCGATGTATACCTACACAGTCTTCCTTATTTGGTGTTGGAATATCTTGGTGACTGACCTCTGATATGTAGCTCCTTCATTATTAAAGCCAAACGACATGATTTTAAAGCACTACAGACCGACTGACATTATAAATGAAGTCTTATCTTAGTCGAGGCCAAACATAGGTATCTAATGGTACCCTGAGTAAGCATCTAGGAAACTCATCCGCTCATGAACTGCTGTGGAATCTACCAATTGGTCTATCTTCGGTTGGGGGAAGTTATCCTTAGGACATGCTTGTTGAGAACGGTGAAATCCATGGAAACTCTCCATCCCCCATTGCTCTTTCGAACCACGATCGGATTTGAGAGCCACTTTAAATTTTGAACTTCTCAGGTGAACCTTGCCTCTAGAAGTTTCCCTAATTCCTTCTTCACCGCTTTTGCCTTTTTCTGTGGCTATTCGACGAGCCTTTTGTATGATCATCTTGAATGTTGGATCCACGTGGAGTTGATGACAGACAACTATAGGATCGATCCTAGGCATATCGTATAGTTCCCATGCAAACATATCTAAGCTTTATTTTAGAAAGGCAATCAACTCCTCCCTTTTAAGGTTAGTCATGCTTGTACCGATAAAAAGCTTTCTCTCTGTCTCCTTCAAGTTTTCTACGACCCTATCAGTGGGGTGGATACGGGTCTCTTTCATCCCTGGTTGGACAAGCCGTAGTTACAATGTGGATGGAGTAGCCCCATCCCGGTATGACTTCGAAACAACTTCTTTTTCTTTTTTCTCCTACTTAGTCCTGATGGCAGTTATGAATCACTTCTGAGCAGCTGTTTCGTCACCTTTGATCTCCATTATCCTGCTATTTGTGATGCACTTGAGCTTCTGATGGTAGGTGGATGGACAACCCTCATGGCGTGAATCCACCCTGCCCAAAATCGCGTGGTAAGGTGAATCAATGTTCACCACCAAAGAACTTTAAGTTTTGAAATATTCCTTGCCCTTATTGGCATGACCATCTTCCCTAATGGCATCGTCATCTTTCTAAAAAAGATGACCAAAGTAACGGTTGCCTCGTTAAGGTCTAATATTTTAAGCTTGAGTTTGTGGAAGAGCTCTAAATACATCATCTCTAAAAATCTCCCCTGGTCCACTAGTAGCTTGTTCACGTCCCAATTCATGACTCTGAGAGTTATTACTCGCACGTCGTGGTGTGGGGTTCGTACCCTAACCAAGTTTTCCTCCATGAAGAGCCTGAATTTTAACTAGATCAATCTGGAAAGCTTCCATCACAGCTTTAATTTTCTTGAATTCCATCCAAATAACATTCCCTTAGATTTGCTTAAGTTTAACATTGCAAACTCATGCCCCATGCCAACATCAAGGACATTATCTGATTTTTGGTCGCTACTGACTGCGGCCTAGTCATATTTCTTCTCAATAAACTCATTCAGATGCCCAACTTGGACTAACTCCTCCAGATGAGCCTTGAGCACCTTACAATTTTTGATTTTATGGTCGCCTTCTTTATAGAATGCGCATTGGAGAATGTTGTTCTTCTTAGTCGGATCACCACCCAATTTATTTGGCCACTTGACGAACTTCTGATCTTTGCTTTTTGCTAGGATCTTGTAGATCGGCTCTTTGAAAACTATGTTGACGGCTTGAAAAGCTTTAGAGGAATTAGTTCGGCCCATATTCTTGGCCCCATTCTTCTTCTTGTTCCCCTTTTAGGGGGTGTTTTCCTTATCGCCCCCTTTCTTTACCGTGATGCGACCAGTATCAGCTTGACCAGTATGGACCACATCCTCCACCTTGGCATATTTCTCAATTCGTGACATGAGATTGCCAATGGTTTCATCTTCCTTCTTGGCAAGGGATTGATACAAAATTGACACGGGGGGTCGACCTATTTTAAAGGATTCTACGACAACTTGCTCCGAGTAATTTTTTACCTCAATAAATACTTCACAATAAAGTTTGGCGTATTCGCATAGGGACTCATATGGCTTTTTTTTATTGTGCGCAGCGAGTGTATTCTTTTGGGATGAGAGCTACTGATGATGAAACGATCAATGAAAGATTCAACGAGCACCTTAAAATTCTTAATGGACCTGTGAGGGAGCTTCTGGAACCATTTATAGGAAATATCGCAAAGATGGAAGGAAAAATGTGACACACCAATGCGTTATTATGGCTTTACAGAGTCATAGCCTGCATGTACTGCCGAACATGGTCAATGTGATCGGTCTTGCCATTGTAGACCTTAAACCTATTGCTTACAAACTTTTTAGGGGGTCTCTCATCTTCGATGGTTTTTGAGAAGGGAGATTTCATCTAGGTGATGAGTTTCTCCTCGCTAGCTCCTTGATTAACCTGGCCCCCCATATGTGTGGAGTGTTAGTCTATTTCCCTTCAAACCAAACTCCTTATGTCATCTTTGTGGCGCTCATCGTCCCTATAGCGTCTACCTTGATAACTTCTATGCTATGAACGC
The DNA here is from genome assembly GCA_949130495.1 of Sambucus nigra. Taxonomy (NCBI): domain Eukaryota; kingdom Viridiplantae; phylum Streptophyta; class Magnoliopsida; order Dipsacales; family Adoxaceae; genus Sambucus; species Sambucus nigra. Next base: position 15,327,919 of record OX422219.1, on the reverse strand, counting down.
TCTTGGTCGGGACTAGTGCTCCTTTCTCGGCTACGAGTCTTGCTCGCCTGAGGGCTAAGAGTCTGAGGTCAATGCTTTTGATTCTGGCAAAGTTCTTTCTCCATATCTTCCAGTCGCCGTTAGAGGTGAGAATTCTCTTCAACTTAAAGGCGAGCTCCCTCCTCATACTACTGAAGCATTGCTTCGTATGCATCAACTAATCGTGAGATCTAAGTAAACCCAGGTTGCCCGTGACTTTCCTTCGAAGATTTCGTTCTAGTTGAAACCTTGGGTTCCCATCTTAGCGAACCTCAAACCTGATCCTCAATGGAGCTAAATCAACTCTCACGTCTCCAGGCTAGGGTGCACTATTTGGTTGGTGAGACATCGTGGATGTTCGTTGTGAAGATTGCTTTCGTGGAAAGGAAAATCTTTCTGACAAACAGTGCCAATTATGAGTACAAATTAATCACAATAAAAAGGATTCCAAAAACTAATAAAGGAATGAATATAAGACACCAACTACACACCACAAGAATATACATGGTTCGACAAATTACCTACGTCCACAGAGAGGTGACTGCATTTTATTAAGTTATCTCAAAGTTTCAAAATTACATCCCCCGTTGCCCTGGGGGTGTGGACTGTATTTATAATGGTGTAAAATCGTAATGGTTGAGTCGTTTAAGGAACTCTCCCAGCTTGTTATTGGCTCATGTGGTGACTCCTGAATATCTCGTCCAAGATTATAGGTAACCAACTTGAGCTTATTGATATGGACGTGATAAGTCTTCGTGTTTATCCACGTGATAAAAACTTGTGCTAACTTCTTTGAGGAGTTGGGCTGGGCATGCCTCTCGTACTTCTAGGCTTGGTAGGCCAGTCTCAGTTGGGCCTAACTCATAATTTAGGTCCCACAAAGATTATCTCAATTTCTTGGATAAAAATTATTAATCATGTTACTAGGTCGTTCATCCACCAAATGGTCGTCTTCATCATTTTACGTAAGACTTACATTATTTGTTATTTCATTTTTGTCATTTGCATTATTTTCTAATTCTTCCAATTGACTTTTATTTTCATTAACATAATTCATAATTTGTTACTCTTTACTAATAAATTTCTCAAGACTGCCCTTAATAGATTGTGTCACCTCTTCTATTCTTTTTAGTTTTTTATGTTTTTAATATCCGGATGCTTGTTTTTTTTATAACATTTGTAAAAATTATATATTTATAAATAAAAATAGAATACACAATTAACAACGAATCAAATAGATAATTTTAGAAATATCTCAATTGATTGAATATAAAAAAAATTATGGAATAATGTCACCTGATTTGAGCCATTTATTATCTCCCCAATTTCATCTTCTTGGTTAAAGTAGAAAGTAGCAACGTGGCAACATAAAAAAAAATAATAATAAATACTTTAATAAGTTAAAAAAATATTAATAAAAAATCATGTACTTTATAAAAAATGATTCGATTACCTAGAAAGAGATAATTAGTGTTATGGAAGCAAGTTGTAGAGAGGGGGGGGGGGGGGGGCATTGTGAGAGAAGAGAGTAAGAGAGAGGCATTATGATTGAAATAATAAGAGAGAGAGTGGAAGTGGGTAGTTGTTATCAATATAAAATGGGTACCAAGAAGAACATAGAAAAAATTGGGATTAAATGAGTTGGTTGAGATTTTTTTGGATAGTTAAATCATTTCGTGTGAAGATTTTTTTTATATTTTAGTTAAACTTTAACTTTTGAAAAAATGGGGTCATATAAAACTAAACCCATTTTAAAAATGGGATTTTTTTTAGTGTGCATAAAATATTTTTGGGACCCCTAATATATATATATATATATATATATATATATATATATATATATATATATATAGAGAGAGAGAGAGAGAGAGAGAGAGAGAGAGGCAGGCTCCTATGCACACTAAGTTTGCACAGTGCTGACGCACACCAATTTTTTTAAAGCATTAAAAAAATATTTATGATTTGATTTTTTTATGTGATATATTTAAATATTTCAACGGACCCATGTAAAACAAATCAGCTAAAAAAAACTTTTTTTTGCTATTTTTAAAAAATCGGTCAAACTTTCGCAGCTTTTAAAGTGCTTAAAAGCAACGAAAGTTTGACCGATTTTTTAAAAATAGCAAAAAAAGTTTTTTTAACTGATTTGTTTTACATGGGTCCATTGAAATGTTTAAATATCACACCAAAAAAATCAATTCAAAAATAGTTTTTTTACTATTTTAAAAAAATGATGTGCAAACTTAATATGCACATGAGCCTGACTCTCTCTCTCTCTGTATATATATATATATATTGGTGCTTTTCATAAAATGGGCCCTGTGCCACTGCCCACTTAGCACATGATTAGGGTTGCCTTTGAGAGTGGGTGAGATGATGTGGATTATTAAAGTGTATATGATTCATTTGATTTACTAGAGTCACCGTCTATTTTCGATGTCTACCACTCATCGGATAGTGAGATGTTGTGCCGCCTATATTGAGAGTTGTCCTATGTTAGAATGTTATGGATCAGTTCGGGCTAGGTTGTGGAAGAGTATATAAACCTACCATCTGATACATATAAGTAGTTATGTGTACCTACCGTTACGTAGTTTGAGGCATAAGTTGACGATATACAATTTTTGGCGATTTATAGCTTGATGTGTATGTCTATTATGTAGTGTTATAATTTTAGAGTACACCTATTTTGTATCGTTGTTTGTGGTTGCATGGGTGGAGTGAGCACCCGTGACACGTCGAGTAACTAGACTGGGTATTGATGTTGTTCTTTTACTTATGGATATAATGAAGCGCATGATTCATAATGTATACGTCGTATGATGATGCATTTTGTTTGGGCATTGTTGTTTTTCCAAGAGTTATCTCTTTACATGTGGATTAGTTACTAAAGCGCTAGTGGATTATGGTTTGATGTTCACTACTATATGATTTTGGCAATGAGAGATGCCATCTTATTCCTCATATATTTTTATAGTGTGGACATGTGAGCATCCCCTATGCTGTGTTGCTTATTTGTGAGTTATGGGACAACCCTAGCGATTGATAAGTTATGTGAATGTCTTATGCGTGTTGTTAATTAATCCTAGGCAGTTGAAATGCCCTACATTGGATTCACAAATGGGATGTGATGATGATAATGATTTTGACATACGACGTGAGTGTGTTTGTTGGATGTGAATATTGAGTTATAAGATATCCGCGTGGGTTAGTTATCCAATGATAGATTTCTCTTAGTGTGTGAGGTTACATATGATGGGAAGCCTATATAATGTGAATAATTGAGTTATTTTGAGAAGTACATGGATAGAGATGGCCTTAATTATATGAAGTAGTGTATGGTCACATGTAGTGTGAGCACAATGACATTTTCAGGTGACTGGTGATAGTAAGCCTTTATTGGACGTGTTAGGTGTTCAAATGTTAATGAGTGGTTGAAACACTCTATTGGATAAAGGATGGGCATAGTATGCTCTATGGGAAAATCGAGATATTTTTCGAGCATTGTTAGATCGATTAACTTAAGGGGATTCAATATCAATCTTGGAAAAGGGTGAGTCTTTAGATGGAATAGTCACAGTTGGATTTACCTCGCGATGGATATTAATTTGTGTGGATCGTTCATTATTGCATGTTTTTTCTTGGGACAACGAGTAATTAATGAGAGATTGATCTAGGGAATAGTGTATAACAAGGATTCCTTGTTTGGATTTATTTTGCGTGACATCCCATGCACGAAATTTGGTAAGGGCTGGGAGTTGAGAGGGAGTTAGGCGCTAGGACATTTAGCTTTTACCATATACGTTACTTATGCTGAGAAGTAGAGAAACGAGCAGCGAGATATTCCAGGGTTTAAGGTCACCAGGGCCAAGGGGTTCAGCTTTGAGGGCACCAATAAAGTTTCGCACCACCAATAGCATGGGTGGGACAATCTCCGAAAGAGGCGAGTCGCGATTAGTAGGGTATTAGGACATGCCTATACTTTATAGTTACACATTATATACATCATTAAGACGTATATATATATATATATATATATATATATATATATATATGCGATGCTTGTTGGGTAAATACACGTGGTATTTGGTGTATGGGTGCCCTAATCATGGCATACTATGGTAGGCGTATGTGAGCATTATTTCTTTATCTTGTGGTGATACAGGTACGGTCTAGTTATGTATAATCCTATGGTATATGTGTGGTTTAGGATTGTGATATTATGCTTTAGTGAATTTCAAGGACAAAATTCCTGTATTAGTGGGGAAGACTGTAATACCCCCGCATTTTTGTGGCTTTTATTTATTAGTTATTAATTAAGAAATATATTAATAAATGGGATGAATTATTACTTCTGTAATTTGGTAATAGTGAAATGCATGATTTATATGGTAATTAAATTTTGCATGTGATGTGGTTCTATGTCTCGTATTATAAATAATTAATTGTTGACATTAATTATATTATATTGGATTATTTGTTATGCGTAAAATAACTAAGTATGTATATTTTATTTAAAACATGAGGTATTACCATATGTGGTGAGGTTATACCAATTGGATTTGACTTTGGAGTCTCATGGAGGCCCAAATAAGTTGTTTTTGTTCTTTCGATTGGGACTATATTTTAGGTATGGCCATTCGGGTTGGATTCTTTTGGTGCGGGTCGGCCTCAAAATTGGAGAGGAGAGAAAACTGGAGAAATCTCTCCCTCTGCACGTGCGGGGATTCAAGGATAAAGGGAGTCCTCTCTAGTCTTCGTGTGCTACCACGAATATAAATTGGGCATCGTCAAAAGGGGAGAAAAATGTAGAAATGTATTCGCCAACCTATTTTGCCAAAATAGGTAAAATAATGTAGCCATCGCGAAAGAACTGCATCATAAGACATACTAATGCGTACGAAACCAAATGAGACGAGGGTCCGGGGACTAAGTTATGGAACAAGAGGGTGTTAGGCACCTATTCTGCCCTTTAGGTCTCTCATGGGATAAGATAATTTTATCCTTTTCTCAAAAATGTAATACGTGTGTACATGTGTGCATTGTGAATAATGAGAGAAATTTATCATCCAACTCACGTCATAAGAAAGATGGAATGGAATTATTCTAATAAGTGTGCAAAAGAATAATATAAAAATATAATGTGAGTGTCCGTCAAATCATAAATCAGTATGAAGAAGTGAATGTGTATATCGAGTGGAACATGAATATTTAGGTGTAAGCATATTTGCAATACTATTAAACGCAAGAAAATATAAAGTGACCAAAGAAAAAAATAGGACTCGAATCCTAAGATTGGATTAGGATGACTACGTAGCCCAAAAGGCATTGAAATCCACGTAGTTTGAATAACATGCAAGGGTGGGGTTTAACCAATAAATCTTCAATTGAGACTTCCTTTAGTTTGTTTTTTAAAAAATGTGCACAAGCGTAGAGAGTGTAGAATATGAGAACATCATAATTTAGGGTTTATCAAAAAACCGTCTTTCGGGCTTTTTTATATTTTATGAAGATAAATTTTGTGTACTAAATAATAAAAAGTGAGATTAGTTTTGAAGTGAAGAAATGAAATAATTTAATGAGTTGTAAAAGGTAAAGAGTAGACCTTCTATAGAATTTTCATTATGATTTTGTAGTAGTAGAGGCTGATTTTCAGGTGGTTGGATGATGGTGAGGTAAGAGTAAAAAGTGTGGTGAAATATGGATGAGAATAATGTTAGAAAATGGAATGAATGTTTAGAAAAATGAAATTTCGGCGCACTGATTTCGAGGAGAATGCTCTGACTTCCTGAAAGAGGCCCTTGGGAATGAGGTCATGGTCTCCTTAAATAGTAAAAAAATAGAATTTCAGGGGGTGCCGATCGTCATCACTCCAAGACTACCAATCAGCATACCTCTACCTTGATGGCAAAGAAAAGTATGCCCTGCCGATGGGCAGGGGGTTTAGGGTGCCTATTGGCAGTCCGAAACAGACTTTAAAAAAAAGGGCATGAAATGAAAATCCTGAGTCCAAATCATGCACGTAAAAGATTGTTGAAAAGGTTATTCAGATCCCTATAAGAATCCATTGAGCCATTCCTGGGTTCAAGAGTTGACCAGAGTCAAACAAGGCTCGGAAGCACAGAGGCCTCTAAACGGGGGGTTCTTAGAGTAAAAAGGCAAGTACGTACGAACCATGAGGCCAATTTATGCACGGTATGGATTGTTAGAAAGGGTATTTAGAGACCTATGAGATTTTAATGAGATTTGATTGATTGGGAGAGTTATCGAGGTCAGACGGGGCTCGAAAGCGCCCGGTGACCTCTAGATCCGGGTTTAGAGTAAAAAGGTGAGTACGAGAAAAATGTGTGGCCAATTTACACAATGTATGGACCATTGGAAAGGTAATTTAAATCTATAGGATATTTTGAGGAGATTCGCTTAGGTTGGTGGGTTGATCGAGGTCAAACGGGGCTTGAGAGCACAAGTCTAGGTTGATTTTATGGACTTAAAGAGTTGAGATGACCGATTCAACGCGTCGATGTTGATTTTGCAAACCTAAGTCGATTATGTGGACCTAAAGGGTTGAAATGATCAATTTAAAGGTTAAGGTTAATTCTATCGACCAAAAGAGTTGAGATGATCGATTCAGAGCGTCTAGGTCGATTCTATGGACCAAAAAAGTTGAGATGAACAATTTATCGGGTCGAGGTCAATTCTGCAAACCTATATCTATTTTGGTGGGCCTAAATGGTTGCTAATGATGAGTGTTCTTCAATTCTAACCCCATTAGGGAGGGTGTTAGTATTGCAAGTGTAGGCGCACTTGGATTTTGGGTTTCATTGGGAGTAGGATTTTGTAAGTGCTAATGCATTCTTCTTCTACTACTACTAGGCATTATGCTGGTGATGAGAGTTCTTCAAGTGGTTGAACACTTATTAATGAGTTTTCTCATAGTTGTGACACATCCGACCTTGCGGGGACTTTGGGGGAATTTTTTATGAATTTTTCTGGTAATTTTTGGATTTTTATGGAATTTTTGTAAAGAAATTTTAAGGGGACTGTTTATAAGCATTGCTAGAGGTACCTATTGGCATTTAGTACATACTCTAGGGCTTCTTGGGGGAGGTGAAAGGTCACTGTAGATAGTCTAGTCGAGGGGATTGCTGATCGGCATACCCCTTATTCTCTAATAAAAGGGGCTCTTCATTTTTTTACATCTTCATTCGAGTGAATCTCTTACTTTATCTATCTAGAAATTAGTTTCAGGTTTATTTTCTCAAAATAACTCATGGAGGGAACCTCAAACAAAAACTGGATGGAAAATATTGATTAGGAGGGCTTGGAATGGAGTGCTACTACACCGTTGGTTTTGACGAATGAAAATGTATATGACAACTTCGAGCATATTCTTAATAAGAAGGTTCTGCTGCTAGAGCTAACGCATCATCGCTCTATGAGGGTGAAGAACCCTAATAACTATGTAATCGTTCGCTTTTTATTCCATTTTCTTTTACTTTTCTTCTTATCATTGGGACGTTGAAGATTTTTCTTAGTTCTTATGAAGGTTTACATACTACGTCAAGAATTCTCTCCCATGGATCGACGGGATGAAGGAAGTGTGGCAACACCTTCTTACAGACGTTCGATTGAAGTTAGAAGCTAGCAGATTTAACCCATTAGCGGGGGCTTTAAATAAAAAACCACGTTCCATAGCAGTAGTGTGCACCTTGGGTGAGAGGTGATGGGAAACGACCCACACACTCTATTTGGGCGTTGGGGAGATGACGACCACTCCTCTGGACATTCATCAATTGATAAAAATGGAGTGCAAGGGCAAAAAAATAGTTATGGACCTTACCTTGCATGTTTCTGACATGGCAGTGGGGCTGCCTTGGTTGACATAAGGAGGATTTTGTCGGGGGACCCTACCCGCATATCGGTACTGAAGGAGACCTTAATGTCTAGGCAGAATGATGAGACCGATGGGAAGTAAGTGAGGCAGGTGAACCATTTATTTATTTTTCTTTTATTGGGATGGTTTGTAGTGGCGATGAGCGACGATGTCGTCCACCTATGGTTCTTCCATTCCTGAGGATCATCTCAGAGATCCACCTGTACGATTGGGGGAGCCTTACGTCGGTGTCTTTCTATGCTTATTTCAATGCTTTTAGTCGGTGTTACCGATAGACTTTCACGTGGCCCACATATATTTTGAAGGTAATCTTTAGATTTAATTTCTTTTTATTTTCTTACTGTCTTTCCATTTTCATTCTTTTTGACATTTATATTTCTTTTTACAGACGTGATTTTATGAAATGATCGGGTGCAATGTCGTGTTGATATCCTTGAAGGAGAGAGAACTAGACAATTTCTCCATGATACGCAGGTGGAGGAAACCGAACAGGCGATCGAACCTTCCCTATCTTTGAAGGATGTTCTGGTGGTTGACGAGTAATCAGGTTAGGCTTCTGCTTGTATCTTTATGTGTTTTCAGTAATTTGTTTTTCACTTAGTAGATTACTAGCTGTTGATAGGGAAATATGTTACCTTTTACCCCTGGTGTTTGTCTTTGAGGGTCATTGGGAATACGGGCATGCATGCCAAAATGAGGAGGCTGATGCACGAGTTTAGGTATGCAAGGTACCTGGTAAAGAAAGTTGTGAGGCAAGTGATGGAGGTTGAGTTGGAGGTCCCACCATTGACACCTGCAGAGTATATATGGTGGGTGAAGTACTGTCTGACAAAGTGAGGGCGGCGGTGATCGAGGGTGATCCTTACATGCATTGTACTTACATGATGACAGACTATGACTACCTGGATTTCACGATCAATTGATTAATACCGTCCTATATCCATGACATAGAGCCTCAACCTATAGTGGGATTTGGGAGGGGTACCAGCGTACCAGGGACAACGTCCCATAGCACGGGGGGAGGTTCCTTTCCATCACATTTCTACCCATTCTTATCATATTCGGGTGCGTAGTGAGGAGGTGGTATCGGTGACTCATCGCCCTCATGTGGAGATATATGGATTTACGGCCTTTCTGAGGAGGCTCTCTGGAGATATGCATGACTTTTCTTCTTCTTCTCATTATTGATTCGCTTGCCTCTGATGATTTGGTTCTTTTGCAGACTATCTGTGTGTCGAAGATATGGTTACGGGTCATTCGGGACTGGATGGCGTCAGTGTTCGACTTCGTGAGGAAGTCGGCGAGCTCCTGTATCATGCCGCCGACTACATCTGAGGAGAGCTTCAGTTGGGATTAGGGGGTCTATCGCCCGTTCTCAAGGGAAATGTGTCTGTCGAGGCACTTGACGTGGAGGTTTTAATGAGTTTTTGGAGGGTTCTGGTTGTGCCCCGATTTATCTTTTTCTTTCTTTTCTATATCTGAAGAAACAATGTAATTGGTTTTGGCAAGTATATATAAAATGCATCCTTTTATTTGATTATCTTGATTTAGTGGTTTAATCTAGGTGCACTTCAATTTTTTGCTGAGGTTTCATTTATTGCAAAGATAAGATAGAATAAAATAGAACAAATAGAAGAAATACTCAAAGAAGGATTTTAACAACGTGTTGATTTTTTACAAATAAAAGTCTGTTTTTTGGAAATGATATATACAAAAAAAGAAAGTAAAGGATTTCCAAAAATAGGGGGTGTCGATCGGCATACCCCTTAGCATGCCTATCGGCGTAAGGGTAAAGTCAAAATCACATCCTTAGCTTTGATTGTACTTCCTCTGTACTTATGAGTAAGTATGGGCAGAGGGCCTGGGAGCGACTCAGGCTTCTTGTCTTTTATGAGTGCTTGTAGGTATAAAAGGGGATCCTCAAGAGCATGTCTTTCGATTCGGCCTAGGTTAAGTGTGCCCTACTTATGAAGAGTTTTCTGCTATGTTGGGTTTCAACCCAAAAGTTGCAGTAGCCATTCTCGTTCTCCTCTAGTATCATTATCCGAGTTTCTCCACGTCTCCCCCTTAGTTGCCCGACCATTGGTGCATAGAGGAAGTATCATCCTCTTAGCAGTATTGAACTTCGTATGCTAGAGATATTTCATTGATAATGACTTTGCTAGTGTTATATCCCTAGGATTGACTAGTAGGCTACTTTTGGTGACAGGAGACACGACGATTGACCCTCAGGTAGCCATGATAGTGCTATGGATCTCTTATCACTATAGTTTAGCTGTTGTATTACTGGTAGAGAATCTTAATGGACTGGATGCCTGGAAGGAGGATCGGGCTAATTTCTTTCGGGGGAGCCATGTTATGATGTTCGTGTGGTTATCTTAGAGACTGCGCCTGATAGACTCTCCTAAGTACCCTCTGTCGGGCATTCCCAATTTCGTTTCTTGGTTTTTCTTCAGCTTTGGCCCATAGATGGAGAACTGGGTGAATTGGCTTATAGAGTATGGGGACAAGAGTTTTCACTTATATGTACCGTGGTGGGGCCGTCTACAACCTGTCTTGCATGGGTGATTATTGGTATGTGCGGTTGGTGGGCCTTTACCGGACCTCTATATATCTTCCATGGCAACTTCTATGCTAAGTGGGATGGGAGCAAATAATTCCTCTGTGTATAACTAACTTCTTTTCAGTAGAGAACTCTACTGAGTAATTGAGAATGATATTGAGGCCTTTGTGGTAGTGCTGTCAATCTTCTACTTATCCATCTCAATCTATTGGGGAGGCTGGGTTTGTATCCATAGATTATCTGAAGTGGTTGTGGAAGTGGATGGTTGCGAAGATTCTTATTGAAGAGACTGGTTAAACATGGCTTATGATGTTTGACACTTTAGAGGAAGGTGTCGTGGTGTCTTCCAAGCTAATTAAGGCCTATTGCCGCACAAAGAAGATTCAGAGTTATAATCAGGAGTAGGATTCTTGAGGACCTTCGAGGGCAGGCAACGATGATGAAGTGGGTCCATCTGGAAGTTGGAGGCAAGTTTTGGGTATGAGAGGGGATGGTGTGGTAATATGAATCTTGTGAGAAGGTTATGTAGGTCATGGGATGTTTGTAAGAAGATTTCTTAAGTTTTGAGATGTTTCGGTCTTTGTGAATCTTATAATGATGTGGGTTGTATGGGTTTTGATGTTTTTGTGAGGCTTGTAAGGGAGTGGGTTATTTTTCATTCCCATTATTGATATTTCATGTAATAGTTGTACCCCTCATTTTTTTAATAAAGATGAATGATTTTAATGTATTTTGTTGTGTCTTTGATGAATTCTTTTTCTTGGACTATCTATACCGGTCACTAAGGCATACATAATCCTTTTGTTCATTTAAATGATGAGGGAGACCATCGTTCTCTGAGGGAGAAAAGAATAGCATTTTGTGATGGATAAAGGATCGTTTCCATGTGTGTCTTGTGGGTTGCCTGGGGGTTGAAAATTATGAGTTTCTCTTTTTTGAAAATATGTGATTTATAAAAGGATCAGGTCCTACGCAGTTCCGAGTAGAGGGTGGAATATATAATAATAATAATAATAATAATAATAATAATAATAATAATAATAATAATAATAATAATAATAATAATAATAATAATAATAATAAAAGAGGGTGAGAAGAATCGTAGTGTGACAAGAGTTCGGACTGGGGATAAAATTTCTTGAGATGGTCCAAGTTGACTGGACGTGCCATCTCTTCTCCATCGAAGTCTGTGAGCGTAGCGATGCCACCAGACAGTATCTTCTTCAATATGTAGGGGTCACTCCAGTTGGGCTTGAATTTTCTTCTCAGATCCAGGACAATACCTATGATTTCCTTGAGGGAAATATCTCATTCTTGGACACCGTGGTCCTTGACCTTTTTATTGAATAATTTCATAATACGGCGATAGTACCCTTATATATGATATAGGGCTGCTAGCCTCCTTTCGTCTAAGAGCACAAGTTCGTCGAGCAACTTTTATGCCAATCCTCTTTATTCACTTGAATTTCTAGTATAACCCTTAGAAAAGGTATTTCAAGTTTGACAGGGAGAAATGTCCCGTTGCCGTATGCGACAGAATAGGGAGTAGCCCCAGTGGGTTTTTTGATGGAGGTACAGTAGTCCCAGAGGGCATATGAGATCTGGTCGGCCCAGCTTTATGCCATCTTGCTAATAATGGTTTTGAGGCTTTTGTTGGCGGCATCTATAGTGCCATTGGTTTGTCGTCTGTAAGGAGAAAACTTGTGCCTTTGGATTTTGTACTCATCAACTAGTTCTATGACCTCAGCCTCAAAATGGAGTCCATTATCTGATAATAACTCATGAGGGACTACGTAGCGGCAAATGATGTTCTTTCTGATGAATTTGGATTCTTTTTTTGCATTTAGTACCGCGTATGACTCGACTTCGATCCATTTAGTGAAGTAGTCGATGGCGACCAGGATGAATTCATGCCCATTTGAAGCTTTGGGAGTGACTTTACCTGTGATGTCTATGCCCTATGTGGATAAGGGCTAGGGAGAAGTCATGTTGTACAACTCTTAAAGAGGCAAGTGCTGAAGGTTGGCAAACTGATGGCATTTTAGGCATCTTCGAACATAAGCCGTACAGACGTGAACCATGGTGGTCTGATAATATCCTTGACGGATGATCTTCTTTGCAAACATATGACCGTTCATATGTGGCCCACATTCCCCACTGTATATTTTTTGCGTTATGTCTTTGATCCCAGACCCTATTATGCAATGAAAGTGGGTTCGATTGAAATTCCATTTAATAGCGCCTCATTGCAGATGGTGTACTGAGTAGTTAACTTGTAAAGGGTCGTATGGTCTTTCTTGTTAGCGTTCGATGATACCTACTATACTTGAAGAGGCGCCAAATGTCATAATACCACAATCCTGCCATATTCGGATCTTCTTCTATAACGAGATCAATGTGGTAGTAATGAGTAAAAGCAACCTATTTTTGAACTAAAAAGGGGGACATTGTTATCCCCTCAGGCATACCGAACATAGAATTTAAGGTCGCCAGTTCATCAACTAGGCTATTCCTCGAGCAAGGAAGGTAATGGAAGGTGACATCTTAAAATTCGGAGGCGAGCTATTCTAGGTGAGTGTGAAAGGGTAAGATCTTCACGTCATTGACTTTCCATTTCCTAAGGATCTGCCCAATGATGAGGGTTAAGTCTCTATAGACATCCATGCATTTGATTTCTTTCTCAAGGGCGATCTTGAGTCCTACGGTGAATGCCTCGTATTCTATCATATTATTGGTGTAAGAAAAATCCAATTTAATGGCAATGGGAGTGTGAGAATTATTAGGGGAGATCAGGAGTATCCTAATACCATACCTTTTTTACTTCCATCTCCTTTGAAGAGCATTTTCCATATGAGGTCTTCTTGAGAGGTGCGTATGATGTCTTTGTCTAGAAATTCGAAAATCCAAGGCTGATCTCCCTCCATAGGATTATCGAAAAGGTAATCGGAGATGGATCTCCCTTTTATAGCCTTTTATGTGACATAAGTGATATCAAATTCGGCTAGTAACATCAGCCAGCATGCACTACAGCTAAACAAGGCATGATTCTTTAATAGGTATTTTATCAGATATATTCGGGACACCAGTTTGATAGGGAATATGAGAATATAGTGTCAGAGCTTCTGCATAAACAAAACTAAGGTGACATGTGCCTTCTTGAATGTAGTGTAGTTTATCTCATACCCGACTATCTTTCAAATAGCGTAGTAGATTGCTCTCTCCTTATGAGATGCCTCAATGTATTGGGCCAGCATAGTCCCTGATGCAGTGTCTATGACAATCAAGTATAAGAGGATGGGGACCTTGCTACAGAGGCATTATTACCGGAGGTTAGGTGAGGTATCATCCAATCTGATAAAAGGTTTCTTGATATGCCTCGTTCCAAACTTTAGTTGAGTCCTTACGAAGAAGCTTGAAAATGGGCTTACAGATAGAGGACAGTTGGCTGATGAACCTACTGATGTATTGGATCTTACTTAGGAAACCACACACTTTTTTCTTCTTTTGGAGTGGTGGCATCTCAAGTATTGCTTTTAATTTAGTGAGGTCTACCTTAATCCCTTTTTCGTTGACAATTAATTTGAGAAGTTTGCCATTGGTGCCACTGAATAATCATTTATATGGGTTAAGTCACATCTGGTACTGTCATAACCGCTCAAGGACTTTCCTCAGGGAAGGAATGTGACCTTCTCGAATCTTGGACTTAATGATAATATCGTCGATATAGACTTCGACTTCCTTGTGGATAAAATCGTGCATAATGGTTGTAGACCGAACGACATGATGGGTAGCAAAAGGTTCCCATTGGGTGATAAAGGCAATCTTTTCTCGATGGTTAAGATTCATCTTAATGTCATTATACTCGCCAAAACCGTCAAAAATCATTTGAGGTCATGACTAGAAGTGTTATCTACGATCATGTCGATGTTAGGCAGAGATAATCATGCTTTGAGGATGCCTTATTCAGATCTCGACAGTCGATGCACATGCAGAATTTTCTTCTTGATTTCGATATAGGGAAGATCTTTGCAAGCCACGTAGGATATCCGACCATGTGAATGAAGCCTACATTTAGCTGTTTCATCATTTTATCTTTGACTTTGAGGGACCAATTTGTACCGAGTTTTCTCAATTTTTGCTTGATAGGTTTGCATATTGTGTTATTTCTTAGTCAATGAAAGGCATGTCATCATAAGACCATGAGACGTCTACGAACTACTTCAGAAGATCTTCAAACTATGATCGCTCCTCGCCGAGGGTGGACCCTATCCTAATCTCTCACGGATGGCTACTAGAATTGAGATTAATAATGATAGTCTCGTCATCATTATTTTAAACGCGGTTATATTGCTTATTTTTCCTTATTGAGATCACTTAAGAATTATTCATTTATTAAATAATCTTCATTAAAAATTTGATTAGACTTAAGGCAATTAATGTAAGGCACATCAAGATACTCCCTCATTCATAATTACATCAAAAATAGGATAAAAAATAATAGACTCGGGGATTTCTTGGAGAGTATGAATAACGGGGTTCAGGTCGACTAGCGCAGGCTGGACAAGAATGGCATGTCAATTGAGGAGGGGTGCATTGGTAGTGGTGATCTTCTCAGACGACTGAGATAATTCGGTTTTAAGGTGGATCATGCAGAGATCCGGCCCCAATATATGTAGGTCGAATGACTCATCAGTGTCACTACCCCTAGAATTTTCGATGCTCTCCATGGATAAAGTTATTAAAGTCTCTACCTCATATTTTTTCCCTTCATTCCAAGCGAATTCATCTCTAAGAAGATCTCGAGTCCCGATTTCATCTTTTTATCGATAGTGTCATACCATAGTTCAGGGAATCCACAAAAGGGGAAATCCTCAGCTTCTTTAATAAACCTCTCATTTAGGGAGCCTCCTAAGATTGTCTTCTTTCTTTCTAAGCTTTTTTTATATGGCTGGCAGAGTGCCTTGAGTTCAGTCGGTGATGGTTGGTAGCCGAAGTTGCATGGTAAAAAGGCTTCTTTCAGGACTATTGTCTCGATAATTCCCTTTTGGCATTGACCCAACCCATTATGGGCAAGAAGTGAATGTTTTTTAACAACTAAATTACGTCAACATTCCCATGAGGGATGTGCTATGGACACACTCAATTTTTTAAATTGTCCCCAGCTGGGAAAAAAAGTGGGTCAATCTTTAAATTAGAGAGAAACATGTCATTAGCCACGTGTTGAATCTCTAGCATTGGGTTGCTGGTGCTGGTACCATCTGAATAGTCATCATCCCTGAGAATTATGATGATTTGACCATCGATAAAGAATTTCAATTTTAGGCAAAAATAAGAATATAACCCTCGTATACTATGGATCCATGGGTAGCCAAGGAGCAGGTTAAAGCAAGCGGGCATATCGATGATATGAAATTCTGTCTCAGGGTGGATAGGGCCAACCCTTAGTGTAAGATTTATGGAACCCATAACTTCTCGGCGAGTATTATCATAAGCAAGCACAACGACAAATACTTGATTGAGATCATTAATTTTTATCTCGAGGCATTTACGATTTTTGAGTAGGTAGACATTGAAGGATGACCCGTTATCTACAAATGCTAACAGAACCATCTTCCTTATGACTTTAACAGAGATATTGAGGGCGTAGTTCTGACCAGGACTAATCTTTAAAATTTCCTCTTTGGAGAAGGAGAGGAGTCTTGTAGCAGTCAGGAATCCAACCATATGCACTACTTCTTTAGGAGGAGGAATGAGAGGAACTGTGGGTCTGATCAAGAGCTTTATCAAGGCATTTCTGTGTAATTAGGAGGATATGAAGAGCACCTTAGTCTGAGTATTTTTGAGATAGTCAAGGACCCGACTTTCTTCAACTGTCATCTCTGGTATCGAGGGTTCCTCAGCGACTCCTTCTACCTTATATGTTCTAACTGACGGAGGAATTGGATCTTTGTAATGTCGCTCGGATCATGTCATGTGGTTAACGGAGGCAGGAAGAAATAAGAACCCTGTATTTTTATGTATTTCGGGTGCTATAGATACCTTATTGACCCCTAATTATTTTTTGAAGGAGATTAGGCCACATAAATATTTGACTGAGTTGGATTCCCTACAATTTGATTCATTATCTGAACTATCAAAATCGCCCCCATATAGTGGCAGCGATGCCATTTTCCATGAAAAATTAATACACTCAACAACCTTTATGGCTTCATCATATAGATCTTCCCATTCAGCGGGGAAGTAATGGAAGGATGGTACCAGGCGCCCTTGGAGTTTTAGAATCATGAGCAACTCGAAGACAATGCATATCTCTTGCTTCTAGAGTAACACATCTAACATGACCTGCACAATATCGTCAAGGCTGAATTCTTCCACAAACACAACCCATTCATCATATTCTTAGGCTCACCTCCGAGCTTCTATAAACAGGTCACCGATATTCTCACAATCAATGTTCATCTCCAAGGGAAATTTCATCTTGAACTTTTGAAGCTGATTTAGAACGCATGCAGTTCCACGCCTCCCCCTTCTGAGCGGGTACGAATGGTAATACAAGCTTGGGTAAAGACTGATAGAGTTTGATCGATAGCGTTTGTAAGATTCATGAGAAAGGAAGGATAAATTTTAAGGGATTTAAGTTAGATGGTATGTAGATTGGGTGTTTCAATGGGCTTGATTCTGGTTAAGGGGTAAAATTATGGATCTCCTTTTGAAAGGATGACATTCATCCCAGTTATGTTTGTTGGGAGAGGATTATGGGTGTTATTGGTCTTAGGATTGGCCAGTGGGGCAATGAGACCCTTATATATGAGACTATGGATAATATTCTTAGGATATAAGCATTGATAAATGGTTTGCTCAATAATTTGCTAAAAGTTGTAATGGGAGTCATGTTTGAAGTTTCTGGGAAGAAGATCTAGCAATGGTCAGGGTTCCAAAGGTTTAATGAGATTTTTAGAAAGAAGGGCTTGATACACTTTTGATAGGGGAGCATGAAGTTTAGTATACTCCTTTTTGGCAGGGTTAGGGTGACTTTTAGGTGTCCAACAAATGACAGGTTGGAATATGTTATTGACAGTTAAGACCGAGGTGTTGGTCGACTTATCATACTTTCGCTGTGCTAACTTCCATGTCATCCTTTTAGGTATAGATTTTGATTTATAACTTGTGACCCCTTATTCAATTTCTACCCTGCCTCCTAGAGAGTTCTGAAATGAGAGTAGTACTAATCTCCAATTAAAGCTCATATACGGGGCAAGAAGTTCTTCACTATGCTTACATATTCTTTTTTTGATCGTCGATTTGTCATGGTAGCTTCTTTCTGTCTCCACCTTCCAATGAAGCTACTGACCGATTACCTTGTGTTCTATTTAAGTAGTTCTAACTCTCTACGGGTGATTTCCAACTCTTCATAATACTTATACTGTGTTATGAAGTCTCTGGCTACATCTTCCCAACTACAGATTCAGGACTCTTCAAGGGACAGGAACCACTTGAGGGGACCTTCCTTGAGGGTTTGCCAGAACATTTGGGACATTACCTACTTTGACGCCCCAAAGAGAGTCATGGGGTGATAGTAGCTGCATAGTTTTATAATTGGAGGACCGCTACCTTCAAACTTCTCAATGTCTGGCATTTTGAATTTCTCTTGTTATCGGGCCTTGGGATAGTGAAACATGTGAGTGTAGTCCATGTAGTTCCTTGAGATCTTGGCCTTATCGAATATCTTATATTAAAACTTAAGGCCTTTTATTGACCTTATTTAATTCCTCCTACTTGGTATTAATTGACACTGGTAGATTAGCTCCTAGCTGGACAAGATTCGATATTGGAAGCTGGGTTGGTGGCGACCCATTGGCAAGGGGGCACACGGGGTATGCTGATACTCTTCTGGAACCCATACTGGTTCAGGGGTTAGTGTAATCATGGCACATGGAATAAGGGTTTTGAGCTCGGGAGCCTCGAGAGTCTGAACTCAATGTCGTTGTATTTCCTGGACATCTGTCTGGAGGTTGTCAATCTTAGTGTTGAGCTGGGCAAGAATGGTCATCAAACCTGATTGGGTATTTGTAGCCTGGTTAATGTTCTCCATTAAATAACCTTCAGAGGGATAACTCAAACTCTATAGAGGCAGTAGAGAAAATGGCAGATACTTAGGGTGGTTTGACAAAAGACTATAGCTAATAGGAAGCGCCAAAAATCGGATACGTGCTCACACTTGAGAAGAAAATGATTTTTGGGTTTATTTTGAAGGAAGGAGGAATACTTATGGTATTTATGTTTTTCTTTTGGAAAATGGGGAATATATTTTTGGTAATTTTGTTTTTGTAAAGGGGTTAAAGGCATCTCTAACCCACTCCCATGCAGATGGAAGTTGTGCTAGTACTGGCACCACTGCCTGAATCTGGGGTGGAGCCTGCTGCACCACTGCTAATGCAACATTAACTGCCTGAGCAATAATAGTGGCTACCTCAGTTGCGTTCATCATTCCCTGAGCCGGAGCTACTGGCTGCTATGCCCGGTCATTCCTATCTCGGGGTGCGCGTCTCGAAGGCATCTGAAATGAGAAGGAAATATATTAGTCTACAGTTATTAACAAATCTCAAATAGCTGAAGACGTAAGCCTAAATGCAAGAATACAACAGTCCTAAAAATAGGGTTCTATATCAAAGACGCTAAGCTGGAAGCGAAATAAGCCGTACAGATCCTAAAGGATACTAGAACCTGATGCTTTGATACCACCTGAGACACCCTGCCTAATTAAACACCGGGTGATCAGTCATTTATTAAATTAAAATCAATGTGAACGGTTGGCTCATTCTTAGCATCACTGTCGCAAAATAAATTTTCTAGTTTAAGCCCCCTAATTAATTAAGATAAGTTTCAAAACAATTTAGACATTATTTCCATTTTATTAAATTCCAATATGAACCTTTTTAATAATCAACAGTTAAGAATCGCATAAATGTTACGAGTGGCAATTAACACACAAGAATTTAACCATTCAGATAAACCAATACCAAGTTTAAAAACTACAAATGAATCATTCTGACAAGAATTAAATCCCAAACAATACCTAATACTGAAAATAAAAGAACGTAAATCTCTGACAAATCCGAAACTGAATAGAGAAACGGGCGCCACATGCCCTAACTAAGAAGAACTAAAATAAGAGAAAAATTAATAAAGAGGTCGTCTAAAGCAAGGGCCTGCAACTCCCACATAAGCTGTAGCACGTCTGGGCCAAAGAATCTAAGCATGACGCCCCTGTGACTAGGCACCTATAATATATACATATATATACAAGAGAAAAGAAATAACAGGAAACGGGTCAGAGCCCGAGCGTAAAACAGTTTGAGAATAGTTTAACAAGTATTAAAAATGCTTACCGGCTAATGTAACAACCATGTTAGTGTGCGAAACTCTCTTGAGAATTCTCATATCTCATCTAGTGTGCACGCCTACCGTACTATTAGCCTCAGAAAATTATTTTAACTTAACTCTGCCATACGGTTCATCCCAAGAAAAGATTATGGATAAGATAATTAATTTCTGAAAATTAAACTCTCTCATATATTTTATATTACTTAGAATACTTAGTATTGTGACCAAAATTCCCAAACACTTATAATCAAGTTGGAGTATTTATTCAGTACTTAACTACTCTTGTGCACATTAGAAAGTTCCCTTATTGAAGTATACATATATTAGTCACACAAATAATATATATACTATTGGCACCCCACATGAAATCTATGGTGCTGGAATACTCTGCTATCAAGTCCCCGTATCACTCGTACTAAGGGAAATACTAGCTTGAAATCACTTTGAACTGTATTCACACAAAACACATACAATTGGAGGTGAAGTATAGTTCCATGTCACTAAGAGGTCAACACATACCCTCACGTTTCTTAGGACCATCTGACCATCACTCAAATTGCCTGTATCAAGGATACTATCTCCTAGGGTACATGTCCTTATCCCCCTAAAGGCCCAATCGAGATAAGACCATCCCGACGCGGAAACCTCTGTGATAGAAAGTAGCACGGGTATGATTTTTACACAGATACATAATATATACAGAATCACACAGTCATATATATAAATATTTCATATTTTCTAAATTAGGTGCGCCCACGACCCATAATTATAATTATCCGTTCTTAGCACATTTTACTCGATTATCTCACATAACGGATTCGTCACTTTTATTCTCATATATAATTTACTTCATACTTACTTCTCATCTCTCGAAGTATTCTACCTCCCTAAGTATAATTTCAGTAGGTTCTGGTCTAACCCCCCTACGAGTCTCGATCTTTTATAAAACGAACGCATGATTTTTTGTGTGTGAAAAACTCCCCGTTAACCCAAAATTTATTCCTATACTAAATTTCACTCAACGAAGTCTACCTATCCCCTACTGGTCCTCTTTATAACCCATTATGCTCTAACAATAATACACAAGGGTTCATACGCATTTTTACTGAATTAAACCAAAAGAAGAAAAATACGCAGTTTTCCATGAGGGATCGATCGATCGAGAAATGGGGTCGATCGACCGACCATCGATCGATCGATGTTCTTGATCGATCGATCAATCAAGTAGTTATGATGAATTCTGCCATTATTAAGTTACGGGTTTGCCTCTTCAATCTCAACCAAATCTCCATTAACGATCTCCAATCTCCCAAACAACAATACTACTGGTACTACATACCTAACTACATGATTTCCTACGTGAAATATGTCCAAATTCATCAACGATAATGAATTAATGGGGTAAAGTTTACATAATCTTCAAGAACCCTAAATTTTCTTTTAATTTCCATTCTTCAATTTTTTTTCCAGATTTCTTGCTTCTAAATTCATAAAAATTCGTGGTTAATCCTCTACATGTGATTGAGATATCCAGAATATATGTACTTCCTCTACAACATGTGATTTGAAGTCTCTAAGGTATCAAATTCTTCCATGAAACATGTTCTTAACATCCCTAGACTAACATGATTAAAGCATTAACTAAAAACAAAGCAAGATATATAATTTCCTAGAATTTAAGGTTCTGATTTTGTGGATGAAAAGGTATGGTTGCGTTCCTCGTCGTGTGATCTACGATTTGGTGGTGGTGGAGGTGCAAACGGATGAGTTCTTGGCCTTGAATTTCTTGGAAAGCTCTCCCCCTTCTTCTCTAATGGTCATTCTTTAATTTTGTGTTTGATAACCCTAAAAGACAACCCCTAAAGGCTGATATATCCTTAGGAAATTCGTGGGTTTAATTACCCAAAAATATAAAATGTCTATAATACCCTCCCGGGATGCCAATTAGACTTACAAACACCCCGAGACCCAAACTAAACTCTCGGGTACATTATTTTGACTATCTCGATCCTTTCGAACACATTGGCGCAGTCAAAATGACCATACGGGTGACTTATAATTTAATCACTTTTAATAATAATAATTTAATCCTGACACGACACAGGCGCGTCCCTATTTAATTTCCATAATTATCAAATTATACACTCGTGATAATTTTAATAAATTTGATTATACATATTACTTCACCCCTTAAGTAATATTCAAAAAATTCCCAATAATTACTAACTCTCATCACGCGAGTAAAAATTTAAAATCATTTCCGAATTAATATTAAATTAATAACTCAATTTAAATTTAATAAATCCCCAAACTTAAAAACCATAAAAATACGGGGTATTACATACTTCCCCTGTAATAACGGAATTTTGTCCCAAAATTCGCAAAATAAGGCATATCTGGAAAGAATAAATCTGGGTATTTCTCGTGCATATCTGCCTCGCGCTCCCAAATGGATTCTCCACATTATGATGCTCCTACTGGAACCGTACAAATGGAACTATCTTCGGCCTCAATTTTCTCTCGCTCTGGTCTAGGATAGCCACTGGTCTTTCCTCGTAAGAGATGTCGGGCTGTAAGTCAATTCCTCTATCGTGATGTGGGTGTGGGCCATATCATCCTGAAGGTATCGTCTCAACGACGAAATGTAGAATACATTGTGAATGCGGTGCAAGTGCTCTAGCAGCCCCAATACGTATGCCACTGGCCCAATCCTCTTGATAATGGGAAATGGTCCCACATACCTCGGAGCCAACTTCCCCTTCTTCCCAAACCTCATCACTCCTCTTATAGGAGACACACGCAGTAATACTTGGTCCCTCACGCTAAACTCTCAAAAAAACCGTTTTGCATTGGCGTAGCTTTTCTGCCTATCCTGGGATACCCGAATGCGACTCCTGATAAGCTCGATCTTAGATGAAGTTTCCTGAATCACCTCTGGTTCGATCAACTTGTTGTCCCCCACCTCTAGCCAACAAGCTGGAGAACGATAAGGCCTGCCATATAATGCCTCAAATGGGTCCATGCCGATCGTGAACTGGTAAGAGTTATTATAAGCGAACTCCACCAGTGGAAGATACGGCTCCCAACGTCCTCCAAAATCAAGGACACACATGCGTAGCATATCTTCCAGCATCTGATTGGTAAGCTCTGTCTGTGGGTGATAAGATGAACTCAATATCAACTACGTACCCATGGCCTCCTGAAATCTCTCCCAGAAGTGCGACACAAAAATCTTATCTCTATCAGACACAATATCCAGGGGTACCCCATGTAGCCTAAAAATCTCGGCAAATGAATAACTGTGCATACTGGCCCGTGGTATAGTCTGTCCGTACTGGCAAGAAATGAGCTACCTTGGTCAACCGATCCACTATGACCCATATGGATTCGTGACCTCTCTGTGATGTAGGCAGCCCAGTAATGAAGTCCATGGAGATACTCTCCCACTTCCATGTAGGTATCTCTAACGGCTGAAGCAACCCCGGCGGTCTCTGATGGTCTACCTTTTCCATATGGAAAATAGAACACTTGGATATGAACTCAGCAATGTCCTTCTTCATCCCACTCCACCAGTACTGCCACCTCATGTCCTGGTACATCTCATCCCCTCTGGGATGTATCGCAAATTTGGACCCGTGAGACTGTGTCATCACTGCATGACATAAGTCTTCTCCTTCTGGGACCCCCGATCTCCTATTAAACCTCAAAACCCCAATAGAACTTTCTGAATAGGACTCAGTACCTTCAGCTAAGAGCCGTACAACCTGCTCCTGACAAAACGTATTCGTTGCCTGTGCCTGTATCACCCTCGTAACAATCTCGGGCGTGACTGACATGACAAATATAAAGGAATGGGGTACCGCGTCTTGGTGACCCAGTTCTTTCCCCTTCGCTTTCCATACGTCCGCAACGTCGCCTACCGGTCTACGACTTAACGCATCAACAGCCACATTAGCCTTTCTCGGGGTGTACTGTATCTCGAACTGGTAGTCTTTCACAAACTCCAACTATCTGCGCTGACGCATGTTTAACTCTCGCTGAGTGAACAAGTACTGCAGTGACTTGTGGTCTGTGAACAAGCAAAACTTCTCCCCCAACATGTAATGCCTCCAAATCCTCAATGCAAAAACGTCTGTTGCTAGCTCTAGGTCGTGGGTGGGGTAATTCCTTCCGTGAGGCTTAAGCTTGCGGGAGGCAAAAGCTATGGCCCTCTCCTCCTGTTGAAGTACTCCCCTGAGTCCCCGTAAAGAGGCGTCAGTGTACACCAGATATTCCAATCCTGTCTTGGGCATGGCGTCGAAGTCAACTTATCCTTCATCTCATCGAAATCTAATTGACAAGCATTGTCCCAAACATACGGTACTCCCTTACGAGTCAGATTCGTCAACGGACCCGTAATCTTTGAAAAGCCTCGAATGAATCTTCTGTAGTACCCGACTAACCCCAAGAAACTACACACTTCTGTCGGTGTTGTGGGTTATCCCCACTCCCTCACTGGCGACACTTTGCTCGGGTCAACTGATATTCCCAATTTCGATACAACATGCCCCAAAAACTGTACCTCCCATAACCAGAATCTGCACTTCTCATACTTAGCATACAATTGATGCTCTCGTAGAGTCTGAAGAACCTACCTCAAGGGCTCGGCATGCTCCTCCTCAGTATGTAAATATATCAGGATGTCATCTATGAAAACGATGAAAAACTGATCCAAGAACTCTCTGAACACTCGGTTCATCAAGTCCATAAATATGGCTGGAGCATTTGTCAGCCCAAACGGCATGACTCTGAACTCATAGGACCCATATCTCGTCAAGAAAGCAGTCTTCGACACATCCTACTCCCTAATTCCTAGATGATGGTATCCCGATCTCAAATCTATCTTCTAAAAGAAGGTTGCTTTTCTCAGCTGGTCGAACAGGTCATCGATTCGAGGCAACGAGTATTTATTCTGAATCGTGACCTTGTTCAGCTCACGGTAATCGACGCATAACCTCAGTGAACCATCTCTCTTCTTCACAAACAGCACTGGAGCGCCCCAAGGTGAGGTGCTCCTACGAATGAAGCCCTGACCTAACAACTGCTCTATTTAGTCCTGCAACTCCCTCATCTTCGCTGTAGCCATACGGTACGGTGCACGTGCTATCGATCGAGTGCTCGGTATCAAGTCTATGAAAAAATTTATATCTCGACTGGGGGGTAGGCCCAATATTTCCTGGAATACATCTGAATACTCACAAATAACTAGAATCGAATCCAAGGGAATCACAATCTCCTTAGAGGTATCCTCCTCTATGTAGTACAATGGGTGGAAGATCCTCCCTCTGGGCGAGGCATCGCCACCAAAAACATCTCCTGCCCTAGAATGGAAAAAATAATGCTCCTACTGAAACAATCTATCATGGCATTGTACACGACGAGCCAATCCATGCCAATAATAACATCGTGCTCATGAATCTCTAAGACTAGCATGTCTGCCGGTAAAATCAAGCTACCAATCTCTATCCCTACACCCCGGTATATAAAGAAAATCAAAGACCCATTCCCCAGTGGTGAGTCTATGCATGTCATAGTGCTCTCTACTGTGTCTAATAATCCTAAGTCCCGTGCAAGATGAGTAGCTATAAAACAGTACGACGCCCCAGTATCAAATCAAACCCGACCCATAGTTCCATGGATAGGAAATGTACCCTCAATGGCGGGCGGTGCCTGAGGTGCTGCTGCCTGGTGGAAGTTATAGACACGTTTGTACTGTAATTGCCCTGCTGAACTGGAGCTGCTGGGATGGGGGGTAAGGCTGGAACCTGAGCTGGCGCTGGGAGGGCGACTAGAAAGAGTGGCCTCTGCGGCTCATTACGGGAACCCTGTTACTGTGGGGTCCTATCCCTCTTTGGGAAATCTTGGCGCCTATGGCCATTCTTGACACATCCGAAACATCTGCCCCTGAAGTTACCTCCCCTATGCCCTTGCTGACCACGACCCTGTTAGCCGTTACCACCCCACCACTGGCCCTGCTAAAAACGTTGTTGGCCCTGATGGCGCTGCTGCAGTCCCTGCTGCTGACGGTGTTGGCCCTGTTGGCCATGCTGATTATACTGACCCTGCCTAAATCCCCCAAATCCTTATCTGGATTCACCTGATCGAAATCGCTTGACAAGATCCCCCTGATGGGAACTCTGCTTACTATGACGGGTCTGCCCCTGGGCTGTTGGTGCCCCATCAGTACTATTGCCCCATGTCTAGCCCTGTTGGCTGGACTCCCCTGCTTGTTTGCTCCCCTGCAGATGGAAGCGGTGATCCCGATAGTGTAACAAAGCAGCATTGAGTACATCATTGTTGGTATTCAATGATAGATTGCCTATGAGGTGCTAACGGATCCTCCAGACTAATCCATCTACAAACATCAGTATCTTCTTCTCCTCAGTGGGTGCCTCATCTGGCACTATAGTGAGAAGTCTAGTAAACTCCTCCTCGTACTCAGTAACGGCCATACTCTCCTGCTTAAGATTCAGTAACTTCCGCCTCATATCTTTTTTCACGGCGGATGGGAAGTACTTGCGATCAAACCGCACCCAGAATAACTGAATCGTGATATTGTCCCTCTCCTCCAAGGTGGTGGTGGACTTCCACCACTGCAAAGCGACCCCCACTAGCTTGAAGGAAGCCAAAATCTGTCTCTGCACGTCAGTGCACTCATACATGCGCAGTTGCCTCTGGATATCCTTCTTCCATTAGATGACGAGTACTATATCTGAACTACCCGAGAACTCCGGCGGATGCTCCTTCTGGAAGGCATCCCTAACCCGCTCCCATGCAGATGGAAGCTGTATTGGTACTGGTGCCACTGCTTGAATCTGGGGTGGAGCCTGCTGCACCACCGCTAATGCGGCATTTATCGCCTGAGCAACAATAGCGTCTACCTCAGTTGCGTTCATCATTTACTGAGCCGGAGCTACTGGCTGCTCGGCCTGGGCATTTGTATCTCAGGGTGCGCGTCTCAGAGGCATCTGAAATGAGAAGGAAATCTATTAGTCTACAGTTATTAACAAATCTCAAATAGCTGAAGACGTAAGCGTAAATACAAGAATACAACAGTCCTAAAAATAGGGCTCTATATCAAAGACGCTAAGCTGGAAGCAAAATAAGCCGTACAGATCCTAAAGGACACTAGAACCTGATGCTTTGATACCACCTGAGACACCCCGCCTAATTAAACACCGGGTGATCAGTCCTTTATTAAATTAAAATCAAGGTAAACAGTTGACTCATTCTTAGCATCACTGTCGCAAAATAAAATTTCCAGTTTAAAGACCCTAATTAATTAAGCTAAGTGTCAAAATAATTTAAACCTTATTTTTATTTTATTAAATTCCATTACGAACCCTTTTAATAATCAACAGTTAAGAGTCGGATAAATGTTACGGGTGGCAATTAACACATAAGAATTTAACCATTCAGATAAACCAATACCAAGTTTAAAAACTACAAATGGATCATTATGACAAGAATTAAATCCCAAAGAATACCGAATACTGAAAATAAAAGAACATAAATCTCTGATAAATTCTTAACTGAATAGAGAAACGAGCGACACATGCCTTAACTAAGCAGAACTAAATTAAGAGCAGAATCAACAAATAGGTCGTCTAAAGTAAGGGCCTGCAACTCCCACATAAGCTGCAGCACGTCCGGTCCAAAGAATCTAAGCATGACGCCCCTGTGGCTGGGCAACTGTTATATATACATATATATGCAAGAAAAAAGAAATAACAGGAAACGGGTCAGAGCCCGAGTGTAAAACAGTTTGAGAATAGTTTAGCAAGTATTTAAAATGCTTACAGGCTAATGTAACAACCATGTTAGTGTGCGACACTCTCTTGAGAATTCTCACCTCTCATCTAGTGTGCATGCCTACCGTACTATTAACCTCAGAAGTTTATTTTAACTTAACTCTCCCATACGGTTCATCCCAAGAAAATACAATGGATAAGATAATTAATTTCTGAAAATTAAACTCTCTCATATATTTTATATTACTTAGAATACTTAGTATTTTGACCAAAATTCCCAAACACTTATAATCAAGTTGGAGTATTTATTCATTACTTAACTACTCTTGTGCACATTAGAAAGTTCCCTTATTTAAGTATACATATATTAGTCACTCAAATAATATATATACTATTAGCACTCCATATAAAATCTATGGTGCTGGCATACTCTGCTATCAAGTCCCCGTATCACTCGTACTAAGGGAAATACTAGCTCGGAATCACTCTCGAACTGTATTCACACAAAACACATACAATTGGAGGCGAAGTATAGTTTCAAGTCACTAAGAGGTCAGTACATACCCTCACGTCTCTTACGACCATCTGACCATCACTCAAATAGCCTGTATCAAGGATACCATCTTCTAGGGTAGATGTCGTTATCCCCCCTGAAGACCCAATTGAGATAAGACCGTCCCGGCGAGGAAACCTCCGTGATAGAAAGTAGCTCGGGTATGATTTTTACACAGATACATAATATATGCACAATCACATAGTCATATATACAATTATTTCACATTTTCTAAATTAGGTAAGCCCACGACCCATAATTATAATTATCCGTTCTTAGCACATTTTACTCGATTATCTCACATAACGGATTTGTCACTTTTATTCTCATATATAATTTACTTCATACTTACTTCTCATCTCTCGAAGTATTCTACCTCCCTAAGTATAATTTCAGTAGGCATACTCGCACTTACCTTCTGGTCTACCCCCCTATGAGTCTCGATCTTTTATGAAACGTACGCATGATTTCTTGTGTGTGAAAACCTCCCCGTTAACCCAAAATTTATTTCTATATTAAATTTCACTCAACGGAGTTTACCTAGCCCCTATTGGTCCTCTTTATAACCCATTATGATCTAACAATAATACTCAAGGGTTCATATACATTTTTACCGAATTAAACAAAAAGAAGAAAAATACGCAATTTTCCAGGAGGGATCGATCGATCGAGAAATGGGGTCGATCGATCGATGTTCTTGATCGATCGATCGATCAAGCAGTTATGACGAATTATGCCATTGTCAAGTTACGAGTTTGCCTCTCCAACCTCAACCAAATCTCCATTAACGATCCCCAATCTCCCAAACAACAATACTACTAGTACTATATACCTAACTACATGATTTTCTACGTGAAATATGTCCAAATTCATCAATGATAATGAATTAATGGGGTACAGTTTACATAATCTTCAAGAACCCTAAATTTTCTTTTGATTTCCATTCTTCAATTTTTTTTCCAGATTTCTTGCTTCTAAATCCATAAAAAATCGTGGTTAATCCTCTACATGTGATTGAGATGTCCAAAATATATCTACTTCCTCTACAACATGTGATTTGAAGTCTCTAATGTATCAAATTCTTCCATGAAACATGTTCTTAACATCCCTAGACTAACATGATTGAAACATTAACTAAAAACAAAGCAAGATAGATACTTTCCTGGAATTTGAGGTTATGATTTTGTGGATGAGAAGGTATGGTTGTGTTCCTCATCGCGCGATCTACGATTTGGTGGTGGTGGCGGTGCAAACGGATGAGTTCTTGGCATTGGATTGCTAGGAAAGCTCTCCCCCTTCTTCTCTAATGGTCGTTCTTTAATTTTGTGTTTGATAACCCTAAAAGACAACCCCTAAAGGCTGATATATCCTTAGGAAATTCGTGGGTTTAATTACCCAAAAATATAAAATGTCTATAATACCCTCCCGGGATGCCAATTAGGCTTAAAAACACCCCGAGACCCAAACTAAACTCCGGGTACATTATTTTGACTATCTCGACCCTTCCGGACACATTGGCGCACTCGAAATGACCATACATGTGACTTATAATTTAATCACTTTTAATAATAATAATTTAATCCCGACATGACACAGGCGCGTCCCGATTTAATTTCCACAATTGTCAAATTATACACTCGTGATAATTTTAATAAATTCGAATATACATATTACTTCACCCCTTAAGTAATATTCAACAAATTTCCAATAATTACTAACTCTCATCCCGCTAGTAAATATTTAAAATCATTTCCGAATTAATATTAAATTAATTACTCAATTTAAATTTAATAAATCTCCAAACTTAAAAGCCATAAAAATACGGGGTAATACAATGGGGTACTTTGTCGGTTTTTTTTAAATCACAACGGTGATCTGGATCACTATAGTTTTGGGGACTATAATGTTATATACCCTTCTTGCTTTTCTCCTTGCATTATATATATATTTTTTTCATGAATACCATTGAAAGCTAATAATTTCTCAAAAAGTTGTCATAAAGTATAACAAAAGAAAAAAATGTCACTCTTTCACTCAACTTGTTTAAATTTCAATGTTGTTGTGATTCAACAAAAAAAATACAGTTATATGATATTTTAAAGATTTCTTTTAGGTTTTCTTTTGACAACCGAGCCAAACACGTTGACACGGCATATCGGGTGACATGGAAACATGTGGACAAACAAGAAAAAGTCTGATATCATATTAAAGCCCCAAAATTAATTGGCAATGGGTGGAGGGCCCAAGATACTATATATTCAATTGCAAGGCTTTGAATTCCCTATGTAGGATTTAAATTTTAATATCTCAAAAGGTTTTTAAGAGAGTCGGCATCTTGAGTTCTACCAAGTGGCAATAATGAATAAAGTCGTTGGTTGATTTTATGATGAATAAGCCATTTGTGGGTGTGGTGATTTTGAGTTCAAATGTATAGTTGTCAGTTGAGCATCGAGGTACATCACAAGGACCTGTGCATAAGCCATTTGTGGGTGTGGTGATAAAACGTCAATATTCATCTTTAAACTGAATTATTCCTCAAGGAATATCATTTGACAAAACTTGCAATCAAACAAAATAAACAATACAATCAAAATCAAGATCCATTAACTGACAATGGATAGATCAACATCCATTAACTGACAACTATACATTTGAACTCCTAGTTAGAAATGCAAGTGGCCCACACCAGCCACCACCACATATAAATTTAAAGATAAAAATAATTAAAACTTTTTATATTATAGGTGGAACTACAAAAGCGACTCGAACAAAACGTAGTGCAAACGGAAATGAAAATTTCGTTAAAAAAAGCTCCGAACACCAATCTACGAAAAGAAAAGATCTGGTGTCTTTTACTCCCTCCGAGTCTCCTATATCCTATCCTTTTCTTATCTCCAACTAGGACTGTGTTTCGGCCGGATCGGATCGGAAAATGACCTTTCGGAAAAAAATTCAATTTTTTCGGAAATAAAATATTTGTTCCAATTTCGTATCCAATTTTTTCAGAAAATCAAAAAGTTTCCGAATTCGGGAAAATCGGAAAATTGGAAAAAAATCGAAAAAATTCGGAAATTCAAAAAATATACTTAAAATTCAGAAATTTTGGAAATTCCAAAATTTCAAAAAAACTAATATAGGATTTTCGATTACTCGAATTTCTCATTTTAAAGAAATCGAAAAAAAGATTTAACCCAACATGTAAATATGTAAGGATTTAACAATTTTTTTTCATTTGTGTAGAGGATAGAAGGATATTCTCCTTTTATAGAGGATTTTTTTGGGTCTCTCTTCCTCTCCTAGCGGATGTGGGACACATGAGAATGTTTAAAAAAAATAAAAAAAATAAGAAATCGGAAAATATTTCGGAAAAAATAAGAAATAATTCGGAAAAATTGAATCGGCATAGTTTCGGAAAAATCGAAAAATCGGAAATTCCGAATTATTTCCAATTTTCGATCCGATTTTTTTCGAAAAAATCGGAAATCGGAAAATCGGAAATCGAAAACCTTATATATGTTCCAAAATCAGAAAATATCGGATCGGATATCGAAAAAATCGAAATGTTCGGAAAAAAAACATAGCCCTATCTCCAACAAATGAATTTGTAACTTTATCCCCTGTCCCGGCACCTTTTCCCAAGAAATTTTAGGATCGCACACACTCCCCCTGCCCTTGCTTTCACAACACCGAGATAAAGCCTCAGGTGAAAGCGTTGTGGATTGAGTTTTGAAGCTTTTGTCCTCCAAAAGCTGCAATGTATTGCTGCAGTATGTACTGAGCAGATGAAGTCTCCTGTAAAATATGAACTCAACCTCAGAAAGATTTTCACACAGCAATTATCATTTGCACAATCTTTTCTCTAAATTTTCTTGTTTACGAATTATAAATGGAGAAAATGACCAACCAGCTAGACTTGTCAAGGGGTCGTGTGGTAATCGGGTCGTGTCATATTGAATTCGCTAACGTAAAAATTTGACCAACCACACCCGATTGTTAAGAGCCGTGTATAGTTCGTGTTGTGTCATAGTAAGTACATGCCGTGTTTACAATTGTGTATTTTCTATATATGGTTGGCTTCGCATCATGTACGGTCGGCTTTGTGTCACCCATTTGTGAAACAATGTCTAACGTGCCAACCTGTCATGACTCGAACCCCATTAAGGGTCGGCCTAACTGATAATTTTGTATCAATTCGAGTTGTGCTCAATAGTAGATAAAACCTCATTTCATATGTGAATCTCAAATTAAGAACCTCATTTTAAAAACCAGTATACCGTTTATTTACATTAAATGTAGTGTCTTTCTAAAAAAAAAAGATTTTCCAAATAATTGACTCTTAACTTAAAAGAAGGGTGTATTCAGAAGACCCAATTTCACTGAAATGAAGGAACATGAGAGCTGGCAATTTTTGACCCGATCCCGTTTACGGTAATAATCCGAAATGAATCGAACATGATCCGTTTAGCTTGTATAGATTTAAGAGTCCCTAAAACTTATACTAAAATAAAAATCACCGCGACCCAAAAATGACATGACTAACCCGAATTGCCACCCCTTGCCCCAATAACGTTGAGGCATTAGCATCTGCACAATTACTTTTCAATATCTTTCTTCCTAAGGGATATAAATGAAGAAAATGAAAATCCACCTACTCACATGTGCTCAATACCTTAATACTTCATAGCCTCATATTTCAATATAACAGGTTTCATATTCATAAATCTATCAATATTGATATTTCATCCAATCTCTCCCCCACCCACGTATAGCCTCTTGTTCTCATTGATATTTTAATTTGGGATTATTTGCATTTTGGGGTGTAGCAGTTAACCGTATTTGTAGTTTAATTCCAAAGTTTTGCATATTTGCACTTTGAGGGTCATCAAAAAATTTTATGAAGATTATAAAAGAAAAAAGTATCACAAAAAGTGAAAATCCCACCCAAACTCCCAAAAAAGTGCAAATAAACCATAATTTACACATAGATTGAGAAAATAAAAAGAACATGTATTCTAATTTCATATACTTAAAGAAGTATTTAAGTAAAAAAAATCATAGATAAGGAGTACCTACAAACCTCTTCTCAACTTAACGAAAAAAAATAATATGTCGGATAATCGGATCGGTTTACAGGTCTAATACCTAACTTTTGTTTATGGAAATACATAATCTGTCAGATGTATATACATAATCTTGCCACAAATGAACCCAACACTTAGTCTCAATATCTGAAGCAAACCCACTGCCCCTTAATCAGTAAATAAAAATAATATGTCGGATAAATCGGATCGGATCCGAATTCGTTAAACATAAACGGAGATGGATTTGAATTTGCTTGATCCATTTCGAATCCGATCCGTTTACAGGCCTACGTAAGACCATTAAAAATAGGGTCATTTTGATTTAAGCCACTATTTTATTTTCCTTTAGACTGTATTCACTATTTTGATTTTTAGTGACGCACCTTTTGCAATACTTTTGTTCATATGTGAAAGTCGTAATGGTGGCTAAAATATAAAATGAAAACAAAATGGTAGCTAAAATCAAACAATAATGAATAAATGGTGGCTTAAGTCAAAAACCCCCCTTAAAATATCTTTCCTAACGTTGACCGTACGAGTAAATCTTCTTTCAATGCAAGAAGCTTAGAAGTTTCAATAGCTTCTTCACTATATATATGAAAATTTACCAACCCATAAAAGTTAATAGAAAGAAAACCAGGATAAAAGTTGTTTGAACTCAGTCTAGGGAAACACTGTATTAGGGAAGAAAAGTGTGCAAACATAAATAGGTTCTATGTTTTTTTCCTCCAATAGATCCCGTTAGAAAACATTCCAGTAGGTTCCAATTGAAAACACATAGTAAATACTCACTATTAGAGCTGTGTTTCGGCCGAATCGGATCGGAAAATGCCTCTTCGAAAAAATTTTGATTTTTTCGGAAATAAAATAACTATTCCAATTTCCGATCCGATTTTTTCGGAAAATTAAAAAAATTTCCGAATTTGAAAAAATCATAAAATCGGCAAAAATCGGCAAAAATCGGAAATTCACAAAATTTATTAAAAATCCAGAAATTTCGGAAATTCCAAAATTTTAAAAAATTAATTATGGATTTTCGATTACTCGAAATTCTCATTTTAAAGAAACAAAGAAAATGGTTTAACTCAACATGTAAATACATGAGGATTTGGCCCATTGTTTCATTTGTGTAGAAGTTAGGAGGATACTCTCATTTTATAGAGCATATTTTGGAGCGCCCTCCGTCTCCCAACCGATGTGGGATATGGGGAACTTTAAAAAAATCGGAAAAGAAATCGGAAAAAATTCAAAAAAATCGGATCGGAAAAATCGAAAAATCGGAAATTCAGAATTATTTCCGATTTCCGATCCGATTTTTTTTCGAAAAAATCGAAAATCGTCAAACTAAAATATCATTCCAAATTCGGAAAAAATCGGATCGAAAATCGGAAAAATCGAAAAAAAAACACAACCCTACTATCTATGCAAATATGACATATTGAGAAAATTTTATTTTAATGAGACTAATTAAGGAATGTCATTTCTAAACGAGACGTATTTGTCAAGCTCCCCAGAAAATGCACAAAAATAAATTTAGATGGGCTAATTGATGATTAATTCATAAAAAATAGTGCATTTTATGTTAATTCAACATATTTTCAAATTTATTAAAAAAAAAACAATAGTGACATTAGCTAGACACATGTTTGCATAGCATACGCGACAATTACATCAACAACAGTGATGATGTGACAGTGCCACACCAACATTTTTCAATGACTTCTTGACGAGGCTGTCAGAAAATACGGGTGTGACGGTGTCACTTCATTATTGGTAGCATTTTCATATTATCAAGGGCTTTTTTGCTTAAACCTTGTAATAATAGTATATTTTGACATGACTGTTAAAAGTCAAAAATTAGACATAACCACCTGTATTAATGCCATAATTTGATACTCCCTAAAGATTAACGGAGACCAATGATTGTGAGCCTTTGGTACTTATGTCTAATTAATCATATATGAGGGAGTTGAGTTCGAATATCATATTAATATTTGGGTTAAGTAAAAAAAAAGGGGCATTAAATTTTGAGGTTTTTTTTTATAATGTAAGTATTTATTTATTTATTTATTTATTTAATAATTATAATTAAATTAAATAATTTTTTAATTACTAGGACGGGTGAATTCCTCAAATTTCCTCGTGTTGCAGCCCTTAGTTTGCAAACCAATAATATTTTTTAATTATTTAAGTATTTATTTATTTGCTGATTAAGTATTAAATAACTAATTTAAATACTAGGATGGGTTGCACCTTGGACCTTGAGTTGCAACCCTTTGTTTGCGGACTCGGACAATTTTAAATATTCATTTGTAATTTATTTATTTATTCTTTAAGTATACATCAATTGATTAACTAATTTAATTACTTGAATGGGTGATACTTTGAGAAGTTTTTGTGTTGTGATTTTTATTTTGCGGACTGAGAGTCTATTTCAATTAACTATTTATTAGTTAATTAATACATTTATTTATTGATTTATAAAGTATTTTTTATTAATCATGTAATTAATTAATTTATTGGTTACGTATTAACCGTGTTCTAAAAGCCCCGCCTAGCTTGAGAGAAACGCTTCACTTACGCCTTATTACACCTTATTCTTGATAGAAGGTTTAAGGCGCACCTTTTTAAAAAAAAAAAACAAAGACACATTAGTGAAACGATATCGTATTTTAAAGACTTTTTTTAACAAACCGGAACAATAGCTTCTCGTAAAAAAAAAGCCTAACATTGCCAACCGACTTCTGACCAAAAGTCTATATGATTTATTTGAAAGGTGAAAAATACATTTCTTATATTGAATCATTTTGTATTGATTATTGATATTGATTATTGAATTATGAAAAATACATTTTGTACATTGCTTATTAAATATTGAGAAATACATTTTACATATTGGTTATGGCGCATGAATATGAGAAAGGTGACTACCAAACATATGAAAATATTTACAAAATTCAAGGTATGTATTATTTTTTTATATTACTAGCCTTAGAATAATTAATTAATAAAAAAAGGAAAAACGCTTTCGCCCAGGCGCGCCTAGGCTCCCAAGGCTTGACCTCTACGCCTCGACCACGCCTCGCGCCTTTTAGAACCTTGTGTATTAATAAATTAGTATGATTGGTGATTCCATGGGTAGTCCTATGCTGTGTTTTTTTCCGGAACATTCCGATTTTTTCGATATTCGATCCGATATTTTTCGATTTTGGATATAGGGTTTTCCGATTTTTGATTTTTCCAAAAAAAATCGGATCGGAAATAATTCTGAATTTTCGATTTTTTGATTTTTCCGATCCGATTTTTCCGAAATATTTTCCGATTTCCGATTTTTTTAAATATTTTCATGTGTCCCACATCAACTAGGAAATGAAGGGAGGTCCAAAAAAGCCCTCTATAAAAGGAGATTATCTCTCTATCCTCTACACAAATGAAAAAAATGGTTAAATCCTTATGTTTACATATGGGTTAAACTTTTTTCTTGATTTCTTTACAATGAGAATTTCGAGTAATCGAAAATCCTATATTTTTTTTTTGAAATTTTGGAATTTCTCTAGATTTTTAGTGTATTTTTTGAATTTCCATTTTTTTTTCCGATTTTTCCGAATTCGGATTTTTTTTTAATTTTCCAAAAAAATTGGATCGGAAATCAAAATAATTATTTTATTTTCGAAAAAATCGAAATTTTTTCTGAAGGGTCATTTTCCGATTTGATCCAGCCGAAACACAGCCCTAGGTAGTCCTGTATTAATGCCCGAATTAGACTTGAGTGCTTCAAAATATGAAATTAGACTTAACCTTCCAATGTGCCATAATTAAACATACCCACAGATATGGACGTGTGCCAGCATATGGGGTTTATGTCTAATTTTTCATCTTGGGGGGTCTTGGGGGGGGGGGGGGGGGGGGGGGGGGGCAAGTCTAAATATGAAATTAATATACGGGGTTAAGTAAAAAAGGTCCTATTATCAATCCTATGTGTTCAGCGAATGTCACTATCCCTGGACTAATGTCATTATACGCACAATAAATATACTTGAAAATATGTTAGACCAAAAATTAAAAACACAATATTCATGATTTTTTTGGCGAAATACCCCTATTTAAATTTGTTGATGGATCGAATTTTGATGCAACTCTAATAAAAATCCCCTCATAAATTGAAAGTGCTAATTAGTAAGAGAAATCTAATCCACTGATAATGATAACGATCCAAATCCACTGAATTTGTTCTGTAATAGCATATAGTCTAGGATTTGGGGTGATCCTCAATGAATTTTGTTTTATCCGGGGATAAAAATTTGATTCTAAAAGATGATATAAATTAGCATGATAAAATTTAAATCTTACTTGAGTAGTTTTCAACTCAGGATCTGACAAAGTTTTACGTTGGTTTTCAACTACCTAACGCAACCCTCCTCTATTCAAGCTTGGGATCGGCAGTGTGAACTCAACTTAACTCAACTCAACTCAACTCAACAAAGCCTTTTCCCAATTATTTTAGGATGGCTATATGAATTCTATTTTAATATTAGGTCTTATTCGGCACAATATCCTTGGTTAAAGCACAATATATCAGGTTCGTTTTTAAAATATACCACCAAGTCAGCTTAGGCATACGGAAATGGGACGTATTGAGGAAATTTTGTTTCAATGGGACCAGGTAAGGAATGTCTTTTATAAATGGGACCTATTTGTGAAGCACCCCATAAAAGGTGCCCAAACATAAATTTAAATGGGTTAATTGATGTTTAACCATAAAAAGTAGTGCATTTAATGTTTAATTCAACATATTTTCAAATTCATAAAAAGCCTAGTATGATATTTAACACGACAACAATGACATTATCTGGACACATGTTTGCATACATCATCATCAATGATGAGATGACAGTGCCACGTCAGCATTTTTCAGAGACTTCCAACCTAGGTTGCTGAGAAATACTAGCATGACAGTGTCACATCATCATTGGTGCTAACTAGAATTGCCATATTATCAAAGGATTTGTGTTACTTAACCCCTGCAATAATAGTATATTTTGACATAACTCTTAAGCCAAAATTAGACATAGCCACTTGTATCAATGTCATAAGTAAACAGACTCCCCAAAGATTAATGATTAGCCTTTGGGTTATGTTTAATTTATCTTCTTCGAGGGATTTAAGTTTATATATCGCATTAATACATCGGGTTAAGTAAAAAAAAAGGTTTTAAGTAAAACAAAATAGGCATTAAATTTAAAATTGTTTTTTATTTATTTAATAATTAATTACATTTTATTGATAATTTTATGTAATTACGAGGATCAGTGTTCCCAGAGAATTCCTTATATTTTTTGTGGGCTATATTGTTAATTTAAACATTTACTAATTTATTTATATTATTAACTAATTAGCAATTAATTTTTTAATTACTAGGATGGGTGCCTTCATGATTTTTCCCCTTATTACAGCTCTTAGTTTGCAAACCAATAGTATTTTTTTTAATTACTTTAGTATTTACTTATTTATTTACTAATTAAATCTTAAATGAATAATATAAATACCAGGAGAGGTGGCCCCCTTATCCTTAAGTTGCAACCCTTTGTTAGAACGCAGGAACTAATTTAATTATTTATCTATTTATTTATTCTTTAACTATAAATCAATTTGATTAACTAATTTAATTATTAGGAAGGGGAATCACATCAGAGTTTTTGTGTTGTGCCTTTTCTTTTGTGAACTGAGAGTCTGTTTTAATTATTTATTAGTTAGTTAATTAATAAATTTACTTATTAGTTAATTAATAAATTTATTTATTAATTTATAAAGTAATATTAATTAAATATATAATTAATTTATTTATTACCAACGTATTAATTAATTGGTACGATTAGTGACCCCATGGATCGTCCTTGCGTTGCACCCAAATTTATGGTCTCAAAGTATTTTCCCTTGTATTAATGCACAATTAGACATAACCCTCGTCAAAAATAAAAAAATTAGATTCAACCCCCTTGTATTAATGCCATAATTAGACATACCACCCAAATATTGACAATTTATGTAGTCTCTAGGGGTTATGCCTAATTTTTCATCTTTGAAGGGTTATGTCTAAATATGACTTTAATACTGGGGGTTAAGTCGAAAAAGTCCTATTACCAATCCTATGTTTTTAGCTAATGTATTCATGGTCTAATAACATTATAAGTACTAAAAATTATATTTGAATATATGTTAGACTAAAAATTTATAACATGATAATTTATGGGCATTTTGCTAAATGTCCTTATTTAAATCTGTTAAAGGATGGAATTTTGATGCAACTCTAACAAAAATCCCCTGATAAATTAGAAGTTGTAAGTTAACAAGTAAGATAAATCTAATCCACTGATTATGATAACGATCCAGATATACTTGATTCGTTGCATAATATAGCATATAGTAGAATTTTGGGCGATCCTCAATGAATTTGGTTTTAACTGACTGGAGATAATAAATATGTTTTATAAAAGATGATTTATATAAAATGATAAAATCTACATCGATTTTAAGTAGTTTCAAACTCAGTATTGCTTGTCAGCTACCAAACATAACCCTCCTTTATTCGGACTGGGGTTCAGCAGTGTAAATATATACTCAACTAAAAAAAATAAAGACTTTTCCCAATTATTTGGAGTCGACTATATGAATTCTATTTTGGCATTTTGTTATGTTCAACGGAATATCCTTGGTTAAACCACATGATATTGGGTTCGCTTTTACAATATCCCATTAAGTCAGTTTAGGCCTACCTCTCCCTAGCATTACTTACAATGCTAAGTAAGTCACTCTTCTTTATGGGGGGATCTATTGACCTGCACTTGATGTGCCCAAACCATCTAAATCGATTTTGTCTTAATTTACATTTTTGGGGGATATATTAACTATTTGACGGACATATTCAATTTTAATTTTACCCGAGTTTTACTATGCATCCATCTTAATAATAGCATATATGTTATGCTCATTTTGTACACATTTTATTTCTTGGTTGTCCAACACTCTAGTCCATATAAAATTGCAGGTTCAATGGTTGTCCTATAGAATTTTCCCTTTACCTCACGTAATATGGCGGTAGCACTTCTCCACTTGACATAACCTACTTTAATCCAGTGAGTAACATCATTACTATTTGGACAATCGCGCTTAAATAACAAAATGATGACTTTTAGTTTCTTGACCCTCAAGTTCCGCCACATACTTAGTTGTCCTCCTACTATTACTAAAACTGCACTCCATATACTTCGATTTAGTCCTACTTAATTATGACCCTCTCATTTCTAGGGTTTCTTTCCACACTTTCAATCTAACAAGTTTCATCCACTAAAACATTATCATTCGAAAATAACATACTCCACGACACCTCATCGTATTTGTCGAGCTAATTATCCATAACAAGATCAAGGTAACCTAAACGTATAAATATAGATATAAAAAATTAAGCATGACACATGCGCATTATCCATCTTAAGTAGTTAATAATTTAATATTCACCGTTAAAAACCTAAAACCTAATAGTGGACATGGTTTTCTTGGGTCATTAATAATTTAATATTCACCTTTAAAAACCCAAGGCCTAATGCGGGATATGGTTTATATATTTTTATACTTTACTTCATTTTTCCTCCTATTTTATGTAACAAGGTTTGAATTTCAAATGGATCTTTATCCATGATGTATTGGAAAGGTCGGAACTATGTAGGAGTCGTGGATGTATCTTCATCCATGATATACTGTTTTATATGGACTCTTTCTGACGTAAACTATATGTCAATTGCCAAAAATTAAGACAAATATGATTTCTAAAAAGAATTTTTTTTTCCTATATTTCAAGAATGGAAGCTATCTCCAAATGAGGATTACAATAGTATTTATAGGGGAAAATTACTTGCTAATCAATCAATTACCTAAAAGACTAAAAAAGATAACTATTAACAAAAATATACCCAATCAGTCCCAAACATGCTTGGAGACCAATTGAAAGGCTAAAAAGGAAATAAAAGAACCAAAATAAAAGAAAGACTAATAAAAATACTAAAAATAACAATTAAACCCTCATATGACGCCATTCCCATCATTCTCCCCGGCTTTAAACAATTCTTCGTCAGAAATTTGATTATTCACGGTAGTAGGTGTTTAATTTTGGAGTAGAGGAGGCAAAAAAGACTCAAATTTCGTGTTAATTTCTTGGGACATCAGGGTTTTTTGTTGTTGTTGTACTAATTCCTCCAATTTTTCCTTTAATTCTTGATGACTTCTTCTCAATTCTTGATTAATCTCGTCTTGAAATCGATTCGCTTACTTCGGGACCATTGAAAAGTAGTGTACGATTTTGATTATTCAAACACCAATATACCAATTGGGGAACAATACCTCGCTCTGATACCAATTTGATGTAAACTACACGTCAATGGCCAAAAATCAAGACAAATATGATTTATAGAGAGAGATACAAAGAATTACTTATATTTCAAGAATGGAAGCTATCTCCAAATGAGGAGTACAATAGTATTTATAGGAAGAAAAGTACTTGTTAATCAAGTAATTACCTAAAAAACTAAAAATGAATTCTATTAATAAAAATATACCCAATTAGTTCCAAACATACTTGAAGACCAATTAAAAGGCTAAAAACGAAATTAAAGAACTAAAATAAAAGATAGAAAAATAAAAATATTAAAAATGACAATTAAACCCTAATATGACGCCAATCCCATCACTTTCATTTAACAAGGTAAATTCTTCTCAACACTAATGACTTTGGTGAGGGATGTGGTATGCGAGGGAGACTCCCCACATAGGAACCCATGTCCTAACAAAGCTTTTCTTTGTTTCATAACCATTTTGTTTATGGAAGAAAATATGTCATGGATACATAGTTTCTCAAGCACAAAATAATAACAAACATAAACCCCATCCAATTAATAGTTAAATCATACCCTAAGAGCAAACATAAGATGAATGTGAACTAAACATTGTATGGTCACTCTCAAGAAGAAGAACACGACACTTTACTCCATCATATAAGTTTAATAATACATAAATTATCCTCTAAAGACTCCCACTCAACAACACAATTTCCTTAATCATCAGTCTTAGGGTGAAGACAGCTTCAATGCAGTACCCATAACATAACCCCATGTCCTTTTACGAAGCAAGATATTTTTTTTATTACGTTAAACAGGTATAAATAATTTCCTATTCAAACGAATACTAGTAGTTTGAAATTTATCATGTGGAATCTACGTGACTGAAAGGAATACGATGCGATGCGAAAAATATAAGTAATTTATAAAGAATGGTAGCCTTGCGATTGCCTGGTGCTTTAAAATATATCGTTGGTGTAATGGCCAGCTGCAATATAGTTTAATAATACATAAATTATCCAAAAAGACAAAAATACCCTATGTATTATAGCATGATACATAATTCACATTCTTATTCATTTAATATAAAATAGTAGCTCAACTTTCTCTTCCACCATTCATATGATGTGAAACCTTCATCTAAAAACTCACTGTTTGGGCGACGATGTGTTAGTTCATATGGTCCGAAACCTTCACCCAAAAGCTCAATGTTTGGTCAGACATGTGTTAGTGTTTAATCTGATGTGATTTGGACTAATTCAATCATGAAAAAAAAAATAACTCTGAATACTTTTCACGTTTGGACGTTGAGAAGCTCCACGAGATAATTTGCAAACACTTGAATGTGAGGTTTAACATTTAGGTTTGTCAAAAAATATTCAATATAAATTATTTTCATAGTACTCGAAACATATGGGCTTAATCCTATCTAAATATTGAATTTGTACCACGCCATATAGAAGGCGGCTTTATAGTTGATGGAAGCATTGTAAGTTACGAATGCTATATGGCATTGATGTTTTTTATGCATTTTTCAAAGGCCTAATTATGGCATGATATCTTGAAAACTTAATGCTGGGGATGCTAGATTTGTAATTTACATTAGAGATTTTCTCAGCTACTTTTCATTTTTCCAATACCCTCAAAAGTGTTTGGTATGTCTTGTTAATAAGATGCATGGTCTGTTAAGGTTTGAGCAATTTTATTGATGTGCATGGATGTGGGGTGCGCGTGTGGGATCGAGCCAAATATGACGGATATTTTTAATTGTACTTATTATTTTATTTTATAAAAAATAAATGAGTTTTCATATCTTGGGAATATTCTAGACCGGGCTAGGCTAGATAGGGCTGGTGATGTCATGGTTGGGATCACGACCAAAACCCCATACTTAGCTTGCCTACGATTATTTTCTCTTTTAGTGAGCGTGTGTAAATATTCCAGTGCATATAAGTCAGTAATTGTTTAGATTGCATGAAGAGTCTTTGGGAAAGGAAGGACCCAATAGCAACAAGCGAAAAGGA
This sequence comes from Sambucus nigra, assembly GCA_949130495.1. Taxonomy (NCBI): domain Eukaryota; kingdom Viridiplantae; phylum Streptophyta; class Magnoliopsida; order Dipsacales; family Adoxaceae; genus Sambucus; species Sambucus nigra. The sequence goes on along the minus strand of OX422219.1, from coordinate 15,284,225 downwards.
GTTACCAATTTAATAAAGCATACAAAGTTGAAGGAAGAATAGTCGAATCTGTGTCACGTGGATATCATGTGACAAATCTTGGAAGACCACGAATATAAGGAGATAAGTCCAAATCTCGAAGATCACACTGGCAGGTTGGAAGACCAGTGCTTATAGTACTCAGATTTATGAATTAAGATAGACACGGAGATACGTAGAAGAAGAGGATCCTTAGACTTAAAAATAAGGGCGACCTCACCCATTACGAGGGTATTGATTGTAACGGCACGTGGTGACTTAGACTCTCAGCTAGCAACCCTAGCCCACCAATTGACATTGTTCTTCCTAAATAATAAATCAGTCTCCCTCTCTTCCCCGTGGATGTACACAGATCTCTCTGTTGAACCGTGTAATCTAGTCTTCTTTATTCTTTCTTGCATTCATAATTATTCAAGGGGAAAATCTCTAATTGCTTTTATTGTAGGTCAATACCCCCTATAATTTGGCATTGTATGTGAAAAACTCGAAGTTCTCACCATTAACGAAGTCATTTAGCCCAACTAATGAGTGAAAATCAATCTCACCACACGAACGCGAGGTGCCTTGTCCAGTCTGAGATACATGTCGTCAGGAGTGACCACACTCCTATTAGGCTCCCTTCGTTCCACCATTTTAGGTCCAGGGGGCGATTCCCCGAGAAATAAAGGCAAAGCCATCAATACCTCACACCATCGACCGATCGACCAAAAGGAAGAGTTGCTTCCCGCTTGACAGTATTTATGAGGAAAGACTGGAAGATCGTGACTAAAAAATTGCCCGTTTGAGGAGACAATTAACTCAATTAAAAGATTGCGAAAATTCTCATACCAAGGAATGTCGCAGGAGAAGACCATGCTCTCCAAGAAATCACAGATCTTATTAAACTGGGAGGGTGTCTCATTCAAGGAGTCCTCACACGATATACCGCAACCAATGGCATGACAACCGTTCACCTTAGGAAAATTCCATCAACTCTAATCACCACCAGTTCCAGGGGAGTAGCAATCCTGCTCATTTAGAAAGACTTGGATGGAAAGTTAAACCCAAATTTGGCTCGAACTCCCAAAGACCCGATTAGAAAGGCATTGGGCATGCTTTAGTATCCCCCTTTATTGAGAAAATAGAGTCCTTCGAACCACCCAAGAAGTTCTCTATACCAAAGATTACAATATATTACGCGAAGATAGATCCCGCCCATCATATTAGGCATTATCGACAGGTCATGTCTCTTTGGAATCATCATGAGGCTCTAATGTGTCGGGTGTTCCCATCTACTTTGGGGAGATCGGCCTAAAGTGGTTTGATAATTTTTCCCCCAAATAAAATTTTCTCTTTCAGAGATCTGGACAAGCAGTTCGTAGTCCGATTTATCACTAGCAGCAATGCAATCAAGGAGGTTGATTTGCTGATCTCTCTGAAGAAAAGGAAGGGGGAGTACCTTAGGAAGTACACGCAGAGGTGACAGGAGATATACAATGAGATCGACGATTGGATCGATAAGCTAGTAATCTCTTCATTTAAGTAAGGCTTGGAACTATTAGATGATATCTACCCATCCCTACCGAAGAAACCAAATTTTACGATGGATGATATCATGTCCCGCATTGAGAAGTATGCCAAGATAGAAGACGAGCTCATAAACTCAGAGGTCCGGACCGATCATAAGAAGAGTGAACCTAAAAAGGCCCCCAAGGGAGGAAATCAACCCTCTTTGGTCAAGAAAGGATTCGGGAATGAAGCCCCTAAAGGTCGCCTCATGTCTCAGGCTGGTGAGAACAATTACAAGGCAATGGAAACGGTCTTCAAAGAGCTTATCAACAGGTTTATCCCGCAGATCAAAGACAATGCCTACTTCAAGAGGCCTCCTAAGATGGCCATCGATCCTAATGATAGGGATCCCAATCTTTGGTAAACTTATCACCGAGATCATTGGCACTTTATGAAAACTAAAAGATGTTCAAGAAACATTTAAAGGAGCTCGTTTAAGTCGAGCACCTCAAGGAGTACAGTAACATAGTGAAACCAAAATTTTTGACAGATCAACACATTCCAAAAGGCAGATGAGAATCTTCCCCATTACGGATGGTTTCATCCATTCACGGATACACGAATCTAACTCTGGCAAGAAGCTCAGGACGAAAGTGCAAATTATCGCCAACGTTCAACAATCTTTCCAGGTTAACTTGTTCAAACCTGTCCTTTCCAAGAGGGAGAGAAGAGACTTTGACGTTGATCGGGCTATTATGTTCACCGACGATGATCTGACTGGTGTTAATCTGCCACATAAGGACGTTTTAGTCCTCACTTTGCGAATTACAAACTTTGATGTGAGAAGAATACTAGTGGGTCAAGGGAGCTATTCGATGATCATGTATCTAACAGTGCTTTACAAGATCGACTTCAGCATCAAGGACCTTGATTCAAACGTAGGGCCATTGATCGATTTTGATGGAGATGTACACACTCCCTTGGGGAAGATCAAGTTACTAATCAAGGTCGGATCGACTAATAAGGAGGTCGCGTTCCATATTGTCCAATTGGAATCGACCTACAACGCCATAATGGGCAGGGGATGGCTTCACAAGAATAAAGTCATGAGTGACCAGGGGGTGGGGGAGATTAGGAGCGATCAAGAAGCAACTCACAGTTGTTTCGTCTTAGCCATCGAAGCAAGACGAAATCAGTCCAAGAAAAGTCGAGATGACAATAATTCAGAAGACGATTAGCCTAAGTAGCAACCAAAGGGCGCTTGGCCAAGGGTAGAAGAATCTTATCTAGATGAATGAACTCATTTCTATTCCTATGGATTCATCGACGTCGGAGAAGACATTCCTCATCGGACCAAAGTTACCCAAGGATGAAGTATATTAGCTCGTTTATTTTGTTAGATTCAATATAGAAGTCTTTACGTTGCAACCATATGCCCTTCCGAGAATAAATTCAAAGATCACATGTCATCGATTGCACGTAGATCCAAATGTCAAGCCAATCAAGCAGAAGCCCAGGAAGTCGCCCCCCCCCCCCCCCCCAAAGGTGAAAGTTATAGAGATAGAAGTTGATAACTTACCCCAGACTAGCTCCATCGGAGAAGTCTAATTCCTGGACTAGATTTCTAACATTGTTGTTGTCACAAAAAGGAGTGGAAAGTGGAGAGTGTGTAAACTTCATTGACCTCAATAGTCACTGCCCAAAAGACAACTTTCCACTACCACGAATAGATTAAATTGTGGATTCCATGGCCCGACATTAAAGTATGAGCTTCACGGATGCCTACTCCGGGTACCACCAAATACCTCTGTTCGGCCAGGAAAAAGACCTCATTCATCACAACCCTATGACATTACTACTACAAGGTAATGCCTTTCGATTTGAAGAATGCAAGAGCAACCTATCAATGGCTCATGACCAAAATGTTTAAAAAGTAGACCGGCTCTACCATAGAAGTATATAACAACTATATGCTCCTCAAAACCAAGCACGTGACCGTTCACATCAAAGACCTCACAAATACCTTCAATATGCTTAGAGAATATAAGATGAAGCTCAACACCTCAAAATGCATATTTTGAGTTAGTTTTGGTAATTTTCTTGGATATTTCGTAACGCATAAAGGTATACAGGCGAATCCGGATCAGTTTAAAGTTCTATAACATATCAGAAGGTCGACTGCTATTGGGAACATCCATGTCATCAATGGGATGCTAGCCACTCTGAATCGCTTCATTTTAAGATCCTCAAATAAGCGTCGATTATTCTTTCAGGCAATGAAGAAGGCAAGCCCCACCATCTGGACAGAGGAGTGAAATCAAGCTTTGGAAGGAATTTGAGGGTATTAGGGATCTCCTCCCTTACTATTCATGAAGGTCGTGATAGTTTTGCATACGACTAGTACGCGACTAGTGCTACACTAGTTTGTCTACATGATGGAGAGAAAATGTTGGTCTACTACGTTAGCCATACTCCCTTTAAGGCAAAAATCAGATACATGCCAATTGAGAAATTGGTTCTAGCGTTGGTAACCGCAGCTAGGAAACTGAGGCACGCTCATACCATTATTGTCCCCACAACCAATCCTTTGAAAGATGCACTCAAAAAAGTTGATCTCTAAAATAAAATGACCAAGTGGTCCTTGGATCTGGCAGTTTGACATTAGGTATGAACCTAAGGCAAATATCAATGGTCAAGTCTTGACAGACATTGTAAAATAATTTTCAACCAAGGGATTAGAACGAGCAATCAAATCCCATCCCATCCTGGAATCATAGTCAGTCGGCGATAATGAACAAACTTAGAAGCTCTTCGTGGATGGCGTATGGGGCCCAGGATATGGGATAGTCCGTGTGACATGGCACGACAGTCTTATTAAGCAAGCCACTAGATTATGATTCAAAGGCTCAGATAATGAGGCGAAATATGAGGCTATGATGCATAGTCTTCGTAGGGCGATCAATTTGAGTTCCCATCGCATTGCTGTCTATTATGACCCTAGGCTGATTGCAAGCCATCTCAATAGAGAATATGAGGCTAGGGACTCCAGAATGATTGTTTATAAGAATAACGCGAGAAGTCTTCTTCAACAGTTTGAGTCTATTCCTTAGTGGGGCAACTCCCAAGGAACTACAATAACCATGCGAATGCCCTTGCCACTCTAGCGTCAGCCATCGATACCGACCTAAAAAGGACAAAAGACGTGTAATACATAGACCGATCGAGCATTGAAGAACAATATCAAAACCTTTGCATTCTCCAAGTGGATTTAGCTCCGTCTTATATGTCCCCATCTCATCCTAGTTAAGAACCGGCGAGCTCCCCTCAGACAGTAAAGAGACACACAGGTTAAGGATCAAGTCGGCTAGGTTTGGCCTTAACTCTGAAGGAAAACATTACCAACGATCATTCACTGGCCCTTTACTAAGTGTGTTCACCCAGCTTAAGTGGAAGGACTGTTAAGAGAAATTCATGAAGGCAACTGTAGAGCACATATGGGTGGGAGATCCCTCTCCTATAGGGTGATGTCTTAAGGATATCAGTGGCCCTTCATACAAAAGGATGTTGTGAGTTTTGTTTGAAAGTGCACCAAGTGTTAGCAATTTTCTCTATTCATTAAGCAGACGGAGAGAAATCTGAATCCCCTCATTAGTCTAGACCTTTTTCTCAATGGGGCATGGACATAGTGGGCACATTACCTACCGTACCTAGAAATTGAATATATCTAATAACAATGAATGATTACTTCACAAAGTGGGTTGAGGCTGAACCGCTCACCCACATCAGAGAATCGGATGCCATGAGATTAGTTTAGAGGAACCTCATCACACGATTTGGAATATAAAAACAACTAGTTACAAATATCGAAACATAGTTCGACAATAATTCCTTCTTTGATTCTATGCAGAATAAGGAGTCATAATCCACTAAACGTTGGTTGTCTTCCCCAGTGCAATGGACATGCAGAGATAACCAATAAGCTTTTTTTTTATTAGAAATCAAGTGCCAATTAAAGAATGCCAAAGGACGATGGGTGGATAAAATTCCCTTTATTCTAGGTCTGTAAACGGATCGGATTCGGACCGGATCAGACAAATCGAAATCCATATCCGTTATGTTAAACGAATTCAGATCCGATCTGTTTATTAATCGGATCGGATCAGGCAAATTCAAATCCATATTCGTTTATGTTAAACGGATTCGGATCGGATCCGATTATCCATTTATATTAAACTTGATTTGCAATATTTTTATTTTCAACTCTTATTTCATAACTTTATTTTACAAATGTTACAAAAAACAGATAATGAAATAAAGAACTATTATAATATATATTTAAAATATTATTAAATATAATATATATATTAATTAAAAATATTATATATATATATATATATATATATATATTAAAAATATTAATCGGATCGGATTATTAACGGATTGGAGTGTATGAATCCAAATCCGCTGCATTTAATAAACGGATAATCGAGTAATCGGATAATCGGATTTTAGGCATGATCCATATAAACTTAAATGGATCGGATTCGGATTTGGATAAAATTCGATCCATTGACAGTCCTACTTTTATCTTTAGACATACAGAACGACACCGAAAAAACCAACAAAAGAAAATCCATTCTCCCTTGCGTATGGTTTGGAAGTCGTCATCCCTTTGGAGATCGAGCTTCCAATAATCATATCGGAGATATTTGAAAATGGACATAATGATGACCAAATAGATAATGAGTTAGATTTAGCCGAGGAAAGAATGGAGCAAGCTCTAATACATTTGGCCACTTACCAGCAATAGTTAGCAAGATAACATGATAAGAAAGTTCAAGTCAGAAAATTCCAGGTTGGCGATTTAGTGATCAGAAAGATGCTACTCGTGGCTAAGAAGACATCGGATGGGAAACTTGTGCCAAATTAGCAAGGACCCTACCGAGTAGTTTCAAAGGGGAGCAGAGGGTCATATCATTTATTAGAATTAGAAAATAGAGTAGTCCCAAGGTCATGGAATTCCTTGAACCTTAGGAAGTTTTATCATTAGATAGAAAGTCAAAGACATTGTTTCTTTTCTTTATGCACAATATAACGATTGATAATTAGTCATTTATAAAAATTTCAAAATCTTTGTCTCATACCTTCCTTTTATTTAAACCCACTCAAGTAGCGGTACAACTGAAATAAAGGAATTAGGTAAAAACCCACGTGAGAATCGCGTGGTACATCTTATACATGAGTTGTTTGCCCACGTTTGGCAATCAAACCCACTTGAGAAATGATATGACTTAAGGTAGATTGGCCTAGAAGAGGAAAAATCCCACTTGATAAGTGGTATGATCTAACGTAGATCAACCTAGAAAAGGAAAAAAACCACGTGAAAGTCGCATGGGACAAATCAGACGTGAGTTGGTTGCCTACGTTTGGCCCTAAAACCCACTTGAGAAGTGGTATGATCTAAAGTAGATCGACCTACAAGAGGAAAAACCCCACTTGAGATATATGATCTAAAGTGGATCGACCTAAAAGAGGCAAAAATCCACTTTATATACATTAGATCAGCCTAAGTTAGGCATATCGTTGATTGCTTATGGTTAACCTCAAATGAGCATAAAATTGAACACGTCACCTAGGGCTAACACTAAACCTCCCAATAATGTTCCATTTAATATAGGTCGAGTTCAAAAACTCGTCCTAAAATAATCAACAATCAAATTCAAGTGATATAGGCCGACCAGGCTGAACTGTTGCAAACAAAATATTTGTATCTCTCTTAAGGGGAAAGAAATCCTAGAAAGACAAATAACACTGGGCAACCGCCAAACATGATCTCAAAGCACAAATTATAATGCCATAACTAGGAAAAAATACCCTGTGTTGTTCTTTTGCTTATAAAAGGAGATCTCCCAAGGGAGAGCCTGGTTCCCTTAAGGGGGGGGGGGGGGGGTCCTCACCCATTCCCCTTGCCACTGTTGAGGTTCATTAATTATCACAGGTCGACTGGGAATGGTAGTTGGGGCAAGCAAATATCCCTCCTCCCTTTCTTAGTCCATTAAGCCTCTTGACCCCGACGCTCCACTTCTTGGGCCTCCTTTTCCATTAGAGAGATTAATTTCTTCTTCCTCTTAGCAACATTTTGTTTGGCCTAACTGTTATGGACCATTTGTTTTCTAAGGTTATCTTTGACAACTCCCAGATAGATCGGCCTCCTCTATTTCTGCTAGACATGTCTTCCAAGTCACAAGGGACTAGAAGGAATGAGAAATCTTTTGTACAGAGGTTTTCTTTTGCTTCAACTTCCTCCCAAGGACGACTACAGATGCTGACATCGTAGGTTAAGAAGACGTCGAGATCATCCAAGAATAAATTAATGCCTTCTTCAACTTCCTCTTCCTGGCCGGTTGAAATGACGTGCAGGGAAGATTCACCTAAATAAGCCCCCTTGCAGTTTCACTAGGAATAGGGGTGGCAGTTGGAATGGAGTCGTCGCCGACCACAGAATAATCGGCGACCAAAATGTCAAACGCTTCCAAACCTTCTTTAAATCCTCAAGATTGATTTGATAGTCGAACGACTTCGTATTTAGAAAAAAGGATTTGCATTAAAATCAAGTCGGTAAGTAAAAATCTTTGAAGTACTTAGAGAGAATGAAAAAATCTGGATGACCTACCAAGTGCCCCCTTTGTGGTAAAATCCTGAGATCGTCGTAGTTTTCACCATATAGTTTCTCAGAGACCACAAGGAAATTCTTATCGGTATCCTTTCGTGATTGGGGAAAATATGTAATCAAATTACGGGACTTTTCCTTGGCCTAGAAGTGATATACATCTTATCTTGGGGAAGAGATCAAGGCATAGATATACTTGATTTCCTCAAGACCTAGGTCTATCCCACAAATCTGGTTAATGGCTACTATACCCATCAAAATCCGGTAAATGTTACTATTTTCTTGAGCTAGGAGAATTCCATAATAGTGAAGTACTCTAATCGGCATTGGGTAAAGGGTGAAATGAATCGCAACCTTCATAAAAGCTACCTCACCAAAAGGAAGATCCATGGTATCTTCTTCCTCTGGGGATAACTTTATTTTGACATTATCAGGAATTCCATATTTTTCACGAAATTCTCGAAAGTTATTAGTTGCGAACACCTCATACTTTCTACCATGCCAAGACATGATGAAATTAAGAAGAAGAAGAAGAAGAAGAAGAACATAAAAAATCCTTCCAGTAGCCAAATTTTTTTAGAGAGAGCGATTTAAGGAAAAAATACCTTTGTAAACGTTAAAATGACAAGTTATCAAGCTTTGAGGGTCTTATACCTTCTATCTCCATTCAAATCAACCATCATCCGTCGTTTGGGGCAGACAACCATGCGCTCACGTGCCATCATTACTTAGGGAAGTGGTGCTAAGTCGCGTGGTCCAAGGGTTGAAGTACGTGTGAAATGCTTCCCAGAGTAATGATTGAAATCTCATCGCATAGACCAAAGAACAGGAACATATAAGCTTGGGGGATATATCCAAATAATTATTTTAATAACATTTGGCCAACAATTTGGAAACAAAGTCGGGCTGAACAACATGTTGGCCGATCACCCCAACCTTGGAGGCGATTAAAGGTATAATAATCGAATCTATGTCACATGGATATCATGTGATGAATTTTAGAAGACCACGAATATATAGGGAGATAAGTTCAAACCTCAAAAGAGCACACTAGCAGGTTGGAAGACCAGTCCTTATAGGACTCGAATTTACAAATTAAGATAGACATTGAGAGACCTTAAAGAAAAAGATCCTTAAGATTATAAATAAGAGTGACTTCACCCATTATGGGGGGATTAATTTTAACTAGCATGTGGTGACTTGGACTCTCTGCTAGCAACCCTAGCACTCTAATCGCCATTGCTCTTCCTAAATAATAAGCCAGTGTCCCTTTCTTCCCCGTGGACATAAGCAGATCTCTCTCTCTGCTGAACCACGTACATTTAGTCTTCTTTATTCTTTTCTTGCATTCATAATTATCCAGGGATAAATCTCTAATTATTGCTTTTATTGTGGGTCAATATCCCCTACAAAATCATTACGAAATAAAAACGTCTTATGTTTCCTAACATCTTGACTGCAGATTCAGGTCATGACCCAAAAATGAAAAATGTTGTTCAATCTACTACCGGTCCTTTTATTCCAAGTCTAGTATTTTTTAAAACGATGTACTAATATGATTATCATAACTCTCCCTCATTAGCCAATCATGTTTCTAAAGTAATAAGAAAAGAATTATACATGGGTTTTGTGGCTCGCCAAAAGAAAAAAGAAACCAGTAAATGGAGGTGGTAATCTATCTTTTTGGGTCGTGTTTCAGCCTAACCAGACACGACATGACAAGCACCATTTAGACAAGGACCATTTAGTAGGCACAAGATTACACGACATGAGATTATGTTTTTTACCCAACACGAAAATTGCACATTCAAAACACGGAAAGACACAGATAACACAATTAATACTTGTCAGTTGCTATACCAAATTACACATGGTAATACACGAGTAACAAGGTAAGACACCACAATGCGAGTCATGAATTCGACATGAACATGACATGTCGTGACTTTGTGTCTGAAAATCGACTTAAACACAACATATCATTTCAATTTCAAGGCAATTTCATGTCGTGTTATAGTGTCCTGTCTAAATTCCACCCCTAACACTAGGATGCAAATGGTGGTTCATATGGGTGATGGATATCCTTATTACTTGTTGATTATTTGTAGTTGGCCTAAAGGTTAAACCCAAACTAACCTACTAGAATCATTTGCCTTGTAATAAAGAGGGTCATATTATTCTAACTCTATTGGAGTTTGTATGTGGAATTCTTATACTTCATCATACTTCTCTCAATCACTTGAATCTTCAACTAGTATAGGCCTCTAGAAAATAATTTGTTTGATTTTTCCAATTTTGCAGATAATTGAAAAACTATTTTTATTTTAACTGTTTTTATCCAATTTCCAAAACATCATTATCTTTGAAAATTAAATTTTGACCCCCAAAATTTTTGAAATTACATTTTTATCTTCAATTTGAGAAAACAATGACATGTCAAACACTTTCTGTAAATTAAAGGCCCCCCAAATGTCTGCAAATTACCTTTCGGACCCTAAACCTTTAGTAAATTATATTATGACTCTAAAACTGTGTAAAGAAATGAAAAATGGAAATTGAAAAGAAATAATAGTTTCTGCAACTAGACAGTCCCTTAACTTTCGTATAAGGGAATAAAGGTGGTTGTGCATAGTAGAAAAGAACCAGAGGCGCAAAGGGATTTAAAAATCATATGGTTGAAGATTGTGATAAAGAACCTGGGATTCAACTCAAAAATTCAATGTGATTTTCTTAAAACATCAAAGCTACTGCAAACATGTCCATTATACAATTTAGCACAATATAACGTAAATGCTGAGTTTGAGTCTTATTTATACTCCATTCATAAAAACACAGGGAATAGCTGGTTGATAATTTCACCGGCTTAATGCCTACTTAATTTTTTTTTAAATGATCTTGCGCAAGTTTGGCTTGTGTGATGTCTTTACATTGACTTCTTCATTGAAGGGGTCTCCTACTACTGCATTTTTTTAATAAATTATCAAGGGAATTAGGTCACTTTTAGCATTTTAGTATCTAGTGATCCCCAATATGCTTAATCTTTATTCTTTTCTTTTTTCCCTTCTGAAATATCATCGATCTTGGACCAAATATCTGGCAACGGTCATGTTATATATCGATTTCGCGCGTTTAACGGTGGTTTATGGGTCATGCATAACGGGTTCGCATATTGTATATTCAGTTCGACTCACTCTTTTTCTAAAGAGAATTGTAGATCCTATATTTTCGTGGCTTTTATTTATTATTTATTAATTGAGAAATAAATTGATAAATGGGGTTAAATATAACTTGTGTGATATGGTAATAATAAAATGTTTACTTTAGATGACTAAATTTTGCATGTGCTGCGCTTTATAAGTAATTAATCGGTGATATTGATTATATAAAATTGGACTATGTGTTACATGTAAAATAATTGTGAATATTTTATTGACGCTGTGAGGTATTACCATTTGGATTGGACTTTAGAGTGTCATGGAGACCCGGAGATGCGTATTTAGTGCTTTGATTGAGCCTATGGGGTTGGTATAACTTTGGACTAAGTTTTGAACTACTTTGGGTAATATTTTGGGCTGATTTAGATGCCCAAAATTAGGCGTTTTAGTCACTGCCTAAGAGATTTAGGAGAACATGGGAAGAACTTTGAAAAGGAGGAATAAGGGATTAAAGAAGAGGAATCACTCACTCGTATCATTCATACAAGAAATTTCTTGCTTTATCACGGGTTAATCTATAACTTGTTTATGTTTTGATTATCATGTTAAATTTATTTAGGTTTGACCATGTTAAATCTATTTGGGTATAGACACATGATTATGTGGATTTCATGTGGAGAAACCAATCTGATGCATTAAAAAGTTATACCTTAGTCAAAAATCATTTATAAATCGTATGTTTTAAAGAGACTTTTATGATTTAAAACGGAGATTCTATTGATCAAAACCTAAACTCATAATGAACCCAAATCACTTTCATGTTACAATTGATGATTGAAACCTTAACTTCTTATTTTAACCCTAATTGAGAATGCATATTGTGTAATTCATGCTTACGATCGCAATGAATTGTTGTTTGACATATTTTAGTATTGTTTAAAGGTTAGAATAGTGTTTGGGGCTAAAATATCGAGTTGAACGGGTTTTGGGAGATTTTGGGATTTTAGCCCCGACTTACCTGCGTACAGGGCCCCGTATACACGATTTGGGGAATACTGTTTAAGAAGATGTTTTGGTGTGCGGCATGGGCTTTTCATTTAGGATTTCACATGGAGTTTTTATAGAGACATTTTGATGTGTAATCCTAGTGAATTGTTATGGGAACCTAAGTTGATATGGTGAGGACTTAATTCGATATACTCAAATACGTGAGATAGGTTAAAATACATGAGAGTTTCATACAATTAGAGTGAAAGGATCGTTTAGTTATATATGTGTATACTTAGGGGTGTTGGTTATATATATACAATGTAATTGTTTGTGTGAACACATCGTTTACTCATGGGGAATCTATTGGTTGGGGTTTTTGATTCGTTTGGTTTTGACCGTATATCACACTCGTGGCTGTTGATGTAGGACTTTGTGGAGCTCAATATGTTGTGATCACACATTCAGGATGATCACCTACCTCGTGATGTGAGATGAGGATGATTCAACCATTAACGAGGTAGTCGATGGTGTTATTACGTGATGACACATTTACATCATACATTTGGGATGGTCATCGCCTCATGACGTGAGACACGGAGTGACTAAATCCATTGAGCGGGTTGAGTATGGGGCCAGTTGATGGTGTTATTGTGTAGTGATCCCTGTTTATATTTTTTTGTATCTTTCCAAATCCGTTAGGTGAGTGACTCTTACGTGTTTATCGATAGAAGCATGAGAAGGTCCATCGAAGGTAGATGCCTTCGTGTGGTTGTTATGAGACTTATATACGTGAAAATGACATTAGTCCAGTGATGGACACTTTAACTAATAGCCCTATGTCACACTTATGTATTTTTTATGATATTGTGCATCTCTTATTGTATGGGTGACATGAGTGGGGGTTGGTATAGGATCGTGTTCTATACGTATGATATAGTCCAGTGATGGGTCCGTTTAATTAAAAGATACAAAAACAAGGAAAATATCTTGTTATGAGATCATTTGTATCTAAATGTATAACAGGTGGATGTTGGGTTGTTTTTTGTACCAGTGTAGTTAGTTTCATCCCGTGTTAGTATTTCATTATGTCATATTACTTACTAGTCTAGTGAAAGATACCTATTGGACATTCATGTAATATATAATTTATAATGAAGGGTGAGGTATCTCTTGCATGTGAGTGTCGATGGGTTGGCATGTTTATAAAAAATGAGTCACACGACTATTACTGTTTTGATACTGTAATTTATTTCTTTCAATTTTAAGGACCTTTCCCAAATCTATGAACCCATCTTCCCCACAAGTATCATTATTGTTATTTACATGAATAACAGGGTCGATCAGTCAGACTTACCATTGTTGGAGATTCGACTTGTCATCCTTAGAGTATGAGTTGTTTCATTTTAGTAGTAACTTGTATTCAGTTATATTTTATTCAAAGGTGATTACATTTGTATTCATATTATAGTTGAGAGTTTTCGAATAAAGGTTTATATAGTGGATTCAATTTTATTAGAGTTTTTTTTTTTTATCTCATTTCAGTTATTCTTATTATCATCATTGATCATTATAATGTCGTGCATGTTTTTATTTTTTTATTTATCATTGATGCTAAGAATGATACAAATTGCATAGCGCTTCTTGTGTCGGCGTTCAACCTGATCAATCCTGGGCATGGAAAATAGGAAGTGTTACAATTTAGCATCTAAACTCATTAATAATATTATCCTAATCAATATATAACTCAAACGCATTAAAATTTATTGTGTCGTGTTCAATTCATGTTAACAGGTCGAGAGGGAAGTTGCTAGGTCTTTCTATTAATGTGTGTGTGTGTATGTGTGATTGCATGTGTGTCCTATTGTGAAGAAGAGAAAAATAGACCACTAGATTCCCAAATTTCAAATGATTTGAGGAAGGGGGAATAAAATATGTTGAACCCAAAAACATTGATAAAAATACATGATGAATTTTCCTTCCATTTTTATAAAGTAAGTAAACTATAATCCAAGAAGAAAACAAAAATTCTAACTATATGACCAGTGATAAAGAATTCAAGGCTTACTGGGACAACTTCACCGAGTATGTCAATGTCCAAGATAGGAGGGATAATACCAACACCAAATCCTCTGATCTTATGTGGACCTTTAACACAAATATATGCAAAGTATCCAATTAGAGACAGTTGATGTAAAAACACTATTCATAAAAAAAGCTTGAATGTATAAACATATATACGTGGAACCTTAAGTTTTAATGTCAATAATAGTCAAACTTGCAACAAGGTCCTATACCCATAACTAGCCACCAATATTGTCCCCAACTTAATCACTTGGGCCTAGCCTAGTGTGGGGTTTTAATCCAAAAGGTTTCGATGTTAGTCAAAGGGTCACACCTACTTAAGTACTATCTGTTGGACTCTACAACTTTCAAAGTGTGACAATTATATTATACACACAATATGTTTAACACATCTTAACATGTTGACCATGAATATCCTATCATAAACAAATTGTTGCAAACTTATTTCTTAACAAGTAAAAATTGGTATGTTCTTGCAAGCCTAATCACGTTAAAAGTACTTTGGTGACTATGTAAGTATGTTTCCTCATTTTCTCACAAGTAAACTACACTATCTGGAATTTACTTTGATCAAGTGGATCCAGAGCACGATCTTTTAAAAAATGCTATAATAATGAAAATCAGGGCTATCGATTAAGGAACAAAAGCTAAACAAGGCAGAGAAAACTACAATTCCAAGTGGGAAATATGTATAAATTATTGGATATGGCTACATACTGTCATCAGATGGTATCATTAAATCAATGGTAAAAAGATCAAATAAAGATAACACAATAAGAAATGTAAGAATTAAAACTAAAGTAGAACTTGGATTTTTTTTTCTGTTGTGCTGTGATGATATTCTTCAATACTGCTTCAGAAAATGATCTAGAATATCTTCCTTGCTGCTTCATATGTATTTCATAGTTAAGCATCCAATTGGTTGATTTCATTTTCCTTTTTCCTGGACAATTATATATTAAAAAATAAATACAAAAATATTAATATCCCATGTGTTTCAATATTTGTTTAACTTAAGGAAAATAATTATTTACTTTCCAGGACTCCATCCACCTTAATATATGCATGGAATGACACATATAAGAAGCAAAAGGCTTAATATATACACATCCCGAGACCCCGACTTCCAGTTTAAGTCTCAAATTAAGTCATATTTCTAAAATAGTATATGAGATTAGGTGAGATTACAAAGTTATCGATCCATACAATACCCATGAGAGAACAATGATCCAAGTTCATGTCTTGAATTCAAATGTATTCATCAAATTTAAAAGGATAAAATTTACAAGTAATTTTTTTTCATAATATGTTTCAGTTTTAAACGACGACTACTAATTTGAGACAGAGAGTAAGAAAATTATGCTATGCTACCTTCAAATAGGCATTGGACCAATTTACAGGCCATATTCTCGTGCATTATGTTCCAGTTACCTAGCCTAATAGTTTGGTCCAATTCATATACCGCATGATGTGGTGAAACTGATGTGCTCACGCTTAAGTGGCTCAAGTAAATATAGAAAAGAATTGATTTTTTGAAAGTATAGTGATGAAGCCAAAATTTGTTACCTTGGACTTCAACTTAGAGTGACATGTGTGAGTCGGATTAGGGTAGATGATGACGTACATAGAATAAAAAATTACAAAATTATTCTGTATTGTCGAATTTTTTTGTCAAAAAAAGATTTTACAAATAGATCCACCAAATCAAAAGATTTTCCAAGTCAATCCAGAATTTAGGATCGATTTGGAAACTCTAGTTCTCCTAAAAGCAGTCTTTGCTAGAGGCATTTGAAGGAGAATGTGAGATTTTACATATCAATCTTACTTCATGGATCGATATGGTACATCTTTATGAGGTGGACTTTTTGGTAAAAATCTGTTGTATAAGGATCGTTTTGACATTAGCCCTATATAGAAATGGTCACAAATATTTTACGTGGTTCAACCCAATTAATTACTTGGGACTAGTAGGTGGGGATGCTTGGATCACTCTATCTGTATATTAATAAAGGGCCAAGATGCCAAGTGACAAGTTTCCCGTAGGCTGTATTACAAATGAACAAGAAAAAAATATATAGAACTTGAGAGCAAGTATATATTAAATGTTTTTGGCTACTGAACTTCGGATGCCATAAATGAGTTCTTTAGGAGATATTTATTGCTAGAGAAGATGAACCTTAACGTGGGGAGAATCAAGTAATAACTAACAAGGAGCTCAAAATATAACTTTGGGTTAAGGAGTGGAGTTGCAATTCTAATTATTTAGTGAATTTCATTATAATTAATGGACTAGGATTACGATTCAGGCCGAATTGAGTTTTTCTATGTCCTTTAGATGTCACATCCTTATGGTCCCTGTCTTAGCCTACATATATGCACCTAAGGCTCTCTTATTCTCACAGGTTTATCATTGTAACTCAATTTGGATTCGAGAGATAAAGATAAGAGGGGACATAAGTTACTCATGAAGGAAGATCCCACACTCTGTTTGTGATACTTCATATCAGGAATACAATAGAAGATCATTAGGTATATTGAGTCTGTGTTCTTAACTAATCTACGTAAAATATTATTCCTTCTAAGATGAGATCAAACTAGATATATATATATCAAAGGTAAACCCTAAATTCCACATTGTAGGATTTTATGTTTTGAATCATGATATTTTTGTTGTTCAATTTATACGTGTAATCAATGGATGCTGATGAGTCACTCTAACTATATTATCATGCCTGATGAAATTGTGAAAATAATCTCATAGCCATCTAGGCGCCTTGCCAATCCAGTCACGCGAATGTTGCGGACTCCCAAATGGGACTTATGTAACTTTTGTCTTGCGAGGTGTGTGAATGTGTAGAGATAAGATTTGCTATCCTGTTTTACTTAAAATAGAAAAAAGGGTAGTTGTAGTGTTATGAGTTCCGGATGGGGCTCGAGGGAGAGAAGGATATTGTGGTAACTTGTGTGTTTAACTAGAGCTATGATCCATGTGGAGACGCGAGAGTGATTTTCTCTCAATCTGTCATTTCGGCCTGTGGTTGGGTTTCAGTTGTGATGATTTTCCTCAGAAGCTGTTCGACACCATATCCAGTTTTTCTTGGGTTGCACGCCTCTAGATAGGCCTTAACCTTATTCTCCATACAAGCGGTTGTCGATTATTTAGAGTCGCCAAATTGTTTTATATAAAAACAAACAAAATAGTCCGGGTTAGCCCTTTCCAGCTAATCCTAAGGCAAGTTTGGGCCTGCAAATAATCTAGAGATTCTTGGTGGGGTTTGAACACCGGATTACGAGTAAAAAAGGTATTAGTCACACAATTCGTTCTTTATGTTTCCTTATCTATATACTTACTATCCAATTTTAAATTTTAAAATTACTTTTTAGTTAATTTTTGAACATGTTGAAAGACTTTTGTTTGAGAATCCCTTAAAACGTAGATATATGCTTAGGTTTAACTCTAATATTAGTGAGAGGTGTAGGAACGTTACTTAGACCGGTGGGAATACACAAGAGTCTTATGTGAGAATGTGTATTCGAATAATGGGTGGCCATCATTATATATATCTATACGGTTGCAAAAAAGACTCAGCTTATCTAACGGGAGGATGTTTTATATACGCATTTGAATATTTGTATTGTTGGCTATGCACGAGAAGTCGCGGATTGAGACAATTTAATATCTCAATTTGAGGTGTGAGATAAGGACAATGGATGGAAGCATCTCTGTGGAGATAACATATTAAGAGATGAGTTGTCGAGGCCTGAGCTCACAAGAAGAACTCGATATTGCACCTACATACTGTGTAGCCACGAGATGAAATCCTATATAGTTTGATTGTTATGGAGATCCTTATGGGAGTGTTCTAACGTGATGTGTGTGCAAGTTTGAGGGATTGTCTTGAGAGGGGGAGAAGTTATCTGTAAGCATCGGGTAGCTTTGGTGGAGGTTCAAAACGGGGGTGGACGTGAAGTCACTGACAAAGATATTCACCACAATCAGATGATCACTAACTTAAAGGAGGTGTTAACTAGTTTGTAAGTGTAATGTGAAGGATGTAATGTTCTAGATACCCTTCATTGCCTACGATTGTAGAAAAGAGGGTGTATTTGGAGTTGGAGTGGACTATAAGTCTTAAGAGGGGTCATGGACCTCGAGTCGATCCGAAGTGATGAAAATTATCATTTTGTTAGATAAAGGGATTTTAACTAGAGATGGAAGCATCCCTAATATATAACATCAAGAGATGTATTATAAGGCTTAGGTTCATGAGTACAACTCGGTATTGCGCCTATATATCCACGAGGTCTTCGGAACAAATCCAACCTAGTTCGAATTAAGGGGACATATTTATAGGTGGAGGCAACGGGATACCAGGTATACAATATATATAATTATAGTATTTATGGAGCCTAGTCCTTATATATCTTTTCCGTTATGAGTTGGAGTGCATATTAATATGTTAAAAATATATAATTAAAGACAAATGTTTGATAAGTATTCTAGAAAACACATTCGTGGGTGTTGCAGTTGAGATGAGAATGTTTGCTCAGAGAAGTGGTGAAGAGTATTAAGATTTTAGACTTTAGTTCGAGCAAAATTTCAGAATGACTTGACTTGGTGCACGAACACTTTCTCGGGAATAAATTGGAAAGTATGTTTTCATGTTATACTTGATCATACCAGTTAATTATCATTTCTTTAACATATGATTACATTTATCTATCTCGATTGACGAAGATGATGGGTAAAAACTAGGATTTAAAATAAAAACATCGTAAAGTTCATACATGATCCCCTAACAGGGGTTGGGTCTAGATTGTCTAGACAAAAATGGACAATTCTATATCACATTTTTTATTTATGATATTGACCCGAATGTTTTTCAAAGTTTCTTTACCATTATAGCGTGAGCCGAAATGGCTCCAATTAGTTGGGCTAAGATTCGTTTGGAAGAGTCGATTTTTATAGGGTGCGGGCAAAGTTTTGACTCCATTTAGAAGAAAGCGACTTCTTAAAATGTTAAGACTTTTCTCGGGATTTCTGATAAAACTTAAGATTTAGAGATGCTCGTGGTTGGAGAAAGTAAACCGAATCAATGTTAGGTTTTGGGGTGCTTTTTTAAGTCGGTGGGGACCTCCTTTTATACTTGTCGAATTCAGCCCATTAATTGCACGATCAATGGGGTGATTAACTGCATGATTAATCATAAGAACATGCATAGGGTGGATTAGATTTGGTAGGGAGACACATAGGGCTAGAACAATCTAGTAGGGATAAGTGTCCATTTTGATTAACCATTTGGTTAATGGATTGATTTGGTAATGATTAGTGGAGGATAGTTAATCGTTCGGTTAATGTAATTAATCGTGCGATTAATGACCTTAATTCGAATGTTTTTTGGTTTTTGTCTTAAAATAAAAAAAAATCTATTTGTACCCCCTAAATTTTTAGGGGCCTATTAGAATATGTATTTTGATCACCTTATTTTGGTGATGTTTCATTTCCATCCCTTTCGGGTAATCGGTCTGTCAATGGGTCATAGACTCAAGCCTCGATTATGAATCGGGGTGTCCACAGTATCCAACTCTGAAAAGATAGCATAAAAGACAACTACTATGTGCGAAACAAAGTAAGAATGTGGGCTCATAGACTATGTTACAGAGTGGGAAAATGTTAAGCACACATTCTGCCCTTTAGGTCTCTCATGGGCTACCAAATATTCTCCTTCTCCTAAACTGATGAACATGTATAAAATGTGCATGTGTGTGAAGTTCACAAAGTGGAAATATGCATGAGCGTGAAAGTTTGTGTAGGTGTGTGAGGAGCGAAATCATCATATCCATATCATGAAAAAGATGGTAATGAATCCTTCAAAGGAGTTAATATAACTAGGAATCATGTAAAAATAACTAAACTATGAGTGACGTCCCAAAATCATAACATCACTAGGAATAGTGAATACACATAATAGAGGATTGCTAAAGAAGTAATGAGGGTAAGAGAACTAACTACATGGATAAAACATGCCAAGTATATGGATGAAGTGCTAATATATAAACATGAACAAAATGAGAGAAATAAAGGACTCGAATATCAAAATGACTTCAAGATGCCTACGTATCCAAAAATGGCATCAAAGTCCATGTAGTTCCTAGCAAAAATAAGATGGGGTCTAACTCATAATCCAAATCTAGAGTATTTTACTTGATTTATAAGAAAAGTGTGGAATGTGGTGAAAGTGTGAGAAAAAGCGAGAAAACTCTAAATTGGGAATTATGTTGTAAACCCACTATTTTAGTTTTTCATATATAAAAATAGGCTTCGAGATGTATATATAGTAAAATGTTGGGTATTAGTTCGGAAATGAACAAAACAAACTAAGAATCCGCTAAGAACACTACAGTATATGTAATGGAACTTATTAAGCAAATAGAATGGAAATAGGTTTGGACCTTCAACCTCTTTTAGACTCTATTTTTAGGGTTTGGGAGGGATGGTTTGGAGTATATATGGTGGTGGTGGAGGGGAATGTGGTGAAAATTATATGCTTTAAATTTGAGGAAGGATCCGCACTAAAATCGAGGTTAAGTTCCTTTCAAATGAGTTCAGAATTTCCTTAAATAAGAGAACCCTAATTGGAAAAAAGACCAAGCTTCCCACATAGACATGAATGGTTGCTCGCTAAGGAAGCCTCCACCTTCCAGCAGGCAGGTGAAGTGTCCTACCGATAGGTAGTCATGAATGGTTTTTTAGCTTTAAAATACGAGTAGTAAGTTCAATTTGTGCACAATTAGGATTATTAGAAAAGAGGATTTAGACCTCTATGTAAATGTGTCAGGGGACTCCGAGGTTCGAGAGTTGACTAATGTTAAATGAGTCTCATAAGATGAGTAATTATTCTTCGATTGGAGTTTGAAGAAACATCGAGGGTCCAGGACTTGAAGGGACTTTGTTTGGCCCCTGTGGATAAGTGTAGGGTATTAGAATTAGATGTTTATATGGCCCCTTGATGAAATGGGATTAGTGAAAATCCATCGAAATACACACACCCAAAATGAAGGTTTTTAGTGTTGAGTCCCCATGTGTTATAACTCTGGTGGTGTGTTACTGGCCCTGAGCACCGGAGGAAGAGGATCTTTGTGAAACGATAGTCACGGGAGTGATTATATCTCGACCCATCACCTTTCCCTGAGGTTGGGTTATCGGCCTAAGTTTTTACTCTGTGAATTTCCCCTAGAAGATGTTAGACTCCGTATCCAAGTTAAGTCGCATGCCTCAAGTTCTCTGGTCTGTGCCTGAGTGTGTGTTTGTGTGATAAGGGGTTCGATTGGTTTGTTCAAAGTCACTAACTTATTTTATACAAAAACAAATAAAAGATTTGGGCTAGCCGTTTCGAGCTAACCCCTAGGCATGTTTCAAGTCTGCGACTGTCCAAATATTCTTGTAGTGTAGGTTCAAGAACCGAGTTATGAGTCGAGAAGGTATTAAGCACCCCACTTATTTTGTAAGATTCCTTAACTCTATGCTTATTATTGCTCTTTACATTAGTTTATTACATTTTAGTTATTTTTAAAATTATTTAAAAGACCTAAAGTTAAGAATCCCTTAAATGTAGATAGGTGCTTAGGTTGTAATAAGGTATCATTAAGAGGTGTATGAACTGTAGGTACACAACAGTGCTTGTGTATGATTCCATGGTTATATACTGGGTGGCCGTTAGTACGTATGTAAGTGAATGAGAGAGATTATCTTTGAGATAATTTGATATCTCTTTCCTAGTTGAGAAGAGAAAGAAAGATGTGAAAATAATCTAATACACAAAAGTGTCAAGATTAAATAAATTATCTTTTAACTCTTTGGTAAAAACCTTTTTAAACTTCAATGGTTAAATACACACATACACAAAAATATTTGTACCCATTGGTGTGATGTTCAATGAGATGAGGAGAAGCATAAAACTACACAATAGTTTGTTAATGAGGAACCCAGTGTACTGGAAAACTCTGGGTCTTTTAGTACAAAGATTACACGTACCCCCAAGTCAACTATAACAGTTGTTTGAATACGAATTATAGAACACAGTGTGTATATGAATGAATACATCCAATACATCTAGTACCCCAAGGCTGGTACAAAATAATCCCACAACTATTGAAATTTTACCAAACATAACAAACAATGAAACTATAAGGAACACATAAACAGAGATTCACACTCGAGACCAGAGAATCTGTGAAGATGAACAAAAATTAGTTTTAATATGATTTTGGTTTTAATAAAACAGTTAAAGTTTCAAAACCCCAAAGAATAGATAAAAAGCGTCTTACTTTAGAGTTTTAGATCTCAACAGTTAGAAAAACGAGATCAATAGATTTAACAGTATAAGCAGGATTCACATAAAACTAAGATAAAATATAAATCATGTTCTGTTTTAACTATATAATACATCTAAACAAGAAATGGGTTCACAAAACTAGATCTCGTACAACAGTTAAGTTATACACTGTTTTATAAAAATAGTTTCTAATAAAACAGATCTAGAAGTTAGGATAAAACCCGTTTAAGATGTCAAATAATTGAAGTTTGGTTTAATAAGAAATATACCACTTTAATCACATAATACCTCAAACTTGCATATACCAGTTTATATAACAAAGTTATGTTTTCAAAATATTTTAGTTTTGTTTTAAAACAAGTATTAAAGATTTAGCGTGCAAGACAAAAAACATATATAAATTGGATCATATATATATATATATATATATATATATATATATATATATATATATAGAGAGAGAGAGAGAGAGAGTCAGGCTCCTATACATACCAAACGGTACATACCAGTGGAGCGGATCCATTTTATCAATGATTTTGAGTTGAGTTTTTTTATATGACGTTTAAACATTTCAATAGAACCATATAAAAAAGTTAGGGTTTATAATTTTTGACAAGATAACCTGTTTACGGTAATAACCCGAACATGACACGATTAGCTTGTATAGATATAAGAGTATTCAAAACTTATAATCAAATCAAAATCAACGCAACCCGAAAATGACACGACTAACCCGAATTGCCACCATTAAAAAAAATCAACTCAAAATAACGTTTTTTGCTATTTTAAAAAAAATCGGTCAAATTTTTTCTTGCTTTTAAAGTGCTTTAAAAGCTACAAAAGTTTCACCGATTTTTTTAAAATAGCAGAAATAGTTATTTTTAGTTGATTTTTTTATATGGGCCTATTGAAATGTTTAAACACCATATAAAAAAATTCTGCAAAAAAATAATTTTTTTTACTATTTTAAAAAATTGGTATATATATATATAGAGTCACACTATTCCCACTCCTCTACATCATTCTCCCACTCCACCTTTATATTAAATGACTATATTACCCTTAAAATTCACACTCTTTTTACTCATCCAAAATCAATTCATCACTTCCTTTAGTGTAAGATAAAAAGTGAGAAAAATTC
Organism: Sambucus nigra; assembly: GCA_949130495.1. NCBI lineage: Eukaryota > Viridiplantae > Streptophyta > Magnoliopsida > Dipsacales > Adoxaceae > Sambucus > Sambucus nigra. The sequence goes on along the minus strand of OX422219.1, from coordinate 15,260,345 downwards.
ATATATATGTATAAACAACAGCGTATTTATTTATTAAAAAAAGTTTTATATAAATTAAAACTTGTTTTGATTATAAAAATATATTTATTATAGAAAAATATATTTTTTTAAAATTTGTTTAAAAACTGTTTTTAACTTTTTAAAACTGTTAAAAAAAACATTTCAACTCTTTTTTTAAAAAACATTTTAAAAAAATAATATCAATCATTGATATAGGATAACAAACATTTAGTTTGCACTTTTAGTCTCTATTTTCACATTATCAATTGGCGTGACTGCTATAATTTGTTGACGTTTTATTAACGTGGGACCATGCCAGCGGATTTATTAAAAAATAGAGACTAAAATTATAAATGTAATGTTTGTTGTCCAATTTTCATAATACATATTATAATATGCCCTAAATTTAAAAAGTCCATTTTCTAAAAACTTCTTATTAAGACTAAAACAACGTTCTATATAATATAAAAAACTATTTTTTACAAAAGTAAACTGTTTTAACTGTTATTTTTTTATAAAAATAATTGTACATTTAATTTAAAACTATTTTAGAAAAAATAACACTATTTTCAATAAATACAAATAAGACACTAAAAAACAATTAAAACAGTTTTTTTACAAAAGAGTCGTGTTAAAAAATTATTTTCGTTAAAAAATAAACAAAAACATTTCAATTATTTTTTTAATTCAACTGTAGCTTTTAAAAACTGATTATAAAAGTTAATAACACTTTTTTTTATAAATACAAATAAAATAGTAGAAAAATCGTTAAAACAATTTATTTTTGTAAAAAATAGATTATGTGTTATCTAGACCATTGTTTGAGTTTTTATAAAAATAATTAAAAACAACAATGGAATTTAAAAAAAACAGTTGGAATGTTTTTTTTATTTTTTAACGAAAACATTTTCTTAACATGACTTTTTGCAAAAAAAAAATATTAACTGTTTTTCTAGTGTTTTAATTATATTTATAGAAAACAGTGTTAAGTTTTTTTTATAATACAATTTTAAATAAAATGTACAGTTTTTATATATAAAAGACAAGTTTTTAATGGTTAAAATAGTTTATTTTTGTAAACAAGTAGTTTTTTATAGTATATAAATCATTGTTTTAGTTTTATAAACAATTTTTAAAAACAACCATTAAAACTTTAAAAAAAAATTAACATGTTTTTTAAAGAGTTTTTTATACAATTTTTTTTTAAAACAATTTGCTATAATAAATATTTTTTTTTATTATCAAAGCAGTTTTTAATTTTTATAAAAAAAATTAATAAACTGTTATTATAGGTTTTTCTCCCTTTTGTCTTAAATTAATTAAAGTGAGATGAATTTTGAATGCGTGAAAAGAGTTTGTGGATTTTATGGGTAATATAGTCATTTAATATAAAGGGGGAGTGGGGGAATGTAATATAGGAGTGGGAATAGTGGGAGTCATATATATATATATATATATATATATATATATATATATATATATATATAGAGAGAGAGAGAGAGAGAGAGAGAGAGAGAGAGAGAGAGAGAGAGAGGATCAAGTGAGGTCCCTCAGTTTGAGGACCCTGAATGAGGTCCATTTTTTTAAAATAGTAAAAAAAATATTTTGGAGATGATTTTTTTCTATGGTTTTTAAACATTTCAGTAGGACCATAAAGAAATTATCAACTCAAAATGATTTTTTTTACTATTTTAAAAAAATTGATCAAACTTTGTCAGTTTTTAACAGCTCAAAAACTGACACAGTTTGACCTATTTTTTTAAAATAGCAAAAAAATTCATTTTGAGCTGATAATTTTTTTATGGTCCTACTGAAATGTTTAAAAATCACATAAAAAATCAGTGAAAAAATATATTTTTTACTATTTTAAAAAGAATAATGATATGAGTACAAAAATGTCCCCGAAATTCTCCCCAAATCTAATGTGGAATCCACGTCATATACTCACCCACTTATTAAGTATTGCCACGTGGGATGGGTCCTATCAGGACACCCAAATTTGTTAATTTTGGGAGAGATTTGGGGGACTTTCTTTGTACTCATAGTATTACTCTTTTAAAAAAATGGGATCCTCAAACTGGGACCTCACTTTATATATATATTTTGAATCAGTTCACATTTTAAGAGTGCGGACTAGATATGTGACACCTGACAGTGAGCCTAGAAATTATTACCTAAATTATAGGCTCTCTCTCTCTCTCTCTCTCTTCTCGGCTCACCGTCACAGTCTTAAAATATGAATCGATTTGCACAAGAACAGTAGTGTATATATATAAGACTTTATATGAACGAGGAACTCGTGATAATACTTCAAGAAGTTAGAAGGCCAAACCGTCCACAAAAAAACCCATGCACCAACAACCTTGCAATGGTCACGAGAAAGCCTCAAGAAGCTTTCAAAAGTCATCAACACATATTTCCTTGAAAGAAGTTCCAAACTTAAAACCCAGAAATCTCAAGGGTGTTTAAATGGACAGAAACCATACATACTTTCAAAAATCTCAAACTCTCAAAATAGATATCTTCTCAAACTTTGATACCCTAAAACAAGATCTAAAACACACAAGATCCCATATGAGTTTTTAGGATCCAAAAGAATTTAAAGCAGCAGAGTTTAAGCTTAATAAAAAATCACTCTCAAATAACGTAGAACACGGGTTTAGAGAGAGAGAGAGAGACGAGAGTACAACTTTTTTTAAAAATAAGATTTTCTTAAAAAAAATGGATCAAATAACAAAAAGTCCCTCAAACATTTTATAATACACATTTAGTCCAAGCGTTTTATTTTGTATCAAAAAATTCCTTATTTTCTTATCTTTAAAGGTTCGCGTCAGCGGCATGTTAAATAACTTTTTGGTGCAAAATAAAAAGACTTAGACTAAACGTGTATTAAAAAAGTTCGAGGGATTATTTGGAACATTCCCCGAAAAAAAAGTTATATAAATAAAAATTAGAAAAAATTAATTAAAACAGTTAAAAAATTGTTGAAACCTTATTTTATTTTCAAAAAACATTTTTAAAATTTTTAAAACAGTTTCTTATGAAAAAAAACAGTATTTTTTTTATTAAAAATAAAAAAAATATTTTTTGTAAAGTTGGCGTGGACCCACATCATCATCGGGATTCGTTAGTACCGCTCGCACAGATCCACATCATCGTCGTGATTGGCTAGTACTGTTGGCGCAAAGCCACATTATCATCGGAATTGGTTAGTGTTGTTGGCGCGCAGCCACATCATCATCAGGATTTGTTAGCGTCGTTGGCGGGGACCCATGTCATTTAAACTACTTTTTTTTAAATGACTTTTATTGAAAATAAAAAATAATGCATTCTTTTTTTTTTGTTTTTTAAAATCGTTATAAAAAGTTAAAAATAATTATACAAAAAACAATTTAAAAAAATATAGTTTTTATTATAAATATAAATTTTTAGTTTTTATTAAAAAGAAATTGGACAAATGGTTATGTGCCAACTCATTGTGAGTCACAAAGAGAGAGTCGACCTAGATTTATCTAATAACATAATATAATTTTGGTGTCTTTTTAGAGAGAATTAACACCTGTCCACTCACATAAGGTTGCCATGTGGCATATCTAATAAATGATAACCCATTAAAATAGAGGCTTTAAAAAATAGTCCCTACGTGGCTTTTTCAATTTCAAAGATTCATGTACGGACTCCTCGGTTTCTACCTCTCTTTATATCTCCTTGAATTCATCCTTCCGCTCCAATTCATGTTCACGATCCTTCTTCTATTTTTCATGATGTTTAATAAGAATTTTGATTTTGAATCAACGAATGCGTAGGATGAAGAACTGAAGGTGTACAGGTATACCCATTTAACTTGTCTCTTTGTGTTATCTAAAAGTATAAAAATTAACCTCTGACTACAAATGGAGAACTACTCTCGGATATTTTCTCTGTCTACATTTCTCATTTCTTTACTCTACTGATTTATTTAATTAGCTAATTAAAAATATAAATTAATTCTTCTTCTTCTATTTTTCTATTATGATGATGGACAGGTTGTTTGAAGATTTTTTTTTGTTCTGATGAATTATGGATAACATCTCAGTTTGAAAAAAAATTGACTCCTAAGGATCTTCAGTTTTTGCCCCATAAGGTGAATTACCATTATTTATTTTATCAAATTAACACCACACACTAACAACTTATGGAGGAGGGAACAATATCGGCATCTCCGATCAGTACCTCTAACATCGGCATTTTCGGTCAGTACTTCCATCTCCGGCATAGATCAAAGCTGAGTTTTGTTCTTTTCACGATCTAAGTTTTCCATCTCCGGCCAACACTTCCATCACCATTGTTTTTTTTTGTTCTTTTCACGATCTGAGTTTTGTTTAAAACATCCGATCTGAAATTATGTGTTTTAAAATACCTGATCTAAATTTTTGTGTTTTATTTTCAATTTTTTTGTAGTTGGATGTCATTTTTTGGGTGGAAAACATCTTTTTTGTTGTTGAAAATCATTTTAATTGGTGAAAAGCCCTTTTTTCTGGAAAAATATTTTTTTTACTGAAATCAGTTTTATTTTTTCATTTTTTGCTGGAAATAATTTTTTTTAGTTGGATATCATTTTTTGTGTGAAAAATAAATTTCTTTTGTTGAAAATTATTTTAATTGGTGAAAAACGTTTTTTTTCTGGAAATATATATTTTTTAACTGAAATAAGTTTATTTTTTACTTTTTTGCTCGAAATAGTTTTATTTGAAGTTGGATATCCTTTTTTGGGTGGAAAATAAATTTCTTTTGTTGAAAATCATTTTAATAGGTGAAAAACGTTTTTTTTTGGGATATATATATATATATATATATATATTAACTGAAATTAGTTTTAATTTTTACTTTTTAAATTTTTTTTTGTAGTTTGATATCATTTTTTGGGTGGAAAATAATTTTTTTTTGCTGAAAATCATTTTAATTTTTGAAAAACGTTTTTTTTCTTGAAATATATTTATTTTTACTTAAATGAGTTTTTTTTTTTACTTTTTTGCTGGAAATAATTTTTTTTGGTTGGATATTATTTTTTGGATGGAAAATAAATTTCTTTTGTTGAAAAACATTTTTTCTCTGGAAATATATTTTTTTTCCTGAAATCAATTTTATTTTTTACTTTTTTGCTTAAATAATTGTTTTTAGTTGGATATCATTTTTTGGGTGGAAAATAATTTCTTTTGTTGAAAATCATTTTAATTGGTGATAAACATTTTTTTTCTTTTGCAAATATATATTTTTTGAACTGAAATTAGTTTGGTTCGGCTGTTGCGGGTTTGGATTGTATGGGTCTACTACGTTTAAGGTACCTGGAAGTACTGGCTAGGGTTTTTTTGCCGTTGGTTTGGTTGTTTGACCGGAGGGGTGATCTAGGTGATGTGGCCGGAGGTTATGGTTTATTTTCCTATTTCTTTTGGCTGGAAATTATTTTTTTCTTAGGAATATATTTTTTTCTTGGGTAGATTTTTTTTCTTTTATTGAAAATCATTTTTTTTGTAGAAAACTTTTTTATCTCTACAAATAATATTTTCAACCGAAATTAGTTTTGTTTTTTATTTTTATGTTGAAATTTATTTTGGGTGGAAAATTTTTTGTTATGCTGAAAATCATTTTTAAACAGTTTTATTTTAAAAAAAGTTTTCTAATCATTTTTAAAATGTTTATAAAAAACTAATTTAAAAAAGTTACAGAAACATTAATTTAAAAAATTATTTTTTAACATATTTTATAAATAATTATTGTTTTTAATGGATTGTCAAATGGATATTTGTGTATTGGTTTGCCAAAAGTGCAATTCCGTCTTTTAAAACAAGGGTATTATTGGTATTTGAGTGTAGATAGTGAGGTGTTAGACAACTATTAGGTTAAACTGTTAAAATAATACTCATGCAATTATAATGAAAATTAACGTAACCCAAGTCTCAATTATTATAAACAAACGTACTTCAGACGGTAAATGATCCAAAATTTTATTACAATGTTATTCTATAAATTTTAAAAATGTTGCATTAAGAAACTATTACTTATACTTCTCATTTCACTCGCAGGTCTACACTGTCACACTTGGAGTTTAATCACCTTACATACGAATTTTAGTCTACCATGCATATTTAACTATTTCGACGGATAAATTTTTTGTAATGTTTTTGTTGAAATATCACTATTAACGACAAAACATTTATCATAATTTTGAGAAAAACACGGAACAACGTGTTTCAACTTTGTGTCAATTTCATGTCATTTCATATCATCTTTGTCTATTGTTTTCGAAATTACCACCCTTAATATAGCATAACTTGAATTATTTTTGTAGACAATTCTAATATACCTATTACAAAAAATAATTATAAAACACCCGTGCATCGCGGGGCTAAAATCTAGTTCTTTTTAAAACGACCCAAGGTCCTCTATTTATAAAGGTAGATGAGGTTCCCCGATAAAACTGTAAAGTCCAAACAAAAAGGGGCATTTTTGTAAATGACCATAGGTTTCAAAGGGTATGACTGGTATCATATAAAAAGAGATTTGGTAAAAAGCCTAGGCACTGTGGAGGCTTAAACAATTAAAACAGCCTAAGGAAACAACCACTGCCACAACACGTCTGCAGACACATGCGCGATACATTCCCGTGAGAAACACAGCGTCATCGCTGACCAAAACCATTTCACTTGGATCGAGCCAAAAACGACCCACAAAATTAAACGCTATGCCGTTTTGATATATGCTGATGTGTAATTTAAGAAACATTAAAAATGTTTAAAATGTTATTTTTTAAAGTGTTTTAAATCAACAAATTTAAAATCTAGAAAATCATAAGCACTATAAAAATTAATTTAAAAATCTAGAAAATTATCAAACCATAAAAATGTAAAATATAAAAAATATTTAGATATAAATACATATAAAATGTATAAATACAAAAAATAATGAATATTTAAGCAAAAATTTAAATTAGGGTTTTAAAAATAAGAAATTGAGTTTAAATAACTTTTAAAATTATTTTTAGGAATGTGTTTAGTGAGAGAAAAGGGCCTGAGTGTAATTGGGACGTTTGTTACAAAATTGAGCCGAATAAAAAAATCTTTTAGGATTTAAAGGCGATATTTTCAAGGTGGGATATTGGTGCATCTCTGTTTATGATTAAAGTATATGTGTTTGCATGTTTGTATGCATTTAAGCATTTGTATGCATAAATATGTTTGGAAAGTATTGCCTTGAGATTGTTTGATATCTCATTTGAGTTACTTAGATGTACTAGATTAAAGTTGAGAGACATGTGCATCGCGATTGGATAATTGTTAAGTATTCGTTTGATAGATTGAGCATACTAAATATTATTTCGCCTTGAGATAGTGTGATATCTCATTTTGGTTATGTATATATAAGGTATTAGAGTTAAGAGATGGGTGCATCTCGATAGAAACAACATATCGAGAGACATATTCAGGAGGATTGAGCTCACGAGAAGGACTTGTTATTATGCTTACATATTAGTGTGTACATGAAATCAAAGCCTACATAGTTCGATTGTTCATGTGCTCTAACATGTTGTGTGTGAAAGTGTGAGGACTTGGCTTGGGAGGGAAAATGTTGGTGTATGGAATATCATAATGGGAATGGACCCAAAGATGTCTCACATTGGCACATAACCTTATAATAGCCTAGCTTATTCTAGTTGGAAGGTATTGACCATCAGACTAGTTTGTAGGTGCATGGCTAAGGATGTAATGTTTTAGAAATCTTTCCCTATGGGGATAGAGGTAGAAGTCGGGGGTGTTTGGACTACAAATGGATGCATTATGAGAAATAATATGCTGATGGGCATATTACGAGGCTTGGGCTTCACGAATTTAGTTCAGTATAGCGCCTACGTACCCAACGAGATTTAGGATCAAAGTCGATGTAGTTCCAACAAACGGGGTATATTTATAATTATAGGCGACGATATACCAAGTATACAATATACAACATTACGGTATTTATAGACCCTAGTCCTTAATTTAACATCTCAGTTGTGTTAGATTGAAACATTTATATGTTAAAATAATGTTTAATCAGAGGCCGACATTTGATGAGAATTTGGATATGAAAACACATATTCGAGTGTCACCACGTGGATGGGCTTTATTCGTTTGGATATGTGATGGAAGTATTCATTTTTTTTACTTTGGCTCAATGCAAAGTTTAGGAGTGACTCGGCTCACGGACACTTTCCAAAAATAAATAATGACTATTAACAAGGAATTTTATCCATCGCAAAATATCTTCTGCAATGAAATAAATGTTGCTGAAACCTATCGTAATAAAGGTGATTATTATTTGCAATCAAAAGTGTATTTTTTTGCAACGAAAAAGAGTGTTACAAAAGACTTTTAGCAACGGAAAATTAACATTTGGTAACGAATTTTAATTCTCTCAAAATATCTTTTGTGAGGATTTATTAGTATCTTTTGCAATGAAATATTCATTGCAAAAGATTTTTAGTCGAAGTATGAGAATTTTTTTGCAACGAAAAATATTTGTTTTTCCAAGAAAAAATTTCGTTGCAACATATCTTCAACGACGATGACAAAATTTTCTTGCCAAAGATCTATAGCATGATAGCTAGTGCGAGAAACGTTACAAGGAAAAAATATCGTTGCAAAAGGTTTTTTGCAATGAAAATATACATTTTTCAACGATTTTTTTTCCTTGCTAAAAAACATAATTCTTGTAGTGGATTATGAAAAGTATGTTTTCATGTTTTGTAATTATCGTTATGGCACTTGTTAGCATTATTTTAACATATGAGTATGTTAAGTCAATTAACATCGGTGTTAGGTTAAAAATCGGGATTTAAAGTGTAAATATTGTAAATTGTATACCCGCACCCCTAAACGGGAGTCAGGATAAATGAAATACACATATATGTATAATTTATTGCAATCTATAGGGGTATTTCCCTAAAATTTTGGCAGATATTCTTTACCAGCATGGCGAAACCTCACTTTTTGTTGGGAGAGTTCCCCTTTTCTGGGTGTTTTTCAGTCGAGTAGAGATTCGTCTAGAAGTCTTGACTTTTGCATTTTTTTCTAGTCTAGCAGAGCTTCGACTAGGAGTGTTTGGTTCTTTGGAATATATGCAGAGGTTTGACTCTATTTAAGATTCGAAAGCGACTTTACGGATGTGCGAGATTTCTTTTTAGGGGAAATAAACTTTTTTGAAGTATGATCTTCCTCGAGACTTTTAGAATGAGATAGAGTATCTAGGGTGCGCTTAAAGGAGAATAAAGTTAGAAACCAAGGTGCTCTTGGTGATTTTCAAAATGCTTTAAATTAGAGGTTGAGGACTCTATTTATAGTGAACTGGGTGGTCCTTCTTCCGTTCGGCAGAACGAAAACAACCGTTATTTTTAGATAAGGCTGCTACGTGGGCGAACGAGATAACACGCTCTCGGTCAAAGAGGCTCTGGGCCTTTTTCTGATCGACTAAATATCTTGGAGATAGGTTTGGGAATTTTATAATTACTTTTCTTTTCAATTTCAACCGTAATAGCTTTTGTAGAATCATTTTTTGCTCTTTTTTGGAGTTTTGAGGTGGTTTTCCCTCTGATACTTTGGTAGGGTTGGGTTTAGGGTCCAGGTCTGGGGCGAGGCCGGGTTTAGGGTACCTATGGGTGTTTTTACCCTCGATAACTTGGGAAAGGATGGTTTTAGTGTATTTTACCAGATGTGACATAATGATCTAGACCCCGATTGCAGATTAGGGTATCCACAGAGGCAACTGACTAAGAATGTGTGCGTACGGACACTATTCATCAAAATTTATTATCCAATTGATCCTTAATGGTGCGAGGGGTTAGGTTATTCGTCAAAGAGGATGTATGAATGATCGAGGCCCAAAATTTCACTATTGAGGGTGCATGGAGCCCTATGGTTAGAGAGAACCTAGAGGTATGGCATAGGACTGATGGGGGCTCGACATTGTGTCAAGGTTGGGAATATTATTTTAGGATTGCCTCATGATTGATTAACCTTCTTGAGCAATGAGGACCTAATATAGGTTGTTGAAGTGTGAAAGTGTGGTAATTAAAATAATGAGAGGGAGAAATCTCCCAGGGGTTTCGGGTTACTTCATGATTTTTTATCCTTCCTTGTTAGCGAGAAACGAGGTTAAGGAGATTAAGTGTGAACGTATGGTGATTTAACACATTGAGGGTGAGAAAACTTTGATGGGGTGAAGGGTATCTTAATTTTTAGCTTCTATTTTAGAAAAGATTAAAAATATCCCCATCCCTTCAATTTTAGGTCGTTAGGGGGACCATATGTAGTAATGAATAGTTTGGGTAGCATCTATTGGGGTGTAGGATCACTTCACGACAGGTTAACCTTCTTGTTGAATAAAGGTAGCTTAATGTGACTGTGCAGTGACTCAAAACATGAGGTTGGATAAATCTCCAGCTAGTATCGGGTACCTTGATTTTTTAATTTGGTTTTAAAAAAGACTCAAAATATTCCCATCCCTTATATTTTAGGTCATTAGGGGGACAGATATGGAAACACAGGCTATTGGGGTGTAGATATGGGGAGGGAGAAAGCTCCGATATTAAAAATATTCCCATCCCTTTTATTTTAGGATTCTAGGGGGACCAAATTGTTTTTGAGCATATGGATCCTTATTTTAGGTCACTTAGGGGACCAATATGGATTGGAGCAAACGAATCCCTATTTTAGGTCACGTAGGGGACCGAGTTGATTTTGACGTGCATGGCTTACTATTTAAGGCACATAGGAGGCAAGTGGTTTTGAAGCGCATGGCTTCCTATTTAAGGAACATCGAGGACTGAATTGTTTTAGAGCATATGGCTCCCTATTTTAGGTCCCATCGGGGACCAAATTGGTTTAGAGCACAGGGATCCTATGTTAGGACACTTTGGTAATCAAGTTATTTGAAGCGTGGGGCTTACTATTTTAAGCCGTGTATGGGACCGAGTTTCTTTTGATATAATAGCTACAATGTTACTCTTATTTATAGGGTAAATAATGCCAAATATGCATATGAATAGAGTGAGCCTAGGCTATTTTTTATTAGAATGGTGATGACACATATATATATAATAACTGAACAAGGATACTCTCTTTCTCTCTCTCTCTCTCTCTCTTTATATATATATATATATATATATGGAAACAAAACGCCCCTTCTTTTTGAAACTTTGCTTTTGGAAGGGAGATGACTTTTATCCTCTCGATGGCGAGATGCTTTATTTGAATGAATGATGGAGTGGGAGGGAGGATGATCCTTTTCCTTTTCTTTGTGATGAGGCAAGATCCTTATAATGTAATCATTCTTTTATAAAAAATAGGGTGTTTTTTGGAGGGGCTTTTTAGCGAGTCTCATTTATTTATATTGATGTTTTTAGAGAGAAAGATTCCACTTATTTGATTTTGGAGGGGCAAGAGCCCTTTTTTATGTATCTTTAGAATTGGAGTGTTGTCCTTGTGACTAAAAATAGGGTGTTGACCTTTTGTGAGGAGCCTTCAATGAGTCTGTCTGTTGTGATGATCTGCCTCGAGATGTGAGGTCCTCGAGAGAGGTGTTTGGTATTTCTTTTTGGGGGAGAAGTGTATAAGGGTAGCATGTTTCCCTTTTTGTTTATTTTTATATTTTTTGTAGTATTAGACTTTGTGTATATTTTGAATAAAGATGAGTATACATAGCCCTTAAATGCCTTAGAGAACTATTCAATTACTTGACACTTAGCCTTTTTTATCGTGTCATATCTTTAGGAGTAAGGGAACAATGACCATAAATAGGGTTTTCCTGTAACATAGTATTTTTATGTTTATTTAGAGCGGTTCTGAAGTTATATCTTGGGTTGCCTACATATCTCCAATTCAAAGGTAACGATGCTCCCGTAATTTCGAGCGTCTGCAATAATAATATAGATAAGAATCAAGTTTCCTTAGTTCTTTCTAAAAACGAATAAAATTGGGGGCTACTTATTGAAAAGAGTCGCTACAGTGGAATAAATGCGACTTCTCAAATAAGTCAATTTTAATTGTGTGTCAACCAAAGCAGTTTTAATGAAAACCTAAGTTTTAATGAAAACCCAAGTTTGAATTCAGTCCTAAAAATATGCATCTAAGTGATATGGAATCATAACATAATAAGCATGCAAAGGAAACCAAATTTCAGGAAAAATCCCCGAAGAGCAAAACCTTGTTATTTCCACTATAATTTGTAAAAGAACGGTTTACAATCGTATTAAAATGAAAATACAAGTGACATACGAATACCCGTAGGTGTCGGCCGATGTCGTCAGCAATGGAACAATCTCAGAAGCTCCATAAGAGTCGCAGTCCTATCTTCAGCCCACGAATACCGTAGCACTTCCCTAATGACCTCAGTCCGGTGTAGATTTATCCTCTCTACAAAGAGTTGAACAATAGCAAAGATCTATTCTTAGGTTCCAAAACAATTCAATAAAGATTGGGATGTTTTGTGAATTGAAAAACAAGAGATTTAACTCTCAAAAAGGTTGGAGAATAAGGTAAAATACTCAAAATCGTATTCTATTTAAAACCAGTGTTTCTCCACACGAAATCCAGTAGTCTGACGCCCTTTAAATACTAAAAAACAAGGTGGAGAAACACTGGTTTTAAATAGAATACGATTTTGAGTATTTTAACAAGGTGGTGACGTGTCAGAAAAAAACTCTTCTCGTTCGAACGACATACGATGTCATTTGAACGAGATCTTATCTCGTCCGAAACAGATCCTATCTCGTTTGAACGACCTATCAAGCGAGGCCATGATTGTCGATAATTTTGATACGAACGCGGGGCTGTCAGTTTCGTATTTTTTGATTTTTTATGAATCAGTTATGATATTTCTACGAAAAGGTGTCCGAGAACAAAATCTTTAGATAGTATGAATTCAAAAAACATTTAATAAAAACTTTTAAAGCTCCGCTCCAACACTTAGAAAATGTTTTATGAGAAATAATCCCAATACTCTAAGTGCATTATTAAGGTAGTCTAAAACGTAACCTTACCAAAGTTAACCATGCGGAGATTGTTTGTTGAAGAACCTTGATTATTCAGATCCGTCTTGATGTGAATGTGATCTTGATCTTCTTCGATGGTGTAGTGGTATACGACATATAAATTGATAACGGAAAAAAATATCCTTACAAATCTCCCCCTATGTCTATGCCGGTACAAAATAAAAATATCCGAATTATCAATCAAAATATGACCTATAGAAATTTACCCTTCCATGCACCCAAAACTGAAAAAGTAAATGACAAGTCTTCAAATTTTCAATATTAAACAAACTTCAAACCTCAAAGATTTCCTCATCAGGGTGTGCAATCCACTAATTTCCAACTTTGTACCTACACACATAAGACAAAGAAAATACCTTCGTGACATATCGAGTTTGAAATTAAATAAACATAAAGTCAAACCAAAACATATATAAAATCTCAATTCTCCCCCGTAATTCAAAAACTCCCCCCATTAAGTCATAATTCGTTCTCCCCCTTTTTATTTGTCCGAAATAGACAAGGAAAGAATTAACACAATAAAGCAAATTGGGGTGTCACAGGAAACAAAGCAAACAAACTATTTTTGAATTTTTCAATATTTTCATACAAAAATGTAAAAATAATTTTACAATAATCACACACGATGAATTTTTTTGAGATAACCGAATCGGGGATATAGAATGAATGTGTGTGAACAAATTCAATAGGTAATAAAACTCAATCAAGCATATGTGCACGATGCATATGTGTACTCCTATCGATTGAACAAAAAAAACATCCTGAGGTGCAAAGTTGTTGAATTTATATGATATCAACTAAATCAAATCAACAAATCAAAGCCTAAGTGATTTTTACACCAATAACGTCCAAAACTAATTAGTGCCATTTTGAGAACTTTTTAAAGGACGTGCAAACCCATTATTTACTTTCCAACCAAACTCCTTCATATAAAATAATTCCATTGATTATATCTAACGAGGTACTAAATTCTCAACTTAGAGAAAATTTATTGGCCCAAATTTTGGCATATTTCATCTTTTTATTGCCTTAATTTTTGTGCGGGCTCTTTTCAAACGGTGGCTTTCACGACGTGACAGTTATTCACTTGCATCCCTTTCCCGTGTCACTCATCATTTTTTCAAATTTAAATAAATTCCTCGCGGGCAATGGTTTTTACATGCACTACTTTTATTATTCTCGTATTATTGCACTTGGTTCATTTTAAGGACATGATTGAGATGAAAATACTCGACCAACATGTTATAGACAAGTACAATAATCAAACAAATTCGTGCACGTGGGCAATAAAGGACACAATGAGTCAAACATGTAGGAAGTATCAACTTAAAAATATCTCAATGACTCCAAACATTGTAAAGTACATGGATGACATGATATATTGTCTCAAAACACTATTGAATTGTCACATGAATTAAATGGAATGAAATTGTGACTTGGTCATCCTAAATGTACATTCATATATGGTGTAAAACAAAATACAAAAATCGTTTTGTCTTTTTCGAAAAAAATTCAAAACCGAAAATCTTTTTAGCTTTTCAAAATATATGATAAATGAAAACCATAAATACAAACATGGTACATACTAGCAATAGGCATAATATCAGCATATAAGCAAACAAAAATCACACAAATAATCATCAATCAAAGCAGGTGTGATTAAACGAGCAATGCAGTATGAGAAATTAAGCATGACAATTAAGAATAACTGCATATAAACTGTTCCAACAGCAACCAGCAGCACCAAAAACCGAAGCAGACGGACACAAGGTACTATAAACAGAAAAAGGAAGAAAACCAGATATGTCGTTCGAATGAAGATTAATGTCATTCGAACGAGAATGCTTGTCGTTTAAACGATAGCTTCTCGCGACATTTAATCTCGCTTAAACGAGAAAATAGTAACTTTCACAATTTCGCTCAGAAAGATAAACAGTGTTGCCCAACTCAAAAATTTCCCTAAAACAGTACCAGGAAGGGCCTAACAGATACAAAACAGAGTCAAAACAGTAGTGAAATAGCAAACTCAATAACTAAGTCAATGTGCATTACTACAAAATGAGTCATAACACTAGCAAAAGTATATCAATACACACAACTAGTGTATGACAAAAAAACAATGGGATCAACCAAAGCTCCTAACATGGGGTGAACCACGTGCAAGTAAACGAGAGTCCTAAATAATTAGATCATAAGCCTCTAAATCCGATTTCCTAACCCAAATCGATGTGTAACGAGGAGATGGGGTTTTAGGAATCGGCGTGACTCTCTTTTTAAACTTCCTAGGTCCATTCAAAAGTTTATAACGGAAACGCCTAAGATGGCCTTGCCTACCGCAATGTGTGCAAGTGTAAATCGGACGGTGAGTGTTACCTAAAGATGGCCTTCTCCTCAAATTCCTAGGCGGTGCTTTCCTCAAATTCTTAGGTGGCGCTCTCTGAATTTGCCTAGGTGGCTCTCTCCTAATGATCATAGGAGGTTCTCTCACAATGTTCCTAGGGGTTTATTTCCTAACAAACTTAGGTGCCTCTTTCTTAACAATCCTAGGAGGCTCTCTTACACGTGTGGGAATGGGTGCAAAATATTTTTCAAAACCAATCCCACCCCTATCCTTTTTAATTTGGACAGTCCCTAAAATCTTATCTAACTTTTTGAATCGAGACTCCAAATCAAATTTCACCTTACTCGAATCTCTCAAACTTTTCTCAAGTTCACTTATCCTAGATTCAAGTAAGTGCCTAAAATCCTCAAACTCAAGAAGATCCTTTTTTATAGCTTCCATCACGCCTCGAAGATCATCTCTCTCACTCTCGACATATCCCAGCTTCTCTCTCAAAATTTTCTCTCGTGCCCTAAGTTCTTTAACTAAAATATTATTATCATTTTTAAAGGCACGCTCTTGCAAAAGGGGTTTCAATTTCAAATTTTCTTTCTTTATTTCAAAGATTCAGCATAAATTTTATTAAAAGCAGTTTGCAAGTCATGCTCATCCTCACTTGTGTCTTCCTCACTCACCTCACTTTATCACTGGTCACACGGGTGGGAAACTCCCGTCTAGAAGCAAAAAAAATTATTTTTCCGAATCACTGTCACTAAGTGTAGAAACACGAGATGTCGATTTATTCAATTTCATCCTCAAATTTTTGGGACACTCATCTATCGTGTGACCTACACCCTCACAATCCGAACACCTCTCAGAATTAATTTCAACGGAAGATTTAAAACAGGAGTTCGTGTGAATTTTCTAATTGGACTTTTCAAAAAGTTGACATCGAAAATCATAAAAACCTCCAAAATCCATTTTTAAGAAAAACACAATAACTTAGTGTAACAGTCTTTGACACAAAAGTGCGTGCAAAAATCAGGATCATACGATAAATTAGCATAACCCGCTCTGATCCCAATTTGAAAACGTGAGTAGTCAAATTGTGCGAGGGGAAAACTTTAAAATACAGAATCACTCGATAACTTAGAGCAACCTGCTCTGATACCAATTTGAAAAGAGTCGCTACAGCGGAATAAATGTGACTTCTCAAATAAATAAATTTTAATTGTGTCTCAACCAATGCAATATTAATGTCAACTCAAGATTGGGTTCCAAAACATTTCACTAAAGATTGGGATGTTTTGTGAATTGAAAAACAAAATATTGAACTCTCAAAAAGGTTGGAGAAGAATTAAAACACTCAAAATCGTATTCTGTTTAAAACCAATGTTTCTCCACATGAAATCCAGTAGTCTAACACCCTTTAAATACTAAAAAACAAGGCGATGATGTGTCAGAAAAAAACTTTTCTCATTCGAACGACATACAATGTCGTTATCTCGTTCGAACGTGATCCTTATCTTGTTCTAATGAGATCCCATCTCATTTGAATGACCTATCAAACGAGTTCATGATTGTATATAATTTATATATGAACGCGTGGCTGCTAGTTTCGCATTTTTCTAATTTTTTATGAATTAGGTATGATTTTTCTACGGAAAGGTGTCCGATAACAAAATATTTAGATAATATGAATTCAAAACAAAATTATAAAAACTTTCAAAGATCCGCTCCAACACTTAGAAAATATGTTATGAAAAATAATCCTAATACTCTAAGTTCATTATTAAGGTACTCTAAAACGTAAGCTTACCAAAGTTAACCTTGCGGAGACTGTTTGTTGAAGAACCTTAATTATTCGGATTCGTCTTGATGTGAATGTGATCTTGATCTTCTTCGACGGTGTAGCGGTATACGACATATAAATTGATAACAAACAAAAATGTCCTTACACTTATTTTAGTTGACTTCAAGTAAAAGATTGGTGGTTGAAGTGGGTTATGAATGTGTATGGGATTGCATAGTATTTCTTTCCCGTGATGAGCGATTATTCAAAACTTTTCCTTTTCACCCTAAGAAGGTTCAAGAAAAGAATTTCTTCAATTAGTTGAGATTGAAGGGTATAGAAAATGTGACTTCATCGAGATCAGCTAAGGTAGCCGCACCACCAGATTTTATTTTGGTGACTAGATAGGGTCCTCCTTAGTTGGGTGTGAATTTACCTTTGAGAGTCCAAAAAAGTTTGAGATTATCTTTCAAGACTAGGTCGCCTTCTTGGATGTTTCATTTCTTGACTCATTCATTCAATGCCCGGATAATACAATGTTGGTATCCCTGGTTGTGGTAAGCGAATTTTAGCCTCCTCTCATTAAGGAGGGTTAATTCGCCGTAGCAGGCTTAAACCCAGTCACTTTTGGATAATTGGATTTAGAAAATAACCCTTAGTGAGAGATGTGTAGGACTACCTCTATTCTATAAACTAGTGAATAGGGTTATCCCCAATGGAGTTTTGTGTGGTAATACGATAGACCCAGAGGGAATATAAGAGTTTGTATGACCCACGTTGTAGGTTTTAGTCATCTTGTCGATGACGTTTTTTATATTTTTTGTTACTAGCCTCGACTTCTCCATTGATTTAGGGTCTATAGAGAATAATTTATGTCCAGTGACCCCGTACTCATGTAATAGGTTGGATATTTACTTTTCAAAATGATATCCATTGTCTGATACCAACTCATGAGGTACACCAAAATGGTAGATGCTGTTTCATCATATGAATTTGGGCATTTTATTAGCATTTATATTTGTGTAGGATTCGACCTCTACCCATTTAGTGATGTATTCGATTGCGACTAAAATAAAATCATGCCTCGTGGAGGACTTGGGAGTGACCTTCCCTATGATATCTATCTCATAGGTGGAGAATGGATAGGGTGAGGTCATGCAATATTGCTCTCGGTAAGGTAGATGTTGTCGGGGGGGGGGGGGGGGGAATATAATGGACATTTGAGTCACCTCTTAATATACTCAGTGAAATCCTTTTGCATGGTATTCTAGTAGTATGTCTGTCAGAGTATTTTTCAGGCGAGGGTGTGCCCATTAATATGGGGCCACATTCACCATTATGGGTTTTATCCATAATTTCAAGTGTTGTGTTCCTTATGGCACATCTTAAGTGTAAACCGTCGAACCTTTGTTTATAGAGTTGGTAATGAATTAGGCAGCTGATCGTCATTGGGTAAGTCGATCATTGGAGGATCCATCTAATGGGTAGTAATTTTTGTTGAGAAAGTTTCATATGTCGTAATACCAGATTGTGGGTCTTATGGTTTCCTCTTCAATGGTATCGACCTCGAATCAATAGGATGGGGTGTATCGGCTAATTACGGTGAACGTAATCTCTATAGTTCCCTTTGACATGTCGATTATGGAGGCCATGGTGGCAAGTGCATCTGTAAAGTTGTTTTTATCTCTAAGGAGGAAATCAAATTTGAGATGCTCTAATTGCAAATCTACCTCCTCTAAGTAGGCATGGTATGGTTATAGTTTGACATCGAGGGTATTCCATTTGCCCAGTATTTTAATGATGACTATGCTAGATCACTCATAAGCCTTTAAGCCAGTGATTCCCTTTTCTAAGGAAATTTCAAGACCCGTGATGAAAGCCTTGTACTCGGTCGTGTTGTCGATTCATTCATATGTGATTTTAAGAGCGATGGGGGTGGTGTCATATTTGGGGATATAAGAAACATTCCAATAACAAATCCCTTTTTGTTGGATACCCAGTTAAAGTATAGTTCTCAAGTTTCTCTATCGTTTAGGGCGAAGAGATTCTCATCGGGGAATTTTGCCTCATTTTGGTGTTCCTCATCTGATGGGGTTGTCCTGCTAGGAGGTCATAGATGGGTCTCCCTTTAGTGGATTTTTGTGTGACATATGTAATTTCAAATTCTAATATCATCATTATCCATTTGGCCATTCGTCTAGGGAAAGCGGGCTTCTTAAAGATGTATTTTCGAGGATCCATCCTAGAGATGAGTTATATGTTGAAGGACATTATGTAGTGTCATAGCTTACGAGTGATTCATACAAGGGTTAAACGAGACTTCTTCAAGCTGTTGTATTTGAGCTCGTAGGAGACTAGTGTTTTGTTGACATGGTAGATCGCACATTCCTTTTGATAACTCTTTACGTATTTGGTCAACATAGATCCAAGAGTCGCGTCAGTTATGGTCATGTAGAGCAAGTGAGGTTGTTCCAGTTGGGGAAGTAGTAGCATCGATGGGTGATTGAGGCACTCTTTTATTTTCTCAAACGTATTTTGGAACTGAGCACTCCAAATTTTAGGCGAGTCCTTCTTGATTATTTGGAAAATGGATTTAAAAATGGTGGTAAGCTGGTTGATGAATCGGCTATGAACTGTACTTATCCTAGGTACCCTCTGACTTCCTTTCTTATTTTGGGTTGTGGCATTTCTCATAAGACTTTGACCTTAACGAGGTCAACCTAGATTCCATTTTTACTGACGATGAAGTCGAGCACCTTCCTTTAGTGACTCCGAAGACAAGCTTTTTCAGATTTAGCCTCATTTTGAAGAGGCATAACCTATGGAATGATTTTCATAGTGCCGAAATGTGTCCTTCTCAATTTTTTAATTTAATAATCATGTAGTCCATGTAGACTTCCATTTTCTTGTGTGTGAGGTCATACAGGATGGTTGTGGCCTCTTTTTGGTAAGTTTCACCACTATTTTTTAGTCCAATGGGCATGACCGTATAACCTTATATCCCCTATGGGTAATGACACCGATTTTATCTTGATGGTCAACGTTCATTTTGATCTGGTTATAGCCTACGAATCCGTCGATGAAGGACTTTAGTGCATTACTGGTTGTGTTGTTTACTAATAAGTCGATGTATGATAGGGTAAATTATCTTTGGGGCAAGCCCAATTAACATCCCTATAATATATAAACATTCAAACTTTATAATTGGTTTTGGGTACTAGTATGATGTTGGCTAGCCAATTGAGGTATTAGATCACACGAATGAATCTGACATTGAACTAGTTTTCCACTTCTTCCTTTTCCTTGAAGGACCATTTGGGTATTAGTTTGCAAAGCCTTTTCTTTATGTTTTTTTTTTATCGAGGAGAGTGGGCATCTCATGCATGGAAATAGTTAGGTCGATGTCAGGAATGTTGACGTAGGACAAAGTAAAAACAATTACTAAATTAGCAAGGAGGTTTGTGAATTCTTTTCATTCTTTCTTATCTATGAGGAACCTATTTGTAACTTTTTGGGATTTTGAGGAGTGACCAAGTTTATGTTTATTGTGTCATCCTCGTTGGGATTCATACGTCTATTTTGACTTTGGTCAAATTTTTGCAAATGTTTTAAGTATTTTCACTCCGCAGAGTTATCATCATAAGGAATGATTTCTAATCCATTTTTGGATTCATTATCATCACATATTACACACATAGTCAAATATTATGCCATCAAAGGAAGGGAGAATAACATTAATATTAGCAGAAAAGTCTGCTTCATATAGAGATACATTAGGAGAGGGAAAAATGGGTACTCTTTATCTAAATGGACAGACTCAAAGGGCCTTTATTTTATGGCGTTAGGATTCAGTGAGTAGAGATCCAATTCTTCAGTACGATTGTTACCTTAATATTGGAGATATTGTGAGTTGGGTTATGCTGAGATACCTTTAGAGTGATCTTTGGGCATTTTATGACCCCCGTATTGACTATAGGTTGCGGTAAGTGGTGTTTTTTGGGCTGGGATATTTTTTCTTTGAGGGTGGATTTAGGGTCCTTAATGGTGTCCATAACAGGGCTAGTGCGGGGAGGTGCCTCGGAGAGGGCTTTCAACAAAAGTTAGTGATTTTATTTATTCAATTGATATATCCATGGAGGTTTGTTAGGCATGTCATGAGGTTTGATCGAGTGAGGTGTTTCAAGCGGTAGGTTATGTAGTTTGACACATGGAGGTAGAGATTGCATTAAGGGATACTAATCAACCACCCTTTCTCTATAGTGTAATTTCGGGTGGCTGGGGCAGTATACGAATTGTCAAATCGTTCAGCGAGGGTTAGATCGGTGGTTCTTTACATAAATAGAGCAGTCTCGTTAGTAAATAATATGGGCATCCCTATTGAAGTTATAGTTAATAGGTCTCTCTATCCTCTTTAGTGACCCATGAGACGTTAAATTCACTCGGTGGACTGTGCGAACTTTCCTGTAATTCACATACAATACATCCTTATAGAGGATTTCTATTCCTTTCTATAGAGATCTCTTTAGTTATTCCCACCATGCCTCGGAGATCCGATGATAGGGGAAGTCTTCTTTCTAGGGACGAAAGGGGCCATTACACTCTTGATGGGGTTCTTAGAGGCTTTTGGTTATGGTTATATGATTAGAGGTACACCCAATACCATTTTCCCTTGTGTTCTATAGCGGTGATAACTTTAAGGGTTCCTTATTGATTTCTTCTAAGCCCGAACTAGGTCATGTATCCCATAATTTGGATGATCCAGGCGGTTACATCGTGAATGATAGGCTCCTCTTTTATCATGTGTGTGAGCAGTTAGACTTGTAATACATTGAGTCAGATATCGTGGCTCTTGTGATGGGTGTCTAGAATTGGGATAATGTTAGTATTGACCACTGTGGCCCAATCGTCATCTCCCTGAATGGTAATAACCTCGGTGTCGAATGGAAACATGACTTTTATGTGGAGTTATGAGGGTAATACCCCCATAAGATGCTAGTATTGACCAATAGGCGCATGAGAGAAACCCAAATTTCCTAGGAAGTGGACAGAAATTCCCATATAGTGATGTTGGAGGATGTTTGCCAAAGTTTCTTCTGGATTTTATTATTTTTCTGAGGATGGGGTATGGTGGTTACTGGGGGGGGGGGGGGTTTATTAATAGGATTTAGTGGAATGGAGTGTCGACTTAACTTGTTGAGAAAATTGACCTCCTTATCTGAAATGGGAACATGTTTTGTCCGAGTTTCTTGTTTGGTCATCTCTAATCAGGGCATGAGATCCTTTAAGGATTAGGGCCTATGGTATACGGTGTTGGATTTGGGGACATGACTTCGGTTTAATCCAAGATATGAATTTATTTCTAGATTTTAAGGGTTTCATTTTGGGTCTTCAAGAGGGATCGGGACATGGACTTATATATCCATCGTACTGTTATGTTTAGGTTTAGCATTGGGATGGGTATTTCTGCCACCTATCAAGTACTTAGTCGTTTGTCTAGTTCGGTGCCTTTGGTGAGGGTTTTATAGAATTTAAGGATCCCGAAGATATATCTTCATCCTATCTTATTTCTTGGTATTACTCATCATCTGAGGCGGCATCCGAGGCTATTTCTTGGTGCTCTCCACTATAGGAAAGGGGATAAAGTTCTTTTGGATCCATTTCCTCTATAATCTGGGCGGCTTCACAGAATATGTATCCGAAGTAGTACTGATACTTTACATATTTTGGCCCTCGGGGAGAGATTTCATAAGCAAATATAGTGAGAGTTAATGTAGATACTATATACTGCAGGTTGTCGATATTTTCTGAGCATGATCATGGGGAGCGGGATGGAGGAGTTTATTTCATCTATATATGAGTACCTTTGTGAGGGGGGACTTCTGGTGGGGGACATCCTCGATGGGTTATCTCATCTTGTAGTTTAATAATACTGACTATGTGGGTTAAATCTAGGTTGATATTCATGTAATTGCTTCCCGTGTTAGTGTAAGCCAGTGGTGATATGAGTAAATGTAGTCCACTATTGGGATTGACGAAGCCTTCCTTGGGCAGGGGATTTCAGGAGCGTCATTCCTTACTGTTATGGGGTTGCACACGGTATCTCGGACTTCTACGGGTAAATCATTCCATCTAGTGGCTTGAATGCTCTGATAAATGTTGATACTGGGATTCTAAAGTTCTCCCTTAATGTTGAAGAACTAGAGTGGTGACCCTCTATATAAGAGGTTAGGTTGTATATTATCTTCATTAGGACCTCTCTTCTTCATTCACAAATCTAATATTCATATTTTCTCCAGTTGATTAATCTCCTCTGCAGTGGTTCTATATCCGATCCTAATTCTGTAGTCCTTCATCTGGGTACCTCGATTAATTGTCTTAGCCCAGATAAGTAGCCCGACAAGGACCTATCAAAGATAGGGAAAGTCCGGCCCAAAATCTAAGGTCTCATAAATAACTAATTCAACGATAACCCATTCAATCCCTAAAATATCTCAAGAGATATTCTAGGGATTATGGACCAACGTGGAGGTTCCCAACATACCCACTCTCCGAGAAATTACATGTATATATTAAACCCCCCAGCCCGGGGTAAAGGGTATGCGACTGTAAACACTCCCCTGGAGTAAAGAGAAATACAAAACAGAGAGCACCAACATGGACGTAAGCCATTTTATCGAACCACATACATTTTGTATAGTGTGTGATTGCAGCCATTTTATGTTCTTTATTTTTTCTGGTGATTGCATTTGCTTCTAATTTGTGTTGAGATTTATTGTCACCAAAATTGGCACTATCTGTGGGAAGTGATTGTTCTTACTTTAAGAAAGCCTTCACAAACAAGAACCTAGAATGTCTAGTCATAGCAGCAATGCCCCTCAAGCAGGGGATATTCAAGATCAACCCATTCCATATAGGGTTAGATCTGAAGTTCGACACTCAAATACAAGGCCTCGTCCAAAACGACAGGGCTCAGAGAAAAGCCAGGGACGAGCTAGGTCCATGCAAGTCTCCAGGCTGATCAATGCCTATGAGGCCAGGCTCCAAGAACAAGAGGATGCTACTCGCAAGCAGGAAGCCGAGAACGCTCGCTTCAAGAGAAGACCGGAGAAGATAGAGAGAGAACTCCATCGCAACACAAGGAAACTTTATTATTGCACTCCTAGCCCTCAGGCGAGCAGATCTCACAGTCGAGGAAGGAGCCCGAGACGTGGATCTCAAATAATTGAGGGGCACATGTCAGATGATGACTTACCCGAGCAACAACAATCAGCTCGTCGTTACAAGAGCCCAGGCAGAGGAAACAACGACATTTGAAATTCAATTCAAAGAGAAATGGACCAACACCCAGCACATCAGGATGCTAGGTCAAACAGAGAGCTAGCCAGGTGAGCTCTCAGGACCCAGATGAAATCCCCCTTTTTAAGAGAAATAGAGGAAGAAGAAGTTCGCAATGCCCAGTTTTAAAATCTATGATGGAAAGACTGATCCTATCGACCATGTTAGGCAGTACAGTCAAGCCATGACCCTCTCGAACCACAAGGACGCATTGATGTACCGAATCTTTCCGTCGAGCTTGCACGACGTGGCTCAAAAGTGGTTTGAGAAATCCCTCACAGATCCATTAGAAATTTTGAGTCCCTGGCGGAGCTCTTCACAACTCGCTTCATTACCAGCAGCTCCTACCCAAAAATAATGGATGCTTTGTTGACTATTAGGAAAAAGCCTTAAGAGAGCCTTAGAGACTACGCTAAGAGGTATTGGGAACGGTTTAACGAGGTCGAGGACTGCTTGGAGAAGGTCTCCATCGCATCCTTTAAGATTGTCTTACCCAGTTCTTGTCTCTTACACTAGTCCCTCACTACGAAGGAGGCCACGACCATTGACGACTTAATGGCTCGTATTGAAAAATATGCCAAAGTTGAAGATGTGACCCATCTCAGTGCCAAGGAAAATGGTCGCACTAAGTTCGCCAGCAAAGGCAGCGACAAAACTGAGAATTAAAAGAAAGGAAGTAAGAATGGAGGCAAGGGAGGCCCTAAGAATGGGAACAAGAGTGATGCCTAGCAAGCATTTCAAGCAGTAAACACAGTTTTTAAAGAACCAATCTATAAGATTCTGACAACGATCAAGAACGAACCGTTCGTTAAGTGGTCCAGGAAGATGGGTGGAGACCCTTCAAAGAGGAACAACGCATTGAGACGTGCTTTCCACAATGAGGGCGGGCACAAAATTGAGCATTATAAAGCCCTCAAATCTCTCCTTGAAGAGTTAGCCCGAACTAGACACTTGAGCAAATTTATGGAACCGAGGCAGAGAAGGTAGCTGCCAATGGAGATCAAAGGCTCGAAAATGTGCCGTGGAAGACGTCAGTCATGAGTTCGCAGTAATTCATGGGGCCTCCTATCTCAAACAGATTCAAGGAAACACAACTCGGATGGAAGTCAAAAAGCTTACAACCGTGATGCAAGATTTTCAAATCGATCCAGCCAAAATGCAAGCAGGAAAGCGTCGGCGAGCAGAGGACATCGACTACAACAAGCAAAACGTATTCACAGATGAGGATCTAGTGGGAGTAAGAACCCCACATCATGATGCATTTATTATTACACTCAGGATAACTAACTATGACATCGACAGGTTGGTCATCGACCAAGGTATCTCATCTGAAGTAATATACCTTGACATGTTTAGGAAGTTAAATCCGAGTGTAGCCGACCTAAAGGAAGCCACCGTTCCTTTAGTTGGTTTTGTTGGGAAAGTAACCATACCCTTGGGAAAGATTGTCTTGCCGATCAGGGAAGGAAATATCTCAAAGATGATCGAGTTTCTTCTAGTTATGCCCGGACCAAATTGATGCCATTAAAAGAGTGTAACCCCCCCGTATAATAAGAGACGTGCAGAAGCTCACGAGGATGTTCGCGGCCCTAAATCAGTTCATCTCAAAGTCATTCGAAAGATGCCAGCCGTTATTCCAGTTGTTGAAGAAGAGCAAAGATGTGGAGTGGAACTATGATTGATCTAAGGCATTAGAGGGGCTCAAAAGCTTACCTCGGCACACCACCTTTGCTCATAATCCCTCAAGAGAATGATTCTTTATACCTATACCTTGTAGTATCCAGTCATGCTGTAAGTTCTGTACTGGTATGCGAAAAAACGGGGATCCATCACCCGGTCTATTACACGAGCAAGACTCTCTTGGATGCCGAATAACGATACCTACCACTAGAAAAGCTCGCCTTAGCGCTAGGCGTAGCTTTAAGGAAATTGAAACATTACTTAGAAGCCCACTCCATCATCGTATTAACATCCCACCCTTTTAAAGTAGTCCTAAGAAAAACAAACCTATCAGGTAGACTATCAAAGTGGTCGGTCTAGCTTGGGCGATTTGACATTCAGTTTCCGCCAAGGAATGCCATCAAAGGGAAGGTCCTCGCTGACTTCATCGTAGAGTTTATAGGCAAACATCCTTGCGACCAACCCAAAATAATTCATCAGAAGGAAATTCCCTCGGCATCAGGCATCTGGAGACTATCCGTTGATGGTGCCTCCAATTTCAAAGGGGTAGAAGTAGGCATAGTGCTGATTACCCCTGAAGATGAAAGCCTCTAACAATGAAGCAGAATATGAAGCATTGATTGTAGGCCTACAGAAAGCACTTACGCTTAGATCAAAGTAACTCCAAGTATTCGGCGACTCACAGTTGGTCTCCAACCAGATAAGTGGTGATTTCAATGCTAGAGATGAGAGGATGGAAGCCTACCTCGCCACGGTGAAGAAATTAATGGCCAACTTTGAACAAGTTAGCGTCCAACAGTTTCTTAGAGGACAGAACAGTCTTGTTGACGCCCTAGCAGCCTTAAGCTCAGCGATAAATTCTGACTTAAAGAGAATAATTTCGATTGATTTCCTCGCCCAGCCAAGTATCAACCAGATCGACGAACTGCTAAACGGGGGGCATGTTCTCCAGATCGAGACAACCCCCAATTGGATGGACCCCTTAAGGGATTATTTGAAGGATGGCGCACTACCAGACGATAAGAAGACCGCTCATCAGATAAGAGTCAAAGCTTCTCACTTTCACTTATCTTTCGAGGGCAATTTGTACAAAAGGTCTTTCACTGGCCCTCACCTCCAATGCGTTCATCCAAAGGATGTTGAGCAAGTCCTACATGAACTCCACGAGGGAATCTGTGGAAGTCACATTGGGGGTCGGTTGCTAGCTTTTCGAGCAATGAAAGAAGGTTACTGGTGGCCGTACATGTAGAAAGACGCTGGAATTTATGCTTGTAAATACGAAAAGTGCCAACTCCATGCACCTACGATTCACCAACCGGATAGCGAACTAAAGTCACTTACCAGCCTATGGCCTTTCACCCTATGGGGTATGGACATTGTGGGCCCTCTTCCTATCGTAATCGATAATCACAAGTATCTGTTGGTCGTGACATATTACTTCACCAAATGGATAGAAGCGGAGCCATTGGCAAACATTAGAGATGCGGACATGATAAGATTCATATAGAGGAACATTATCATTCATTTTGGGATCCCCAAGACCATCATCACTGATAATGGAACCTAGTTTAAAAGTGGACTCTTCTAAAGTTTCTGCAGCGACCACGGGATCAGGCACTACTTCAGATCTGTGGCATATCCTTAGAGCAAAGGACAGGCTGATGCCTCCAACAAAACAGTGATCGATGGATTAAAAAAGCGCTTAGAGAGAGCGAAGGGGGCATGGGTAAATGAACTACCCCACATTCTATGGGCTTACCGCACCACCCCACGACGAGCAAATGGAGAGACACCGTTCGCACTAACGTATGGGATGGAGGCAATTATCCCCTTGGAAGTTGGCCTCCCAACTATGAGGTTAACACTGGTCGACCAAGGCTAGAACGATGCAACATTGCTCACTGAACTTGACCTAACTGAAGAACGAAGGGATTTGGCCCTAGTAAAACTAGTAGCCTATCAGTAACAGCTAGCAAAGCAATATAACAAAAAGGTCAATCCTAGAACTTTCCAAGTCGGGGATTACGTCGTGAGGAAAGTTCTTGGCAGCGCTGTAAAACCATCAAATGGCAAGATAGGACCAAATCGAGAGGGTCCATTCAAGGTGATAAGAGATAACCTACAAGGAGCCTATCACTTAGAAACGCTAGAGAACGGGGAGATACCTAGACTTGGAATGCAACCAATTTGAAAAAATTCTACTTCTAGTTTTTCTTTTATCTTTTTAAATTCAATGTTGAAACTCTTAATTCACTTCTGATTAATAAAGATTTGTTTGGTAGTGGCATTCTATGAAGTGTTGATTTTTCTCAACTACATTATAATTCATGCACCTTTTCCAAGAAATAGTCTCTCCTCTTAACATACAAAACGAAGATCACGAGATACGTATTAAAGCAGGGTCAATATGCAATGACCCTCCTCAGACATTCATTAGAAAACATAAATGACCTCCTGGTTTGCCCCTGGCAACATATGAAGCCTTACAGGGGACCCTTAGGTAATATGGCCAACCCAGGTTGGTCGCCAACATTATTTGGCTTAAAAATCCTGCTCGGATAAAACATCCAATACCAGGTGTATCCTCCTCATTGCCTCACTTAGGCCTAAGGAAGTGTGATGACGCAACCTAAAAGGTAAAGTAAAGAAGAATGGTACAATAAAAGCATACTGGACTGGGGGGATACTCACTCAACAAACCAACTCTGCTTAAATCAAGTCTAGTCAGTTGGAAGAGATCAAGATAGTTGAACACGAAATCAATGAAGTAAAAAAAACATAACACATGTTTAGTCGGTAAATCGCCCAAAATATAGCTATTTTATTACGTCATTACATATACAAAGAGTTACATATGCTGAGTAAATTAAATCCTAATGAGAACTAGGTCGTTGAGCAAGATAGTTAGCCACTCGCGCTCTTCGGCCATCATCTGGGTGAGGAGTTAATTCCTCCTCGACTTCATCTGAACTTGGCTCTATGAGCTGCCTTGGGACTGCATCTATGGGAACCCATCGATCATCCCTTCTAAATGGGTTCGACATCAAAGTTGAGGGAGAGATTTCATACTGGTTCCCGAGGACAGAGATAACTCTTCAACCTCCCTCAACTTCATCGGAGCATCAGTCCAACCCTGGTCATAACCATCAGCCCACACCTGTCGAGAACCTTTTTTGAACAGATGCCTCAGCGAGGTAACATCTCTTTGGAGATCGGCAGTTATCACGTAAGCCCTATGAACATCACCTCGAAGATCGGTAATCTCCCTAGCTGAGCCACTGTCATCAGTACCAGCTCGCGGCCTAGTCGATGAAGAAGAACAATGCAAAACTCGAGGGGCAATGCTCTGCGCATTCTCTCTAAGTCACGAGACTTCTCTCCTTAGAGGATCATTCTCTTATTGAAGTACCTCTCCAACTTGATTAACCTCGGAGGCATCCAGAAGCTTAGCTTTCAGAACATTCACTTCTTTTTTAACAGAAGCACCGACCTCCTCCATCTCCTGAAGCCTATCTTTCAGCTTGGCAATGAGCACTGACTAGTCCTTATATTCTTAATTCCTGGACCTAAGAGACTTGTAGATTCTTACAAAGGCACGACGAACTCGATTGCTCATATCAGGATCGAGAATTTTCCCTAATTGAGAGGTAGCAAGAATATATTCCTCAACATCGATGAGAGACAAACCATATAAGCATTAGAGAACAAATAAATCAGTACGCGAAAGGGAACATAATTTTATTTCATTTAAAGGAAGTTTAAGTACATCAACAAAAGAAATAACAACATAAAGATAAAAATATAAAGGTCCCTAAGGAGTCTAGATGGCGATCTCAGTCTTCTTTGAGGACGCTGGTTGCTTCCCGTTATCCATGATAGCCCCAGATATGCCTCGCTCAGATGGAGCAGTCATCGTCCCTTGACTAAGGAGAGCATCAACAACAATGGTCGGGACAACAGGGACACCTTCATCGGTAGCAGGGAGAGGCAACTCATCCATAACAGGCTTGGGGCTAGGGTCATGCTCGTCAAAGAGGGGGCAATCAATATCCACCTCGACAGTAAGCAAGGCCTTGTCCCAACCCTTCTTAAAGTTGAGATGGCTATGATATCCAATCTGAGCCTCAACATCCTTGTACGCTGTGACCCATTCAACGTTGTACGAGCTCTCCTTGAGGGTAGAAACCTCAGATTCCGCCTTCTTCGCCATCTCAGTAGGCACCTTGTTCTCCTCAACCACCGCCAGCTTTCTCGTACAGACCAAGTCGTAAGACTGCCTCAGCTCCTCGAGGTCCTTGGATGTTGCCTTGTTATCTTTGGTCAAGGCAAGGTTGAAAGACTTCTGAGCATCACTAGAAGCCTTCAAACTCACCTCCAACTCAGCATTCTTCCTCGCCAGCTCATCAAGGTTGCGATAGAGGACGGTGAAGTCAGATACAAATTGCAGAAAGAAAAAGAACATTAGAAAAGGAGATATTAAAAGAAGAACTGCGAAAATAGAAAAATAAGAAGAGACTTACCTAGGCTAGCCCCTGACTGGACTTTAGGGCTAACTGGTCGGTCCCTATGCTTGATGACCTCTGGCGATCAACTGGCAAGACTGCTCTCTCGATCACCGTCGGAGCCAACTCAGGGGAAAGAGCAACAGAAGCCCCCCTACTAAGGCGGATACAGGCACCAGAGACTGCCTCACCTTTGCTCTCACCTCCTTTCTCCTCCTTTCCTCTCCTCTCTCCTTCTTCCTTCTCTCTTCCGCTTTCTTCTTATCCTCTTCCTTTTTCCTCACCAATGCCTCCTCTTTCTTCTTCCTCTCCTGCACATGAGAAACATTCTGGGAGCCAATGGCAGTATCCCCACTCCCAGACTTCTGCTTCTTTAACCTGTGAGCAAGCGCCACATTATCTTCATCATCATCCCGGATCAGATTTTTCCTAAGAGGAGCCATAGTTTCCTCGCTGAAGCTATCTGAATCCTTTGAGTCCTCCAGAACCTATGAACCCTACTCCGAACTGGAAGATTATTCACCACTTAAAGTCTCCTCATTATAACCACCCTCAGCTCTACCTCTGTCAGCTCCCTCACTCTCTTCACCAAAACTGCTTTCCTCCTTATCTAACTGAATAGGTTCAGCAACAACCTCTTCTGTGACATCTAACTGAGGAATACTATCCACAGGTTGGGCGATGAAGCTGGACCCGATGTTCTTGTACTTTAAAAGGAAAGCAGCTGATTGAGGATGCTCACCGTCAAACAAATACTCCCTGATCTTCCAAGCCTTGACTAACTCAGCAGCTCGAATGTCGTGAAGTGCAGGTTTCGATTTCTTTGTCTTCAGTGAAAGAGAAAAAAAAGGAAAATATAAGAAAGTCAATACACTAATAGAAAATCAATGAGCAGAACAAGAGCTATGCCTACCTACGTACTCCTCCCCATAAAAGGGAATCATAGGTCCCATGTACCTCGCCCCCTCAGTTTGGGGAGGGAACTGCCAGTTCTTGGCAATCAACCCCTCTTGCCAATAGTCCTTATGGGAATCAGGTAGATTGACTACCAATACCCTGTCAGGACTCCTAGCTTTTAGATAAAGGAGACCAGAGCTTGTTCGAGAGAAGGAATAACAATAATAAATCTCAGTAAGACTTAGATTACTGCCATAGAGCTAATTAATTCTATGTACACCATTGACAATATTCCAAACATTTGGAGAGCACTGTGCAGGAACTATATAGAAATAACTAAAGAAATGCAAGAACAAGTGATTTGGGGGAAAACTCTGACCCCTTGGATAACAGAAGAACATGAATCCAATGGCCGTCCTCAATGTTTCTAACATTACGAGGAACAGGGGCACATTCAATGTCTACCCAGTTTGGAATGTTGTAAAACTTCCTAAACTCAGCTATCGACCTATTGCCTATTCTTTCCATCAGAAAAGAAAAACACTAGGAACGATAATGAAAAAATTCTAACAAAAAATAGGGAGAGGAAGTTTGGAGAACTTACGAAGTGAGAATCAGCTTGAGACGATGCAAAGCCACAAGCAAGGAAGATGGGAAGATAAGGAAGAGCTCAAAAAGATGAAAGAAGAGACCTGGAGATAAGAAAATGCAGTAAGAAGCAGAGGATATCATGAGAATTCGAGAGTTTATGAAACGACACCAAAAATGGCTTCGTCAAAACAAGTTTAAACCCTCTCAATCATGACGCATAGAGAACGAAGCAAATATGCCGCCCGAATTTACTGAAGAAATACATTTCGATCCCCAAAGCATTTTGCAATTCATAAAAATGCCATCAGGGCTATTATTTAAAATTATTGGGCCCAAATTTTTAAGGGGCAATTGTGGGTACCTCGATTAATTGTCTTGGCCCAGATAAGTAGCCCGACGAAGCTTTATCAAAGATAGGGAAAGTCCGGCCCAAAATCTAAGGTCTCATAAATAACTAATTCAACGATGACCCATTCAACCCCTAAAATCTCTTAAGAGATATTCTAGGGATTATGGACCAATGTGGACGTTCCCAACACACCCACTCTTCAAGAAGTTACATGTATATATTAAACCCCCCAGCCAGGGGCAAAGGGCATGCGACTATAAACACTCCCTTGGAGTAAAGAGAAATACAAAATAGAGAGCACCACCGTGGACGTAGGCCATTTTGCCGAACCACTTTTGCGGGTTTTTTAATTCGGTTTTAATTCGGTCCAAAAATATACAGGACCGCATAATTCGGGTCGGTCTCGGTCCTAAATTATAAAAAATGATTTTGGACCAGACCGGACCGCTTTCATTATATGTGTGTATATATATATATATATATATATACATATATATATTTTAAATTCCCTCACGCACGAACCACTTGACACACGCACACTGCTAACACTCTAATATCTATCTACACACGCACGCAGCTAACATAAAACATATATACTTCTCTCTCTCTCTCTCTCTCTCTCTCTAATATCAAACTAAGAAAGGAAACCCTAACCCTTAAGCCGGCGGCAAACCCCTATCCCGTTACTGCAGCAGCCCGCTCGCTTCCCTACGCAGTAACCAGAGGTCGGACGCCTCTTACGTAGTAACCAGTGGCCGGTGGCAAACCCCCGATCGCTCGCCTACGCAGTAACCAGTGTCCGGAGGCAAACCCCCGCTCGCTCGCATTACAAGTGCAAAATAACTCTATGTTAGATTCTTTATATTTCTCCTTACATTTTCAGAGACAAAAACACTTGATTGGGTGCAAAAATGGGTGGAAAAAAATCACAGAAAATGCAATAATCCAAATACAATAATCCCGCATTCTTTTTCTTTAATATTCATTATAGAGTTTTTATTTGTATGATGATTTGTGTGATTTTCTTTTAGAGTTTTGATTATAGACTTTTGATTTGGATGCTTTGGATGTTTGGATGATTTGGAGACTTTTGATTTGAGTGATGTTTCTGTTTGGATGCACAAAGAAATATATTTGTATGATTTGGATGTTTTGTGATGATTTGTGTGATTTTCTTGTCTTTCTCTCCATAGCAGAGTGTTAATTTTTATGTAATGAAATTGAGTCATATTGTATTATATGGAATGGTAAATTGAGTCAATTGAAATGTTGAAAATATTGAAATGTCACATACTGTTATTTGTTTGTAATTATTTATTTATTTTGATTGTAGGTTGAATATTACCTCACAAGTACCTTGATATCTTTTTTATGGAGGAACCACAAACAAAATCAAAGGTATGGATAAATTATTTTTTTATGGAGATATCTTGTTTTAAATATATTATTGATTTTTGAATCTTTTTCTATTATTGTGAACTTGTAGGTTGATGATCCAAAGTCCACCAATGCTACCGTGCATGGACCAATTGACCTTTATGACAAGCCGCCTACATCACCATAGAAAAAGAGGAAAAATGGGTCTTCGGTTTGGGATCATTTCACTAGAAACAATGATAAAAAAAATCCTAGGGCATCATGTACCTATTGTGGTATTACGTATGCTTGTCATGCTAGAAAAAATGGGACTAAAAATTTATTAAGCCATACTCCCTCGTGCCGAGAGTATAAAAAAGTGTGTTTGGATGACGACAAAAATGGACAACAAAAACTATCTTTTATGCAAAAGAAATATGATTAGGGAAATGGTCCAAGTTTAAATATTTTACCCATACCGTGCCGTTATTTCCCAGATTTTAGGGTGAATTCGTTGAAATACCCAAATTAGAGATTTTCACTAGGTTTATTCGAGTCCATGCTAATTTTGGTTTTCAATGTTTCGATATTTTTACCAAAACATTTTCTTGGTTTTATGTGGAACACACTCAAGTCTTATTGCATTAACTTCAATCCCGTTCATGCCTCGAGACTCAAAATTACTCAAGACTTTATCGACAATAAAATCCGAGTAATATTAAAAAGATATAAATGACACCGAGGGGATACACGAATCATAATGTACACTTGGACACATGTTAGGCACTCATTCATATCATATAGATTCAATTCATCATGTGTATAAATATTTTTCTTTATAATTAAAATTTAATATTTGTTTAAAATTAATTTCAGCTTTAAAAATAACTTTGGGAATTTTTTCTAGATTTTAAATTGAATTTAAAAAAAAAAAATTCATAAATTCTCATTTTTATACAGATGCTTAAACAAACTCACATGTGCTTCTTGCCTCTCAAATAAGTTACGAATAATTCTGTCCCTTGATTAGGCATCCTATCAATTAGTTTTTATACCTCGATCCTTCTGGTTATTGACCAACTAATAGGAAACCTTATAGAGTTGTAAGTTTTTACCCTAGGAATAACTTTTTATCCGTTCGATGTATTAAGGATATAGGTATAAACAATTTTTATCCCTCAAATTATAACATTATAGGAGTTATTAGAACCATTATTTTCCTTAAGAGAATCCGTTAGTTTCATAGGTTGGTTTTAAGTCCTTACCTAGTTTCCAATTTTGCTATTAGATCTGTAAGTCTATAACCACTAATCATAGTCGATTAGAGGCTTTAGGTATAAAGCTATAGAATTTTGTATTCGAATATTAGTTTTCTAATAAGCATTTTTTGACTGTTAGATCAGTTTGAATTAGGAGCTATAAGGCTTTATCACTAGATCTTTTCTGTTAACCAGAGATAATAATAAGGAACTCTTTTTTGATCTTGGGATATTTCAATTGTTCATAGTTAATAGTCCTATTGCCATAGTATATGACGTGAGGAAGTTTCTGATCACGCTGATCAAGAACCGCACCTAGGGCATAGTCGAATGCATCATACATGATCTTAAAGTGTTGAATCCATTTGGGAGGTCGCATAATGGGTGCAGAGGTCAATTCTTTCTTTATCTTTTCAAAGTCTTAAAGTAAATTATCAATGAAATCAAAGGGAATGTCCTTGGTAAGAAGATTGCACAAAGGTTGAGATATTTTACTAAAATACTTAATAAATCTTCGGTAGAATCCAGAGTGTCCTAAGAATGATTGAACTTCACACATGGTTTTTAGGGGTGGGAGATTAGCAGTGAGATCAATTTTAGATTTATCATCTGGATACCATTTTTAGAAATATTGTGACCTTGCACTATGCATTATTTGACCATGAGTTGACACTTTTCGCAATTAGGCACGAGGTTCTTTTTCTTACACCTTTTCAGAATGAGAGTGAGGTGGTGAAGGCATTCATAAAAACTGAACCCAAATTCTAAAAATATCATTCATAAAGACTTTAAGAAACCGTTCCACCATATCTGAAAGAAAATATACTCATTATGCACTGCTGAAAAGTAGTATGTGCATTGCATAACCTAAAGGGCACGCATCAATAAGCAAAAGTATCAAATAGAAAAGTGAATGTGGTTTTATTTTAATCCTTAGGAGTAATGGGAATTTGAATATATACGGAGTAACCGTCACGAGAATAGTATTAGGGATGGACGACTAATCTCTCAAGCATTTGGTCTATGGAAGGAAGAGGAAAGTGATCCTTCCTTACGATAATGTTCAACTTCCCATAATCGACACACACCTTGAATGGGGTACTATCCGGTCATCTATGATAACCACTTTCCTCTTAAGACTGTATATCTACCCCATCTATGATAACCACTTTCCTTACGATAATTTTCACCATCGTAAGACTGGATTTTTTTGGAACAACTTGAATGGGGATGAACCCTTGGTTATCATAGATGGGGTAGATATACCCGCATCTAGAAATTTGAGCACCTCAGCTCGGACGACTCTTTCGTATTGGGATTAAGCCCCATTGTGCTTTAAGGAAGTTTTTATCATTATCTTCTTAGTGTATCCTATGAATGAATGCTCACTAATAGACATATCCCATTAGCATCAGTTGTTATACATCCCAGGGCTTATTTGTGTTCCTTCACAATATGCAATAACTTACGGTCATGTTCTTTGTTCAAGTCAAACACGATGATAGTAGGTAAGGTGTCAGAAGGTTCAAAGAACCTATATTCAAACATTTCAGATTGTGACTGCAATTCAAGCTTGGGAGCTTTATCAATTTACGGCGGAATGGATGATGTGGAGAGATTGGATTGAACTTAGATTCCTAATTTTCTACTTCCATAGTAGGGGTGGAGTCAAGACATTCATTGACTTATTTAATTGAGTTTTTGATATCAAATTCATACCCCCAAAAGGCAAAATATGCTGCTAAAGGGTTGTCATTATGAGTTTTCTCAAAAGTCCATTGGACAATGCTATCAATCATGTCGACTTCCACATGTTCATCATCACCAGGTCATTATTTATCCAAATTGAATATGTTAAGGACCATAGTCATGGTTTGAAAAGATAGGTTCAATTGGCTGTTATGACACCTAAGGACGACATCAGATGTGGTGAGGAAGGGACGATCCAAAATAATTAGAATTTGTGCAATAAGATTATGCACGTGTTGGGTATCCAAAACCATAAAATCGACGGGAAAGATAAAGTCGCACGCTTTAATTAAGATATCCTTAATGATACTTCTCAGGATTTTAACAGAACGGTCAGCTAAGGAGAGGGTGATCACATTCGGCCTCAACTCTCCTAAATTTAGTTTCTCATACATATGTTGTACGATAGAAGACTCATGATAGATCCTAAATCTAGAATGAATTTCTTAATGATGTTCTCCCTTATTTTAATAGAGATCAATAGAATTTCGGGATCCTTATAATTTATGGGAGTTCTATACAAAACAATCAAGCTTTCTTGCTCGGCGAGAAAATCTTTCTTGGGAACATTGGTGTTTCTATTGAAGGTACAAACGTCCTTAAAAAATTTGGCATAGGACGGGACTTGTTGTATAGAATTAAGCTGTGGAATATTCATTTGTACTTGCTTGAATACTTCTATTATCTTATCAACTTGAACCTTCTTCTTTTGTCGCACCAAACATTGGGGAAATGGAGATTTTGGGACATAGGTCTCTACAAAAGGGTCACAAGACGAGGGTGGGGAGGAATTTGGACCCATGGGTGGATCTTACTTCTCCTTACATTTCTTAGATTCATTCTAGCTGGGTGATGAGATGTTGTTCTCAACTTTCTTACCAGACTAAAGCGTGATGATAACTTTCACATGCTCTTGATTGCGTGGTGTGCTCGTGTTGTCTTGAATAGCATATTGACACCTAGGTGTGTTACCTTTTGGATTGGGCTCAGGTTGACTCGACAATGTTCCCTTGGTTCTGTCACTCAGTGCATTAGCTAGTTGGCTCACTTGAACCTCTAATTTAAGAATTGATTGAGTATTAAAGTGTAGAATTTTCTAGGTGGATTGGAGGACATTTTGTGACACACCACAATCCAGTTACTTATAATTAAGTTTGAAA
This sequence comes from Sambucus nigra, assembly GCA_949130495.1. Taxonomy (NCBI): domain Eukaryota; kingdom Viridiplantae; phylum Streptophyta; class Magnoliopsida; order Dipsacales; family Adoxaceae; genus Sambucus; species Sambucus nigra. The sequence goes on along the minus strand of OX422219.1, from coordinate 15,222,292 downwards.
TTCAAAGTGAGTCAAATAATAATTAAATCACCAAAACCATAAACACGAATCTTAATTCTCGAGTCATCAACATAAATCCATATAACACAAACTTCTCACAATATTAAAGTAGTTATGCCTCCTAAAACTTTCTTGAGGGAAAACTTTACTTACTTACATTATTTACCCATTCCTTTCTAACCTAACCCGACCTCAAAGATTTGTCAGTGACATCACATTACCTGAAAAACATAAACTTAGGAACCGTGAGAAAAATAGATCAGTGAATGCATCACTACTAAACTATTGTATACAATTAAATGTAATAAATTATATCTATGTAATAATGTATTGACTTATCCAGTCTATTCATAATGAATGACCTAACTTTCTGAATCATGATTCACATATCATGTCTATAATAGACAATTCTCCCCCATTACTGGTCGAGGAGTAATCCCTTATATATAATAGACAATCCTCTCCCATTCTGTATCGGGGAGTAACCTCCCATTTTGGTAACCAAAATGAACAATTTCATATTCATAATAGCATGATAATATCCATTAAAATATTCATATACATCTTTCCATTGAATACACTCACCTTGGCCACATAAGGGGCTTTACTTTTGCCTTTGTATGACACTTGTTCAATGGGTTTTTTTCCCTTCCTATCATTCTTACAAAGTTAGTATCATCATAATAACATCAATAGTCCAAAGATTAATTTAAACATAACCCAATTCATAAACTTGATGTGATACACTCAAATCATTTATCATAAAGGAAGTCCCATCCACATTCATGTCAAGATATTTAACATATCCAAATCATAGCATAAATCATAATCAACCATGTCAATTTAATCATGTAATTAAATCATCGTTAATAAATATCCTCAATATATTTCCATATATATATATATATATATATATATATATATGAAAATATCGTCGAAAACATAACCAATTCATAGTTAGCATACTTCTTCTCATTTTATGCTTTTATATGAGAAGTTTTCATTTAATGGTCCCAACATACTTTAATTCCTTCTTAGTAATTCAATCCTTAACATATTAAGTTTCCAATCCAAAAGACGGCGCATCATTTCAAGTTTCCTAGAGCAATATATGCCCATTTTTTTACTACATATCAAATGTGCCCAATAGACTCCTCTATCATTTAGTCAAATTCCAAGAATTTTCATACTTTTCCTACACCATAACTTTCTATAATATTCCACCCAATTTAAATTCACATATTGAATAATAAATAATTAAAGTTTCATAATTTTTAGATTTCGTTTGCTATATCAAAAGTTTTAGTAAACTCAAGGTATATCGAAGCGGACTATGCAAATGGCAACTATGTGCAAACTTCCAACCGTCATCAAGGTATAACAATAAGAAGTTAAATTCTAATATTCATATACTTTGCATATGTGAGTGTATTTTTGTATCCAACTGATGATGCTGGAAACAACACCACCGTTCAAGGTGTTTGTGAGCTCAATTCAATGTTAACAATGGCAGTATAAAGACATATAGCAGAAGGAGGTGAGGAGAAGAGGATTTACACCGGAATATAAATGGTTCAGCCAATCAGGCCTACGTCCACTGTGCAAGTGTATGATGTGTATCACTGTATGAGGGCTCTAATGGCCATGGGTACAAACTCTCAAGCTTTCTCTCTTTTCTGTATAATTTAACAGAGTTTCTGCTAGGGTTGTTAATTTCGGATCCCCCTCTAAGAAGGAGAAGACAAGTATATATAGTACCAGGGAGGTGTAGTGTACCCCCCATGCATGCAATGAGCATGTGTGTGTTGATCTAGCCAATATGTTGAAGACATCTATCCCTGTCACATGTAGAGAATGATGATGAAATATTCCCCCCACGTGGGGGGAATGATTTGTTGTAACTGATTTGTGTCCACGTGTCCTTATCCACACGTCAATAAGTGCTCGGCCTCCGTGCTTGGTCATGACCTCGGCCTGGCAGAGTCCGAGGTTGATAAGGTCTAGATGCTCATTCAATTCGAGATGAGCCATGAAGGTTTCGCCTTAAGTGAAGCCGAGGTAAGGAATTAGGGTCGGCCAGGGCCGAGGTTGAGCTGGCATGTGCATGAAACATCGGCTGATTTACTGATGAGGTCGACCTTGGTATAAGTATGGCTCCTTGTAACCTTGGCCTACCCCCGACCGAGGTTGTCATTCCCGGGTGATCTGACGAACTGTTGGCCCCCTGATTCATGTAGTCCCACCCTGAAGAGTTTGGTAATGGTGTCGGCCAGGGCCGACCCTTCTATGGCCGAGGGTGCTGGTCACTGACCCAAGGCTTTTCGAGCGTCGGCCTTGTCCTCGGCCGAGGTTGGTGTCTTTGAGCCTAGGTGACACTTGGGGCATATCAATCACCCCCAGCCCTTAGTTACATGCGAGAGCATGTGACTGTGGGATCTCTACTCTCCCGAGGCCTTTCTTCTTTGTACCAATGTTCATTTGACACTTGTCCATTGTTGAAGTGAGGCGTGCCTGGCAAGCATGTGATGTCAGCCGTCCTTTGGGGCTCTCAAGGCAATGATGGGCCTTGGGAAGTGTGCATCCATATTTAAGGGTTTAAACCCCCATTTTCCCTCTTTCTTTTTCACTTCTCTTTCCTAGCGCGATTCATTTCAACAACACTTTCTCTCTCTAGAAAAACTTGGGTTCGTAGCACTTTGGTGGTGATTTCTCGCAGTCTCTTCCTTCTCTTTTACTATTTTGCCTTCAGGTATCCTCTGCCATACTTTCTTCTTCATTTTTCTTGTCTTCTTCTTACTTTTGCATTTTTCGGCGAGTTTTCAGAGGTTTCCGACGAAGGTTCCATTTTTTCTGGCGAATAGTTCTTGCTCTAGGTTTTATAGTTTGATCTTTAGTTGAATCATTCCATTAGCCAATTTTTGTTTGTTGTTTTAGGAGAGTTGTAAGTGTAGGGTCTGCCTCTGATGATCAGACCCCTTTACCAACTTCTAGAGGAGTTCCCTTCTCTCAGGGAGAAAACTTTAGAGAAAATTAGGCAAATAGAAAGAGCGCAGGAGGAAGCTCGTAGGTCAGAGGAATTCCTCCTCAGACCGATCTTTCCACCACCCCTGAAGGTAGTATACCCTGAACCATTAGAACCCACTAACCAAGCCGAGGTACCTGCTGGACCATCACCGATGTCTGAGTCTGAGTCTTCCACATCGGACCCTATGTCTGTGGATACTTTCCAAGAGGCCATGGACTTCACAAATCAACAAGATCAGGTCCCTGATCAAGCCGAGGTCTCCAGTCGGGCCTCGTCCCATAAAAATTCAAGCACATCGTCCTATTCCTCAGAGGTTGAGATTGTTGAACTGAGCATGGCAATTCCACCAATACTTGATGCCATTCTGCTTTCGACCGTCACCGGGGCTGAGTTCGCTCAGAGGTTCCCAAGTAATCCCCCAACGTCTGCTCAGGCCGACGTTGAGTTAGGCAATGACGTTGATGATGACGTCGAGAGTGATGTCGACGTCTCTGAGGCGGCCGAGATTGAGAGTTTAGTCAGTGAGGTTGACCTTCTTTGCTTCAGATACTTGTACTCCATCATCCCCTCTATAAAGCTCAGGAGACCTCTGAGGTAGGAGAGGGCTTATCACGACCGAGATGGTGAGATCTGCTTGTACGAGCAGATGTTCAAGTTAGGGTTTCGTTTGCCCATCCATCCCATCATTAGGTCCATCCTAGCCTACATCAACTTGGCCCCTTCCTAGCTATCACCTAATGCTTGGAGGGTAATAATTGGGGCCATCGTCTTATAGAGGGCTATTGACCACTCAGACCTTCCAGTCCAGGTCTTTGTGGGTTGCTATGTCCCTTCATCTGCTAAAAATCATCCGAGATATTACCATTTTGTAGCTCGAAAACCTGAGAAGAAGATGCTCCAGATAACTCAGACTTCTAATCACAACTGGAAGCCTCGTTATTTCTTTGCCTCAGGGCCATGGGAATTTGGTCCATGTGCCCCCTCTTCCATACTAGAACCGTGAATGCCCATAAGATGGGGTAAGGTCACAATGTCTGCCAAGGCCGACCCTGGTCTAAGCCTGCAAAACCTTCAGAAGGTCAAAGACCTTCAGGATCAGGGGATGTATGGTCTGCTCGTTAAATTTGAACACCTGATGACCTCCCACTACCTCTCTAAGACTGGTTTAGGGGGAAGTACTCTTAGAGAGTTTGGTAAGTTTTTTTTATTCAAGTTATACCTTTGAGTTCATGTATGTCTGACTCTCTAACTTAGACCTTTCTATTTTGCAGAGCGCCTAAAGGGGATATCAGACGATCTTTGGGAGATAGCTGCACCGAGTTTGACGAAGCTTGCTAAGAAGGCAGGTTTGAATGCTCCTCCCCCCTCCCTCAACCTCGAAGGCTCAGGCCACAAGGAAGAGGAATGCTACTGACCCTTCCCCTGAGGATCAGATGCAGAAAAAGAAAGGTGGGGACTCTGCCATCCCAATATCTTTTGCTGATGCCTTGGCTGCTCGCATAGATTAACTAAAAATCAATGGCAGCATAATAGGCCACAGTCTATAGGCACTAGATGCCATCGGCTCTGCCATGACCGAGGCTGATAAACGTTTTTGTCGATCAATGGACACACCTCTTCTGGTTGAATTTGGCCTCAACAGGTCTATTCAGGTATGACTTCAGATTTTAGTATTATCCTCAAAGTGTATTCTCTGATTTGGCTTTCAACTCATATACACGATCACATAATTTGCAGGGCCTGGCCGCTATGCATCATCTCGCCAACTGGACTCTGAGGAAGTTACCCCTCATCCAGAAGGGTCAAGAGGCCGAGAAGGTGCAAAGCACTCTGAATGCCGAAGTAGACCACCTGAAGTTTGAATTTAATGAGTCTGAGAAGAAGGTGAAGGGGCTGGAGAAAGAGATCTCCAAACTTAAAAAGGACCATGCTGTGGCTCTGAAGGCAAAGGATGATGTTCTCCAGCAAAAGGTCGACTCTACGGTGAAGGCAGCCCTTGAAGATGCCTCTGAGGGGATACTGGCTGATTATAAGGCCTCTGATGAATTCATGAGCTTCGGCTTTGAGTACCTCAAAAGAGGTATTAAAGCTACTATCAAATGGGCGGCTGTTAAGGAGAAGGAGGCAAGAAGTTTGAAGGCCTCTGACTTCATAGGTATGGGTTTTGCTAACCCTCAGCTTGACCAAGCCCTTCAAGAGGTGGAGGAGGAGGTCACTGCACCTGCAGAGACTGCACCACTAGATGGTACGGATATTGATGGAGCTAACCCCAGAGAGGATGGGGACGAGGTGACCAACGTCGTCCAACTGAATCAGGCAGAGGACGCCAGCACTCTCCCCTCTAACCCTTAGGCTATTTTATGAATTTCTTTGTACTTTTGTAACCCATTAGTTGTAATCTCTGACGAATATTGTCAACATATATATTTTTGAATCACAATTGAATGACAACCTCTGAGGAGGATTTTTACTTCGTATGTTTTGTTTGTTGAATGCTTCTTTGCCATGTGATGTCTCTGAAGTCTTGTTGCAATGATCTATTTAAACTCAATCAATAGTCTTACCTCAGACCTTGTCACCATAGTGATGTTATAAGGTCTGAGGTCATCAACTAAGAGGTCACCTTCATAATTAATTTCACCAAGTTAATGATGTTAAGGGTCGGAGGTCATCCAAGTATGGTGTCTGACCTCAAACCTTGCCACCACTTAATGATGTTATAAGGTCTGAGGTCATCACCTAAGATGTTATCCTCATAATTAATTTCACCAAATTAATGATGTTAAGGGTCTGAGGTCACCCAAGTATGGTGTCTGACCTCAGACCTTGTCACCACTTAATGATGTTATAAGGTCTGAGGTCCTCACCTAAGATGTTATCCTCATTAATTCTTCACCAAATTAACGATGTTAAGGGTCTGAGGTCATCCAAGTATGGTGTTTGACCTCAGACCTTGTCACCACTTAATGATGTTATAAGGTCTGAGGTCCTCACTTAAGATGTTATCCTCATTAATTCTTCACCAAATTAATGATGTTAAGGGTCTGAGGTCATCACTTAAGATGTTATCCTCATTAATTCTTCACCAAATTAATGATGTTAAGGGTCTGAGGTCATCCAAGTATGGTGTCTGACCTCAGACCTAGTCACCACTTAATGATGCTATAAGGTCTGAGGTTCTCACCTAAGATGTTATCCTCATTAATTCTTCACCAAATTAATGATGTTAAGGGTCTGAGGTCATCACCTAAGATGTTATCCTCATTAATTCTTCACCAAATTAATGATGTTAAGGGTCTGAGGTCATCCAAGTATGGTGTTTGACCTCAGACCTTGTCACCACTTAATGATGTTATAAGGTCTGAGGTCCTCACCTAAGATGTTATCCTCATTAATTCTTCACCAAATTAATGATGTCAAGGGTCTGAGGTGACCCAAGTATGGTGTCTTACCTCAGACCTTGTCACCACTTAATGATGTTATAAGCTCTGAGGTCCTCACCTAAGATGTTATCCTGATTAATTCTTCACCAAATTAATGATGTTAAGGGTCTGAGGTCACCCAAGTATGGTGTCTGACCTCAGACCTTATCACCACTTAATGATGTTATAAGGGTCTGAGGTCATCACCTAAGACGTTATCCTCATTAATTCTTCACCAAATTAATGATGTTAAGGGTCTGAGGTCATCACCTAAGATGTTATCCTCATTAATTCTTCACCAAATTAATGATGTTAAGGGTCTGAGGTCATCCAAGTATGGTGTCTGACCTCAGACCTTGTCACCACTTAATGATGTTATAAGGTCTGAGGTCCTCACCTAAGATGTTATCCTCATTAATTCTTCACCAAATTAATGATGTTAAGGGTCTGAGGTCACCCAAGTATGATGTCTGACCTCAGACATTGTCACCACTTAATGATGTTATAAGGTCTGAGGTCCTCACCTAAGATGTTATCCTCATTAATTCTTCACCAAATTAATGATGTTAAGGGTCTGAGGTCACCCAAGTATGGTGTCTGACCTCAGACCTTGTCACCACTTAATGATGTTATAAGGGTCTGAGGTCATCACCTAAGATGTTATCCTCATTAATTCTTCACCAAATTAATGATGTTAAGGGTCTGAGGTCATCCAAGTATGGTGTTTGACCTCGGACCTTGTCACCACTTAATGATGTTATAATGTCTGAGGTCATCGCTTAGATGTTACCCTCATACTTTCTACGATTAGAGCATAATGAAGCAAGAATCGACATGGAAATTGATCTTTTATTGCTAACCTTTTCATAAGATGGTACATTTACATAACTTTTTCCAACATCATATGTAATACTTCTTTAGGTGATCAGCATTCCATGGGTTAGCGAAAGGTTCCCCTTCTAGGTTTTCTAGCCTGTAGGTCCCGGGTACAACCTCTTCTGTCACTTTATAGGAGCCATGCCAGTTTGGATGGAGTTTGTTTGTTTTCTGTAAGGTCTTATTCAGTACCAAGTCTCCCACGGCAATGGGTCTTGCCTTCACCCTCTAATTGTAGAATTTTGTTGCCCTCTGCTGGTAAGCTGCTTGTCTGATTTCTGCATCTTCTCTTCTCTCTTCAATCAGATCTAGGTCTAGTCTCCTCTCTTCCCCATTTTTATTAGGGTTATAGGTCTGAACCCTATGAGTAGGTAGTCCCACTTCTGTTGGTATAACTGCCTCTGAGCCGTGGGCAAGCATGAACGGGGTTTCTCCTATTTGTGTCCTTGCTGTGGTTCTGTAGGCCCATAACACAGCATAAACCTCTTCAGTCCATCTTCCCTTCGCTTCTTCTAACCTCTTCCTGATTCTGTCGAGGATTGTTCTGTTCGTGACTTCGGTCTGACCATTTGTCTGAGGTTGGCCAGGAGATGAGAAGAGCTGCTTTATCCCAACTCTTACGCAATACTTTTCTAAAGAGGAGTTCTTAAACTGGGTTCCATTATCTGAGATGAGAGTGTTTGGGAGGCCATGTCTGCATATGATGTTCCTCCAAATAAATTGGAAGATCTTCTGTTCTGTGATCGTTATCATCGGCTCTGCCTCCACTAACTTCGAGAAGTAGTCAACGGCTACTATCAGGAACCGGTAACTATTGGCAGCTCTTGGTAGGGGTCCTACTAAGTCAATTCCCCATACTGCAAATGTCCATAGAGAGTTGATTGACATCATAGGTTGATGAGGTTGATAAGGAATAGTGGAGAATCTCTGACATTTATCGCACCTCTTCACGTAAGCTGCGGAATCTTTGGCCAAGGTTTGCCACCAGTAACCCTGGGTAATAATTCTCTTGGCCAATGGTCTTCCTCCTATGTGACTGGAGAAAGAGCCCTCGTGCACTTCTTGTAAGACGCGGGGAACTTCAGTGGGATGCACACATCTGAGGAGAGGTAATAGAAATCCCTTCTTGTACAGGATGTCTCCTACTATGGAGAACTTGGCAGCCCTATATCTCAATTTCCTCCTCTCTAGCTTGGATTCGGGTAGCTCTCCCTCTTTGATATATCTGACGAGGGGGTCCATCCATGAGTCTCCTAGGTTCAAATTGAGACAAGGGTTGCATACCTCTTCTTCCTCAATGGTCGCTTTTCCTAAGACCTCGACCGGGACTGTCCTTCTGACATCTGTCTTCGTTGTCGAGGACAACCTTGCTAATGCATCTGCGTGGCTGTTACTTTGTCGAGGTACTCTCTTCAGTTTTGTCTCTTCAAAATATTCTAACATCGTTCTCACCCTCTTAAGATACTTATCCATCCTTTCATCTTTGGCCTCATAGACTCCCAATACTTGATTGATAACCAGCCTTGAGTCGCTATGAAGTAGGAGTCGTCTTACTCCCAGGGTCTTTGCTAATGAGAGACCTGCTATCATGGCCTCATACTTTGACTCGTTGTTAGATGACTGGAAGTTGAATCTCAGAGCGTATTCAATGTTGGCACCATCTGGGGCTGAAAGAATCAGTCCTGCACCGCTTCCATTGTCACAGGAAGAACCATCAACGAAGAGATTCCAAATATCTGTATCAGATGAGAAGGCCCCTTCTAACATGATTCCTTGTTTGAAGAGGTACCTATCCTCCTCGTTCTATGCTACTCCGCTCCTTATCTTCTTGGATACGGACTCTTCCTGGTTTCGAAAGACGTTTGGTGCAACCTCTTCCAGTTCTTGGAAGACCTTATTGTTTGACTCCTCATCATCCTCTAGGTCACTCTCTGCCTCGGCCTCTTCCCATGTGAAATCAGCAACAAAGTCTGCGAGAGCCTGCCCTTTGATGACTGCCCTAGGTTGATAAGCAAGGTCATACTCTCCCAACTCAATGGCCCAGTGAAAAAAGTGGTGAGCTAAATTTCCCTTTAATATTAATTCAATAAATGATGCGGAAGCGTAAGGATGATGGTTCAAGAATAAACAAAGCCAAATTTTAATTTCTTCAAAGCAAATTAAAATAAGGTAATCCAATGAATAAAGTCACTTAAACCGATTCATTAATCCAACTCAAGTCCAAGAATTTGACTAAATTATGATTGTTCATATTTCCAAGTTAGGCCAAACCAAATTATTGCAAGTGACTAGAATTAAACAATTTTACCCAAAATTTAATTAACGTCCTAATTTAAATTAGTGTGATTGTTAAACTGAATTTTATCTTGAAATTATTCTAAGCATGCATTCTAAGTTTTTTGTGCAAGATAAAATAAACAATGTCACACTACGCCGCGATGTACGAGGAAAAACCCAAGACGGGAAAAAACCTCGGACGGCCCTTGCCACAAGTCCACTAGATACGGAATTATACAATTACAAGACAAAAGACTTACATCCTCAACTCGAACCCTCTCAAGCCTTGTTGCTCCTTCTTGTAGATACCTCTTCCTAGCGGACAACCACGGAGCTCCACCGCGATCTCAGAATCCACCGATAGGACTTTGTATGGTCACCGTCACCCAAGCTTGGAGCCTTTCTCCGAGTGAGTAATACCGCAACAAACTTCTTCTTCTTTGTGATGGGATGTAGAAGCAAACCCGAAACGTCTCCTTTTCAATTCGGTAGAGAAAACCGGTGCCAAAACTCCAAGTAAAGATATGTATATAAAACTTGGATAAACAACTATTGGGTGTAAACACTAGAGTGTGTAGGATTTTTCATTAAAGAATAACACTCAAAACTTGATCTTTTTCCTTAAACAAATTTTCTCTCAAAACACTCTCTAGGAGTTTGTATGGTATGAAAAAGATCCCCCTTCAAAAGTGATTCCCGTCCTTAATTAAGCCTTAAAAAATCAGTTAAGAAACAAGTGGGATAATGGGGTAAAAACTGCCAAAAACTGCTCAAAACTGTTCCCGCCTGGCATCTCGTTCGAACGAACTTGACTCTCGTTCGAACGAGACTTCTAACGAGCGACCAGACTGGGCTCGTTAGAAACTCGTTAGATATCTCGTTAGAACGACCAAATTCGTTCGAACGACATATCGAACGACTGACCAGTTTAGGTTCGTTGGCAAACTCGTTCGAACAAACCTGGTTCGAACGAAAAACTCGTTCGAACGAGACTTCGAACGACTTCCAGAAATTTTTGATAAATTCAATTTTTGGCCCAGAAACTTTATGTACTTTATTTTAAAGTTTCAATTAAATTATTCTGAAAGTAAATCATGGTTTTTATTAAACCTAACACCCAATAAATATTGTTCCAAGCTCCTATATAAATATAATTACATTCATACCTTGGGAGCATGGAACCTTATATGATGACGTAGAAACGAGGCACGCAAACCGGCATTTTGATGAAGCTTTATATTCTTTGCCGCTACGTCTTCAACACACACTTCATAGGCTTGAGAGTATTACAATAAATCACTAACCTATGAATAAATGTTTTTGTCCGGAATTGAGCCAAAACTATATATGGACTCAATTGGAAATTTGTGTCCTTCCAAATCTCCCCCTTTGGCTATTCCGGGACAAAAACCAAAACAAAAATCCTAAAGGGCCGTCAAGCTCACTAGACTCAAAACATAACCCGCCCAAACTTGACTTAACCCAAGGATCAAACGCTTTGCCATTAAAAGATGCCGCTTTAGAGTAATTCCTGCACACTTAAGCAAACTCATCAAATGCATAGGGAATATCAAACTATTAAGTGCAATTAATTAATTACTCCCCCTAAATTAATTCTCCCCTTTATCAAAACATACTTAGAAAGACGTCTCCCCCTAAGGTAAATCTCCCCAAACTAAGATACGATAATAATAGGATTAGATACCATTTCTCCCCCTATCATCATTCTCCCCCTTTTTGTTCAGGAATAGGCAAAGGATAAAGAACTAATAAACAGCTTAAAGTGATAAGACATGAAAGCATATGGTCAATAAAAGCAAGGCAAAGACAAACAAATATCATATATATATATACTTTAAATATACCAATAAGTACTTGCATATATAGATAGATATAAACACACACATGACACAAAATACAATAAGTTTGCACACTCGTATGGCAAAAGTGTGTCATATGGAAACGGAAGTGTAGGGGTGTGAACTAGCAACAATTAAATTTAGACCCAAACACTTAAGAAACGTTCACGGAGTTCTCATTTGATTGCAAACTTCATCACAGTTAAATATAACCTCATGTGACAATATAGATTGAACTCAATGAACAAACATACACAATGCATACAGGCCTAGCATGATGATGATTCTACAAACCAAATAGAGTCATGACATTAAAGACAACTAGGATAAACGGACATTGTGCAAACCGTTGATATACCATCCAATTCTCCCTCAATAAGCATATATATTCTTTTACTTTTGAATGAATATATCAAACAAACATAGGCCTTGGCAATTGTTTTCTTTTTAATGCCAAATATTCTGTTTTTAGGCCTTTGGATCACGTATTTCTTTTAGATCCAATAAACGGTGGCTTACTATCGCAAATGATTTAATTCATCCTTTCGGAGCCCTTCCCCGTGCACATTTTATTTATCATGTTTTCATTTTTCACACAACTCTCATATGCAACGGATTTTGACATGCACTAGTCCTCCTAGGTCAAAGATATGTAGATGACTAGATTGGTAGGAGAACACCTCAAAAAGCTCAAATATAACATGTGACATTGAGATTTCAAAATAGCTCGTGCATGTGTGAATAGAGGCATATAAAAATAGAATCCATTTAATCAATACAAAATCCAACTACTCCATATAAAGCATGGTAAAGAACATTTTAAGGATTGAAAATCTAAACTAAAAGTTCTAGCCACGTGGGAGCGTAAAAGATGGGATTCAAACACAAATATATGCCACATAAAGTGTGTCAAACTAAACTACACACAAAAAAAATCTTTTTGAGTTTTTAACATTTTAAATCAAAAATAGATATTTACTCAAAAGGATAAACAAAAATCATTTGTATTTTTCATTGAGCTTAAATGAAATAAATAAAACACAAATGATAAACAAAAATCTTTTTATATTTTTCAATTAATTCAAACAAAAATATAATACAAAAAGATAAACAAGTCATAATTTCTAGCATGTGATATCAAATAAAGCAATGACTAGAAAATTGACTAAACAAGCATACATTTAGCATGTGAATATAGCATAAAGTACAAACGCTAAAGTATGCAAACACTAACACATTCATCCTTTAGATTTAGCAAGGGAGGAAGCATGTGAAAGTAAATGAGAATCAACAACCCTATTTTGCAAGGCAACCAAGTCGGATTTCCTAACCCAAATTAATGGAGAATTACTATCTTGGGGTGTAGGAACTTTCACTACCGTGGTTACATTACTATGGGATTTTCTAGAAATTCGTTTAAGATCAAGACAAAATTTCCTAAGATGACCTTGTCGACCACAATGTGTACAAGTGAGAACATGTCGAAAAGATTTACTTAAGGAGTGATCTTTATATGTATTCCTAGTAGATTCTCCTAAAACATTGGTTTAAGCATTATGAGTAAATTCATTACAAGTATTGAAGCCTAAACCACAAGTGTCATTTTTAATTTGGATCGTTCCTAACATTTTATCTAGTTTTTCCGAACGACACTCCAAATCAATTTTGACATTACTAGAATCTTTTAATTTATTTTCCAATTCAGCAATGTTAGATTCTAGTAAAACATTTCGCTCTTCAAAAGCAAGAAGCTCCTTTTTCAAGAATTCCATTAAACCCCTAAGGCTATCTCTTTCGCCTTCTACATATTCAAGCTTCTCTTGAAGAGTCCTCACATGTGTCCTAAGGTCTTCTATTAAAGCATTTTCATCAACGACCTTGACACTCTCTCTTAAACTAGCTTCTAACTTCAAATTAGCTCTTTTCAATTTAATAGATTCGGTATATAGTTCTTGAAAAGCATTTTAAGTTCACTCATATCAACCTCATCTTCATTTTCACTCTCACTTTCTTCTTCACTCTCACTATCATCAAAAATAAGAGAATCATGTACAATGACCTAGGAAGTGGCATGTGCTATTGTTTCATCAATCGATGAGTTCTCACTGTCACTCACATGACTAGCCATAAAAGCCACAAAATTTTTCTTAGTGGGGGATTCGAGCTTCTCTTCCTTATCACTATCACTAAGGGTCGCATTATATGAAACGGGTCGCTTACCATCTTTCCTTAGTTTAGTGGGGCACTCATAAGCCCTATGGCCATAACCTTCACAACCAAAACACTTATCAGACTCGTCCCTATCTAAATGTTCATTACTAGGTTTAGGGATTTTCTCGGCTTTAGAAATCTTCTCGCTTTTATCATGTTTAGAAGTATCAAATTTCTTAAAATCATTTTTAAATTTATCTTTGTTAAATTTAAGAAATTTTCTAAATTTACGAGCAAACAAAGCCATGTCTTCCTAGCCACTATCACTATCGCTCTCTACTACTTGTTTGACCTCTTTTCAGGCTTTTAAAGCAACACCCTTTTCAATTTTCTTTTCAGTTTAGAGGAAAACATATCCAGTTCATAGGTTTGTAAATCACCTACAAGCTCTTCTAATTTCGTAGAGGCTAAAGTGGGTAAAGAATTTAAAACGGTCACCTTTGGAATAAATCTATCGGGTAGGGACCTTAAAATTTTCTTTACAACACGGTCGTCAGGTATTTTCTCTCCCAAGTTAAAAGATGAATTGACAATATCAGAAAGTCTAGCATAAAATTTATCAAAAGTTTCTTTTTCATCCATTTTGATAGTTTCAAATTGAGTGGTGAGGTTTTGGAGTTTTGAAGCTTTAACGACACTAGTTCCTTCATGAGTTAATTGTAAAATATTCCAAGCTTCTTTAGCGGTTTCACACGTCATAATACGTCGGAATTCATCCGGTGCGACAACGCTAAATAAGGCATTTAAACCTCGGGAATTAAAGTTAGCAAGTTTAAACTCATTTTCAGTCCATCTATCGGCGGGTTTGATAACACGTTCATTTTCAACTAAGTAAGTTGGTGGGGAGTACCCGATAACAACAGACATCCAAACTCTCTCGTCGATAGATTTTAGTGCCGATCTCATTCGCGCTTTCCAATACGCGTAGTTTGAACCATCGAAAATAGGAAATTTTGAAAATGGTGAAAAATCCATTATAGCCAAAAATTATTTAAAAAGATCGTTAACGAAATAATTTATCGCTTTGGCTCTGATACCAATTTGAAAAAAGCGGTGAGCTAAATTTCCCTTTAATATTAATGCAATAAATGCTGCGGAAGCGTAAGGATGATGGTTCAAGAATAAACAAAGCCAAATTTTAATTTCTTCAAAGCAAATTAAAATAAGGTAATCCAATGAATAAAGTCACTTAAACCGATTCATTAATCCAACTCAAGTCCAAGAATTTGACTAAATTATGATTGTTCATATTTCCAAGTTAGGCCAAACCAAATTATTGCAAGTGACTAGAATTAAACAATTTTACCCAAAATTTAATTAACGTCCCAATTTAAATTAGTGTGATTGTTAAACTGAATTTTATCTTGAAATTATTCTAAGCATGCATTCTAAGTTTTTTGTGCAAGATAAAATAAACAATGTCACACTACGCCGCGATGTACGAGGAAAAACCCAAGACGGGAGAAAACCTCGGACGGCCCTAGACACAAGTCCACTAGATACGGAATTATACAATTACAAGACAAAAGACTTACATCCTCAACTCGAACCCTCTCAAGCCTTGTTGCTCCTTCTTGTAGATACCTCTTCCTAGCGGACAACCACGGAGCTCCACCGCGATCTCAGAATCCACCGATAGGACTTTGTATGGTCACCGTCACCCAAGCTTGGAGCCTTTCTCCGAGTGAGTAATACCGCAACAAACTTCTTCTTCTTTGTGATGGGATGTAGAAGCAAACCCGAAACGTCTCCTTTTCAATTCGGTAGAGAAAACCGGTGCCAAAACTCCAAGTAAAGATATGTATATAAAACTTGGATAAACAACTATTGGGTGTAAACACTAGAGTGTGTAGGATTTTTCATTAAAGAATAACACTCAAAACTTGATCTTTTTCCTTAAACAAATTTTCTCTCAAAACACTCTCTAGGAGTTTGTATGGTATGAAAAAGATCCCCCTTCAAAAGTGATTCCCGTCTTTAATTAAGCCTTAAAAAATCAGTTAAGAAACAAGTGGGATAATGGGGTGAAAACTGCCAAAAATTGCTCAAAACTGTTCCCGCCTGGCATCTCGTTCGAACGAACTTGACTCTCGTTCGAACGAGACTTCTAACGAGCGACCAGACTGGGCTCGTTAGAAACTCGTTAGATATCTCGTTAGAATGACCAAACTCGTTCGAACGACATATCGAACGACTGACCAGTTTAGGTTCGTTGGCAAACTCGTTCGAACGAAACCTGGTTCGAACGAAAAACTCGTTCGAACGAGACTTCGAACGACTTCCAGAAATTTTTGATAAATTCAATTTTTGGCCCAGAAACTTTATGTACTTTATTTTAAAGTTTCAATTAAATTATTCTTAAAGTAAATCATGGTTTTTATTAAACCTAACACCCAATAAATATTGTTCCAAGCTCCTATATAAATATAATTACATTCATACCTTGGGAGCATGGAACCTTAGATGATGACGTAGAAACGAGGCACGCAAACCGGCATTTTGATGAAGCTTTATATTCTTTGCCGCTACGTCTTCAACACACACTTCATAGGCTTGAGAGTATTACAATAAATCACTAACCTATGAATAAATGTTTTTGTCCGGAATTGAGCCAAAACTATATATGGACTCAATTGGAAATTTGTGTCCTTACACCCAGGTCATCAATCTTTCAGACTTCTCAGGTTTATGTAGAACCTGTCTTAGTGGGAAATCGGTGAGGAAGACAATGGCATGGGCTTGGAAGTAAGGCTTCATCTTCCTTGAGGCATGTATCAAGGCATAGAGACCAACTTTTCCATACGAGGGTAATTTTGCTCAGACCCTTGAAGCGCTTTACTGTTGAAATACACAGGCCTTTGGGTTCCAACGTCTTCCCACACTATGGCCGTACTGATTGCCGATTCAGAGACCGCTAGATACACGTATAATTTCTCTCCTACTATGGGCCGAGATAAAACAAGGGAGGTCCAAGGTAAGACTTGAGCTGGTTAAAAGATTTTTCGCACTCTTTGTCCCACCGTAAGGCCTTTATAAGCACTTTAAAGAACGAAAGACACTTATCCGTTGCTCTGGAAACAAACCTGTTCGTGAGTCTTTGGACGTCCTTGAGCGTTGCTAGTCCTCGAGCAAGAAGATAGAGAGAAAGAGAAAGATAAGTAACCAAAAGTGTACCACTTTCGCGGGCACTTGCGATTTCACTTAGCATGCGCAACAAGCCTTTAAACCTATAGGTTTTCCTACAGGACGAGTTGTGTCTTATGAGGGTTTGCAGGGAATATACCCACAAAATTCTTTATTTGTAAAATGATTTATTGAAAGGCAGTCAATCTCTTATTAGACGTAGAATAATCGCACAATCCATCATGAGCGAAATAATGTGAGAAATACAAGCTATAATGTGTAAAAAGTTTAGCAAAGTAAATACTCAAGGCACATCTTTCCTAGAACTCAATGTGTGTAGTGTGAATCAGTCAAAACGGGTCAAGTATCACAAGAGTAATTCCTAGATTGCCTTGTCGGAATCAACGCTTCAACTTCAAATCTCACGGATATATCTCTCTCAAACGAACTCTCGAGATTAGGGTAAGTGTATCGCTCTTGTGTGTGAGGAGGTGAGTAAATGTAAGCAAGTTCAAACGTCTCACACACACATAAGAAAGAACGAAAAATTTGAAAGAAAATGATCTCATAAAAGAATGCTAATCACTATAGTGAGAACGTCGAGTTATTCACCATGTCGACTTTCATTTGCTCGAACACCTAGGGGAAATATGGATGTATATGGGTGAGGGGGAAATGAAATGGGATATGTGGGATGAGGTGAGGTAGGATAGGATGTGATGGTGATATGATGGATGGATGGTGGATATTTGAGAAGGGTGTATCACTCATAGACGAACAAATGTCTTTATTTCTTGACTGCAACTTTCTCTTTTTCTTCTTTTCCAAATACACATCAATGTATGAGATAAATCTTCTAAAAATATAAATAACCCCAACATAGATTTGTATTTAATTTTTCTCTATCTGAATCGGCTTTGGGATGGATATCCGCTAAAAATGCAAACACTCTCTATGATAGATCATCTCCCTTTTTTACTTTCTTTTTTTTTTCTTTTTTTATATATTTTTTTTCTTCTTTTCTAAATACGCATCTATGTATGAGATAAATCTGCTAAAAATACAAATAACCCCAACATAAACTTGTATCAAAATTTTCTCTATCTGAATCGGATTTGGGAGAGATATTCGCTAAAAATACAAACACTATCTATGACGGATCTTCTCTTTTTACTTTCAACACTATTTTCTGTGGATATGGAAATGGGCGATATGGTATATGGTGATGATATGGAAAATGGAAGATGTATGAATGTATGATAAACGGAATTTAGTTGGTGTATGAGTGGAGGTGTGGTGAAATATATGATGTGGGGAATATGGAAAAGCATGGGAATGTAATGGGAATATGATATGGGGGAAAGTGGTAGGTGTATGGATGAAAATCTAGTATTCGGAACAAATTTCAAGACACGCGTTTCTTAAAACTCGAAAATTATGTCGTTCTCAGTGATCAAGCCAAAAATAAAGAATAATGAGATCATACAATAATATAATGCGGACCCAAAAGAAGTTGAATCAACTTGTGACTTGGAGATTGCGTAAAACTCTCAAAAATGGTGAAAGGCACAAATCTCACAAGCTAAAGTCTCTACTAGTGATCCTTAAGGTTTTCTTTAGAATTGTAGTACTCCTCAACTCTAAACGTAATGACGTGATAAGTGCGCAAATTTTGTTGAGTCTAGATATTCATGGTGCAAAATGCCTTATTACGTATTACATAAGCTATTTAGAAAGAATATTCTCTAGCTTGATTCCTAGACTTTAAAAGATGGATGATTGAAAATTCACATCAATGAGTGAGATGAAAGAAACTGTGCGAAATTCTAAAAATCAGGTTTAAAAATTAAAATTTTTCAAAAGAGGTACGATTTTGATAAAATTCCCCACCCCCAAACAAAAAGGAACATCGTCCTCGATGTTAGGTAAAATAGTTTTTAAAATTGAAAGCATAAGGTAGGAAAGAGATTACCAGAATGAACCGCTAATGAAGTGGAAAGATGGAGCCAAGAATAAACCTGAATAACAAGTGAGAGAGAAAAAAATGTGTATAAGTCTATAAGCATGATAAAGCATAGGGTGATGTGAAACCCCACCCCCAAACAGGATGAGACGAGTACAAGAAACGCGGGCTGCCTCCCGGTAGCGCTAAGTTTAATGTCTTCAGGCAAACCGAGCCATTCTCACCCTAAAGATAGGAACTAGGAAAGCGCGGGGTGGCAGAAAAATTGGGGTGATGGGAATCACCCCCAAACAAGACTGAAGCGTCAGTCTTATTGGATAATTTGGCAAGGGTGAGGGTGAAGAAACACCGATCACGGCCTTATTTTTTTATTTTCAAGATTTTCAAGATTTTCTCTTTTTGTTTTTTTTTCAAAAGGAAAGAAAATATTTTCGGATTTTTCTAAAAAAAATAAAGGAAGAAAATGTTTTTGAATTTTTTTATAAAAATAATAGAAGAAAATATTTTTGGATTTTTGTGAAAAATAGAGGAAGAAAAATATTTTTTCATTTTTTTTTTTGGAAGAAAAGGTGGGGAAAAGTGTGGACTCTGTGAATATGTACGAATTAACTAAAATCGACCAACGAAAAATGAAATTGGACACACACACAAGTCAAGAAAATTTCCTAACTAGCACATAGCCAATTTTTATCTTTAAATTTAGTAAGAGGGTAGTCAAATTTTAATTAAGTCCGCGGGCGATAAAAAATCACGGAAATATCTTTGTGATCGCCGTTGCAAAATTTTCTCCTATTGGGCTACCTAGTTGATTGATTTTAAATTTAGTGATGGCTAGGGTAGCACACAATGATAAGCGAGTGAGTCGGGTGATGAAATCCCTTCTCGTGAGTGACCCGAGTTCGATCCCTGGCAACAGCGCCATTTGATAGAAAGAACTTTTCGGTGTATTTGTCGTTGTTGAACAAGCCTTTCTAATCAAAACCTTATGTGCCTACAAATATAATAAACTCAAGTGTAGAGTGGTAAGTAAGGATGTCAATCCACTTTCTAGGGAGTAAGCTAGAGACAAATTCAATTGTAATTCACTTTTTATTTTCTTTTTGTGCTTTTTCACTTTTCTAAATTTTTTTTTAGCTTTTTCAATATTAAAACAATAGGGTGAGATGAGGTCTAAACTAAACTAAACTAAAGTGTGAGATGAAAACTAACTAGAAATTGACTAAAATGAAAATAAAGTCTAAACTAAAATAAAAGATAAAGTGAGGAAAATAATTGTGAGAACAATCAAGGAGTGGGATTACACCACAAATTTTAGTTATTCTAATTAATTAATTTAATTATTTGAATTCTCCCAAATTAATATTAAAATTACAAACCAACTCTCGTTGCAAGTGTAATTAGAATAGTAATCTTTTAGAAAGTTAAAATTAACACCCACAACTCTAGAAAAATAGATCCACACTCCTTTTAATTAATCACCCACAACTCTAGAAATTAAAATTTATGTCAATCCTAGAAATTAAATTTAGAGTTGAAATTCAAATGATAATACCCCACTTAAGAAACCTATATCTCTAGTTCGAATCTAAGATGGGTATTATAATTAGAATTTCGATTTTCTCTCGAAAATCATTTACCCTCTCTCGAGGCATAAATTTAAGGGTGAGGGATCAAAATTAACATCCAAATGGACTTTTCAAGTAATTAAACTAATTAAAATGAAATAACATCAAATAAGGGTTTTACCCCACCCCTTGAAAGGGATTTTAGCCTAACATGATATGAAACATGACGAATTAATAATCAAGACTACTAAAATAAAAGAGAAGAGAATAGAACAAGAAAACCAAATCTCTTTGAAAAAGTTGAACTCTACTCTTCCAAATTGAAGCATACATCACTTAATTGAGCATCCAAATGATTTGAAATTGAAATATTCACTCAATTAACTCTCTTACAATTAATCTCACAAATATCTAAAATAAAAAAAAGGAAAAACTATTTACAAATGATAATTTTCTCAACAATTCTCTCTCTAAAAATTCCTATCAAAAAACTCTTTTTTTGGAGGGGTCTTCTATCTTCCTTTTATACAAGGCATGGAGCTAGGGGTAATTTGGAAAAATAAGAATGTGCATATGAGGGGTGTGAGGTATGATGATATATGGGTGAGGGTAATATGGAGAAAATGCACAATTGTGCATGGATTGTGTGAGATGTGAGGACAAGTGGAAAATGGAGAAATAAATATCAGATTACGGAAAAAGGGTTGGGGGTATTTTTGGAAATATGGGAAAAGGGGTTTTGTCACATGTGGGTATTAGTTGGTTTATGTTTTAGTTGGCAGGTGATGAAATAAATGGTGGATGGCTTGAGAAATGGGAAATGGTTTTAAGTGGGTTTAAGGGTATATTGGGTAAAATAAGAATAAGTGACACATGTGGTTTAAGTTGGTCTTATTTGGTTTGGTCTTTGATCGGGGCTGGTAGTCGGAGCTGCATGAATGCCACCGGGATAGAGGAGAATGCCACCGGCGGCGGCGGAAATGGAGTGTCGTGACGGGAACGCGCCGGATGTGGCGGGACTGGTGGTCGCGATCGGCGCTCGGTCGGTTGGAAGCTGGGGTTGGAAACTGGCCGGATATGGAGGCATAAGGGGCGGAGGGTTTTCCGGCGGAGAGGGGCCTGAGTGAGATTGCTGTACGCCGTCGACGGCAGGTCGGAGCGAAGGGAGGGCCGGGGTCTGTTATCGCCGGCAGATTTTAGCGCCGTCGGAGCTGGTTGCCAGGGGGTTCCATCGGTAGGTGGAGTCTTTGGTGGTATATGGTTTAGTGGGGGTTTAGAGATGATGAGGTGAGGAAGAAAGAGGTGGGTTAGAGTTTTGTTAATGGAGGTGAGAGGGTGAGGAGAGAGAGAGAGAGAGAGAGAGAGTGGTGGGAGGTTGAAGATGGGGTAGGGGGGATGTGGTGTGGTAGGGTGTAGGGGAGTTGAGTGTGCGTGTCGGAGTGTTTGGTGTAGGATAAGTTATTTGGTTTGTTAGTGGGTTATGTGTGGTGTGTGTTGTTTAAATTGAATCCTTAAAAATAACACTCAAACTAAAAAATAAAACTATAAAATTAAAAATTTAAAAATTAAATTTCTATTCAAAAAAATAAAATAAAGACTTAATAAAAATAAAAAAGAAATGAAATGAAAATAAAAATAAAAATGTAAATCTATTAAATTTAAAAACTAAAGTCTTAAAAAAAATAAAATCTAATAAAATTAAATTGCTAAAAACTAATCCTAATAAAATAAGACTAAAATAAAATAAAAAATAAAAACTAAAACTAAAAACTTAATAAAATCAAAAATAAAATAAAATTATAAAATAGAAAAATAAAAAATAAAACCTAAAAATTCTAAAATAATCCTAAACTTAAAATGACAAAAACTAAAAATCTAAAAAAAATAATAAAAGGGGCAAATTAGACACACACGGGATTTAGTCTAGGTTTAGGCTCGGGTAAGGGTTCAGGTAATTTGGTAATTAGCTCCATAAAATGCACAATTGCCTTGAAATACGCGTTTGAACATCGCAACGTGCATTTTGCCTATAAAATAAACATTTAACCACATAAGACCCGTATTGTCGAGAATTAGCAACAAAAGTACGTCTATTCGGGGTATAAAATGTACAGTTTTGGGTGCTTATCAGCTACTCTCCCCGTGAGTCTTTGGACGTCCTTGATGCTCCTTGGTGTCTTCATATCAAGCAAAGCCTTGATTTTTCAGGGTTTGCTTCGATTCCTCTTTGATTGACGATAAATCCAAGAAACTTACCAGCTCCTACCCCGAAGACACACTTCGCGGGGTTGAGTTTCATCCTGTACAAGTCCATAGTATCGAAGGTCTTTTCAAGGTCTGCGACATGAGTGCAGACCTTTAAGCTCTTCGTCAGCATAACGTCTACATACACCTCAATAGTCTTGCCTATTTGCTCTTCAAACATCTTGTTCACAAGACGTTGGTATGTGCTCTTCAAACATCTTGTTCACAAGACGTTGGTATGTTGCCCCCACATTTTTTAGACCGAAGGGCATTACTTTGTAGCAGTATGTCCCTTTGTCGGTAATGAAGGCTATCTTCTATGAGTCCTCCGCATCCACGAAGATCTGATTGTAGCCTGAATACGCGTCCATGAAGCTCATGAGCTCATGCCCCGCAGTAGCATCTACCATCTGATCTATCCGAGGTAAGGGATAGTTGTCTTTTGGGCAAGACCTGTTAAGGTCAGTGAAATCCACGCACATTCTCCACTTCCCATTGGCTTTGGGCACGATGACTGCATTCGATAACCACTCTGGATATATGACTTCTCTTATAAACTCAGCCTCTTCTAATTTTTTAACTTCTTCCCGGATGACGTCGTACTTCTCCCTGGAGTAAACTCTTCGCCTTTGTTTGATAGGCCTGGCATCTTTGGCCACGTTGAGCTTGTGACTCATAACCTCAGGGTTGATGTCGGGCATGTCTACGTGACTCCAAGCGAAGACACTCTGCCTCTTCCTCAGGAAGTTTATCAGCTCTTCCTTGATTTCTGTCTTTAGGGCTTTGCCGACCTGGACGGTTTTTTCCGGTTCGTCCTCATTGAGGACGATGGATTCTACCTCTTCCGCGGCCTCTCCCTTCTTCAACTTTGTTTCATCTCTTGGGTCCAATGTATCAATGCTATAAGTGGTGGTTGCCCTCTTATGCGCGTCTCTCTCTTCGGCCGAGTTAAAGTAACATTCTCGTGCTATGGTCTGGTCACCTTGCACTTCCCCTACCCCATAGGGGGTCGGGAATTTTAGCATCTATTGGATCGTCGACGGCACAGCTTCAAACTCCTTAAGGGCCACTCTTCCTATGATAAGGTTATAGGCCGAGAAGACATTTTCGTCCATTACGAAAAAATTTATCTTTCGGGTCAACCTCTTAGGCCACTCGTCACCCATCCGTACGTCCATCTCATACATGCCCAATGGGTGGACCTTTTTGCCGCTGAAGCCCATTAAAGGATGATGATAGGGTACCAGCCTAGCTCCGCTAAGACCTAGGCTCTTGAAGCAAGGCCAAAACATCACGTCTGCTGAACTCCCCCCGTCCACGAGGATCCTCTGCACCTCACATCCATGCACCCTTGTTATTATTACCAAAGGGTCATCATGTGCGGCTAAGACACCTTTGAAGTCGAGCCTGGAGAACCCAACTATAAGAGTGTCCATGTCCACCTTCTTTCTCTTCTGTGCTGTATCAGAAGACGTTAGATTTACAACTTCAAGTTTGGCCACTGACTAGGCCTCTGCCACATGAGCTTTCTTGTCAGCCACTTCAGAGCCACCTCCCGTAAGTCCTCCGCATATGGTGTTAACACCAAAGGAGATCATTCCAACCCTCTTCACCGGGGTATTGTCATCTTTCGGCGGAAGGTCCAGATCGTCTTCATCATCATCTTTCGAGTCATTGCCTCTTCTAGCTGGGGCATCGTCATGACATATGTCGTTTCTCCTTTTCTTAGGGTCATCACTTCCCCCTTTAGGAGATTTGCCATCAACATACTTCCTCAGCTTTTCGAATTTTAACATCTTCTCAATCTCATCCTTCAAGGAGAAGCATCTGTTTGTAATATGGCCATGGTCCTGGTGGAACTCACACCATAAGTTTTTGTTCCTCTTATGTGGAGGGGCCTTCAGTTTCTCTGTCCATCTTAGAGTCCTATCATTCTTGATCTCATTGAGGATATGCTCACAGCTCACGGTTAGAGGAGTATAGTGAGCGAATTTGTCATCGGGTGACCTCTTATTTCCATCTTTCTTTCTTTGGGACTTCTCGCTACTACCGCGGTTCTCATACTCATACCTGGAGACCATTGCCTCTTCGGCATTCATGACTTTTCCCGCAGTTGCCAGTAACTCTGCCATGGACCTGGGAGGGTCTTCTGCGAGTTTCCACAATAACTTCCCTTTCTGAAGACCTCCTATGAGGGCGGTCATGGCTATATTCTCTTCGTAATCTTCAACCTCAAGTTTCTCTTTATTGAACCTGGCGATGTAGTCCCTTAGGCTCTCTTCCTTGCCTTACTTGACATACAGTAGATGTGTGGTCTTCTTTTTAGGTCTTACCCCAAAGCAAAAGTTGTGAATGAATCGTTCGGCCAAGCCCTTGAAGTTCTCAATTGAATTCTTCGGAAGAGAAGTAAACCAGCTGTGTGTTGCTCCTGTCAGAGTCCCAGAGAAGGCCCTACACTTCATCTCATTAGGTATCGAGTAGATGTCCGCTGCTAACTGATACATCTCAATGTGATGTACAGGATTGGTGCTACCGTCATACTTGGGAGACACCACGGGTGGTTTGAACTTTGCTGGGGTCGGGAAGCTCACTATCTTAGCTACAAATGGAGAGCCCTATGGGAAACCTCTTTGCAATGGGTCTCGACTCTTAATGAGGTCTCCTATCTTCTCCTCAAGACGTTTGATAGAGTCATTCCATAGTCTGCTACCGTCGGCCTGGCCGAGGTTATCCGTAGCCACCTCCAAGGGATGGACTGAAGGTTCCCCAGCCGCAGCACAACATCTGCTGTTGACCTCTTCCTGATCTCTGCCTCTTCTCGCATGGGGTCGGCCTTGGTGAGGCTGACCTTGACCGTCTCCTCTCTGCGAGCCAGCTGCACTTCTCGACCTTGATAACCTCTGTCTTAGGTCATTTACTGGGCCCAACCTCTCAAAGGCCGACCCTCTACTCAATCGATCAAAAGCTGATCCTCGCTGTTGGGCCTCTTCACCTCTTTTGCCGCCACAACCTCGGCTCTGCTGAAGAGGACGTACCGTATTATTCGAAACCTCATACGGCTCCCAACATTCTTCCGGCACATCTTTCGCCTCTAGGTCATCATACCTGTCCTCCGGGCAAAGGGTTTCCTTGTCTCCCCAGGCGTAAGCACCTAGGGTCAGCAATGTCCCTCCTCCGCTGGGGCACAGGTTAGTCCTTCATTAGTGCCTGGGGTGGTCCCCTAGCGTCAAGATGAGGCTGGGCAGCCGTCGGAGTGATCATTTCCGGTGAAACTCCAGGTGGCCTCATCATAGTTTGGCTGAGCTGTGCAAACTGCTCCTGCATAGCTTGTTGCATTGCAGCCAAAGACCTCAAGGCTGCAGCCACCTCCGCCATTTCGGACTGGGGCGGTGCCTGGCTGGAACTAGGTCCTCCTGCTCTAGGCGGCGGAAGAGGCGGTGGTAACTCTAGTGCCATATGCTAACACTAAAGAGCTTAAGTAGCAGATGAGCTTAATACCTTAAAGGGCCTCTTTCAATGGTGAAGCAGCTCCACGCAAGGGGCGGTGCCTGGTTCACCACCAGAGTCTCCTATGAGGTTAAGTTGAAGAAGAGGAAGTGATTGGTTCCTACAGACGGCGCCAAAATGATGATGCTGGAAACATCACCACCCTTCAAGGTGTTTGTGAGCTGAATTTAATGTTAACAATGGCAGTATAAAGACATATAGCAGAAGGAGGTGAGGAGAAGAGGATTTACATCGAAATATAAGTGGTTCAGCTAATCAGGCCTACGTCCACTGTGCAGGTGTATGATGTGTATCACAGTATAAGGGCTCTAATGGTCATGGGTACAAACTCTCAAGTTTTCTCTCTTTTCTGTATAATTTGACAGAGTTTTAGCTAGGGTTGTTAATTTGGGATCCCCCTCTAAGAAGGAGAAGACAAGTATATATAGTACCAGGGGGTGTAGTGTACCACCCATGCATGCAATGAGCATGTGTGTGTTGATCTAGCCAATATGTTGAAGACATCTGTCCCTGTCACATGTAGAGAATGATGATGAAATAACCCCCCCACGTGGGGGGAATGATTATTTATAACTGATTTGTGTCATCGTGTCCTTATCCACACGTCAATAAGTGCTCGGCCTCCGTGCTTGGTCATGACCTCGTCCTGGCAGAGTCCGAGGTTGATAAGGTCTAGCTTCTCATTCAATTCGAGATGAGCCATGAAGGTCTCGGCTTAAGTGAAGCCGAGGTAAGGAATTAGGGTCGGCCAGGGCCGAGGTTGAGTTGGCATGTGCATGGAACATCGGCTGATTTACTAACGAGGTCGACCTTGGTAGAAGTATGGATCCTTGTAACCTTGGCCTACCCCCAGCCGAGGTTGTCATTCCCGGGTGATCTGACAAACTCTTGGCCCCCTGATTTATGTAGTCCCACCCTGAAGAGGTTGGTAATGGTGTCAGCCAGGGCCGACCCTTCTATGGCCGAGGGTGTTGGCCACTGACCCAAGGCTTTTCCAGCGTCAGCCATGTCCTCGGTCGAGGTTGATGTCTCTGAGCCGAGGTGACACTTGGGGCATATCACCAACTATAATTTCTCAATTCCAGTAAGTATACAAAAGATATACAAGTATGAATATACAAGGTTTCCAAACAATAGAATATAAAGGGTTTACACATCCGACTTTCTTTAAACTTGTATATATTCATATATATACACCAAGGCATGAAAGTTTAGTAAACAATTGATGATATTTCAATAAGTAATATAAAAAAAACAAGATTTAGGGATCGAATTACCTTAGGGACTCTTATGTAATTTCGTATGGATTTTTCCAATTTTCTCCTCACACTTTTCTTCGTAAGTTTCACAATTCTCTTTCTTCAAGCCAAAGTTCTCTCATTGTTGAAATGTGTGTTAAAGTGAATAAGAAAGGATAATTTTAGAATCCAAAGTTGGCCTAAGGGTGCCACCCTCTATAACCAATCAAAACATGACATTTGGATATAATAAAGACAAAATACCACTTAAATGATGGACAAATTTGCCCTTGGTTTGTAATTTTGGTATAACTTCTTACTTGGATATCCGTTTAACACATCGTTTATTGTTTTATAAACCTAGCTCGGATATCTACAACTATGTAGTTTTTACCTTGACAAAATTTTCCCATTATAAGGGTCAAAACTAGTCTCTAATATGGACATTCCTACCGAAAACTTCAAAATTTGGTGGTTGTAACTACCTCAATATTTCTTGATTTTGGGAGATATAATTAGACTAAAATATAGTAACTTAGAATTATATATATAATAACACATTATCCATATCACATAAGGTAAGAATGATTCAAAATAGAATTTATTATAGTTATATCTAGGTTGTCACAACTTTCTCCTTGAGAAGATTTTATCCCCGAAATTTAATTTGAATGTCACTTACCGAACAAATGGGGATACTATTTCATCATGATATGCTCCCTTTTAAATGTTCTCTGTTAGTTCCATGGCTCCTCCATAACACTTTAAATATGGAAATAACTTTGTATCTTAAGCCTTGTTCCTTACGATCAAGAATTTCCACATGTTCCTTAATATACGAAAAGTCTTCTTTCAATTCAACATATTGAGTTTTCAATTGATGCGATGGATCAGTAAATACTTACGAAGCATCGATAGATGAAACATATCATGTAAACGAGACAACTCTGGAGGTAATGTCAATTTATATGCTAGGGTCCCAGCTCTTTCCAACACTTTATATGGACCAATGCATCTTGGACTTATCTTCACTTTCCAATACTCATGACGCCATTCCATGGGAAAATACATAAGAATACAAAATATCCCTCTTGAAATTCCAATGGATGCTTTCTTTTATCCGCATAAAATTTATGCCTGCTTTGCCCTATTTTTATTCATTCCCGAATCATTTTAATATTTTCCTTCTTTTATCTACATAAAGTTTCTGCCTACTTTGCGCTATTTTTATCCGCTTTTGAATCGTTTTAATCTTTTTCATTGTCATATCTATCAATTTAGGGCCCAAAATTTTTCTTTCACCTACTTCATCCCAACATAAAGGCGTTCTATATTTCTTTCCGTAAAAAGCTTCACAAGAAGACATACCTACGGTAGACTGATAACTATTATTATAAGAGAATTCTATCAAGGGCAAATGATCATCCCAACTACCCTTGAAATCAAATACAGAAGATCATAACATGTTTTATAATATTTGAATCATCCTTTCTGATTATCCATCTATTTGTGGATGAAATGTATTACTAAACTTCAAACTGGTGCCCATGGCATTCTGTAAACGAGGAAAAAATTTATAAGTGAACGCTGGATCTCGATCTGATACAATTAGCACCGATGCCCCATGTAAACGGATAATCTCATTGACGTACATATGTGCATACTTGTCAATAGTGTAGGTTGTCTTAACTGGAAGAAAATGAGTTGACTTCATCAATCGGTCTATAATAACCCAAATAGAATCATACCCCTTTGGTGATCGTCGTAATCTTGTAACAAAATCTATTATTATATTCTCCCACTTACATTCTAGAATAGGCAATGACTGCAATAGTCCTACTGGCCTCTGATGTTCTGCCTTCACTTGTTGGCATACTAAACATTTAGCTACGAATTTTGTAATCTCACATTTCATATCATTCCACAAGTAATACTCTTTCAAATCTCTATACATTTTGGTACATCGAGGATGCATAGAATAAATAGAACTTTGTGCCTCTTCTAATGTATCCTTCTTTAAGGATGGATCATTTGGTACACAAATTCTATTTTTATAAAACAATGATTCATCATTCTTAATCTTAAAGTCACTCTCTTTACCATCCTGAAACTATTGTTTTTTTTTCTCAAGGAAGGCATTATTAATCTACAAATTTTGAATGCATTCTGCTAATGAAGGTCTCATAGTAACATGTGCCAATAAGCCTTCCTCTTTCGACAACTCTAAATCAATCCCCATTGATTCCATGTCAAGAATATTTCCAACACGTGAACACTATATACAACCAAGAATCCCTAATGATTTTTGACTCAAAGCATCTACTACTACATTGGCCTTCTTAGGATAATAATGGGTAGTACAGTCATAGTCTTTAATCAACTCTATCCAATGCCTTTGTCTCAAATTCAGTTCTTTTTGTTTAAACACATATTTTAATCTTTGATGATCCGTAATTATCTCACAAGTTTCCCCATACAAGTAATGTCACCACAACTTCAAAGCAAAAATAATGGCAGCTAGCGCCAAATCATGTGTAGGGTAATTTTGTTCATGTATTTTTAATTTTCGAGAAGAATATGCCATTACTTTCCATTCTGCATAAGAACACATCCTAACCCTTGGAATGAAGCATCTGTGTAGATTACAAAAGAGTCATTCCCACACGGAATAGTAAGCATAGGAGTTGAAACCAACCGATTCTTTAATTCTTTAAAACTCATATCGCATTCTCCATCCACATAATATCACTTCTTTACGAGTCAACTTTGTCAACAACAATGCTACTGATCAAAATCCATTAATAAATTTGCGATAGTAACCTGCCAATCCTAGAAAACTCTTAATTTATGTCACATTCTTAGGACTTTCCCATTCAACGATGGCTTCTACCTTATTTGGATCAACTTATATCCCATTCCTCGAGACAACTTACCCTAAAACACAATTTCATTTAACCCAAACTCACACTTGCTGAATTTGGCAAATAATTTCTTCTCTCTTAAACTCTGCAACACAAGTCTCAAATGTTTCTCATTTTCCTTTATACTACGTGAAACGCTGGAGCATTAGTTAATCCAAATGGCATCACTAAAAACTCGTAGTGCCCATATCGAGTTTGAAAAGCTATTTTGGAAATATCACTATCCTTTACTTTCAATTGGTGGTAACCCGATATCAAATCAATCTTTGAAAATACTGTGGCCCCTTGTAATTGATCAAACAAATCATCGATACGAGGTAAAGGGTGCTTTTTTTCTAATGGTAACCTTGTTCAATTGCTGATAATCAATACATAATCGCATTGTTCCATCGTTCTTTTTCATAAATAACACTTGTCCGAATAAAACCTCTATTTATCAGATATTGTAATTACACTTTCAATTTTTTTAACTCTGTTGGTTCCATTTTGTATGGAGCAAGGAAAATTGAACTAGTACCCGGAACTAATTTAATGGAAAAATCCACTTTTTTTAAGGGGGAAATCCTAAAAACTCCTCTAAAAAGACATCGAAAAATTCTCTAACCACTGGAATATCTTCAATTTTAAGTGTCTCCTTACTAGTGTCAACAACATCGGCTAAATACCCTGAATAACCTTTACTCAACAACTTCCTACTCTTAATTGCTGATATAAAACAATTAGGAATAACATTCCTTTCTCTTGTAAACCGGAACTCGGATTCACCCGGTGGATAAAGTGTAACTTTTTCCGAAAACAGCCAATAGAAGTATGATTCTATGATAGCCAATCCATCCCCAATATAATATCAAAGTCCTGAATGACCAACGATATCAAATAAATATATAAATCTCGTCCACCCATTCGTAAAACACAATATTTATAAACATACTCAACCATAATTACACTTTTAATTGGGATAGAAATATATAAAGAACAATTGAGAAATGAACATGGTCTACCCAAATATCAAATTATATGTGTAGACACCACATTCTAGGACCACCCAAAGACTCTCCTTAGGTCCTTATCACTTCCCCATTCACCATAAAACCTTAGGTCGTACTCCGAATACCAATATAAAGGCCATCGAGCGGTCTCGAGCCCCGTTTAACTCCGGTCAACTTTCTCATCAGGGTAAAAGCTTAATGAATCTTCAAAAGGATCTGAATCCCCACTTAAATGGTCCTCCCCATGCACAAATTGGCCTTATCGTTCAGACGAACGATACGTTTTCCCTCGAAAATTGATTTAGAGGCCACTGGGAGCTCCTGGACTCCATTTGACTCACATAACCTCTTCAGTCCCTAAACTCTGTTTGACTACCTTAAACTCTTCAGTTCGAAAAAGACTGAATTAATCCTTAAAGGGCACTGAATACCCTTTCCAACGATCCACCTAGTGCATAAATCAGCCTTACGGTACACACGAATGACCCATTTTACTCCAAAGGGTCACCTGACGCTTTCAGGCCTATCTGACGAAGTTTAACTCTCCAAACTGAATAAGATTGAATGCGTATTTGAAGGGCTCTAAATACACTTTCCAACAGTCTATCCTGTCCCCGAATCATCCTTACGGTTCGAACGAACGATCCATTTTCCTTCGAGAATCTCCTGTTCAAATGATCATCGGTGCTTCTGAGCCCCGTTTGACCAAGGAGAACTCTCAAACCCGGGAGAAGCCCAATGGATTCTTAATGGTCTCTGAATATTCTGTCCAATGGTTTGGCTCGTGTGCGATTCAGACTTATTGATTACGTTTTACAACCGTTTTTCTGAGGAATCTGCATGAGATTGTCTAATGGAAGATCCGTTTCCACTGTTATTAGCAGTATGTATGGGGATGCTTGCTGATAGGAAGGCTAAGGACAATGCCGATTGGTACCCCCTTGACCCTATATAAGGACATCATGAGCTCAGTTTGAAAGGCGCCTAAAAAACATCAACTTCAGTGATCTTAACAATATTCTTCTAAAGTCGGCGAAGTTTACTTATTTGAAATCTCTCTCCACCTTTTATTTCCATCACTTTCACACCCAATTTAGCAAAATCCCCTTACATTCCTCACCCACTTACAAGTAAGCTCATCAACAATCAAGGTTAACCTTCAAGTCTCCAAATAAGGTTCAAACATTCTTCTCTCTCTTTTAATTTCCTTATTTTTGCATTAGTAATCTAATCCTTACTTTAGCATTACATCTTTGTTAGTCCATACATATTAATAATCCCACTTTTTATTGGTAATATTGCACATAACATGTTATCTATGAAAAAACCAAAAACAAGGAAAAGAGGGTTTGCTCATAAACTCAAAACGGGATTCGTCACTATATTCACGCATATAATAAAATCTCCTCTTGAATTTATGGGAGAAAAACCACCCTCATGTCGCATGCAAACTACGTAGATTTTGATGCGTTTGTAGGCTACGTAGGCGTCTTGGGCTAAAACCCGAGACTCGAGTCCTATTTCCCCATTTTTCTCTTTTTCCTATCTTATCCTTATATTATTTATATATATCGTAATTGTGATTCATATTTGCATTTTACGTAACGCATATTATCGTTTCATCATAACGATTAATATCTCGATAAGTGCATACGTCATATTTTTTTTACTATTTTGGGAACAATCCTATAGATGATCTCAATCAGTTTTTTTCCCATAATGCGATTCGAACGATTCTGATCTCCACTTATATATAAATGTGCACACACTTCACGAAGTTTTTTTAAAGGAAAATAATAACACATGCCCTTGAGAGATCGAAAGGGTGGTATGGGTTCTTGATACCTTTATTTTTCGTAACATAGCCCCCGAACCTTTGAACTATTGCTTTCGCAAGCATCAGTTTGTCTTTGATGCCATTCTCTTGAGGCAAGAACATATTATTTTTCCTGTTTTGTGCAAAATAGGCTGGTGACTCTATCTCTTTGTATCACCCCAAGACCGACGATGGCTGAAGCACCCCGAGAAAGGGCACGAGACCTTTATCTCCCTCTCTCCGCATGCTCACGTGAGCGCTCGAGCCCCACGCCCCACGTGGGAGGGAAGTTTTCAAGATGGCCACAGTGGCAACTCCGTTAGGGACTACTTATCATAAGAGGGCTAGACTATACTTGCATGGGTATTATCATTTTTTGCTTGTGTGCATATTCACCTACATGTATGTTCCCTTTTCTCATCTATTACTTCTTGTATATATCTACCTCTTGATTATATCACCTCTTACTCACTTTTCACTTCACACACTTGTAAATACCTCCATGTACACCTCACACTACCTACACTTGTATATAAGGCCACTTGTGCCCACATGCTTCACATCCCACTTAGAATATCCATGTTTAGGCTTCACTACACCTCCACTCATCACACTTACCCATGTACACTTGCACATATCCATGCTCACTTGCACTTATCACACACCAGTTGTAGTTGATCCATGCGTAGATTCACTATAACACACTCACTTATAAAAATTCACACATCACTCACTCACACGTATCCATGATTAGTGTAATATTCATGCTCCATACTAGATTTACTTTTCATGGTACTTGTACATTCTTCCTTATTAGTATAATGCTCATCATGCCAAATAAAAAACTTTCTCTATAATATATTAATCAAGAATCATGCATTTTGCACACTACATCATTAAGAGCATTGCTATATTGACCAATATTTTGTCCCGTAGTGGGGGTTCTCTTCGTGATGGACGCTGGTCCGGCAGGTCGTAGTTAATCTAAGAAATATGAATCTTACCTTCCATTGTCATAGTAACTTCGACGTATATCGAATGGTCCCCCCCACATCATACTTCTTGACCGAACTCATAATGGGAGGTGTATAGCAGGGAACTCGTTCACGTACATCGAGTATATCGAATTCGTATGCGTACTATCCCCACGAGTTATATAGGGAGGCAATTTACGTACATTCACGTATATTAAATGGCTTGTCCACACGTACCGATTGTCCTCGAAATCAAGAAGTATATCGTGGAAGTCATGCTAAAGGGGAAAACCTTTTCACTAACCCAACAACTCCATAAACCTCGTATAAATGTCAAACTTTGGACACTCATACTTAGTCTTCCAGTTACCAAACAACACTCTGGAAAAATACCGAGTCGGCATGCAACCCAAATTTCTTGCGATTTCATTTTTCATTCAAAATAGGACCCTGTCCATAAGCGTGGAAACAAGTCCAACATGGTCTTACTTATTTTTCAAACCACATTTTTACTAGTCTCAGGTCTTGTCCGACATTTCTTTTGCATTTAGGTAAACCTAATACAAGTGAAAACATAAACATAATAATAATCACGCTGAGACTCCTCTAATTTCCCCCCTCATTCTTTACCAATGGTGTCAAAAATATTTTCCCACATATTTATCAAAATACCAAAAACATTTCTCCTCCTTTTTACCAACAATACCAAAAAATATTTTTTTCCTGCTTTTCATCAAAATACAAAAGATATTTTTCCTTATTTTTACCAAAAATGCCAAAAACATTTTCCCTCCTCTTCAATAAAACAAAAACCATTCTTCTTCATCTTTTTAAAAAATAAATTCAAATCTTTTTCTTTCTCAGGTCGATTGCATACCCGATTCTTGGCCTGTTTCTCTATTGGCTTCGATCTTCCGTCAAATCTCCCCAAAGCTCTGTCAGTTCCCTTGTTACTTCATACGAGTCTAGAATCCACCTTAAGCTTCATCATTCCTCCATGGAGAATATCGATCTAACACCGAACGTATAACCTGATCGGATGGCAGTCCTAGTTCATCTCAGTGCCAAAATTAACAACCTTCAAATCGAGGTTCATGAGAGGTAGACAAACCAAATCCTAGTTCCTAAAGAACCCGAGGTTATCTTTCCTCATGCCATAGGTCCGCTCGCTACTAAGATGGTTTGAGTTCCCAAAGAATATCGTCATGCTTCGCGTGCCCCGCCTACGATTGAGCCGCCACCAGCTCAACTCCCTAGCTAAATCTTGCCCAGACAAGGGATAACCTGACAGTACCTGTCAATCCAAAGGAAGAAGAGTTAAACAAGGTCAAGGAGGACCCTAAGTTATTAACTAAGAAGTTTGACCAAGTCCAAATCTCGAGGAACTACATGAATTACATCCATATGTCTCCCTACCCTAAAATAAGGCTACTAAAAAATTTCAAGATGCCTAACATTGAGAAGTTTGAGGGTAGCAAACCCTTAATTGATCATCTTCGAAGCTACCACCGAGCCATGACTATTCTAGGTGCCTTCGAGGAAATAATGGCGCAGATGTTCCAATAGACTTTGAAGGACAACCACTTGTTAAGATTTTTTGTCAAACTCCACCAGTAACAGTGACTTAACAATGAAAACTACTTGTTAAGATTTTTATAAAACTCCACCAATAACGATGACACCCATAACGATGACTTAACAATGACAACCACTTGTTAAATTTTTCGTCAAACTGCACCAGTAACGGTGACTTAACAATCAAAACCACTTGTTAAAATTTTTGTAAAACTCCACCAATAACGGTGACACGCATAACGGTGACTTAATAATGACAACTATTTGTTAAGATTTTTCGTCAAACTCCACCAGTAACGGTGACTTAACAATAAAAATCACTTGTTAAGATTTTTGTAAAAATCCACCAAAAACGGTGACACCTATAACGGTGACTTAATAATGACAACCAGTTGTTAAGATTTTTTTATCAAACTCCACCAGTAACGGTGACTTAACAATGAAAGTCACTTATCAAGATTTTTGTAAAACTCCACCAATAATGGTGACACCCATAACGGTGACTTAACAATGAAAACCATTTGTTAAGATTTTTGTAAAACTCCACCAATAACGGTGACACCCATAATGGGGACTTAACAATGAAAACCACTTGTTAAATTTTTTGTAAAACTCCACCAATAACAGTGACACCCATAATGGTGACTTAACAATGACAACCACTTGTTAAGATTTTTCGTCAAACTCCACCAGTAACGGTGACTTAACAATGAAAACCACTTGATAATATTTTTGTAAAACTCCACCAATAACGGTGACACCCATAACAGTGACTTAACAATGACAACCATTTGTTAAGATTTTTGTAAAACTCCACCAATAATGGTGACACCCATAACAGTGACTTAACAATGACAACCACTTGCTAAGATATTTCGTCAAACTCCACCAGTAACAGTGACTTAACAATGAAAACCACTTGTTAAGATTTTTGTAAAACTCCACCAATAACAATGTCACCCATAACGGTGACTTAACAATGACAACCACTTATTAAGATTTTTCGTAAACTCCACCTATAACGGTGACTTAGCAATGAAAAACACTTGTTAAGATTTTTTATAAACTCATTCTTCTATATCGCTTTTCAGGACAGGAGCCTATACTTGCCGAATGACAAACTGAGCGTGGTCCTTCTTCTGTTTGCTTCAATGACCAATTTCTTCGAACAAGTCAAGTCACAACGATCGTGGTTCAACCCCTTCCAATTTCATCGAGTTTTTTTAGAATATAATACACTTCTGAAGAAGGCTTACCACAATATTCGCAAAGTTCTTATGATATGATGTCATATCTGAAGGATGACTACGACTTTGTCAATCTCTGGGTGAAAACTATTTAATCCATCTGAACTCTTTGGGAAAGAAGTTGAAGAAGTTTTTGTAATGATCTGATTGGACGTTACTATACTCTGAAGGTTCATCAATCTAACCTTGTCGTGGATGATGTCGAATAAGCTTTAAACTACAAGCTACATTACATCATAATATCCATTTGCCCCCTTTATTTTATTTTATCTCAAGATAAAATAAAATAAATTACATATACCATTTACAATGCCCACCCAAAAAAATTAAAGCATCCTAATCATTACATTTCATGGGATATATCTCAAATAATCATATATTTGAACAAATGCTTGATGTCATCGTTGCTTCATATTCGTTCATTTAGAAGCCTTTGCAAAATAATATCTTTCTAACACAATTATATAATATTGAAAATCGTTTGTAAAACTTAGGAAATATCCAAGTATCACGCCCCCCTTATTTTATTTTATTTAATGATAAACTATAATAAATAAACTCAAGTGCAAGGAAATTTGTTCAACGAATCATAAAAACTTATAATAGTGGTTGTATCATTCACACACACAAAAAATAATATCATTTGATCACACACCATTTTATATTTGAGTCTCAAGGTGAATCATGGATTAAAAAATGTACCCACGTATTTCTTAAATGATTCATAATGTATGGATACGATGTATAATCATAGGATAATGTTTGATAATGTCATAAAATACTTAAACAAAACTTCATTACGCTTTCTCTATCTTATTTAGAATAAAATAAATCTATATACTAGATTTAATACTTTTATAAATCTTCCTGAATGATATCATCCCATATCATGGATTTGTCATATTAATTCGAGTAGTAATATATGGCAGTTATACATTTATCCAAATAAATAATATTCTCATTCCAAATTAAAATCATTCAAATAAATAATATTCTCATACTGAATTGAAATCAAATTTGCATGCATTATTGCGTGTTTGGGACATTTGAGTCAACGATAAAATATTGCCTCAAGAAGACGCCTATCCGATTCATCTCACAAGCCTACTCAGTTTGTTTTTAATTTTGCATAATTCAGATGTATCCAATGATTTTAAGTTGTCAATTTGGATAAACATATTGTATACATATCAATAACCAAACATAAGTAGTCAATTGGCTTATCTCATAGATACAGCGCATCATATATACCCCCGTACACACGC
This sequence comes from Sambucus nigra, assembly GCA_949130495.1. NCBI lineage: Eukaryota > Viridiplantae > Streptophyta > Magnoliopsida > Dipsacales > Adoxaceae > Sambucus > Sambucus nigra. The sequence goes on along the minus strand of OX422219.1, from coordinate 15,184,195 downwards.
ACCAAAAAAATATAAAGTCAATTAAACACTTAGTTTTTTTTAATTAGTGGACTTAAATAACCTCATACCACAATTTATCATAATTCATTAGAGGAACCTCAAAAATAAATAAAAAAATAAAACCATCTCTAAAATTAAGAGCCTTGATTCGGTTTGAAAACAATATACAAAAAAATCTATTTCTAATTTGGAAATTTTGAGAACCCAAATGGTTTTTTATATTCCCAAAGTTTTGTCGCAACTCGAGATAGCTCAACCCAAAAGAAACCCGACACCAAAATCCTAACTCGTACAGTATGGTACAACTGCGATCCAGTAAAAAATGGAAGCCAATGTTCCAACGCCTAAACTGGGGGGAACCCAAGACCATCGGCATTCCTACACTACCCTAGTTCCACCACCAGTTAAACGTTACAACAATATAACCACCATTGATCCAATCAGAACAAGAATACGGGAGCGCCACCACCAATAAACAGTAAACAACCAAAGAATGGTCAACCACGGAACCTCCGACATCCTAGACCCACAACATTGTCGGCGCAATTCAGTAAAGCCTACAGTTAAGTGGGTTTAGTTATGAGTTTTATTAACCACGGAGAATCACTTTTTGTTTTGTACCCAAAATAAAAAAAACTCTTGATGCATCGGTTTAGGAGTAAATTCGACTAATTGATGAGAAATAACAGCCATGGTTCTATATCTCAGTAACGGTGAATCATTTTTTTATCAGCTTCGTCACCGGCTAGAGGTGTATATATAAAAAAAATCAAAGGGACCCTATTTTACTCCGGGCAGAACAGTAGTAACTTCGAGCGAAAGTTACGCCGGAGAGAAAAAAAACGATTTTGTTTCACCAAAGTTCTTATTTCGTCTGTTAGTTGACAACAAATGGTGTTCTAAATGTGGGGCTTAAGACATTTAAAATAATGCTCGTTATTCAATGCCATACTTCACAGTTAAAGGCAAAAATGTAATTGATATCTCTGACACTCAAGAAAGTTGGTAACACTGTCTGTTCCTCACACTTTCTAGCTTGCATAATAAATGACTCTACTTTAGCATGCCTCAACCCAAATTATTTACAATATTCTCATTGGTTATTCCAATTGTTAGAAAAATAATAATCTTGGTCTAATAATATCTGTAAGGACTCTACACCCAAGATATCGTATGTAACTAACATATGTGAGATTTACACCCAAGGATTAGTTACAAGCCTCTATTCCTTTAATTTAGCATTGCTATTCAACACATAGTCATCAAATAGAATAGTAAGTGGCTCTGTAGAGCCTTTATTTTTTTTCTTATTCATAACAGCTATCAATAGTTGTTAAAAAGCAAAGGTCTCTTTCACCACCCATAATCTTCAAGGTGTTTCGTAACTTATTCAACGGACTATTCAAAATTCAACGGACTATTCATAATGGTTTTAAATATGAAAGATTCTAACCATGAAATTTATGCCGTCACATAATGCAACATTTTCTAAAGATATCAATGTCAGATAAACATTTTAGTTAATGTTTGGCACAAATAGAAAACTTTAGATACTAATCTGAAATGAAGAGGCTGAATTTTTTTCATAAATGTTGGAGCTTTGCCAACCTCTTTCTACCATTTCCGTCCATTTTTTTCAAGCACGAATGAGGCGTTTCACAAAAAAAATCACGAATACCTCCCCAGCAGATTCGCCAAATGTAAGAGAGTAGTCTAATTTGGGGAAATATCGGATTTTAGCACGTGTTTGACTTTAACAACTTTGGTTGCACCTACCTATCCGTCATAGTTGGAATCAAAGTCAACGTAGTTCGTGGGTTCGTACTATTTGCCGAAAAAACTCATTGTGGTGGTTTTTCAGAGAGGTGGGAGTGTTGAAACTCATCTCAAAACAACTCTTAAAGCTCTTCTCCAAAGCTCTTTTTTCTAAAACTCTCTAAAAACTCATAAGACAAGAAAACTCTTTTCTCCCAATAAGCTCTCTCCAAAATGTAACGGGGTGAGGTTTATTTATAGGGAAAACCAACGCAAGTGGTTCGCCACATGTCAAATAACTTATGGTGAGACATATTCTATATTAAGTGGCATGGGTACCATAACATACGTTGCACCCTTAACACTAGAATATCATATAGTTAAATGTATAAATAATACACAAATACGCGTGCTATGCCAAACGCGCATAACAATACATCAGTCACACAAACACATGGACTTTTGTAAATATTAATCATCTCTAATCTCATTTAATAATTTAATGAGAGGATTATCATTAAGCCCCTCCTACATTTGGTTTTTATCCCTCGAGTAATCCAAAATTCGCAGTTAGGAGGAAGTTACCCGAGAATTCATATTGTAGTACAAATACAACGAGGAGTTGGCGGTTACACGCCGTGATTTAGAACTTCTCAGGCAGAACCCTAGAAACATTATCAGTAATTTCATAGCAAGGTGGAGGGAGAAAATGACCACTATGACTAACCGTCCTTCTGAAGAGGAGCAAGTTAATATTACAAAGAAGAATTTCTTACCCCATGTTTGAGCAATAATGGGAGGACAATATTACCCATATTTTTTAGCCCTCAAAGAATCAGGTGTGGATATTGAAGAAATTAATCCCAAGATCCAGACAGTTCACTCTAAAAATATATGAGAAGCTTGCTACTGTCTCAACCATCAACAACATCTCTCAGTCCGCTACCTCTTAGGTGCCAAAAAATGTGCTAGTTTAGTTAGAAAGAATACACCGAGCTCACGATCCCCTTTCCAAAGTCTACCAAGCCTTTTTAAACTGAAATCTCATTAAACCTTTAGACCCTCGTCCACTATCAAACTCACTTCCTAAAAATTTCAAACCTGACGCCCATTATGATTTTAACCAAATTGTCGTCCATACTACTGATTAGTGCTTCCATCTTTTGAATGTAATCCAAGGTTGAATTTACCAGTATATCATTGCCCCGCCAGACAATTCCAACCCCAACACCACTCATAATCCACTTCCAAATAATATAATGCTATCTTCTTAGAGAATGACCCAAAATTCGATCCATCTACCCGGATTGTACCCAGTAAAGCACCCATCATACCCATATTTTCACCTAAATCCCTTTAAGTCTGCCCATATTTTCTCTTACACACTACCTATTTTGCCGACTAGGCTCTGTATCATCTTATAAGAGCGTGTATTTCTGTTCATACCCAGTACAAATGGAAAGATATAGAATTACCAATAGTACTGAACTATCTTTCAGAGTTTAGGCTGAAATTTGCCTATGAAATGACCATTGACTGGCACAAGTTCAGCATCCTGTTCATGGAGGCCCAAAAGTGGGATCAAGAGTCAGATAATTGGATGGTACCCGTTGACGAATCAGTTTAGACAATATAGTACAGATTATGGCAGACATGTTCCGATAGACCAATGAGATTTTTAATATATCCGCGTTACTTGATGCCTTAAACCTACAAGCGAGGTTGATCCCTTTAATTATGCACCTCCTCGTTGAGTGGGAGGATATATATGAAGAAGTCGTTGAGGTTATGGAATGCATTGACTTCTCATGGCGAGACGACAGCATTTCCACGGATGGGGGGACGATTTTTATAGCTCAGATGGAGAACCAATCTAAGAAAATGTTAGTTCAATAATCAGTATGTGCAATATGATATCTTTTGAAGATGTGCTAGGGGAAATCGTTAAAGTATCCGTTCAACCCGATATAGATGAAGAAATGGGGTTTTTGTTCTTCCCCTCCTCCCTGAACCATATGACAAGATCTGGGAGACACTACTGTAACACCTCACCCGCCCGGGGAGAGCGGAAAAGAGCGCTACTGAGATAAAATAAATCCAAATCCACAAGTAACAAGGTATAGAACATTTAAAAATCCCACAATATAAGAGAAACCACTAATCTCAATTTCCTCAAATTAAATACAACCAAAAGTCTCTCGAAAGAATATAAATCGTCATTGCTCTATACATCAAAATAAATACAGTTCTTCCAAATTGTATTCTCGAATATTCTTCCCAAAATAATCCTCGCTAAAATCATCCCAATAGGTCCATAGCGCTCAAATCCACTCTAACCTGCCAATTAAAAGAAAGTATGAGGTTTTACACAATATGCTCCTTAGTCTCGCGAGTGTTATTCCCTTTGATTTCATGTGATTATTGATTCATATTTGAATTGTTAAATTCATTTTAAAATCTAAAAATTATTGTTGGAATCTGATTTTGATTCATGTGGTATTCGATTTGGTTGTATTATGTTGTACCGAGTTTTCGATTATTTTATTTCATTTCAGTTTCGTGTATATAAACTGTGTGAAATGTTATTTAGTTGGTTTGGTTAAAAAGTTTTGTTAAATAAAATAGACGCTTCAGTCATTTCATTCCTAGAGTAGGATGCATCTTGGTATTTCTTTCGAGCATGTTGCCCCATCTATTTTCATTGCAGTCGAACTTTGTACTAGTTACTATTCTTTGTTGGATTATATTAGTGGATGTTGGTTTTCTGCCTAGGGTTTATTCGGCCGGTCATTATTGATTTATTCAGTATTACTTTAGATTCATGGTTTGTGTGAATGGTTCATATTGTTATTTATATGGTTGTTATTGTTAAATAAAAAGATTAAAATTTTGACATTAGCTTTTGAATACTAGGGGGTTAGTAAGTTTTAAAAAGTTTTCGACAGTGATGCTACGAAATAACCAGATGAGATTCATGTTTTAATTTGATATATGACTGATCACCCGGTATTTCATTGAGCGGGGTGTCAAAACTACCAAAGTTCGAATCCTTAGTCAGTAGGGATAAATAAAGGAAAAGGAGTTATCGAGAAACTCCCCGTGCCATAAATGATCATTGAGGAAAGCAAGGTCCTCTTTCAACTTAAGAAAACTCAGGCCAACATCACCTTATGGGAACTATTCATATCTTCCCAGCTACATCGAAAAGCTTTAATAAAATAACTTACCGAGTCCACCGTCCCTCCTTCCACCACTCCAGAAGAAGTTGTGAACCTGGATGGGTCCTTACCCTCTACTAGATTTCTTTCATTCTCTAAAGAAAAGGTCACAAAGTTTGGTTCTAATCAAAACTATGCTCTTAACATCTCCATTGAGGTGATGGGGAAGACAATCCTACTCTCACTCATCGATAATGGATGAGCACTCAATGTTTGCCCGTTAAGAACCTTCAACTGCCTAGGTTTAAAAGCAAGAGACCTTGCTCCAACTTTTATCGCAGTGCTTGCCTATGAAAACACTCACGGAGAGGTAATATGAACCATAAAATTCATAATAGAGGTTGGCCCTATTAATCCCATTACCGAGTTCCAGGTTATCGACATACTCACTTATTTCAATCTATTACTTGGTTGATAGTGGCTTCACAACATCAAAGGGGTATCTTCCTCTCTCCATCATAAACTGAAGTTATTTTCCAAGGGCTAGGTCATCATCATCTTGGGAGACGATGATTGTATTGAAAATACCAGCACAAGTAATTCGATACTAAAAATACAACATGGGACGAATGACATTCTTCTTTTCAACTTTCGAGTTGAATCACTTCCACTCCCAATAGGGGATGACTTTAAAGATCGATTTTATCCAGAGCACAACCCTCGCGGTAATGTCAACGTGATACAAATGTTCAAAAAAATGCACTTTATGCCCGGACTGGGGATGGGGGGACGACAACAACAGGGGATATTGGAACCCATTGTCCTAAAAATGGACTTTCCTCTATGTGGTCTGGGTTATCAACTATCATTAGAGGAACTCAAAATGCTCCGCTAACCACGTCTAAAGAGAAGTTGAGAAAGTTCCAGGACTATCTCGAGGGATTCCTTGAATGGAAGATTCGACTGAGAGGGTGAAGATTTTCCCTTTCGTGGCTTTACCAAACCATGGTATGATCATGTGGATAAGAAAATGAAGCCAGAGATGGAGATATTCTTTCAAGAGAGTTACTCATGGGCTGAAGACTCCCAGCATTATATGCAGCCACTCATTGAAAAAACTATAGTTGTTACCAAGGTCTCTGAGGAAAGTGACTCCGATGACTCGTTTAATCTGTAGACACTGAGGCTGACACTCTGCATAATCCACTCAAATGCTACATCACTGGACCCGCCCACTATAATCAAGGACACTGATGGAATCCTCCTTAATTAGAATGCTATGCCAGTTCCACCTACTGAAATGCAACCTAACCCAGCTATTTATCCTATCTCTTCCTCTTTTTTTATCCCTCCTTTTTTTATAACAATATAATTAAGACCTCCTTTAACAAGGTTCTCAACATTGTTTATCTTGAAAGTGAAATAAACCAGGATTTTGAGTATCTTACTGTGCCTTACATTAACTGTCTTGATGCTAATCAAACTCTTGATGATGGTGATTTTGTAAATGAACAATTCTTAACCGATCTTAATAAGGTTAACAGCAAACAACTTAACTTTATTCAAATTAGCGAACATGAAATTGTTGTTATTAATATCGGTTCTACTAGCCAACTGTGTGTGATTAGGATAGGGTCCACCCTTGATAAGCATGAGCGCACGTAACCTGAGATCGCTCGAAATGAGATTTCAACTCTTTCAAAATGCAAGCCGGTTAAATAGAAACAGTGAAAGCTCCATACCAAATGGTTGCTCAAGATTAAAGAATAAGTGATCAAACAGTTAAATATAAGCTTTATCCGGGTGATCGAATATCCCACATGGCTAGCGAGCATCGTACCCGTGCTAAAATCAAGAAGAAAAGTCCACATGTGCATTGATTATTGAAATTTAAACAAAGCATCTACGAAAGATGTTTTCTCATTACCCAATATCTACATGATCATGGAGATCATGGCCAGTTATGCTCTTAAATCACTTGTTGATGCATTTTCCAGATATAATCAGATCAAGATGTACCCTGATCATCAAGAAAAAATCACATTCATCACCCCTTAGGGAACTTTTTATTACACAATTTTGCCATTCGAGCTAAAAAATGCAGGGGCTACCTAGCATATGGATAGGGGTGGATAAAAAAAAGACCGGACCGGACCGGACCCACATTTATAGGCTTTTTTATAATTTGGTCCAAAATTAAGAGACCCGAATATATTCGATTCGGTCTAGAATGGACATTTTAAATTCGGTCTTAGGACCGGACTAGACCAGACCAGACCAGACCATTTATTTTAATATTATATAGTATATATTAATTTTATATAAATGTATAGTATTAATAAGTAAAGAAACCATAAATCTATCCCTCACTCACTCTGGTCGCACACACACACACTACACAACTCTCTCACTTTCTTTCCCCTCTCTCAATCTCGTCACTTTCTTCCCTCTCACTCACTTTCCTCTCTCAACAATCAACACCGTAATAACAACCTCCCCCAACAACAATCACGGGGACGATAATGGATGGGTTTTTCTGGGTCCGTATGGGATCGACTCCATCCAATCGAGCTTTTAAACTACACTGACGCCGACGTAACAATGTAGTAGCAGCACCAACAAAACGATGTACTCCATTTACTCCAGCTGAAGTAGAAGGAGCCCAGCTTAGAGTTGTCCATATACTGTATATCGATAACAGATGCAGACGTAACATACTCTTCTAGCGACGAATATGAAGTCCTCTTTAAGCCTCAAAAGGTCAAATTCATTAACCAGGTCACAATCGAATCCTCCTCAAAACCACCACCAACAAAACGCCACAAAAAATCAAAATCCCCGGCCAGTACAGAAGACAGATGGAGTTTGTGGTTTATTTATTTTTAAGTTTATATTTATTTATTTTTTCCATGTACAGAAGACAAATGGAGTTGGTGGTGCTTTTTTCATGTACAAGTGCAGAAGACAATAATATTGTTGCTGAACTCTTAAACTGTTATTTTTATTTGATGTTGGTGGTGGTGGACATTTAATATTTTGTTGGGTGCATTTATGTTATATTTATGTTCTCATATTTGTTGGGAGAAAACAACATATAAATTGATGCAAAATCAACAGAACATTAATTAATGCAAAGACATAACATTAAATCGTTCAAAACAACCCCTATTTTTTAAAAACAAATTTTGAATTTTTATTGAAAAAAATTCACTAAATAAATTTAAATTTGGACCGATTATTACCCGAACCAGACCGAAAATAGCATAGACCGAATATATAGGCTAAACTGATTAAATCGGTCCGTATTTCCAATTAAGGACCGAATAATCCGGTCCGACACTAAAAATGACCAAAATCTGGACCGAACCGGACCGCGCCCACCCCTACATATGGATGTTATAACCATCTTGCATGATCAGATACACAAAGAAGTTGAGGTCTTTGTGGATGATATGATAATTAAATCTAAGACTCAAGAAGGTCACGTTACTGCCCTTCGAAAATTCTTTAAACAACTACGACGATACCAGATGTGACTTAACCCGCAAAAATGCATTTTTGACGTCACCAAAGGAAAGATTTTAGGATTCATAGTTAGCGAGAAAGTAATTAAAGATTTCCCTGCAAAATTAAAATCCATATTCAAAATGCCACGGCCCCGATCAGAGAAGGAAGTCTGGGGATTCTTGAGAAAATTACAATAAATCAGCTGGTTAATTAGCCGATTGACTTCTATTTGTTAACCCATCTTCAAACTCCTCTGAAAGGATTCCACCAAAATATCTAATGATGCCTATCAAGAAGCCTTTGACAGAATCAATAAATATCTTACCCGACCTCCGATACTCATGCCACTGCAGCTCGGTCTCCCTCTACTCTTATACTTGACCATAACAGACACAATAACTGGGGCTTTACTAGAATAATACATTGAAGAATACCACATAGAAAGGGCCATCTACTATGCCATTTACAAAGTGGCTAGGTATGAAGTCAACTACACAGCCTTGAAGAAAGCATCTATCGCCCTTGTCTGGATCACTCAAAAATTACGTCACTACATGCACGCTTTTTCCATCAGACCGATGTCCCGAATGGACCCCATCAAATACCTTCTTGAGAAACCCACCTTGTCTAATCGAATGTCTAGGTGGTTGATGGTACTCACTGAGTTAGGTATTGTGTATATCACGCAGAAATCCATGAAAGGATAAGCCATCTCTGACTACCTTTTATGACTACTCCTTGGAAGGTGTCGACGTTTAGATTTTCGAGTTCTCGGATAATGATATCCTTTGCACCTCTCAAAAAGACCTCTAGTGGAAAATGTTCTTTGACCCACTGCCAATAAGAAAGGATATGGAATTGGGATACTCTAATAACTCTCACACTCCCATTGCCATCAAGCTAGATTTTTCTTGCACCACTAATATGACCGAATAAGAGGTGTGCACCTCAGGCCTCAAATTTGCTCAAGAAAAGAATCTAATGCCGAGATGTCTATGGGGAATATACACTCATCATCTCTAGGTCCTTAGAAGATTAAAATTCAAAGACGAAAAGCTCTTACCCTTCCACGCCCACCTAGAAGAGATGGCATCCCAGTTCCAGGACATCACCTTCCACTATTTCCTCGAGCGAGGAACATCTTAGCCGATGCTCTTGCTACCCAAGCCTCCATGATCAACATGGCTGAGGCAATAATGATGTCCCTTTTCCTAGTCCAAAAATAATTATGTCGACCCACTGCTACCACATTGAGCTCGTCATAGAAGAGGACTTCGATATGGCTGAGTTAAGGTATTACGATATTTAGCGCCCCCTCAAGCACGGTAGGTATCCCAAGGGCGCCAATAAGAAAGACTGAGTGACCTTTCTTAAATTGGCTACCCAATACATCATCTACGATAAAACACTGTTCAAGATAAACTTTGATGGAACCCACTTTCACTGTATTGTAGGAGCTGACAATGAAGAAATGATATAGAGGATCCACAATGGGGAATGCTAATCGCACATGAACGATCATATGCTTACTAAGAAGATTATCCGTCAAGGGTATTATTGGACCACCATGGTTCAGCATTGCATCACCTACGTTCGAAGATGCCTTAAATGTAAAAAATTTACCAATCTCCACCACTTACCCGCTTGGGAATTGTACAACACGACTTATCCCTAGCCGCTCTTCATATGGAGCGCTAATATCATAGGGAAAGTCACACCTAAAGCCTTAAATGGGAATGAGTTCATCCTGGTTGCCATTGATTACTTCATTAAATGGGTCGAACCTGAGTCATACGCAGTGTTAAATGCCCAAAAGGTAGCCAAATTCATCCAAAAGAACATCATCTGCCGATACCGGATCCCCCTGAGTTGGTGTCAGATAACATGTTACATTTTGAGAAAAAGGTCATATAAGTGGTCGACGAGTACAAGATTTAGAGACACAAATATTCTCCCTACTGACAATAAACCAACGGTGCAGTTGAAACCGCAAATAAGAACCTCAAAGTAATCATCAGCAAGATGATCGAGAGTTGTCGAGATTGGGCCGATCAGATCCTTACGCCCATTGGGGATATCGCACTTCAGCCCAGGCATCTACTAGGCTACCCCTTACTGTATGGTATACAATATGGAAGAAATCCTACCCATTGATCTATAAATTCCTCCATTATGTATTATGCTTAAGAGCAAAGTTATTGAGGAAGACTGGCATCAGAACCATTTTGATGAGTTGTCACTCTTAGATAAAAGGAGGTTAAAGGATCTATATCATATATAAGGGTATCATCATTGAATAGCGCGATCATTCAGTCAAAGAGTCAAGGACCATGGTGTCCAAGAAGGGGACGTAGCCCTCAATGAAATAATAGAACTCGTCTGGGACCCTAGAGGGAAATTCAAGCAAAATTGGAGTTCCCCCTACATCATGAAGAAGATCATGTTCGGTGACACCGCTATTCTAATTAACCTTGGCAGAGAAGAGATGGCACATCCAGTCAACCTTGATCGACTTAAGAAGTTCTACCCTTAGTCCGATATCTTGGCACACTATGATTCTTCTTATCTCCATTTTATTAGAAAAAAAATCTTCATTTTCCTCTACTCAAAACTACGTGGATCTTAAGCCTCTAAAAAACTTTTTTCTTTCAAGATAAAACTTAGAAATTTTTAAAAAATACCACAAGTACGTATGAAAATCATATGCTTTACATGGGCATGGTCCCCTTCTTTTTCACAAAATGATATTATTTTCTTACCTCCGAGAACGATAATTCGTTTTATCATTTACGTGAAAAAAAGGATTATGTATGCCTTAGTGATTGGTATGTATAATTCAAATGTAAAACTCGTCAAAAGGCACAACAATATGATCAAAATTCCTTTTTATTCCATAAATAGTGGAATTCAGTACAATTACATGAAATATCTACGCAAGGAGTCAAAATAACTCCTCCCGCCCCTAAACCAAACTAAGCAAACCTTACTAAATTTATTATCAATAACCAAAAGCAAACTAAAAACATGTAAACAAATCTCAGTCACAAAATCTTCACAAGAAATGAACACTAGCTTCACAAAATCGACAGCTGTTGGAAGACTCAACCCTATCATCATCTGCCTTCAAAGGTCCCCAAACTTCCTCGACTTGGTTGATATGATGAAGGATCCATAGAACGATATGCCCTTACCAGCCTTAGGAAAACCACTACGCGTCCTCCATAGTATCAAAAAGGGTAAACCATATTTATCCAATATCTTATGCCAAGATCTTTTCCACCACTCGCTTCTACAACCATTTCAGATAATCTCCAGATATATGCCAAACCCTTTCAACAGATTAAGAAGTAGGGGTTGACGACTGGCGATTCTCCCACAGAGAACCTAACTGCATGCTCAGGGCTTTAGTCAAATCCTCCATAAGAAAGAAATCTAGGGTACGAGGAGGCATAATTTTCTCCCATTTGACTTGGCACAGACGCTGCTAGGGGAAATAAAATGAGGTTTGTTAAAGGCCAACTAACCAAACGTACTGGTATTCCCCCAGTTCCAGAATGGAGTGTAGCTCCCCCCACCATGGCACCGATCAACGCAAACTTTATGCTCCGTGCTCCACAAACCAGTTTACCCAGTTTTCTATGGATGGTCCAAACCTGATGAAATAGCAAGTGAAGAAATTTGGCACAACTGCCAAGGGGTATTTAGGGGGATCACCAAACGAAATCTCTTAGACAGTCACATGAACATCATAACTTGGCTTCCTCTCATAAAATCCAAACGACCTTCCCACTATGCATCTAGACCGTTCAAAGTCTCTGCCATAATCACCGACGTGGGATTGCAATGATATGACATCTACTCTGTAACAGCAATCAATTGAGGGTCATCAAGTACCCACTCACCAATAATATCTTCAAAGTTAATCCCAGGGAAATAGCTCTGATATGGACCTCATCATTGAAATCCCGGAGAGGCGCAAAATACATAATAGCTTGAAGAGTTATCATTCTCGTAGTGACCAATAGCCAAGCCTCCAAGGCCTACCTCTAATAAAAAAAGTCTAAAAAACTCATTTTCCTACTTTTTCTTAAAATAAATCCCTTCAAAAGGGAAGATCTTTTTCAACCAAGCCTCCAAGGCCATCTTTAAACATTTTCATTTCCGAAGGACACACTTTTCCTACTCTTTCTCAAGCAAAAACTCAGCAACAAATTAAAGTGCATATAGAGTAAGCCACTAAATCAAGACAATCAAAGAAAATATGCATCTCTTTTATTAGTCTCTTTTCAGGTGCAATGCTACTACATCAAACCCACAATATGGTCAACGCCAAGCTCCTACAATCAACGATGAACCTGTAAGAAAATCTCGAAGGGAAAGAACCAGATTTGGATGTCACATCATCTATCCCACAACCCTCTCTCCTAGGTACCAGAAGTACATAAACTCACACGCCATCAACATCCGCATCTACGCATGCTGAACATCCACCCACATATCCCGATAAGCTATCCTCCAAGGGTAGAAGGCCACCTACATCCCCAACAAGAGATTCATCAATCCTACCCAATGCCACTTGCACCACCTCCGGTATCACCCTCATTATACGTTCCACCTATATCTGAAAACCCTTGCAATCATTCCTCAGCAGCTGATGAACTACATACTGATCAAAACCTGCCTCTTACCCTTGCCAAGGTAGCCTAAAAGACCGTGCCACTATCAAACGGTGACCCCTGCCACCAACCGATCGACAATCGCCCTGATATTTTGTACAAAAAGATCTCAGAAAATTCAAAAAAATTCTTCGAAAAATTCCTAAAATTGCCAAATAAACATTAAAACATTTCTTCACCAAGAAAACCATTATTCAAGCCCTCAAAATTTCCAGATGGATTAAAACTACATCCTTCTCCCCAATTTAAGCCCTAAAATGTCGCGCCCGCGTCCCAGTGCCAGCTAAAATTCCCCAGCAGAATACCAAAACCTCAAGTCACCAAGTGATTCCTTAACATGACTACGTAATATCATACCCATTTCCTAAGCGAAACTTCTAAGTGCAACTTCCCTAGTGGACCGATAAACCATAGTCGGATATCTCTCCCTAGTGGCGTCTCAAAGTAACACATTCGCCAGCGGAACCACAAGTGCATCTGAACCTCTAAAGATAAATTAAAGACACCCCGGAGAGCAAACCTTCCCCCGTTACATCTTTAGGTCCTCAGAATCGACCTTGACCCTTAGAATTGGTCGTCATAACTTTAGGTCCTCAGAATTGATCTCGACCCGCAGAATTAGTCGTCATCGCTTTAGGTCCTCAGAATTGACCTCTACCCCCAGAATTCGTCATGATTACTTTAGGTCCCCAGAATTGACCTCGGCCCTTAGAATCGGTCATCCAATTTTAGGTCCTTAGAATTGATCTCGACCCTCAGAAATAGTCGCCTCAACTTTAGGTCCTGAGAATTGACCTCAACCCATAGAATTGGTCATCTCAACTTTAGGTCCTCAGAATTAACCTCGACCCTCAGAATTGGTCACCTTAATTTTAAGTCCTCAGAATCGACCTCAGCCCATAAAATCAGTCTCAACTTTAGGTCCTTAGAATTAACTTCGGTGAGCAAAATTTGTCATCCCATCATTAAGTCCTCAGAATAAAATTCAACCCGTAGAATCGATCATCCCAACATTAGGTCCTCAAAATTAGCCTCGGCCCTTATAATCGGCCACCTCAACTTTAGGTCCTCAGAATCGACATCGGCCCTCAGAATTAGTCATCACAACTTTAGATTCTCAGAATTTACCTCGACATGCATAATTGGTCATTATCGCTTTAGGTCTTCAGAATTGGCCTCTACTCAAAGAATGGGTCATCATCGCTTTAGGTCCCCCAAATTTACCTAGGCCCTCACAAATGGTTGCCTCAACTTTAGGTCCTCAAAATTGATCTCAGCCCACAGGATCGATCGTCCCATCTTTAGGTCCTCAGATTGACCTTGACCCGTAGAATCGATCATCTTAAATTTAGGTCATCAAAGTTGGCCTTGACTCACATAATTAATTTTCATAACTTTAGATCCTCATAATTAACCTCGACCCTTAGAATCGGTACCCTCAAACTTTAGGTCCTCGGAATTAACCTCGACCCACAGAATCGGTCATCCCTAGCATTATCACAGGTCCTCAGAATTAACCTCAGCCCTCTGAATCGGTCATCCTCATCTCTTTGGTTCGTAGAATCGACATCTTTTCCAAATAGCCATATGGTATCTATTCAACGACTTTCACTTGTTCCAAAGCTCACCCGTCGAGAGGCTCCGTAGACACCACATCAAATGACCCCCTAAGACTCTTCTTAGGTCCCTAACACTTCCCCATTCACTATAAAACCCTAGGTTAAACTATGAGTACGGATTTAAAGTACACCGAGCACTCCCAGGCCCCATTTGACTCCAGTTAAATTTCTTATCAGGGTTAAAGCTCAAAGAATATTCAAACAGATCTGAATTCCCTTTCTAATGGTTTGCCTCATGCACGAATCGGCCTTATCGTTTGGACAAATGACCTGTTTTACCCCAAAAATTGATTCGGAGGCCACCGGGCACTCTCGGAGTCTTTTTTACTCCCGCCAACTCTTTAACTTTAATGAGAATGAATGAATCCTTAAAAGTCACTGAATACACTTTTTTACGGTCCACCCTATGCCCGAATCAGCCTTACGATACAAACAAACGAGCTATTTCATACCCATTTGACCAAGGTCAACTCTCCAAACTGAATGAGACTGAATGAATCTTTCAAGGGCTTTAAATACCCTTTTTAATGGTCTGTTATGTGCATGAATCAACCTTATGGTTCGAACGAACGATCAATTTTTTCTGAGAATCTCCTGTCCAAAAGACCATTAGGCACTTCTGAGCCCCGTTTGACCAAATTCAACTCTCGAATGAATTATTAAAGGGATGTGAATAATCTTTCCAATGGTATGCCCCATACACAATTCGGACTTACGAATTACATTTTATGACCATTTTTTCGAGAAATGTGCATGAGGTTTCCAAATGGAAAACCCATTTCCCTGCCTATTGGAGCTGTGTCTGGGGACGCCTGCCGATTGGCAGGATAAGGACAATGTTGATTGGCACCCCTTTGATTATATAATAGAGCATGAGCTCACTTTGAAAGTCACCTAAAAAACATCAACTTCAGTGATCTCAACAACATTCTTCTAAAGCAATGAAGTTTCCTAAATTGAAACCTCTTTCCCCTTTCATTTCCATCACTTTCACACCCAATTTAGAAAAATCTACGTTCCTCACCCACTTGCATGAAATCTCACTAACAATAAAGATCAATTTTCAGGTCTCCAAAGAAGGTCCAAACATTCTTCTCTCTTCTATAATTTCCTTATCTTCGCATTAGTTATCTAATCCTTAATTTAGCATTACATCTTTGTTAATCCGTACATATTAATAATCCTAATTTTTATTAGTAATATTGCACACAACTTATTTTTTATAAAAAAAAAACAAAAACAAGTAAAAGAGGGTTTGCTCATAAATTCCAAATGGGATTCTTCACTACATTTTCTCAAAATTAAAACCCCTTTTTACACACACACATATAATAAAATCCCCATTTGAATTTATGGGATAAACCCCACCCTCATGTCGCTTGCAAACTACGTAGACTTTGATGCTTTTGTAGGCTACGTAGGCTTCTCGGGATAAAATTTGAGGCTCGAGTCCTATTTTCCACTTTTTTCTATCTTATCCATACATTATTAATTTACATCGTACTTGTGATTCATATTTGCATCTTATCTAACACATTATCGTTTCATCATAGCGATCAATATCTCGATAATCACATACATCATATACTATTTTTGGAACACTCCTATGGGACCTCACTCAGTCTTTTCCCATGATGCGAGTCGAGCGATTTTGATCTCCACTTATATATACATGTGCACACACTTTACAGAGTTTTTTAAGGAAAATAATAACACGTGCCCATGAGAGACCAAAAGGGATGGATGGGTGCTTAACACATTCTCGTTCTGTAACTTAGGCTCCGAACCTTTGAACTATTGGTTTCGTAAGCATTAGTTTGTCTTTGATGTCATTTTCTATAGTCGACAACATATTCTTTTTCCTATTTTGTGCAAAATAGGTTGGTGACTCTATCTCTTTGCATCTCCCCAAAATCAACGATGATCGAAGTGCCTCGAAGAAGGGCGCGAGACCTTTATCTCCCTCTCCCCTCGCACGCGTGAGTGTCGAAGCACCACCCCCCACATGGGAGGGAAGATCTCAAGATGACCACAATAGCTAATTTTATGAATGAATGTGTAGATCCAGGCTTAATGAGCATATATAGATCTTTATTTGTAATAGAAAGTTTACCTGTAACAACTTCTGATGTAGCATGAGCATCATGCAACGTTATCGCAAATGCTCATCTTCTAGCTAGAGATCTTCCTTTAATAGTCCCCACACAATTAAATAAAACTGTTCTTACTAATATAGGAAAATTATTTGTCAGATGACCCTTCTGATGACATTTAAAACATTATACATTCATCAATTTTTGATAATTTCTCTTTATATCTCCTGATGTCTCATAAAAGAAATAAGCAATTGGATTTCCTTATGCTGAAGCTCCTGAACCTCTTCCACTACTAGCTTCACTCCTTTGTGAACTACTTCCCATACCTCGACCATACTGAAAATTTTACACTCCAGGCCTTAAATATTATATATCACTAACCTTTTCATAATTCAGATTTAATCTACTTCTTTTCTCACCTTGTTCTCGTTTCCCTCTTGCCTCATTCACATCATTTTCTACTAGCATGATTTTATTCACCAAGGCTGAATAATTAACAGTCTCTAAATCCAACAACCATGATTTAATGACCAACTCTAGTCCATCATAGAACCTACTACACATGTCTTCATCATTCTATATAAACCTCAAAGCAAACCCTGATAAGCTTGTAAGTTTAGCTTCATATTCTCTAACTATCATGCTTCCCTAATTCAACATAAAATATTCTTTCTCCTTCTATTTTTTATACATCCGAGGAATATACTTATCATACAAAGCTTTAACAAATTCACCCCATGAGATCATATTACCACCTCCCGAAGTAATTAACAAATGTTTAGTGGCCTCATACCAATACTTAGCTTCTCCATTCAGTATATACATTGCTAAGGTCACTTACTAATGTTTAGGCATTCTCATTACCCCAAAGATAAGTACAATATCTTTAACCAATACTTCTGCCTTGGTAGGTACAATTTCTCCTTCAAATAATGGTGGGTTTATCTTAATAAATTTCTTGTGTGAAGAGTTCCTCTCTTCCCGGCATATTACCTCCTCAGCCTTAGCCAATTCTTGTGCCTCCAGCTACCTAGCTTATTGCACTTCTATTTGAACCATAAACCTAGCTTACTGCTCTGCCATTAAAGTCATATCACGTGCCAATTATTGCATATCTACCAATTATTCTGGCTTAAGTTCTAAATTTATATGAACAAGTTATTCAAACTCCACGTCTGTGGCATATTAGAATCCTCATCTTCTATTATCACATTAACATTCCCTCGTTCCATTCTTTTATATTTGAAATGAATCAAAGATATAACAACATGCACATAGACATATCTTCTTTAACATAAGCGTTAATACACAAAAAAACATATCTCTTATATTCACTGCCAAATCTAGACTCTTTTAACTCCAGTACCTCTAAAATTTAGGCTCTGATACTAAAAGCTGACACATCCCAACCCAGTTACCTATTATTAAGTTTGAATGTCAAAGTGAGTCAAACCATAATTAAATTTACAAAACCATAAACACGAATCTCAATTCTTGAGTCATCAATGTAAATCCACAAAACTAAAAACTTTTCACAATATTAAAGTAATTATAATTACACAAACTTTCTTGAGAAAAATTTGACTTAATGACATCGTTTACATTTGAAAAAAATCATTATTTACCCATTCCTTTCTAGTCCAACCCGACCTCCTATATTTGGTAGTGACATCATGTTACCTAAAAAGCCTAAATATAGGAACCGTAAGCAAAATAGCTCAGTGAATTCGTCACTACTACACTATTTCATAAAATTAAATTCAATAAATCATATCCATATAATAATATATTAACTTATCCAGTCCATTAATAATGAATGACCCATCTTTCCGAATCATGATTCACCTATCCTATCTATACTAGATAATTCTCCCTCATTCTTGGCTGAGGAGTAACCCCTTGTCCGTAATAGACAATCCTCCAAGTTTCGGGTCGGGGAGTAACCTCCCATTTTGGTAAACTAAAATGAACAATTTCATATTCATAATTTCATGATCATATTCATAATAATATTCATATACATCTTTCCACTGAGTACACTCACCTTGGCAACATAATGGGCTTTTTTTTGCCTTTATATGGCACTTGTTCAATGGGTTCTTCTACCCTTCCTATCATTCTTAATATGTTAGTATTATCATAAGAATATCAATAGTCCGAAGAATAATTTAAATGTAACCTAATTCATAAACATCATGTGATCCCATTCAAATCATTTATCATAAGTGAAGTCCCATCCATATTCATGTCAGGATATTTAACATACTCAAATCATAATCAACCATGTCAATTTAATAATGTAATTTACTAACTCATAGTAATCAATAAATCAATATATATATATATATAAAGAAGATATGGAAATATGGTTGAAAACACAACCAATAAATACTTAGCATACTTCTTCTCATTTTATGCTTTTATATGTTAAGTTTCCATTTAATGGTCCAAACATACTTAAATTCCTTCTTAGGAATTGTAAGAACATATTTTACATAGTCTATTTACATTATAGTATTTCGTATACCGTTACAATTGTTGAAGAAAAGTTCAAGATCATTCATACATCAAGACGGATCCGGATATCAACATTCTTCAACAATCAAGCCTACGCGATATGAATTTTGGTAAGGTTGTGTTTAAGTCACTTAGTGTTTCATTTAAAGCATTGGGATATCTTTTCTAAAATGTATTTAAACATTTGAGGCTTCATTTTTCATCAAAATAAGTTTTTCTAAGTCTTGAGGTGGAGTTTTTATAAAACTTATTTTTCGTTGACGTCATTCAAACGATATGTCAATGTCGTTCAAATGACATGACAAAGTCATTCAAATGATAGTGTATATTGCGGGATACCTCGTTTGAATCTTGCTTGAAGTATTTTATCAAATAACAAGCTACTATTTTAGTTTTTAACCTCGTTTGATATGTCGCGTGAAGTTCCTTTAAGAGACATCATATGTCGTTTGGGGGACATGTTCTTCTCATTCGAGCGAAGTCATCGGCTCAAGACTCTTATAGATAGTTCATTTGTTAGTCCTTTTTGCATCAGAAGGCCTGAGTGTTTCATTCTACAAAAACTAGTTTTTGCAGAATTTGTCTTCTCACTTTTTGAAGTGTTTTAACTTTGTTTTGATTTGCAAATCATCCCAATAGCTTTAGTGAATCATTTTGGAAACCAAGATATAGTTTTACTGGAGTTTCTCTTGTGGGGAAGATTTCTTTATGTCTGACTACGACTGAGGTCATTGGGAGTGTTTGCGGGTGTTCCTTGCTGAAAACAGAACCGTGGTTCTTGTGGGTTTGTTGCGGCCAATCCATTGTTATCTAGGCTGCATGTCTATGTGGATTTACTGCACGATATTCACTGTTGATTTCATTGTGTATATATAAGTTGCGATTTACTGATCATAGTAAAATAAAAATATTTTACCCGAAAGTTTTTTTTCCTAAATCTCGATCTGTGTTTGTTTGATTTTCATGATTTATTTAATCCACATAGATGCATGTTTTAGGGTTTAATTAAAATTGGTTTAAAAATTGACTTCAATTAAATAAGTTTAAAATTAGAAATTTGTGAATTTGTTTAAATCGATATCACATAACATTTAGTGCTTTTACATATTGGTATCAGAGCAGGTTTCACCAAATTACCATGAGATCCCTTTTTCGCAAATTTTTTGTGACATTGATTGTTTTGGAAATCTGATTTTGATTTTTTTTTTGCGATGTTTCCAAATGAGAACTTAGATAATTGGTTGCCAGTTTTTGACGGTTCTAATTATGCTTATTAGAAAGCCCGCATAAAATCTCATTTAAAAGCAATCGATGAGCGAGTTTAGGTTGTATGTGAAAGAGGGCGGACTCCTCCCACTTTCACCGCTGATAATGTCACTAATCTTAAACCCGTGACTGAATGGACTGAGGACAAATTTAAATGGAGCACTTTTAATTCTTGTGGGCTAAGTGCAATTTCTGGAGTCATCACCCCTAACAAAGTTCTGACGTATTATGACGAGCACTACGTCAAAAGAAGCGTGGGATATTTTATAACTTACACACGAAAGCACTAATGCGGTCAAAGTGTCGAAATCGCAAAAACTAACTACTCAATTTGAAACTATTGACATGCTTGAATTTGAGTGTTTTAATGAGTTTTATGCACGTTTTTTTTGATATTGTCAACAATTGTTTCAATCTTGGTGAGCACATTCCTGATGCACGAGCGGTTAATTTTATTTTTAGATTGTTGCCTAAACATTTTATCCCGAAAGCGACTATGTTGAACTCCTTAGGAAATTTGAGCAATCTTAAGTTAAAAGAACTAGTAGGAGACCTCAATATATATAAAATTGACATGTTTCCTAACACTGTCAAGTCTAATGATAAAGGGATGGCACTTAGAGCCCAATCTTGAAAGGGAGAGGAAGTGTCCAAGCGAGAGAAGAAAAAGAAAGTGAAATATCTGAAACGTGCCAGGGAAGTAAATGTCATTTTAGAGGACACATTTAAGAAGGTATGAAATATGCTCTTCGGTCCTGCTTTGGGTAATACTGAGATTTTAGGAATAGGTCATGATGGTACATTTATTTCCCACATAGTACCCGAGTCGGATCCCGAGTATATGATAGACCCGTATGGATCTCAACCCAATCCTCCTAGGCATCCATTACCCGATAGGAGAGAGCGTCCTATACGATTTAGGAGAGGAGTTCCAACGCCCTTATATTTATGTTCTTATTATAAGAAAAGAAGAAACCTTAGGGAACTTTGCTTTAAGATGAGTAGTGTGTTGCATAGAGTTTTTTCACATGTTCCCACACACGCACCCACACATGATGCTTAAGATGATTACATGAGAGAGTTTGCATATATTTGAGAGCAAGGTAAATTTTTGGTCAAAACTTCACATGATTTGATGGATATTTTTCATAGGATGTCACCACCTCTGGAAAACTCCACCGCACTTAACGGTTGAGGTTTATACGTGTTTGCTAGCATAGGATGATTTTCATGATGATATCATATGCCTATTGCTATTGTATACCACTTTTGTATTTATATTTCCATTTTTGATATATTTTTCAAAAAACCAAAAAGATTTTTATTTTTGAAATTTTTTGGAAAAAATACAAAAATATTTTCTATTTTTTGAGAAAAAAATTAAAAAAGATTTTATTTTGATATAATTTTTTGGAAAAAGTCAAGGATTTTTGTATTTCATTTTACACCGTTTATGGATGGACATTTAGGATGACTAAGTCACAATATTATTCCATATCCATGTGACTATTTAATAGTGTTTTGATACGTGTCAGCATTCCATTTTTGTGCTTTATAATGTTTGGAGTCATTAAGATATGATTCGAGACTACTACCGACATGTTTGTCCCTTAATCT
The DNA here is from genome assembly GCA_949130495.1 of Sambucus nigra. Lineage (NCBI taxonomy): Eukaryota > Viridiplantae > Streptophyta > Magnoliopsida > Dipsacales > Adoxaceae > Sambucus > Sambucus nigra. The sequence goes on along the minus strand of OX422219.1, from coordinate 15,161,984 downwards.
CCTTTAATGCACACTTGCACGGATTTGTTTGATTATTGTACTTGTCTATCACATGTTGGTCGAAGTGTATCCGTCTCTGTTGCCATCCCGGTCGGTGCGGCGTTCGTTCCAGGGGGAAGGAGGAGGATCCCCCGAGGAAGAACTGCGTCGCGGTCTCGCGCCATTCTCTTTGAAAAGGTACTACGGTCGTCGTCGATGTGGGGTGAATGTAAAGAGATAGATTCGCCAGCCTATTTTGCTCAAAACATGCAAATGGACATGTTGCCACTTGGAGAGAGTGACATCAAGGACAAACTGATGCGTACGAAACCAATATATCGGAGGTCCGGGGTCTAAGTTACGGAATAGGAAGGTGTTAGGCACCCATCACGCCCTTTCGGTCTCTCATGGGAAAATATTAATATTTTCCTTTATCCCCGTGAAGTGTGTGTTTGTGCTTATATAAGGGAGATTGGAATCGTTTGACCCATACCATGGAAAAGATAGGGTGAGGTCATCTACAGGAATATTCTCAAAATAATAAGTTTAGAAGATAGAATATGAGCGTTCATCGCGATATTGATCGTTATTGGGAAACGACAATATAGGTGGGATAATATGTGAGCAAACATAATATTTATATATATATATATATATATGAAAAAGAGGGATTTTGAGAAATTTCAAAAATAAGGGAAATTGGACTCGAATTTCGTATCCTATAAAGGTATCAAACTCCACGTAGTTCGATTGTAGAATAGGGGTGGGGTTTATCCCATAGATTCGAACGGAATTTGATTAGCGGTGTGTGTGTAGAAAATGTGTTTTTGGTTTTGAAAAAGTGTGGTGGATAATTCCATTTGAAATTTACGAGAGTAACCCTCTTTGATTTGTTTTTGGGTTTTTTATGGAAAATAAAGTATGTGCAATACTAATAAAAGTGTAGATATTAATATGTATGAACTAAAGTGAAATTAGATTATGAATCTAATTCAACTTATGAAAACACAAGAAATTAAAAGAGAGGGAGAAGGAATTGGACCTTCCTTGAAGCTTGATGAAATCCCTTGAATTTTGATGAGAGATAAAGATATTTGCCAAATTGGGTGTGAAAAGTATGGGTATTTAGGCTTGAATGGAATTTCTCATATGGAATTTCTCTAATGCTGATGGGTTTGTTGTCTATCTACGGAATGGGATCATGGACCTTATTTATAGGAAAAAGGGGGTGCCTGTCGGCAGGTTACCCTTGACACTGTGCCGATAGGCAGGGTTCAGGACCTATCAATTCGCAGTCTTATGCGGACTTTTTTGGAAAAATGACTGTAGTGCACAAACTGTTGATCCTAATCACGCATGGGTCATATCGTTAAAAAGGTGTTTTTGATACCTTCGAGAGTCCTTTGGACCACTCCCGGGTCCGGAGGCTGACTTTGGGTCAAATATGGCTCGGAAGCGCACATCGGTCCTTTGGATGGGTGATCGTCAGATGCAAACGGATCGTTCGACTGAATGGTGAGTCATAATCGTACACGAGGGGGACTATCGGAAAGTTTAGGAGATGTATTTATACATTCCAAAGAGTTTCGCTTAGTTCGGAAAGTTTAACTTGGTCAACCGGGGCTTGGAAGTGCCTGGTGGCCTCTAGAAGTAAAACGGATCGTTCGTCCGTACCGTAGGTCAGAATCGCGCACGGGGTGGATCGTTAGAAAGGGTTTTAAGTGAATTTTGGATATTCATAAAGTCTCGTTCGATCTAAAGAGTTAATTTTGGTCAAACGGAGCCTTGGAGTCCCCGGTGGTCTCCAGATCAATTTTTGGGAGAAAACTGATCATCCGTCCGAACGGTTATGCTATTTTGTGCATGGGGTGGACCATTGGAAAGGGTATTCGGAGCCCTTTGAAGATTAAAAGAGATTTTTCTCTGACGGTGGAGTTGATTGGGTTCAATTCGGGGCCCGGGAGCGCTCGATGGCCTCTAAATCAGTTTTCGATAGTGAAATGATCCGTTCATTCGAATCGTTATGTCAATTCGCTCACAGGGTGGACCATTGGAAAGGGTATTCGGATCCCTTCAAATATTAAAAAATATTTCACTCTGATGAAAGATTTCATCAGAGTCAAAAGGGGCTCGGGGTCTCCCGATGGCCTCTAAATCGGTACTCAGAGTGGGACCGAGGTTTGCGATGGAAATGGGAAGTGCTAGGAGTCTAAAGAGAGACTTAGGGGGTCCTAGAATGTGGTGTCTATAGAGCCCCTCGACGGGTGATCTTGGAATAAGTTATGGTCATCGAATAGTCACCACATGATGGAAGGAGGTCAGTTATGTGGACCTAAGGGATGTAAATGACCGATTCAGAGGGTCGAGATCAATTCTGACCTAAGAGAGGCGATGATCAAGGATCGAGGTCAATTCTGACATAACTGAGGTAATGATCCAAGACTAAGGTCAATTCTGACCTAAAAGAGGCGACGACCGAGGACTGAGGCCAATTCTGACCTAACTAAGGTGACAATCCAAGATCGAGGTCAATTCTGACCTAAAAGAGGTGACGACCGAGGAACGAGGTCAATTCTGACCTAACTAAGGTGACGAACCAAGATCAAGGTCAATTTTGACCTAAGAGAGGTGACGTATGAGAACCGAGGTCAATTCTGACCGAACTAAGGTAACGACTCCAAGACCGAGATCAATTCTGACGTAAGAGAAGTGACGATTGAGAACCAAGGTCAATTCTGACCTAACTAAGGTGATGATTTAAGATCAAGATCAATTTTGACCTAAAAGAGGTGATGATCGAGGACCGAGGTTAATTCTGACCTAACTAAGGCGACGATCCAAGATCGAAGTCAATTCTGACCTAAGTGTGATGACCGAGGACCAAGGTCAATTTTGACCTAACTAAGGTGGAGATCCAAGACTGAGGTCAATTATGACCTAAGAGAGGTAACGACAGAGGATCGAGGTCAATTCTATCCTAACTGAGGTGACGATCCAAGACCGAGGTCAATTTTGACCTAAGAGAGGTGATGATTGAGGACTGGGGTTAATTTTGACCTAAATAAGGTGACGATCCTAGTTCGAGGTCAATTCTAACCTAAGAGAGGTGAAAACCGAGGACCGAGGTCAATTTTGACCTAACTAAGGTGATGATCCATTACCGAGGTCAATTTTAACCTATGAGAGGTGAAGACCGAGGATCGAGGTTAATTCTGACCTAACTAAGGTGATGATCTAAGATCGAGGTCAATTCTGAACTAAGAGTGGTGATGACTGAGGACCGAGGTCAATTTTGACCTAACTAAGGTAACGATCCAATACCGAGGTCAATCCTGACCTAAGAGAGGTGACGATCGAGGACAGAGGTCAATTCTGACCTAACTAAGGTGATGATCCAAAGCTGAGGTCAATTCTGACCTAAAAAGGTGATGACCGAGGAACGAGATCAATTTTGACCTAACTAAGGTGAGGATCCAAGACCGAGGTCAGTTCTGACCTAGAAGAGGTGTATTTTCTTTCGAGAAATTTAGGGATTCCACTGGGGATGAGGATTGGATTTTAGGTTCCTCTGGGGAATAGTGAATGATCCGAGGATTTATAACTGGGGAAAATTTGGAGTGTCCTTTTGGAGATGTTGTCGGGGAGAATAATTCTCTGGGATTTCGCTGGGGGGTGTAAAAGATGTTTTCCTTGGTGAACAAGGTGCTAGAATGGATTTAGCAATTTTAGGAATTTTTTGAGAATTGTTCGGGATTTTCTAGTATTTTTTTGAACTTTTTGTACGGAAGTTTAAAAGGTGTGCCGATCGGCATGGATGTAGGTATGCCAATTGGCATTGTCACAAAATTTTGGGGTGCCTCGAGCAGGTGAAAGTCTCCATGCCGATCGGTGGGTGGAGGGGGCTACCGATCGGCATGACCCTTAGCCTCTTATAAAAAGGGGGCGGGTTTTTCTCATTTTACACATCTTTTCTGACTTCTTTTCTTTTGCTATAAGCCTCTGTAAATCGTCCTAGCTTCCGAAATGGCTAACTTCTCAGGCAGTACGACTGATATGGAATGGCTTAATGCCAATGACTGGGCAGGGTTGGAGTGGAGGGCTAGGGTGCCCCTTGCATTGGGTAGCGAGAACTCTTTTGACTCCTTTGAGCCTGTGGAGGATGATCAGACTCTTCTGCGCGAGTCTTCGTGTCATTGCTCTTCAAGGGTGGTGAAACCTGGTGGCTATGTAAGTATTGCATGACTCTTGATATTCCTTTCTTCTTTGCTTGACGAGATTGCTTTATTTCTTGAATCTGACAAGGATTTTCTTCATTTCTTGATAATTGAGCGTCTCCATGTCGACTATTCGTTCAAGTGGCATGACTGGGCTTAAGAATGTTTGGGAGCACCTTCCTGGTGTGGTGCACTAGATGGTGTCCTCTATAGGTTTTGGGAGGCTAGCGTCGGCTTTGGATGAGATGCCCTGCTCCACTACGGTCTTATGTGCTTTGAGAGAGAGGTGGTGGTACACTACCCACACCTTCCATTTTGTCTTTAGGGAGATGATAGTGACTTCCATTAATGTTCAACAGTTGTTGGGGCTGGACTGTGAGGGTGCCCATATTGAGGTGAACATTACGCTGTGGGTGAAACCAGAGGCGGTGACAGGGGCTCTAGGTGATGTGGAGAAGGTGGTTTCTGGAGATTCCCCCTGCTTGTCTTCTTTGAGGGAGATTTTGATGAGGAGGCTTGACGGGAATGACGGGCAGCAGGTATGTCAGATGGACCATTTATTTATCTTGATGGTGTTAGGAGGTTTTCTAGTGGCAACGTCGTTCACTTGTGGTTTCTGCCGTTTCTAAGGGTGTTTTTGAACATACGCTTCTATGATTGGGGGAGCCTGACTTTGGCAACCCTTTACTATTCTTTGGATGCATTCATTCGGTGCTGTCGGTGTCGATTTTTACTGGGGCCACGTATCTTCTGGAGGTATTCTTTATTTTACGTATTTTCCTTTATGCATTCGCATTTTCCATTCATGCACTTCTTTTTTATTTCTTGAATGCTGATCCTTGTCCTTTGTAGACGTGGTTCTACGAGGAGATTGGGTTGAATACCCAACTGATTTCTTTGAAGGATGATTATGTGGGGGACTTCTGTAGGATGTTTCGATGGCGGAGGTCCAATCGTCAATCGAAGAAGAATCTTGCTCTAGAGACAGTGCGTCAGGTCTTGAATGTCCTGACGAACGAGCGGGTAAGCATTATTTTGTCTTTGAGACTGTTCTTTTGATGATCTTTTATTGATACCAATCCTTCACTTTGGCTGGGGATTTTCAGGTGACCTTTTATTCTTGGGGAACATCCATTCAGCATATCGGGGTGATAGGTGGACATACACAAATACGACGCCTGCTGGCGCAAGAGTTCGGCTAATCCTGGTATCTTAGGGAAAGTCTAGTCCGACAGATCATGGAGGATGAGGTTACGGTGATGCCTACGAAGCCCCCTATATTCATAAGGCGCGTGTGGGAGATGTCTGATGATGCCTGGGTGGCTGTGATGATGGGAGAGCCATACTCCTTATATACTAACATATCGGTGATGTATGACTATCTGGACTTTATCTTGAGTTGGCTGATGCCCCTAATATATATGATGTGATGCCTCTCCCTAGGGCGGGCTCGAGTTGGCAGGTGGGGTCCTCTCATAGCGTAGGCAGTGTGGCTACGTCAACGACGACAACGATGACATCAGGGTCTTCTTTTATGCTACTGTATTCTCCTAGTTACAACCTTTGACGAGCTGATGAGGGATCTGTGCGTCTACATCATCACCCTCATGCGATGGATCCGGAGGAGTTTTATCTGACAAAGGAGGTCCTTAGGCACGACTGATTTGATCTCCTTAATTTCTTTCTCTTTCCTCTTGTACGACTGATTTGATCTTTTCCATTCTTCCTTGCAATATATCAGTGTTTCGACTACCTAGCGGAAGTATATAAGGGATATTTGTGGGGCGGTTCCGGTGCCTTCTTGTTTGGTGTCGTTTGCCTCGTTCGGGGAAGGGTCTGGTTCTGGAAGTGGGGGCACGTACTCTCGTCGTAGGGGGAAGAGGGCATGTCATAGGGATGGGGGATCCTAGAGAGAGAGAGAGAGAGAGAAATTGGGTTCGGGCCGAGTCCCGTTGTTTTTTTTTCTTTTTCCTGCAAAATATCAATGGAACACAGTAAAATATATGCAAATGAAGAATGGAATTTTTTTTGTTAATTTTCTTGGTTTAGTGATTAATGCACATCCTCTTTTACTTTGCTGCTGAGCCCGTAAAAAGAATTTGAAGATTGATTTGAGAAGGATTTTATTTAAAATGGGAGTAGTGAAAGCATAAGAATAAAGGGAATTCATAATTTTCTTAAGGTAATTTTTTTTTTAATTTTGACAAAAGAGGGAAAAGGGAATTTTTCCAGAATAGGGGTTACCGATCGGCATGACCCTTGTCCTCCCTATCGGCATGTCAGTCCAGTCCAATCAATCCGAGGCTTTGATTTTGCTTTCTTCAATTACTTAGTACTTGGTGGGGCAAGTTTTACTCCGATTTCTGCAGGGTTCCTTATTTTTTCTTATGAGTTTCCAAGTATAAAAGGGGGTGTGGATGGGGCTTTCCTCCTCACACTTTCACTTCCTTTCCTTTTCAAATTATTACTTGCTTATTATCTCTTGGTCCTGCAAGATGGCTCTCCCTGGTAGCATTGAGTTCGCCAACTACCTCGAAGCCATGGAAGCAATGTGTTGTTTCAATATTAATTATGACACCTTTCACATGCGGCGAGTCTCTTTGTGGCACAATCGGCCCATTAAGTGGAACATGCTGGTGGTGACTATCGAGTTTTGGTATCCCGAGGATCATGTCTTTCGCTTTGCTTCGGGTTGGACGAGATTTTTCCTACCTACGAAGAATTTTCTGCTATGCAAGGGATAAATCCCAGCGTTGTTGCGACTCTGCCTGAGTTTTCCCGTTCTCCTTGGGCATTGCTGGTTGGGATTCTTCATATCTCGCCTTCGATTGCTAGGCCGTTGGTTATGGGGGGAATAATTTCCCTTCCGACGGTGTTGCACTTCGTACATTCGCAGGACGTGGGTGATGTTGGATATGCCAGGGTCGTCATCCTAGGCATCATTCCAAAAGTTCTGTTGGTGACTGGGGAGATGGACCCCCAACTGGCTGCTATCATTTCTTGGATGTCATACCGTCGCAATCCTGCGGCGGTGATATTGGCGGAGACCTTGAATGGCCTGGATACGTGGCGAGAGGGTCGCTCTGATTTTCTGAGAGGGAGTCTCATGATGTTGTTTATATCGCTGTCAGAGAGGTTTCGTATGGCGGTCCCACCTAAGTACCCTTTGTCGGCAGTGCCAAACTTCTTCTCTCGCTATTTCATTAGTGTAGGCCTGGACATTGAGATTTGGGGTAACTGGTTTGTAGAGCATGGGGCTCGAGGCTTACACTAGTCTGTGCCTTGATGAGGGGAGCTGCTGCCCATTCTGGAACTTGGAGAGTATCAGTACGTCAGACTGGTTGGCCTCAGGTAAACCTCTTTCTACTTTCCCTGGCTACTGCTACGCCAATACGGTTAGGAGAAAATTGTGCCACTGCGGACATCGAACTTCTTTCCTGTAGAGGACCTGACAGAGTGAATGCGTATGCAGCTTGGTTCTCTATGGGAGAATCTTCGTCCTTTAACCTATCCTGCTCAGTTTACTGGGCGAGTCTGGCATATCTCCATGGACTACATGAAGTGGTTCTGGAAGAAGGTAGTGACCAGGATGCTAGCTGTGAAGACTGGTCAGAGGTGGTTTGCCATATCTGACACCATAAAGGGAGGCTTTGTGGTCTACCCCAAGCTAGTCCAGGTTATCGCTCTATGGAGCGTCTGCGACTCTCCCTTCAGGTAGGCGAGGTTTGGGGAGCCCAGGATGCAGGTGCTAGTTTGTCTGGAAGCTGGGGGTAGACTTTGTGAAGTTTTTGTTTGGTGTTTGGTTTTGTGCTTTGTGGGAATAATTGGGGGATGATTTTTAGGAGTAATGGGGCTTGTTATTATCTTAATTTTTCTTAGTAGGTATAATATTGGATAGAGAAGTCGTTTGACTCCTTATGCCGATGTAATCGTACAAAAATTTCAGATAATGAAATAAAAAGTTTTTGATCATCTAGTTGTGCCTCTTGATGACTTTTTGCATTTTGAATTATCCATACCAATCGCTAAGGCATGCATAATCCTTTTGTTTATGTATACGTTAAAATAAACTGTCATTCTCGTGGATTAGAAAAGAATAGCATTTTATGAAAAAGAAGGGGGGTTGTGCTCATATGAAGTGAATGAGCTGCCTACGGGCCTCTGAGGGTTTTAAAAAATTCTGAAATTCATTTTTTTGAATTTTTTTGTAGAGGATCAGGCCCACATAGTCCTGGGTAGGGATAAAAGAAGAGATTTTTTTAGAATAGAAGGGAAATGAGAAGAGTTGTAGCGCGTCGAGATTTCGGACTAGGGGTAGAATTTCTTAAGACGGTATAGGTTGACTGTATGTGCCATTTCTTCTACGTTGAGGTCGATGAGCACAGCGGCGCCGCCTGAAGGATCTTCTTCACTATGTATGGGCCACTCTAATTGGGCTTGAATTCTAGATGGGCTCTGTTATTTCTTTGAGGGCTAAGTCCCCTTCTCGAAAATCGCGGTCTTTGACCCTCTTCTTAAAGGATCGCACTATATGATGATGGTACCCATGTATGTAATAGAGAGCTTTTAATATCCTTTTGTCTAAGAGGGACAGCTCGTCAAAACGACTTTGGTACCAGTCTTCTTCACTTACCTTGCTTTCAAGCATAACGCCTATCGAGGGTATTTCTAGCTCCACGGGTAGGACTGCCTCTATACCGTAGACTAGAGAGTAAGGGGTAGAACCAGTAGAGGTTCGAACTGAAGTATGGTAGCCCCAGAGGGCGTAAGGGATCCTGTCAGCCCAATCACGATAACTCTCGGTCATCTTATTGATGATGGCTTTGAGATTCTTATTGGCTTCTTTGACTGCTCCATTGGTTTGAGGTCGGGATGGAGAGGATTTATTTCTTTAAATCCCATACTTGTCGATCACTTCTGTAACCTCCGCCTCAAAATGTAACCTATTGTCTGATACCAGCTCGTGTGGGACCCCATATCAGCAGATTATGTTTTTCTTGATGAATTTGGCCACATTCTTAGCATTCAAAACTGCGTATGGCTCGACTTCGACCCACTTAGTGAAGTAGTTAATAACGACTAGGATGAACTCATGCCTATTCGATTATTTCGATGTAAATTTCCCTATGATGTCGATGCCCCATGTGGAAAACGACAAGGGAGAAGTCACGTTGTACAATTATCGCGGAGGCAGATGCTGTAGATTGCAGAACTATTGGCATTTGAGACATCTTCGAACGTAGGTTGTGCAGTTCTGAACCATGGTTGTCCAGTAGTATCCATGTCGAATGATCTTTTTGGCGAGCATATTGCCGTTCATGTGGGGTCCGCATTCCCCATTATTACTTTTTGCATCATTTCTTCAATGTCAGCCCCTGCGATGCAGTGTAAATGGGTTCATTAAAGTTTATCTTAAATATTGATTAATCACAGATAGTGTACTGGGCAGCCAATCTGTAGAGAGTTGCTGGATCTTTCTTGTCGGCTCCTAGAGGATACCTACTGTGTTTGAAGAGGCGCCAAATATCATATTACCAATATTCGACTATTTTGGGTTCTTCCTCCGTGCTGAGCTCGATGTGGTAGCAATGGATTGGTTTTTCTTATTTCTAGATAAGGAAGGGGGCCATGGTTATTCCTTCAATTAGGTCAATCATGGAGGCTAAGGTGGAAAGGGCGTCAACAAGGTTATTTTTTGCTCGGGGCGGGTAGTGGAAGGTGATTTCTTGGAATTGGGATGCTAGTTCTTCAAGGTGGGCATGGAAGGGTAAGAGTTTCTCGTTTGTGACTTTCCATTTCTTGAGTACTTGTTCGATGATGAGGGTTAAATCCCCGTAGACATCGTGGTATCGAATTCATTTCTTGAGGGCAACTTTGAGGCCTACTGTGCACGCCTCATATTTAGTAATGTTGTTAGTGCAGAGGAAATCCAATTTGATGGCAATAGGAGTGAGGGAGTCGTCAGGGGCAATTAGGAGAATTCTAATTCCATATCTTTTCTTGTTGGAAGCACCATCAAAGAACATTTGCCATCAAAGATCTTCTTGGGAGGCGCAAAGGATATTCTTATATGGGAATTCAAAAATCTAGATATCGGCTTCTTTCATGAGGTAGTAAACAAGGTAGTCATAGATGGCTCTTCCTTTCATGGCTTTTTGTGTGACATATGTGATATCAAACTCGGCTAGAAGTATCAACCAACGGGCCATTCGACTAGATAGTGAAGGCTTCTTGAGTTGATACTTGATGGGATCCATTCGGGATACGAGTCTTATGAGGAGGGCGAGCATGCAGTGCTATAATTTTTGGGTAACCTAGACAAGAGCAACGCATGATTTTTCCAAGGCAGTGTAGTTAACTTCGTGACCGGAGAAATTTCAACTGGCATAGTAAATTACTTTCTCTTTGTGAGTTTCTTCAAGGTATTGCGCTAGTAAAGCCCCGACTACAGTATCAGTCACGATTAGGTATAGGAGTAAGGGAAGACCAGTTTACGGTGGCATAAGTATTGGAGGCCAGGTTAGGTATTTCTTAATTCGATCAAAGGCTTCTTGGCAAGCTTCATTCTAGACCTTAGTCTAATCCTTTCAGAGGAGTTTGAAGATGGGTTCACAGATAGAAGTCAATTGGCTGATGAATTGACTGATGTAATCTAATTTCTTTAGGAATCCTCAGACTTCTTTATCCATTCGGGGAGGTGGTATCTCAAGTATGGATTTCAAGTTAATAATATCTACTTCTATCCCTTTATCACTCACCATGAGTCCCAAGAGCTTCCCTTTGGTAACGCCGAAGATAAATTTATGTGGGTTAAGCCGTATTTGCTATTGTCATAGTCATTCAAAGAATTTTCAGAGAGCGAGAACATGACCTTATCTAGTCTTGGACTTGGTAATCATGTAATCTACATAGATCTTGACTTCCTTGTGCATCAGATCATGCAGAATGGTTGTGGAAACCCTTTGGTAGGTAGCCCCTGCGTTTTTTAGGCCAAATAGCATGACAGTGTAGCAAAAGGTTCCTAAGGGGGTGATGAATGTGATTTCTCTTGACAATCAGGGTGCATCTTGATCTGGTTATATCCAGCAAGCCGTTAATAAATGACTTGATAGCATGACTGGCAGTGTTATTCATAATCATATCAATATTGGGTAGCGGGTAATCATCCTTCGAAGAGGCCTTGTTCAAGTCTCGGTAGTCGACACACATGTGGACCTTTCCTCCTGATTTTAGCACGGGTACGATATTGGTTAGCCATGTAGGATATTCAATTACTCGAATGAAACCTAAGTTCAATTGCTTGGCTACTTCTTCTTTGACTTTGAGTGACCATTCGTTTTGGAGCTTTCGCAGCTTTTGTTTGAATGGTTTACATTCTGGGAGAGTTAGAATCTCATGCTGTGCTATCTCATGGTCAATGTTGGGAATATCTTCGTAGGACCATGCGAAGACATCCATAAATTCCTTTAATAGCTCTTCGAGTTGCGTGCACTTATGCTCATCAAGGGTAGCCCCTATCCTAATCTTGCGCATTTGGCTACTAGAATCGAGATTAATAATAATAGTTTCATCTTTATTAACTTAAACGCAGTTATGTTGTTTGTTATTAACCTTATTTAGATCAGTTAAGAATTGTTCATTTGTAAAATCATCATCATCAAGAGTTTGATTAGAATCAAGACAATTAATGTAAGTCACATCAAGATACTTAAAATCTTCATTTATTTCATTGATAGGAAAAATAACATTGAGAACCTCATCAAAGGAGGTCTTGGTTACATCAGAGTGAGAGGAAACAACTATATGGGAAAAGGGGATAAGCATCAGGGTTAGGTTGAATATCAGCGGGTCGCACAGGTGCAACATGCCAGTTGAGAAGAGGTATATCAGTATCTTTGATGAGGTAAGATGGATCAGATGATGTCCCTAAGTGGATCATGCAGAGTGCCAACGCCATTATCTGTAAATTATAAGAGTCCTTAGATTCATTGTCCTTAGAATCCCTGGTATCAGTTATAGTCTCCTTAGCGAGTGGTTGTACACAATACTGGGAACTTTCGACTCCGGGTAGCTGACTTGAAAAAATATCTCCATTCCTGGTTTCATCTTCTTGTCTATAGGGTCATACCAAGGTTCAGGGAAGATGCAGAAGGGGAAATCTTCATCCTCTTTGATGAATCTTCCATTTAGGTAATCTCTCGAGATAGTTCTGGCGCATTCTAAATTCCTCTTCAGTCGAGGCTAACAGATTGATCTGAGTTATTCTTTCGATGGTTGATAGCCCAAGTCACAGGTAGGAAAGGCCTCCTTCAACTTAATAGGTTCAGTTATCCCTTGTTCTCTTTGTCGTAGCCCCAGTCCGGGTATGAAGTGCATATTTTTGAACATTTGGATTACATTGACGTTTCCATGAGGATCATATCCTAAACAAACCTTATCTTTGAATTTGTCCCCTGCTGGGAGTAGGAGTGGTTCGACCTGGAAGCCTGATAGCAACATATCGTTCACCCCGTGTTGTATCTCGAGTACCGAATTACTAGTGCTTGCATTCTCAGTGTTATCACTATCTCCCAAGATGGTGATAACTTGTCCATTGGTAAAGAATTTCAATTTCTGATGAAGGGAAGAAGACACCCCTTTGATGCTGTGGAGCCACGGTCATCCGAGCACCAGATTGAAACAGGCTGGGATATCGATGAGTTAGAATTCAATAACAAGATTTATAGGGCTAGCCCCTATTACAAGTTTGATAGATCCCATTACTTTACAGCGGTTGTTGTCATAGGCACGTACGACGTCGAAGGTTGGAAAAAGGTCGCTCACTTTTAATCCCAAATAGTTGAGGGTTCTTAACTGGCAAACATTCAGAGTTGATCTGTTATAGATGAGTGAGAGGGCGACAATTTTCCTCATAACTTCAACAGAGGTATTGAGAGAATGATTGTGGTTGGGACCAGTCTTAGGTATTTCCTCTTTATAAAAGGAGAGCATTCGATTAGAGGTCGAGGATCTAGCTAGGTTCACTGCTTCTTCTGGCTTGGTTAAGGGAGGAACCGTGGGACCTGTGAGTAACTTGATTAGGGAATTTTGGTGCAGTTGGGAAGACATGAAAAGTTCCCATAGAGTGATGTTATCTTGGGACTTCTTTAGTTGATCAAGGACCTTACTTTCTTCCAGATCCATTTCTGGCATAAGGATATTCTCAACAGCTTTCCCTGTATCATTTGCTGATGGTTGTAAGTTTGAGTTTTGATAATGTCTCCCCGACCCGATGATGTGGTTCACGAAAGAGAGGAAAAATAGAAACCCCATTTTTTTTATCGATATCGAGTTGCTCAGCTACCTGGTTGACCTCTTCTAGCAGCTCCTCAAATGATATCACTCTGCATAAGTTGGCTATCAGACTAGTCTTTCTTGAATTAAGCTCTTTATCTGAGTCTTTGAAATCGTCTCCCCATCCGGTGGAAATAATATTATCTTTCCATGCAAAGACCATACACTCTATAACTTCTATGACTTCTTCATATAATTCTTCCCATTCGGTAGGGAAATTCAAGACTGAGGGGACCAGGTGCCCTCGTAATTTCAAAGCGTCGAGCAGCTTGGATATGCTACAAATATCACTAGTTTGTAGAAATAAATATGCCATGATCTGGACTAGGTCATTTAGACTAACTTTATCGGCTGGCACTACCCAGTTGTTCGACTCTCGGGCCCATTTTCGAGCTTCTAAGAACAACCCACTAAATCTCTAACAGTCAATGGTATTCTCGGAGGGCAATTTCAGCCCAAACTCTAGGAGTTAGTTTAGCACTTCTGATAATTCCATGTATTTACCTCCAGAACAGGTTCGCACAGCGATGCATGCTCTGGTGAGGAGTGATAAGGTTTGGTCGGCAAGGCTGGTAGGGTGTAAATGGAAATATGGGCATGTTTGCAGAGGTTTAGGAGAGTATATGGGTATGACTGGTGATTTATTTGGCATGATTTGGGTAGATGGGTCGAGTTCTGTGTCTTCTTCTAGGAAGATGACGTTTGTATGATTTGGAAGTGGATTATGAGTAGTGTTTGGTTTAGGGTTAGCTGGTGGGGCGATGATACCCTGGTCAATCAGGCATTGGATTTTGTTTATAAGATGGAAACACTAATCGGTAGTATGGCCAGTAGTTAGGTGATAGTCACAATGGGCATCACGTTTGAAGTTTTTTGAAAGTGGATTTGGTAACGACGAGGGTCCAAGGGTTTGATCTGGTTTCAGTTTAAGAGAGTCTGGTAGACTTTGGAAAGAGGAGTGTGAAGCTCGGTATATTCCTTTCGAATTGGGTTTGAGCGACTTTCTGGTGCCATAAAGCGGTAGGCTGAGAGATGTTGTTGATAATAGATGCTTGGGTACTAGTAGGATTTTGAAACTTTCTAAGAAGAAACTGTCTAAAGATTTTCTTCAGTTAAACTTCTATCTTGATAAGACCTTCTTCAATTTCTACTCCCCCTTCTCGGAGGGCTCTAAAGTGAGGGGAGTATTATCCTCCCATTATTGCTCGGACATGGGGTAGAAAGTTCTTCTTCACAATGCTGACTTGTTCTTCTTCGGAAGGCTAATTGGTCATGGTAACTACTTTTTCTCTCTATCTTGCTATGAATTTGTTAACTGATTCCCCATGATTCTGTTTAAGTATCTTTATGTCACAGTGGGTAACCTCTAGCTCCTCGTTGTATTTGTAATGTGATATGAACTCACGAGCAACGTCCTCCCAACTGCATTTTCTGGGTTCCTCAATGGATAAGAACCAACTAAGGGCGTTATATTTCAAAGTTTGCTGGAACATATTAGCCATTATTTCTTCAGAAGCCCCTAGGAGGGTCATGGCTCGGTGATAGCTACGAAGATGAATGATTTGGGGTCCACTGCCCCTAAACTTCTCGATATTGGGCATCTTGAATTTTTATGGTAGCTTGGCTTTAGGGAAGGGATACATGTGAGTGCGGTCCATGTAATTCCCAGAGATTCTGATTTGGTCGAATTTCTTGGTTAGCATCTTGAGGTCTTCCTTGAACTTATTCAATTCTTCCTCTTTCGGATCAATAATTACTAGTAAATTAGCCCCGGTCTGAGCAAGGTTTGGCATAGGAAGCTGGGCTGGTGGTGGCCCATTAGAAGGAAGAGCACGTGGAGCATGGTGGTATTCTTTAGGAACCCAAATAGGCTCGAGTGCAGGCGGACCCATGGCACGAGGGAAAATGACATCGGGATCTTCGAGAATAGGGACCCAATTTCTTTGCATCTCATGAACCTCGGTTTGAAGGTTGTTAATTTTGGCAGTGAGCTAACATAGTTGTTACATTAGCCGGTAAGCATTTTAAATACTATTTTACACTTGGGTTCTGACCCATTTCCTGTTATTTTTCTCTCTCTTATATGTATATGTATGTATTATAGGTGCCCAGTCACAGGGGCATCATGCATAGGTTCTTTGGATTGGACATGCTGCAACTTATGTGGGAGTTACAAGCCCTTGTTTTAGACGACATCTTCATTGAATATTTAAGTTTATTTATATTTCCAATACTCAGTACTCATTGGGAGTTAACTTTTGTCAGGATGATTTCATTTATGGTTCTTCAAACTTAGTTTGGTTTATCTAAATGGTTTAATTCTTGTGTGTTCATTGCCATCCTTACCATTTATGTGATTCTTAGACTGTTGATTATTTAAAAAGGTTTTTATATTGGAATTTAATAAAATGGAAATAAAGCTTTAAATTGTTTTAACACTTAGCTTAATTATTTAGGGTGTTTAAATTGGAAATATTTATTTTGCGATAGTGATGCTAAGAATGAACCAACCGTTCACCTCGATTTTAATTTAATAAATGACTGATCACCCGGTATTTAATTAGGCGGGGTGTCACAGGCCATAGCGGTCATTGCAGCGTTGATTGCTTGGGCAACAATATTAGCCACCTCCGTTGCATTTATAGTGCCTTGCGGTGGTGGGGGCTTTACATCCTCTACAACTCGATTTACCCTCGCCGGGCGACCTCGTCTAGGTGACATATGAAATAAAAAGCAACTGAATCAATGTACAGTTAAAACAATTTATCCTTAAGGGAAAATTGTAAACGCAGATAAAAAAAATAGTCCTAATAATAGTGCTCTATATCAAAGAATGCTACGGTAGAACGTGATAAGTCCGCATAGATCCTAAGGACTCTAGAACCTGATGCTCTGATACCATCTGTGACACCCCGCTTATTAAAATAAGAGGTGGCCAACCCTTTACTCTAATAATAACAGGAATCCTAAATGGTGCATTCTTAGCATCACTGTCGTATTATAATAGTACAAGACAACCCCCAAATATTTTAGAAAACGGATGTCAATTAATTTTGCAAGTTTAATAAAAACAATTTCGACAACTTATAAACGAAGGTGGATATACATACTTAGACATGTAACAGTTTAATAACCATTCTACAAAACATAACCGAAAAGGCTGTCGGTTTACAGACTAATACAAGAGGTCACATAAAGCATTACAGCAAGTATGAAAGTATATACAAATACAAAACTTAGGCAACATGCCCGAATATACAGACGGATCATAGCTAGATTATCCAAAAGAAAATGATGCGTCTAATACAAAAATCGTACAATATCCACAAAAATGTTGTAGATCATTGACACTGAGAAGGAAAGATTAACACGGGCGTCCTTGCGGCGGAGTACCTGAGCATAAATAAGAACCACACAAGACAGAGAAATATAAACGGGTTAGGGCCCGATTTGATATGATATACGTGTGAATAAAATGCATAACAGTTATGAATGCTAAACATCATAAATAGACTAAGTTCACTCTGTAATATAAGAATCATCCTCACCTCTCATCTAAATGAAAATCCTAGCGTCATATTAGATCATTTTAAGTTAAACTACTCACCTAATTAAGAGAAATAGCTTAATTCCATTTAACATGATAGATTTGCCAATATATAAAGTATAATTTCACAAGTCCATTTACCATTAGGAAATATTATGCCGTAGAGTTGCTTTATAAATGCCTTACTCATTTATGAAATACCACATTCGTGAGAATAATTTCAATCCAGATATAATAATTCTAAGACCATCCTTCTGCCCCACTGGATGCGCCCCTAAATGCTATCATCTTCCAGGGCCTAAAATTAAGATCACATGGGCACCCTAAATCGCGTCGCGTGGGAAGCGGCCATATACCTTCGATAGTGAGTCATGACCATACCCGGAATTACCTCACTTCGAATAAAACAACCACACAATGTAACCACCAGTCCAATTGTCGAGGACCATATTCTCCCTGCATTCACTAGCTAGGGGATTTACCTCATTCATGTAACTTCCCTTATGATAGCATTTATAAAGAGGTATGTATAAACATGCAAAATCACAAGACATGTCAATTAAAAGTACGTTTCTTATTTTCGAAACAAAATGTGCATAACGATATAAGCTACATAGTTTAATTACCCTCATAATAGCCTCCTAAAGTTCACAACAACACTATCCAACTCTACCCTAGTTATAAACTCACTCATTAGACCAAATGAGACATTATGTTCTATTACTTCATCCCCGAAACAAGCCCGAATACTACCATACTAACCTTGGGTATAAATCCCCCTAATATAAGACCCTAATACTCTTTATTACTTCATAAGGGAAGGTTTATAAGCCTCAAACCTAAAAGAAAAAGACTAGAAACCAAGTTAGAAAAATATTCTAAAACAGCAGGATTTTCGAATCGATTCGCCCCTAATAGCGAATCAATTTGGCTGAGTACACCAACCTTCTATCTCAGCCCGAATCAATTCGGCCTTAACCCGAATCGATTCGGTTTTCCAGACCTGTAGCCTCCATTTTCAGTGAATCGATTCGCTAGGGAGGGAGAATCGATTCTCCCTGGTCGAATTGCCAAGTTGGGGCTAGGGATGGATACGAACCCTAAATCCCCAAAACCCATTTCTTCCATTTCTCTCAACATTATCGACTCAAATCATCTCCAAATCATCTATCCAGGTTAATTAACTAGAAAAGACCATTTAAAACAAGTGTAGATCCTATAATATTGGATTTAACCAACAAAATCGTCAAATTCCATTAATGGTTCAACTCAAGAACATTAACTATAAATACACCTTATTCACACTCAATCATACATATTTGCAAGTTAGAAACATACCTCAAGATTGTAGTCTCGGATTCTCTTCTCGTAGCAACGATTCCAAGCCCCAAATTTTTAACTCTCTCTTTTCTCCCAAGCTCTCTCTTCTCTCTAACTCTCTCTAGGTTTAGAAACATAAATGAGAAATAAATGTTCTTGCAAGACTAAATATCCCAACATTAAATGCTACTACACACTAAAATGGCTTGTAACACCATAATTAAGTTATAACCGGACAAAAGTGCCTCAAAATTCAAAATACAACTTGGTACTTATTTTGACTATCTCAACCATTTTCGGACTAACTGTTCCCTTTAAACTGGCATCCGGGATATCGTTCATTATTTCATATTCCAACGTCATATTAACTCTTTAATCATAACCCAAATGGAATATAAATCATAACCATCGCTTAAAGCACAACGATGCAATAAAATATAACGATGCAACAAAATACAATGTTACACTATTTACATTCGCTTAACAGTAATTGTGTAAAACTCAGTAAATATTATCTCTTAAATCACTTACAGTAATATTTACTTCAACCTCCTTTATTTTATATAATTAACCCACAAGGCAATTTATATAAAATAATTACTCATAAATAAGGGGTATTACAGACATTAGACCAAATGTTAACACATATTCAATTGGACTCGGATGACACCGAAATAATTAAGGAGGGCCCGGAGCCCTAGGGTGAAAGACTCAAAATCACTTGCCAAAGCATATGGTAGCATGACCGGCAGTGTGGAGCCCGTTAAAGTATGCAGATATTGGACGATTCTTAGAAAATATAATGAAAAATAAATTGCATTGGTTGTACTTGTAATTTAAGTAAAGCAACCTAATGGAATGAGACTAAAGGGTAAAATATGATTAATTAGGCTGTAGACCCGCTAAAGGCTGATGAAAATGGTTAAGCGTGTATGTGAGCATATCGCTCGGGTGCATTGCATAAGAGTTTCATTAATACTAGCTAATTGTTAAAAGTTATCAGAATTTATTAAAATACACGTTATATGAGTTGTATTTTTGTAGAATACGTATAGCTTAATATCATCCACCCTGCTGAGCGTTCTCTTACCCCTACTTTTTATGTTAAAACTAGTATCCCTACTCCCAGGTACTTTGAGTAGGGACGCCAGAAAGGACGCAAGTAAGGCCCCAGAGGGCAACCAACGGAGTTAGAAGCACTGTAATTTACTTAAAATTACATTTTGAAACATTAGTAATTCGGTATTTCTAAACATTTAGTCGGGCCTTAGGCTATGGCGTGTAATAATACAAGTTTGATTTTAGTTTAATTATCATTTATTTGTCTTATAAATTAAACTGAAATTTTATAAATAAATCTTGTAAACTGGTTACTTACATAAAGTGATCATGATAGAAAGGCTTTTTGCGTGTATTTCTTGTCGTTGCTTGAAAAGCCCTTCTAATCAAAATCCTTATGTACCTACAAATATAATAATCTCAAGTGTAGAGGTAAGTAAGGGTATCAATCCACTTTCTAGGGAGTAAAGCAAATGGAACAAATTCAATTGTAATTCACTTTTTATTTTCTTTTTGTGCTTTTTCACTTTTCTAATTTTTTTTTAGCTTTTTCAATATTAAAACAAAAGGGTGAGGTGAGGTCTAAACTAACTAAATTAAATGAAAATAACTAACTAGAAATTTACTAAAATAAAAATAAAGTCTAACACTAAAATAAAAGATAAAGTGAGGCAAATAATTGTGAGAACAATCAAGGAGTGGGATTACACCACAAATTTTAATTATTCTAATTAATTAATTCAATTATTTGAATTCTCCCAAATTAATATTAAAATTACAAACCAACTCTCGTTGCAAGTGTAATTAGAATAGTAATCTTTTAGAAAGTTAAAATTAACACCCCACAACTCTAGAAAATTAGATCTACACTCCTTTTAATTAATCACCCGCTAGGATCGATCAATTAGAATTTATGTCAATCTTAGAAATTAAATTTAGAGTTGAAATTCAAATGATAATACCCCACTTAAGAGACCCCTATCTCTAGTTCGAATCTAAAATGGGTATTATCACTAGAATTTCGATTTTCTCTCGAAAATCATTTACCCTCTCTCGAGGCGTAAATCTAAGGGTGAGGGATCAAAATTAACATTCAAAGGGATATTTCAAGTAAGCAAACTAATTAAACTAAAATAATATCAAATAAGGGTTTCACCCCACCCCTTGAAAGGGGTTTTAGCCTAACATGGTATAAAATATGACAAATTAATATTCAAAGGCATAAAATAATAAAAGAAGGGAAGAGAACAATCAAACCAAATCTCTTTGATTATGTTGAACTCCAATCCTTGAAATTGAAGCATACACCTCTTAATTGATCTTCCAAATGATATGAAATCAACTATCCACTCAATTAATTCTCTAACAATATTTAATCTCACAAATATCTAAAAATAAAAAATGAAAAACTATTTACAAAAATTTATTTTCTAAACTAAACTATCTCTCTCTAGAATTTTCTATCTACAAAGCTTCTTTAATCTAGAATGACCAACAAATGGGTCTTCTTCTTCATTTTATATGCAATGGAGCAAAGGGGTACAATTGGAAATTGGTTAGGGTGTGCACATGAGGGGTGTGAGGTCATGTGGGTGAGGTTGGGGAGGATAAAATCTGATTTGTTAAATGGGGGTATAATGGGTATTGGGATTAGAAAGGTAGTTGAGGGGTATTTTGGGTAAAAGGGTAAAATGGCATGTGGGGTAAGATTTGGCACATGGGTTTTAATTAAGTGGCATTGGGTTTTTGTTGGCAGAACACGATTTTGTCTTTTGGGTTATGAGAAATGGGTTTGGGTTGGCAAGGGTAGGAGCTGGAATCGGGTTGAGAAAGTCCGATTGGAAGGGGTTCAGGCACCGGGGCTTAGGTTGCGGTTTGCAGGTTGGAGAAGGGCGGTGTCGGCGATGGTGGCTGCAGTGGTTGAAGCAGGTCGGAGAGAGGTAGCAGGCGGGAGAGTTGAGCTCGCCGGAGTTCATGGACTGAGTTAGGTGGGTTGCTATGGGGTGTGGAAGAATGGTGGTTGGTTTTGAGGAGAGAGATTGGTTTAAGTTGGTTGTTAATGGAGGTGGTTGTGTAAAGAGAGGAGAGAGAAAGAGGTGGGTGATGGGGGAAGAAGAAGGGGGTGAGGGTGATAGAGTGTGTGAGTGTGTATGGGATAAGGGTGAGGGTGAGGGTGTTAGTTTAGGTGTGTGTGTTGTTGTTAAATTTGTACCAAAAAATAATAAGACTAAAAATAAAAATAAAATCTAACTAATAAAAACTATAAAAACTAAAAATCTAAAAATTAAATTCCTATAAAATAAAGACTCAAAATAAAAAATTAAAACTAAAAAGAAATGAAAAGAAAAATGTAAATCTATTAAACTTAAAACTAAAGTCCTAATAAAAAAAAAATCTAATAAAACTAAATTCCTAAAAACTAATCCTAATAAAATAAAATAAAATAAGATAAAAACTAAAACTAAAAACTTAATAAAATAAAATAAAATTATATTAATAAAAATAGAAATAAAATATTAAAATAGGAAATAAAACCTAAAAAATGCTAAAATAATGCTAAAATTAAAATGACTCAAACTAAAAATCTAAAAAATTAAAATAAAATAAAAAGGGAACAAACCAACACACACGGGTCTTGGGTGACGGTTTAGGGACAAGTTTAGGCTAGGTTTGGGTAGGATGAGGTTACGGGGCAAGGGTATTTAGCTCCAATGTAACTGTAATTGACCTCGAAATGTAGCTTTTGGCACCGCAACTACAGTTAAGCCTGCATGATAAACATTTACGCGCATAATACCCATATTGTCAAGAATTAGCAACTAAAGTACATCTATTTGGGGTATAAATTGTACAGTTTTGGGTGCTTATCACACCACCCCCAAACAGAGCGTTGCTAGTCCTCGAGCAATAAGATAGAGAGAAAGAGAAAGAGAAAGATAAGTAACCAAAAGTGTACCACTTTCGCGGGCACTTGCGATTGCACTTAGCATGTGCAACAAGCCTTTAAACCTATAGGTTGCCCTACAGGACGAGTTGTGTCTCGTGAGGGTTTGCAGGGAATATACCCACAAAATTCTTATTTGCAAAAGATTTATTAAATGGCAGTCAATCTCTTATTAGACATAGAATAATCGCACAATCCATCACAAGAAAATATTTTGAGAAATATAAGCTAGAAATGTAAAAGTTTAGCTAAGTAAATACTCAAGGCACATCCTTCCTAGAACTCAACGTGTGTAGTGTGAATCAGTCAAAACGGGTCGAGTATCACAAGAGTAATTCCTAGATTGCCTTGTCGGAATCAACGCTTCAACTTCAAATTTCACTAGATATAACTCTCTCAAACGAACTCTCAAGATATGGGTAAGTGTATCGCTCTTGTGTGTGAGGAGGTGAGTAAATGTAATCAAGTTCAAACGTCACATACACACATAAGAAAGAACGAACAATTAGAAAGAAATTTGATCTCATGAAAGAATGCTAATCACTATAGTGAGAATGTCGAGTTATTCACCACGTTGACTATCATTTGCCCGAACACCTAGGGGGACATGAATGTATATGGGTGAGGGGAAAATGAGATGGGAAAGATATGATGACGTGGGATAATATGGATGGTGATAGTGAGATAGGATGGGATGAGATGAGGGATAATATGGATGGTGATAGTGAAATAGGATGGGGTGATGATATGATGGATGGTGGATATGTGATGTAGGATATAATGGTGATATGAATGATGATATATGAATGGATATGATAGAAGAGTGTTTTATACTTGAAGAACAAAATGTCTTTATCACATAAAAATTAACTACAACTCTCTTTCTTTTCTTTTCTCTCTTTTTTTTTTCTTTTTCTTTTTCTTTTCTCCTTTTTCTCTTTTTTTCTATTTTTGCTATTTTTCTATTTCTTTATTCTTTTTTTTTTCTCACTTCAATCTAATAATGAAGACATTTAATATTTGAAATCACACTCTTTTATTTGAAAATGATGATGGATGATATAAATGGAGGTGATAGGTGGATGTGTGGGGAAATATATGGATAGTGAGGGGAATATATATGAGATATGGGAATATAATGGGTGAAGTGAATGGAAATGTGATATGGGGGGAAAGTGGTAGGTATATGGATGAAAATCCTAGTGATCGGGACAAATATCAAGACACGCGTTTCTTACAACTCGAAAAAGATGTCATTCTCAGTGATCAAGCCAAATTTTTATGAAAGAAAATGAGATCATACAACAATTTAAGTGCGGACCCAAAAGAAGTTGAATCAACTTGTGACTCGGAGATTGCGTAAAATACTCAAAAAGGGTGAAAGGCACAAATCTCACAAGCTAAAGTCTCTACTAGTGATCCTTAAGGTTCTCTTTAGAATTGTAGTACTCCTCAACTCTAAACGTAGTGACGTGATAAGTGCGCAAATTTTGTTGAGTCTAGGAATTCATGGTGCAAAATGCCTTGTTATGTATTACATAAGCTATTTAGAAAAAATATTCTCTAGCTTGATTCTTAGACTTTTGAAAGATGGATGATTGAAAATTCACATCAATGAGTGAGATGAAAGAAACTGCGCGAAATTTTAAAAATCAGGTTTAAAATTAAAAAAATTTCAAAAGAGGCACGATTTTGATAAAATTCCCCACCCCCAAACAAAAAGGAACATCGTCCTCGATGTTAGGTAAAATGATTTTTAAAATTGAGAGCATAAGGTAGGAAAGAGATTACCAGAATGAACCGCTAATGAAGTGGACATGTGAAGCCAATAAAAAACCTGAGTAAAAGATGTACAAGTCTATAAGCATGATAAAGCATAGGGTGATGTGAAACACCACCCCCAAACAGGATGAGACTAGTACAAGAAACGCGGGCTGCCTCCCGGTAGCGCTAAGTTTAATGTCTTCAGCCAGACCGATGGGATCTCACCCTAAAGATAAGATCTATGAAAGCACAGGGCGACAGAAAAATCGGGTGATGAGAATCACCCCCAAACAAGACTGACACATCAGTCTTGTTGGATAGAAGCTAAAACAGGTTAATGCACTTGTATAGCAAAGTGCATCACGCGATGCAAAGCATCGGTGGACCTAGGGCGGGTGGGAAAAAGGGTAAAGGTGAGGGTGAATAGGTATCGATCACGGGCCTTGTTGAGCGTAAATGTGAGGGCAACGAGGGCCCTATAAGCATAGTGCTCTAATTGGTGAGGGAGGCGAAATGGTGTGGAGATTGTAATGGGATGGGCCTCATAAAAATGAAACGACCGTTCTATGAATGGGCGATGGTAATGGTCGCGCCGTGACACACCAGGGAGTTGTTGAGAAGAAAAGTCAACACCACAAGGAAGTGGTGTGCATGAAGGAACAAACTCGGTGTCACGGTAGAGAGTAGCAGCAAAAATACTCTCATGGGTGGTGGATGGTTTTAGGTGAGGATCTAAAAATGTAGATGGAAATATTAAATGTGTAAAATCAAGATCCAAACCAGGTGGTGGGGTGGAAGGAACAATGGGTGGGTCGGTTGGGACAAATGGTGTATCGGGTGGGATAAATGGTGGAGGAAGATGATCCAACTCAAGCGTGGGAGACACACACTCATTGGGAGGAGTAAAGGAATACTCACAAGGGAGTGTGGTTTCTAAAGATGGAGTTGTCAACTTCTCCACAAGAGTAGCATCGGTAAATGGGATGGGTGGATCAAACGAGGCACCAAGATCAGAGATAGAGGAATCACTAGAAATATCAGGCTCAATGGGAGCCATGCATGGTGGGACAACATCCAGATCCGAATAGTTAGGAACTATCACGGATTCTATCTCGGGAAAATGGTGAGCACTCGTAGCCGGAGCTAACCTAGGATAAATTGGTTCCTCGGGAACACAATGGTGAAGCTCAATGGGTATAGACTCGGGCATTATTTTGGATTCAGCGGGAGTGGGAAGGTGAATGGGAACCTCAAGGTGGGGTTCATTGGGATATGGTGGAATTGGATCAGGCTCACTAATGAAAGGTATGTCAACACAATTGTCGACTTGGGACCCGGACCATGGAATGGTCTCAACTTCAAGATTCTCAGGGTGGTAGGGTTGGTCACACTCAAATTTTGTGTCACAAGGGGACACATCATCGTCACACTCGGTGGCAACGATGGGTGGGGTCATGGGAATATCCGACTCTCGCGCACGCACCAATTCATTTAACCTTTGTTCAAGCCTTTGGAGAGCTTTAGTTTGAATGGCTTGCTCTTGCTCAAGTATGAACTTTTGCAAGAGGGTTTCGAGAGTGGATGTGGATGATGGTGGTGGTGGAATGATGGGTGGTGGTTGAGGTGGACACAACACGCTATAATCGGGAGTGTATGGAGAATACTCAAATGAAGTGTGTGGGGTGGGGCCAAGTGCATCATACACGAAAGGATTGCTCTCGTGATGGACAGATGGTTGATACTCATGGGGTGCGTAGTGAGGAAACTGATCGTGAACAGGTGCACAAGTTTGCCATGACGACTGTTGGAACGTGTGAGGATCCACAACATCGGGTTGGGATACGTATTGCATGGAAGGGTGATCAGGCCTCCACGAATAACTGGGGTACTCACACAACTCGGGATTAGGTATAGCAGGGTAGTAGGCCGAGGTGGGTTCCGAAACAGTGTCATATGGATACACATGTTCCATGGTGGGTGCGTAGGGATATGAAGAGTATGGGCACTCATGGGACATGTGATCGGCATAAGAACAGTGGGTGCACAACAAGGGAGGAGGCACAGTGACACTTGACACCGAGGGTGATGGAATAGGAGGTGCAGGCATGGATGGGTCAAGAGTACCAACGGTACTCGTGAGAGAGGTGAAATCGTGAAGAATATCATAAAGAGATCGCTCGAGATTACTCTCACACGTGTCACGTGTCAATGAAAAATGACCAAATTAGTCCCGTAAAGGACGTTCTTCGGCCATGAGGTGAGAAATATTTTTTTGATTTTTTGAAATTTTTTCAAAAGGAAAGAAAATATTTTTGGGATTTTCTAAAAATTAAAGAAAGAAAAATATTTTTGGATTTTTTATAAAAAATAAAGGAAGAAAAATATTTTTGGATTTTTTTTTTTGAAAGAAAAGGTGGGGAAAATATGGACTCTTGAATTTGGACGGAATAACTAAAATCGACTACCAAAAAAATGAATTGGACACACATACAAGTCAAGAATAAATCCTAACTAGCACATAGCCAATTTTATCTTTTAATTTAGTGAGAGGGTAGTCAAATTTTAATTAAGTCCGCGGGCGATAAAAATCACGGAAATATGAGTGATCGCCTTTGCAAAAATATTCTCCTATTGGGCTACCTAGTTGATTGATTTTAAATTTAGTGATGGCTAGGGTAGCACACAATGGTAAGCGAGTGAGTCGGGTGATGAAATCCCATCTCGTGAGTGACCGGGTGTAGGTCTTAGCAATTTAATTCATCACACCATTCGAAAATAAATGCGAGAATAAAATCAAATAAGAGCACACAAGAGCACACAAAAGAATTGACTCGCTAACAGGAGAGGCGCGAGAGTTTGAGAAATATACCTCCCACGGTTTTTACACCGTGGGGTGCCGAAAATTTTGAGTCGACCGGGGGGAGAATACGCCAATCTCAGTCGTCCCCGGGAGTCCTACCGACCCAAGGTAGAGAGGCTTCTTTTCCTCGTCGTTGGACGCCCTCTCTCTACCTTGTCCAGTTTCCCTATCACGCGTGTCTTGAATTATTACAAATTTAAATGAAAAATAAATGGTGTCTCTATGCACCGCAATACAAGCCAAATAATAAAGTCCTAATACAATCCTTCTAAAAAAAAAATGGTACTAAAAATAACAAAGTGCAAAAAATAAATGAAATACAAAATTGAATCCGCTCCGAGCTTCACAATCCCAAGAATGGCAACGGCGCCATTTGATAGAAAGGCTTTTTGCGTGTATTTCTTGTCGTTGCTTGAAAAGCCCTTCTAATCAAAATCCTTATGTACCTACAAATATAATAATCTCAAGTGTAGAGGTAAGTAAGGGTATCAATCCACTTTCTAGGGAGTAAAGCAAATGGAACAAATTCAATTGTAATTCACTTTTTATTTTCTTTTTGTGCTTTTTCACTTTTCTAATTTTTTTTTAGCTTTTTCAATATTAAAACAAAAGGGTGAGGTGAGGTCTAAACTAACTAAATTAAATGAAAATAACTAACTAGAAATTTACTAAAATAAAAATAAAGTCTAACACTAAAATAAAAGATAAAGTGAGGCAAATAATTGTGAGAACAATCAAGGAGTGGGATTACACCACAAATTTTAATTATTCTAATTAATTAATTCAATTATTTGAATTCTCCCAAATTAATATTAAAATTACAAACCAACTCTCGTTGCAAGTGTAATTAGAATAGTAATCTTTTAGAAAGTTAAAATTAACACCCCACAACTCTAGAAAATTAGATCTACACTCCTTTTAATTAATCACCCGCTAGGATCGATCAATTAGAATTTATGTCAATCTTAGAAATTAAATTTAGAGTTAAAATTCAAATGATAATACCCCACTTAAGAGACCCCTATCTCTAGTTCGAATCTAAAATGGGTATTATCACTAGAATTTCGATTTTCTCTCGAAAATCATTTACCCTCTCTCGAGGCGTAAATCTAAGGGTGAGGGATCAAAATTAACATTCAAAGGGATATTTCAAGTAAGCAAACTAATTAAACTAAAATAATATCAAATAAGGGTTTCACCCCACCCCTTGAAAGGGGTTTTAGCCTAACATGGTATAAAATATGACAAATTAATATTCAAAGGCATAAAATAATAAAAGAAGGGAAGAGAACAATCAAACCAAATCTCTTTGATTATGTTGAACTCCAATCCTTGAAATTGAAGCATACACCTCTTAATTGATCTTCCAAATGATATGAAATCAACTATCCACTCAATTAATTCTCTAACAATATTTAATCTCACAAATATCTAAAAATAAAAAATGAAAAACTATTTACAAAAATTTATTTTCTAAACTAAACTATCTCTCTCTAGAATTTTCTCTCTACAAAGCTTCTTTAATCTAGAATGACCAACAAATGGGTCTTCTTCTTCATTTTATATGCAATGGAGCAAAGGGGTACAATTGGAAATTGGTTAGGGTGTGCACATGAGGGGTGTGAGGTCATGTGGGTGAGGTTGGGGAGGATAAAATCTGATTTGTTAAATGGGGGTATAATGGGTATTGGGATTAGAAAGGTAGTTGAGGGGTATTTTGGGTAAAAGGGTAAAATGGCATGTGGGGTAAGATTTGGCACATGGGTTTTAATTAAGTGGCATTGGGTTTTTGTTGGCAGAACACGATTTTGTCTTTTGGGTTATGAGAAATGGGTTTGGGTTGGCAAGGGTAGGAGCTGGAATCGGGTTGAGAAAGTCCGATTGGAAGGGGTTCAGGCACCGGGGCTTAGGTTGCGGTTTGCAGGTTGGAGAAGGGCGGTGTCAGCGATGGTGGCTGCAGTGGTTGAAGCAGGTCGGAGAGAGGTAGCAGGCGGGAGAGTTGAGCTCGCCGAAGTTCATGGACTGAGTTAGGTGGGTTGCTATGGGGTGTGGAAGAATGGTGGTTGGTTTTGAGGAGAGAGATTGGTTTAAGTTGGTTGTTAATGGAGGTGGTTGTGTAAAGAGAGGAGAGAGAAAGAGGTGGGTGATGGGGGAAGAAGAAGGGGGTGAGGGTGATAGAGTGTGTGAGTGTGTATGGGATAAGGGTGAGGGTGAGGGTGTTAGTTTAGGTGTGTGTGTTGTTGTTAAATTTGTACCAAAAAATAATAAGACTAAAAACAAAAATAAAATCTAACTAATAAAAACTATAAAAACTAAAAATCTAAAAATTAAATTCCTATAAAATAAAGACTCAAAATAAAAAATTAAAACTAAAAAGAAATGAAAAGAAAAATGTAAATCTATTAAACTTAAAACTAAAGTCCTAATAAAAAAAAAATCTAATAAAACTAAATTCCTAAAAACTAATCCTAATAAAATAAAATAAAATAAGATAAAAACTAAAACTAAAAACTTAATAAAATAAAATAAAATTATATTAATAAAAATAGAAATAAAATATAAAAATAGGAAATAAAACCTAAAAAATGCTAAAATAATCCTAAAATTAAAATGACTCAAACTAAAAATCTAAAAAATTAAAATAAAATAAAAAGGGAACAAATCAACACACACGGGTCTTGGGTGACGGTTTAGGGACAAGTTTAGGCTAGGTTTGGGTATGATGAGGTTACGGGGCAAGGGTATTTAGCTCCAATGTAACTGTAATTGACCTCGAAATGTAGCTTTTGGCACCGCAACTACAGTTAAGCCTGCATGATAAACATTTACGCGCATAAGACCCATATTGTCGAGAATTAGCAACTAAAGTACATATATTTGGGGTATAAATTGTACAGTTTTGGGTGCTTATCAGATCACTTAAAATCGGAAAATTTAATCCTTATTTAATGGAGAAATTAAAGTATTTTTTGTAAATAAAGTAAATTCGCTTTCTCCCTCCCCCTTAACTCCTTGACTTGGTGAGGGTTGGCCCAACGGTGACCCAAACTCAGGTCGGGGCATTTCATGTATGACCTCTAACCTTGAAATGGGGGAAAATGTTTCTTCATAATCAATTTATTCCTCTTGATTGAATCCTTGAGCAACAAGACGAGATTTATCTCGAATGATTTTACCGATTTCGTCTCTCTTATTTTTTAAGATCCATTTGTTCTTGAGTGGGGCTACAAGGTTCCAACCTTTATTTATTTTAAATTATACGAATTCTTCTTGCATTGCAAGTAGCCATGATTCATCTATCTCGACATCATCAACAGTTTAAGGTTTGATTTGCGATACAAATGCAAAGTTGTTGCATGCATCTCTTAGCATGGATCTAGTAATAACTCCCCTTGATATTTCTCTAATAATTTGATCTTTGGGTTGGTCGCTAATAAACTTCCAATTTCCAGGTAGGTCTTAGTGGATTTATTTTTCAGCTGGAGTTTCTTCCTCGTGTGATTTTTCAGTTGATTTTATGGAAAGGGTTTATATTTTTTTTCTTACTACTTTGAACTCCTCCTAATAATCATCATGCCATTGAGGTGAATAGGGATTGTTTTCATCAAATATAACATGCATGTATTCTTGGACGACATGATTTCTTTTATTGAAAATTTTATAGGCTTTGATCTTGGTAGAATATACTATAAAGATTCCTCCATCGAATTTATAATAATATTTGCTCAATTTTACCTATCATTTAAAATAAAACATTTGCATCCAAATACTTTGAAATACCCAATCTTAGGTTTGATTACCTTCCAGATTTTAACTCTATTGATCACATAGCAAGAGGTGTTTATGGCTTTGACCCAAAAATATTCAGGTAACTTATGTTCATTAAGCATTGTATATGAAATTTCTTGAAGTGATTAGTTCTTTCTATCCACCAATCCATTTTTGGGGTGGTTATAGGAGCCAAGAAGTTGTGAATATACCCTTGTTCATCATAATAATCTTCCATATCTTATTTGTTGAATTTTATTCCTCTATCACTTCGTACGTCCTTTGTAGTCACTCCTTTTTCATTTTTAACTCACTTACAAAACTTCATAAAAATGCTATATGTTTATCTTTTGTTAGTAAAAAGAATACCCAACTACATCGAGATAAATCATTAATAATTACAAACGCATATACTTTATTGTCTAAGCTTGCAATGGGGTTAGGTCCAAATAAGTTTATATGCATGAGTTTAAGAGGTCTTGATGAGGTTATATCCCTTTTTCCTTTAAAAAGATGTTTTATGTTGTTTTTCGTATTGACATGCATCATAAATTTTTATCTTTTAGGTATTTTACTTTGGAAGCGCTCTAACAATATCTTTCCTATGTAATTTGTGAATAAGTTCTTAATGTAAGAGAGTACTTTATGCTAGGTTGTTTATGGATAGACTGAGGCGTAATCCATTTTGATGGTGATGAGACATTAATAAGTGGACTCTAAATAATAAAAAATAAACTCAATATACATTATAATGATGAGTAATAAATAAAAACTATATAGATAATAAATGAACCTTTGATGGATAAGGGATAATTACCATTGAAAATTAAAAATAACTTCCTCGCCTATGTTTGAGTGAAAGTATCCACTTACAAAATCATTTTTATTGCAATGTCTCAAAGATTATGATCTATTTAATATTGGGTAACACCAAGGATATGAAACTTTGTAAGGACATTTTTCTCATGTCCAACATGTTTCATTTGTGTATGTCGTACGCCGCTACATTTGGCACGTCACCTCAAGATGTCACTCGACGGCCTCAATCCGAATTTCGAGAATCAAGCATTCAACATCTCCATTAATATGTCCCACATCTGCCTCAACGACTTCACGGTCCAAGATTTTAGGGACTTAATGCAAGTGGTACGCAAGGGAAGTCAAAACAGTGAAAAAAGGCACGATAGGAGAGTTCAAGGGCATTTTCGTAATTTCAAATCCATAGTTTGGAGGTCTGGTCAACTAGAAGGTTGAAGAGCTCGCCGCAACGAAGATACTGGAAAAAACGGCACCTCAATCCGAGCTACGATGAAGGAGTTATGGCCTTTTGAAAATGGAGAAAATTCCTTAAAGAATGCTGTTTTTTTTGTACGCTGGATAGAATTTTAGAGTTTTAAGAACGTGGGACTCTTCATATTTTTTCCTATAAATACCAACTTTGGGAGAGTTGTTTTGCAAGACTTTAGAAGACGTTTTTGAGAGTCCAAATACCTCTAGTTTTCATATTTTTGAGTCCCAAGACTCATGTTTTGATTCACACAATTGCCAAACCTTCGTGAATCTTTTTGGTAACCCAAGAACACAACCTTGTGTTTGTTCAAACCTTTGTGGAGAGATCTTTGCAACCGAGGGCTGCGTGTCATTGCTGAGGGAGTCTCTACAAAGTTTTATGGTTGCGTGTCATTGAGGAGTGCTGCGGTTCTTCCTTTGTTAATTGGACTGAGGTTCATGTGGGTTCGCTGCGTGTGGATTCATTGCTGACGACACCGACCGACGCCTGCGGGTATTCGTGTGTCACTATATTTCATTGTAATCTGTGTAAGTTGCGATTTACTTATTATAGTGAAATAAAAGGTTTTGCCCTGCGGGGATTTTTCCTTAACTTTGTGTCGCATGCTTTATTTATGGTTTGACACACACACACACACACACACACACACAGTTATTTATTTATGGGCTGTTTCTAAATAGACTCGAATTAAATAAGGGTTACTTGAAAACTTGCGAGTTATTTTTTAATCGGTATCACACAGTCGCATACGACGTTTTTCAAATTGGTATCAGAGCAGGTTGCGCAAATTTATCGCGTATTCCTATTTTCCGCAAAAATTGTGTGATATTGATTTTTTTAAAAATCAGTTTTATGAAAAATCGCAATTTTTCAATGGAACGCCCATTTAATGAGGAGCCTATTTTTGAAAAATTTCACGACCGTGCTGAAAAATTAAAAAGTTTGAATTTGAAACTTTGCAAAAGAATTAAAGTTTTGGAAAAAGAAAATTCTCTCTTTAAAAGTAAGATTGAATATTTGCAAGAGTTTCAAACTCAAAGTGTTATTTGTCGTGAGCACTTTGGTAATTTGTGTACTGATTTTGATTCTTTAAAAATTTCCAAAAATAAGAGTGATGAGAGAGTCCTAGTTTTAGAGAAGGAATTGGAGGACTTAAAAAATTCTAGGGTTCCCGTTTGTGCCGTCGAGGATAAAAAATTAATCGATGATTTTACGGCACGCGAAAAGACTCTTAGGAATAAGTTTGTTTTAATTGAGGGGGAGCGTGATAAACTGTTAAGTTTAATTGATAATTTGAAGAAGGCGTCCCTTAATTTGGAAGAGTCTAATTCTTTGCTTGAGTCAAAAATTTTGAAGTTAAAAAATGATTTGACAGACTCAAGTAGGTTTGATAGTGATGGTAATGGCTCATCGTGTTCTCATGCTTCTAATGCTAAAGCCAAAACCATTATTTGTTTTAGAGGGTCAACTAATTCCAAGGACGCTAGAAAAGATCACACTTTCGGTGTCATCCCACCCGTTTACACATGCTCATATTGTGGTAGGAATGGTCACCTTAGACGATTTTGTTTTGATCTTGGAAGAGGTCCTAAGAATTCGAAGTCTAGTATTTTGTTGGTTCCCAAAACCCCTTGTCGACGTGTTTCATCCATTTGGGTTAGGAAATCACTTTTGGAGGAACTAGATTTTAGACAAGTTGATTCCCGTTTGCTTGCACATGATTCTTCTCTTGCCATATCATATAGATGATTGTGTTTGCATGTTTGTCATACGCTAGTTATGCTTTCTGATATATTTTTGCTAGCGTTGTGACATGTACTTTTTGTATATTTTTTTTGAAAATTTTTGAAAAATACAAAAAGATTTGTTTTGTTGCACCGTTTATGGATGAACACTTTGGATGACCGAGTCACAACATCATTCCATTTTTTCATGTGACTATTTGATAGTGTTTTGAGACAATAGGTCAATTCATCCATGTGCTTTATAATGTTTGGAGTCATTAAGATGTAATTAAGTGTTACTTCCTACATGTTTGACACATATTTCCTTTATTGCACACATGCACGGATTTGTTTGATTATTGTGCTTGTCTTATCACATGTTGGTTGGGTGTTTTCACTTCAATCCTGTCCTTAAAACGAACCAAGCGCGATAATTTTTTATAAGGAAATTGTGCATATAAAAACCGTTTTGTGAGTTTGTGTGCTTTCTTTAAAAACGGGGAAGGGCTGCGAAAGGTTCATTTTACCTTTGCGAATACTAAGCCACCGTTAAATTGGACCTAAAAAATTGAGGAATTTTATTATCCGAGGTCCAAAGAGGTTAAAAGAACCCGAAAAAATTGAAAGGCAATAAAAAGAAATTCATGCCAATTATGGGCCATTTAGGTTTTTGCACCAATTCTCCAAAGTTTGAGAATTTAGATTACCTCTAAAAGAATATATATATGAGGGAGTTTGGTTGGAGAATTTAAAACGGGTTTGCACGTCCTTGAAATGCTTGAAAATGCGCTACATAGTTTTGGACGTTATTGGTGTGGAAATCACTTTAACTTTGATTTGTTGATTTATATAAGACGATGTCATCTAAATTCAACAAATTTTTTACACCTAAGGATACTTTTGATGATCATTCGTTAGGAGTACACATATGCATCGTGCACATATGATTGATTGAGTTGATTTACCTATCGAATGTGTTCACACCCATTCATTCCATTTCCATGACTTGGTTGTTTGAGTCTAAATCCATGGTGTGATTTTTGTATCATGTTTTACATTTTTTTCAAAATGGTATCTATTTTTTGTATAAAAAATTGAAAAAAATCAAAAATAGTTTGTGTATTTTTTGTATACCGTGACAACCCGATTTTGCTTGTTTGATTCATTCTTCTTATTTGTCTATTTAGGGACATCATAAAAAGGGGGAGAAAGAATTATCATATTATGGGGGAGTTTGAATTTTGGGGGAGTTTTTGAGATGTTGCTTATGTTTTTATCATATATTATCTCATTTCAAACTCGATACGTCACTTGGTATTTTGCTTTTTCTCATGTGTGTAGGTACTACATGGATTATCATTGGATTGCACACCCTGATGAGAAAAGCTTTGAGATTTGATGATTCCTGAAGAATTGAAGAGCAAACGCTGTAGACCTATTCATTTGTACCTTTTCCAGTTTTGGGTTCATGGGAGGGTAGATTTGTATAGGCAATTTGGTATTTGATAATTCGGATCTTTTATGTATGTACCGACATAGACATAGGGGGAGATTTGTAAGGATATTTTTCTCATGTCCAACATGTTTCATTTGTGTATGTCGTACGCCGCTACATTTGGCACGTCACCTCAAGATGTCACTCGACGGCCTCAATCCGAATTTCGAGAATCAAGCATTCAACATCTCCATTAATATGTCCCACATCTGCCTCAACGACTTCACGGTCCAAGATTTTAGGGACTTAATGCAAGTGGTACGCAAGGGAAGTCAAAACAGTGAAAAAATGCACGATAGGAGAGTTCAAGGGCATTTTCGTAATTTCAAATCCATAGTTTGGAGGTCTGGTCAACTAGAAGGTTGAATAGCTCGCCGCAACGAAGATACTGGAAAAAACGGCACCTCAATCCGAGCTACGATGAAGGAGTTATGGCCTTTTGAAGATGGAGAAAATTCCTTAAAGAATGCTGTTTTTTTTGTACGCTGGATAGAATTTTAGAGTTTTAAGAACGTGGGACTCTTCATATTTTTTCCTATAAATACCAACTTCGGGGGAGTTGTTTTGCAAGACTTTAGAAGACGTTTTTGAGAGTCCAAATTACTCTAGTCTTCATATTTTTGAGTCCCAAGACTCATGTTTTGATTCACACAATTGCCAATCCTTTGTGAATCTTTTTGGTAACCCAAGAACACAACTTTTTAGTTTGTTCAAACCTTTGTGGAGAGATCTTTGCAACCGAGGGCTGCGTGTCATTGCTGAGGGAGTCTCTACAAAGTTTTATGACTGCGTGTCATTGAGGAGTGCTGCAGTTCTTCCTTTATTGATTGGACTGAGGTTCATGTGGGTTCGCTGCGTGTGGATTCATTGCTGACGACACCGATCGACGCTTGCGGGTATTCGTGTGTCACTGTATTTCATTGTAATCCGTGTAAGTTGCGATTTACTTATTATAGTGAAATAAAAGGTTTTGCCCTGCGGGGATTTTTCCTTAAACTTGTTTCGCATACTTTATTTGTTTATGGGTTGACACACACACCGTAGATGGATGGTTAGGGGCTGAATTTATTTGATTTAAAAGTAGACTCTAATTAAATAAGGGTTACTTGAAAACTTGCGAAATTTAATTTAAATCAGTATTACACGACGTTCTCAAACTTTAAATGTTTTAACCTAAGATTTTAACCAAAGATCACTAAGTGAGGAAGAAAAAAAGTGGTAGTTGAAAATGATGGTATAAAATGAATCTTCATCATAGTTGCATAAGCCCAAAATTTTCAAAAAGTGAGATCAAACATTAATCTCAATTCTTTATTTTATAGGTTAATACCCATTTTATTCACTTCTATCATAAGTAATATCTTTAAATCACTCTTTTTTCAAATGTTTGTAATTGGAACCATTATTCCTTTTGAATGCTAAACCATTCTTTATGTAGAGTGTTTGACATAAACATGAACCTTGAGTATGATTTTGAAAGTATGTATGGTCAATGCAAAGTTTTTGTATAAAATGATGGTGTACTTGCTTAAAACTATTATTTTGAACATTCTGTGCGCCTTTTTACCTGCATTTCAGGATCAATGGACATGCTTGGTTCCCGCAAACATAAGGGTTCGTTAGAGCAACATATTTGCAACTAGCGAACATAGATCTTCACATCAGAGAATTGGTTTGAGACAAGTAAAAAAGCTTCAAAAACCCATTTTAGAGCTTTATCCATTTCCACCCAAACCAAACTATTTATGCACCCTAATTTCATATATCTTCCTACCATATCTATATATAGGGAGTTTAGGTTTCCATATTATATATCTAAGTGGATATTCATCATCTTTGTAAGTTTTCTTCCTATATTTTGTGAATTTCTCTTTTCTTAGATCCTATGGTTTGGTGTTATAGCTTGTTGTTTGGTTTTTTTAGTTGCGTCTATGATAAATGAATTTATTTATCTTGAGATAACATTCTTTGTCTTGTAATAATTGTTCTTGAATCTATCCTTGTAATTTATTACCTTGATTCACCCATTTAGGACTTTGTTGCTCTAGTGTTAAGTATGAGGGAGATTTTATGATTGTTTGACATTGCGTCTCAAATGAAACTTTCACAATTTTTTTGTATAAGATCATTCGGATTATCTATTGATGATATTTATTTACAGATATTATTTATATGCCTTTTGTGTTAGTTCATAATTTTGGGCTATTGAGATTGCCCCCACATCACGTTCACGTGCCTTGACATCTACCAACACCCATTACAGATTTGGTGATTTGTTCCCCGAGAAGACTATGCATTGGAAAAGTTTTATTAATTTACACTACACAAACAAAGGTAATTTGCAAGAGTTTTAAATGTTTGTATATGGCATTTAAAACCTTTGCAAAATGGTATTTGCAATGATTTATTACTATTGAATGTTTGGTTTGGATAAACAAAAAAATTGCAGTAATTCATAACCATTGCAAATTATAAATTTGCAATGGCACATAACCATTGCAATGAATAAACACTACACCAAATCTGTCGAATTGTCACGGTCATTGACCTTGACAAGTTCAACTTGTCAAGTTTAATGATCGTGACAATTCTGGGCGAGACAACTTTTTTTGTCACGATCATTGACCGTGACAAGGTCATTAGAATTGTCACGGTCCCTGACCGTGACAAGTTTTATCATGGTTTATAATCGTGACAAACCCGTGACACTCTTTAAAAAATTGTCACGGTCATTGACCGTGAGAAGTCCGTGACAACAATCCTTTATCATGGACTTGTTACGGTCAATGACCGTGACAATTCTGGGCAGAATTGAAAAAAAAATCTGCTGGGTAGTATGGCAATATTATTTGCGTGACAATATTATAAGGTTTGTTACGGTCAATGACCGTGACAAGTCCGTGATGAGTGTCATTGTCACGGTCAATGACCGTGATAATACGTTGTCACGGGTTGTCACGTTCAATGTCCGTGATAAAAAATGCGTGTTTTTTTTATCACGGTCAGGCTAGCTGCTGGAAGGGTGCCAATTTACCCATTTTGGTGTAGTGAAAAAACCAGTAGTTTAATTAACTTAAAATCAATAGTGAAGATTAAATTTTAGATGCATGTTGCCTCATTTGCAAAAGGGAAGTAGGAAAAACAATGGACGGAAACAATAATTAGATCATCATGGAAAACAAGATCAAGCTATGAGACTAAACCTATACGCATATTAAACATAGAAGAAACCTGAAGCGCCATGTACATATCATTACCCAACCTCCATTTTCCTTTTGATGATTATGATCTAGATGATTATATTTACACACACACACACACACACACACACACACATATATATATATATATATATATATATATATATATATATATATATATATATATATATATATATATATATATATATAGAGAGAGAGAGAGAGAGAGAGAGAGAGAGAGAGAGAGAGAGAGTGAGACGGAGAGAGACGGAGAGAGATAGTTACGTAATACCATTCTGAGAAAAATTTAAAGTACAGAGCCTTTATCCTATTTGAAAAGAATGTGTATAGATAACTATACACATATGACTATAGATTTGTATGCACGTGAATACAAATTTATACACACATAATTACAGATTTACACATAAGAACTAAATATTGCACACATATCGAACACACACACACACACACACACACACACACACACATATATATATATATATATATATATATATATATATATATATATAGAGAGAGAGAGAGAGAGAAGAGAGAGAGAGGTTTCACAAGTGAACCTAAAAAATGAACTTTTTAATGAATCTTATAAAAAAAATCATTTTGACGGTCTAGAACTCTTAATCAATTTTAATTACATGATGTAATTGGTTCGTGCAAGTGGCAATGGACACACGTGTGACACGAGACCTTCTTAACCCCTCACCCCCATCTACCATCAGAAGCTCCCCCGATTCGAAGCTACAGTTGATTTAGCTAAAAGTCCTACGAGTTGATTTTAACTATTAAACAATGTATAATGTTTGAAAACATACGCTATTATTAAATGAGATTATGAAATGGGTAAGTTGTTAGTGATAGAGAGATAGTGTAAGTTGTTGGAGGAAAATCGATGGCGAGAATCTCGTCGGGTTTGGTCTAGGGTCGGAGCTATAAGGCTGGAGCATGGACTCGGGTAAGGGTTTCCATGGAGATCCGGGTTTAGCTAGTCCGATTTGGATTTGGTTCGATGTTGGGGTCGGGTATGTGGTTAGTAAATGGTGGACGTTACCAGATTTTAAGAAGGACGGCAGGTGCGTTTAATCCAGGCTAGGTAGCTACCACAGGGTATAGGTATGGCGGATTCCGACAGGATTGGTCAGTCGCCGGATTCGGGAGATCGCCAAACATCAGATGGATTCAGTTTTGAAGGATTATAGCAGGGATTCCATGCTTGGATGAGATGGGTCATGGACGATTTTTTTGAAAGTGATATGGGTTGGGTTGGGTTTGGTTGGGGGTGTCAGGGGGCATGTATATTAAAAAAATACTTGTGTGTGTCACACGCGTGTTCATTGCTAATGACGCCTGCCAATTACATTAAATAATTAAAATATGAGCTTAAGGGTAACCCTTGTGTAAGGTCATTGAAAAATTTATTTCAGGTTCACTTGTGTGCGTGTCTATGAGAGAGAAGAATCACATGAACGAAATGGAGAACCGGGTTTCTCTATATATTATACAAAAAACATATAACTATCTAGACATAACTTACACATATAAGAATATAACTAGAGATTGAGCATTATACCTATTTGAGAAAAAAGAAGAAGCATAAAAATGGAGCCTTGGGTTTGTAATTGATCCACTAACATTGAAATTTATCCGGTAACATTGAAATTGTAGATGCATCGGGTTTAGTATATCATTAAAAAAATAGAGAGTAGGAAAAGAAGACAACCCATAGGTTTGCTATTTGTGAATAGTCGAGGGAGGGAGAATTGAGAAGAAACCTTGGAAAACGAAGGTGGGAAAACTATGTTAGAGGACCAGTTTTGCTTACACTTTTTAGGGGCTATGTTACACTTATAGGTTGGGGGAATAATTAGACCATAAATATAGCAACAATTTTAAACACTTACAAATTTTGCAATTGTTAAAAACCGTTGTTAATTTTGTAAGTGTTATAAACATTTACAACTTAAATCTTATATTAATTTTAAAATAGACATTGTGGTGTAGTGTTGGATTCTCAATCCGAGACTTATGTGCCTCAAATGTTGAGAAACGCTAGTGGATTGGTCTTTGTTCTCAAATAGAGTGTTGTTATTTTCCCTTTGGTCTCGTGAAAGATACGTAAAAGTCCTTTGAGTGTATTCATTACTCTAACATTCCTTTCCTCAACACGAATTCAATCCTTGACACTCATATAATAGTGAGGGCTTTCGACCAACTCTGATTCACCTATAGGGTTCTTAGGAGCCATCGAGAATTTTTTGAACCTGCAAGAATTTTCCTCAAGTCTTTTTTGCTGCCGACTATTATATTCTTAATACGGTGGTATCCTTAATCCATGCACATGAAATTTTCATTTAACATGGGTACCTGTCATGTGCCACTTGAAATGATGCATATCGTTTGGATATAATGAGCATGGTTTTACTTTATCATGGCTTATTCGTTAAATGATATGAAGTTTAATGCATTGCCTTTCAATCATTTAACGACGCTTATTGTTGGAGTTAGGGGCTATGCATCTTCTAGATAATGTAATGGAAAAACCTAAGGGGATGATCAATATAATAGCATATTATAGATCTATTACTCAGTTAGGAAACTACAGTGGTCTACCAGTACTACATCATATTGTGCGTCCTTGGCATCTCGAGAGCTTTATGAAGAATAGTAAGGGAGAGAGAGAAGATTTTTTTAGGTATTTTTGTGGTTAGTGGGTTAGGATTTTGCATTCATTGATTATATCTTATATAAGTCCTGTAACTCTTATTTGGTTTTAATGCTTAATAATTTTTAGCATGAGTTAAATGTATATGAGAGTGCTCTACTGTGAAAATACTACTCAAAATGGAAGATATATCAAATTAAAATTTAGTTTCAAATTTTAATCGATGTAAAAGACAACAAGTACAACCTAAAGATAAAGATGACAAAATTATTAATGATTTAATCTATATAAAAAATATTAATATTCAATAAGCATTTTAGATATAAATCATGCGAAAAATTTAATCATGCCATAACACCGAATGTACGAGGAAAATACCCATTAGCATGAAGAACCTTAAGCCACAGAAATAATGTCACTAAAAATTGGTAAAAACTTATAGAGGATAAATATTGTAGAATCACACAACGTGCTAACTCACACCTCACCCTTTTTCAACCAATCTTAACGAGTAGGAGACTTCAGTAACATCGTCGAGAATCTTAGCACATTGAGGTCATTATCAAATGACCAACAAGGTTGCCTTGAAACAACTTCAAAGTTGTTTTATAAAGAGCCACACTACCAATAAAATCTCTAAAGGATTATATGTCCTAAGTGTAAAAAGATTTTGATGAACAAATGTTTTTTATGTCTCACAAAATTTACTTCTTCTTTGATATTGATCACTCTTAAGACAAATATGATCAAGTACAGAGAAGAGAAATAAGGAGAAGAAAGAAAAGTCTTCTTTCTTAAAACGTTTAGTTTATTAAAATGAAGAATAAAAACTCAGAAGCTTTTTCTCTTTAGGTAATTTTTCTTTTTGAAAATATTTAAACCTTATGAAAGAGAAAGGGTAATGAGATATATATCTTAGGCACATGCTCCCACTAGAATTGGTAGAGAAGTAAATAGCAAAAAAATATCCCATTAACCTTAAAAAGTGATTTTTGGAAATATCTTGGAAATAAATTTTATTTTATAAAAAAGTAAAAATCTGCTAACGGGCTTTGTTAATGCTTCGCTATAGCGACAGACAATTTCCCTGACGCAAGGTACCCGCAAAGAAAGGTCGCAGGATCTTTCAGGGATTTTCTATGAGATAACACATCTTAAGCGCAACCAAAGAAGATATACTATTGTTGTAGGTAACCACCCGCGAGGGAGGTTGCACATATGACTATCACAATTTGCCTAAAACCAATAGCACTCGTGACTAGCGACGGGAACCATAAGTTGCCACAGCAAAGCCCGAGACTCAAAAATGTCTTTTAAAAATATATTTTCATAGACAAAAATATTAGGACATTTTAGAGACAACAAAATGCACAAGATCACGTACCAAGGTTTTGAAAAAGATATGATCAATTTGAATTCTAAAACCATGAATATTAAGTCTACTATATCATGCTTACCTTCATCCTAAAAACATCAATATGTTATCAGAATGAAATAAATCGTCTTCAAAATCTTGAACCTTGATGAAGCTTTCAGAGACCCCTTAGACATAAAGTTTTTTGAAAAACAGTATAAGACAATCTTCCAAATGAGGGCGAAATGAGTATACTACACTTTTAAGGTATATCTTTGATTCGATATATTTTTTTATCTCCATATCTAGTTTTTGGTGTGTTATTTTTGTCATGTTTATCAAATATTTCATATCTGGTATAAATTATGATATCAATTGCTCACTCACTATATGGTTCTCTCTCATTTTTTGGTTTGATTCACAAGTTTACTCTCATTAGATTCTTGACTCTATTTTATCTCATTATATGCTTATTTCTTTCTGTTGTCTCTTTATGTAAAAAAACGGGGAGAAGTTTGTAGATCGAGAGAGTACAGAGTCTTGATCATGTTGTATTATAGAGAGTGTTTGTCTGTTATTTCATATTTATTGAGATGAATTTCATTATTGAGGGGGAATTTTTTTTTGGGGGGGTACGGAGGGTAATCCTCGGGCAGCTTGCGCGCACCTCGAGACTAATCCCTTCGCCCCGGATAAGGATTTCGAAACATGAGGTGTGGATTCACAGATAAACTACCTGCGGTCTGTGGCCCTTGCGGTGACTCAAACTGGCGACCTCTGGGAGAAAACCCAAGGCCTGACTAGTTGAGCTAACCGCTCAGGTGTGTTAAGGGGGAGTTACTTTATTAATTTGATGTTCACATGTATACATTCTTATATCCACGTTATTCATTGTATTACTCTTATATTTTTTTATCTTAAGATTACACATTGGTATTTGATGAGTTTATTAGTGTGTGACTGGAAAAATAGGTACAAAATTATCCTTGAAAACAAGTAATTAGGTGTATTGTTTTCAGTTACTTGTAATTTCATTGAATCTATCTTATATTCTTTTTTATGAGCAAGTCATGTCATAGGTTG
Source organism: Sambucus nigra (assembly GCA_949130495.1). Lineage (NCBI taxonomy): Eukaryota > Viridiplantae > Streptophyta > Magnoliopsida > Dipsacales > Adoxaceae > Sambucus > Sambucus nigra. Next base: position 15,118,369 of record OX422219.1, on the reverse strand, counting down.
AGAATGTGGTGTGCTCAACCCCTAAATGGAATGAAGGTACCCAAGAAAAATTATCGTCGTAATATAAGCGGTATTCTCCTTTAATTTAGTGTAGGTAGAAAATAGACAAACTAGTTTTATGTGATGAAAAGCTATCAATTAGATAACGCCAAATTTTATCTTCAAATATAGGTGATTTAATCTAAATTTTGAATAGGGAAAACAATAACACAACACCAAGTCGTACGAGAAAAACTCATCATGGGAAAAAATCTCGAGAAGAACGAAATAACAAATGTACTATGGTAGAGTATTATAAATAGAAGACAATGACTAACAGTAAAAAAAATGCAAGTACTCTAGGTCAATAATAAGGGTATAATTTTTTAGGCTTCAATGGGACTTGTGATTAAAGTTTAAAAGTCAAACACCTCAAGAACATAAAATAAATGGAAGATAAACATTGGTTTAACTCTATAGAGTATTTAAATTCAAAGGCAAATCTCTCAAAATTCTCCTCTTTGATCAAGTGTATTTGTTTAAGAAAACTTTTCTCAATATTTTTTTTTTCTTTTGAGCTTTGACAAAGATGGATATTGTGAATTCAACCTTTCCATATACATCAATCTCTTCCAAGTGTGGAAGACAAGATTAAGACCAGTGAGAAGATAACATCATAAAAAATCAAATCACTTGCGTTCATAAAAAATTTGGATGTGAAAATAGTCTTCATTTTTTCCATAAAGATATTTGTAAAATTTCTAGTTCGAAGACAGGTTGCGACCAACGACAAATATGTTTGTTCATGCGAACAAACTTTCACTACAAAAAGACACATATATTTGTTTATGCAAACAAAATTTCACTACAAAAATGTACCTTTTGGGACCAAAGTTTTTGATATGACCCATATTAGGGTCTCATGAAATCATTTTAAAGATCATTTTTAGATGCGAAAATAGTCTTTACTTTTTCCATAAAGATATTTGCTAAATTTCTAGTTTGAAGACATAGGTTATGACCAATGAAAAATAAGTTTGTTGATGCAAAAAAAATTTCATTACAAAAGGACAAATATGTTTGTTGATGCGAACAAAATTTTACTACAAAAAAGTACCTTTTGGGACCAAAGTTTTTTATATGACCCATATTATAGGATCTTATGAAATCAATTTAAAGACCATTTTTCAAAAGTCATATTTTATAGTTTTATTATGGGTTATTTATATATAAGTCTCATAAGAATAAAGTTTCTCTAGCTAAGTCCTGTTGACTTTTCAACCATTAAATAGGCCATATTCCTAATTTTTTGGAACTTTTTTTTTTCATAATTTTACACTTTTAAAACTAACCATCTGTAACTTCCTGTGGAAAGTTACATTAAGCATTTGTACTTTTTTTTTCATCATATTTTTAATCTTCAAATGATCATAACTTTTAATTGACAAATTCGTTTTTCACAAAATTATTAATTTTGAAACTACTCGCAGAGATCTATCAAATAAGATCCATGAAGCCTATAAAATTTCAAAGAAAAAAATTACATATATAGTTAATTTACTGTAATAACCAGAAAATGAAATAATCTTATATCTGCAACATTTTGGCAAACAGTAACATTTAATGTGTTAATATTACATAAATAGAAAAAGTTATTGTGTTCACAAGAAAATGAAATCCATATATTTATCAAACAAGATCCATAGAGTCCATAATATTTCAATGAAAAAAATTACACAGATAGTAATATTTACCATGTATACCTTTGAAAATAAAACTTAATTAATGGTTGAATAGTCAATTAGACTTAACTCAAAATAGGAATTGCATATAATAATACGTATTAACTGGGTTGTCACTTTAACTGCTAGGACTAAACAATAATGCAAACAAATTAGTTAAATAAATGGATCAATTAATGTATAAACTCATATATATATATATATATATATATATATATATATATATATATATATATATATATATATATATATATATGATGATGATGATGATGATGATGATGATGATGATGATGCTGAAATCTAGCACCGCCACATAAGTGATGATGAGCTCAAACAGTAGTAACCACGACAACCCTAGAGAAGCATATGTATAAGTGTGTAAGTGTGTAGAAGGAGATGAGTGTAAGAGGAATAAGATAATGATGTATAGTGGTTCAGCCAATTAGGCCTACATCCACTGTGAGTGTGTGATCCACTAAGTATGGGCACTAATGGCCTTGGATACAATGCACATAAGCTCACTTTCTCTCTCTACTGTGTGAATAAGCAGAGTTTTTGCTAGGGTTACAATTATCGATCGATCCCCTTGTAGGGTTATAGGTGATAAGTATATATAGGTCCTGGGGGGTATAGTGTACCCCCCCCCCCCCCCCCCCCAAGTATGCATGGTGCATGTGAATGATGATCTAGCCAATCTCCTATTGACACCTGTAGATGCCAAATGATGACATAATATTCCCTCACGTGAGGGGGTGATATGGTTATAACGGTCTTCCACATGCCATGTGAGCCTCACGCGCACTGTTCCACGCGTCTCCCAAACCACGCGCTGTGATGATGTCACCCTCGGCCGTTGATATGAGGCCGAGGGCAAAGTTCCTTCCGGCAGTGAGTCTGGCCTAATTTGGGCCTCGTACTGTCGTACCCTCGGACGGTCGTCTGGAGCCCGATGAAGGGTCGGCCCCTTGGAGGGTCATCCCCTTGAAGGGTCGTCTGGGCCTGATGGAGGTTCGACCCCTTAGAGGGTCGTCTGGGCCTGATGGAGGGTCGACCCCTCGGAGGGTCGTCTGGGCCTGATGAAGGGTCGGCCCCTTGAAGGGTCGTCTGGCCCTGATGTAGGGTCGGCCCCTTGGGGGGTCGTCTGGGCCTGATGGAGGGTCGGACAATCTTGGGCTCGTCTTATTGGAGGGCACCCTCGGCCTGGACGAGGATATATATGGGCATATCAATCACCCCCCAGCCCTTAGCCATAGATGTTGTTGAGATGGATGAGGGATAGTTTTGTAATTGAGATGGGTGTATAATCAGTTAGGTGGGTGACACCTGTTAAGCTGATATGAAACCTAGGCAGGTACTCATTATCGTTTCAGTTTCCAAGGTATGGCGGCTTCACACTTTGCCGGGGCTTTGTACCCTAATGATGCCCTCCTCGTGGGCTGTGCTCTGCATTGGTTAGTGGGCCCACTCATTGGCAATGTATTTAAATAATTTTTTTTTGTAGTTTATCTGTCTTCATCTTTTTCGTGCCTTAACTCTCTCTCTCTAGCTTCCATCCTTCTTGCCATTTCTGCAATTTTGAACTTTCAAGCTTGGCAGCTTTACTATTTCTCCTAAGGTAACACCTCAACCCTAGTGCCCTACTTATCTTCATTTCTGCTTCTTTTCCTGTTTTAAGCTCGTAGGGTTAGATTCTTCCTAGGCTGTTCCATAGCTTTTCCGATGTGACCTCTAGTAAGTTGTTCTTGAATTGTTCTTGATAGAAAACCCTTCAATTCCTTGGTTTTGAAAAAAAAGTCCACCCTGGCCAATTGTGAGATTTATTTGTATATATGTTACCCAAATTCTTCCAAGTGTAGGGTCTCCCCCTTAATGCTTAGGAGGCTTTACAGCTTTGCTGAGGAATTCCCTTCCCTGAGAGAGAAGTTATTTGTTGAGATCAGACGGGTAGAGGAAGAGGAGGAGAGGAGACGAGGGGCCGACCCTAATTGGGTACGACCCATTTTTCCCATTCCTCTTGCCACAATAAATCCATTTGAGCCATCTGAGTCTTGTGGGTCGTCTTGTCATCCAACCGAGAGTTATTCAGGAGAGATAGATGAGAGAGCATCGTCGCCAATTGGCGCTGGACCTTCTGGGAGAGGAGAGGAGTCTGACCTAAGCCCAGGCCGATAGCCCGAGGGTACGGTTGCTTCCGAGGCCGTCCCTGTGACTACTCTATCCCCACATGCCTTCCAGATGGCTTTTCCCCAGAGGTCTCTGACAGGTGATGAGGCCGAGGGAGAGGAGATTGAGGACGAGGGTGAGGACTCAGTTGTTGACCCAGTTGACAACTTCCATGCCTCGTCCTATATCTCCTCAGTCAGGGATCGTGACCTCTTGTTGTGGAGGCATGCCTATGGAGTGTCCCCCAATATAACTATGTGGGTTCCCTCTGAGTCTGAGAAGGTCTTCGAGGGTGAAGAGGGAAAGGTTGCAGTATACGAACAAATGTTTAAGGTTGGTGTCAGATTCCCTCTCTATCCTGCTGTTGTAGATATCTTGTCAGCCCTCGGAGTTTCCCCCTCTCAGCTTCCTCCCAACTCCTGAAGGACGATCCTTGGCTACATCTCCCTGTGGAAGAATGCTTTCACTGATGAGCCCTTGGTCGACGTATTTTTGGCCTGTTACAATATCACCTCCTCGTCCAAACAGCCTGGGTACTATCACCTGGGGGCGAGGAGGTCTGATAAAAAACTTCTCCACGTGGCACAAACCTCCAACCACGATTGGAAGAAGAGATTCTTCTTTGTCTCTGGAGAGTGGGAATTCTCCGCCGAGGCACAACCTGTAGCCGATGGTCCGAGGGTCCCCAGAAGATGGTTTAACCCTTCAATGAAGGCCAGGTCAGACCCCAGACTTAGTCTGGAAGAGAAAGACATAGTTGAATATCTGAGAGGATGAGGGAGAGGGAGTGAACTTCCAAAGTTTGAAGATCTGATGACCCCTCGGTTCCTCAAGGAAGTTGGTTTGAGGGTCGTCCCCCTGACAGAACTATGTGAGTTACATTTATTTTTTCCCATTCTTTACTTTTTTTTCAAGTGTTTCATCTTTGCCTCTGGATTTTTCTGACGTGTCGTCCTCCTTTCAGATCGTCCCTCTGGTATATCAAATCAACTTTGGGAAATGACTGCTCCTAGTTTGCTATCAGGTCTAGGCAAAAAAAAAGGCAAGGAGCCTCAACAAGCTCCGAGGAAGACGAGGGTCGTGGGGCCGACGCTTGTTAAGCCGACTGCTGACAGTCATAAAAGGAAAGAGCCTAAAGCTCCTGCTGACCCTCGAACGGACTCAAGGACGAGGGTGAGGGTAGAGTCGTCTGAGGGGACTGGCTCCTCTTCCAGCATGGGGGCCTTCTGGTCCCAGAACTTGGCGCTTCTGAAGGCCGAGCCATCTTCCCTTATCGCGAACCTGAGGACAGCCAAGGCGTCCATGTTTTATGCCCCCTCGGCTATTGATTATTAATTTCTATCAAAGATGCCTCCAGCAAAAGTGTATGACTATGGTCTGCACGCCCTAGCTCAGGTATTTGTTCTCCCTTCATTCCCTTAGTTGCATTCTTTCACTAACTGTTTTCTCGGCCTCTTGACAACTGTTTATTGTTTCTGTGCAGTCTGTTTATGCCTTTACCTTGGCCACTAAGTGGATGGCTGAGAACCAAAAAAAATTCTATGAAGTAGAGAGATCCATCCAGCACGAGGCCAATTTGCAGACGGAGCTGGAGACTGCAAGAGCTGAGCTAGAGAGTGCCAGAATTGAACATGCAAGGGTTCTAGACGAGCTGACGAGGCAGAATGATGCAGACATGGAGGACAAGGACTTCCTTATAAAGGAGAGGGACGAGGCCCTGACCAACATGGGGGCTCAGCACAAGACTGAGCTATCTAAGGTAGTAAAGAAGGCAGAGGCCGATGCTGTGGAGGCCTACAAACTCTCAGACGAGTTCCAAGGCTTCGGTCTTGAGTACTTAGAGAGGGGGATTAGGACGGCCTGTCGGTGGGTCGTCCTTAAGTTTGCTGACGCAGTATCGTCCGTCCGCCCCTCTCTTGAAGCAGTTCAACCGGACGATCCACTTATTGCTGATGCCCTAGCCCAAGTGGAATCTCAGCATGTAGAAGGCACAGGCACGTCTGAGTCTCATTTTGTCATGGTTATAGAAGAATCTCCAATAGATGTTGAGGCCTTGCCCTCTGACATTGCACAATAGGGTGGCTGTCTGTAGCCCAAACCCTCTTCGTGTAATTAATATTTTTGTACTCTTTTATCAGACGAACATCTTCATTTTGTAATGTAATATAATGCCTCTCTTTCTTCTGTATTTTTCTCTCGCATGACTTTCATTATGATGTTTTTAACAATATCACTAACCCCTCCCTCGTCTTTCTTGAGGGCAATAGTGGGGTCGTCCCCTCCATTGACCCTCATTATAGGCCGAGGGTTATAATTACCAAATTAATGGTTTTAAAGTCTTCCCTCGTCTTTCTTGAGGACAATGGTGGGGTCGTCCCCTCCATTGACCCTCATTATAGCCGAGGGTTGTAATTACCAATTTAATGGTTTTAAAGTCTTCCCTTGTCTTTCTTGAGAACAATGGTGGGGTCGTCCCCTCCATTGACCCTCATTATAGCCGAGGGTTGTAATTACCAATTTAATGGTTTTTAAGTCTTCCCTCGTCCTTCTTGAGGACAATGGTGGGATCGTCCCCTCCATCGACCCTCATTATAGCCAAGGATTGTAATTACCAATTTAATGGTTTTAAAGTTGTCCCTCGTCTTTCTTGAGAACAATGGTGGGGTCGTCTCCTCCATTGACCCTCATTATAGCCGAGGGTTGTAATTACCAATTTAATGGTTTTTAAGTCTTCCCTCGTCCTTCTTGAGGACAATGGTGGGGTCGTCCCCTCCATCGACCCTCATTATAGCCAAGGATTGTAATTACCAATTTAATGGTTTTAAAGTTGTCCCTCGTCTTTCTTGAGGACAATGGTTAGGTCGTCCCCTCCATTGACCCTCATTATAACCGAGGGTTGTAATTACCAATTTAATGGTTTTTAAGTCTTCCCTCGTCTTTCTTGAGGACAATGGTGGGGTCGTCCCCTCCATTGACCCTCATTATAGCCGAGGGTTGTAATTACCAATTCAATGGTTTTAAAGTCTTCTCTCGTCTTTCTTGAGGACAATGGTGGGTTCGTCCCCTCTATTGACCCTCATTATAGCCAAGGGTTGTAATTACCAATTTAATGGTTTTTAAGTCATCCCTCGTCTTTCTTGAGGACAATGGTGGGGTCGTCCCCTCCATTGACCCTCATTATAGCCGAGGGTCGTTCTCCGAAGATGTTTCCATGCGTACTAGAACTGATAAACACAAGATGAGAGGAAACACTGATATTTCTCATTAATTTTCCAAGTGTTCTATTGGAGCAACACCTATTACAACTGTCGTTCGATAGGACTTTACAAAACTACTGATAGTATTTCTTCAAATGATCTGCATTCCAGGGGTTGGAAAAGGGTTCCCCTTCTAGGTTTTCTAGTCTATAGGTCCCAGGGACAACTTCATCGATGACCCTATATGGGCCATGCCAATTAGGATGGAGCTTGTTGGGCTTCTGCTAAGTCTTTTTGAGGAACAAGTCCCCCACTGCAATTGGTCTCTGTTTCACCCTCTGATTGTAAAACCTTGCAGTCCTCTGCTGGTAGGCGGCTTGCCTTATCTCGACGTCTTCCCTCCTTTCCTCAATCAGGTCTAAGTCAAGTCTCTTCTCTTCCATATTTCTCCGGGGGTCATACATTTGGACCCTATGAGTAGGAAACCCAACCTCGGCGGGGATGACGGCTTCTGAGCCATAAGCTAGCATGAACGGGGTTTCCCCGGTAAAGGTTTTTGCCGTCGTTCTGTAGGCCCATAGTACGGCATATAACTCATCAACCCATCTTACTTTTGCCTCCTCAAGTATCTTCTTGATCCCATCTAGGATTGTCCTATTTGTAACTTCCATTTGCCCATTGGCCTGAGGTCGGCCTGGGGTAGAGAAGAATTGTTTGATACTCACCCTTTCACAGTACTTCTGTAGAGATGTATTCTTTAATTGAGTCCCGTTATCCGAGATGAGGGTGTTTGGGAGACCATATCTGCATATAATATTTCTCCATATAAACTGTAAGGTCTTTGCTCTGTAATCGTGACCATCAGTTCGGCCTCCACCCATTTTGAGAAATTGTCAATTGCTACGATAAGGAACCGGTAGTTATTGACTGCCCTTGGCAAGGGTCCTAATAGGTCGATCCCCTACACTGCAAATGGCCATGGGGATGTAATGGAGGTAAGAGGCTGATGGGGTTGGTGAGGGATGGTGGCAAATCTTTGGCATTTGTTACACTTTTTCACATATGCCGTGGCATCTTTCCCCAAGGTCGGCCACCAGTACCCTTGGGTGATCACCCTCTTTGCTAAGGATCTGCCCCCAACGTGGCTTGAACATGATCCTTCGTGCACGTCTTGCAAAATGGAAGGGACTTCAGAGGGGCGCACACATCTAAGTAAGGGGAGTAAAAACCCCTTTTTGTACAAAGTGTCTCCGATGACAGTGAATTTTGCAGCCCTGTATCTCAGCTTCTTCCTTTCTTGCCTTGCTTCTGGCATCTCTCCCTCTTTAATGTATCTGATCAGAGGGTCCATCCATGAAGCTTCCTGAAAAACATTCAGGCAATTGTTAAGTGTTCCCACAGCATCTTCAATAGTTGGTCGAAGAAAAATTTCCACTGGAACTGTCCTCCTAATGTTTGTCCTAGTCGTCGAGGCCAACCTAGCAAGGGCGTCAACTCGACCATTATCAAGCCTAGGTATCCTCTTTAATCTTACTTCTCTGAAGATCTTTAGTAATGACCGCACCTTTTCAAGGTACCTAGCCATCCTCTCGTCCTTGGCCTCGTAGGTTCTTAGTATCTGATTCACTACTAGCCTCGAATCGCTATGAACCAAAATTTGGCCGACACTAAGAGATTTGGCCAAGGAGAGGCCTGCTATCAAGGCCTCAGATTCGGCCTCGTTGTTGGAGGCCTTAAAGCTGAACCTCAGGGCGTACTGAATGTCTATGCCATCGGGTGCTGATACTATTAGTCCAGCTCCACTCCCGCTTTCGTAAGAGGACTCATCGACGAAGAGACTCCACACGGTATGTTCTTCCGAGAAACTTCCCTCGGTTAGTGAACCCTGTCTAAAGAGATATCTTCCCTCTTCGTTTTCGGCCACTTTTCTTCTAGCGGTGCTTGTTTCAGCCTTATCTGCGTGTGTCGGTGAGCCTACCTTGCAGGGTATCTGTCTTCCCGTGGCTCTCATCCTTAGCTTCATCATCTTCCCAAGTAAACTCGATCACGAAATCTGCCAATGCTTGCCCCTTAATAGCCGTCCTAGGCTGATACACAATGTCAAACTCTCCCAGTTCTACAGCCCTGGCCATTAGCCTCCCTGACTTTTCAAGTTTGTGCAAGACCTGCCTAAAAGGAGAGTCAGTGAGGATGACCATTATGTGGGACTGGAAATATGGCTTCATCTTTCTCGATGCATGGATCAAGGCATATGTCAAATTCTCCATCCTTGGATATCTTTGCTCTGCCCCCTGGAATGCCTTACTGTTGAAATACACAGGTTTCTGTACCCCGTCTTCGTTTCTCACAATGGCTGCACTGATGGCCGACTCTGAGACGACGAGGTACACATAAAGTCGTTTGATAACTCTGCTTTGATAACGAGACTTTTGCGTGTATGTCGTTGTTGTTGAAAGCCAAGTTAATCAAAACCTCAAATACCTACAAATAATAATAAACTCAAGTGTAGAGGTAAGTAAGGGTATCAATCCACTTTCTAGGGAGTAAACAAATGGAACAAATTCAATTGTAATTCACTTTTTATTTTCTTTTTGTGCTTTTTTACTTTTCTATTTTTTTTAGCTTTTTCAATATTAAAACAAAAGGGTGAGGTGAGATCTAAACTAAACTAAACTAAATGAAAATAACTAACTAGAAATTTACTAAAATGAAAAATAAAGTCTAACACTAAAAATAAGAGATAAAGTGAGGAAAATAATTGTGAGAACAATCAAGGAGTGGGATTACACCACAAATTTTAGTTATTCTAATTAATTAATTTAATTATTTGAATTCTCCCAAATTAATATTAAAATTACAAACCAACTCTCGTTGCAAGTGTAATTAGAATAGTAATCTTTTAGAAAGTTAAAATTAACACCCCACAACTCTAGAAAATTAGATCTACACTCCTTTTAATTAATCACCCGCTAGGATCGATCAATTAGAATTATGTCAATCTTAGAAATTAAATTTAGAGTTGAAATTCAAATGATAATACCCCACTCAAGAGATCCCTATCTCTAGTTCGAATCTAAAATGGGTATTATCACTAGAATTTCGATTTTCTCTCGAAAATCATTTACCCTCTCTCGAGGCGTAAATCTAAGGGTGAGGGATCAAATTTAACATTCAAAGGGAAATTTCAAGTAGGCAAACTAATTAAACTAAAATAATATCAAATAAGGGTTTCACCCCACCCCTTGAAAGGGGATTTAGCCTAACATGATATTAAACATGACAAATTAGTAATCAAGGCATAAACAAATAAAATAGAAGGGTAAGAGGACAAATCTTCAAACAAGTCTCCTTGATTTGCAAAATTGGACTCTAATCCTCCATTGAAACTGAGCAACTTCCATTCAAAATGAGCTTTCCACAATTTTCAATTACATACAAACACTCATTTGAATCACTCAACAATTAATTTCTCACAAATATCTAAAAAAATAAAAACAAAATTATTTACAAAAATATTCTACCTAATTTATTTTCTAAGCTAAACTATCTCTCTCTCTAGAATTTCCTCTCTAATTGATGATCCAATTTGAGTCTTCTTCTTCTCTTTATAGTAGGCATGGAGCATGAGGGGTAAAAATGGGAATTGGCAAGGGTGTGCATGGGAATGGTGAGGAGAGCATGTGGGTTGAGAGGAGTTGAAATAAAATCTGATATGGTTTGAGGGTATATTGGGTATTGGGGTTAAAAAGGTAGTTGGGGGGTATTTTGGTAAAATGGGGACAAGTTGGTTAAATGGTTTTATGCCACATGGGTTTTAGGTTGGTTTTGTTGGTTTGGGAAATGGCAGGTGGAAACAAATCGTGACTTGGTTTAGAGATGGGGAAGTGGGTTTTGGTTTGGAATGGTGTTGAAATGGGTTTGAGTTTAAAGAAGGGTTTGTAGTGGATATGGTTGGTGAAAATGGGTATGGAGTTGAATGGCAGTTGCCACGGCCGGAGATGGCAGCGGCGAGCAGGGGGTGTCTCGGGTTGGGGAGGCTGGCCGGCGGAGAGCTGTCGGGGCAGATCGGAGGTGTACGCGCCGGCGATGGTGTCGCGGCGTGGGGAGTCTACTGGGTTTGGGCTGATGGTCCGAGGCAGGTGGGTCTAGTTGGGTGTTGGGTTATGTGGAATGGGAGAGAGGAGAGGTGAGCGTATTGGGTGTTTGAGGGTGCAGGAGGTTTAGTGTGAGGTTGAGGGTGTAGGCTTAGTGGGTATAGGGTGAGGGTGTGTGTATTAATTTGAACCCCTTAAAAATTAAAACAAAAACTAAAATTAAAATTAATCTAAAATAAATTAAACTAAAAATAAAATAGACACGACACAACACACTAAACAAACTCTAAAAAAAACTAAACACAACTAAAATAAAAACTAAGAATAAAAATAAATAACTAAAAATTAATTAATAACTACTAAAAATATAAAATTCTATAAAATAAAGGACACGAAAATAAAAAAATAAATCTAAAAAGAAATAAAATAAAAATAGAAATCTATAAGACTAAAAACTAAAAGCCTAAAAAAATAAAATATAAAAATATAAAAATAAATGAAATCCTAAAAAAAACTAATTTTAATAAAATAAAACTAATAAAAAAATAAAGATAAAATAAAAAATAAAATATAAAAATAGGAAATAAAACCTACAAATTCTAAATAATTCTAAAATAAAATCTAAAAAATAAAACGACACTAAATAAAAATCTAAAAAATTAAAATAAAATAAAAAGGGATCAAACCAACACACACGGGTCTTGGGTGAAGGTTTAGGGATAAGTTTAGGGTCGGTTTAAGGTAGGCTAGGATATGAGATAAGGGTATTTAGCTCCATAAAACACGCAATTGCCTTGAAATATAGCTTTTGACACCGCAACTGACGTTAAGCCTGCATGATAAACATTTAAGCACATAAGACCCATATTGTCGAGAATTAGCAACTAAAATACATCTATTTGGGGTATAAATTATACAGTTTTGGGTGCTTATCACACCACCCCCAAACAGAGCGTTGCTAGTCCTCGAGCAATAAGATAGAGAGAAAGAGAATGATAAGAAACCAAAGGTGTACCACTTTCGCGGGCACTTGCGATTGCACTTAGCATGTGCAATAAGCCTTTAAACCTATAGGTTGCCCTACAGGACGAGTTGTGTCTCGTGAGGGTTTGCAGGGAATATACCCACAAAATTCTTATTTTGCAACAATTTATTGAAGGGCAGTCAATCTCTTATTAGACATAGAATAATCGCACAATCCATCACATGAGAAAATATTTTCAGAAATACAAGTTAGAATTTGTAAAAAGTTTAAGCTAAGTAAATACTCAAGGCACATCCTTCCTAGAACTCAACGTGTGTAGTGTGAATCAGTCAAAACGGGTCGAGTATCACAAGAGTAATTCCTAGATTGCCTTGTCGGAATCAACGCTTCAACTTCAAAATCTCACGGATATATCACTCTCAAATGAACTCTCGAGATTAGGGTTAGTGTATCGCTCTTGTGTGTGAGGAGGTGAGTAAATGTAAGCAAGTTCAAACGTCTCACACACATATAAGAAAGAACGAACAATTAGAAAGAAATTTGATCTCATGAAAGAATGTTAATCACTATAGTGAGAACGTCGAGTTATTCACCACGTTGACTTTCATTCGCCCGAACACCAAGGGGAATATGTATGTATATGGGTGAGGGGGTAAATGAAATGGGAAGGGTATGATATGAAGGATAAAATGGATGGTGATAGTGATATGAAGGATGATGAATGATGGATATGTGATGGGTAAAAGATGGATGTGAAATGGATGCGAAAGAAGAGTGTATACACTTTAGGAACAAATGTCTTTATTACTAATTACAAACTCTCTTTTTCTTTTCTTTTCTCTCTTTTTTTTTCTTTTTCTTTTCTTTTCTCTTTTTTCTATTTTTTTTTCTTTTCTTTTCTTTTGCTATTTTTTTGTTTTTCTTTTTTTTTCTCTCACTTTTCAAACCAACAATGAAGACATTTACATTTGAAATCACACTCTTTTATTTGAAAATGATGGATGATATGAATGGAGTGATATATGGATGATGTGGGGAATATATGGGAATATGGAAGAACATGGGTGAAGTGAATGGATGGGAAGGTAATGGGTGAAGGGTAAATGAAATGTGATATGGAAAAGTGGTAGGTGTATGGATGAAAATTTAGTATTCGGGACAAATTTCAAGACACGCGTTTCTTACAACTCGAAAAAGATGTCATTCTCAGTGATCAAGCCAAAATTTGAAGAATAATGAGATCATACAACAATTTAAGTGCGGACCCAAAAGAAAGTTGAATCAACTTGTGACTCGGAGATTGCGTAAAACACTCAAAAAGGGTGAAAGGCACAAATCTCACAAGCTAAAGTCTCTACTAGTGATCCTTAAGGTTCTCTATAGAATTGTAGTACTCTTCAACTCTAAACCGTATTGACATGATAAGTGCGCAAATTTTTGTTGAGTCTAGGAATTCATAGTGCAAAGTGCCTTGTTATGTATTACATAAGCTATTTAGAAAAAATATTCTCTAGCTTGATTCCTAGACTTTAAAAGATGGATGATTGGAAATTCACATCAATGATTGAGATGAAGGAAACTGCACGAAATTTTAAAAATCAGGTTTAAAAATCAAAATTTTTCAAAAGAGGTACGATTTTGATAAAATTCCCCACCCCCAAACAAAAAGGAACATCGTCCTCGATGTGAAGTAAAATGATTTTTAAAATTGAGAGCATAAGGTAGGAAAGAGATTACCAGAATGAACCGCTAATGAAGTGGTCATGTGAAGTCAAGAATAAACCTGAATAAAAGATGTACAAGTCTATAAGCATGATAAAGCATAGGGTGATGCGAAAATACCACCCCCAAACAGGATGAGACTAGTACAAGAAACGCGGGCTGCCTCCCGGTAGCGCTAAGTTTAACGTCTTCAGCCAGACCGAACCATTCTCACCCTAAAGATAGGATCTATGAAAGCGCAGGGCGGCAGAAAAATCGGGTGATGAGAATCACCCCCAAACAAGACTGAAGCGTCAGTCTTGCTGGATAGAGGCTAAAATGGTCAATGCACCTATATGGCAAAGTGCATCACACGATGCAAAGCATCGGTGGACCATGGGCGGGTGGGAAAAAGGGTAAAGGTGAAGAGGCATCGGTCTCGAGCCTTGTTGAGCGTAAAGGTGAGGGCAACTAGGGCCCTATAAGCATAGTGCTCTAATTGGTGAGGGAGACGAAATGGTGTGGAAATTGTAATGGGATATGCCTCATAAAAATCACACGACCGTTCTATGAATGGGCGATGATAATGGTCGCGTCGTGACACACCAGGGAGCTGTGGATGGGAAAAGTCAACATCACAAGAGAGTGGTGTGCATGGAGGAACAAGCTCGGTGTCACGGGAGTGGAGAGTAGCACCAAAAATACTCTCGTGGATGGAGGATGGTTTTAGGTGAGGATCTAAAAATGTCAATGGAAACTTGAAATGTGCAAAATCAAGATCCAAACCAGGTGGTGGGGTGGTAGGTATAATGGGTGGGTCAGGTGGGATAAATGGTGTATCGGGTGGGATAAACGGTGGAGGAAGATGATCCAACTCAAGCGTGGGAGACACACACTCATTGGGAGGAGTAAAGGAATACTCACAAGGGAGTGTGGTTTCTAAAGATGGAGTGATCAACTTCTCCACAATAGTAGCATCGGTAAATGGGGTGGGTGGGTAAGACGAGGCACCAAGATCTAAGATAGAGGAATCACTAAAAATATCAGGCTCAAAGGGAGCCATGAATGGTGGGACATCATCCATATCCGGATAGTTAGGAACTATCACGGATTCTATCTCGGGAAAATGGTGAGCACTCGTAGCCGGAGCTAATCTTGGATAAATTGGTTCCTCGGGAACACAGGGGTGAAACTCGATAGGTATAGACTCGGGCATTGTTTTGGATATTACGGGAATGGAAAGGTGAATGGGAACCGCAATGATGGGTTCATAAGGACAGGGTGGGGTTGGATCAGGCTCACTAATGAAAGGTATGTCAACACAATTGTCGACTTGGGACCCGGACCATGGAATGGTCTCAACTTCAAGATTCTCGGGGTGGTAGGGTTGGTCACACTCAAATTCTGTGTCACAAGGGGACACATCATCGTCACACTCGGTGGCAACGATGGGTGGGGTCATGGGAATATCCGACTCTCGCGCACACACCAATTCATTTAAACGTTGTTCAAACCTTTGGAGAGCTTGAGTTTGAATGGCTTGCTCTTGCTCAAGTATGAACTTTTGCAAGAGGGTTTCGAGAGTGGAAGTGGATGATGGTGTTGGTGGAATGATGGGTGGTGGTGGTGGGTGAGGTGGACACAACTCGCTATAATCATGAGTGTATGGAGAATAATCATATGAAGTGTGGGGTGGGGTCAAGTACATCATACACGAAAGGACCGCTTTCGTGATGGACAAATGGTTGATGCGCATGGGGTGCGTAGTGAGGAAACTGATCGTGAGTAGGTGCACAAGGTTGCCATGACGATTGTTGGAACGTGTGAGGATCCACAACATCGGGTTGGGATACGTATTGCGTGGAAGGGTGATCAGGCCTCCACGAATAGCTCGGGGACTCACACAACTCGGGATTAGGTATAGCAGGGTAGTAGGCCGAGGTGGGTTCCGAAACAGTGTCATATGGATACACATGTTCCATGGTGGGTTTGTATGGATATGACAAGTATGGACACATATGGGACATGTGATCGGCATTAGAACAATGGGTGCACAACAAAGGAGGAGGCACGGTGACACTTGACACTGAGGGTGATGGAATAGGAGGTGCAGGCATGGATGGGTCAAGAGTACCAACGGTACTCGTGAGATAGGTGAAATCATGAAGAATATCATAAAGAGACCGCTCGGGATTACTCTCACACGTGTCATGTGTCAAGGGAAAATTGCCAAAGTAGTCCCGTAAAGGACGTTCCTCGGCCATGTGGAGAAAAAAAAAATATATATATATATTGGAGTTTTTAATTTTTTTTCAAAAGGAACGAAAATATTTTTGGGGTTTTCTAAAAATTAAAGAAAGAAAATATTTTTGGATTTTTCTAAAATGAAAGAAAGAAAATATTTTTGGATCTTTTGTGAAAAATAAAGGAAGAAAAATATTTTTGGATTTTTTTTTTAAAAATAAAGGAAGAAAAATATTTTTGGATTTTTTTTTTTTTTTGAAAGAAAAGGTGGGGAAAAAATATGGACTCTTTGAATTGGACGGACTAACTAAAATCGACTACCGAAAAATGGAATTGGACACACACACAAGTCAAGAAAAATTCCTAACTAGCACATAGCCAATTTTTATCTTTAGATTTAGCGAAAGGGTAGTCCAATTTTAATTAAGTCCGTGGGCGATAAAAATCACGGAAATATTTTAGTGATCGCCTTTGCAAAATTTTCTCCTAGTGGGCTGCCTAGTTGATTGATTTTAAATTTAGTGATGGCTAGGGTAGCACACAATGATAAGCGAGTGAGTCGGGTGATGAAATCCCTTCTCGTGAGTGACCGGGTCTAGGTCTTAGTCAATTAATTCATCACACCATTCGAAAATAAATGCGAGAATAAAATCACATAAGAGCACAAAAATCACACACAATAAATGACTCGCTAACAGGAGAGGCGCGAGGGTTTAAGAAATATACCTCCCACGGTTTTTAGGCCGTGGGGTGCCGAAAAATTTGAGTCGACCGGGGGGAGAATACGCCAATCTCAGTCGTCCCCGGGAGTCCTACCGACCCAAGGTAGAGAGACTTCTAAATCCTCGCCAATGGGCGCCCACTCTCTACCTTGTCCGGTTTCCCTATCACGGTTGGCTTCAATTATTACAAATTTAAATGAAAAATAAATGGTGTCCTATGCACCGCAATACAAGCCAAGATAATAAATAGTCCTAATACAATCCTTCTAAAAATATAAAAAATGTTACAAAAAAAAAAATAATAAAGTGCAAAAAAAATAAATGAACTACAATATGAAATCCGCTCCGAGCTTCACAATCCCAAGAATGGCAACAGCGCCATTTGATAAAAAGGCTTTTTGCGTGTATGTCGTTGTTGTTGAAAGCCAAGTTAATCAAAACCTCAAATACCTACAAATAATAATAAACTCAAGTGTAGAGGTAAGTAAGGGTATCAATCCACTTTCTAGGGAGTTAGCAAATGGAACAAATTCAATTGTAATTCACTTTTTATTTTCTTTTTGTGCTTTTTTACTTTTCTATTTTTTTTAGCTTTTTCAATATTAAAACAAAAGGGTGAGGTGAGATCTAAACTAAACTAAACTAAATGAAAATAACTAACTAGAAATTTACTAAAATGAAAAATAAAGTCTAACACTAAAAATAAGAGATTAAGTGAGGAAAATAATTGTGAGAACAATCAAGGAGTGGGATTACACCACAAATTTTAGTTATTCTAATTAATTAATTTAATTATTTGAATTCTCCCAAATTAATATTAAAATTACAAACCAACTCTCGTTGCAAGTGTAATTAGAATAGTAATCTTTTAGAAAGTTAAAATTAACACCCCACAACTCTAGAAAATTAGATCTACACTCCTTTTAATTAATCACCCGCTAGGATCGATCAATTATAATTTATGTCAATCTTAGAAATTAAATTTAGAGTTGAAATTCAAATGATAATACCCCACTTAAGAGACCCCTATCTCTAGTTCGAATCTAAAATGGGTATTATCACTAGAATTTCGATTTTCTCTCGAAAATCATTTACCCTCTCTCGAGGCGTAAATCTAAGGGTGAGGGATCAAATTTAACATTCAAAGGGAAATTTCAAGTAGGCAAACTAATTAAACTAAAATAATATCAAATAAGGGTTTCACCCCACCCCTTGAAAGGGGATTTAGCCTAACATGATATTAAACATGACAAATTAGTAATCAAGGCATAAACAAATAAAATAGAAGGGTAAGAGGAAAAATCTTCAAACAAGTCTCCTTGATTTGCAAAATTGGACTCTAATCCTCCTTTGAAATTGAGCAACTTCCATTCAAAATGAGCTTTCCACAATTTTCAATTACATACAAGCACTCATTTGAATCACTCAACAATTAATTTCTCACAAATATCTAAAAAAATAAAAACAAAATTATTTACAAAAATATTCTACCTAATTTATTTTCTAAACTAAACTATCTCTCTCTCTAGAATTTCCTCTCTAATTGATGATCCAATTTGAGTCTTCTTCTTCTCTTTATAGTAGGCATGGAGCATGAGGGGTAAAAATGGGAATTGGCAAGGGTGTGCATGGGAATGGTGAGGAGAGCATGTGGGTTGAGAGGAGTTGAAATAAAATTTGATATGGTTTGAGGGTATATTGGGTATTGGGGTTAAAAAGGTAGTTGGGGGGTATTTTGGTAAAATGGGGACAAGTTGGTTAAATGGTTTTATGCCACATGGGTTTTAGGTTGGTTTTGTTGGTTTGGGAAATGGCAGGTGGAAACAAATCGTTACTTGGTTTAGAGATGGGGAAGTGGGTTTTGGTTTGGAATGGTGTTGAAATGGGTTTGATTTTAAAGAAGGGTTTGTAGTGGATATGGTTGGTGAAAATGGGTATGGAGTTGAATGGCAGTTGCCACGGCCAGAGATGGCAGCGGCGAGCAGGGGGTGTCTCGGGTTGGGGAGGCTGGCCGGCGGAGAGCTGTCGGGGCAGATCGGAGGTGTACGCACCGGCGATGGTGTTGCGGCGTGGGGAGTCTGCTGGGTTTGGGCTGATGGTCCGAGGCAGGTGGGTCTAGTTGGGTGTTGGGTTATGTGGAATGGGAGAGAGGAGAGGTGAGGGTATTGGGTGTTTGAGGGTGCAGGAGGTTTAGTGTGAGGTTGAGGGTGTAGGCTTAGTAGGTATAGGGTGAGGGTGTGTGTATTAATTTGAACCCCTTAAAAATTAAAACAAAAACTAAAATTAAAATTAATCTAAAATAAATTAAACTAAAAATAAAATAGACACGACACAACACACTAAACAAACTCTAAAAAAAACTAAACACAACTAAAATAAAAACTAAGAATAAAAATAAATAACTAAAAATTAATTAATAACTACTAAATATATAAAATTCTATAAAATAAAGGACACGAAAATAAAAAGATAAATCTAAAAAGAAATAAAAATAAAAATAGAAATCTATAAGACTAAAAACTAAAAGCCTAAAAAAATAAAATCTAATAAATCTAAAAATAAATGAAATCCTAAAAAAAACTAATTCTAATAAAATAAAACTAATAAAAAAATAAAGATAAAATAAAAAATAAAATATAAAAATAGGAAATAAAACCTACAAAATCTAAATAATTCTAAAATAAAATCTAAAAACTAAAACGACACTAAATAAAAATCTAAAAAATTAAAATAAAATAAAAAGGGATCAAACCAACACACACGGGTCTTGGGTGACGGTTTAGGGATAAGTTTAGGGTCGGTTTAAGGTAGGCTAGGATATGAGATAAGGGTATTTAGCTCCATAAAACACGCAATTGCCTTGAAATATAGCTTTTGACACCGCAACTGACGTTAAGCCTGCATGATAAACATTTAAGCACATAAGACCCATATTGTCGAGAATTAGCAACTAAAATACATCTATTTGGGGTATAAATTGTACAGTTTTGGGTGCTTATCATCGTTCACCCTGCACGGGCCGTGATAACAGCAAGGGAGACCCTAGGTATGATTTTAACTCCTTGAAAGCCTCGTCACAATCTTCTCTCCATTCGAAGGCCTTTTTGAGAATTTTGAAGAATGGTAGACACCTGTCTGTGGCCCTAGACACGAACCTGTTCAAGGCAGCAACTCTCCCTGTGAGTCTTTGAACGTCTTTGATGGTCTTGGGGGTCTGCATTTCCAGGAGGGCCTTTATCTTTTCAGGATTGGCCTCGATGCCTCTTTGGTTGACAATGAACCCCAAGAACTTCCCCGCCCCGACCCCGAAGACACACTTGGCCGGGTTGAGCTTCATCTGGTATTTGTCCATCGTATTAAAGGTCCTCTCCAGGTCAGCCACATGATCCTCTGCCTTCAAGCTCTTAGTCAGCATGTCATCTACATAGACCTCCACAGACTTCCTAATTTGGTCTTCGAACATTTTATTTACGAGGCGCTGATACGTTGCCCCCATATTTATTAGGCCAAAGGGCATGACCCTATAACAGTATGTCCCCTTGTCGATAATGAAAGTTATATTCTCCGAGTCATCAGGGTTCATGAAGATCTGGTTGTACCCTGAATAGGCATCCATGAAGCTCATGAGCTCATGGCCTGCGGTAGCATCTACCATCTGATCAATGCGGGGGAGAGGGAAGTTGTCTTTGGGAAAATGCTTGTTGAGGTCTGTGAAGTCTACACACATTCTCCACTTTCCGTTGGCTTTTGGGACAATGACAGTGTTGGATAGCCATTCAGGGTAGATGACCTCTCTGATAAACTCTGCATCTTCCAGCTTCTTGACCTCATCCCTAATGACCTCATACTTTTCTTGAGAATAAATTCTCCTCTTCTGCTTAACTGGCTTTGCACTCTCTACCACGTTGAGCTTGTGGCTCATAACTTCGGGGTCGATCCCCAGCATATCTGTGTGACTCCATGCAAAGACGCTCTGTCTCTTCTTCAACAGTTTAATGAGGTCTTCCTTGATATTTGGCTTCAGAGACTTGCCGAATTGGACGGTTTTTTCGGGTCATCCTCATTGAGGATTTTGGATTCTACCTCTTCCGATACCTCTCCTTTCTTTAGCTTCGTCTCATCCCTGGGGTCTAGGGTATCAATATTGTAAGTGGTTGTAGCCTTCTTGTGTGCCTCTCTTTCTTCAACGGAGTTGTAGTAACATTCTCGCGCTGTCGTCTGGTCTCCCTGAACTTTCCCCACCCAGTAAGGGGTTGGAAATTTAACCATTTGATGGACCGTAGACGGCACAGCTTCGAACCCTTTGAGGGCTACCCATCCCAATATAATATTGTAGCCCGAAAAGACATGTTCATCCATCACAAAGAAGCTGACCTTCTTTGTAAGTCATCTCGGCCACTCGTCCCCCATCCTGACATCAGCCTCATACACTCCGAGGGGATGAACCTTTTCTCCACTGAACCCAATCAATGGGTGATGGCATGGGATGAGTCTAGCACGGCTGAGACCCAAAGCTTTGAAGCGTGGCCAAAACATCACGTCTGCAGATGAGCCCCCATCTACCAGGATCCTCGACACCTCGCACTCGTACACCCTAGTAGTGATGACGAGAGGGTCATAATGTGGGGCCAAGAGGCCTTTGAAGTCCATTCTTGAGAACCCTACTATCAGAGTGTCCATATCAACCTTCTTCCTCTTTTTTGACCTCGCCTTCAGAGAGGTTGAGTGTACTGTCTTCATCACTGCCTTGGCTTCAGCCACGTGGGCCTTCCTATCTGCGATCTCTTATCTTCCTCCTGCTAGACCCCCGAAGATCATTCCCACTCCAAGCGAGATTATATTAAGCCTTTTGACAGGGCCTTGGTCGTCTCTCGGGGGGAGGTCAGGGTCGTCCTCATCATCAGAAGGGTCGTCCCCTCTTTTTTGAGGACCTTCTTTACATGCATCACCTCGCTTTTTTCTGGGGTCGTCCCCTCATCCCCTCTTGAAGGCACCTCTGTCGACGTACTTTTTGAGCTTCCCTTCTTTCAGCATCTTCTCAATCTCATCTTTCAGAGCGAAACATTTGTCTGTCACGTGGCCATGGTCCTTGTGAAATTCATACCACAAGTTCTTATTCCTCTTGTTGGGGGTTGCCCTCAACTTCTCAGGCCACTTCAGGGATCGGTCACTCTTTATCTCATTGAGAATATGTTCACAGCTGACCGTTAGTGGGGTGTAACCAGCGAACTTGTCGTCCGTAGACCTCTTCTTCCCCTCTTTATTCTTCTTAGGGTATTTACCCCCACTAGCGCCTCCTTTTTCATCCTCGTATTTTGCGGCCATCGCCTCTTCAGCGTTCATTACCTTTCTTACTGTTGACAGCAATTCAGCTATTGTCCTCGGAGGGTCTTCAGCAAACTTCGATAACAGCTTCCCCTTTGGGAGTCCTCCAATCGGGGTTGTCATAGATATGCTATCCTCATAGTCCTCCACTTCCAACTATTCTCTGTTGAATCTGGCTATGTAGTCGCTTAAACTCTCATTCTTCCCCTGCTTAACATAGAGCAGGTGGGTGGTCTTCTTCTGTGGCCTCATCCAGAAGCAAAAGTTGTGGATGAACCGCTCTGCCAACTGCTTAACGTTTTCAATGGAGTTCTTCAGGAGAGACGTGTACTAGACATGTGCAGCCCAAATCAGGGTACCAGAGAAGGCACGACACCTCATCTCATCTGAGATAGAGTATATGTCTGCTGCCGACTGGTACATCTCAACATGGTGGACAGGGTTGGTGCTCCCGTCATATCTTGGGGTGACCACGGGTGACTTGAACTTTGATGGCGTAGGGAAGTTGACTATCTTTGCCACAAAGGGTGAGTCTATGGTGTATCCCCTCTGAAGAGGGTCTCGACTTTTTAGTATATCACCAATCTTATCCTCCAATCACTGGATCGAGTCATTCCAGGGCCTCGTAGGGTCGGCCTGGCCGATGTTATCCCCTGTCGCCTCTTCGAGATGGGCGGAGGGTTTTGCCGCGGCCGACCTGTGTCGGCTGTTTACTTCCCCCTGGCCGTCGTCCCGTCCCAGGGGCCGGCCCCGTGGGGTCGGTCATCTGCTGCCTCCTTTCTGAACCTCACGGTGCTCCGTGATCTGGACATTTTTTCCCACAGGTCATTTACTGGGCCCAGCCTCTCAAAGGCTGACCCCTTGCTCAAGCGATCAAAAGCGGATCCTCTTGGGCGATCATCAGGATTCGGTCTCCCGCACCTCCCTCTACTCTCCTGAAGAGGTCGAACAGTGTTGTTGGAGACTTCATATGGTTCCCAGCATCCTATGGGGGCCTGCTCCCCCTCCAGATCATCATACCTGTCTTCAGGGCAAGGGTTTCCTTGCCTTCCCAGGCATAGACGCCGGGGGTCAGCAACATCCCTACGCTGCTGAGGGGGTAGCAGGTCTTTGCGTGGTGCCTGGGGTGGTCCCCTGGCCTCATGCTGTCCTGGAGCTGCTGCTGGAGTAATCATCTCAGGTGAGACCCCTGGTGGTCTTAGTATGTTCTGGCTCAGAGCTGTGAACTGTTCCTGCATGATCCGCTGGCTTGCTGCCAGAGACTTCAAGGCTGCCGCCACGTCAGCCATCTCAGATTGAGGTGGCGGCTGACTGGAGCTGGGTCCTACTCCACTATCCGGTGGAGGGAGTGGTGGTGGTGGCATTTTCGGTGCCATGTGTTTGAGCTGTGAACAGCTGAACTGCAAAAAAGACTGGTGAGCTTGAGAACCTTAATGGGTCTATTTCAATGGTGAAACATCTCCTCTCAGGGGGAGAACTGGCTCACCACCAGGTTGTCCAGTGAGGTCAAACTGTATTCAAGGAAGAGATGTCTTCTCGTTCCCACAGACGGCGCCGAACTGATGATGCTGAAATCTAGCACCACCAGATAAGTGATGATGAGCTCAAACAGTAGTAACCATGGCAGCGCTAGAGAAGCATATGTATAAGTGTGTAAGTGTGTAGAAGGAGATGAATGTAAGAGGAATAAGATAATGATGTATAGTGGTTCAGCCAATTAGGCCTACATCCACTGTGAGTGTGTGATCCACTAAGTATGGGCACTAATGGCCTTGGATACAATGCACATAAGCTCACTTTCTCTCTCTACTGTGTGTATAAGTAGAGTTTTTGCTAGGGTTACAATTATCAATCGATACCCTTGTAGGGTTGTAGGTGACAAGTATATATAGGTCCTGGGGGGTATAGTGTACCCCCCAAGTATGCATGGTGCATGTGAATGATGATCTAGCCAATCTCCTGTTGACACCTGTAAATGCCAAATGATGACATAATATTCCCTCACGTGAGGGGGTGATATGGTTATAACAGTCTTCCATGTGCCATGTGAGCCTCACGCGCACTGTTCCACGCGTCTCCCAAACCACGTGCTGTGATGATGTCACCCTCGGCTGTGATGATGTATATATATATATATATATATATATATATATATATATATATATATAGGTTAAATTGGTTAAATAAATTAGTCAAATTCGATTGTAATTAGGATTGGAATCTCATTCATTCAAAAATCACATGCTCATGAGATTTTGCGAGTCAATCGAGTAATGGGCTATTTTTGCTTTATGTAATCTCGGCTACTTATATTTGTAAGCCTCTTGATTGTTCATTTGTTAAAATGGGATAAGTCTATAGTTTTTTTTGTTTGTACTGAATCTTAACTAAATAATCTTGTGATGTGTTATATGTATTTCAATACTAGTTATTATGAAGGTATGTTTCAAAATAAATAAACAGAACCTACAGGAAGCTTTGGATTGGATTGGGTCGTGGCGATATGGGTTGGGGTGGTTTATAGTTTTGGATTGGGCTGTGAGCCGAGTTTAGTGAGCTTTGAGTTGGATCATTGTGATTAGGGTTGTGGGCTGAGTGTAGTGCGCTTTGGGTTGGGCCGTGGTGCCTAGTCAAATTATTGGTGGGGTGTGTTTGTCTTTTTTATTGCGCTTTCTTTGTGTACATGTTTTTTAAATAATAAAATATTACATTTCACCTTAAAAAAAGTGTATGGAGACTGAAATTGAGATGAATGTGATGATTGAATAATTGTTTAGGGTCCGTTTGGTTACCCTTTTTTGCCTAGGCAAATGCCAAAAAGTTGGCAAATAAGAAAATTTGCCCACATTTTGGCTGTTTGGTTGCACAATTTGTCTTGGCATTATTTGCCAATGTACAACACCTCCTATGCACAATCTGTGGACAAATTTTGCTTACCTATTTGAGTGGAAAATATTTGCCAACAAATTTGCCATCTTCTTAAACGATTTTAATGTTTTAAAAAATAATTTAAAAACTGTTTTACAATGTTTTAAAAACTGTTTTTAATATTATAAAAAATTGTTAAGAAAATGTTTTACAAATTTTTAAAAAAATCGTATTAACAAAATATTAGAAAAACTGTTTTTAACATTTTAAAAAACTGTTGTGAATATATTATAAAAACAGTTTTAGTGTTTTAAAAAATAATTTTCAAAACTGTTTTAAATAGTTATAAAAACTGTTATAAATATTTAAAAATTGTTTTCTAATGTTTTGAAAACTGCTTTTAATGTTAGGAAAAAATGTTCAGAAAATGTTTTCCAAACTAATGTTTTGAAAACTGTTTTTAATATTAGAAAAAATTGTTAAGAAAATGTTTTACAATTTTTTTTAAAAATCGTATTATAAAAATATTGTAAAAACAGTTTTTAACATTTTTAAAAACTGTTTTGGATATATTATAAAAACAGTTTTAAAGTTTTAAAAAATATTTTTTAAAACTGTTTTAAGTAGTATTAAAAAACTGTTGTGAATGTTTAAAAATTGTTTTGTAATATTTTAAAAACTGTTTTTATTATTATGAAAAAATGTTAAGAAAATGTTTTATAAATTTTTTGAAAAATCATAATATAAAAATATTATAAAAATAGTTTTTAACAATTTTAAAAACTGTTTTGAATATAATATAAAAACAGTTTTAAAGTTTAAAAACCAAATTAAAAAATATTTTAAATAGTTAAAAAAACTGTTGTGAATATTTAAAAATTGTTTTGTAATATTTTAAAAACTGATTTTAATATTGTAAAAAATTGTTAAGAAAATGTTTTACAAACTTTTTTAAAATCTGTAATATAAAAATATTGTAAAAACTGTTTTTAACATTTTTGAATATAATATAAAAACTGTTTTTAAATAAATTAATTGGATTGACTTTAATTTCGCCTAATGGTTGTTTGATAGCCTCTTGTGAATTTGCCTAGGTAATATTTGCCTTGGCAAATTGCCTACGCAAATTTTGTCATGCCCACTCTTTTGCCCATTGGCAACCAAACGGACCCTTAGTTATTATTTTCTAAAAGCCATGGCGAATAAAAGGGGAAGAGAAAAGATGATGACGATGAGTACGAGCAGGGTCGACTCTAGGCATAGGCGGGTTAGGCCGCCCCCTAGGGCCCCCGATTAATTGGGGTCCCTTTCGGGAAAAAAAATTAGTTTTAAAAAAAAAATTAGTTGTAAAAAAAAAAGGCCCCCCCAAAAAAATTAGTTATGAAAAAAATTAGAGTTATCACTTACAAAAAGGCCCCCAAAAATAATTTTGTTATATTTAACATAAACTCATACACTAAACCCAACAACAACATAATAACCCCCCACACACTAAAAAATAAACCCATACATTATACCCACCCTCATAACCCAACTCAACCAAACCCAACCCAACCCATTTACTTATTCTAATCTTCTAACCCTAACTCTCTCATTTCTCTCACCTACTTTATTCTCTCACTCTTCTTCTCTTCCTCTCTTCTTCTCTCTCACTCACACTAGTCTCGTTCTCTACTAACCAAAGCAAGAATAAACACTATCTTACCCCCCTCCCTTTTTTTCTTGAACGAACCTCATCAAAATAAGGGTGAAAAATCTAGGGTTTCAATTTCTTCAATTTCAGAAAGTTAGGGTTTGATTGGAGATTGGTTGGACCTTGTTTGTGTAAGTATATATTATTCATTTACTTTGTTATATTCCACTATATAAATTTGTTTGTGTTACTACTAATATTTTTGTTTTTTTGTAGATTTTAATTTATTATTTGGGAATTTACAAATTAAAAATTGAGATTGCTTTCAAATTGGTACTCAAATCAGGTTCTATTGTTCCTCTTTAGCATTTTTCTTTAATATGGTTTGTCAATTTTATTGAGAATCTTTTGATTGTGTGATTAATTTTTATTTTTGCAAATTACACTTGTTGTTGTGTTGTGTGAATATGTCTACAAGCAAATTACACTTGTTGTTGTATTGTGTTGTATGAATATCTCTATAGATATTGCTAAAGAAATGGAAATTGAACTCGTATTTTTGTGAAAAGCGTAATATTTATAGAAAAAAAATATTTTGATGAGAATTCTAGTGATGGGATGAGACATTAGTATATTAAAATTGATTTTCTATATAAAAATTGATTTTGCATCGAAAAATGCGAGAAGAACACATTTTCTTTAATTTGATTTTTTTATACAAAAGGGCCCCATTTTAATTTTTCCCCTAGGGACTCGAAAACTATAAAGCCGACCCTGAGTACGAGTATTAAGTTGGTATAAAAGATAGTCGCCTTTTGTAATGGTAGACGTGCCTAACAATTTTGGATAGTTGAAAAGAAAATTCATTTTATTAGCGAGTAACATTATATTATTGCAATAAAATGGCTTGCATGACATGCTAAATGAATTTCAGTGTAAAATAGAATAACATTATATATCCTCACTTGGGTTTTCAATGTGATTTTCCACTTTTACAGTGTTCTAGTTTGCTTAGCTTTTGAAATTGGCATTTCATTGTCGATTTATTTTCTTATACTTTTGTCAACGGTTTTAAAGGGCATTTAGATCTTTTTTTAATATTTTTTAACATTTTTAACTATAACAATGTTATTAAAAATACTAAAATCGTACATACCTTAAAATATGCTTGAATATGTGCAAACTAAAATACTATTTTTTTAAATACTAAGAAAAAAATACGCATTTTTTGAACGAGAGGCAGAGAGTTTTGGCACACCATTTGTCTTTTAATTGTTTTGAATGAGATATTAGTCCGTTTTTTTTTAAAAAGTCTTTAAAATGTGATATCGTTTCACTAAAGTGCTTTTGTTTTAAAAAAAGTGCGCCTTATGCCTTTTACCAAGAATAAGGTGTGAAAGGCTCAAGATGGGGCTTGTTTCCCACGCCTCAAGCCTAGGTGTGCCTAGGCGCGCCTTTTATAACACTGGTTTTAAGTATATATATGTACTCATCAATTTTAAGTATATACTAGCATGCACAGCCATAAAATGATATTTTTCGGAGATTCACATTGTGAAAGAAAATATAGTTAAAGCATGTTGATAACCTATTTAACATAGTAGAACGATATATTGATAGTGGATAATGTGCCTGAATATCTTAATAATATTTTAAATAAATGAAAATTAATATTAAACAAATATATAGTTATGAAAGAGTCATTATGTTTAAAAATACATAAAAAATAACGTTAAATAACCCAAAAATATTCAAGATGAACTCATCGAAAAATTACAAAATTTTAATATGTAACACTAAACATTTTATTCAATATATGTCACGTCATAAATTCATACAAAACATATTTTAACAAACCTAACATGCACAACATATCAGTATCTATAACTGAAAAATTGCAAGTGTAAACATAGTGCACTACTAATGCGTGAAGCAAACATATAAATTAAGAAACCAACTAAAGAATTGAAGACCATCACATCCCAAAAATTCAGACAAAAAAAGAGTTTTCATTAGACACCTCATTCAAATCGCTATCAGGATTCATTCAAGTTTAGAATACCTTCGTAAACCCCTTCATCGATATACTAACACACTCAATATTTGAGAAATAACAATCAATATGATGAGCGATTTTTTCTTCACTCCTCACACAATATTTTTGACTTCACTTCAAATGCAACATTACATTGATGTTTATAGAATTTCTAAAACTACTAGAATAAACCTATTTGACAGAAAATAATATATTTGATATCATGCAAAAAAACTAATACACATAATCACATGCTCCTTGAATCTCGACACATATACAAAATTAAAAAATAAATCAAAATAAATGTTGAAAGATTAAAATTTACATTAAATACAAAGAAATCCAAACTTAAAGATTACGTCAGATTGCTTAATACTTTAATTAAAAATTAGAGATGTGGATTAAATTAACAAGAAAATGTTATTAAATTAAACTTCAAAGGAAAGAAGCATATGTATATGTTTTTTTAAGTTGTGTTTTGTAAAGAAAAACCGTGTGATGGTGAGATTACTATAAGGAGGCATGTGTTGGATGATTTGGAATATGCAATTGTGCCTATTTCTCCAGGCATATACTGAAAAATAATTCTAGGACAATATAATACTTTAACATATGTAGGATCCAAACCCATAATGAAATCGCACAAATTTAGCGGCGGACTCAGCGGGAGTAAAATATAATATGAATAAAAAATTAGCAAAAATGTTATTAAAATTGGAGCGTAAAAAGAGTCGTAATATTAGGATTGCGAAAGTTTCGTATGATTTCATGCATAACCAAAAACCGAATATACAAGTGACTATTTACACTGATCGCTTTCGCGGCTTCATTTTCTAACTATACTGGAGGATAATGCAAACTTAATAATTATGTCCTAACAAACTAACATTTGTAAAAACATGTAAAACATTAGCCCTAACAAAGAAACTATATAAAAAAAAAAAGCTTTCTTGTAAGTTTTATGCTTGTTAAGTTGCTCAGCTCAATCAAATTAACAACAAATAAATAAACTAACAACAAACTTTAAAAGTTAACAACAAATAAATTAACGATAAGCTTTAACAGTTAGCAATAAATAAATTAACAACAAACTTTGACAGTTAGCAACAAATAAATTAATTAATAAACAAGCGTTAACAGTTAGCTAACAACAAAAAATTAACAAATAAACAAGCTTTAGCGGTTAACTAAGAAAAAATAAACTACCAAAAAAAAAAAACTAGAAAAAATAAAGCTTTAACAGTTACAGTTGACACGCCTTGGTTCGTTTGGTTTTTTGGTTGTTGGTGGAGAGGGGCGGTGACAACAACATCGGTGGAGTCGGGAAATGAGAGGGTGAGGTTGGTAGCACCGACATCAGCGGTGAATGGACATCGTCGAGAGAGAGAGGGGGGGGGAGAGGGAGGGATTAGTTGAAATAAAAACAGTTAAGGTTTTAAACTATTTACGTTTTTTGACCCTAAACTTGTAAAAAAAACTTATTAAGTTTACCTTTGACTTTCTATTTTTACGTATAGCACCCTAAAAAAGTCTCAATAATTTTTTCGTAAAATCTCACGAGGGGGCCCTGGTCCTCCTCGCCTCCACCCAAACTCACCCTGTATGAATCACATACACTTGTACATTTACATATAAATTAACACAAAATTTGTTATACTCAAAATATCTACTGATTATTTGATTTCCTTTTTTAACATTCATATGCACTCCAAATGTCTATATATATATATATATATATAGGGAGAGGTTCAAAAGTGAACCAAAAGAATGAACTTTTTAATGAACCTACTAAGACATTAAAAAATTGATCCGAAATTTCTTGTTATAATTGGTCCGCGCCAGCGGCAATGGATAATTTTTCAATCCCCCCGCTGGCGCGGACCAATTACAACAAGAAATTCAGGATCAATTTTTTATATCTTAATAGGCTCATTAAAAAGTTCATTCTTTTGGTTCACTTTTGAACCTCTCCCTATATATATCATGGATTGAGATTGATTCTCCTATTACGATCTAGGGTGTCATATTGTGCCATGTCACAAATTAAGCATTATGACATGGCAAATGGGGAGCAAACACAACTGAATTGGAGACTCCATCTCTTACACCTCACGATTATCAAAAGACTCCATCATTTTAATTTGAATATGTACCTATTATCAATGACTCCATCTCTTACACACACTCTAAATATTGGTCTTCAATATGAGGTCTGGAAATTTTGAAATAATCAGAGGTGAGTGTTTTTAGAAAAGAAGGAGAAAGAGTCTTGAAGAGAGAGAGAAATGCACTCTCCCTCTTTATCTCCAATCTTTCAAATCTCTTCACATTTATATCTTTTATGTTAGTACTACTGGTAGTTTTTTTTTTTGGATAAAGATACGTGTACCGATTTTGGTACATATATTCCATACCCAGTGTTTCAAAATTTAATACCTTATTATTGTGGGTCTTATCAATGTACAAAGTAAAACTCTCTATTGCCTTATCTTGTTAGACTGATATGGAAAACCGGTATGAAAGTGCGTCAGTACAGTGGTTTTTTTTACCTTTATTTCAGTTTAAACTTCAAGAATTATTTGCCCTCGGTTAATGGTCTGGTATTTTTTGCCCTCGGTTCATATTATTGCTACTTTTTTATGCATTAATGCTTTGATGTTTTCATAATCAAAGGTATTTATGTTTTCAGGAATTAAATTCCAGTTATGATGGCGGGGTCTTGCAGAGGAAAACCGACACAATATTTCTTAGAAGTGCATTTTTTTGTTTGTTTCTTGATGAATGGGTCTTTGAAGAACGAGCCATATTTTTTTCCTGGCTCATCCTCTCTTGTGGGGGGAAATATAAAAATTATGGTCAACGGTTTTGTAGAAAATTTTATGTTTGTTTAGTTTAGTTCTACAGTGACCGAATTTTTGATAGAATTTTAGTGGACAAACTGACGTGGCGGGCATTTATTGATTGATTTCTAGGTCCTACTGGCGTGGACCCCAAAAACCAACCAATAAAATCTCACCACGTCAGTTTGTCCATTAAATTTCGGTCAAAAATTCGGTCACAATAGCATTTTTGTTTTCCTAAGTATAAAATTTCTAATTTTTTATTAAATCTTTGTTGTGTATGGTTTTTGGCCGTGATAAAAATATCGGTGTTTTTTTGGTATTTTAGTTTGTAGAAATTTCATGTGAATATTATTTGGAGTCCAAATATGTGGAAATGAAAGAAAAAGAGTTTCTTAGCCTGAATCCGGGTGATAAATTTCTCTTACTCTATTCATAGATTTGGTTCACAAAACTGTTATTCTCCTTCTAATTTATGCGTATGCCGAGGGTTAAGAAACACATTTTGAAGCACATATACCTTCCCCCCCCCCCCACACCCAAAAAAAAAAAAATTAAGAAGTGAAGATAATTTTTTTCGTTTCTATATTTTTGTTTGTGATATGGATATATTTGACGTTTAACAGGGTTAGAGATTTTTTCTTGAACAGTTTTTTTTTATAAGAAGTAAATTTTATTTATATCTTTATTTTTATATTATTAATAAATTCAATTTAGTATGATCGACACATGTATTTCTAATATTAAAAGAAGTATATTTTATATTTCAAAATAAGTCCTACAAAATATTAGTCCAAGAGAAGATACGAATATTTGATATACAAGAAAGTGTTTATGACTAATCTGAAATGATATAAAAAAATAGTCATTTTTTAAGTTTTAAAGATATTTAATGAATATGCAAAAGTATGAGTGAATATCATAAATAATAATTACAGATATAAAAAATATAAGTCTACTGATATTATAGTCCATAATGAGAATACTTTCAGATTTTATAATGTAATACTATATAAATTAAATTAGTTCAGTAATGAAATTTATTTAATAAGTATCTGTATTTACGTGTGTGATAACTTAATAATTGATGTCACCAACAAGGTACTCTCACACGGAGCCCAAGACTCTCTGCTTTCTTCACTTCAATTATATCTGATTTTAAGAATAAACAATCAGCTCTATGAGTTTAAATCATTATAGAAAACAGTAAATACATGAAAAAAAGGTTGTTTCATTCTCCCATTGTTGCTTGAGTGATATTAGTAATATATTTTGGTTTAGATTTTGTCATGAAACTTTTAGGTGATCTAGACCATTTGTTCCTTTTTAAACCATTAATTTATTACGAGATATTTGGATTGGCCAACTTTTTTTTTTGGCAGTATGGATAGTACTTGCTTTGAAGCTTTATTGTCTGTCTTAGGTTCATAGGTAGATTTTATTATGTAATTGATTTGGCCATACCTGTTTTGACCTAAATATATTTTAAATATATAAGTCATTACCTATTAAGTCATTTGTAGTGGGAGTGTATAAAAAAGGGAGCAGCTAAAAACACTCCAAATAATCTGCATGCACTCCAAAATTTTGTCAAAAGACAATATTACCCTTTATTCTTTATCCTTTATCTTTTACACTTATATCAAACCCCATTTAATAATTAAATACAATTTCAACAAATAATTTTTTTAAACTTTAAATAACAATTATTAACAACTTAATCATTAATTGATTTATACTTTAGTGCTTACTTATTTTTTTTACCAAATATGAACACGATCCAGTTAAAATGCGACACAACTCGAAATCTTATTTTTCATCTAACAAAAACACAACTCAAATAAAAGTGACACGACACGAAATCTATATTTTTTTATCTTAAAAGAACACGAAATATTTTTTTACCTTAACACGAACACAATCCAAGTAAAAGGGATATGGAATGACACGAATTATTATTTTAATTTATTTACAAAAACAGAAACACGATACAACATGATTTTTTTTTTCAAAACACAAATAATAATTTTTTGGTAATTTTTTTACCAAATACAAACACAATTAAAATACAAAACAATACGAAATCTTTTTTTTTTATCAATATGTTCAAGTAAAAGCAACATAACATGATTTTATTTTTTTTTACCAAATAAAAACACGATCCAATGTGGAATGGTGTTTATGTTTTACCAAACAAAATCATGTTGTATCGCTTTTACTTGGCCATATTTGTGTTTCGTAAAAAAAAAGATTCCGTATTGTGTCGCATTTTAATTTGGTCGTGTTTTTATTTTTGTAAAAAAATTAAAATAATATTTTGTGTCATCTCGTGTCTCTTTTACTTGAATTGTGTTTTTGTTAAATAAAAAATAAGATTTCGTATAATGTTGTGTCGTGCCGCATTTTAACTGGGTTGTGCATTGTAATTAAACCGTGTTCATTTTAGATAAAAAAGATTTAAAAAAAAGACTTCACTAAAGCATTTTTTTATTTTAAAAAATAAATATATGGTTCTTGAATTTTAAAAGAAAAAAATGCAAATTGTGGTAAAAACTGAGATTTCGTGTTGTGTCATATCACTTTTATAGGACTCGTGTTTCGTTTTAGGTAAAAATAAGATTTTGAGGCGTATCGTGTCCTTTTTATTTCGGTCGGGTTCGTGTTTGTTTAAAAAAAAATAACATAAATACTTTTACTAGGACCGTGTTCGTGTTTATTAAAAAATAATATTTCATGTTGTGTCGTATCACTTTTATTCGGATCGTGTTCATGTTTGGTTAAAAATAAAATCATGTCGTGTCGTGTTGAACTGTATTGTTTCTATGTGTTGTGTCTCGTTTTAATTGACCATGTTTATGAATGGTTGAAAAATAAGATTTCGCGTGTCGTGTCGTTTATATTATTCCAAATAAAAATCGACGCGATGTAATACGAGATACACAAAATATATATTTTTAATAATGCACGAACACGATCCAATTAAATATGATACTGCACGAAATTTTATTTTTCACCAAACGTGAACACAACTCCTATAAAATATGATAAAACACTATCCAATTAAATCGCGACGCGACACATCAATAAATCATAGGGAAAAAATGCAAAACACCTATATAAGATAGCACAATTTAATTTAAAATCATAAAAATAATTTGCAAAAATAAATATTTAGTCCCTATAAGGTAAGTAAATTTAGTCGGTCTTTTTTTAATGTGTCAAAAAAAAAATTATCTATTTTTCGACAAAAAAGTTCTTAGGATGTAGGACTAACATCACTATTGAGCTTTTTGTTAATCTTAAAAATAAGGTGAATTAATTATTAAATATTATAATTTTAATTTATTTTAAAATAAATAAATAATTTTTCTAAGAATAAAATAAAAGTTATCTAAAAGATTTTTTTATTAAAACTATTGTTTAAAAATAAAAATGGGTAGGCTTGTTTTAGGTATAAAAGAGAAGCACCAATTTAGAGAGAGGAGGAATTATAAGATAAGGATTTATTGGTCATTTTTTAAAATTTGGAACCAAATTGGAGTGCCTCCAGAATTGCTTGGAGCGCGAATAGCTGCTCCCATAAAAAAATGTAAATGTGTATTTTTTGGGTAGATTGTTTGGACATATTTTACATTGGGACGATGTAAATTTGAGGTGACAAGTTGAGGAGCTCACCTTGGAGGGGTAACTTTTATCCATTCAGTATATATATATATTTTTTTTATGGGAGCCTTTGGGCGGGCAACAGTCATACCCCCACACACTAGGATCCGCCCAGCTATCGGTTCCACCATTTACGCAATGTGTATCGACAATGTAGACAACCCATTGGAGATGGTCTTAAGAGCTTTTGTCCTTTTGTTATTCCTTATTTTAAAGTGTTGTATCTTGTTTTGTCTTTATTTGTATGAATTTCGCCAGAGCATAAAAGACAAAACAATATACAACACTTTCAAGCGTGGAATCACCAAAAAAGATCACTAAAAGGGGCTCTCTATCAAGACTCATATGTTTATAGATTTTGCAAACCCATTTCTCTTATGTCTATTTGTACCGCCACCTTTAGTTGGTACATTAGAGATATAAGTTTGAAAACTACTAGAGCGACTTGGAGCCCAAACTTAAATTCCCTACTTAATGATGTGGCACATGTCACATCATTAAGATGCACACTTTTTTTGTTTTATAACTTTATAATTTTTTTTTCAAAATATAATTTTAAAGTAAAAAAAAGTTGTCCAATTATAATATATATATATTTATATATATATGTTAAAATTATGTGTATTAAAATACAACAAGACATGACACGAAATTGTATTTTTTTACTTATCACAAATCAATTAGAAAATTACACAATGCAATTATGAATCTTTTATTTTTTTAACTAACAGGATCACAATCCAAAAAAATGCGACGTGACATGGAGTCGTATTTTTTTTATATCGCTGGCGCGGATCATTTTTTACTATTTTAAAAATAATATTTTTACGATTTTAAAAAAAACGGTCCGCGCCAGCGGTATGTGTAGGCGGTCCGACCACCTATACATACTGCTGGCGTGGACCAACATATTAGAAAAAATGGTCCGCGCCAGCGGTATGTATAGGTGGTCGGACCGATATACATATCGCTGACGCGGATCATTTTTTTTAAATCGTAAAAAGATTATTTTAAAAATAGTAAATAATGATCCGCGCCAACGGTATGAAAAAAAAAATAAGACTTCATGCCACGTTGCGTTTTTTTGGATCGTGATTATGTTAGTTAAAAAATAAAAGATTCATATTCGCATTATGTAATTTTTTAATTGAATTGCGATAAGTAAAAAATACGATTTCATGTCTTGTCTTATGTTATTTTAACACACATAATTTTAACGTATATATTTTAAATTGAACTGTTTTTTTAAATATATTTTGAATTTTTTTTTTTACAAGGTAACAACAAAATGATGTGGCATGTGCCACATCATTAAGTAGGGATTTTAAGTTGGAATACCCTGTCACTCTAGTCTTACTCTATAAGTTTTGATTGCTAAACCATTTAGTCCCACCACCAATAGTAGCATCCGGAGTAGGCCTGTCAACGGGTCGGAGACGGATCGGGTTTAGGTAGATCCAGATCCGTGTAATCGGGTCTTCATCGGGTTCGGGTTCGGGTCCGGGTCTTCATTGGCGCTACAATATTGGATCCAAACCCGGATCCGTTCGGGTCTCGGGTTCGGGTCCGGATCTGGTCAAATATGTACATTTATTTTATATTTATTTTATTTTATCCCCCTTCTTTATTATTTAATCTTAAATCAAAATATTTTGCAATGTATTGTAGAATATTATTAGTATAAATAAAACATA
This sequence comes from Sambucus nigra, assembly GCA_949130495.1. NCBI lineage: Eukaryota > Viridiplantae > Streptophyta > Magnoliopsida > Dipsacales > Adoxaceae > Sambucus > Sambucus nigra. Next base: position 15,081,484 of record OX422219.1, on the reverse strand, counting down.
TATCACTTATATTTATTATATACATAAATATATATTTTTATATATAATACTTACATGTTATATTGATAAGATATATTTATAAATATATATAAATTTATAGTATATATGTATATATATACAAAATAATAATGTACAATTCGGGTCGGGTCTTCGGGTCCGGGTCTTGTATAAGATCCAGACCATACCCGTTTAATAAACGAGTCTTCAGGTCTTCGGGTCTCGATTCCAAAAAAATATGCTCAGACCCTATTATACGGATCGGGTTCGGGTCGGGTCCGGGTCCGGGTCCAGACCCGACCCATTGACAGGCCTAATCTAGAGAATGGGATAGAAAAGACACATCAACATTAAATTAATTATATCTTTTTTCCCGAGCTATGAACTGTTGGATAAATTCTGATGTTTCCAACCAGATTTTTAGCTTCAAAATCCTCCCCTTTTCTTTCACACATCGAAAATTGATAAAAAAAATATTTTCTTTTTTACATAGCATCTAACGGTGATTACTATTGAGTAAAGACAGAGTCGGTCCCGAGATGTTAGGGGCTCGAGGCGAACTCTTGATATCGGGTGCCCCATATATAATAAAATATTTATTTTTTTAATTTATAAATTAAAAAATATTTATTACTCAAAATTAAAATATTTTTTTTATTATTATCAAGCACAAAGGTCTACAAAAAAGAATCACGACTCATACTTATTATTATCAAGACTAGGGCTGTGTTTCGACCGGATTGGATCAGATCGAAAAATGCCTATTCGGAAAAAAATCCGATTTTTTCGGAAATAAAATAAATATTCCAATTTTCGATCCGATTTTTTCGGAAAATTAAAAAAATTCCGAATTCGGAAAAATCGGAAATTCGGAAAAATCGGAAAATCGGAAAAAATCAAAAATTCACAAAATATATTAAAAATCCAGAAATTTCGGAAATTCCAAAATTTCAAAAAAATAAATTATGGATTTTCGATTACTCAAAATTCTCATTTTAAAGAAACGATGAAAATGGCTTAACTCAACATGTAAACACATGAGGATTTGGCTCATTTTTCATTTGTGTAGAAGTTAAGAGGATACTCTCCTTTTATAGAGCATATTTTGGAGCCCTCTCCCTCTCCCTCTCCCAACCGATGTGGGATATGGAAAACTTTCAAAAAATCGGAAAAGAAATCGGAAAAATTGGAAATCAAAAAATAATTCCAAAAAAATCGAAAATAATTCGGAAAAATCGGATCGGCATAGTTTCGAAAAAATCGGATCAGAAATTCACAATTATTTCCGATCCGATTTTTTTCAGAAAAATCGGAAATCGACAAACTAAAATTTCATTCCAAATTCGGAAAAAATAAAATCGGAAATCGGAAAAATCGAAAAGTTCGGAAAAAAAAACACAGCCCTAATCAAGACTCATACTAATTATGAAGCACAAAAAAATATTTATTTCTCAATTTCTTGTTTTTTTTTTTCTTTTTGTGCCTTCAGACTCAATACTTCTAGGAGGCATGACTATACATGAATAATAAAAACCCAATTGATAATAGATAAAGTTAAATAATAGAACCTGATTAGCGAATTAAACAATATTTCAAGCGCGAAATATCCAAATTAATCAGCTCTTCCTCTTAAAAAAAATTTAATTCATAATAAACTTGTGTCAAATAGTAAAATATCAATCAATTGAAATAAAAAATATAATTTTTAAAAGATAAAAAAAGAAAAGAAAAATATGTTTATAAAATTACTACAAAAAATATAGAAGTGACAACGTTTTATTAATTACATAAGACAGTGTATAACAAAATGCATTTTTTTGTTAATTAAAAGTAATAGATGAATTAATAAACAAAATACATTCAACTTACAAATGCATTGATATGAAAATAATAAAGGAATGCGTGGGTACAGGGCATACACAGAGCCGGCCCAAGGGGTAGGCAATGAGGCAACCGCCTTGGGCTCTCAAAACTTATATATTTTTTAGGCCCAATTTTTTTATAAGTTTGCTATTACAAAACCCTACCACTTACACTTTATAAAGATGTTGTTACAAAATAAAAGAATCAGCCGTCTTTTTCTTAACCCCTCTTCGCTCCCTTTAAAGTCATGTATCTAAATACTCTCAAGCTAACTTCATAAGGCTGCTGTTACAAGAGGTTTGTTTTTTTTTACTCCATTTTTTTATGATTCAACCTCCATTTTTTTTACTCCATTTTTTAATGATTCAACCACCATTTTTTTTATTAATCAAGACTTTATTTAACGGCATTATTTAATAAATCATAAATATTAGATTAACATCATTAACTTATTACATAAAAAAAATAGGAATCATCCGGGTAAAAAAAAAATAGATTATTAGATTAATAACATTTTTTTAAGTTAATAGATTAATAATAGATTATTAGATTAATAACATTTTATAACAGATTATTTAACAACAATATTTAATAAATCAGGTTGCATTTTTGTAACAGATTGCTGTATTTTTTTTCTTAACAGATTATTTAACAGTAATATTTGATAAATCAGGTTGTATTTTTTTTTGGATGATTATTTAACAGCAATATTTAATAAATCAGGTTGTATTTTTTTGGATGATTCTTATTATTAAGCTGATTAATCTATTATTAATCCATTAACTTAAAAAAATATTAATCTCATAATCTGTTATTTTTTTGGATGATTCTTATTTTTTTGTGTAATAAGTTAATAATGTTTTTTTTAATGTAAATTTTTTAGCGAAGAAAGGCTATCAAGTTTGATTTACAAATTCGGCAAACCAGGTTCCATTGTTCCTTAATTTGGTTTGGTTGCGGTTGGAATTTTTTAGATTGATTGTTAGATTATTGTGTATTTATACCATGCCTCCTAGAAAGTATATTTCTGGATGGGAAAAATTAAAGAAGAACCAAAAGAAATTTATGTAATCACAAACGGGAGCTCTTGATAAAAAAAATTTTTTAGGGGGCGGGGGGGAGGAGGGGGAGGGGGGGGGGGGGGAGGGGAGGAAGAAGAGTAATTGAGTGTTAATTGTAGGGCTTTTGGCCAGGGTGACTTGTTTAAAAAGAATACACGTTATATTTATCATTGGTATTTTAATAGCTTATAAATTTTGTTCATTTTCTATCATCTTGTAAAAATATATAAATATATATTTTATCAAAAAAATTATTATATAAAAAGTTCCATTTTACCACTTTGCCTTGGGCTCCAAAATCTTCAGGGCCGACCCCGGGCATACAAATGTCTGCTTGTCTAACAGGTAACAGAGTTCCTCTTCTCTGTTTTCATATGAAAAAACCTCTGGAAGCAGTATAAGGAAAACCTCATGACTGTCAAGAATTTTTTGATTTGTGTGTGTCGACTGATATTATTTAGATAGTTGGTGTGTCGATTGGTATATATATATATATATATATAACAGAAATTCTCAAATAAGGAAGTCCGTTTTTGTGACTAAAAACGGATCAAAATGGTCCGATTTTTTAAAAATAGTAAAATGCACTTTTTTGAGTTGATTTTTTTCTGAGATATATAGACATACATGGGTACCCTTACAAAAAAAAATCAACTCAAAATGAATTTTTTTGCTATTTTAAAAAATCTTTCAAAATCTGTCAATATATGTTTGGGTTTGCGCCAGCAAAATCTGACAGATTTGAAAGATTTTTTTAAAATAGCAAACAAATTCATTTTGATCTGATTTTTTTTGTAAGGGTACTCATGTATGTCTATATATCTCAGAAAAAAATCAACTCAAAAAAATACATTTTACTATTTTTAAAAAATCGGACCATTTTGGTCCGTTTTTAGTCCAAAAAACGAACGTCCGTTTAAGAGAAGCCCTCTCTCTCTCTCTCTCTCTCTCTCTCTCTCTCTCTGTATATATATATATATATATATATATATATATATATATATATATATATATATATATATATATATAATATAATGTTCTTATGCGGACTAATCCGCATTTTAAGAATGCGGATCGGACATGTGTCACCTAATGGTGCGCCTAGAGATGATCACCTAAATTATAGGCACACTCTCTCTCTTTTCTGGGTTCACCGCTAGGGGACACATGTCCGGTCCGCATTCTTAAAATGCGGAGTAGTCCGCACAAGAGCAGGACTGTATATATATATATATATATATATATATATATATAATTTTGGGGCCCTTAAAATTGGTCAAAAATTGGGGGCTCGAGGCGGTTGCCTCTTCCGCCTCCCTTCAAAACCAACACTGAGTAAAGACAATAAAGTGTATGATCTCATGCAATGCAATGATAGAGCTAAACTAAATAAATTATAGAAAAATGTTAATATTGATATTTCAAATAATCAAAACATTGAAAATTTAAGTAAAGCATAATTAATTTTTAAAATAGTTTTTTCATTTAAAATTAATTATTATTATAATTTATTATAAAAGTTAATAAAAATGATTCATTTGTTCTTTTTCAGTTTAAAATTAATTTTAAACCAAATTGTTAATTTACATACTCTACATTGGCATATTTTGACACAAGTTGAATCACGATTTGAGTTGCTCAATTTTGAGACGCAACGAAACCAACTAGGGGAAACTTCAATATATAGTGTTTCGAAATATAGTCGAGCGTAATAAACAATTTGAATCGTTTAAATTTACAATATGAGTGTTCGATTCTATGCGTAGTGAATTGGTAAGATCATTGTAAAAAGAAGGTATTGTGCCATCAAGTCATCACCACTAATATGTAATGTGATAAAAATATGATGCATGATGTGTTACGATATGATGAACCACAGTTATGAATAAACTTTAGCAAAATTAAAAAATTTCATTTTAAAATTTATTAAAGACATGCACGGTAACGAATATGCAATCGTGCCATCGGAATGTGGGACGACCACAATTGATATATATCTGATTTTTTAAAGAAGTTTGTTTCGTTGAAGTATTTGTTAGATAAATTTGGGCTTTTTGAATATTGTTAGATTGGTTGTAATCACTTAAGCAGAGTGGATAATCAAATAAACAAATGAGATTATATCCTTTTTTTTTAAATTGACACTTTGTTTATTTGAGGCACATTATGGAATATTGTATATTTCATGTTATAAGAGAATTTGTTTGCTGAGTGGACTATTTATTATTTGTTAAGTAGGGTGAATAGTCCTTTAAACAAAGGGTATTATGATAATTATTTTTAAAATTGCACTTTGTTTTGTTGGGAAATAAATTTTTTGCAGTTTTGCGATTACGTAGTTTGAAAAATTTTGCCATTTTGTGATTACGTACTTTCGAAATTTTTGTCGTGCCTTCAAGCACGGGCATTCCGCTAGTGTACATACATTATATAACACAAATAAACCACAATTTGACGGTCCTAATGAGCACAAAACACGCGTCTCAACAATGCGGTACCTATAAATATCATCTCATCAATCTCCTCAATCCCATAAATAAAGAAAAATGCATATTGTAATCAATTTTAATGAAATAAAGAAGGGCCCTTCTACAGTGACTCAAAAATCGTGACTCGTTGACATGGCGTGTCGCGATTGGTTAGTGCCATTGACGCAGACCCACATTTATAAGGAATCAACCAATGATGATAGGGGATGTCAGCGGGAGTCTCAATTTTAAGTCTCAATCAAGAGTCACCTTACACTTTTCCAATAAAGAAGTAATGATTAAACTAAGTGTTGTCATATAAATACCACTTATAGCTGCGAAGAAAAATAAGTTTTTACAATATATGATCACGGATGGGAAGCGAGTGAAATTTATTCGAGTTTTAGGGATTGTTTATTTTTACATCTTAAGTCTGAATATAAATTATTCGGACTTAAAAAGTATTAAATAATATTTATTTTTTAAAATAATTAAGAGACTAACTCGTATATTTTACTTTGAATAATTAAGGAATAATTAAGGTGTAAGAAAGATGGGAAGCGGGAGTGAACTAGTGAGTAGATTAAATTCTATCTTGTGTTTATTCTGAACATATATGACCACATAACACATTCTGTCATTAGCATCCGTAAAAGCGTATCAATAATCCCAAATCACATACATCAGCACATAAACCAAGCACTCCAATATCCATTCATAAGTGCACCAATGCAAACAGGAATTAACAATAAATAAAACATATCTAAAAGACCATTTTCGTATTGAATTGTCTGTACAGATTGATATGTCGTGTTTATATTGTTTCGTATTTTGGGTCCACTTAAAGCACAAATCAATACAGACACGACACGTAAATTTATACAGACGATTCCGTACAAATTGTCTGTACAAATAAAATTTTCCTTACACAATAAACACAAAACATATATGGAAAATATGGAGCATATTTTTCATTTTCATGACCTAATTTCAAAATTGAAATCAAGCCCATGTTGACAATTCCCAAAAAAACATATAAGTGAAAAAAATACGTTTCTTTGACATGTTCATTCATGGATCACATATCAAAAAGTCACTCAAATATTTTTTAATATATATTTAGTTCAAATTTTTTATTTTGTTCCAAAAAGTCTTTCAAACACTCATTTAACTAATATTATCTTGTTTTAAAGGTTCGCACAACTAATATTCTCTTGTTTTAAAGGTTCGCTCTAGCAGCATGGTGAAGAACTTTTTGGAGCAAAATAAAAAAGCGTGAATTAAACATGTATTAAAAAATATTCGAGAAATTATTTAGTATATACCCCTTCATTCAAATATAAACATAGCAAACTATTCGGAACATCAAGAAATTCACTTTAAATGATACAAATCCTACCCGAAGATCCACATACTACATGTTAGGGGTGGCCATAAGCCCGAGGCCCGCCAAGCCCGCTCAGCCCGCCCAATAAAAAAATAGGGCTTGGGTAAGGTGAATAGGCCCGCAGAGCGGGCCTGGCAAAATTTTATAGGCCCGATTTTTTTTCGGGCGGGCTTGGGCATGAGTTCTTAAGCCCGGTGAGGCCCGGCCCGGCCCGAGGCTCGAAAATATATATATATATATATATGTGTGTGTGTGTGTGGCGGGGGGGGGGGGGGGGGGAACTTTTATAAATATAAAAACGTATATCAAGTCTTTTCATGTAGAGTGGAAAACTTTATATATGGACGTTGTAATACATGGAGTTTAAAACAGATTTTTAATTAAAAAAATTGGTCTTTAAATAAAAAAATAGGTATTTTAATTTTTAAAAAAATCTTTTAATTAACATAACAAGGCCCGATTGGGCGGGCCTGGGTAAAGAGCTTTCAAATCTGGGCGGGCTTGGTATTACATAATAAGGCCAGATCTGGGCCCGAGCGGGCTTGGGATAGCACTTAATTTTTCAAGCCCGGCCCGAGCCCGACCGGGCCTGCCCAGGCCCGGCCCACGGCCACCCCTACTACATGTACAACAATTAAATAGTTAGATATTTAAAAATTTCACCCTAGACATATTTTAATACCAACTTGTACCAAAAAAACAAATATAACGGTTAAACCATTTCCCTAAGTAGTGAACCAGTTCAAACACGAATTCTTTATAAAATAAAAAATAAAAAATAAGCTTCAATAATGAGAAAATAAAACGAGCTCAAAGGATATGAAAAATCAAAACCAAATTTCTTATGGCCATCTTTTAAATACTTGGAATGTTGATTCATTATAACTTTTCCTAATCAGGAACGAAGCTACCCAATTTTGAGGGGGCCATGGCTCCCTTCAACTTTGAAATTTTTTTAAATGATGCCCTTTAAAATTTTATAATATATAATTGAGTCTTTTTTTGTTTACAAATTTTGCCAACAGAATTTATTAATTTGGAATATAATTTTGTTTCAGCATAGCTACAAATACATAAAATCATAATAACATCAAAATTATAATTATTTATGTATTATAATTTTTTTCAAAATAACTTTATTTATAGGGATAATTATTTTTAACCCAAGTCAATTATCTTTTTAACCCAATTAATGTTAAAAAAATTATCTTGGCCCACCTTATCTTATAATTTTGACTTCGCCACTGCCGCCTAATTACCAATAAATTTGTTGAATAGAGTAATGAATATAACAAAACATGCTCACCTTTATTACTTCGCCAATTTTTATTATGTACCACAAAAAGTGCTTCAAAATACCCCAAGAGAATTTTTACATTTTTTTTTGCTAAGGGCTACTACATAGTATATATATATTTTTTTCTTTCTTTCAATCATTCTTCCAAAATATTTTCTCTCTCAAGACAACTTTCTTTCAACCATTCACACTTAAAACCCTACATAAACTTTCCATTCAAACACTATACAAATTTCACCAATAAATTACCATATTAATTATTGAAACAACATAATAAGTAAGGGCATGTTTGGTTCTCTATTCAGAAAATTCGATTTAAACATTGTTTTTAAATACAGTTTTAAAATTCAGCTTTTTGTGTTTATAATTATTGGTGTGCGTTTGGTAAAGTTGTTTTTAAATACAGTTTTTTGAAAATTTGACAAAATTGACAAATATGTATATTTATATCATACATATGCGTGTGTGTGTGTGTGTGTGTGTGTGTGTATATATATATATATGTATGTACATATAAACATACATAAAACTTTCATACATACATGATACATGAATGTATACATACATACATACATCATAAATTATATACATGTACATTTAATAACATGTATTTTTAGGTATATTTAATGAGGTATGTTGTGGAGTTTATATATATATATATATATATATATATATATATATATATATATATATATATATATATATATAAAACTTTCATACATACATGATACATGAATGTATACATATACATACATACATACATCATAAATTATATACACGTACATTTAATATCATGTATTTTTAGGTATATTTAATGAGGTATGTTAGGGAGTTTAACCCTCTCTCTCTCTCTCTCTCTATATATATATATATATATATATATATATATTTATAATGATGTCGCATATATAATTCACTATAAAATTATATACATACATGAATTGATAATATTTTTTAATACATATGTACTATATGTATATTTTATATTATTCCATACATTAATAATATATGTATAAAACTATATATAAGTATCATGTATCTATTGATAATATTATTTAACTTTATATTATTCCATACGTAATTTTGTGTATATGTACATATATATTTTTTATTTATAAGAATTACACACATTAATGTATTATGTATGTATATTATATATTAAGGTATAATTGCTTTAAAATATTAAAAATGAATAATTCTGAGTTGAAAAATAAAAAAAACAGATGTTATAAAACACCCAAAATCTGTTTTCTGAAAAACTTGATTATAACACAGGAATATTATAATTCTGTGTTTAAAAACAGGTTGCCAAACGAAGATTTTTATCAGAATTGTATTTAAACACATAAAACAGAATTATAGTTGCAAACCAAACAGGCCCTAAGGTTTTCAGTCATTGAAGTTACCATATTGAAGTTACAACAACTAATTGAGGTGTTAACAATGAGTGTGGCAACTCTAAAACTAATGAAAATTGCCAAAATATTATGTTTGAGATAATTTTTGCTGCACAAATACGTTTTTTTAACCCTAGAAAAATTAAAAGTCTACTGTGGTCCGGTATCGGACTCTCGAAGAAGATGATGATTTTCGGAGTGATTATGCCGAATCAAAATTAAATTTTTTTTTTTTGAAGAAATTTTTTCATTCGGGATGATTATGCCGAATGAAATGCATATATTCAGGGTGATTATGCCGAATGGAATATACATACATACATACATACATACATACATACATACATACATATATATATATATATATATATATATATATATATATATATATATATATATATATATATATATATATATATATACAGTTCTGCTCTTGTGCGGACTAGTCCGCATTTTAAGAATGCGGACCGGACATGTGTCACCTGGCGGTGAGCCCAGAAAAGAGAGAGAGTGTGCCTATAATTTAGGCGATAATTTCTAGGCGCACCGTTAGGTGACACATGTCCGGTTCGCGTTCTTAAAATGCGGACTAGTCCGCACAGGAGCATTATTATATATATATATATATATATATATATATATATATTTATTGAAAAGTCTTATTCGGGGTAATTATACCGAATGAAACGCATATACTCAGGATAATTATGCTGAATCAAGCGCATATAGTCGGGATAATTATATTGAATGATGTTTGAATCCGATTTTTCATACCATATGTTGATGTAAAAAACTAGATTTAACCTAATTCTTTAATCACAGATAAAAATAAATAAGACAAAAGATTTTTAAAGTAGTTCGGCCTTGAAAGAATGGCATACGTCCACTGTTTGTGTTATTGCTGACTGTTTGCAAAATTCTCGATAATGGGTTTACCAAGAAATTCCGAGTCCCCTGCTAATGAGGAGGTTACAACATATTTATAGCCTTGAGGCGGTACAAATGAAAGAATAATACACAGCTGTCCAATAAGCGTATGCATCTGTGTGATAATAATGAGCATTTAATGCGCAGTCATCCTCTTGATTATCTGGATATGAATGCTTTGTACGAGGTGCAGCTCGGACTGCCTAAGCTGCTCGGACTGCCTAAGTAGCTCGGTATACATGAGTTGCTCGGTATAGTAGAGTTCCTCGGAGAACACTTGTTGATCAGAGCGTCTGAGTTGGTCGGGGAGGTTGAGTTCCTCGAAGTCAATGTGTTATTCAAAAAAATGTTTGCGAGTGTTACGTAGATTGACACGTGTCTCCACATAATTGGTCCACGTCAGCAGAATAAATTTGGTATCAACAGAAGCCCCCAATGTTTCGTAGTTTGATGTTGAAGAAAAGTATGGAACATTACGTTGCCTAAACTTTATGGATTTTAGACAAACATTCGTTGTTTATAACCCCTTTTTGAGTGCATAGTATCAGGCTTTTTAAAGTATTTCGAATTTCAATAACCGCTTCGTGTTTCGTGCCTTTTTCTTCTTTTCAGTCGCCGGATACGCAATCATCCATCCTGGTAATCATTGTTTTTCTCCATTCTCGAGGTAAAGTATTTAAACGCTTCAGAAAATTCGATCATCTTTTACTTTTTCAAATCTGCATCTTTAGAACTTCTTCACTTCTTCTCTGTCTTGTGCGTTCGTTTCTTCCATTGTTCGTTGTCGCCTGATTCATCTTTTTCCTGTAAGATCTTCTTCCTCCTCTTTTATTTCTTTTGTTCATCATGGTTTACGTCGTTGAATCTCTTGACAAATTTTGTTCTAAGTTTTCAATTCCTCCTTGGGTCATTTTGGAGGAACTCTTTGAACCTTCTGACTATTTCTCTTTGGCTGAGGGACATTGGTTCCCCAGTCTCTTTGTGACCAAATGTGGCTTTTCTTTTCCTCCAAATCCCCTATGTTTGGAGTTCTGTCAGTATTTCGATGTTGTTCCTACAAAAATAGTTCCCAATACTTGGAGAATAGTTAATCGAGTTCATAGGTTAAATCAAATTCATGGAACCCGTTTAGGAATTCCAGAAATTATGTTTTGCTATAGATGGGTCGTCAGTGAAAGTACTTTTTATTTAAAAACTAGGTTTTTAAATAGGACTTTAGTTGTCAATCTCCGAGATGCCAACAGGGATTACTTCGAGCATGGGGTTGTCATGAAAAATTGGCAACACGCTCCATTAAATGGAGATGCTGTATATCAGGGTCCTAGGTGTCCCCCCTATGGCAATGGAATAGGTTATTTTTGTTTCTTGAAATCTTGTTTTCTTTGTGTTTGATAAAATGTATCACTGACATTTAATTTTGTTCATTATTTGCAGTTGATAGTAAAAGAAAGTCCCCCAAAGAGACTGATGTCAATTTGAGACACTTGAAACTTATCTGGAGTTTGCACCAAACTATTATTGATGAACATATCAGATCAGCCTCGTACTTGTTGCCGTACAAGAGATACACTTCGTCTTTTACTGCTCGTCCAGTGGTAGGTGACATCGACCCAATACCATCTTTTGAAGGTTCTTCCCCTGAATCAAATATTCCTCTGAGTGACAGAATGAAGAGAAGAAGAGCTCCCGCCTTCTTTGATAAGTCTGCCCCTACTGCTGGAGAGGCGAAGAAAAATAAGCCAAATGTCCCAGAAGAAGGGATAAGAAATATTGATGCATTCCCTCCTGTTGCTGCTAAGCAGATTGCCAAGAAGCCCCCTGTGGCTCCGAGCAAGGTTGTAGCTATTTCTCCTCCAAGCGAGCTTATTAATATATCACCGACCAAGACAACATCCTTGGTTGAGTATGTTCCTGCTCCTACGAGGAGGTTGAAGAAAAGTTCCTCGGATAAACCGGTTGAATCTATCTCTCAGCCTTTAACTGCTGGAGGTGATATTCCCACTTTTGTTGCTCCGAGCTCTGCCATGAGCTCAGTGAAGTCTTGGATTATCCCAAAGATCCAAGGCATTGAAGACGATCTTCCTCGTGACAGGGTCACTTTATTGGCTGCTCAATATATTGCTTCAGTAAGTATTACTAATCTAAACTTTCATTTTTCAAAGTTATGTCCTTGCATTGACTTATAATTATTTCCTTTTTCCAGCTGGTAACATGTTTCAATACCATTCTGAAGAAGGATGAAGCCATAAAGTCGTCAATCTCTTCGGGAGGTGTAAAGGAGGCTTTAACTGGATTATCCCAATCTTTAAAGGATTCTCGTCTGAAGTGTGAAGAGGATAGTTGCTTGGGAGAAACAAGTTAAGTCTGTCGAGCAAGAGAGAGATGAAGCTGTGGAGGCCACCAAGGGTTTGGAGAATAAATTGAAAGAGTTTGAGAAGAAGAATAGGGAATTTGAAGAGAAGCTCAAGAGTGCTGCAGAGTTGGAGAACAAATTCAAAGCTGTTGAAGAGGAGGTTGGTAGACTCCGTGACGTTAATCGTCAGAGTCAGGAGTTAGAAAGAAAAATGAAGGCTACCGAGGAACTTCATACTGAGAGGATTTCCTCAGAGAAGGCAAAGAGAAAACTGGTTGTTAAGAAGTCCTTTAGCGCTGGCTGGGACAAAGGTTGGAACAAAGGTCTAACTGCCATGTCTTCCTAGATGGAGTTTGCTAGTGTTAAATACTTCATAGATGGATGGGTTGCAGCTCTGCATGAGCTAAAGGTCTCTGAGAGTTCTGAACTTTTTCAACGCCATGTTCATGGTCCTCCTCCCTCTCCTGGAGAAGAAGAAGAGGATGAAGATACCTCTGAAGAGTCTTCAATGATGATTGAAGACCAAGTTCCTTCTGTTCCGGTTGTTCAGACTTTCTATGAGCAACTTCAGCCCACCAGTACTTCAACCGAGCAACTGTCGCTATCCTCCGAGCAACCAGCCTTCTCATCTCAGCTTTCCGAGGAAGTCGCAAAACATAAGGAGAAGGTGTAAAATTGCTCGAACTTTAATTTTATTATTTCTTTTGAATGTAACACTGAACCTTGTACTTGTCTTTTGATGAATAAAAATTCGAGTTTTTATTGTTCATGTTGACATTCTTCGTCTTGCTCTGCCTTTATCATTTATTAATCCTATTTATAGCTTCTCTTTGCTAGTTTATGGCCAGGATGGAACTTTTGTCAGCTCACGATACTGAGTTGATGAAAAAATGTAATGAATATTTCAAAGTTGGCCATACGGACTTGGATGAGTCACAAATTTTTGATATCCTGGGCTCAGATGCCTCTGAACGAGCAGTGGAAGCCTACCAATATCTGAAATACTTGCTCGACCGTGCAGTTGCCAATAATGTGGCATATTATGAGATGATTGAAGATCTCTGGGGTATCATCGAGGAACTTCATCAACAATACAAGGAATCTTCTGCCCTTTTGCATTAGGGGTATAAGAAAAAATATCAGTAACTAAATGCTGACTAAGGATATGATAAGTTAGTCGCTGCCTATGATATTAAGGAGAGGACTTTGAAGACCGAGGTTGAAGAGCATAGGCAAATCGCAAAACTGCTGGAGCAGGAAAACAATAAATTGCGAGGAGAGATATCCCAACTAAAATCTACAGCATCTACCTCGGGAGCCTTGGTCCCTGTAAATGACGAAGGTTTTCATTTCTAGAGGTTAAAAATGCCAATTTGAGAGATGAATTGGAAACTTTAAAGAGAATTGGACCCTCTACATCTGCTCATGGACGAGCAAGAGTTTCTCGGGGATGAGCAAGAGCTGCTCGGGTTACTATTAAAGAGGCAGAACTCAAGCATCTTTGGAAAATCAAGCAGTTCAGTTGGTTGCGAAGAATAAAGCTCTAGTAGAGATGTCCAAGAAGATTCTGGACCTTAACGAACAACTTTCCACACAAGGATCCGCCTTGGAGAATAAAGAAATTTTTGTGAAGAATCTCCACGAGACGTTGGAAAGGTTGACTTACCAATTCCACAAACAACCTAGAGAGTTTTAGATGGCTGGCTATAATGAATCCCTCCACCATCTTGATGATCGAATCCAGCAAGCGAATAATGAGGGTTATAAACAAGGATGGCTGAATGTACTGGGTGTTTTAAAATTGGAGCAGGGCCATTATCTATGGGATTATTATAACCCTGGATTGCTCGAGTTGCCCGTGCCACCTTTTAAACTTGATATGAGCTGGATTCCTGCTCGGGTAATCCCTCAGTGTTTAATCTCCAAATATCTCGGCGACTACAGTCTTCATTCCAACGTTGGTATTTCTCGCCCTGAGCATCTGCTTGACCGGCCATCAGTGATGTTCGAATGCTTCGAGATCTGAATTTCATAAATTCTCCTTATGCCTTATACGATCCTCCTGCTGGAGTAGAACCTGTTTCAAAGGCAGAAGGGAAGAAACCAATAGAATAGGATTATATGTAATAATTTTTACTTTCCATAGCATATGTAATCCTTCTTGTTTTGAATGAAAAATTTTGGTAATACATTTCTCACGTCATTTGTAATTTTACTTAGTATGAATGAAAATTTGTCTTTTGTCATTTCATTTTCTTCTAAATAATTTATAGAACGTTTTTTCTTGTTGGTCAGTAAATATATATATGCTTGTGACATACTGATCTCATTGCAGTGATTTATCAATCTTTAATTCTAAATAATAGAACAACTTACACTTCATGGTATTGCCTAATTTAAACAACCGGAGTTGATTAAAATTGGCTTACCTACCAACTAGAGGGTTGAGATTTTTATTTTTGACCAACCGGAGTTGATGGACCGACCAACCGTAGTTGGAGGGATTTATTTTATCGACCAATCGTAGTTGATGGATCGACCAATCGTAGTCGGGAGGGTTTGTTTCACCGACCAACCATAGTTGGTGGACCGACCAACCGTAGTTGGGAGGGTTTGTTTTACCGACCAACTGTAGTTGGTGGACCGACCAACCGTAGTTGGGAGGGTTTGTTTTACCGACCAACCGTAGTTGGAGGGATTTATTTTACCGACCAACCGTAGTTGATGGACCGACCAACCGTAGTTGATGGACCGACCAATCGTAGTTGGGAGGGTTTATTTTATCGACCAACCGTAGTTGGTGGACCGACCAACCGTAATTGGTAGGATTTAATTGGTAGAATTTTTGTTCTGAACTTGATGCCTAGTGTGTAGCACTAATACTCCGAAAAAAATTCATCAAAAGGAGAGAATTGGATAAAAACTTCAACACTTTATTCATACTGAAGAAAACTTCATTTACATAGGAATCCCTACTACTGATAATACTTGCGTAGATGTTCTGCATTCCATGCATTCTTAAATTCTTCCCCCTATAAGGTTTCAATCCTGTAAGTTCCTGGGCGAATAACTTCTGTTACTCTGTAGGGTCCATGCCAGTTAGCTTCCAATTTATTATGCTTTTGAATTACTTTCTTTAGCACGTAGTCTCCTTCCTTCAAATCACACTTTTTTACCCTCTTGTTGTAGAACAGAGCTGTTCGTTGTTGGTATGCAGCATTCCTGATTGCTGCTTCTTCTCTAACTTCCTCAAGCATATCCAAGTCTAATCTTCTCATCAAATCACTGATAGGAGAATTGAAATTCAGCACTCTGTGTGTGGGGAAACCCAGCTCGGCAGGTATAACAGCTTCACTTCCAAATGCCAGCATGTATGGAGATTCTCCTGTTGCTGCTCGTGGTGTAGTACGATAAGCCCATAGTACATAATGTAGCTCGTTGATCCAATTTGCCTTCGCATCATCCAGTCTTTTTTTCAAACCATTCAGTAGTGTTCTGTTCGTCACCTCAGCTTGTCCATTGCTCTGGGGATGGCCTGGTGCAGAGTGGGTTTTCAATATGTTTGACTTATGACAATATGTAGCGAACTCCTCGTTATCAAATTGAGTTCCATGGTCTGTGATGAATGCATGAGGAAGACCATATCTACAAATGATGTTCTTCCATATAAATTGATACACCTTATCGTATGTCATATCAATAAGGGGCTCAGCTTCCACCCACTTAGTAAAATAATCCACCGCGACTACGAGATATTTAAATCTTTCCCTGGTCATTGGAAGTGGCCCGACCAAATCAATTCCCCACATAGCAAATGGCCAAGGGGAAGTAATCGGTGTTAACAATGCTTGGGGAGTTCTTCGGATTGAGGAGAAGCATTGACATTTGTCACATTTTTTGGCATAGGCTATACAATCAGCCCTCATCATCGGCCAATAATATCCCCGGGTCATTATTCTTTACAAAAGCGTCCGACCTGCTACATGAGCTCCATAGGACCTTTCATGGACCTCTTCAATCAAATCTTTCACTTCGGAGGGATGTACACATCTTTGCAGACCTGCTATAATTCCTCGTCTATATAAAATGCTATTAGTTATTACATAACGAGCATCTTTAAACTTCAGTTTTTTGGCCGCGAGCTTATCAGTTGGTAAAGCTCCTTCTTTAATATATGCCCTGATGGGATCCATCAAAGATGGTCCTAAATCAAGGGTAATAAAGTTCATCATCAGATCTTCGCCTATGCTTTGACTAGCCAAGACTTCTATTGGGATTGTTCTTCGTAGCTCGGTGTGTGTGGCTGAAGCTAACCGAGATAAGGCATCTGCTCTTACATTCTCCAATCTTGGTATTCTAATTATCTGTACTGCGATCATGCTTGATAAAACCTCCATTGCTTTTGCATGATACCTGATCATTAATTCTCCTTTGGCTGCATATACTCCCAGTATTTGATTGACGATTAATTGCGAGTCACTGAATACGATAACCTGCTCTGCCCCCATGGTTTTTGCCAGGCCAAGTCCTGCAATCATAGCTTCATATTCAGCCTCATTATTAGAAGCCTTGAAGTGGAAGCGCAAAGCATACTCCACATCGATTTCATCCGGGCTGTTTAAAACAATCCCTGCCCCATAGCCTGTACTGCAAGATGAGACATCCATATACAGATTCCATATAGGTACCTCATCCTCAAATTTTTAGTTAGGCAGAGTTCCTCGGTGGAATATTTGTTGCTTCCTTTTTATCATCCTCTAGTACTTCTTGCTGCTCGTCGACCATCTCCTCTTGATCGTCAACTGACTTAAGTTGATCGGGCTTAAATTTGATGATCCTGTAATATCCACAAGTTGGTCAGTATTCAGCTTTTGCTCCTCGGAGGTGTCAGGATAAGTGAATTCTACGATAAAATCTGCTACTGCTTGCCCTTTAAGTGACGACCTAGGCTCATAAATTATATCATATTCACCAAGTTCTACTTCCCAATACATCAATCTCCCTGATTTTTCTGGTTTATGAAGAGCTTGCCTCAGTGGCATATCGGTATACACTACTATGGTATGAGCCTGGAAGTATGGCCTCATTCTTCTACTCGCTTCGATCAACGCTAGTGCCAACTTTTCCAGTCTTGGATATCTGATCTCTGCAACTCGGAAGGCCTTGCTAGTGTAATAAATTGGTTTTTGCACTCCATCCTCCATTCTTATCAATGCCGAGTGTAATACCCCGTATTTTTTTGTGATATTTATTTATGGGATTAATTGGATTAAATGCGTAATTAATTGGAAATTAATCCGAATTAAAATACTAGTGAGATGCGAGTTGGTATTTGATTATAATGTGCATATATGATTATATATGAATATTGAATTATGAAATTTGTCGTGAGATTGAAATACGGCAATTTGGGAATTTTGTTGAGACGCGTATGACAGTCGCGTCAGGAATATAATTATGTTAATTAAAAAGCGAATTTTATTTCTATTAATCGTATGGTCATTTTGAGTGCGCCAACGCGTTCGGAAGGGTCGAAATAGTCAGAAAACACTAGCCGGGGGTTTAGTTTGGGTCCCGGGGCATTTTTAGGCCATACCGGCAACGTATAAGGGTAGTTTGGTAATTTTAGAATTTTGGGATTTTTGATTAACGAATTTTAGGAGTTTTAATTGAAAAATTAAAAGACCCACTAACCCATTACCAGCCATTTACTGATTAGAGAGCTACGGGTGTTATTAGAAATTGTTCCAAAAGTTTCTTAGGCAAAAACCCTAGCCACCATTGTTACTTGGAGGAGAAAGCTTGTAGAGAGAGAAGAGAGGAGGATTCTGCAGAGAGAGAGAGAGAAATTCATCAGATTCGCCATCAAATCCAGAGATACACTTAAGGCAAGTGGTTTAATTCCAATTAATTTCAGAGAATGCTTCTTCCATGTGTAGGAATTTATAAAACCTTATTGTTCTTGGGAATTAATGAAAAACCCATTTTAATTGGAAGTGAAAATTACATTTTTGATGAGGAATCGCATGTAGATTTGTATTTAGATGATTATTCTGATGATATTATAATTTGGATGAAACAAAAACGGATTTATTAGGCTCATTGATGATTTATAAATTTTAGGGTTCATGTTCATGTAATTTGGGGGATAAATGAAGGGATTTGATGATTTGATGATGATTAAGTTGTATTGGCCCTATATAAACGTTTAGTTATGATCCATGAATGTTTAGTACGAATTAGGAACCTTAAATTGATGTTGGAACGATTTTTATGAGGGATTAGGAGTGAAGAAAGTTGGAAAAAACGAGATTAGAATTTCTGGGCTCGAATCTGGCCACTCGTTAGAAGACCTGCCCAGGTCGTTCGAACGAGCTCGTTCGAACGAGCTTCTAACGAGTTGACAGTTTGGGTTCTAACGAGAGGGATGTTCGTTCGAAGACTTTCGTTCGAACGAGATCTCGTTAGAAGGCCCAGTTCGTTCGAACGAACTCTCGTTCGAATAGCCTCGTGCGAACGAGACTTCGAACGAGTTGACAGTTTAGGCTTTTTAGCCTGTTTTGATCCCGAGTGTCCCGTAACCTTGGGTATATGTAGAGATAACCTTCCCTTGATGATTAATTGTTACATTTGGGATGTTTGGGATATAATGAGGAGTCAAACCTAGAAGTGTAGTTTGAACCTAAGGGAAAAATATGAAGTAGGACGTGAGTGTCTATTACGTTGCGAGAACTATTGACGGCCTAATTTATTATATTAACCGGGAACATATAAATTTTGTAGTATTATATGTCGGTACGAGAATAAGAGGTGTACCTCCAATATATTATGGTAATTACTAAGAGGTGTGCATACTTAGTATATATATTGATTTTATGTGTATGACATACGTACCATACTTGCTATCACGGGAGGTTTACGTTCGCTTAGGGCCTTCTAATCCTTGTGTTGCCCGGATTTAGATTGGTTACCTCGATGAACATAGGTCAGAGAAGGACTTATTGGGATGTTAATAAGTCTGCTGATCGTGGGAGCGCAGGTATGTGCGTGACCCATGTGATGTGACTGTGTTAGCCTCCATTATTTGTGATGTTGTTATCTGAGAACGATTTTTGAGAGATTCGGAATACGTGATCCTTATGTACGTGATGTACCGGGATGGATAGCAGAGTATGTGTGCACCACAGCTTAGTCTCGGGGTGCTTGTACTGTATATTTATGATGTGAATAATATACACTTAATTAATAGGAACTTTCATGATTGGTATTGTGAATAATATTATGGTAATGATTTGAGAAAACAAAACGGGTTAACTGATAGTGAATTATATTACTAATTGAGAGTCCGAGTGCATGTAAAGCCCTCTATTTAATTGATAACGTTAGAATGTAATATGGGAATCGAGTAGTAAGGGGTAGAACTTATTACGTTTTGGTTAAATATATGTGTCATTTAGATGGGTAATGTACGTTAGGAGTGCACATGTAGCCGAGAGGTGAGAATTTCATGTGAGTGCACGTCCTAACATGTATTTTGCATTTAATGTTTTAATGTTATTAAAACACTTGTTGTTTTTAAAATGATTTCCACTTTCGGGCTCTGACCCATTTGCTTTCAAATCTATTTTTGTAAAAACCATTTTAGGTGCCCAGTCACAAGGACACCATGCTTAGGATTCTCATACAGGTGACGAGCTGTAGCTGTTTGTGGAAGTTACAGGACTTTGCTTGTAGACGCTTCATCTATCTTGACTCGATATTCTTCAGTTATCAGTTGTAGGTCATGTCGCCCATTTCTTTTAGAGACATTTCTTTTATTTCAGTTATTCAGACTTCTGGCATGTAATTATTCAGGATTCAGACTTGTCGTATTATTTTTCAGTTGTGGGATTGTTGTGAGGAGTTTTCCTCCGGATTTATATTTATGTTGTTAGTTATTCATTACTTCATTATAGTGAATGGTTGTTATTCTTTCATTATTCTTTTACTGCATGTTAATCAGACTTAACTTAAAATTTGGCACTTACTTTTAAATACTAGGTGGTTAGTAATTATTAAAATGTTTTCGACAGTGATGCTATTAACTGAACCAACTTGGCATTTTGAATTAATTTAATAAAGGATTAGCTACCCGGTATTTAATTAGTCGGGGTGTCACACCGAGCTAATTGCATTTTCTGAAACTACCAGATATAAGTATAATCTTTCTCCCATCACTGGCCTGGACAACAGTGGGGGTGCTCCCAAGTATTTCTTTAACTCTTGAAAGGCCTTCTCACATTCATCATTCCATTTAAACATTTTTCGGAGTGTTTTGAAGAATGGGAGGCATCTATCAGTTGCTCGTGACACAAATCTATTAAGTGTTGTAACTCGCCCTGTGAGACTTTGCACTTCCTTCTTCGTCGTTGGAGATCGTACCCCCAATATAGCCTTGATTTTTTCTGGATTTGCTTCAATACCTCATTGGTTGACAATATACCCGAGGAACATGCCTTCTCGTACTCCGAATATGCACTTGGTAGGGTTCAACTTCATTTGATATTTATCTAATTGATCAAAGGTCTGACATAGACCAATTAGATGGAAAGCAGCTTTCTTGCTCTTCGTCAGCATATCATCAACATAAACCTCCATATTATGACTGATTTGCTCTGCAAACACCTTGTTCATCAGCCGCTGATATGTTGCACCTGCATTTTTCAAACCAAAAGGCATAACATTATAACAGTAAGTTCCCCTAGGGGTGATAAAAGAGGTACTCTCCCTGTCTTTAGGTTTCATTTTAATATGGTTGTAACCAGAATAAGCATCCATGAAGCTCAACAGCTCGTGTCCCGAGGTAGCGTCCACTAATTGATCAATTCGGGGCAAAGGAAAATGATCCTTTGGGCATGCCTTGTTGAGGTCGGTGAAGTCTACACACATCCTCCACTTGTTGTTCTTCTTCTTCACCATCACCACATTAGCTAACCAGTCTGGATATTTGACATCTTCAATAAAGTAAGATTTTTGGAGCTTCTCGATCTCCTATTGTATAGCTTGGTTCTTCTCGGGGCTGAACACTCTTCTTCGCTGCTTCACAGGTTTGATTTCCTTGTTCACATTAAGTTCGTGACACAAGAAATTTGGATCTATTCCTGGCATATCTTCGTGGCTCCATGCGAAAGTTTGTTTTTTACTTTTTAAGAAGGCTATCAATTCCTGTTTTAGTGGGGTGTCCAACGATGAACCGATTTGAGTTGTTCGTTCTCGGTGTTCGTCGTCCAGAATGACATTTTCAGTAGCTTCCACCACCTGACTTTTTACGAGCTGCAACTCGTCTCTAGGATCTAACGTTTTAATTTATGCACCTTCATCCACTTGATAGGTGGTAGTCTTTTTCCTAGATTCTTCCAGTTCGTCTTGCTCGGTAGATGAATAGTAGCATTCTCGAGCTACTTTTTGGTCACCCTTCACAATTCTTACTCCAAAGTTGGTTGGAAATTTTAGGCATTGATGTACAGTAGATGGTATTGCTTCGAACTTCTTCAATCCTACCCTTCCCATAATGATATTGTAAGCTGATTGAACATTCTTATCCATCACAAAAAAGCGCACTCTTTCTATTCGACAAGCAGGCCATGTACATATGAACATATCCAACTTGATCGTCCCAAGTAGAAAAACTTTCTCGCCAGTAAAACCGAGGAAGGGCCGATGATATGGCTCCAACTGGGATAGCTTTAGGTTCAAACTATCGAAACATGGGTAGAACATAATATCTGCTGAGCTGCCATTATCCACCAAGACTCGCGAAATCACTACTTCCTTGATTTCAAGAGTCTTGGTGGATAATGGTAGCTCGGCAGATATTATGTTCTACCCATGTTTTGATAGTTTGAACCTAAAGCTATCCCAGTTGGAGCCATATCATCGGCCCCTCCTCGGTTTTACTGGCGAGAAAGTTTTTCCACTTGGGACGATCAAGTTGGATATGTTCATCGGTACATGGCCTGCTTGTCGAATAGAAAGAGTGCGTTTTTTTGTGATGGATAAGAATGTTCAATCAGCTTACAATATCATCATGGGAAGGGTAGGATTGAAGAAGTTCGAAGCAGTACCATCTACTGTACATCAATGCCTAAAATTTCCAACCAACTTTGGAGTAAGAATTGTGAAGGGTGACCAAAAAGTAGCTCGAGAATGCTACTATTCATCTGCCGAGCAAGAAGAACTGGAAGAATCTAGGAAAAAGACTACCACCTATCAAGTGGATGAAGGTGAAGAAATTAAAACGTTAAATCCTAGAGACGAGTTGCAGCTCGTAAAAAGTCAGGTGGTGGAAGCTACTGAAAATGTCATTCTGGACGACGAACACCGAGAACGAACAACTCAAATCGGTTCATCGTTGGACACCCCACTAAAATAGGAATTGATAGCCTTCTTAAAAAGCAGAAAACAAACTTTTGCATGGAGCCACGAAGATATGCCAGGAATAGATCCAAATTTCTTGTGTCACGAACTTAATGTGAACAAGGAAATCAAACCTGTGAAGTAGCGAAGAAGAGTGTTCAGCCCCGATAAGAACCAAGCTATACAAGAGGAGGTCGAGAAGCTCCAAAAATCTTACTTTATTGAAGATGTCAAATATCCAGACTGGTTTGCTAATGTGGTTATGGTGAAGGAGAAGATCAACAAGTGGAGGATATGTGTAGACTTCACCGACCTCAACAAGGCATGCCCAAAGGATCATTTTCCTTTGCCCTGAATTGATCAATTAGTGGACGCTACCTCGGGACACGAGCTGTTGAGCTTCATGGATGCTTATTCTGGTTACAACCATATTAAAATGAAACCTGAAGACAGGGAGAGTACCTCTTTTATCACCCCTAGGGGAACTTACTGTTATAATGTTATGCCTTTTGGTTTGAAAAATGCAGGTGCAACATATCAGTGGCTGATGAACAAGGTGTTTGCAGAGCAAATCAGTCACAATATGGAGGTTTATGTTGATGATATGCTGACGAAGAGCAAGAAAGCTGCTGACCATCTAATTGGTCTATGTCAGAACTTTGATCAATTAGATAAATATCAAATGAAGTTGAACCCTACCAAGTGCATATTCGGAGTACGAGAAGGCATGTTCCTCGGGTTTATTGTCAACCAACGAGGTATTGAAGCAAATTCAGAAAAGATCAAGGCTATATTGGGGGTACGATCTCCAACGACGAAGAAGGAAGTGCAAAGTCTCACAGGGCGAGTTGCAGCACTTAATAGATTTGTGTCACGAGCAACTGATAGATGCCTCCCATTCTTCAAAACACTCCGAAAAATGTTTGAATGGAATGATGAATGTGAGAAGGCCTTTCAAGAGTTAAAGAAATACTTGAGAGCACCCCCACTGTTGTCCAGGCCCGTGATGGGAGAAAGATTATACTTGTATCTGGAAGTTTCAGAAAATGCAGTTAGCTCGGTATTGATAAGAATGGAGGATGGAGTACAAAAACCAATTTATTACACTAGCAAGGCCTTTCGAGGAGAAGAGATCAGATATCTAAGACTGGAAAATATAGCACTAGCGTTGATCGAAGCGAGTAGAAGAATGAGGCCATACTTCCAGGCTCATACCATAGTAGTGTATACCGATATTCCACTGAGGCAAGCTCTTCATAAACCAGAAAAATCAGGGAGATTGATGTACTTGGCAGTAGAACTTGGTGAATATGATATAATTTATGAGCCTAGGTCGTCACTTAAAGGGCAAGCAGTAGCAGATTTTATTGCAGAATTCACTTATCCTGACACCTCCGAGGAGAAAAAGCTGAATACCGACCAACCTGTGGATGTTACAGGAACATCAAATTTAAACCCCGGTCAACTTAAGTCAGTTGACGATCAGGAGGAGATGGTCGACGAGCAGCAAGAAGTACTAGAGGAGGATAAAAGGAAGCAACAAATATTCCACCGAGGAACTCTGTCCGACCAAAAATTTGAGGACGAGGTACCTATATGGAATCTGTATGTGGATGGCTCATCTTGCAGTACAGGCTGTGGGGCAGGGATTGTTTTAAACAGCCCGGATGAAATCGATGTGGAGTATGCTTTGCACTTTCACTTCATGGCTTCTAATAATGAGGCTGAATATGAAGCTATGATTGCAGGACTTGGCCTGGCAAAAACTATGGGGGCAGAGCAGGTTATCGTATTTAGTGACTCGTAATTAATCGTCAATCAAATGCTGGGAGTATCTGTAGCCAAAGGAGAATTAATGATCAGGTATCATGCAAAAGCAATGTAGGTTTTATCAAGCCTGATCGCAGTACAGATAATTAGAATACCAGTATTGGAGAATGTAAGAGCAGATGCCTTAGCTCGGTTAGCTTCAGCCACACGCACCGAGCTACGAAGAACAATCCCAATAGAAGTCTTGGCTAGTCGAAGCATAGACGAAGATCTGATGATGAACTTTATTACCCTTGATTTAGGACCATCTTTGATGGATCCCATCAGGGCATATATCAAAAAAGGAGTTTTACCAACTGATAAGCTCGCGGCCAAAAAACTGAAGTTTAAAGATGCTCGTTATGTAATAACTAACAGTATTTTATATAGGCGAGGAATTATAGTAGGTCTGTAAAGATGTGTACATCCCTCCGAAGTGAAAGATTTGATTGAAGAGGTCCATGAAGGGTCCTGTGGAGCTCATGTAGCAGGCCGGACGCTTTTTCAAAGAGTAATGATGCAAGGATACTATTGGCCAATAATGAGGGTTGATTGTATAGCCTATGCCAAAAAATGTGATAAATGTCAACGCTTCTCCTCTATTCAAAGAACTCCTCAAGCATTGTTAGCACCGATTACTTCCCCTTGGCCATTTGCCATGTGGGGAATAAATTTGGTCGGGCAACTTCCAACGACCAGGGAAAGATTTAAATATCTCTTAGTCGCGGTGGATTATTTTACTAAGTGGGTGAAAGCTGAGCCCCTTATTGATATGACATATGACAAGGTGTATCAATTTATATGGAAGAACATCATTTGCAGATATGGTCTTCCTCATGCATTCATCACAGACCATGGAACTCAATTTGATAACGAGGAGTTCGCTGCATATGGTCATCAGTCAAACATTTTGAAAACGCACTCGGCACTAGGCCATCCCCAGAGCAATGGACAAACTGAGGTGACGAACAGAACGCTACTGAATGGTTTGAAAAAATGACTGGATGATGCGAAGGCAAACTGGATCAATGAGCTACATTCTGTGCTGTGGGCTTATTGTACTACACCATGAGTAGCAACATGATAATCTCTATATATGATGGCATTTGGAAGTGAAGCTATTATACCTGCCGAGATGGGCCTCCCCACACACAGAGTGCTGAATTTCAATTCTCCTGTCAGTGACTTGATGAGAAGATTAGACTTGGATATGCTCGAGGAAGTTAGAGAAGAAGCAGCAATCAGGAATGCTGCATACCAACAACGAACAGCTCTGTTCTACAACAAGAGGGTAAAAAAGTGTGATTTGAAGGAAGGAGACTACGTGCTAAAGAAATTAATTCAAAAACACAACAAATTAGAAGCTAACTGGCATGGACCCTACAGAGTAACAGAAGTTGTTCGCCCAGGAACTTACAGGATTGAAACCTTGGAGGGGGAAGAATTTAAGAATGCATGGAATGAAGAACATCTACGCAAGTATTATCAGTAGTAGGGATTCCTATGTAAATGAAGTTTTCTTCAGTATGAATAAAGTGTTGAAGTTTTTATCCAATTCTCTCCTTTTCATGAAATTTTTTTGGAGTATTAGTGCTACACACTACGCATCAAGTTCAGAAAAAAAATCCTACCAATTACGGTTGGTCGATAAAACAAACCCTCCCAACTACGGTTGGTCGGTCCACCAACTACGGTTGGTCGGTAAAACAAACCCTCCCAACTACGGTTGGTCGATCCACCAACTACAGTTGGTCGGTAAAATAAACCCTCCCAACTACGGTTGGTCGGTCCACCAACTACGGTTGGTCTGTAAAATAAACCCTCCCAACTACGGTTGGTCGGTCCACCAACTACGGTTGGTCGGTAAAATAAATCCTCCCAACTACGATTGGTCGATAAAATAAATCCCTTCAACTACGGTTGGTCGGTAAAATAAAATCCACCTCGGAGAACACTTGTTGCTCGGAGCATCTGAGTTGGTCGGGGAGGTTGAGTTCCTCGGAGTCAATGTGTTGTTCAAAAAAATGTTTGCGAGTGCCATGTTGATTGACACGTGTCTTCACATAATTGGTCCACGTCAGCAAAATAAATTTGGCATCAACACCATATTTGGTTCGGGGCAAACATGACGAATGTTGGGTGGTTATTCGGGGTCGAGATACCGAACCACTAGGTTATTAGCTAGGATTTTGTACGCTAGAGTTTATTATTTTTCGGTTGTTTTCTCAACATATGAAGGGTATTAAACGTTTTTTTTCACCAAAAAATTAACGCATTATTATTGTTCAACATGTTTTTAATATGTTTAACATGTTTTCTAAGGGTTTAACATGTTTTTCATTTTGAATAATATATCAAACAATGTCTATTATATATGTTTTGACGACTATAATCTTGCTTGTATGGTGTTAGATGATGATTTGATGAAGATCTTTGAAGCTTTGAAAGTTTTGAAGTTGAGAGGTTTTGAAGTTAAAAGGTTGAGAAGTTGATAGGTTTGAATGTATAGAGAGAAGGAGGGAAAGTGGGTAAAATGATTTTTTACACTTTAAATATGTGGTAGCCCTCAACGTGGTATTCTGAAGTAAAAATTAGATTAAGGTGATATTTTGTAGTAAAAGTAAGCTTGTGGTATTTGAGAGTTATTTTTGGGGTGCCCTTAGCATCACTCTTTTTATTTTCTACACAAATACTCAAACAAGTTCATGCTCACCTTCATGGGCGGAACTAGGAGTCGGCTCAGGGGGGCGTCAGCCTCTCTCCAAAAAAAAACAAAGTTAATTTTTTTAAAATTTAAATTCAGCCCACCTCTAATATTTTAAAATTTAAGGTAATTAGGACATTTATTTTATACTTTTGGTGATATATGCAAATTATTACCTATTTTACATTACTTTTTGATTATAACATTATTTTTTATTATTTTTAAAGTAATTATTTGGTAAATGCTCAAAAATCAACCTAAAAACAATTCAGCTCGGGGGATCCCTCCCCCGAATCCCCAAAAAACAATGTTAAATTAGCTGTCGGGATGTAAAATCTTGGCTCCGCCCCTACTGCCATTTATTTCCTAATTTGCAAATTAGAAATAATATAACATACCCCTCTATTGAAGCTCTCGTGTGCTACATGGATACCTAGAGGCACAAAATTAGAAGAAAAAAGAACAGAAACAATATTAATTCTAGGCTGACATACAATTCGGATACAAATGTGTGACATAATTGACGTGTCGCACTCTCATTCGCTCGTGTCCGGATCCCGCCAGGGCTATAGCATGATGGAGTCCCGATACGAACGAATGAGGGTGTGACACCTCATTGTGTCGCACCTTTGTGTCACGATTTTGTGTCAGTGTAGAATGGCTCGATAGAAAGTCTTATTGAAAAAAATTACATTAGTAAAATCTAACCATGATCTTTTTCAACCCAGATAACAAATAGGAACCTAGCCAACAAATTAAAATGAAAATGTTAGATAAGTATACAAACCCAGCATAAGTGTAAGTGAAAATATGAGCGAGCATCAGCAACCTTTTTGTGACACCCCGACTAATTAAATACCGGGTAGCTACTCCTTTATTAAATTAATTCAAAATGCCAAGTTGGCTCAGTTAATAGCATCACTGTCGAAAACATTTTTATTATTACTAACCACCTAGTATTTAAAAAGTAAGTTGCCAAATTTTAATTTAAGTCTGATTAACATGCAACAAGTATAATAAAGAATAACAACACCATTCACCATACTGAAGTAAAACGAATAACCATCACATAGTGTAATTAAAGTCTAGAGGAAAACTCCTCACTACAAATCCCACAACTGAAAAGTAATCTGAATACTGAAACAATACATGCTAAAGTCTGAAAACTGAAATGTAAAAGATGCTCTAAATAGAAATGGGCAACATGCCCTACAACTGATAGATAGTGACTCTGGAATCCAAAAGATAGAAGCGTCTATAAGCAAATCCCTGTAGCTTCCACAAACAGCTATAGCTCGTCACCTGAATGAGAATCCTATGCTTGGTGTCCCTGTGGCTGGGCACCTAAAATGGTTTTACAAGAAAAAGATTTGAAAAGCAAACGGGTCAGAGCCCGAATGTGGAGTTATATTTTAAAACCTGCAAGTGCTTTAAAAACATTTAAAACATTAAATGCAAAATACATGTTAGGACGTACACTCACATGATATTCTCACCTCTCGTCTAACTGTGCACTCCTAACGTAAGTACCCATCTATAACGACACAAACCACTAGCTAAGCAACATCATCTCTAGCTAGACTATCATAGGTCCTACCCTTTTTACTCGGTTCTAATTAACATCATAACACTTGTAATTAAGTAGGGTTTAACGTAAACTCAGATGCTCAATATGCAATATATATATCACTATCAGCTAACTCGAAACAATACCGTAATTATATTCACAACAATAACGTGAAGTTTCCCATTAATTAAGTGTATATTATTCACATCATAAATATACAATACAAGCACCCCGAGAACTAAGCTGCGGTGCACACATACTCTGCTATCCATCCCGGTACATCACGTACATAAGGATCACATATTACGAATCTCTCAGGAATAGTTCAGATAACACAAATCACAAATAGTGGAGGCGAACACAGTCACCATCACATGGGTCACGCACATACCTACGCTCCCATGATCAGCAGACTTATTAATATCACAATAAGTCCTTCTATGACCTATGTTCATCGAGGTACCAGTCTATATCCCCCCCCCCCCCCGTAGGCACACAAGGATTAGAGGGTCCTAAGCGAACGCAACCTCCCGTGATAGCAAGTATGGTAGGTATGTCATACACACAATCCATATACCAATACTAAGTAAACACACATCTTAGTAATACCGTATTTTAATCGTAGTACATATTCTCATACTAACTATAATTATCAAAATTTGTACTATTCCGGTTTGTAATCATACGCGCCATAATTTTCTCACGTCATAGTAGACACTCACGTCTCAACCCAAACTGTCCATGTAATACAACTCTCGTATGTAAATTCCTTCTCATAAATACCCAAATGTCCCAATTCTATCATTACTACATCTACGGAATGATATCTATATCCTCGGACAAGCTTACGGGACTCCAAAAATCAAAACAGTCCAAAAAGGACCAAACTGTCAACTCGTTAGAAGTCTCGTTCGAACGAGACTGTTCGAACGAGATTCCTCTGCCAACTCGTTAGAAGTCTCGTTTGAACGAGGCTGTTCGAACGAGGTCCCAGTTCGTTCGAACGAACTGTACCTTCTAACGATATCTCGTTCGAACGAGATATCGAACGAAATCCATTCTCGTTAGCAGCGACTGGTCAACTCGTTAGAAGCTCGTTCGAACGAGTTCGTTCGAACGACCTGGGTAGGGGCTTCTAACGAGATGCCAGATTCGTCCCAGATTTTTCCCTTCCTCGTTTTTAACCATTTTAACACTTCTAATCTCATCCAAAGTTCATCCCAACAACGTTTTATGGTCTCTAAGTGATCCTAAACATATTCAAGTCAACTCCTAACATGTTTTCAAGGATTAAATCTCTTCAACATCAATCAACATATGAATTTCTACACTTTTCCCCAATTATTTCAAGAACATGAACCCTAACATTTTGAATCATGAATTAACCCAACAAAATCCGTTTTAATTTCCTTTCAATCATGTATATCATCAGTAAAAACATCTACCTATCATTCTACATTCAATCCTTCTCAAATTTCTCAAGTTTTATGATCTAAACTACATGGGTTTTCATTATCTTTCAAGAACAATTGATATTCTCCAATTTCTAACATGGAAAAGATATTCTCAGAAATTAAATGGAATAAAGTCACTTGCCTTGGTTTGATTTCTGACTTTGGTGTAGGTTTGATGATGTTTTTCTGCAGAATTTCCTCTCTCCAAGCTCCTTCTCCAATGGTGGCTTAAGGTGGCTAGGGTTTGTTTTGGGGAAAGTTGTAAACCTAAAGATAACCTCCGTAGCTTAATGGTTTAATATGGGATGGTTAGTGGGCTTAGTGGGTTTAATCCACATCAGATTTACATCTCTAATTTTCGTCACTTTTAATTCCTCAAAATGTAAAATTACCAAAATACCCTTTAAGTTGCCGGTATGGCCTAAAAATACCCCGGGACCCAAACTATACCCCCGGCTAGTGATTTCTGACTATCTCGACCCTTCTGGACGCGTTGACGCACTCAAAACGACCATACGGATTATAGATTTTAAATTCACTTTTATTATCAAAATATTACACCGTGACGCGGCGGTCCCACGCGTCTCAATAAAATTTCCAAATTGCCGTATATAAATCTCACGACAAATTTCATAATACCAAATACATATATAATCATATATGCACATAATCAAATACCAACTCGCATCTCATTAGTATTTATAACCCGAATTAATTTCCAATTAATACGCATTTAATTAATTAATCCCCAAAATAAATATAGCCAAAAGTACGGGGTATTACATACTTCCCCCCTAATAACTGAATTTCGTCCCGAAATTCGAAACTAGAAAGTACCTGCTAAAAATAACTCTGGATAACGTTCGCGCATCTCATCCTCGCGCTCCCATGTGGACTCCTCGACATTGTGATGTCGCCACTGAACACGCACTAACGGAACCATCTTTGACCGCAGTTTCCTCTCGCTTCGGTCCAAAATAGCAATCGGCCCCTCTTCGTAGGAGTTATCCGGCTGGAGATGGATGTCCTCCACAGCAATGTGAGAATGAGCCAAATTATCTCTAAGGTATTTCCTCAGCGAGGAAATATGGAACACGTCGTGAATCCGATGCAAGTGCTCCGGTAGTCCAAGTCTATACGCAACCGGTCCGATCCGCTCAATAATAGGAAACGGCCCCACATACCTTGGTGCCAACTTCCCCTTCTTCCCGAAATGCATAATCCCCTTCATCGGAGATACCCTGAGCAAAACCTGGTCCCCCACTTGGAACTCCCTGAAAAATCTCTTCGCATCAGCATAACTCTTCTGCCTGTCTTGAGCTACCCGTATGCGACTCCGAATCAACTCAATCCTTGTCGAAGTATCCTGAATCACTTCCGGCCCAAGCAGTTTGTTGTCCCCCACCTCTAACCAACATGCTGGGGAACGACAAGGCCTACCGTACAATGCCTCAAACGGAGCCATGCCAATCGTGAACTGATAAGAGTTGTTGTAAGCAAACTCCACCAGTGGAAGGTACTGCTCCCATCCACCCCTGAAGTCAATAATGCACATGCGTAGCATGTCCTCCAACATCTGATTGGTGCGCTCTGTCTGCCCATCGGTCTGCGGATGATAAGCCGTACTCAATCGCAATTCCGTGCCCATGGCCTCCTGGAAACTCTCCCAAAACCTCGAAACAAATATCTTGTCTCTGTCAGACACGATATTTAGGGGCACACCGTGAAGTCTCACAATCTCTGAAATGAAGAGCTGGGCATACTGTCCCGTAGTGTAGTCAGTCCTTACGGGTAAGAAGTGAGCGACCTTGGACAACCTGTCCACAATTACCCAAACGGAGTCGTGACCCCTCTGCGACGTAGGCAACCCCGTGATAAAGTCCATGGATATGCTCTCCCACATCCACACCGGGACCTCTAATGGCTGTAGCAATCCTGCCGGTCTCTGGTGATCCACTTTTACGAGCTGACAAGTGGCGCATTTCGAGACAAACTCAGCGATATCTCTCTTCATACCGCTCCACCAATACTGTCGTCTCATGTCTTGGTACATTTTGTCCCCTCCGGGATGTACCGCGAACCGTGAGCCGTGCGACTCTGCCATCACATCGTGCCGCAATTCTTCCCCTTCCGGAACTACCAATCTCCCATTGAAGCGCAATCCCCCGTCTGAGCTAACGGTATAGGACTCGGCTCCTTTCGCAAGTAATCGAACTATCTGCTCCTGACAGAACGAGTCATTAGCCTGTGCCCGTACTACTTTCGTGACAATCTGCGGTGTAACGGTCATCACAGACATGAAAGATCGGGCCACTGCATCCTGGTGTCCCAATTCCTTCCACTTAGCTTTCCACACCTCTGCCACCTCATCTGCTGGCTTGCGGCTCAACGCGTCTGCTACCACGTTAGCCTTACCCGGGTGATACTGGATGTCGAACTGGTAGTCTTTCACAAACTCAAGCCACCTACGCTGCCGCATATTTAATTCCTTCTGCGTGAATAGGTACTGTAGGGACTTGTGGTCCGTGAACAGTTGGAACTTCTCCCCCAAAAGATAGTGCCTCCAAATCCGTAGGGCAAATACCACTGCTGCCAACTCCAAATCATGCGTGGGGTAATTCTTCTCATGAGGCTTAAGCTTACGGGAAGCATAAGCTATGGCCTGTCTCTCCTGCTGCAATACACCTCCAAGCCCTTGCAAAGACGCGTAGGTGTAAACCAAATACTCAACTCCCGGTCTCGGCAATGCTAACACAGGTGCTGAGGTCAATTTGTCCTTTAATTCATCGAATGCCAACTGACAGGCATCACTCCAGATGTATGGCACACCCTTACGAGTCAGATGTGTCAAAGGACCTGCTATCTCCGAGAAACCCCGAATAAACCTCCTGTAGTATCCTGCCAAGCCCAAGAAACTACGAATCTCAGTCGGTGTCGTGGGCTGTCCCCACTCCCTCACCGCTGATACCTTCCCCGGATCAACAGATATTCCCCGGTCGAAAATGATATGCCCCAAAAAGTGGACTTCCTTCAGCCAAAACCCGCACTTCTCATATTTTGCATACAACTCGTTCTGACGGAGTGTCTGCAAAACCTGCCTCAAATGCTCGGCGTGCTCCTCCTCTGTCTGAGAGTAAACCAGAATATCATCAATGAAGACAATGACAAACTGGTCTAGGAAATCCCTGAACACTCTGTTCATCAAGTCCATAAACACTGCTGGAGCGTTGGTTAAGCCAAAAGGCATAACCCGAAACTCGTAAGAACCATATCTCGACAAGAACGCGGTCTTCGAGACATCCTCCTCCCTGATACGCAACTGATGGTATCCTGACCTGAAGTCAATCTTCGAGAAGAAAGAAGCTCCTCTCAACTGGTCGAATAAGTCATCGATTCGAGGCAACGGATACTTATTCCGTATCATGACCTTATTCAACTCTCGGTAGTCCACACACAATCTCAGTGAACCATCCCTCTTCTTCACAAACAGAACTGGAGCGCCCCAAGGTGAGGTACTCCTGCGAATAAAGCCCTGGCCTAACAGCTGTTCTATCTGATCCCGTAACTCCCTCATCTCAGCTGGAGCCATACGGTACGGTGCGCATGCTATAGGTCTCGTACCCGGTAGCAAATCTATAACAAAGTCTATCTCTCGACTGGGTGGTAAGCCTGGTATCTCCTGAAACACATCCGAATACTCCCTGATAACCGAGATCGAATCTAAAGGAATCACAACCTCCTTAGAGGTATCCTCCTCTATGTAATACAGATGAGCGGTCGATCCTCCCTCTGGGCGAGGCATCGCCACTATAAACATCTCTTGCCCCGGAATGGTAAAAACAATGCTCCCGCTCAAGCAATCAATCATGGCCCTATATGCTACGAGCCAATCCATACCGATGATCACATCGTGAACGTGCATGTCTAATACTAACATGTCCGCAGGTAATACCAAACCACCAATCTCTACCCCCACTCCCCGGCATATAAAGAAAATGAGTGACCCACTCCCCAATGGTGAGTCGACACACGTCACTGTGCTCTCTGCCGTAGCTAACAATCCTAAAGCTTTCACGAAGTGTGTAGCTATAAAACAGTGTGTAGCACCCGTATCAAATAACACCTGACCCATAGTGCCATGGATAGGAAACGTACCCTCGATCGCGGGCGGTGCCTGTGGAACTGCAGCCTGGTGGACGTTGTAGACACATCCATACTGTAGCTGCCCCTGCTGAGCTGGGACTGCTGGAATGGGTGGCAATGCTGCCATCTGTGGGGGTGCGGGAAGAGCGGCGGGAAACATAGGTTTCTGTGGCTCCTGGCGAGCACCCTGCTGCTGCTGCTGTGGGGCCCTGCCCCTATCAGGACAATCCTGCTTCTTATGGCCAGTCTTGCCACAAACAAAGCACTTCCCTGGGAAGTTCCCTCCCCTATGCCCCTGCTGTCCCCGGCCCTGGTGGCCGTTACCATTCCTCCCTTGGCCCTGCTGGCCCTGATGAAACTGCTGCCTATTCTGTCCCTGTTGGCCTTGATGGCCATTTGGACCCTGATGGCCCTGACAGAAACCTCCCTATCCCTGCCTGTAGTTCCCTGACCGGAACCTCTTATTATCCCCCTACTGGGTACCCTGCTCATTCTGTCTCTGCCCCTGACCAGATTGTGCCCCGCTGGCACCATGTCCTCCAGTCCTGCCCTGATGGCTAGACTCCCCCGACCTTTTGCCCTCGGCCATATGAAAACGGTGGTCCTGGCAGTGTAACAATGCAGTGTTAACCACATCAGAATACGTGGCCAACGATAGGTTCCCTAGCAGATGTTGACGGATCCTCCAATTCAACCCATCGGTGAACTTCTCAATCTTCTTCTTCTCTGTTGGTATCTCGTCGGGAACGATGTTCAGCAGATTAGTGAACTCGGCCTCATACTCGGCCACTGTCTTGCCTTCCTGTTTCAGACTCATCAGCTTCCTCCTCATTTCCGTATGAACAGCCGACGGAAAGTACTTGCTGTCGAACCGCACCCAGAACTCCTGAATCCTGAGAGTATCCCTCTCCTCCGCGGTGGTAATAGACTCCCACCACTGTAGTGCAGATCCTACTAGCTTGAAAGTAGCTAGCACCTGTTTCTTAACATCACTGCACTCATGCATCCTCAAATGCCTCTGTATGTCCTTCCTCCATTGGCTCGAGACTACCACATCTGAGCTACCTGCAAACTCTGGCGGATGCGCTTTCTGAAAAGCGTCTCGTACACGCTCCCAAGCAGACGGGAATGCATTAACCTGTGCTGGCGCGGCAACCGGCGCCTGAGGCGGTGCCTGCTGAATCACGGCAATCGCGGCATTTACCGCTTGGGCTACTATAGCTGCAACCTCAGCGGCGTTCATCATACCCTGAACTGGAGCGGGCTGGGGTTCGGGCATTGCATTCCTGGGAACTCGTCGTGCACGTCGTGGAGGCATCTGAAATAAGAACAAAGTTTATAAGTTCACGGTTATAAACTTAATATAGCTGAAGAACGAAGCATACACAAAAGAGTACAACAGTCCTAAAATATAGGGCTCTATATCAAAGAAACGTAGCGGAAACATAATAGCCGTACAGATCCTAAAGGACTCTAGAACCTGATGCTCTGATACCACCTGTGACACCCCGACTAATTAAATACCGGGTAGCTACTCCTTTATTAAATTAATTCAAAATGCCAAGTTGGCTCAGTTAATAGCATCACTGTCGAAAACATTTTTATTATTACTAACCACCTAGTATTTAAAAAGTAAGTTGCCAAATTTTAATTTAAGTCTGATTAACATGCAACAAGTATAATAAAGAATAACAACACCATTCACCATACTGAAGTAAAACGAATAACCATCACATAGTGTAATTAAAGTCTGGAGGAAAACTCCTCACTACAAATCCCACAACTGAAAAGTAATCTGAATACTGAAACAATACATGCTAAAGTCTGAAAACTGAAATGTAAAAGATGCTCTAAATAGAAATGGGCAACATGCCCTACAACTGATAGATAGTGACTCTGGAATCCAAAAGATAGAAGCGTCTATAAGCAAATCCCTGTAGCTTCCACAAACAGCTACAGCTCGTCACCTGAATGAGAATCCTATGCTTGGTGTCCCTGTGGCTGGGCACCTAAAATGGTTTTACAAGAAAAAGATTTGAAAAGCAAACGGGTCAGAGCCCGAATGTGGAGTTATATTTTAAAACCTGCAAGTGCTTTAAAAACATTTAAAACATTAAATGCAAAATACATGTTAGGACGTACACTCACATGATATTCTCACCTCTCGTCTAACTGTGCACTCCTAACGTAAGTACCCATTTATAACGACACAAACCACTAGCTAAGCGACATCATCTCTAGCTAGACTATCATAGGTCCTACCCTTTTTACTCGGTTCTAATTAACATCATAACACTCGTAATTAAGTAGGGTTTAACGTAAACTCAGATGCTCAATATGCAATATATATATCACTATCAGCTAACTCGAAACAATACCGTAATTATATTCACAACAATAACGTGAAGTTTCCCATTAATTAAGTGTATATTATTCACATCATAAATATACAATACAAGCACCCCGAGAACTAAGCTGTGGTGCACACATACTCTGCTATCCATCCCGGTACATCACGTATATAAGGATCACATATTTCGAATCTCTCAGGAATAGTTCAGATAACACAAATCACAAATAGTGGAGGCGAACACAGTCACCATCACATGGGTCACGCACATACCTACGCTCCCATGATCAGCAGACTTATTAATATCACAATAAGTCCTTCTATGACCTATGTTCATCGAGGTACCAGTCTATATCCCCCCCGTAGGCACACAAGGATTAGAGGGTCCTAAGCGAACGCAACCTCCCGTGATAGCAAGTATGGTAGGTATGTCATACACACAATCCATATACCAATACTAAGTAAACACACATCTTAGTAATACCGTATTTTAATCGTAGTACATATTCTCATACTAACTATAATTATCACAATTTGTACTATTCCGGTTTGTAATCATACGCGCCATAATTTTCTCACGTCGTAGTAGACACTCACGTCTCAACCCAAACTGTCCATGTAATACAACTCTCGTATGTAAATTCCTTCTCATAAATACCCAAATGTCCCAATTCTATCATTACTACATCTACGGAATGATATCTATATCCTCGGACAAGCTTACGGGACTCCAAAAATCAAAACAGTCCAAAAAGGACCAAACTGTCAACTCGTTAGAAGTCTCGTTCGAACGAGACTGTTCGAACGAGATTCCTCTGCCAACTCGTTAGAAGTCTCGTTCGAACGAGGTTGTTCGAACGAGCTCCCAGTTAGTTCGAACGAACTGTACCTTCTAACGATATCTCATTCGAACGAGATATCGAACGAAATCCATTCTCGTTAGCAGCGACTGGTCAACTCGTTAGAAGCTCGTTCGAACGAGTTCGTTCGAACGACCTGGGTAAGGGCTTCTAACGAGATGCCAGATTCGTCCCAGATTTTTCCCTTCCTCGTTTTTAACCATTTTAACACTTCTAATCTCATCCAAAGTTCATCTCAACAACGTTTTATGGTCTCTAAGTGATCCTAAACATATTCAAGTCAACTCCTAACATGTTTTCAAGGATTAAATCTCTTCAACATCAATCAACATATGAATTTCTACACTTTTCCCCAATTATTTCAAGAACATGAACCCTAACATTTTGAATCATGAATTAACCCAACAAAATCCGTTTTAATTTCTTTTCAATCATGTATATCATCAGTAAAAACATCTACCTATCATTCTACATGCAATCCTTCTCAAATTTCTCAAGTTTTATGATCTAAACTACATGGGTTTTCATTATCTTTCAAGAACAATTGATATTCTCCAATTTCTAACATGGAAAAGACATTCTCAGAAATTAAATGGAATAAAGTCACTTGCCTTGGTTTGATTTCTGACTTTGGTGTAGGTTTGATGATGTTTTTCTGCAGAATTTCCTCTCTCCAAGCTCCTTCTCCAATGGTGGCTTAAGGTGGCTAGGGTTTGTTTTGGGGAAAGTTGTAAACTTAAAGATAACCTCCGTAGCTTAATGGTTTAATATGGGATGGTTAGTGGGCTTAGTGGGTTTAATCCACATCAGATTTACATCTCTAATTTTCGTCACTTTTAATTCCTCAAAATGTAAAATTACCAAAATACCCTTTAAGTTGCCGGTATGGCCTAAAAATACCCCGGGACCCAAACTATACCCCCGGCTAGTGATTTCTGACTATCTCGACCCTTCCGGACGCGTTGGCGCACTCAAAACGACCATACGGATTATAGATTTTAAATTCACTTTTATTATCAAAATATTACACCGTGACGCGGCGGTCCCACGCGTCTCAATAAAATTTCCAAATTGCCGTATATAAATCTCACGACAAATTTCATAATACCAAATACATATATAATCATATATGCACATAATCAAATACCAACTCGCATCTCATTAGTATTTATAACCCGGATTAATTTCCAATTAATACGCATTTAATTAATTAATCCCCAAAATAAATATAGCCAAAAGTACGGGGTATTACACTTTTGAGTAAAATTGAATTGATGATCATCTGAGTGATTCGATATCAAAGTTTTGAAACCCTAAAAAACAATATAAATTGTAAAAAGTCAACATAAAAAATAAAAAAATAATTAAAAAAAACTTGAAAATGATAGAAATGACGTTAAAAATGGGTTTTAAGGGGGTGAGAATAAAAACAACAATCAAGTGTCCCCGAAAGAGACAGGGACATCTCAAGAGATACAAAATAAATATGTGAAAGGTGATTGTGTCCTCATCAGATACCCATTTCTGAAATTAACTATTATAAACTTATTTTGAAGTTAAAAATGGATATTAGGGGTCCAATACTCAAAATTACATCAAAGTGGCCTCAAAATAAGTAGAATACCCCAAGGCACACAAAATTATCCAATGGGAAGTGACTATTTCCTCATCAGACATAACTTGCCAAAATTTACTAGTATCCGTTAAAGTAATTGGCTCTATATTATTCTAAATAATTTTCCTTCCACATGACTTTTGAAAATGGTTCTTTTATGTCTAAATTATTTGTCGACATTGAAATGTTGGTATGCTTTAGGAAATATTTGAAAAGGAAAATTTATTCTTTGTTTAATGTAATTCACTTTAAATAAATTTTCTTGCAGGTTGAAACTTTTGGAGACTAATCAAATAAGTTATTTTGTTGGAGATCGTATGATTAAAGATAACAAGTTCACTTTGCTGAAATCATTTTGATTAGACGAGTTATATATTTTTCCTAATGAATAACTCATTATTCCCATTTAATATTTTTTATTGGAGTAACTTTGATTTAGGTTGTTGGTTGTGTAAAGAGAGGTTTTACTTGTATTAACATTTTTTTATTAATGAATGAGAAATGAGTTATTGTCTTCATAATTAAAGTTGTAACTGAGAAATTTTATAATGTGTGTAAAATAGATTACATATTGTTTGTGTAACAGATATTTATTTATAATTATAAATAATTCATGTTGGAATGAATGTAAATCATGTTATGTTATCATATTATGTATTCTAATTTTAAACAAAATTTTAGTGACGAGTTTTGTAAAGCGTCTCAAATAGTATGTTCAATTTTAAATTAAACTTTAGGGATGGATTTAACTGTCCTTAATACTTTGTCGCCAAAATATTGACATCCCACCATTTCTTTTGGGGATGGCTAAAATATGCCACACAAAATAATTATTTAGGACGACTTTCTTGCTGTCTCAAAAAAGTTCCATATATAAGGAACTTTTGAGACGGCTTCGTTCCCGTTTCAAAAAACCTCTTTAAGATGACTATTAAAGTCCCAAAAACTATTTTAAATTGGTTGCTAATAAGACCCCCTTGTGATATCCCAAATATTGTCCCAAAAAGTATTTGGGATATCTAGATTATCTCTTGGGATGGGTTTTAGCGCTCCCAAAAAATAGTTTTTTTTGTAGTGTTCTCGCTGCAGCGAGGTGTCAGATAAGGAAGTCGTGAAGAGCATTTATCAAATTTGGTAAAAACTCTGGAAGATATTACGACCAGTAAATTTAGATCTTTGCATTAGCGAA
The DNA here is from genome assembly GCA_949130495.1 of Sambucus nigra. Lineage (NCBI taxonomy): Eukaryota > Viridiplantae > Streptophyta > Magnoliopsida > Dipsacales > Adoxaceae > Sambucus > Sambucus nigra. The sequence continues at coordinate 15,040,648 of OX422219.1, read as the reverse complement.
GGTTTGTTTCGTTGCAATAAGTAATCAACGAAACTGAGAGACTTTGTTTTAGGGCAAGAAAAATCCACGAAGATTCGAACCTTACTACTGCCTTCATATGATATACTTATGCAAAGAACTTGTAAGAGTATTTTTATATTATGGATAGTATAATTTCATATGTGTATGACCTTAAACAAAAACCAAACTAACACACGTATACATAAAAAGTTAAATTTGAATGTTACCAAGTGTTCAAGTGTTTTCAGAAAGTCCAAATATCTCAAACAAGTGGTCACATCAATATGTCATCGTGTCAATGTCAGGTTGAGAAGTCGAAGTATATCTAGATTTGTGTTATGCCGAAATGACCTCAAGGACTAAAAAAGCACAAAATATATTTTGTACACGGAATACAACAAACCGATTATATATGAGACACATGAGTATATATATATATATATCTGTGATAAAATATACAACCAAAAGATTACAAGAAAATAAAAGTAAATCTATAACTCTATAATAATAATGACACAATCCCGACCAAAGGCATATATCACCCTATCATCCTATAATCAACACGAAGCCACTTTAGCTGTAACGCCCCGACCTGAATTTATGGGTTACCCGTAATCAACCCAGTCCGATCTGAGCGTTAGGTGTGAAGTGCAATGGAACAATCCTACATAATATTGCTAGTCCAGTTTTATTTAATTAACGTTCCACTTGTTTAGCATGCAATTCCAATTTCAAGATAAACTACGTGAGGAACCCATAGGGAGCACCCCAAAGTCCAAGTAAGCATAGCTACTAAAGTAAAAATAAATAAAGAATACTTACCTATATAACGCCCTCAAAATATGAAACCGCTCCCAATCTGTCATAACAAAGCGAGGGTGTAGGTCTATCCCTAGTGGGATTTCAAAAACAGTATAGAAATGAACGGCAGAAAGGAATACTCACACTCTACAACCACATGCATGGGGAAATATTTATATATCTACATACGTATACCTTTAAAAATAACTTATTCCAATGCATTAACCATTTACTTTCGAAAACCTTACTTGCCCGGATTAATTGACCTTAATCTTATTAAAGACTTTCTTTATTCATACTTAGTATTCTCACTTTATTTAACGTACCCAGTTTAACACTTGAAACCATTTCACTTGATTTATCCAAATCCATTCCTTTACCAGAATTCAACCCTTTCATTCATTTCAATACACTTTAGTATTTTCATTGAAAATCACCATTTCAACACTCGTAATCACCCTGTTAGAAAATACTTATTTAATGTTTGAAAATCCTTTTTACAACACACTCTTGTGTTAAATATGGATTTAGCCATTTAAGTTGCTTAACCACCCATGTATTCACTTCCTTTGACCCTTACTCATTCCTTTATGAACATTAATAGATTTATGCATTTACTTGTCCATTTCACCTTTACCAGAATATTTATTATATCCATTCAAGTTAGGTTGTATTAACATATTTTACCACATAATCCATTTCTTGACATGTTCCATATTTTCTTTATCTTTTCTTGGAATCTTCCTATACCGCATACTTCCACGGGCTCCACACCGCTGGCTATGCGCACCATATGCTCTGACCAGTGACTTAGGGCTTTTCACCTAAGGGATTCGGACCCTTCTTAATTTATCCCGGTGTCATCCGAGTTCCTTTTATGTGTTTTAACATTTTATAAATGTCCACATTATTCCACTTATCCTTTTTACCCGACCGAAGCCAAAATTTGGGACTTTATCGCCCCATCCTGTGTTACACTTTTAAAATTTACCATTTGATGTCCTTTACACTTTAACTTTGATTTTTATTCCAAAAATCATATTAATTTAGGACCACTTTGTGTAACACCCTTTTCAACATTTTTATTTCATAAAAATGGTCTACTTTAAGTAAAATTACCATTTTACGTATTTGTTTCCAAAATCACCTTTTACTCATTTTTCGCAAGTGTTAATCTCACCAAAAACACTATTAAGTTATTCATACCAACTTCTTAAGTGTTTTTAACCCCTTAACACCTTTTTACACTTGGATTACATTCTTCTTAATTGAAAACTCTTTTAATTCTCTTTCAACTTCATAAGTGTTAATATCTTCCCACATTATCAAGTTACACACTATAAGTTTTCATGTTTACCCATTAACACCTAATGAATACTCTTATCAATAATACGCAAATACACATTTTTTTAGTTCTTCATTCAAGAAATACATTCACACTTAAGACTACTTTTATAAGAAATACCATTTTTTTTCTTTAACTTGTAGTCTTTTAACCTTATACACATCATATCTTTTAGTCCTAATTTCACACGCTTTGAAGAACAAAATTCTACTTTTATTATCTCATATTTAAACCCAACAAAACCTTCTCAAAACTTGTTTATACATTTAACATCAAAATACTACAAGTTATATGTACATGAGAATGCAAATTTTAAACCCAAAAATCCTACTACATGGTTTAAACATATTTATCATCATGGAAAATCATTATACTTTGCAAATATACGTTTTTAAGGCACAAAGACATTATTTCTTCAATCCTCAACAAATGTTTATTTTTCATAAAACCTTCATAACCAACATTTTATTATTGTTTAACACCAATATTTCTAGAAAATATACTATTTTCACAAAACACCCACTTTTACTATTTCAAACCTTGAAATAATCATCCATTCCTTATTTTTTTAACAAAAATAACATTTTCCCAACATTTTTAATCCATAAAAATATTTATTGTCTTCTACACAGTAATTACTAATTACACCCTACTCAAATAGCCTAAATACAAGACTACAATGCAAAAATAATATTCCTACACTAAGAGTAAGGGTTACCCACCTCTAATGGCTTCAATTGTGGGTTAGTGTCGGAGGATCCACCTCGGCCTTCAAAGGTGGCCTCAAGGGGTTACTAATGCATCCTCCAGAGCTCTTAGATAAGAACTCCTTCAAAACCCACTCCACACTCCTTGAAAGAGCCATATTTATCTTCAAAAACCCTCAACAATACCCCTAAAATTAATAGCTCTTCCTTGTCTACGGTGAAAATGGGTGTTTTTTGATTGAATACACCATGGAAGCATGGATGGAGAGTGTTTGTTTGGTGGTGGATGGTAGTGGAATGGTGATGGGTGGAGGTGGAAGACCATCCACCTCCCCATTCTCTCTCACTTTCTCTCTCCTTGTTCCATTTTCTCCCAACAACAATAAATCCAATAACCCCCAAAAAACCTTTATAAAACACCCCTTAAGCCCAAAAATCTCATTTTACCCTTGCTGAATAGATTTAAGTTTGACAACACACCAAATCAATGCTCCAAATTGTGATAGCGTACAAGGGAAATCTGATCTAAAAACTCGACCAACGTCGTTAAAATGACTTAACCTATACCGTTCGATATATGGATCGTGTGACCCTTCGTGCAACCTGCTACTGTAAACCAGTAGCATGTCGTTAGAAGCCCTGCTTCTAACGACCCTTCTAACGACCCATCTCACAACTTGTATACAGTCGTTCGAAAGACATCCCATGTCGTTTGAATGACCCTAATTCTTTTTCCTTTTATTTGTTTTCCAACCTTTCACGCATCATTCCTCCATAATTATATTTGACTCCTCCTCAATTATAATCAATATATAATTGAATTAATTTATTGGGGCGGGATATTACATTAACTCTTGTACCCTGTTAACCTATTACACACTTGAAAAGATGTCACAATACCAATTTATATAAAATACAACTAACCGGATGTAATTATGATTAAAAATATATATGTATATAAAAGTATGTGTAATACCTCGTACTTTTAGAATAAAACAAAATTGGTAGGAATTAAATTAAATTGGTAAGTTTAATTAATTAAGTGCCAATAGATTAATTTATTATTATTTCATAATTATGTGAGATTGACTTTGCATGTTAAATAATTTCAGTTGAAAATAATTGCATGTGTAGTGAATAATTAATATATGATGTGTGACACAATTGAAAATATACTTGTTGAAGAAAAATAATTGGGACGCTTTCTGAGAGGATTTATGGGCTCGTTTAGGTGTTTTAGACCTTTAGAAATGGTCCTGGGGTATAAGTATATAAGTTGGGAGGCTATAGGGCTAGTTTAGTTATGGGTTTGGGCCCATTTGGGGATCCAAAAATAGGAAATTAGGCTTAAATCAGGAATTAGGATAAAAAACCTAAACCTAGCAGCCACGCCTTTGAAAAATGCGTTACTAAAGTAGTTTATTGAAAATAAACTATTTAAGTAACTCCGAGTTATTCTTTGAAGAAACTCTTTTCTTAAATCAAAAAGGATTAATCACAAGAAGTGTTTAATAAAACAGTATGTACGAGATCTTATTCAAGATTTAGGCAACAAGTTTAAAAGATAGTTTAAACAAGTTTTAAACACAGCACAACCAAGACTGAGATGAGAAAATGTAGAAAGATTCTGTTCACAATTTTTTACGTGGTAAAACCTCACCAATTGAGGAAACATCCACGACTCCCTCTACGGAGTAAAATGAAAAATCCACTAAAACAAATTTATGAGTTACAAACTATATAACTAACATGCAAACAACTCAGACCTATGTAAGTTTAGGAATGTACCCTCTGGTTTCCTTATAACTTCTCTGCAGTTCTGATTGTAGATGTAGTTCTCTCAGTTTGTCAACTTATGATTTGTTCCAGCACTTTACGTCAACTTATGATCACAAGATCTTATTACCAACACTTTTCGTGTTGTAGGGTGTAAGTGTTTGTGGAGGTGCTTTCTAACACATGCATGCACACACACACACACACACTTATTAAGTACAAACATGCCTAACAAATTACAGTTACACTATATGCTGTGATCTTTTCTTTTCTTTCTTCTTACAAAACTTTGAACCTTATTTGACCTTTCAATTAATCCAAGAATCCACGGATATCTTGCTTAGAAATCAGCCAAGATCTTAACCAATCTCAGTTTTGAAAAGATTTTCGAGATTGAAAACCTCCAAGTGAGATTCCAAACTAGGTCAAGGGTTTAGTTTTACAAGAACAAGAAACAGAAAGCATTTATTGTTGATTTCAAATTAAGAAAGCGTTTTAGAGAAAATAATCAACAATATATTTCTCAAGATGAGAAATAAAGAATGAAACTAAGTGTAATGTAACATGAATAACTCAGATCTGAGATTTCTATGAAATCAGAAACTAGATCTAAGTAAAAGTCTAAGTTGGAAACAAGATCTCATGAACACAAGGTTACAGCAACAAAAATAACTCAACTCAAACTCTCAAATACTCAAGAACACTCAGGGTAGTGTTTTTGGAAATGGTGTTTTAAAGAGGTGTTTGGGTTAGGTTTGAAGAGGATTTAGACGAATGAAGTTAGGGTTTCTAACTTTCTTTCTCTCTCTGGTTTCTCTCTTCTCTCTTCTCTCTTCTCTCTCTACTCTCTACTCTCTCTTCTCTCAGAAACAATGAAATGGCAAAAGTCTTCGAAGTCTGAGAATAGAGGCCTTTTTATAGTGAGAGGAGAAGGTTCGAGATGTTGGTTCAAAAACAAGGGTCAGGATTAAGTCAATTTAAATTGACTTGAATCTAAGGGCTCAAACAAGGCGGTGGTTAAACGAAAGCTGATTGGTTTAGAAGGTTACACGGGGATTCATCAAGACGACATGCAGACCATTGATAACAAATGATCCAAGGGTTGATAACACACGCGTTGTTATCTCAAGAAAAAAACACACTTCCAACCAATCAGAGGCAGACAGATGTAGGGCAAATACAGGAACTGAAACGCGCGTCTAAAATAATTAAAACCATACCCTCATGTTTATGCCGCTTTCGGTTTCTACCCAAGGTAACATTAGGCCATAATACACAACAAAGTATATTTAGAGTTTGACCCCAAAAACTTATAAATCAATTTTTAATTAATAAAACATGGTTTAAAAATTGTTTAAAAAATCCCAAAAAATTATTAAAAATCAAACTTAGGGATTTAAACACACTCAACATATGTACACACATTATTATGCAGTATGACATGTATGAATTGAATTCTAATGTGTGTGAGAGTTGGCAATAGTCTCTTGATCACTACAAGTAAGAGAGATGAATAGGCAATCCAACTTCTGAGGCTCTTTGGTTTCTAGGATGGACATAATTTTGTCATAATTTCCAAACTAGATGAGAACTTATACAATATAGACTCAAGTGAGTCAAAGGTATAAGGGCTTCAATCTCCCCCTTTGGAAATATGAGACAAAATCTCATTTGAGTCAACTAGGACTCGTAGGGCAACAAAAATAAGAAAAACTTAGTCCTATCGAAATTCTATCTACCCAAATCCTAGAAATCAAAAAGTGCATAACTCAACTATTTACAATTTAATACCCTAATACATCAGTTGAGAATGACTGTACAAAAAGGAATACCTACAATGAATCACTAAGATCAAGCTGTTTAGTATATGTAAGAGATTAGTAGACTCAAATTTCTCCCCCATTTTTTCTCAAATGGACAAAGGGAAAAACTTGGATAAGCTGCAAAGGTATTACTCAGCATAAACCATATCAATAGATTTACGTAATGAAATGAATATATTATTATCTAGAGGTATGGTAAACATATCTGCGAGTTGTAGATCAGTAGGAAGATAATTGATTTCTAATTCCTTAGATTCAACTAATTCGCGTATAAAATGATGTCTTATTTTTATATGCTTTGTTCGCGAGTGTTGAACGGGGTTTTTAGAAATATTAATCACACTTTGATTATCACAATAGAGATGCAATTGGTTTTCTTGAATACCATAATCACTTAGCATTTGTTTAAGCCACAATAATTAAGCACAACAGCTAACAGCGGCTATGTATTCAGATTCAGCAGTCGAAAGTGATGTGCAGTTTTGTTTTTTACTACTCCATCCTACCAAGTTATTACTAATATAATAACATTCTCCTGAAGTGATTTTACTATCATCAGTACATCCAGCCCAGTCAGCATCAGTGTACCCAATAATAATGCTTGGTGTGTCATTAGTATACCAAAGTCCTAGATTCAGAGTGCCTTTAACATATTTAATTATACGTTTAACAGAATTCAAATGGCTCTCTTTAGGGTTGTTTTGATAACGAGCACATACACACACAGCATACATGATATCAGGACCCGAAGCAGTAAGATAGAGTAGTGTGCCAATCATACTACGATATAGAGTAGGATCTACAGATTTTCCATTTTCATCTTTTGACAATTTTACCGTAGTACTCATAGGTGTGTTAGCATCTTTATCACTCTCGAGGCCGAATTTCTTAACGATCTCTAAAGCGTACTTAGATTACCAAACAAATAGTCCTTCTGGATTTTTTTTGACTTGGAGACCTAGGAAGAACTGCAACTCCCCCATAAGGGACATCTGAAATTCCTTACTCATAATTTCAGAAAAGGATTTTACTTCTGAGGTAGAAGTTGATCCAAATATAATATCGTCTACATATACTTGAGCAATAGTAATGTGTTTGTCAAAATGTTTGACAAATAGAGTTTGGTCATTTCCACCTCTTTTGAAACCTTTATCCAAAAGAAAACTGGAAAGACGCTCATACCAAGCTCTAGGAGCTTGTTTAAGGCCATATAAAGCCTTTTTCAGACGAAATACATGATTTGGATATTTAGGGTCAATGAACCCTTTAGGTTGTTCTACATAGGTTTCCTCAGCCAGTATTCCATTAAGGAACGCAGATTTGACATCCATTTGATATTATGTAAAATGCATGTGACAAGCTATAGCGAAAAGCAGACGAATTGATTCTAAACGAGTAACAGGGGTAAAGGTCTCGTTAAAATCAATTCCTTCTATTTGGGAGTATCCTTGAGCAACTAATCTAGCTTTATTTCTAATTATTATCCCATTTTCATCAGTTTTATTTTTGAAAATCCAACGAGTACCAACAACCTTTTTGTGATCAGGACGTGGAACAAGATACCATACATCATGAATGACAAATTGTAAAAGTTCATCATGCATAGCAGAAATCTAGTGAGAGTCATTCAATGCCTCATTTACATTCATTGGTTCCACAAGGGAAACAAAACATGCATAATGTGCATAATTTCTAAGTTGGGATCTTATACGCACTGGCTCACTAGGGTTGCCAACTATGTTGTTTATGGGATGATCTTTAGAAACCCAGTTAGGTACTTCAGGTGTCTCAATAGGTAATGAATTATCTATTTCAGAAGGGTCATTTTCTAAAATATTTGAAGACTCTTCTTCAATAGGTAATTCACCAGTCTTGCTTTCTACAGTAGTGTCACTAACAATTACATTTATGGATTCCATCATGGTTTTAGTACGAAGATTATACACTCAATAAGCTCTACTATTAGGCGAGTATCCTAGAAATATGGCTTTATCTCCCCGACTCTCAAATTTAGATAAGTGTTCCCTATCTTTGCATACATAACAAGCACTGCCAAAGGTTCTAAGATATTTGAGATTAGGCTTTTTATTGTACCAAAGTTCATAAGGGGTTTATTTGGAATTCTTTCTAAGATAGACCCTATTAATGATGTGACATGCAGTACGAATAGATTCTACCCAAAAGTATTTAGGTAAATTCTTGGCATGTAACATGGCACGTGCCATCTCTTGCAAGGTACGATTCTTTCTCTCGGTGATTCCATTTTGTTGAGGAGTCTTAGGAGCACTGAACTCGTGTTTGTAACCATTATAGTCACAGTATTCTATAATGCCAGTGTCTTTGAATTCACCACCTCTATCACTACGGATTCTATTTACTTGAGTGTCCTTTTCATTTTCAGTCCTAAGAAGAATTTTTAGGAAGGTTTGAAAAGTGTCAGACTTTTGTTTTAAAAAGGCTACCCAAGCAAATCTAGTGAAGTCATCAACCATAACTAAGATATAAATGTGTCCACAAAGGCTAACAGTTTGGGAAGGACCCATTAGGTCCATATGGATGAGTTCTAAGGGATTAGAGGTGAGAATATCTTTGACTTTCTTATGAGGGGCCATAACAATTTTACCTTCTTGACAGGAACCACAAACAATATTATGAATGGGTTTAATTTTTGGAATTCCTCTTACTATGTCTTGAGTAGACAATTTACTAAGATTATCGTAATTTATGTGACCCATTCTGTTATGCCATATCTCGTTGTCATCCATTCTGGCAGCATTACAAATTTCAGAATTGTTCTTGACAGTGTAGCAGTTGTCAGGAGTTCTGAATCCAGTAATTATGCAATCACCTTTTTCATTTAAAATCTTGCAATTGTTCTTTGAAAAGGTAATAGTATGGTATGAGTCACAAAATTGCGAAATACTAAGTAAGTTGGCCTTTAGAACTTTAACTAGAAGAACATCTTTAAGAATAGGAAGCCCATCTTTTTGGAGAGTTCCTTTGCCTATGATTTGAGATGAAACTCCATCACCAAAAATGACTTTACCACCAGCAAATCTGGTTTTGTTTAAAAGTTTAGATTCATCTCCAGTCATGTGCTTAGAACATCCAGAGTCTAAATACCAACCAGATGATGTGTGTTCGGCTTTTAAAGCAGTAACAACAATATTACACTTCATCTGAGGTAATAGATCATCTTTTCTAATCCAAATTGCTATAGTTTTCATCTTGCGCTTATTAGCTCTCAACTGATAAAATTTGCGAGCATTAGATTTTTGCTGAAAAATGTTTTGTGCATGATTTTGAATTTTGTGAAAGACTTGAGAATTTTGTTTAGGAAAGTGCTTAGGATTCCTTCTAGGAAATGTTCTTTTAGGTTTGGTCTTTCTCTTTCTATAGTTAGAGTTTTTATATGGCTGTCTAGGAAGTATATAATTATTTCGACTCCTCCTAGAATAGTTAAAGTTCTAGTAATTACGAGGATTATAGATAGGTTTAACAAGTCTCCTAGCATAGCAACCATCGAAAGAGTGACCATATATGTCACAGTAGGAGCAATAAAGATTGCTCAAGATGGGGGTCTCCTTAGGAAAGTCTCTAAACAAAGGTTTTGAAAAGTTTCCAGTCTGAACTTTATTCCTGGGTAGTACAGGTTTGAAAGTAGGTTCACTCTTTCTGATAAAAGGGCAGACGTATTTAGCCTTAGGTAAACTTTCATGCTTAGAGCAACTTGATTCCCCAATGTTGAAGTTTTTATGTTTTAAATCAAACTCAGTTTTTTGGGAATGAAAATCTGGGCATGTTTCAATAGGTCTTTTGCCTCCTGACACAAACTTGATAGGTTCAAAAGGTTTTGTTTGTGTTTTCAAATTGGGACAAAATCCTATACCAGTTCGATCATCAGAATTGGTTTTAGATTCATCAACAAATTCATCAAAACAGTTAGAATTATTTTCAAATTTTGTAAATTTTTTTAAAACAGTTGCCGTCTTTTCTTTGGTTTGTTCCAATTCTAACAATGTCCCTTTGTACTTTTTCTCCAGAATTTCATTTGTTTCAGTCAAATTTTTCAGTTTTTCATCAAAAACTTTAATTTCACTTTCATGAGTTAAACATTGGGTAGTGTACTCTTCAGCATTCAGTTTAACCATCAGGCTTAGATCTTCCAATTTCTTGGTAAGATCTTTAACAGTCTTTTCTAGTCTAGCGCTTTTCTTGAGAGTCTTAGTGTAAAGTGTGTGATTTTCTGGGAGGTCTTCATTGTCCGAGTCACTAAGTGTGGTGTGTGAAGTGACCCCTAAGGCTTCATTCTTAGAACTCACGCACCCATTAACATCGTCATTATCGCATTCCCTTTGACTCACACACCCCGAGGTAGAACACGCAACATTCTCAATCAAAGCATCTAAACCAGTAATAACCACATTCGAAGTATCAGTCATAGAATTATTTGGTTCATCCTCATTAACAAACATAGGCATGTCATCATTATAAATAATCTTGGCAAAGAAAGACATGCAAGGATAAAAAACATCTGATGACTCAGGTTCCTCATTTTCAGAGTCACTTGAATCATCCCATGTTTTGCAGATGTTAGCTCTAGTGTGTTTGTTTTGAGTGTTCAAATTAACTCTACAGTCTTGTGCAATGTGCCCCAGTTTACCATATCTATAGCATTCAGTCTTCTTAAGGTCTCTATTAGGTCTGATATGAGAGTCCTTGTGATTTTTGTCATTATTTTTCTCATGAGGTCTGTGACTAGAGGGAGTTGGATAATTTGACTTGCCTTGTTTATTTGCCACTTTGTTTCTAAACTTAATGATTTTCTTGAACTGTTTTGTCATTAAGGCAATCTGATTGTCCAAACTCTCTATATCGCAGTCCTCATCAGATTCATCATTGGAAGTATTAAACTCAGGCTTAATGAATTTAGAAGAGAAGCTTAGATTGGCACTAGTCTGTTTCCTATGGGATTGGGTTAATTGTTTCTTAAATTCCAGTTCCATTTCCACAGTTCTTAATTTACTACTGAGTAATTCAGGAGTGAGATTTATATCACACATTTCCTCAATAACATATCTTTTGTTACCAAACTTCTATGGTAATGATCTCAGAATTTTAGATACAATTTATTGTCTATCATAGGTTATCCCATTAGCATGCAGTTTGGTCACAATATCAGTCAGGTTCATATAGAAGTCATCAAATGATTCAGTCTCAGACATAATTAAGGATTTATACTGCTGTATAAGCATTTGGGTTTTAGCAGCCTTAACTCTAGTGTCTCCTTCATGAGCAGTAACCAAGGTTTCCCAAGCTTCCTTAGAAGTGGTACAAGATGAGATTCTTTTGAACTCATGTTCATTTATGGACATATATATGGCATTCTTTCCTTTGTTATTATTTCGAGAAACTTGTTTCTCTTCTCGAGTGAACTCACTTAAATCTTTCTTAACTCTCTCATTACTTCCTTCGTTGGCTGGTTTAGTAGGAAAAGTATAACCATTTTCAACAATGTCCCAGACATCATCTCCCAAAGTTCCTTGAATGAAAGCAATCATCCTTACTTTCCAGTAAGCAAAATTGGTTCCATCAAAGATTGAGGGTCTGGTCAAGTTACCAAATCTTTCATTTTTCTCGTCCATATTTGATTTTCAGAAAACAATTTCAGAAACACAGGATCTCTTTAAAGGCAGTTTTACCAAGCTCTGATACCAATTGAAAAATGCTTTACTAAAGTCGTTTATTGAAAATAAACTATTTAAGTAACTCCGAGTTGTTTTTTGAAGAAACTCTTTTCTTAAATAAAAAAGGATTAATCACAAGAAATGTTTAATAAAACAGTATGTACGAGATCTTATTCAAGATTTAGGCAACAAGTTTAAAAGATAGTTTAAACAAGTTTTAAACACAGCACAACCAAGACTGAGATGAGAAAATGTAGAAAGATTATGTTCACAATTTTTTACGTGGTAAAACCTCACCAATTGAGGAAACATCCACGACTCCCTCTACGGAGTAAAATGAAAAATCCACTAAAACAAATTTATGAGTTACAAACTATATAACTAACATGCAAACAACTCAGACCTATATAAGTTTAGGAATGTACCCTCTGGTTTCCTTATAACTTCTCTGCAGTTCTGATTGTAGATGTAGTTCTCTCAGTTTGTCAACTTATGATTTGTTCCAGCACTTTACGTCAACTTATGATCACAAGATCTTATTACCAACACTTTTCGTGTTGTAGGGTGTAAGTGTTTGTGGAGGTACTTTCTAACACATGCATGCACACACACACACACACACTTATTAAGTACAAACAGGCCTAACAAATTACAGTTACACTATATGCTGTGATCTTTTCTTTTCTTTCTTCTTACAAAACTTTGAACCTTATTTGACCTTTCAATTAATCCGAGAATCCATGGATATCTTGCTTAGAAATCAGCCAAGATCTTAATCAATCTCAGTTTTGAAAAGATTTTCGAGATTGAAAACCTCCAAGTGAGATTCCAAACTAGGTCAAGGGTTTAGTTTTACAAGAACAAGAAACAGAAAGCATTTATTGTTGATTTCAAATTAAGAAAGCGTTTTAGAGAAAATAATCAACAATATATTTCTCAAGATGAGAAATAAAGAATGAAACTAAGTGTAATGTAACATGAATAACTCAGATCTGAGATTTCTATGAAATCAGAAACTAGATCTAAGTAAAAGTCTAAGTTGGAAACAAGATCTCACGAACACAAGGTTACAGCAACAAAAATAACTCAACTCAAACTCTCAAATACTCAAGAACACTCAGGGTAGTGTTTTTGGAAATGGTGTTTTAAAGAGGTGTTTGGGTTAGGTTTAAAGAGGATTTAGACGAATGAAGTTAGGGTTTCTAACTTTCTTTCTCTCTCTGGTTTCTCTCTTCTCTCTTCTCTCTTCTCTCTTCTCTCTCTACTCTCTCTTCTCTCAGAAATAATGAAATGGCAAAAGTCTTCGAAGTCTGAGAATAGAGGCCTTTTTATAGTGAGAGGAGAAGGTTCGAGATGTTGGTTCAAAAACAAGGGTCAGGATTAAGTCAATTTAAATTGACTTGAATCTAAGGGCTCAAACAAGACGGTGGTTAAACGAAAGCTGATTGGTTTAGAAGGTTACACAGGGATTCATCAAGACGACATGCAGACCATTGATAACAAATGATCCAAGGGTTGATAACACACGCGTGTCAGTAAAGAAACACACTTCCAACTAATCAGAGGCAGACAGATGTAGGGCAAATACAGGAACTGAAACGCACGTCTAAAATAATTAAAACCATACCCTCATGTTTATGCCTCTTTCGGTTTCTACCCAAGGTAACATTAGGCCATAATACACAACAAAGTATATTTAGAGTTTGACCCCAAAAACTTATAAATCAAGTTTTAATTAATAAAACATGGTTTAAAAATTGTTTAAAAAATCCCAAAAAATTATTAAAAATCAAACTTAGGGATTTAAACACACTCAACATATGTACACACATTATTATGCAGTACGACATGTATGAATTGAATTCTACTGTGTGTGAGAGTTGGCAATAGTCTCTTGATCACTACAAGTAAGAGAAATGAATAGGCAATTCAACTTCTGAGGCTCTTTGGTTTCTAGGATGGACATAATTTTGTCACAATTTCCAAACTAGATGAGCACTTATACAATATAGACTCAAGTGAGTCAAAGGTATAAGGGCTTCAGCCTCAAGAAAGAAAGGACCTAAGGCCAAAGCGGAGATGAGGCAAAGGATTCAATGGAAAATCGTCAAATCACGGTATTCAGGAAAGAATTTTCTTTCTTAATTTAATGTCAAATGTATTTCTTAATTCATTATAGTAAACCCCATATAATTTCTGGGCTCAAGTAGGAAATTATTGATTAAATGGTAGGATTTGATCTCATATATGTAGAAGAAACTAATATAAAATTCATGTCTTAAACTAAAAAATTTGGGATGATTACGACCATGATTTGGATGATAGAACTCATGCCTTAGGACTCTTGAATAAATTAGAAATCTTGATGCGTATGTAAAGATTTAGAACTCGTGTTAAAATCTAGAAATTTAGAGAACTATAATCCATATGTTATGTTAACACATGATTACAATCTAGATGGATTTGAGATGGAAATTATGAATTAATAGTTATAGTCATTGAGGTAAATTTTGGGTTATTGGGAATGAATTTGATGTTAGTGTATGTAATTAACTATTCTAAGATGAAATATGGGGTTGGAATAAGGATTTCCGTATTAAGAAAATGTAGCAGATTTAGGCTTCCGCCCAGATCCGAATCGATTCTTCCTCGTAAGGAGAATTGATTCGGCCCCTGGGGAAGGATGAGGTGGGACCGGAGATGGATCTGGCAAATTTTTAAAAAACTATATGAGTTGGTGGGACGGAGTTTGGATAAACGATGATTTTATTAAAAATGCTTTGCTGGCACAAATATTAAATGGGTAACTATACTTAACTAGATGGTTGAACATTCTTATAAAGAAGAGATCAGGCCTGATTGGGACAATGGATTCTGGGGGTATGCCAACTACCTCAGAGGAACCTTGAGTCACTTTGGAATTCTTGGGAGCTTTGGATTTCATGAGATCTGCATTTGATGAATCTTTCCTTTTTGCACCAATAGTCCCTTTCTTGGTTTTCTTGAATTTCTCCCCCCCCCCCCCCCCCCCCCTTGAACAATCTCAGTGATTGGGGCCAAAGGAATGAACTCTTTAAGTAGTTTAATGTTTGTGGTGCTCAACTCAAACTATAAACCAACAATGAAGTTATCACTAAGGCCAAGTTAGTTAGGCCTAAAATGTTACACAACAGTATAAACTGTTTGAGTTCTCACGAAGATCCTAAACTTCTTGAGTTGGGTTGGCCAACAGTGATAGAGCCAGCTCATCAAAACATCACCATGGCTTCTCTTATCAGGAATAATCATCTTGATATTAAACTTTGCGCACAGAGCAAATACACTTTGTCATGTGAATTCAAGGCATGAATCATAGAAATAATCATCAATTCTGCTATTTCGACAAATTGGAAGGGTGACACCTTGGTCAAAACCAAATTTCCTAGCACAACGATGAGGGTTGTAATCTTCACTCTCTCCCATTTAGTGAACGAAGGACTGCGGTTTGGTGTAAGTAGAAGTACTACAGCCAATGAATGATCTTCAATCACAAATGCTTTAGAGTCGATCAAATGAACTGTGTAAGCTTTATCCTTGAAGAATAACCACGTTTTAGCATGAGTTTTGTCGAAATAAGGGATGTTAACCAAAGAACTGTGGACATCAATAAAAGGGACAAAAACCTTCCTACTCTGTTTATGGTTCCAACACAACAATCTTCGGTGCCTGATTAGAAACTTGCTAATAGGAAACTCTATGAGAGCAAGCTTGGGGAACCAACTATAGAGGAACCCCATCAAAAGGATTTTGTTGCCAAAGTTGGAGACATCATATCTATAAACATTATAATCCATGTTAAAATGAGCTCGATCTAACCAAGTATACAAATAGCTCGATGTTATATAAGTCAAAGTAATGTTAACTCCATGAGCATACCTAACTAAGAAATTTATCAAATCTCTACGTGGATTATCATTAGGATTACTAAGAAGAAAGAAGCAAGAAAA
Source organism: Sambucus nigra (assembly GCA_949130495.1). NCBI lineage: Eukaryota > Viridiplantae > Streptophyta > Magnoliopsida > Dipsacales > Adoxaceae > Sambucus > Sambucus nigra. Next base: position 15,024,523 of record OX422219.1, on the reverse strand, counting down.
AAGGCATTAAAGATAGGCAGTTTGCTCTGAAGGCTAATAATTACGGGACCAAATGGTACATTGGGAATTATACCATTTTTCTTATGTTCCTTGGTCAGCTTCAAAGTAAACATGTAAAAATATTTTATTAATTAACAAAAAGTGTCCCTAGAAAGAATCATAGACGTGTTCACAACAAAGTCTGTTAAGCTCCATTCGAGCTTCAACTTCCTCATTATCTACTGGTTCATCATCATATGGAACAACACTATAGGGCTCGATTCTCATCATTTCACACACATCTTCTAATGTGACTGTGAACTCAATCCAAGACGCCGTGAAAGTGTGAGACAAATAATTCCACCAAATGATCAACAAGTGAAGTGTTGAGTTATTTTTGAAAAAGGTCAAATTGCCAAACTAATAAGCCACATTAGACATGCCAACTTGGAGAAGAGTGTCATCGTATTTCTTATAAATATAAGTGGTCCAAGAAGCAAAATCCTCATGCTAACCATATGGTGCCTCGAAGTAAATTTTGGAATAAAGGAAGTCTCCCTTGTCCAACCAAAGTCTCAAGATACCATAAGGCGGAAGATTACCACCCTCGGATTGATTCTCATGTTGATCGTCTATCAGTAAATGATATTTTAATTCTCTAAAATTTACAGTAAAATCCCTACTCTCTTCCCAAAACTCATCTCCATATCCAAAGAATGAAGCACGATGGTAATGATTACATAAAGATTCTCTCTTTTCTAACTTAGACGATAGAGCCCCACCTGAGCTCTTGCCGAAAATCTCGACAACATTACTTGAGGATGCCATTGATTCACAACGAAGAATATTATGAGAAGAAAAGTGATATAGGGTTGTGGAAATGACTTGAAACAGAATACGATTGTGAAATAATGAACAACAGATGCAGTATTGAGCAAAGAAGAACACGATTTTCTCTCTGGAAAACTTAAAAGTTTTAATGTCGGTAAAGAAAAAACATGGAGTAAATAAAAGGGAGAAGTCTTTTATATGGTTTAATAAAGTAGGCGTCTAAAAGCTTTTGAGGGTTCACTAACCATGTGACTGTTTAAAATTGGGGGAAAATGATAATTGCATAACCTAATGTCTCATAAATCATCTCGTGGTTGCACGTGGTAAATGGTGATGACGATGTCAGAGCTAATGATTTTATAGAATTTATGTGACTTCCCGTCTAATTAAATACCGGGTGATCAGTCCTTTATTAAATTAAATCAGCATTTACAAATTGGTTCATTCTTAGCATCACTGTCGAAAACTAAATTAATTATTAATCACCTATTAGTTAATTAAACTGGTGCCAATTTCTTTCATTAAACAGGTATCAACATGAGAAAACTAATGTAGTACATTAAGTTTAATCCATCAAAAGATATAGATAAATAATGACTTGCCGAATAAACCATCAGCTAAAATCCAAACAAAATAATATCCAATAACCGAATACAAAACAAGTCTGAACTAAGATAGTAAATCTGAAAGGGGCAATATGCCCAACTAAAACTGTAACTGAAATAAATTCCTACACTAGGAATTAAGAATAAATGCGTCTAATCCAAAATTCTTTAAGCATCCACCTGTGCCGCAGCTGCGCATCCTTGAAGCAGAATATCAAGTCTGACATCCCTGTGACTGGACACCTAAAAGGTTTTAAAAATAATTTTATAGCAAGAGTTAGTACTCAAAACATTTTGAAAATATTTAGTAAGAGTTTATCGCAGTTCAAAATCGATTATTAATTACACATGTTAGGTTTACGCACACTATCTGGAGTTTTCTCACCCTTCAACTATTGTGCATGCCTAACGCTCTCTACTTAGCCCATCTAGCTGTACTACCCAAGCTAACTAGACATAAGTATCTATCTGGACTAATCCCATATAAGTCCCCGTACCTCCGATACAGTACGCTAATCGAATTAACATTTCTCGTACGTTAAACAATTAAATTATCATTTCATCTATCTTCTCTTTTATTCAATTAATTAAGTTTCACTACTTAATTCATTGTTTAGATATACACTATCTATCAGTCTATGATCACATATAAGTAGAATAATCACGATCGTATATATATATATAAACACACCGTCTCTCAATAGGACCACCGTGAAACAATAGGCATAGTCTGCTATCAGTCCAAGTACATCTCATACTAAATGGGGACTATTGGTTCGGCATGTCTCTTCGAACCCAAAAATCAAATATCAAACGGTGGAGGCGAACATATTTCTAAGCCTTTGGTCTACGCACATACCTAACGCAACCAAATGACACGCCCGTCTCACTAATACACGTCACATATCGAGACGCCCTAAGTTCTATGTTTCGGGGCACCAATCTAGGCCTCACATGAATCGTCAAGGTGGGATCACCCACTATGTGAGAACCTCCGATGATAGCAAGAAGCGTAGGTATGCTAACTCATAACATCAATCATATAGGTACACACACAACCTATATATATTCGTATTCATTAGGTATTCACACAACCTAATTATGATCGTTCGCACTTAGTATAATTCCCTCACATACTCCCCGTACTTTTATCTTACGATTTAAGTCACTATCGTATTATTCGAGTATTATTCTCTACTCTAAGGGTCCTAGTTACCCCTTACTTTATTTCAGCAGCTAAGTATTCCTTGCCCTATTGGATCATGCTATAAGCTCACTCACACTTTTCGTAATTACATTCTCATTCTCGCGAATTAATTACTTTGTCGTTAAATCCCATTTAATTATTGCATTAATTATCTCGATATGACTAAAATCCTATAACCCTATCATGTCATACTACAATATAAAAGATCCCTCTTTATATTCTAACAATCTCCCAAAAGTTTTCCCGACAATAATTTAGGAGTTCTAGGAAAAAAGGGAGATTTTAAATTTTTATGGGAACCGAACCAGTTCACCTTTGATCCGAACCAATTCGCCCCTCTGAACTTCTTCTCCTTCATTTCGCAGATGCATTTTTCACCATTAATACACCTATAACTTCCATGTTTCTACACCAAAATCCAAACCAATTGTCCCAAATACTTCTCACATGTATTAGGACAGTTTCTAACATAATTTTTGCATCAAAACATTACGAATAACATTCAAGAATGGATTTAAACATCTAATCCTCTAGAGCCCTAGGTTTTCATGCTCTTCCTCTATTATTCTTCAAAACCCATATTTAATTCATGGATAATCATAAAAAAATCTCTACTTTATTATCCTCTACAAATATCATATCTTTCTACATGTAATTCCTACCCAAACATGCATTCAAATCAATCTTTTCTTCCAAAAATCATTAAAATAATCAATATAATAGAAATCCTAGTCACATGGGTATTATAACTCCATATTGATTGCAATAAACACTAGCCTTAGCATTGTACAGTCAGATTTTGTGGATTAGAAATTAATTTGATTGTTTTTTTCTTCTCTAATCTTCCTTCCCAAGTGTTTGTGGTGCAAGACTCCTTTGAATTTCTCAAGAACCCTTCCTTAAGCTCCAAGATTGGTCTCTAATGGCTTCTTTGTGTTTTCTAACCTCTAAACCCTAGCCCCCAATCCTTATAAGCTGATTACGAGTTCTAAAATGTGTGGGTCTCTAAACCTTATAATGTAAAATGACCAAGATACCCTTGTATGGCCCCAGTTTAGCTTAAAATCGACCCGTAACTCAGTCAACATCCCCGGGTATACTATTTTAACTAATTTGACCCTTCCAGAATCATATGTGACCTCGTAACCATAATAAGATTCACTCTAAATAAATATCCCATCTCGACCCAAGTTAGTCAACACGCGACTCTCGGTTGAGATAAATTCTAAATACGCCCATATCACTCGCTATGACGTAATTTCTAATCATTAACCATTTACTATTCACTCAGTAAATATAATTCGTAATATTAATCTTTATTTCACTCTCGATTAATATTTAATAAATACATTATATTCAATTAAATTCAATTACTTCTCTCGCGTAATTCAAAACAAAAATCATTTAATTACTCAATTAATTAAATATAAAATATGCAAAAAATATGGGGTATTACATACTTCCCCCTTATAAAGTAATTTCATCCCCAAAATTAGATCATGCCTGTAGTAAACAACTTTGGATGCTGCTCTCTCATTTCATCATCCTGCTCCCAAGTAGACTCATCAGCGATGTGGTGTCCCCACTACACTTTGACTAGAAGTACCACCTTAGATCGTAGCTTTCACTCATTGTGATCTAGAATAGCCACGAGATGCAAATCAATCTCCTCGAGTGGAACGTGCCTCTTATACTTTTTCAGCAATGCCACGTGGAACACGTCATGTATTTGCTGAAGATGCACCGGTAAGCCCCATCTATATGGTACCAGTACCACTCTCTTGATAATAGGAAAATGTCCCACGTACCTCGGTGTTAATTTTCCCTTCTTATTGAACCTCATAACTCCCTTCATGGGATACACTTGTACCAATACGTGGTCGCCAACCTCTAAATCAACGTGTCTCCGATCGGCATCAACATCACTCTTCTGCCAATATTGAGCTATCCTAATGCATCCCCAGATAAGCACAGTCTTGGCACTCGTCTCCTGTATCATCTTTGGACCCAATAACTCATTGTCCTCCACCTTTAACCAGTAAGCGGGCGAACGACAAGGCCTCCTCTAAAGCGCCTCAAATGGTTCCATACAGATAGTAAATTGGTAAGAGTTCTTATATGCAAATTCTACCAATGTAAGGTATCTCTCCCAACCTCCCCAAAAAATAAGGATGCACATCCTCAACATATCTTCTAGCATCTGGTTAACCCTTTAGTCTGCCCGTCTGTCTGTGGATATTAAGCGATACTCAACCGCATGTCTGTGCCCATGGCCTCCTGAAAACTCTACCAAAAGTGAGATACAAAGACCTTATCTCTATGAGATATAATGGTAATCGGCACCCCATGCAGCTTCATTATCTCTGTGATGAATAGCTGTGTATACTGACTCGTCTTGTAATCTGTGCGAACTGGAAAGAAATGGGCCACCTTGGTCAGCCGATCCACTATCACCCAAATGGAATCGTGACTCCTATGCGATGTCGGCAACCCAGTAATAAAGTCCATCAAAATTCTTTCCCACTTAAACACGGGAATCTCGAGTGGCTGTAGTAGCCCTGAAGACCGTTGATGGTCAACTTTCACAATTTGACAGGTAACACACTTAGAAACAAACTATGTTATGTCTCGCTTCATACCCGACCACCAGCAATGTCTCCTCATATCCTGCTACATCTTATTCCCATCGGGATGTACCAAAAACCTCGAACCATAAGATAGTATCATAACTACATGTCTCAAATCCTCATCCTCTGGAACTACAAGTCTCTCATTAAACTGTAGACCTTCCTCTGAGTGGAACGAGTAAGACTCTACACCCTCTGCTAACAACTATCGTACACTGTCCTGACAGAATTGATCCTCTACATGTGCCTTCACCACCCGCATCACAATCTCAAGAGTGATTAATAAAATTCCCATGCATGCTCGGGAAACCTCGTCATTATTCTGAAGCTCACTCCACTTTGCCTTCTAAACCTATGTTATCTCTCATGTAGTTCATCTTCTCAACGCGTCTGCCACCACATTATCCTTATAAGGATGATACTTTATATCAAGATGGTAGTCCTTCACAAATTCTAGCCACCGCCTCTACCTCATGTTCAGATCCTTTTGTGTGAAGAGATACTGAAGTGACTTATGATCCGTGAATAAAGTGAACTGCTCCCCCAGAAGATAATGTCTCCATATCCTTAATGCAAAAATGACCGCTGCTAACTCAAGGTCATGGGTGGGGTATATCTTCTCATCGGGCTAAAAATTTTTGGATGCATAAGCTATAGCCCTTTACTCGTACTGTAATACACCCCCAAGTCCCTACAAGGATGCATCGGTATATACTAGGTACTCCAATCCTACCCTAGGCAAAGCAAGTACTGGTGTTGATGTTAACTTCTCCTTTAGCTCATCAAACGCTAGCTAATCATGATCGCTCCACACAAACGGTACCCCTTTACAAGTCAGGTTTGTCAACGGACCCAAAATCTTTGAGAACCCCTTGATGAAGCGACGATAATACCCGACCAACCCTAAGAAGATGCGAATCTCGGTCGGTGTCATCAGTTGTCCCCACTCCCTCACCGCCGATACCTTACTCGGATCAACAAAAACTCCCACACTTCTCAAATTTAGCGTACAACTGATGGTCACGTAGTGTTTGCAAAACCATATAAAGATACTCTACATGCTCATCCTCAGTGCGAGAATAAACCAGAATGTCATCTATAAACACAATCACAAACTGGTCTAGGAACTCCCTGAATACCCTGCTCATGAGGTCCATGAACACCGCTGACGCAACGGTGAGCCCAAACGGCATCACCCTAAACTCGTATGATCCATATCGCAATAAAAAAGAGGTTTTAGGAACGTCCTCCTCCCGAATGCACAACTGATGATACCCATATCTCAAATCAATCTTGGAGAAGTACATCGCTCCCCTCAACTGGTTAAAAAGGTCATCGATCCTCGATAACAGATACTTATTCCATATCGTGACCTTGTTTAGCTCCCTGTAGTCGACACACAAGCGTAGTGAACCATCCCTCTTCTTCACAAACAATACTGGTGCATCCCATGGCGATGTGCTCCTCCAAATGAAATCCTAATCCAAGAGGTGTTGAATCTTCTCTCTCAACTCACGCATCTCTGAAGATGCCATACTGTAAGGTTCTTGGGCAATTCGTCTCGACCCCGGTGCTAGATCTATAACAAACTCAATCTCATGACTGGGTGGTAGCCCTAGTATCTCCTAAAATACGTCCTCGAATTCCCTCACAACCGAAATCGAGTCTAACGGTATAACTACCTCCTTTGAGGTCTCCTCCTCAATATAATATAAGTGGGTGCGGGATCCTTCCTTAGGAAGAGCCATCTCCACAAGGAACATCTCCTGCCCCTAAATGGAAAACATAATGGTCCTCTTATAGAAATCTACCATCGTCCTATAGCCCGTCAACCAATCCATACCCAAAATTACATCTTAACCCTCCATATCTAACACAAAGGAGGCCCGTCGCTAAGATCAGTCTCCCTATAACAATATTGACTCCTTTACAAATTGAGTGTATCAATCAACCACTACCCATCGGTGACTCTACACACATAAGAAGGCTATCGATTGTCTCTAATAAACCGGTAGCTCTAGCAAATCTGGTTTTTATGAAAGAATTCGACGCCCTAGTATCAAACAGAATCCTACCCTCAAGACCATGAATAGGAAACATACCCTCTACTACTGAAGGCACCTGAGGTGCTGGTGGCATGGCTACGTCCCGAACGTTATACACACACCCATAGTGCATTTGCCCCTGCAGCTACTGTGGTGCTGGTGCTACAGGAGATACTGGAGCTTATTGTCCCTGATGAGCACCCTGTTTGTATGCTCTACCCCGTTGTGGGAAATTCCTCCCCTTGTGAACCTGCTGGCCACATATAAAGCACTGACCTAGGAATACCCTCTGTATCTGGCCATGTTGGCCCTGGAACTACTGACCTTGATGGCCTCGGCGCTATTAGCCTCCCCCTTGATTCCTTTGGCCCTGACGGCCCTAAAGAACATGCTGCTGATTTGGGCCCTACTGACACTACACCAAAATGGCTAAATTGTCACCTTTGACCCGGCCAGCCTTATCATGGTCATTAATCGTGACAAAAAAATACATGTTTTTTATCACGGTCAATGACCGTGATAACAGTTTGTCACGGCCCGTGACAAGTATAGTTGTCACAGACTTATCATGATCAATGACCGTGATAACTTTAGAAAGTTGTTATGGTCAAAGACCTTGACAGGTCCGTGACAACTATTTTAACAAAAAATCCTACCCCGTCTTTTTTTACCAGTATTTTCTTCTCCCTCCATTCTCTCCCCCTCTCTCTCTCGATTTTCAGGTCAACTTTTTTCTCTCTCTCTCTCTCTCTCTATTTTCCTTTGTGTATATGTGTGTGTGTATTGCTATATGTGTGTGTGTGTATTGTTGTGTGTGTGTGTAGGTGGGTGGGTGCATGTGTGTGTGGGGAAGGGAGGGGGGAAGTGGAGGTGTGGTGAGTGTGTGTGTGTATATGTGTGTAGGTGTGTGGGGGTGGGGGGCAAGGGTTGTGGTGTTGGGGGGGTAATGGGTGGGGGCAGGGGGCGACAGTGGATGTGTGTATGTGTAGGTTTGGGGAGGGGGGGTAGGGGGTAGGGTGTGTGGGGGTGGTGTTAGTTGGGTATTTTAGGACTTGAAATTAATTGGACATTACAAGTATTGATTGGGTATTTTTAGTTTAGGGCTTGTAGTTTTTTGGTATTGTTATTTGTTAATTTTGATTGGGTGGTGTTAGTTGGGATTGAAATTAATAGGTATTGTTAATATTGATTGAATTTAATTGTTTAGAGAATGAAATTAATTTGACATTATAAATATTGCTTGCTTATTGTTATAGAGGTTTGAAATTGGTTAGAAATCGTTAATGTTGATTGGGTGTTATTATTTAGGGCTTGAAGCTAATTAGTCATATGTATTTAATTTCTTATGTTGCTGAAAATGAATTAATTGATTAGATGAATTAAAAGGACTACAAGATATACATTTGTTGTTTTGTTGTTGCTGTTGGATTATATTTGACAGATGTGGTTAGATATGGAAGTTGATTGTTTAATTTATTAAAACCCTTAATTTAATTCACACTAATAAATCCGTAAATAATTATATTGTCTTAATTTGTTGGGTTGGTTAATTTTGGAAGTGACACGACCACTGGATTATTGTCCTTTTTAACTTTTTTATAAAATTACTTTGTGTCACGACCCGTTTGAGAGTGGAACGACCACGAACTTATGATAATTAAATGAAACACACTTTAAATTACTTATAGTGCGCATAAAAAATATCCTTCTAGTTCTTATGCATACGCATTTAATAGCACTTAGACCCATTCGAGAGTCGTTACCCTTGTAATGAGATCTCTGGAATTGGGCCGTTTGGACTGTTTGGGACAGCATAGTTTCTGTAGAATAATATTCTTCGTGGCTTAAACTTGTTACTTTTCGGGGAACTTTTGCATTCATATCTTAATGTTCTCTAGGTACATACTAGATGATGCGATGTTAAGTATTATTTCAATTGATAAATTGAAATAACACTCACGCTTGCGAATTTATGTCGTGTACTTGGAGAACTATGGGGATATTGCTGTCGAATTTTCCTTAAATTAGAATAATATGCATGAGATGTTAAGTATATTACAGAAATATGCGGTCTTGAATGGGATAGAACCACTCAACCTTTAGAGGAGATGGAGGAAATAGAAATTAATATTATAAATTGAATTTTAATTTCAATTTCAATTTCAAATTAAAATTGAATTTGAATTTGAATTTGAATGCAAGAATAAATTTACCCATCGAACGTACGCATTCAATAGGTGATTGTTTATTCTAATGGGGACTAAATATTCACACATTTGTTTATGTTATTTTACGCATAATAGGTGATTGTTTGAAGTACCTGTGATGGGATATACTAAATACAAAGAGTGGATGGGTAAGATAAATAGATGAAGGGATGTGTTTCACAGAGGTGCTAATGAATTTGTCAAATACGCAAAGAGATGTCATGATAATGAAGAGTTTCCATGTCCGTGTGCTAGATGTAAGAATGGTAAGGTATTTGAGTAGAAAACAGTTGAACTACATTTTTTAAGATGGGTTATGCAAGATAGTTTGGGGAACATGAGGTTTCTTTTGTCCACGAGCAACCTTCAACAATAAGGATTGTAAGGACACAAATTCCCAATAGAGTCTTATATAGTGTTGGATCAATTACGGACAAAACAATTTGAGTCATAGGATAGAGTGTATAGTGTATCCATCCAATCCTATGACGAGTTTGTTGAGACCTAGCGGCCAGTTTTGAAAAGCTTCATCATTGCCAGGTTTCTAGTGCCTCGTTTCACGTCAACAACAATTGGATTCAAACGTCTCCATAAGGTACGAATGCATTTAATATATGTAGGAAATATTTTATGGGTGTAAATTTTGTCTAAAATGACTTTTTATTTTCAGAATTTATTTTAGAACTTTGAATAAAAGTTTTTGGCCATTATTTCGAAAATCTATAAATTCTGTTTTTTCGTTGGAAATGTCGTTCGATCGAGATTTCGAACGAGTTTTCCAATGAAGTTGCCATTTGTTCCCTATTTTTCTGTTCCAAGTTTTGTTCTAATGAACTCCTTCAAATGAGTTTTTCCAATGAGATTTTGGCCTTTTTTCTCCTTGGAATTTCGTTCGAACGATGTCGTTCGAACTACTTTTGGCGGGAAAGTTAATTTTTGGTAGTTTTTTGGTTATTTCCCACTAACCCACTTATTCTACTTGTTTTTAACCATTTCTTGGGAAGAATTTTTAAGAGAATTTTTTAGAGTTTTTCGCCTACTTTGAGAGCACATCTTTCCATATCAAAAGTTTTCTTTTGTGTTTTGATGTCTAAATGATTTGATTTCGTAAAAACACATAAACACCCATATGTTTTAGTTTTAATTCCTATATATATATCTTTTTACTTGGAGTGTTCGGCACCATTGGTTCATCTCTACCACAAAAAGGAGAAGTTTGGGTTTTATTCTCTACCCACAAAGGAGAGTAATTGTTTGCTACGGTGTACACAATCTAAGAAAGGCTTCGCGTGAGGGTAACGGAGGCCAAAATCCTCATCGGTGGATTCCGAGACCTTGGAGAAGTTCATGGTCGTCGACTAGGTGGAGGTAGTTACAAGAATACGCGTCAAGTCTTGGACGGAGTTCATCGATCAGGGTGGCCATGTGATGGAAAAATGAGTGAAATTAATGAGTTTGCAACATGAATAAGTAGCGCGTTATCTTCTTGACACGCATGAAGATGTCGACGAATGGAAGAAGTAAGTATAAATTATTTTAACTGTTAAATTATTTTGATGTTTACATGATTAATTTTGTAATACTTTCGTCACGATCTATACATAAAATATGAAGCATGTGAGAAAAATAAAAGACGAAAAATAATGGCCCAATCAGACAGTGAGTTTAGGTTGTGGTTGTCACATGAGGTAATTATAATTAATAAGACTGTTATCAAATGTCACATTACAAGAAATCTTTACAACTAACCTAATTAATTTATCTATATTCTTAGCTCTTAAAAAAGGGTGATGCGACCTCAAGGCTTTCTCATATAGACAATGGGCCCTTGTTCATGTCACAAGAGTACAAAAAATATCGATTGAAATGTATTTAGTGTTTTTTTTTCGAGCGAGCGCGAAAGATAAAAAGCTCGTTGAAGCTGAAATGACTTACTATGGTGTAGTTAGAAATGTATTTGAATTGGACTATCTAAACTTCAAAGAGGTTGTATTTTACTGTGAGTGGGTAAGAGTTGAGGATTAAAATGCTTATAAAGTTGATCCTGGCACTAATTTGATCATGGCTGACTTGTCCAAGTTGAAGAGCAATGAACATGTGAATGATGAGCCGTTTGTTGGATCTTTTCAAAAGGTTAAGAAAGTGTTTTGCTCGGATTATATCAACAACGATCCGTGTTCAATCGTCCTACATGCGCCAAAGTGTCTAAACAGTAGTGTGGATGACTTGGCTGCACCTACCGAATATCAACCCGTTTTTTATGATGACCCAAATTTGAAACAATTTTTTATTTGTAATAAGTATTAAAATTATTTGTAATAACTAGTGGTTGTATTATTATTGGACAACAATTTAATGTTTTTTATTAATTTGTACTTGATCATTTTAATTCTTGTAATAACCAAGTGAATATGTTAATTAGAATTTTCATCAATTTAAGCATAAATTCAAAGTCCATGACCCGAGAGTGTGTGTGTAAATTGAAATTGGTATTGGTATAAATTAAAATTGGTATAAATTATTATTAGTATTGGTATAAATTGAAATTGCTATAAATTGGTATTGGTATCGGTATAAATTGAAATTGGTATAAATTGATATTGGTATTAGAATTGTTAAAAATTGAAATTAGTATAAATTGATATTAGTATTGGTAATTGTATTGGTATGTATTGTTATTATCGAATTTGAACATTAATTCAAAGTTCATGTACATATTTGTACTAATAATAACAATTTTTACAGAAAATGACTTCATCAGGACACGGTAGCAGAGGTGATCAGGGCTCCTCGAACAGTAGGCCCCCAAAATGGGGAAAATTAGGGGCCGCCGTTGAAAATAAGATGGCATTATTAGCTAGAGCTCTAGAGTTTATGAAGGCGATTGGCGGTCCGGGGTACACTGATTGGAGGGGCGTGCCTATTGACCTCAAGATGAACATGAGCGCTACATGTTTTGTATTTAATACTTATATTTATATTTATAACCGTAACAATTACTTATATGATGGTTTGTATTTGTTTGACAGGAACAATTCGGCTTGGCAGCATATCTCCGCAATCCTATGTTGGAGCAATTGAGGGATCAATATAAAACTAGGAAGAAGAATTTATGGGCACGGTACTTTGGGAAGACCCCGGAGTCCATTCTGAGACTCCATGAAACCGTCCCCCCAAGGAGCCAATCTCATTGGCACAGTGGCAGAAATTTATCGAGAATGAGACCAAAAAGAGGCAATTGGCATCTCGCCAATCGGAGAGGAACAACTGGGCAAAAAAGTTGGATATGCACTACTCCGGGCAGACGTCTTACGCCTAGACGGAGTACATGATGGTGAGTTTTTAATTTTATTTAATCTTAGTTAGTATAATTTAGCATTAATTTGCGTTACTTACTAATTCTGTATTATTTTATTTCAGGAGAAGGGGAGTTGCCTTGGGGGTAGGACACATAGGCTCGATGCCTATATGGCAATTCAGACGAAAAAGGGGAAGGACAAGGAGGTGGCCCTGATCTTCGCAACCACCATTGCAAGTTATAAATGTTTAATTTTTTCAATTATGTTATAATTTTTTATTTACTTAATTGTCTAATCGTGTACTTTTTTTTCAGGAAAAGCTTAAGGAAGTGCATGAGTCGCAGTCTGATGTCGACAAAGCATCTTTGGCTACGGACGCACTCAGTCAAGTGCTCGGGTCGGATCGTAAGGGGATGACTAGGGGTGAGCTCGCAGGTGGGGAAGTGTAGGATTATCGGCATGGAGACGAGCAACAACGGTTTGGCCCATAAGGTGGACTCCTATGACGATAAGCTATCAAGGATGGAGGTGACAATGTTAGATATGTATGTCTTCATAAAGCGTCAGTTTGGCAAGGGTAAGGGGAAGGAGAGGGTGGTAGAGGAGGATGAGGATGCCGACACTGACGTTGACAACATTGCTTCATTGTCCACGTGTACGGACTCGGCGCCATATAGTGATCCACTTCCCACCGTGACCCCCGTCGAGCGACCTATGTCAACAATCGGTTGGCCGAGTGTGTTTCTACTCAACATATATTGTGGGGATCCGATAGCGAGGGGGTTGAGGGATCCGAGCTTCCTCTCGGGTACGCCTATTTATGGACATCCCCTTTAAGACATTGAGGCCATAGTGCACGTCATGCATGTGGTGGGGGAAAAAGAGAACACATCTGTGTGGTTGCGCGAACAATGCGGCGTTCAGCATATTACGGGGTGTGTTAATTTATATGTTGTGTGTCCTTCCTTCCTCCTCCGACCTGCTGAAGATTGACATTATTTCTATATCTTTTTATTTTGAAAATTGGATTATATTTATATTCTTTTCATTTTGGTAAAATTTGGTTTGGATATGATGGATATTTGCATTTCTATTTTATTTAGATATGGATTATAAATGCCCTGATTTGGTATATGATTTTTATTTTATTTGGATATATGTTGTTTGAATAGGTATAATTTTGTTATAATAGGTACAAATATACCGTTGGGTAGTGGCAGTGGCCATACTGCCCAGTAATTTTTTTTAAATTCTGCACAGAATTATCACGGTCAAAGACCGTGACAATCTAATTAACTTGTCACGGTCAATGACCGTGATAAGTTCGTGACCAAGAAGTTTCCCCCCATAATTTTGTCAGCCACAAACTTGTCATGATCACTAACCTTGAAAATTTTGACTTGTCACTATTGATTCGGGTAACAATCCTACAGTATGGGTGTAGTGTGACCCTATCGGTAACCGAGCCTGAATCTCTTGGCATTGTTCCCCTATCGGGAATCCGTCCCCTGCTGACATACTGTTTGCTGTGGCTGAGGTGCTCCACTAACACCACGCCCATTAGCCTTGCCCAGCTGGCTAGGCTCTACTCCTCTCTTGCTTCCCTTCGTGTGGAAGCGATGATCCTGGCAGTGAACAAGTGTGACGTTGATGACATCAGTATATGTCACCAACGCGGTGTGACACCCTGACTAATTAAATCTCGAGTGATCAATCCTAAATTAAATTAAAACATGTTTCACAATTGGTTTATTCTTAGCATCACTGTCGAAAACTTTTTAATTATTAATCACCTAAGAGAAATTAGACCGGTGCCAAATTTTATCTTTCATTATCCCAAATTAATTTCTCATGCGGAAATAATAATTAAACATTCACAATACGCTATAATTTAAACCACCACAGAATATATAAAGAACAAAGTCTTGCCGAGTCAACATTCAACTAAAATCCAAAACTGCAAAATAAAACCAACATAATCCAAAACTGAATATCTGAAATAGTGACATTGGACAACATGTTCCAATAGAGAGTACTAAAATAAGATCCTACACTAGATCTGAATGAATGAATCGTCTATGCAAAGTCCTGCCAGCCTCCACAATGCTGTCGCTAAGAGTCCCTGGACTGAATCCTCAAGTCTGACCTCCCTGTGGATGGACACCTAAAAGATTTTTGAAAATATTTTTATAGAAAGAGTTAGTACTTAAAACGTTTTGAAAATATTTAGCAAGTGATTATCACAATAAAATGAGTTATTGATAACACATGTTAAGATTTCGCGTACACTCTCTTGAGTTACCTCACCCCTCATCTATCGTACATGCCTAACATCCCGTACTTATCCCACTTAGCTCTACCACCCAAGCTAACTGAACTAAAATATTCAACCAAACTCATCCACGCGACTAAGTTCCCATACCACACACTTGGTATGTAAAAGTAATAATATCTCAGGATTTATATACTTAGATAATTGTTCATGCCTTCTTACCTTTAACTGAATTATGATTAAGTTTCCCTACTTAATTTTCTTTTATATGTATTCACGACATCTCATTATCTACTAACTCGCATAAGTAGATTATTAATACAATATACATTTCACACAAAATATATACTTATAAATTCATTCATTGATAATATGTCATATTAACACACATCCTCTTAACACACATCAAGGACTCTTGGATCAGAATGTCACCTCGATCCCAAGTTCATTTCATGTAGTGATTCGAAAAAATCACCTCGACCCCATTAATTAAATTTTATACATAGACTGGTTCGTAACTCATTCATCACGACCCCAACTTACTATTTCCATATATTAGTTCGGAATCCTACCTCGACCCTAATATAGGCAATTATACTTTAGGTATTCTCTCCACCTAAGTATCTATATAATTCAGTAGGTATACACGCAACCTAAGAATAGTGTTCGTATGTAATATTTCCTCATTAATATTCACCATACGTATTAATTGACGATTTATCTCACTATCGTATTTTAATTGAGTATTCACACAACTCTATGGGCTCTAGTTACCCCTCTATTCATTTCAGTAGTTAAGATATATCTAGCCTAATTCTATACTCCTTGGACTGATATTTACTCTCTCCGTAACTCAAATACCAAATTTCAGATGCACTACTCGATCGGTTTATCCTCATCGGTCCATCACTTCAAATCCTGCACTCAATGATTATAATGAACCCCCACTATACACATACTGGTACTCTCTAAGTCCCTACATAGGTAAAATGTCATCACTAAGGCTCCCCTCAAGCGCCGACACTCGAATAGAACTCCACCAATAAAAGAATCCAAAATCAGCCTGGGTCGATCGATCGACCTTGAGCATCGATCGACTCCATCGATCGATCAATCGAGCAGTGAGAGACGCAGTTCTTCTTCTTCTTCATGCATTTTTCACTATATTCAATTATCTAACTCCCATGATAATCCACCAAACTTGTAACTAATGATACCTAACCATTCCTACATATGATAGGATGATTTCCAACGAATTAAACATTATAAATTTTTCCAATTTAGCCTAGAATAATTCAAATCTTCTAATTATTCAAGAACCCTAGTATGACATGTTCTTCCCATGTTTTCAATCATCGACCCAGATTTTAATTCGTGTTAACAATCATGATTCCTCTGATTTTTAATCCTCTACAGATATGAATCTAACTACATGTGATTTCTACCCAAACATGCAATTAAACAAATCTTTTTTTCTCTAAGAATATTCATCAAAATCAATTATTCATAAATCCTACGCATGGATATTATAACTCAAAATAATTTTCAAATAACCACTTGCCTTATTCAGAGATGATCTGATTTTGTGATTGTTGTTGGTGACAGATTGTCTTTCTCCTCCAATCTTCCTTCTGAACTAGTTTATGGTGCAAGAACCCTTTGAATCCTTCATCAATTCTTCCTTAGGCTTTGAGAATTATTTCTCTCTTCTCTCTAATAGATTTTGTGTATTTTCCTCTCCTCTAGCCCTAGTCGCCAACTCCTGTAATCTGATTTAGAGTTTGTAAATTCTTAGGTCTCCTCACCCTCATATGCAAAAAGACTAAAACGCCACCGTACGGTCCTGATTTAGCCCAAAAATGCCCCGGTACCCGACTACTACCCCCGAGTATACTATTTTGACTAATTCGACCCTTTCGGAATCATCTGTGACCTCTAAAATATCATTTGAGTCACTTAAAAATAATTTCCTATATGATCCTTGATTTAGTCTACACGCGACACTCGGTTGAGATATAATCAAGTACGTCCTATATCACTCGCTATGTCGTACAAATTAACTATCAACATTTACTATTCACACTTAGTAAATTTGAATCATAATATTAATCAGTGTCTATCTCTCGATTAATATTTAATAATCACAATTATTATTTAATCCCTTAATAATCATAATTATCATTAAATTGCATATAATTACTTCACTCGCGTAATTTAAATATTAAATCACATGAAATTACTCCACTCACGTAATAATTTAAAACATATTTTATATCTAATTACCCAATTAATTAAATTCCAAATACACAGAAATACGGGGTATTATGTACTCCCCCCTTATTAAAAGAATTTTTTTCTCAAAATTAGGATATACCTGCGGTGAATAACTCTGGGTACTGATCTCGCATATCCTCCTCCCACTCCCATGTCGACTCGTCAATGTTGTGGTGTCCCCACTATACTCGCACTAACGGTACCACCTTGGATCGAAGCTTACGCTCGCTATGATCCAGAATAGCCACGGGTCTCTCCTCATATGAGACATCTGGCTGCAAATCAATCTCCTCAAGTGGAACTTGTCAGAAGGCTCTCTCGCTCCTCCTGTATTTTTTCAGCGACGCCACATGGAACACATCTTGTATTCGCTGAAGATGCTCTGCGAGTCCCAATCTGTATGCTATCGGTCCCACCCTCTCAATAATAGGAAACGGTCCCACATATCTCGGCGCTAACATACCCTTATTTCCAAACCTCATAATCCCCTTCATAGGAGATACCCGAATCAACGCTTGGTAGCCCACCTTTAGCTCCACGTGCATCCTATCGGCGTCAACATAACTCTTCTGCCTATCCCGAGCTATTCGAATACGTCCTCGAATCAACCCTATCTTTGTATAAGTCTCCTGTATCATCTTCAGCCCCAAGAGCTTGTTGCCCCCCACCTCTAGCCAGTAGGAGGGGTTACTACAAGGCCTCCCGTAAAGTGCCTCGAATGGAGCCATACCGATAGTGAATTAGTAAGAGTTATTATACGAAAACTCTACCAATGGAAGATATCGCTCACTTTCTCCACCAAAGTCTAGGATACACATCCTCAACATATCCTCAAGCATCTGATTTACCCTCTCAGTCTGCCCGTTTGTCTGCGGGTGATATGTCGTACTCAATCGCAAGTCTGTGCCCATGGTCTCCTAAAAACCATGCCAGAAATGTGACACAAATATTAAGTCTCTGTCCATCAAAATATTAATAGGAACCCCATGCAGCTTAACGATCTCTGAAATGAATAGTTGAACGTACTTCATCGTACCAAAATCTGTACAAACCAACAAAAAATGAGCTACCTTGGTCAGTCGATCCACTATGATCCATATAGAATCGTTCCCCCTCTGCGATGTCGGTAGCCTAGTAATAAATCCATTGAAATGCTCTCCCATTTCCACACGGGAATCTCCAGTGGCTGTAGCATCCCTGAAGGTATCTGATGGTCAGCTTTCACAAGCTGAAACGTAGCACACTTTGAGACAAACTATGCTATGTATCGCTTCATACTCGACCACTAATATTGTTGCCGCATATCCTGGTACATCTTATCCCTGTCGGGATGTACCATAAACCTCTACCCGTGTGACTCCGTCATGACTGCATGCCTCAAATCTTCATCCTCGGGTACTACCAGTCTCCCATTAAACCGCTGTCCACCCTTTAAGCTGATGGAGTAGGATTTTGCCCCCTCGGTAACTAACTGTTGTACTTTGTCCTGACAAAATGGGTCCTCTGCTTGTGCCCTCACTACCCGCATAACACTCTCGGGAGTGATAGCTAAAACTGCCATGTATGCTCTGTCTACCTCATCCTCATGTCGAAGTTCGCTCCACTTCTATTTCCAAACATATGACAACTCTCCTGTAGGTCTTCGGCTCAATACGTCTGCCACCACGTTAGCCTTACCAGGATGATACTGTATATCGAACTGGTAATCCTTTACGAATTCGAGCCACCTCCTCTGCCTCATATTCATATCCTTCTGGGTGAAGAGATACTGAAGTGACTTATGATCCGTGAACAGAGAAAACTTTCCTCCCATAAGATAATGTCTCCATATCCTCAAAGCAAAGACGACTGCCGCCAACTCGAGGTCGTGGGTGGGGTAATACTTCTCATGTGGCTTTATCTTTCGAGACGCATAAGCTATAGCTCTCTTCTCTTACTGTAACACACTCCCAAGTCCCTGCAAGGATGCGTCAGTATAGACCCGGTACTCCAATCCACTCCTAGGCAATGCAAGTATGGGTGTTGATGTCAACTTGTCCTTTAGCTCATCAAACGCCAACTGTTAGTAGTGTCTCCACAAGAATGGTACTCCCTTCCGAGTCAAGTTCTTTACATGACCAGCAATCGTTGAGAGCCCCTTAATTAAACGACGGTAGTAATCGACCAACCCCAAAAATCTCCGAACCTCAGTCAGTGTCGTGGGCTGTTACCACTCCCTCACCGTTGATACCTTACTTAGATCAACAACAATGCCTTTATCGGACATGATGTGGCAAAGAAAATTAACCTCCCAAAGTTAAAATCCACCCTTCTCGAATTTGGTGTACAACTGATGGTCCCGTAATGTCTGAAGAACCATACGTAAGTGCTCGGCGTGATCCTCCTCCGTGCGAGAGTAAACCAGAATACTGTCGATGAATACGATCACAAACTAGTCCAAAAACTCCATGAATACCCTATTCCTGAGATCCATAAATAATGCAGGTGCATTAGTGAGACCAAATGACATCACTCTGAACTTGTATGACCCGTACCGCGATAAGAAAGCATTTTTAGGTACATCCTCATATGGAATGTGTAATTGATGCTAACCTGACCTCAAATCGATCTTTAAGAAGTACGCACCCCCTCTCAACTGATCAAACAAGTCGTCAATCCTAGATAACGGATACTTATTACATATCGTCACCTTATTCAGCTCCCTATAGTATACACACAAACGAAGGGAACCATCCATTTTCTTCACAAATAACACCAGTACACCCCACGACAATGTACTCCGTCGAATGAAACCCTGTCCCAAAAGCTGTTGAATCTGCTCTCTTAACTCTTGCATTTCTGAAGGGGCCATGTGATACATTGCTCCGACAATCGGTCTCGTCCCTGGTTCTAAGTCGATAACGAACTCAATCTCCCTACTTGGTGGTAACCCTGGTATCTACAGGAAGATATTCTCGAAATCCCTCACGATTGGGATTGAGTCCAGAGAAACAACCACCTACTGTGAGGTCTCCTCCTCAATGTAATATAAGTGAGTGTGCAATCCTCCTGGGAAGAGGCATCGCCACTAGGAAAATCTCCTGTCCCGGAATGGTAAAAATGATCGTCCTCTCATAACAATCTACCATCGCCCTATAACCTTCCAACCAATCCATGCCTAGGATGACATCATAACCCTCCATCTCGAACACTAGAAGGTCTACCGCTAGACTCAATCTCCCGATCATAATGTCCATACCCCTACAGATCGAATATATAAGGGACCCATAACCCATCGGTGACTCCATGCACAATAGATGAGTGTCAACTATCTCTAAAAGACAAGCACCTCGTGCAAACCTAGTGGAAATAAAAGAGTGTGCCACACCCATGTCAAACAAAATACTACCCTCATGCCCATGGATAGGAAACGTACCCGCGACTGTTGGTTGTGCCGAAGGTGCTGGATGAAAAGGCACATCATGAATGTTGTACACATGACCGTAGTGCATCTATCCCGACTGCTGTTGTGGGGCATGTGCTAGGGCTAACGTAGCATGTTGCCCCTATTGGGTGCCCTAGTTCTGTGCCCTGTCTCCCTATGGACAAGTACTACTCTTGTGACCCTGCAGGCCACATGTGAAACACTGCCCCAGGAACTATCTCTACATTTGGCCCTACTGGACCTGACGGCTTTGGCCCTGCTTGCCTCCACTTAGTTCCCTTGGCCCTTATGGCCCTGAGGAACCTACTACTAGGGACCCTGATATCCCTCCTTATCATATCGATGTCTCCCATACCTAAATCTCTTAGCTGAGTTCCCCTGTTGGGAATCTTTCCCCGGATGACTCACTGTCTGCTGTTGTGGTGTGTTGCTTTCACTACCCCCATTTGCCTTGCCTAGATGGATATGCTCACCCCTTTTGCTTCGCATGGAAGCGATGATCCTAACAGTGCACTAGTGTAGCCTTGATGACATCTCGATCAAATGTTTCCTGATCCTCCAGGACAAACCATTCATGAACTTGGACTTTTTCCGCTCCTCGTTTCTCAACTCATTTGGCAAAAGCTTAGCCAGCCGGGTGAACTCCTCCTCATATTCAGCTACTGAGTGATCACCCTGAACCACCTCACTAAATTTCTTCCTCATCTCTGACTCTACTTACTTGCGGTCAAATCGCTCCCAGAACTCAGTAATCATCATCAAGTCCCTCTCCTTTGTGGTGGTAACTGACTCCCACCACTGTAAAGCTTCTCCTGATAGGCAAAAAGTATCATAAGCCTCTACCACATCAATACTGCCCTGAAACTCGGGCGGATGGGACTTTTGAAAAGTCTCCCTGACTCGCTGCCAAGAAGGTGGCCCTGTCGGGGCCTGAACTGCTGGTGCAACTGGAGGTTGTGCCTGGAACTGCAGAAAATGGGTTGTCATGGCCCTCATAGCTATCTCAACTGCCTCAGACACTATCACTTCCACCTGAGTAGTAGAAATCAGCTCAGGTGGGGGTGGTGGAGGCGGTGCATGTGGCTCCTGATGGGCCTCCCTCACCTCATCTCTGGCCTCGGCTCTCTCTGCCCGCCATCTCCTCGATGGCATCTAAAAACATATCGAATTGTATAAATACACAATTTATAAAAAAATCTAATAGCAGAAGCATGATATCATAAATACGTAAAGACAAAAGCAACAGTCCTAAAATTGGGCTCTACATCAAAAGAACGAAACGTTGACATCGTAGTAAGCCGCTTAGATCCTATGGAAACTAGAACCTGAAGCTCTGATACCATATGTGACACCCTGCCTAATTAAATCCTGGGTGATCAGTCATAAATTAAATTAAAACATGTTTCTCAGTTGGTTCATTCTTAGCAACACTGTGGAAATTTTTTTAATTACTAATCACCCAAGTGAAATTACACCGGTGCCAAATTTTATCTTTCATTATCCCAAATTAATTTCTCAGGTGGAACTAATAATTAAACATTCACAATATACTCTAATTCAAACCACCACACAATATATAAAGAATAAAGTCTTGCCAAGTCAGCATTCGGCTAAAATCCAAAACTGCAAAATAAAACCAACATAATCCAAAACTGAATATCTGAAATTGTGACAATGGACAACATGTCCCAATAGAGAGTACTAAAATAAGATCCTACACTAGATCTGAATGAATGAATCGTCTATGCAAATTCCTACTAGCCTCCACAATGCTACCGCTACGAGTCCCTGGACTGAATTCTCAAGTCTGGCGTCCCTCTGGATGGACACCTAAAAGGGTTTTGAAAATAATTTGATAGAAAGATTTAGTATCAAAACATTTTGAAAATATGTAGAAAGTAATTATCACAATAAAATGAGTTATTGATTACACATGTTAATATTTCACGTACACTCTCGTGAGTTACCTCAACCCTCATCTATCGTGCATGCCTAACGTCCCGTACTTAGCCCACCTAGCTATACCACCCAAGCTAACTGAACTAAAGTATTCAACTGAACTCATCTACGCGACTAAGTTCCCATACCACCCACTTAGTATGTAATAGTAACCATATCTCAGGATTTATATACTTAGATAATTGTTCATGCCTTGTTACCTTTAACCGAATTATAATTAAGTTTCCCTACTTAATTTTCTTTTAGATGTATTCACGACATCTCATTAACTACTAACTCGCATAAGTAGATTATTAATACAGTATACATTTCACACACAATATATACTTATAAATTCATTCATTGCTAATATGTCCTTGTAACACACATGAAGGACTCTTGGTTCGGAATGGTCCATCGACACCAAGTAAAAGTTTTGGTTCGTAATGTCACATCGACCCCAAGTTCATTTCATGTAGGGGTTCGAAAAACTCACCTCGACCCCACTAATGAAATTTTATACATAGGTTAGTTCGGAACTCTTTCAACACAACCCCAACTTACTATTTCCATATATTAGTTCGGAATCCTACCTCAACCCTAATATATGAAATTATACTTTAGGTATTCTCTCCACCTAAGTATCTATATAATTCAGTAGGTATACACGCAACCTAAGAATAGTGCTCATACGTAATATTTCCTCATTAATATTTATCGTACTTATTAATTGATGATTTATCTCACTATCATATTTTAATTGATTATTCACACAAATCTAAGAGCCCTAGTTACCCCTATATTCATTTCAATGGTTAAGATATCTATAACCTACTGGTATACTCCTTGGAATGACGTTTACTCTCTCCGTAACTCAAATCCCAAATTCATGATGCACTACTCGATCGGTTTATCCTCATCGGTCCATCACTTCAAATCTTGCACTCAATGATTATAATGGACCCCCACTATACACCTACTGGTACTCTATAAGTCCCTACATAGGTAAAATATCATCACAAGGGTTCCCCTCAAGCGTCGACAATCAAATATAACTCAACCGACAAAAGAACCCAAAATCATCCAGGGTCGATCGATCGACCTTGAGCATCAATCAATCGACTCCATCGATCGATCGACATTCAAGGGTCGATCGATCGATCGAGCAGTGATAGACGCAATTCTTCTTCTTCTTCTTCTTCTTCTTCTTCTTCTTCTTCTTCTTCTTCTTCTTCTTCTTCTTCTTCATCATCATCATCATCATCATCATCATCATCATCATGCATTTTTCACCATATTCAATTATCTAACTCCCATGATAATCCACCAAACTTGTAGCTAACGATACCTAACCATTCCTACATATGATAGGATGATTTCCAACGAATTAAACATTATAAATCCTTCCAATTTAGACAAGAATAATTCAAATCTTCTATTTATTCAAGAACCCTAGTATGACATGTTCTTCCCATGCTTTTAATCATCGATCCAGATTTTAATTCATGTTAACAATAATGATTCCTCTAATTTTCAATCCTCTACAAATATGAATCTAACTACATGTGATTTCTACCCAAGCATGCAATTAATCAATTCTTTTTTTCTCCAAGAATATTCATCAAAATCAATTATTCATAAATCCTATGCATGGATATTATAACTCAAAATAATTAGAAAATAATCACTTGCCTTATTCAGAGATGATCTGATTTCGTGATTGTTTTTGGTGATTGATTGTCTTTCTCCTCCAATCTTCCTTCCCAACTAGTTTATGGTGCAAGAACTCTTTGAATCCTTCACCAATTCTTCCTTAGGCTTTGAGAATTGTTTCTCTCTTCTCTCTAATGGATTTTGTGTGTTTTCCTCTCCTATAGCCCTAGCCTCCAACTCTTATAATATGATTTTAGAGTTGTAAATTAGTAGGTCTCCTCACCCTCATATGCCAAAAGACTAAAACGCCCCCGTACGGTCCCGGTTTAGCCTAAAAATTTTCCAGTGCCCGACTAGTACTCCCGGGTATACTATTTTGACTAATTCGACCCTTTCGGAATCATATGTGACCTCTAAATTATCATTTGAGTCACTTAAAAATAATTTCCTATCTGAGCCTCAATTTAGTTTACACACGTCACTCGATTGAGATATAATCAAGTACGTCTATATCACTCGCTATGTCGTACAAATTAACTATCAACATTTACTATTCACACTTAGTAAATTTGAATCATAATATTAATCAGTGTTTATCTCTCGATTAATATTTAATAATCACAATTATTATTTAATCCCTTAATAATCATATTTATTATTAAATTGCATTAAATTACTTCACTCGCGTAAGTTAAATATTAAATCACATTAAATTACTCCACTCACGTAATTTAATTTAAAATGTATTTTCTATTTAATTACTCAATTAATTAAATTCTAAATACGCAGAAATATGGGGTATTACGTACTCCCCCCATTACAAAGGAATTTTGTCCTTAAAATTAGGATATACATGCGATCTCACTAACACACATCACATAACGAGCCACCCTAAGTTCTATGTTCTCGGGTACCAACCCAGACCTCACTGGAACCGTCAAGGTGGGATCGCACACTACGCGAGAACCTCTGATGATAGCAAGCAGTGTAAGTATGATATTTTAGTAGCTAAGTCTTCTTTGCCCTAATGATTCTTACCATAAGCTCACTCACACTTTCCCGTAATTACATTCTCATTCTCGAAAATTAATTACTTTGTTGTTAAATCCCATTTAATCATCATCTTAATTATCTCGATATGACTAAACTCCAATAACCCTATCATTGCCGACTGCAATATAAAAGATCCCTCTTTATATTCCAATAATCTCCCAAAAGTTTTCCCGACAACAATTTAGGATTTCTAGACAATAAGGGAGATTTTACTTTTTTCTGGGAACCAAACTGGTTTGCCTTTGATCCAAACCGGTTCGCCCCTCTGAACTTCGTCTTCTTCGTTTCGCAGATGCATTTTTCACCACTAATACACCTATAACTTCCATGTTTCTCCACCAAACTCCAAACCAATTGTCCCAAATCCTTCTCACATGTATTAGGATAGTTTCTAATGTAATTTTTGCATCAAAACATTACAAATAACATTCAAGAATGGATTTAAACATCTAATCCTCTAGAACCCTAGGTTTTCATGTTCTTCCTCTACTATTCATCAAAACCAAGATTTAATTCATGAATAATCATAAAAAAATCTCTACTTTATTATCCTGTACAAATATCATATATTTGTACATGCAATTCCAACCCAAACATGCATTCAAATCAATCTTTTCTTCCAAAAATCATCAAAATAATCAATTTAATTGAAACCCTAGTCACATGGGTATTATAACTTCATATTGATTGCAATAAACACTTTCCTTAGTACTGTAGAGTCTGATTTCGTGGATTAGAAGTTAAGTTGATTGATTCTTTATCCTCGAATCTTCCTTCCCAAGTGTTTGTGGTGCAAGACTCCTTTGAATTTCTCGAGAACCCTTCCTTAAGATCCAAGATTGGTCTCTAATGTCTTCTCTGTATTTTCTAACCTCTAAACCCTAGCAACCCAATCTTTATAAGCTGATTAAGAGTTCTAAAATTCGTGGGTCTCAAAGCCCTATACTGTAAAATGATAAAAATACCCTCGTATGGTCCCAGTTTAGCTTAAAATCGACATGTGACTCAATCAACATCCTCGGGCATACTATTTTGACTAATTCGACCCTTCTGAACTCATCTGTGTCACAATCATCATCTGAGTCACTCTAAATAAATATCCTATCTCGATCCCAAGTTAGTCTACACGTGACTCCTGATTGAGATAAATTCCAATTATGCCCATATCACTCGCTATGATGTAATTTCTAATCATTAACCATTTACTATTCACTCACTAAATATAATTCATAATATTAATCTTTATCTTACTCTCGATTAATATTAATAAATACATCATTATTCAATTCAATTCAATTACTTCTCTCGCGTAATTTAAAATAAAAATCATTTAATTAAATCTCAAATATGCAGAAAATACGGGGTATTACAATATAATGCAAAGATATAAAAATAATCAGTTTACACGTATGAGATGTAAGAACTTCACACGTGTATAGAAAAGGTTCTTCGCTTTGAGGTTCTTCGGTAGAAGGTTCCTCAGTTTGAGATTCATCGAATAAAGCCAGTTCAATTTATTCCCAAATAGAATTCACTAGCGCAATGTACTTTATACAAGGCTTAAAACTGAGGGGTTGCGCAAATATATTTCCTAGAGTCGAGTTGACACGTGTTTAAATGAGCTATTGCGATTTGAGATGCTTGGATTTGAAGATTTTCGTTCCATAGAAATTCAACTTACAAATTATTTGAATGAAGTGTTTTCGTATAGAAACTTCATGTTTACACAACAATTTTCTCTACGAAGGGGAAAATGTAAGAGGGGGTTATTTGTAAAACTCCCTACTCAAAGATAAATTACCTTACCCGGGAAAATGGGAGTTAATTTGATGTTTCATGGAAAAGGTTAATTTGAATACTCGAAAGACCAAATCTGGCATAACTGAGGAAGCTCTATGCTCCATAGATCAACTGGCTGGGATGGTTCCTGAGAAAATTACTTTCGAGAATACAAAAATCGAAGTTGCTTTACTTGATTGAGAGGGTTGAGAAACAACTCTATGCGATCCAACATGTTGCAAAACATCTTACCCGATTGAATATGTTGCGAGCAGCCATCAACTTTCTTGACTAAAGTATTAATGTGCTCTAAAAGGTGTTGATATAAAGATCACTATCTGACATAAAGGAATATTCCTTTTGCACGTGATCCTATATGTGCAGATTTTATACTATATATTTGGTAGTGCGTTTAAGCCACAAGTTAAAGCTGGTGTAATTTTAGTTAAAGTATTATTTTCTTCTATATTTTAAGGCAACTTCAACCCATGCTTAACGTGTTTGTACCCCTATTAAATGAGTGATGGTTGTTTACCAGTAAAAGGATCCAAAAAGAGAAAAGGTACCCAGCATCCCATGGGTTAAAGCTGAAGCTATATATGCTACATTAATTCATTGAGAAGGGGCGAGATAAACAAGGGTTTTAACAGAGATTTTGGGAGAAGAGTCTTCAACATGCTTGAAGATATTATGAGAGAGCTCAAACACTATGTACACTTGAGAGGAGAAGTTTTATTGTTGCGATTAAGTGTTTTTAAATATTGATTTTTATTCTTTAAGTGAAATAAAACTCGAGCTCTTGTGGAAGTCTCCCAAGTTGGGTGAACCACGTTGTTGTTTATTTACAACCGATTTTCTCCTTTGAGCATACTTTCATTCAATATTAAGTTTTCTTATCATCATTCTTGCAAAGTATATTCTCCCATCAACATTAATACAAGTTTTACCTCAATCTTACAATAAACACCTGGACGACAAGAGAAATTACTACTTCTCCCTACTTAGAGAGAAGTGCCCTCTTACACTATTTATAGAGAAAATAAGATGTAATGTAAGAAAAAAGGCAAGTAAGGCAAATTGTATTAAAGCCCATAAACTATTGCGATTTTACAAATCACCTCGTGATCTTAAAAACCTAACAAAATACCCTATTCACTATTGAACCGTGACAATTATGATATCATATTTTTGTTAAACATTTAACAATTTTATGCGGGGCAATATTAAGTTTTTATCAACTTTTTAAACAGAAATGTGTTAATTGTCACAATTTAATAATTAGGGGACACTTTGTTGGGTTTTTTAAATCATGGGTAATAGGTAACACCGTTATAGTTCAAGGGATTTATTGTAATTTACCTAAGAAAGTATAAACACCTTTTTATTTTGAGTAATGATAATCTTACCAGGTCCAAGTACCGGTTTAGTACCAAATGCGCTTTATTTTATTGTATATTGGTGGGACCTACAGCATTCCCTGACGGGACACACACCATAATACAAACAAATAAAGCAGTACCGATACTAACACCCAGTGTATCTAACATTTTCCTTTTATTTTTCCTTTATGTGACACTAAAGCAATGAAGAACAAAAGGGAATAGTATATCGAAAGAATTAATTTGTACAAAATTATTCAAGATCCAATTAACACTGCAACATAAAAAGGTACCCAGACAGCAGAAAAAGAAAAAAAGTGCTTCTTAAATATGGGTAATATCTCACTCGATAACCATGTTTTCTGCCTCAAGCCGTAAGGAATCAAACAATACAGTGGACAAGTAACGCTCTCCAAAGCTCGGGAAAACAACCTGTACAGTGGGAAAAATAAATGGCATATCTCATAAGTTGTCTTTTAAAAAAGAAATGCTCTTAGCCTAATTTCTCTCTTCAACTTTTGGGTCAGAAAATATTTAATATAAATCCAAGTTCAGGATAGAAAATATGTATGCATTAGATTTTTGGGTCTTTGCCAAATTTACTCTTCAAGAAAGATATTGGATTAGTTCAACCCACTTTTATATTACAGTTTGTAGAAAACCCCTTATTTCATAATATTATTATAATTAAATAGTTAACATATATTTTCATTAAATTATTAGATACTTTTGCTTCAATTAATAAATACTTTGACCTTTCACAAACACTTACCAACTTCGAGCTACTTTGACAAAAATTATAGATGGAACAAATTATCAATATTTTGATAAAGTTATAGATTGTTAAGATAATTACATTAGATACTTTGACCAATGATAAGCGACGCTAGAGACCGGCAATGGTAAGGGAAATGTAACTAAGGTGTTTTGGGCCGATTTTGTAGTGAGAGGGGGTTACATGGAGATAAAATAAATGAAAGTGGACTTTTCTCAGTTGAATTTTTTTGTAAGGGAGCGAAAGCTAAGTGTCATTCTCTTTATAGACATATACCAAATAGTTCCTCGAATATTTTTTAATACTCATTTAGTTCAAACTTTTTTATTTTGCTTCAAAAAGTCATTTGCCACATATTTTGGAGAGGGAGTGCCGCTGGCGCGGACCTCTAAAAATAAGAGAATATTGAGTGCTTGACGGACTAAATAGGTTAAACTAAAAATATGTGTCCTTTTAAAAAAATATATATTTATAGTAGGAACTATTCAATAATTGACCCTTCTCTTTAATAATAAATTCGTACAACGGGAGGGTTAGGAACGTCGATGTAAATCATCTTAGGCTCCGTTTGATACAAAAGTGGGCAAATGGAGAGCATGACAAATTTTTCCATAACAAAATTTGCCATGCCAAAATTTGTGAGGGCAAATCCTATAATTTGCAACATAAGGTTGTTTGATAGGATTAATTTTCTAGGTGGCAAAAATGGATCGTTTGATAGCATTAATGAAAAATAAAAACAAAAAATAGTTTAAAAAAAAACAGTTTATGAATAAAAAACAGTTTTTAATAAAATAAAAAGCTTTCACAAAAAAACATTTGTTTAAGAATTTTTTTTTAACAAAAACATAAATGTTTTAACAAAAAAAATAGTATAAACAGGAAAAAAAAATAGTTTTAACGGGAAAAAAATGTTTATTTAGAAAAACAGTTTTTAATAATAAAAACACTTTGAACAAAAAAAAAAAAACAGTTTAGAACGATTTTATTTTAAAAGAAAAACAGTTGTAACAAAAAAACAGTTTTTACCAAAAACAAAACAATTTCAAAGAAAAAACAGTTTTTAACAAAATAAAAACGGTTTTAACAAACAAACAAACAGTTTAAAAAAAAACAATTTTAACAAAACAATAACATTTTTTAACTGGAAAAAAGTATTTAACAACGAAAAAAAATTTACGGAAAAAATATTTATTTATAAATGCAGTTTTTAATAATAAAAACACTTTTTAACAAAAAAAAAACAGTTTAGAACGATTATTTTTTAAGAAAAAACACTTCTAACAAAAAAACAGTTGTTAACAAAAAAAACAGTTTCAATGAAAAAAATAGTTTTTAGAAAAATAAAAACGATTTTAACAAACAAACAAACGGTTTAAAAAAAACGATTTTAACAAAATAAAAACATTTTATAATGGAAAAACAATTTTTAACAACAAAAAAAATAATTTTTACGGAAAAAAAAGTTTCTTTTAAAAAAAAAGTTTTACCAAACAAGAAAAGTTTTTTTTTCATATTTTTAAAAAGGATGGCAAATTTGTGGGGAAATTTTGCTTTGCTATATAGATAAGCAAATTGTGCCAACAAAAGTGGGAAAATGATCGTAAACTTGTATGTGAACATGGTAATCAATGAAAATTTTTCCATGGCAAATAATGATCATCAAACACATAAAATAATGGGCAAATTTGTGATTTACCACCATTTGCCACGACAAATGTGGCCTATCAAACGGATATAAAGACCTTCGAGAGTGATGGACTGGAGGGCGCGAGAGAAAGACCCTTGTCAAGGAGTGAGTATAGTCTTGAGCACCAAGGTTATGAGATTATAATTGATATCACTTACACCTAGGGTGGATTAAAAACTCCTTCAAAGACTATTCTTGAGTAATAAAGTGAAGATCTTAGTATGCTAGTTAATAGGATGAAATATGGGTAGGAGGGGCTCAAGATATTATATATTAAATAGCAAAGCTTGAAAATTCCAATGTAGGATTCAACATCTCAACATTCCCCTTCATATGTAGCATGATTTGAGCCAAACACGTGGACAAATTATATTGGATAATGTAGAGTATATGCATCGTGGGGCCATTTGAAAAAGTCTAATCTCTTACTACTATAAAATGTAAAACAAGGCATTAAGATTTCTCTTTAATCGGCCTATCCACATAAACAAAGCATTTAAGGCCATCTCCAATCGTTCTTTCCAACATCCCAAATTTCCATCTAAGAAATAGGATAACTGAAAAAACCTCTCCAACCCAATATTTCTTAGACCAGCGAATCTCACATGGCAGATGAGTCAGATGAAAATTTTCCATCTACATTTCTACATGTAGAAATGTACTGACAGTTATTCTATATGACATGGTGACCCACGTTTATCTTGGCGGGAAGAAGATGGCATACCATAGGTAGAAAGTGACGACTGGAGAAGGGCAACCCACGTTTCTCCTAAAAAAATAGACGTTTTAACAGAAAATTTTATATACTTTTCTGCCACATCACATAGGTAGAAAGTGACGATTGGAGAAGGGGAGTAGAAACTTTCTTCCACATATTTCGGCAGGCTGCCAAATGGATAGAAACTTTTGTTAACTGTTAACAAGAAATTCAAGACTTCCAATTTTTTTATTTCAGTTAATAAAAAATAAGGGTTTCCATGATTAGGGGTTTAACGGCTTCAAATTAAATTGGGTTTGGGGTTTTCAAAATGAGAGATATCCCAATATATCTCTGTTTAGAACGCAACTTATGATTAATATATATTTCTTTATATGGAAAGTCAAAGAGGGACATTAAGGTTACTATTTGTTTCTACTATTTATGTTTGGGTTTATTTATAAAATATGAATCAGTTGACATGATATTTGGGAACATTACTAATTGGAAGTTCAATTCCTTTATTTTCACTCACAAGACTATTATTTTTTTCTTCCGTTACGTTATAGATTGTTTTCAGAGAATTTTTAAGTATTAAACCTCACAAATATTCAACGATTTGTATTTTTTCAGGGTTTTCATCTTAAGGAAGCTACACATAAGGGCCTTACTATAGAGGTTTCTGCAATCGATGCTCATGAAGAAAATTGGAGGTAATGTTGCAGGTCGTTAAAATTGGGTTCTTTTACAAAATACAATTTCTTTTAGTGTAAGTCTGCATTTTTTTAACAATTGGTGTTTACAGCCCAAGTTTCCCCAAATTGAAAAGTATTAAATCTTACAAGCTCTTATAAATTATATTTAACCATGTTTTTTAGTTTCATCTATGATGACCAAATTAGGAGTGATATACTGACATGTTATTTGTAAGAGTCGTGTGTAGTTTATTAGCGGTGATGTACAATAACAAAGGTTCTGACAAAGGGAAGGTTGTAGTAATGGACTTTTGATTTCTATTGGGTGGAGACATAGTGTTAAATCTATAGATGGAGTTTTCATGCTTAGTTTGATGAAGTCTCTAATAATATGTTTCAATTTTATAGGTGGAAATTATTGTGAGATGAGCCTGATTACATTTTCTCATTATTATTGTTATCGCATCAAGTGTTAGAGCATGTACAATGGTGGGAGTAAAATACAACAAAATTTGTAAGTTTACAAATCTTTACAAATTGCATGCACTCCACTGGTGAGGTTTAAGCAACAGAATCTATAAGACAATTTGCATAGATTTTGCAAGTATACAAATCGTGGGGAGAATTTATAAATGGTTCCTACGAACTTCTGAAGTTCGTAGGAATTGATACGAACTTCGGTTGTTCGTAAAAAATCCTACGAACTTCAGAAGTTCGTAGGAACCATTTTTTACCACAAAAAAATATTTATTTGGGTTCTTACGAACAACATTTGTCCGTAATATTTCCTACGAACAAATGTTGTTCGTAAGAAAAGTTGTTTAATTCCTACGAACAACATAAGTTCGTAGGAACTGATTATCATTTTCTCCATGCTCCCCCACTGTGTACTGCTATCTTGGACTAAAGGTAAAGCTCATTTTGCTTCTCTAACTTTGCAAATCAAGAGCATCCACTATTGTGGATGCTCTTATGACACTTTAGGTGTATTGAGAATTTGCATTTCCAAATTTCTATATTATGGGAATTGATAAGCTTCCAATTTTTTTTTTGAGGTAAATAGAGTTTATCAAAATGGCTTCCTGGTTAGTGTAATTACTTTATCTTCAATGACAATAAACAACTTTATTAAATTTCTTATGTTCAAATAATCTCATTTTTTTATTTATTTCTTAATATTTTTATTTTTCTTAATTACAGTTTATTTGATTTAAGAAACTTTGGTTTTGAACAACACATTACTTTTCTCTCATTAGCTTTAGCATTATGCACATAACTAATTTGATGAATGGGCGCAAAGAAGATATAAACCCATACAAAAAATGCTTAATCATTTCTTTTCGTTTCATAATTCTAGAATATTTTAGTATTCCATTTAGGGATATTTGAGGTTTGGTCCTTTTAATTTTTTTGTAATTGCCTTTTACCCCTGTAATTTTCATTTCTTGAAGTTTGACACCCAAAATGACTTCTATTGATGAAAAACTACCATAAACAATTTTACTAAGTATTTTTCATCGTGAACTTCGTTCCCAAATCCCCTTTAAGAAAGTTTGTGATAATGGACTTTGATCAGGTCAAGTGTGGCTAAGGACCAATCATGGTGAAGAGTGTCAGAAAATTTGTGGGGCCTTCTAGTGACAATATTCGTTGTGCACAAATACGATCAATATTCAGAGCAGTCATTGGATTGAAGACAAAAATATGTGTACGAACAAAGATCATGGATCTATAAAGAATCAAGAGTAAGTTTTGTTCATCAGGTGTTTAATAAAACTTATGTATTTTTTTTTTGGCTATTTAGATGCCAAATTTATCTCATCAAGCTCTTTTTTTATTTCTTTTTTGACACACTGTAGGTGCATTTTTTTTCCCATTGTTCTAGGTTAGTTGTCAAAGTCTATATATCAGTATGACTTTTTATTCTACTCAATCTTAATTGTATGGATATAACACACACCGTTTATTTACTTAGATTCAATTTTTCAATAGTTGCATTCATATCTTGGATGGATGTAGAATGAACAATAGCGTGGTTAAATCACATTCTTCACGTATTGAATTGTATGAGAACAACCCGCCTCTTCTTTATGTTTTAAACTGTATTAATAGGTGTTGAGTTGCATTTTTAACTCAATTGAAAAAATATAACTTACCCCGTACCGTATTTATTAATTTAATTCCTAAAAAAAACACCTATCTTTCTACATTTTATATTGGAACATACTATATTGATCACACGTTTTCCAATAATATAGGCATGCAAATATAACATATTGAGGCTCCCTATAGAATCCTTATCTCATACCCGACACATAATCATTTCGACGGTAAGAACGTAAAGTTAATATATTTTTTTATTAGTTTTTGAAATCGCTCACGCATCGCACGAAACTTGGACCATGGGTGAGAGGGATATTATTTCTTGGACTAACATTATTTGTTGGTATGTTAACGCCGGTGAGATTGAGGCACATGATATTTTCGAGGCAATGTCGATCAAGGACTTGACCCATATTATATAGCACCAAAATGTTTGGTTTATCTTTCTTTCTATGTATATACAAGTATTTGGTTGTTTTTTCTTCGTATGTATGTACAAGTATTTAAGTAAACAATTATTCAAACTTTCATAATATTTTTTTTGCTATATTTATCGTCCTTGAAAAACTATAAATGTGTACCTCCTTTATATTGTTTTTTTAATTTTTAATTTCTATTTGTAAAATATTTTAAGCTATAATTTTAGCAATTATTACAATATAAAATTATTACTCTGGCACTGATGTGGTTAATCTGATTTTTTTACTTACAAAATTATTCCCATCCACTTACAGGTACGTTTAACTACCCTTTTTGTTTGAATGTGAAGATTGATGCTTTTGGATTTGTTCACAAACGTGGACAAGGTACTTTTCTTCATTTTTATGAGCAATTATTTTAGCTAGACATCAAGAATAATGAATAGGTATTTCGTGAATATTTGTTTGTACTTTGTATCATTTTTTTTGTTTTAAATAATATATTAGTTTGGTCTATTTTTAACATGCTGTGATATGCATGCGAAGCTAACAAAAAAGTATAACAGATTTTGATCTCTTCTTTGACTGATGCATGCATAGCTAACAAAAAAGTATAACAGATTTTGATATGTTCTTTAACACAATATATTAGTTTTAGATAATATATTATAATAGAACAAACTAAATCTTCTATAACAATCAGTACCTATAATAACAATATATCTGTTTAGATGATATATTATAATCCTTGAATTATTATATCTCACAAGATTTTGATCAATTATTTGACTGATTTGATTGTATAGCATAAATTTTTGATGAGATGCTTTTACAAAAATGTATACAATGTTTTAAGTGATTTTATGTTTCTCCATTTGAAATAGCTTCTATTATATTTTATTTTTATAATTATGTAACGTACGTAGATTGAGAATTTATTGTTAATTATAATTGCCATTGTAGTGCTTATACAAGAAGAAACGAGGTGAAATGGGCGAGTTATTCACTACGAAGATGGCTGTAATTTATTTCACGATTGAAAATAGGTCTAGGCATTAGCAACAAGGGTTAATTATAAAGGTTAAAATGGGTCTAGGCATTTCCTTTTGTGATTATGTACCTATCATTACACTATTCGCAATGTTAATTTTTGGACCAATCATGAAAAAGTCATTCAAATATTTTTTAATATATATTTAATCCAAGTCTTTTTATTTTGTTCCAAAAAGTATCTCAAACACCCATTTAATCAATATTTTCTTATTTTTAAAGGTCCGCGCTAGCGACACACATTGAGTGTTTTTATGTGGCGAGAGATTTTTTGGAACAAAATAAAAAATCTTAGACTAAGCATGTATTAAAAAATATTTGAAGGACTATTTTTTAAATGTCCCTTAATTTTTTTGTTTGCACGCCATGTCCAAATGACACGCCTTTAAGTTTAAAGTTTTAGTTGACTTAGAGTGTTTGTAGTATGCTTCCATGTTTGCACACTTTATGGACTTCATGATATGTACGATCACTAAGTTAGTTAATGTATTTTTTTTTTCAGCAAGCACCAATTTGCACTTCACATGAGTGTTACATATCATGTGGTGTAAATTGTATATATTATTTTCTCCTCTTTTTTTATTAGCATTATCTGATTTTTTAGCGAATGTGTTTTTTCATATATTTATGTTTAATTTATTTAAAAAATTTAGACAATTTTCTTTTCGTAAGTTAGACCGATGCAATATTTTTGACTTTATAATTTCCTACGATTCAATTTGTCTCTTGAGGGATTTGATACCAGTGGTGGTGATCTGCTATATTTTTAATGATCATCATTAACAAACTTATTATATTGATATAATGTATAATTTTTCAAGCAACAAATGTTCTCATCCTTTTTATTACATGTCTAAATTATTAATTATTATTATTAATCATTTGGATTGGATTGTTGACATTGTTAATATCAATCATTTATATTGGATTGTTGAGGTCTTTTAAAATCATACACTTCAAATAATTTAGTTGCAGAGGATTATGTAGTTGAAAATCCAATTGTTCATTTTTTATTGAACATTAACAAGTATTTATTGGTTGGGAGTAGAATTAGACACATATATAATTACAGTGAAATTATCCTTTCATTGTAGCAAATATGTAGTTCTTAAAGTAATTTTTGATACATTTTTTTAGTAGCAATCCACATGTCGTGAAAATAATTATGTATATTAAAAAATTATTATAATTTAAGAGTATGTTACCTTACCATTGAAATGATAATTTGTTTTTTGAAAAACATATATCTTTTTAACCACGCGTACACAAGCGTCTCGCCGCGCATCGCACTAGTTTACAACTAATACCATATAATATTTGGAGCATCTAACCCAAAGCGATTTCGCAATGGGTGAATGCACCCCAAAATATTATATACTGAATAGCAAATCTTTGAATTTCAAACACGGAAGCCCAAAAAGGTTTGAACTTTTCAAAACTATATATGTACAATTTTGGATCATCTAGGTTGCGGTTGGAGTCATTGGGGCAATAAGGGGTTAATTTTTGTTCTTCATGGTTGTTTTGTATTCTTCGTGCTTCTTTTGTGTTCTTGATGGATTTTAGGTTTTATTGGTGTTGAATCCATAATGATTAAAGATGTGGGTGATTGTATATTATTTTTGGTTGTACAAATTTTTGGAGTGGAATATATGGGTGTTTGTGTAATTTGATGTGGGTTCGGTGAAAAATTGTTAAAAGGTATATTAAGAAAGTCAATGGGTAAATGTGAGTTGTACGGTGTCTAACCTTAAACCCTGAAAATATTTCTGGTTGCACATATACACTTGGGGTCCGTTTGGTTGACAATGGGCAAAAGAGTGAGCATGACAAATTTTACTTAGTTTTTTTCACATGACGCTATCAAACAACTATTAGGTGAAATTAAAGTCAATCCAATTAATTTATTTAAAAACAGTTTTTATATTATATTTAAAAATGTTAAAAACAGTTTTTACAATATTTTTATATTACAGTTTTTAAAAAAAATTGTGAAACATTTTCTTAACAATTTTTTATAATATTAAAAACAGTTTTTAAAATATTAGAAAATAATTTTTAAATATTCACAACAGTTTTTTTTTAACTATTTAAGATATTTTTTAATTTTGTTTTTAAACTTTAAAACTGTTTTTATATTTTATTCAAAACAGTTTTTAAAAATGTTAAAAACTATTTTTACAATATTTTTATATTACGATTTTTCAAAAAATTTGTAAAACATTCTCTTAACAATTTTTTATAATATTAAAAACAGTATTTAAATATTTATAACAGTTTTTTAACTATTTAAAACAGTTTTTAAAATTATTTTTTAAAACTTTAAAACTGTTTTTATAATATATTAACAATAGTTTAAAAAATGCTAAAAAAAGTTTTACAATATTTTGTTAGTACGGTTTTTATAAAAAATTTGTAAAATATTTTCTTAACAATTTTTTATAATATTAAAAACAGTTTTTAAAACATTGCAAAACAGTTTTAAATATTCATAACAGTTTTTTAATTATTTAAAATAGTTTTTAAATTATTTTTTAAAACATTAATAGTTGCATTTAGTGTGGATAAAATTACCCATAAAATGAAGACATGACACTTTATATTTGTAAATTAAGCTCCTATGTTGATGAAAGTACTAGGTTACCTGGAATTAAACATAATCCAACAATCCAGAAAGAAAACACTATCCAACAAGTGAAGAAATCTCTTAACAAAATCTTAGCTCTTTGCTTTTATGTTATCTATTCCCATTCGCTTCATGTCTCTATAATCGATATATCATAGTCTTGGGATCATTTAAAAAGGGCAAACCCAGTGAACGAGACTCTCATCACTATGAGATATTGAGGAGGTTAGACGTATACCGCCTTATCCCCACATATGCAGAGAGTGTAGATCACAATGGGGAAACGTTATCCTTGCTCCAGGCTCACCCCATTGGATCATTTGAAGGAATTAAAATATGGATCAATCAATTCGATAAAAGTCCTAGACAAAGTCAACTAAATGAGGAAATTTTCGGCACAACCAATGTAATTGAAAGGGCGATAGTTAAGCATTGAAAGGGCGATAGTTAAGCATTGAATGTAAGTTGGTCATTTCATTAAGCTATATATCATTTTCCAAACATGAAAATGACTAGTGTTGATCATATTTGTAAGCCAAAAGATTTCTTTTTTTTTTTTTTTTTTTGCAAAGTGTAAAATGTTTTGCTTTGTAACCCCAATTTTGAATCTCAAAATTTGCAATTTGCAATTTGCATTCCAGTCACCAATGACAATGTTCATCGATGCAAAAATACAAAGACATGAAATACGTGCAAACTGGAGTTCGTATTTTGCATTTCGGTGACCAAAGGCTAGTTTAGGTATATTATATAATAAATTTAAATTGTTGCTTAATCATGAATTACTTTTAGAAATAAGGGCCTATTTTAGAAAAAGGAAGAGCAATGTCCTCTACTTCAAAAAAAACACACAAAATAGGGGGTTTAGCCCAAGTAGTTTTAAATGTTATGTCAAAGAAAAAGTGACTATTTCCATTGCAGTGAGTGCTTCAATCAATTGTAAATTCTTCTTATAGGGTTCTACGGGAGCTACCCTTTTAAGACTATATCCGAAGCATCGTGAAAAATAGCATAATGTTGTGTTGCGCGATGGTTTGAACATAAATAGCACTCTAGAGTATTCAGCATAATAAAATTTGGTAAAAAGAGTAGCAAAAATGCTCTCAGAATTGCAACACCGTGTTGCGTGGCAAAACTGACTCTTGCGCGGCAAAACTGACTCTTGTACGACATTTTAATTGATGCGTGAACAATTTTTATCATTTTTCTTTATTTTTTTAATCATTTTTCATATTTCACGTGCAACTAGGGGTGTGCACGGGTCGGTTCGGTTCGGTTTTGGACCGCAATTCAGACCGAACCGATCGGTTCGGTTTTGGAAAAAATCAGACCGAAACCCAACCGACGATGAAAAAACCGCCGGTTTCGGTTCACATCGGTTTCGGTTCGGTTTTAACCGATTTTCAGTTTTGGTCGGTTTTTTGTAGGTCGGTTTTCGGTTTTGGTCGGTTTTGGAGGTTGGTTAATGGTGTTTGGATATAAAATAAAAGATATTTAAGGGTTTTTTAATATATAATATTGATGTCGGTTCGGTTCGGTTCGAATCGATTTTTTCTTTGTCTAAACCGACAACCGAACCGATATTGTCGGTTTTTTAAATCCTTAAACCGAAAACCGAACCAGGCTAAAAAAACCGCCGGTTTCGGTTCAGTTCGGGCCGGTTCGGTTCGGTTTTCGGTTCGGTCGGTTTTTTTGCACACCCCTACGTGCAACCCAACAGTCATAGGTGTTTTTTTTTACATTTTTCCATTAAATTTGTTAATACTCTGAAGATGGACCTAGTTTTGGTTGAGAAAAATAGCATTTGGCGTTTTAGTGCGGCAAAAGTTTCAATACTTCGGAAATGGCCTACAAAAATGAAGAGATAACACAGATATATACAGTCCATGTCTATTATTGGAAAATATAAAAAAAAAAATTTACTCTAATAATCCTATGCCCTAGGGGTGGCCATGGGCCAGGCCTGGGCAGGTCCGGTCGGGCTCGGGTCGGGCTTATAAAATTATGAGCTATCCCAAGCCCTCTCGAGTCTGGATCGCGCCTTATTATGTAATCACAAGCTCCCCAGATTTGAAAGTTCTTTACCCAGGCCCGTTGGCCAAGCCCGATTACTGTTTTTTTTAAATAAAAAAAATCTATTTTTTCTTAATCAAAGACCTATTTTTTTTAATTAAAAACATGTTTTAAACTTTATATATTATAGAGTCTATATATAAAGTTCCCTACTCTACATAAAAAGACTTAGTATATGTTTTTATATTTATAAAAGTTACCCACTTTATATATTTATTTATAACTTTGTAGTCTTAAACTTTAATAAATTAATATACACAAACACACGCATATATATATATATATATATATATACTAGTGAATACCCGTGCCGAGGGCACGGCGATAAATTTGCCCCCGTGATAAAAAAACCCAGCCCATAAAAAAATAAAAAGAAGAAAGAAAAAAAAAATAGTTAAAAAAAATCCATATCTATTTATTAAAAAAAAAAAAACACCTTTTAGCATGACATTTCATGCATGAGCATGAAATGTCAAAAATATCATACATGTCTTTTTGCCATCTCCATATGGCTCCATATTATATGGATATATATATATTAATATTATATATATAATTCTCTAGTCTCGGGCCGGGTCGGGCCTCACCGGGCTTAAGAATTCATGCCCAAGCTCGCCCAAAAAAAAATCGGGCCTATCAAATTTTGTCAAGCGCGCTTTGTTAGCCTATTCACCATACCCAAGCCCTATTTTTTTATTGGGCGGGCTTGGCGGGCCTCGGGCCTATGTCCACCCCTACTATGCCCTACCACTTGGGACATAATACCCAAATTAATAATCATGAACAATAAATATAAGTCCTACCGAAAATTATTGAAAGACCAAAATATCAATGACACATTAAACATAAGTTAAACTACACTAGAAGCTCATTGACTTACGAATAACATTAAATAAGATTTATTTTCCCTTAAACATGGTTACACCATGTCACAAGCATGCTTCATGTGAACTTGCAAATCTACTTCCCACATGTTTTACCTCCCAAGGAAATGGGATGATGCCTAGTAACTGTTGCATTTTTGGCACATTATATCCTATTCGAATTCTAGGGTTGTTCGTTAGAAACAGTCAAACACAAATAACCGAACCAAACTGACCTCCGTGGATTGGAGGTAGAATGATTTTTCGGATTTGGTTTTGATTCCAAAAAATCATATAACCAAGTGGTTCGATTGTGGTTCGGTTCTGCTTCTGGTTCCAAGAATCATAAAATTGAGAACTAAACCAAACCAAACCAAACCAAACCAAACCAATGATGGAGAATCATATGCAAAAACTATTTGACCCTTATATTGCATATTTATTGCATTTATTTTTGTTGTACATTTTTATCTCCTTTATCGTTCTGGGTTATCATATTAAAGTTGCATTTAGAGTGTTTACAGTGCCGGCTCATGCCTTAGGCAGGTGAGGAGGCTGCCTAGGGCCTCACCATATTTAAGGGCCCCTAAATTTAATAACTATTTATTATATTATATATAAATAAATAAATACATTCATTGAAAAAAGTAAAAACTCTTCCTATTTTCAAGGCTATTAAAAACAACTCAATAAACAACTAAACCCATTAAAAGTACACGGTTCATTTCTTCTAAACTAACAATCCCTTCATTTCTTCTCTTTCTCTCCTCTCTCTCCACTAACGTTAATCTATTTTCTCTCTCTCTCTCTCTCCAAACTCCACTCTCCTCTTCCTCATTCTATTTTTCTCATACAAAGAAAAAAAAATTGCTTATCCAAAAAAAAATCTGGTGGCACTATTAAACTTCTCTCATACAAGGTTTGTTTTTTGTTTTATATATATACTATATGTTATGTATATTATATTGTTAATATTATTATATATATATTTTTTACTTTTTTGCTCTTTTTTATTTTATGAAATTGTTTAAACTTAGATGACTATTCTATTAATATGTTTTTAAATGTTGACAGGTTGAAAGTGGACTTTTTTTTTTTCAATTGGAGAAGTTAGTTGTTTCGATAATCAGATTGATTATACATTGGCGTGATCAGGTTCTATTGTTCTATAATAATATTTGTTTGTTTATGTGAAATAATTAGAAGAAATTATATTTTAGCGACTATATTTACTTTTTATTTGTGAATATATTCATATTTGTCGCTAACTATATACATACATATGTCTACAAGAAAATATGAAAGCGGGTGTAAAAAAAGAGAAAAAAAAAAGAAAAGCAAATGAATTTATGCAATCTCAAAAAGGTGCTATGGAAAAATTTGTTGTGGGCAATAAAATAAATGAAACAAATAATTTAAATGAAAACGTAGCAAATGAACACGTGGGGATGTTAAATGTAACATATATTTAATACAATATAATAATTTTTACAATAAAAAGGGCCCCATATTAATTTCTAGCCTAGGGCCCCGATTTTGCTTGAGACGGCCCTGAGTGTTTATAAGTTGACATTATACAACATTGCTATAATTTTATTTCATCGAACTATGTTTGATAGTATAAAGATGTTCTTTGAATTTTAAACATAATCAGTTTGTCGTTTTATTCTTATTAACCAAAATTTAAACAAAATGATATTATGATATCTTTTATGGTAGTTAAATTGTTTGAATGAAATGTTAGCATTAAAAATATAGGTACAACAGAGAACCGATCTGAACCAACTAAAACTCAAATGCTTTGGGTTGGATCAATTCGATTTCACGTAGGTTCGGTTTCTGGTTCAATTCCATAATCATGGAACTAACGGTGTAACCGAACAAACGACCCTGTACACCCCTAATTTGAACCATGATGATAATATCCATAAAAATGAAACGATATATTTAAAAAAAATGCATGCATGAAAGCAAATAAACTTACAACAATGAGTTTCCCAGCATTTTCCGACCTCTTTGCTAACTTTATTGCAACAGCGGCAGCAGCCCCGGATGAAATGCCCACCTGCAAAAAATATCAAATCAAGGTAAAAATAGAATAGACACAATATTCATATAAAAATACATAGTAATGCATAAATAGGAATTTTGAAATACGAAAATAACCAAAGAAATGAGTGTTAAAGATGTCCGTGAGACCATTAAACATAGGGTCATTTGGACTTATGCCACCATTCAATTATCATTATATTACTTTAGCCACCATTTTGTTTTCCTTGGCTCTATCCACTATTTTGACTTTAGGGACCTTTTTCTTTTCTTTTTGATACAAGTTTTTCATCTATGAAAGCCAAAATGGTGGCTAAAATTAAATAATGATAATTAAATGATGGTTTAAGTAAAAAAACCCTCTTAAAAAATATATCAACTAACGTTGAACGTACCATTAAACCTTCTTTCAATGCAAGAAGCTTAGCAGTTTCAATAGCTTCTTCACTAGATATCTGAAAATTTATCAAACCACAGAAGTCCATAGGAAAAAATAAGGATAAAAGTTGCTTGAAATCAATCTATGGAAACATTGTATCAAGGAAAAAGGAAGTTTGCAGACATTCTCTGAAAAAAGGATTTTTAACAACCGGTCTCGTTTTTTAATTATGTAGTCAAATATGTCCTAATTTTTTTTCGCGGATAGATCACATTAGAACATATTTTTGCTCCAATAAGCCCCATTAGAAAACAAGTAGTAAATACTTACAATCGATGCAAATAGGACGTATTTAGGAAAATTTGTTTTAATGGGACTAATTAAAGAATGTCTGTTCCAAACGGGACCTATTTGTCAAGATCCCAAAAAAAAGTGCGTAAACATAAATTTAGATGGGTTCAGTAGCGTTTAATCCATAAAAAAATGTGCATTTAAAGTTTGATTCAACATTTTTTCTAATTTATAAAAGCCCCAATAGTGACATTAACATGGCAATAATGACATTAACCGAACATTTGTTTGCATAGCAGAAG
Organism: Sambucus nigra; assembly: GCA_949130495.1. NCBI lineage: Eukaryota > Viridiplantae > Streptophyta > Magnoliopsida > Dipsacales > Adoxaceae > Sambucus > Sambucus nigra. Next base: position 14,979,939 of record OX422219.1, on the reverse strand, counting down.
TGGAAACTACATCATCATCGGTGATGATGTGACGGTGCCACGACATCATCGATGATGAATATTTTCCGGAGACTTATTGGCGAGGCTTCCAGATAATGTTGACATGGCACTGTCACATCATCATTGGTGTTGTGACCTGCCATTGTCATATTATCAAGGGCTTTTTCACTTAACCCTTGCAATAATAGTATATTTTGACATAACTCTCTTAAATTAAAAAAATTAGACATATCCTCCCCCCCCCCCCCCACCCCCCACAAGAGATTGACGGAGCCTAACGTTTGTTAGCCTCATAGGGGTTATGTTTAATCTATCATCTTTGAGGGAGTGGAGTCTAAATATCGGATTAACACATGGGGTTAAGTTAAAAAGGAGGCATTAAATTTAGAAGTGTTTTTTTTATTATGCAATTATTTATTTATTTGATAATTGATTACATTTGTAATAATTAATTTAATTTAATTATGAGGATCAGTGTTCCCCTAAAAACTCCTAGTGTTTTTTGTGGACCGGGTGTTTTTTTTAATTATGTTAGTATATATTTTTAGTCTAAACATTATTTAATCTATTTAATATTAGATAACTAGTAAGTAATTTTTTACTACTAGGATTGGTACCTTCCTCAAATTTCCTCATGTTGTAGCCCTTAGTCTGCAAACATACATTTTTTTAAATTATTTAAGTATTTAATTATTTATTAATTAAATATTAAATAACTAATTTAAATACTAGGATGGTAACCCCTTGGTCTTTGAGTTGCAACCCTTTGTTTGCCGACTCAGATTATTTTAAATATTTATTTGTAAACTTTAAGTATAAATCAATTGATTAACTAATTTACTTAGTAGGATGGGTGATATCTTGAGAAGCTTTTCTGTTGTACTTTTTTTTATGGACTGAGAGTCTATTTTAATTAATTAATTATTAGTTAATTAATAAATTTATAAAGTAATTTTTAGTTAATTAGTTTACTTCTTACGTATTAATTTTTATCAAGTTGTACATTCTTAATGGGTGAAATCTTTTCCTGTTCGGGTATACATGTGTGTATACCTGCATGTGTGTGTGTCCTGCTGAATTTATAGACTTCAGTGTTGTTGAAAATTAATGTTAAGTAACGAAATTAATTATTTAATTTCAATTGTATTAAATTCCGAATTTCCCATTTATGTGGTTTTAATAAATGTCAGATAATTAATTAGGAATGTGATAAATAAATATATTAAAAGATTGAGTAAACCTTATCCGTTAGTCACATGATGGTTAGTGACATTAGTGGAAAACTTTAAAAGAGTCCCACCTCCACTAGGATTCCGGCGCTCTTTCCCATATAAATAGAGACCTCTACACCATCTAGAATTCTAACCAAATGCTCAACGATAAAGAATTCCGGGGGCTTACTGGAACAACTTCATCGAGAATGTCGACGTCCAAGATAGGAGGGATCATACCAGCACCAATTCCTTGGATCTTATGTGGACCTATAATATAACCATATGCAAAGTAACCAATTAGAAAACAGTTGATTGAAAAGATTGCTCTCATTGAAAAAGCTTGAATATTGGTATTTGGCCTGTTCTTTGGTTTATGGATTTCAGGACTTTGGTCCATAATATGGACTTCATATAGAGACCTTAATACAACAGAACCCAAAACTAAAAATAATATATGCAAAGCATGCATGAGGGGTGTGTAAGGCATAGTAACTCACCAGGCTTTCCTCCATTTAGAATGGCACTTTCAGCTGGCTCTACACCATATACCTAAATGTATATAAAAATAAATATAGAGAATTAAGGTGTGGTCCCTTTAGAGTTAGGAGTTCATTTTTTTGGTCGGCGCCAACTGCACCATTTTTCACCATTTTTCATGGTGTTTTTAATACAGAGACTAAATTTATAAAATTATGTGAAGTGTACTATTTTTATACACTTTGAGAATTATGTCCTTTGCCCAAAACCCCCCAAACAATAAGGCGTAAAAATACACACACAAAAAAGAAACAATGCTGACCTTTATCTTTGGATTTTTCTCCTTAAGGAACTTCCCAACAATAGTTACCGTGCCACCAGTCCCTATCCCAGAAACAAAGGCATCAACTTTCCCTTCAGATCCCTTCCATATCTCTGGTCCAGTGGTTTCATAGTGAATCTACACATTTGCAAATAGACTGCTAAAACTTTTCAATTGCCAAATTCCGATTTTCCTATTTCCTATTTCCAATTTTTCTGGGGAAAAAAGTATCGTATTGGAGTCGGAATTAGATTTGTTTTCGTGATTTTTCCAATCCAGTTTTTCAAATTTATGCCGGTCCAATTTTACCAGAAACTTTCTGATTTTTTCGGTTTTTTTCCAAAATTATATTATTCCGATTTTTTTAATACATTCCGACTTGGAATTTTCCGAACTTTTCCTATTTTTGCAAAAATATACCAATTCTTAATTTTCAATTCTTCCAAAAACTTCTCCGAAATTTCCGATTTTGGCAAAAAATATGGATTTCCGGAAAAATCGGAATCGGCACAAATTTTTTTTGCCGAAATATCAGATATTTTTCCGGAAGACCGTTTTCGCCGAAACACATCCCTAACCAAATCCCTCCCATCTATCCACTATACAATATATTGATTCAATGAATACCTTTGGGTTGGCAGGATTCTCGAATTGCCGAAGAAAATATCCGTTGGGTGTCCGTTCAAGTATCTCATCGACCTTTTGAAAAAGCCCATCAATGCCCTTGGTCATATCGGTGAGGTACAATTCTGCTCCAAAAGCTCGCAAAATAATCCTTCTCTCAATACTATAAGATTCTGGCATAACTATGATAAGTTTGTAGCCCTTAGATGCTGCAATGAATGCCAAACCAATGCCGGTATTACCACTGGTAGCCTCAATGAGTACCGTCTTCAGCCACCATTATTTAAGCACATTCAAAACCAATAAAAACTTTTCAGTTTAATACACTATAATTCAGACCAAAAATGTGAAAACTACATCTTTGACATCAAGCTTGGTTTCTCTTGAAACGCGTTTCCATCAAAATCAGGGTTACTTGGAATTTGGCCCCATTTCTCCACAACTTAGTATGGTACCCGAAGGTTACATTTGTTGGACTTTAACCCCAAAATTACTTTTAGTACCATAAAAGTGTCACAAAAGATCACCATCAAGTGACATTAACGTGTTTGGGGGGCCCAATGCCATGAAATGCATACCAAACTTAATTGTAGAAAAACTATGGGGACCAAAGCCCAAATAACCCTTAAAATTAAGCTAAATGCCATTCAAACATATGTAAGATCATAATGATAGTGTAGTTTTATTTAAAATGAACCTGTGAAGCATACTCTAATTTGTTTGAGATGTTTATGAGAGGTCTGAAAGTTTGTGAAAATTCCTATCAACTAATTTTAAAGCATTGTGTAGTGAACTAACCTTCCCAGGGATAATCAGGCCCTTGTCTTCAGCATCTTTAATCATACTATACCCAATCCTACACATCAAATAAGAAATGTAACACAGATACATTCATTTGGATATTTCTAAATTAAGAGTTCCGATAATTCGACATTTGCAAGATATAAAATACAAGTATTAGTGATGTTTAGTAGGAAGCGAAAACGAACGAACTAAACTACAGAACAACAACGACAATAAATACAAGAACCTTCTCTCTCCGATTATCATTCATCTCAGAACTAATAGTGGTGACTACGATGATTGGTCAAGGATCTTTTATAGGTAAAAGTTATCTTGCTAGCCAATATAACTTTTACCTAAATGACTAAAAGGGCTACACTAAAATATTCTGAGGGAATATTGTCCTCAACCTAATATACTAACTAGAGAGAAATAACATAAGACATGAAAAAAATAAGAAAAAAAAGTACAATTAAATCTCCGGGATTCTCGTACAATATCACTCTCACCCATTTTAGAAAGCTTGCCCGGAGCATGGCAGGACTGCAAGAAAGAGTAAAACAACCACTAGTGGACTCTCCCACTTGAGAGGGAAGCCTTCCTTGAAAACGTTAGGTATACTGGTTAGCGAAAAGGCAATGGAGAGGAGTCATAAAACCCAATCACGGTCATTGAACAAGAACTCAGGTCCCAAACTTTGCCATGATGAGAAGCAACACACCAACTCCTCGGAGAAGACCAATGATGCTAAACAAGGGTCAAGACACGTGTAATCACTAGCTTCATCAACGAAAGCCAAAGTATTTCGCCAGGGATTCAAATGCATCCCAAATCAGGTCCACATACCCATGATCAGCCCCCCCCCCCCCCCCCCCCCCAATCCACCAAACAACAACTCATTAGCCTCAGAATAAACATCAAAAGGACGAACGCCCGCAAAATTATCACAATTTTCAGAAATCTGGAAGAATATGCAATACAGTACTCCCCCACATCGCGAAAATCCGTGTGAGTTGTCCAATCCGTCTTAGAAAAGATGTCGATGAAATTGCGGATATGGAACCCAACCTCTTCTTCCTCGAAGATTCGAAAACATCCCCGAACCCAAAAAACTCCAAATCTCGGAACCGAGTACGAGTAATCCAACTGTCCTCATCAAATATGGAATGGGGTTCACAGGAAAGAACTGAGTATCAATACCATCCTCTGAAGGTCCCTCGGCATCCTCGGGCAAATCAACACAATGCGTGATAAGGGGCACCATCATCGCCGTACACGTAAACGACTTAAGTCAAAGGAGCCATCACACTTGAGGACAAATAGTCGAAGTATCGAGCTAGGGGCCTTGCTTGCGCACTCAAAAATCAAGCATCCTCTCCATCTCAAGAATCTCCTCGCGGGAGGCAACGACACTCCTCATACTTCGGACTTCCCTATATTGAGAGTCACCTGCACATCCTCAACACTCGATGCGTGCTTAGAGGTGCTCAATGATTTCATGACTCACGCACTCAAATTACGCATAAGTTTCCATATTTGTCTCATATAAGATATCTTTATCCTCGTCCCACGTCAAATTGTAGGATGAATAGATGTTGGGTGATGAAGTGGGGCTTAAATGGGGCTTTTGGAAAATTAGGGGCTGATGAAACGTAGTGTTTAGAAATTGAGAGTGGTTAGGGGCCTTGTTGAAAGCTAGGGGGAGGGTGTAATATGTGCAAGTGCAAGGGGTTTGGCCTACAAAAATTTCAGGGGCTGACATGAAACTTTCAAAAGTTGTTTGGAGACCTTGAGGGACTAAAACGAATTTCACGACATGGAATTAGGTGGACTGGGCCATAAGAAATATTCTCGGGTGAGAGGGTGATGACGGCAAGGGTTTCTGACTGCCGATGAAGGGCCAAGAGTGTAGAATTTCACATCAGGAACGAATCGTTCTAATACCAATTTGATGGCACTAGAGGATGAAAGCGATTAAACTAAACACCACAACAACAACGTCGAATAAAGTTACTGTCTAAATCTTACACATCTCAAAAGTAATAGAAAGTGATTGCAGTGTCTGCGATGGCTGGCCAAAAAAAAATTTTTTTTGTAGGTAAAAGTTATCTCACTAGCCAAGATAGCCTAAAAGACAAAAAATGAGTAAAGAAAGCACAGTAGAATGAATATTAAACTCAAACTATTATACTAACTAAAAGAGAGATACAACCTAACAAGACACAAAAATAAAATAGGAAAAAAAATACAATAATAGTCTCGTGCCTCTCATACACATCAAGTACTAAACCAACAAAATAAAATCTCAATAACAGAAATAAGAACACCTGTCTTTCACACTAGAACAGGGTTCCATTATTTCTAACTTGGCAGCAATACGAGCTACACAACCGTCCACGATGTTGTTGAGATATATCATTGGGGTATTTCCTATTAGCTGTACATTGTGAAAACCACAGATAAAGTGAGTTCATTCAAAGGAATCAATGAAGCAGCAATAATATTCACAAGAAAAGGAATTACTTCAGTAACATCATTTGCTATTTCGTACTTCGCCTCCATATGTTTCTTCTCAGATTACTGGTTTACTGCATGATCATAAAAAATAATAATAAAGAAATGTGACTATTAATGGCATGACATCAATGGGAATAAGAGCATTCCAAAAGTACAGGCAAAACGAAGTACCAAAATATGAAAAGAGCATTTCTAGCCCAGAGGTCGTACCTTGGTGCGATGACAAGTGCCCTCGCCCAAGCTACGATTGGTCTCGGGTTCGAGACATGGGAGTAGTGGCCTCCCCATATATGGGGGTAAGGCTAACCGAAATCCGCCTCTCCCAGACCCTCTAGTTAAGCGGGAGCCTTGTGCACTGGGTACGACCTTTAGTATTTCTAGCCTGACACAGGATTCCGATACATTTTGTGTGACACAATAATGTGTCGGAAGAATGACTATCAACTTTTATTTTGTTTCCCTTTAATTAATATTTTTTAGATAATTAAAATAAAATTTGATTTTAATGTTATTTTATAGTTAAACATTTTCAATAGGTTTGGCTAACAAATTGGATGAAAAGTTAATAAAATTGGACCTTATTGCATTTTTTTTAAAAGTGGTGTATTGCAAAACCGGTCATAAATTGGGGTCAACTCAAAACATTATTGAGTCGTTAAAACAAATGGATAATAACGAATTGGGGGTCTATTGCAAATTAATTTATTAATGGGGGATTGTCACAAAACTTGTCATAAAAGTGGGGTGAAAACTCAAAATAACTCTTATTTTTAACACCCAACCTTGCAAAAATTCTAGAACAGATTTTCCTAACTAACTACAATAAAATTAAGATCAGAGCCTGCAAAAAAATTGAAATCGTAACTAGCAAAGCTTAATCCTTGTTTAGTTGTGGAAAACAAGCCTATTTTCCAGAATAAAAAAATTTCAATTTTTTTCCACGAAAATAGAAAATTAGAAAATATGTTCAGGTTCGATATTTTTCCAAAATGAAAAATTGGAAAAGAGTTTTCAAAATTTTCCAATTTTCCAGGAAATTGGAATACCACTGTTTCATGTTTCCCACAATTTTCTGAACTCTCAAAATTATATTTTGACCCTGAACTTTCTAAAACTTATATTTAGACCCTTTATCTTTTCCTAAATTACATTTCTATAAATTATATTTTGGCCCCTTCACTTTCTATAAATTGCATTTGGACCCTAAACATTTTGTAAATACATTCTAACCCTAAACTTTATGTAAATCACATTTCGCACCCAAACTTTCAATAAACTACATTTTTAAAACAATAATTTATTTCTATCAAGTGAACGCAATTTCTAGTTTTCTAAAATTTTCTATGGAAAATGAAAAATAGAAATGGAGATGAAAATTGGAAATAAAAAATGGAAAATAATTTTCCATAACTAAAAATGGCCTTAAATTTCTCAAAACAACCCTTAACTTTAACACCCAACTTTGCAAAAATTCCAAAAGTGCAGATTTTCCTAACAAATTACAATAATACTAAGATCAGAACCTTTAAATAATAAATTAAAAAAAATAACTACAATCAAAGCTTAAATCTTCTCAAAATCTGTAGTCAAAAAGCACAAGCCCAACAACTCCACAAGAAATAAGAAAATTACAAACAACATAAAGATTACAAATTGAACAAACATATAAGCCAAAATCTGAAGTACTCATCTTTGCAAACACAACAATGAATTTTTTTTAATTAATTAGTCACATAGGCTAAAATGAAAACAAATAATTAAAAAATAAGAGAAAAAGAGAAAATCAGTACCTGCAAACTTTTCTTCTTTTCAATTTGTTTCCTTCTTCTTCTTGATCCTTGTAAGTGTAGTTGAACTTCTCTCTCTCTCTCTCCTTTATTATTTTACTATAAAAGAGATAGACAAGTTACACTGCTAGAAAATGCTAGCTTACCAGTGCGCGTTAATCCGTTTACAGTAATAACCCGAAATGATTCGAAAATGAGACCACAAACTTGTATAGATTTAAGAGTATTCAAAATTTATAGTCAAATCAAAATCTACGTGACTCGAAAACTACGCGACTAACCTGAATTTTCACCCTCCTCATTATGGGGGTCTCATTTATACATTGTCAGTGTCATATTTAATTGTTACAGGTTGGAGGACAAGTCTCATTGTATTCAAATTAGGGGGGGTCTCATTTATGCATTGTCAAAGTCATATTTAACTGTATTCAAATTAGTCCTGAGTCTATCTTGACTAATGAAGTTGAAATTGCACAGGAGTGTAATGTTGATTAAGTGTTTGGTGATTATCCTCATCTGTTTGTAGAAGTCCAGGCTCAATTGGCCTCCATTGAGTCAATGGTCGATCTTATCCAGGGAAGGGCAGTTTGGTCATTTTGTGCCATGTGTCGCGATGTGACAGAAGTCAGTATCATATCATTTCTTTGCGATGCACGAACAATATACAATAAAAAAATATTAAGATAATTAGAAAAATAGTATGTATCATAAGTTCAAAATCTTGTCTTACGTTCAAGTCCCCCCCCTCCAGGAGGCTTGAACTTGTGGCAAAAAAAATAAATTAAAAGTTATGTAATAAAAATTATTGTATCAAATATGGAAAATTCACACAAAATATAATATCTTCGGTAAAGAAATAACACTCAAAGATAAAGCCAGAAAAATAATAAATATCTCCAAAATAAGTTGTTTTAAACTGTTAACAAAATATTATTTTAATAAAAATATATATTTTAATACATATGTAAAAATTTATCCTACAGTCGATCTAGTTTTGAAATATTTTTACATTCAACCAAAAAATAGAGAAAAATAAAAAAAAAAAAACTATATGTAAAAACTATATTTATACTTTTAGACAAATATTTCACATTTGTCAAAATTTATCCTATAGTTTGTTTTTATAAATTTTATACCTACCCAAGAACCCTATCAGTTTGTCTTTGTAAATGCTCCATTTTCTATTATTTATAAATTTTATACCCACTCAATTTCATGTATTGATTGAAAGTTCCCATATGAGACTCGGCTATCGGGGCATATTCTGGAATATTTGGGATTTCAACAATGTAATGATCCGCCCTAGAAAAATAAGTATTTAATGATAATCGAAATATTTTATTAAAACCAAAATTTAAAGAATAAATATATAAAGGGATTATGCCAAATGGCACGAAAAGTGACGCGTTACGAAGAGTAATTAAGTAGAAAACTCCCTACGTCAAATGGTTCGCATGGATGCGTATTTAAGTTGTGATAGTCCTAGTAAGTATGTTGTTTAAGTTTGACGCGAAAATACCAAGTAATGATTGTGACACGATCATGGTTAATAATGCAGTAATTTGAGGGTACGCGATGCACATGGTAGGTAACTTTACTCGATTTTTGATGGATGCATCGCGGTCCCAAATATCGAAATGACCACTTTTATAGGGTCCAAAAAATACATATAAGAATACCATGGGGTCAAAAGTAAAAAAATTAATAAAAAAATTAATTTTTCGTCAAACTCAGAAAAATCTGAAGATCAACCAAAAGATGTAAAATTTAATTCTGAGCAACTTTTCGACGTCTTCGGGAAAAAAATAATTAGGCTCATTTTAGACAAATTTATGTCAGGACGAGAACTTGGACGATTTTTGTAAGACAATTAAAGAGTAATAAAAATAATGTGACCACATATTTGGGAACCTAAAAATATAAGGAAAAATACCATGCAAAGAAGAATTGAAAAAAAATAATTTTTTCAATGGTCCCGAATTTATACACGTGTAGGATGGTTGGAAGGACCAAAAAATAAAATGACCATATAGATGAAACCTTAAAATACACAGAAAATCACCATGTTGAAATAAATAAATAAATACATTTTTTTGGGTCCCCCCCCACCCCCCCGCGCGCGCGCCAAAAGAGCAGATTTTTGCGTCAAAATAAAATAGGTCTTGGGGTCACATGTTGTTTATTTGTGTTATCTTTCTCCAATAGATTTAGAAGGTTAGGTAGAGTTTTGCACACATTTGTGTAATACCCCGTATTTTCTTCTAAAATAAATAATGAAATAATATATTTGGAATAAATTAATATTTTGCAAAAATTGGACTTAATTAAATTTTTATTTAAAAATTGCACAGTTTAAATTTATTATTTAGTTATATTTGTGTGTGACTAATTTTATGTGCATGAATATGGCATTTACATATAATATAGGAAAAATACATAATTAATGTGTGACAAATTAAAAGTACCTATTATTAACATGAATAATCCAGGGCATATTTTCGGACACATATGGGCTCGTTTAGATGATTTAGGCCTTTAAAAATAGTCCCGGATCAATAGTATATAGGTTGGAAAACTTTTGGGCTAGTTGGGTTATGGATTCGGGTCCGTTTGGGGTCCAAAAGTTGGATTTTATGCCCAATTCGGGATTAGTCAATTATCAGTGTTTAAGTGGGGGTAAACCACTCCCCCACTATCATTCCAGGAAACCTAAAACAAAAGTTAATGGGAGAAGAAAGGAGAAAGGCCAAAAGAGAAGAAAAAGATCAAGAAACTAAGGGAAAATCAAGGGGATTTCAAGAGGCCTCCTTCTACGAATTTTAAGGCAAGAATTCTCTTGCTTAATTTATAATTTTCAATATATTTCTTGATGCATTGTAATGACCCCTTAAATTTTGAGGATCTAGGTTTGAATATGATAAATTTGATAATGATCATTGCATGTAGAGGATTGAATTAGATGTAGAAATTGCCCGAGAAATTTAGGTATCGTAAATATGAAATTTATGGAAGAATCCGTAGGATTTTTTTTTGTAGTTGAATTTGGTATATTTCGACTAATTGATGTAGAGATGTCAATGATAATTAATGGACTGAATGTAACACCTCGCCCGTCCGGGGAGAGCGAGCGGAGGGCCACTATGATAAAACTAAATCAATTCCACAATATAACAAGGTATAGAGCATCTAAATCCCATAATAGAAAAGAACCCACTAATCTCAAATCTCTTCAAATAAATACAACAATTCTCTCGAATCAATTACAACATCTAACTCGAAAATAAAATACAAATCTCCAATGCTCTATACATCAAAATAATTCAATCTTCTCAATATATTCTCGAATATTCTTTCCAAAATAATCCACGCTAAAAATCATCACAATTGGTCCATAGCACTCAAATCCGCGCTAACCTGCCAACTAAAAGAAAATATGGGGAAGTTCACAATACGACAGGAAAGATGCTCAACAAATATTGACGGTGAATAAAGCGTAACAATACAAGTATGAATATTCAAATCAAATGCGAATCTCATAAGCATTTTTATCAATATAATTTATCAACAACACATTAACCTAGTCACCAGGGCTCACCATACCGCGCCATACTTTATCAAGTATCCGGAATAGGAATCTTGACGGGTGCCCAACATTAGTGCCACATTAAAATCTCATGACAACATGCCCAATACAAATAATAATACCACATGAATCAAAATTAGATTCCAACAATAATGTCCAGATTTCAATTGAATTTAGCAATTCAAATATGAGTCAATGATCACAAGAAAACAAAGGGAATAACACTCGCGAAATTAAGGAGCATATTGTGTAAAATTTCATACCTCAAAATCATCACATAATTCAGCGTCAAAATCTAATCACACCATCACGTTCCTCTCGAGAAAATAATCAAATCTCGTCCTAGCCCAAACTCGAGAAAACACCAAATAATCCTTCTAATCTAAGGTTGAAATCTTGAATAAGTTTGGGGTTATGGTTTGTATACGAAAGGGAGTAATTTTAAAGAGCTCTTCTCGTTGAAAAGTTTGAGAAAAAGTAATTTGAAAAGCCAAGCCACGAATTAGTTGATATATAAAGGATTAAGAGTTTGATTAAGAAAAGAGTTCTAATCAGATACAAACACTAAAAATTTTATCCCGGACGATCGGACTGTTGGAATTGGATGAAATTTTACAGAGAATTAGCTAAAGACGAGAGAAAGCTACAGAAAAAAATTCAGCTCGATCGAACCGTTCTATATTTTTAAATATTTTTTTTACTAGAGAGTTTTATGTTTTGAGAACTCTTAGAGAGTTTCATGTTTTGATGACTCTTCTATATAATAAAAATTCAATTAAAACTCCATTTTAATTCCAATTCCGAAATCGTTTGAAATTCTCGTCTTTAAAAATAAAATCCAACATATTAGGGTAATAAAAATAATTTTACCAAAAACTTTATTTTCCTCTATATTTTGAAAATACTCCAAAATAACGCGGGTTGTTATACTTCCCCACTAACAATGGAATTTTGCCCTCGAAATTCACCGAATGCCTAACTCTAAAAAATCAGGCCAACAATCTCCAAAAAGAAACTCGTCACCAAAAATAAATTCCTCACATCTAATCTAGATGTCTAACACGAAACGATCATCTAAAGATTCTATCTCCAAAAATACGCGCCATGAAAACGCAACAGACCCAAAATCCAAGACCCGAGGGTGGTAGTATACCTAAGCTCTGATACCATTATGTAACACCTCGCCCGTCCGGGGAGAGCGAGCGGAGCGCCACTACGATAAAACTAAATCAATTCCACAATATGATAAGGTATAGAGCATCTTAATCCCATAATAGAAAAGAACCCACTAATCTCAAATATCTCTTCAAATAAATACAAAAATTCTCTCGAATCAATTACAACATCTAACTCGAAGATAAAATACAAATCTCCAATGCTCTATACATCAAAATAATTCAATCTTCTCATTATATTCTCGAATATTCTTCCCAAAATAATTCACGCTAAAAATCATCCCAATTGGTCCATACTCAAATCCGCGCTGACCTGCCAACTGAATGAAAATATGGAGAAGTACACAATACGACAGGAAAGATGCTCAACAAATATTAACGGTGAATAAAGCGTAACAATACGAGTATGAATATTCAAATCAAATGCGAATCTCATAAGCATTTTTTCAATATAATTTCTCAACAACACATTAACCGAGTCACCAGGCCTCACCATACCGCGCCATACTTTATCAAGTAGCCGGAATAGGAATCTTGGCCGGTGCCCAACATCAGTGCCATATTAAAATCTCATGACAACATGCCCAATACAAATAATAATACCACATGAATCAAAATTAGATTCCAACAATAATTTCCAGATTCCAATTGAATTTAGCAATTCAAATATGAGTCAATGATCACAAGAAAACAAAGGGAATAATACTCGCGAGATTAAGGAGCATATTGTGTAAAATCACATACCTTAAAATCATCACATAATTCAGTCCCAAAATCTAATCACACCATCACGTTCCTCTCGCGAAAATAATCAAATCTCGTTCTAGCCCAAACTCGAGAAAACACCAAATAATCCTTCTAATATAAGGTTGAAATCTTGAATAAGTTTGGGGTTATGGTTTGTATACGAAAGGGAGTTATTTTAAAGAGCTCTTTTAGTTGAAAAGTTTGAGAAAAAGTGATTCGAAAAGCCAAGCCACGAATTAGTTGATATATAAAGGATTAAGAGTTTGATTAAGAAAAGAGTTCTAATCAGATACAAACACTAAAAAATTTATCCCGGACGATCGGACTGTTGGAATTGGATGAAATTTTACGGAGAATTAGCTGAAAACGAGAGAAAGCTACAGAAAAAAAATTCAACTCGATCGGATCGTTTAATATTTTTAAATATTTTTTTTACTAGAGAGTTTTATGTTTTGAGAACTCTTAGAGAGTTTTATGTTTTGAGGACTCTTCTATATAATACAAATTCAATTAAAACTCCATTTTAATTCCAATTCGGAAACCGTTTGAAATTCTCATTTTATGTTTTGAGGACTCTTCTATATAATACAAATTCAATTAAAACTCCATTTTAATTCCAATTCGGAAACCGTTTGAAATTCTCATCTTTAAAAATAAAATCCAACATATTAGTGTAATAAAAATAATTTTACCAAAAACTTTATTTTTCTCCATATTTTGAAAATACTCCAAAATTACGCGGGTTGTTACACTGAACCCACTAAGAATGGAACTTCGCCCTCGAAATTCACTGAATGCCTAACTCTAAAAAATCAAGCCAACAATCTCCAAAAATAAACTCGTCACCAAAAATAAATTCCTCACATCTAATCTAGATGTCTAAAATGGAACGATCATTAAAAGATTCTATCTCCAAAAATACGCGGCACAAAAACGCAACAGACCCAAAATCTAAGACCCGAGGGTGGTTGTATACCTAAGATCTAATACCATTATGTAACCCCCCCCCCCCCCTGTCCGGGGAGAGCGAGCGGAGCGCCACTACGATAAAACTAAATCAATTCGACAATACGACAAGGTATAGAGAATCTGAATCCCATAATAGAAAAGAACCCACTTATCTCAAATCTCTTCAAATAAGTACAAAAATTCTCTCGAATCAATTACAACATCTAACTCGAAAATAAAATACAAATCTCCAATTCTCTATACATCAAAATAATTCAATCTTCTTAATGTATTCTCGAATATTCTTCCCAAAATAATCCACGCTAAAAATCATCCCAATTGGTCCATAGCACTCAAATCCGCGCTAACCTGCCAACTAAAAGAAAATATGGGGAAATACACAATACGACAGGAAAGATGCTCAACAAATTTTAACGGTGAATAAAGCGTAACAATACGAGTATGAATATTCAAATCAAATGCGAATCTCATAATCATTTTTATCAATATAATTTCTCAACAACACATTAACAGAGTCATCAGGCCTCACCATACCGCGTCGTACTTTATCAAATAGCCGGAATAGGAATCTTGGCGGGTGCCCAACATCAATGCCATATTAAAATCTCATGACAACATGCCCAATACAAATAATAGTACCACATGAATCAAAATTAGATTCCAACAATAATTTCCAGATTCTAATTGAATTTAGCAATTCAAATATGAGTCAGTGATCACAAGAAAACAAAGGGATTAACACTCGCGAGATTAAGAAGCATATTGTGTAAAATCCCATACCTCAAAATCATCACATAATTCAGCCTCAAAATCTAATCACACCGTCACGTTACTCTCTCGAAAATAATCAAATCTCGTTCTAGCCCAAACTCGAGAAAACACCAAATAATCCTTCTAATCTAAGGTTGAAATCTTGAATAAGTTTGGAGTTATGGTTTGTATACAAAAGGGAGTAATTTTAAAGAGCTCTTCTGGTTGAAAAGTTTGAAAAAAAGTGATTTGAAATGCCAAGCCACGAATTAGTAGATATATAAAGACTTAAGAATTTGATTAAGAAAAGAGTTCTAATCAGATACAAACACTAAAAATTTTATCCCGGACGATCGGACTATTGGAATTGGATGAAATTTTACAGAGAATTATTGAAGATGAGATAAAGCTACAAAAAAAAATTCAGCTCGATCGATCCTTTCAATATTTTTAAATATTTTTTTTACTAGAGTGTTTTATGTTTTGAGAACTCTTAGAGGGTTTTATGTTTTGATGACTCTTCTATATAATAAAAATTCAATTAAGACTCCATTTTAATTCCAATTCCGAAATCGTTTGAAATACTCGTCTTTAAAAATAAAATCCAACGTATTAGGGTAATAAAAATAATTTTACCAAAAACTTTATTTTCCTCTATATTTTGAAAATACTCCAAAATTACGCGGGTTGTTATACTTCCCCACTAACTATGGAATTTCGCCCTCGAAATTCACCGAATGCCTAACTCTAAAAAATCAGGCCAACAATCTGCAAAAATAAACTCGTCACCAAAAATAAATTCCTCACATCTAATCTAGATGTCTAACACGAAACGATCATCTAAAGATACTATCTCCAAAAATACGCGCCATGAAAACGCAACAGACCCAAAATCCAAGACCCGAGGGTGGTAGTATACCTAAGCTCTGATACCATTATGTAACACCCTGCCCGTCCGGGGAGAGCGATCGGAGCGCCACTACGATAATACTAAATCAATTCCACAATATGACAAGGTATAGAGCATCTAAATTCCATAATAGAAAAGAACCCACTAATCTCAAATCTCTTCAAATAAATACAACAATTCTCTCGAATCAATTACAACATCTAACTCGAAAATAAAATACAAATCTCCAATGCTCTATACATCAAAATAATTCAATCTTCTCATTGTATTCTCGAATATTCTTCCCAAAATAATTCACGCTAAAAATCATCTCAATTGGTCCATAGCACTCAAATCTGCGCTGACTAGCAACTAAAAGAAAATATGGGGAAGTACATAATACGACAGGAAAGATGCTTAACAAATATTAACGGTGAATAAAGCGTAACAATACGAGTATGAATATTCAAATCAAATGCGAATCTCATAAGCATTTTTATCAATATAATTTCTCAACAACACATTAACCGAGTCACCAGGCCTCACCATACCGCGCCATACTTTATCATGTAGCCGGAATAGGAATCTTGGCGGGTGCCCAACATCAGTGCCATATTAAAATCCCATGACAACATGCCCAATACAAATAATAATACCACATGAATCAAAATTAGATTGCAACAATAATTTCTAGATTCCAATTGAATTTAGCAATTCAAATATGAGTCAATGATCACAAGAAAACAAAGGGAATAACACTCGCGAGATTAAGGAGCATATTGTGTAAAATTTCATACCTAAAAATCAGCACATAATTCAGCCTCAAAATCTAACCACACCATCACGTTCCTCTCGCGAAAATAATCAAATCTCGTTCTAGCCCAAACTCGAGAAAACACTAAATAATCCTTCTAATCTAAGGTTGAAATCTTGAATAAGTTTGGGGTTATGGTTTGTATACGAAAGGGAGTAATTTTAAAGAGCTCTTCTGGTTGAAAAGTTTGAGAAAAAGTGATTTGAAAAGCCAAGCCACGAATTAGTAGATATATAAAGGATTAAGAGTTTGATTAAGAAAAGAGTTCTAATCTGATACAAACACTAAAAAATTTATTCCGGACGATCAACCTGTTGGGATTTGATGAAATTTTACAGAGAATTAGCTGAACACGAGAGAAAGCTACAGAAAAAAAATTCAGCTCGATCGGATTGTTCAATATTTTTAAATATTTTTTTTACTAGAGAGTTTTATGTTTTGAGAACTCTTAGAGAGTTTTATGTTTTGAGGACTTTTCTATATAATAAAAATTCAATTAAAACTCCATTTTAATTCCAATTCCGAAACCGATTGAAATTCTTATCTTTAAAAATAAAATCCAACATATTAGTGTAATAAAAATAATTTTACCAAAAACTTTATTTTCCTCTATATTTTGAAAATACTCCAAAATTACGCGGGTTGTTTCATTGAACCCACTAACAATGGAATTTTGCCCTCGAAATTCACTGAATGCCTAAGTCTCAAAAATCAGGCGAACAATCTCCAAAAATAAACTCGTCACTAAAAATAAATTCTTCACATCTAATCTAGATGTCTAACACGAAACGATCATCTAAAGATTCTATCTCCAAAAATACGCGCCATAAAAACGTAACAGACCCAAAACCCAAGACCCGAGGGTGGTCGTATACCTAAGCTCTGATACCATTATGTAACACTCCTCCCGTCCGGGGAGATCTAACGGAGCGCCACTCCAATAAAACTAAAACAATTATACAACATGACAAGGTATAGAGAATCTAAATCCCATAATAGAAAAGAACCCACTAATCTCAAATCTTTTCAAATAAATACAACAATTCTCTCGAATCAATTACAACATCTAACTCGAAAATAAAATACAAATCTCCAATGATCTATACATCAAAATAATTCAATCTTCTCATTGTATTCTCGAATATTCTTCCCAAAATAATCCAGGCTAAAAATCATCCCAATTGGTCCATAGCACTCAAATCCGCGCTGACCTGCCAAATTAAAGAAAATATGGGGAAGTACACAATATGACAGGAAAGATGCTCAACAAATATTAACGGTGAATAAAGCGTAACAATACGAGTATGAATATTCAAATCAAATGCGAATCTCATAAGCATTTTTATCAATATAATTTCTCAAAAACACATTAACCGAGTCACCAGGCCTCACCATACCGCGCCATACTTTATCAAGTAGCCGGAATAGGAATCTTGGCCGGTGCCCAACATCAGTGCCATATTGAAATCTCATGACAACATGCCCAATACAAATAATAATACCACATGAATCAAAATTAGATTCCAACAATAATTTTCAGATTCCAATTGAATTTAGCAATTCAAATATGAGTCAATGATAACAAGAAACAAAGGGAATAACACTCGCGAGATTAAGGAGCATATTGTGTAAAATCCCATACCTCAAAATCATCACATAATTCAGCCTCAAAATCTACCCACACCATCACGTTCCTCTCGCGAAAATAATCAAATCTCGTTCTAGCCCAAACTCGAGAAAACACCAAATAATCCTTCTAATCTAAGGTCGAAATCTTGAATAAGTTTGGGGTTATGGTTTGTATACGAAAGGGAGTAATTTTAAAGAGCTCTTCTAGTTGAAAAGTTTGAGAAAAAGTGATTCGAAAAGCCAAGCCACGAATTAGTTGATATATAAAGGATTAAGAGTTTGATTAAGAAAAGAGTTCTAATCATATACAAACACTAAAAATTTTATCCCGGACGATCGGAATGTTGGAATTGGATGAAATTTTACAGAGAATTAGCTGAACACGAGAGAAAGCTACAGAAAAAAATTCAGCTCGATCGGATTGTTCAATATTTTTAAATATTTTTTTTACTAGAGAGTTTTATGTTTTGAGAACTCTTAGAGAGCTTTATGTTTTGAGGAGTCTTCTATATAATAAAAATTCAATTAAAACTCCATTTTAATTCCAATTCCGAAACCGTTTGAAATTCTCATCTTTAAAAATAAAATCCAACATAATAGTGTAATAAAAATAATTTTACCAAAAACTTTATTTTCCTCTATATTTTGAAAATACTCCAAAATTACGCTGGTTGTTACACTGAACCCACTAACAATGGAATTTCGCCCTGAAATTCACCGAATGCCTAACTCTAAAAAATCAGGCCAACAATCTCCAAAAATAAACTCGTCACCAAAAATAAATTCCTCACATCTAATCTAGATATCTAACACGAAACGATCATCTAAAGATTCTATCTCCAAAAATACGCGCCATGAAAACGCAACAGACCCAAAATCCAAGACCCGAGGGTGGTCGTATACCTAAGCTCTGATACCATTATGTAACACCCCGCCCGTCCGGGGAGAGCGAGTGGAGCGCAACTACGATAAAACTAAATCAATTCCACAATATGACAAGGTATAGAGCATCTTAATCCCATAATAGAAAAGAACCCACTAATCTCAAATCTCTTCAAATAAATACAAAAATTCTCTCGAATCAATTACAACATCTAACTCAAAAATAAAATACAAATCTCTAATGCTCTATACATCAAAATAATTCAATCTTCTCATTATATTCTCGAATATTCTTCCCAAAATAATCCACGCTAAAAATCATCCCAATTGGTCCATAGCACTCTAATCCGCGCTAACCTGCCAACTAAATGAAAATATGGGGAAGTACACAATACGACAGGAAAGATGCTCAACAAATATTAACGGTGAATAAAGCGTAACAATACGAGTATGAATATTCAAATCAAATGTGAATCTCATAAGCATTTTTATCAATATAATTTCTCAACAACACATTAACCGAGTCAGCAGGCCTCACCATACCGCGCCATTCTTTATCAAGTAGCCGGAATAGGAATCTTGGCCGGTGCCCAACATCAGTGCCATATTAAAATCTCATGACAACATGCCCAATACAAATAATAATACCACATGAATCAAAATTAGATTCCAACAATAATTTACAGATTCCAATTGAATTTAACAATTCAAATATGAGTCAATGATCACAAGAAAACAAAAAGAATAACACTCGCGAGATTAAGGAGCATATTGTGTAAAATCTCATACCTTAAAATCATCACATAATTCAGCCTCAAAATCTAATCACACCATCAGGTTCCTCTCGCGAAAATAATCAAATCTCGTTCTAGCCCAAACTCGAGAAAACACCAAATAATCCTTATAATATAAGGTTGAAATATTGAATAAGTTTGGGGGTATGGTTTGTATACGAAAGGGACTAATTTTAAAGAGCTCTTCTAGTTGAAAAGTTTGAGAAAAAGTGATTCGAAAAGCCAAGCCATGAATTAGATGATATATAAAGGATTAAGAGTTTGATTAAGAAAATAGTTCTAATCATATACAAACACTAAAAATTTTATCCCGGACGATCGGACTGTTGGAATTGGATGAAATTTTACAAATAATTAGCTGAAAACGAGAGAAATCTTTAAAAAAAAATTCAGCTCGATCGGATCGTTCAATATTTTTAAATATTTTTTTTACTAGAGAGTTTTATGTTTTGAGGACTCTTCTATATAATACAAATTCAATTAAAACTCCATTTTAATTCCAATTCTGAAACCGTTTGAAATTCTCATCTTTAAAAATAAAATCCAACATATTAGTGTAATAAAAATAATTTTACCAAAAACTTTATTTTCCTCTATATTTTGAAAATACTCCAAAATTACGCGGGTTGTTACACTAAACCCACTAATAATGGAATTTCGCCCTCGAAATTCACTGAATGCCTAACTCAAAAAAATCAGGCCAACAATCTCCAAAAATAAACTCGTCACCAAAAATAAATTCCTCACATCTAATTTAGATGTCTAACACGAAACGATCATTAAAAGATTCTATCTCCAAAAATACGCGCCACAAAAACGCAACAGACCCAGAATCTAAGACCCGAGGGTGGTCGTATACCTAAGATCTGATACCATATGTAACCCCCCCCCCCCCCCGGTCAGGGGAGAGCGAGCGGAGCGCCACTACAATAAAACTAAATCAATTCGACAATATCACAGGGTATAGAGCATCTGAATCCCATAATAGAAAAGAACCCACTAATCTCAAATCTCTTCAAATAAATACAAAACTTCTCTCGAATCAATTACAAGATCTAACTCGAAAATAAAATACAAATCTCCAATGCTCTATACATCAAAATAATTCAATCTTCTTAATGTATTCTCGAATATTCTTTCCAATATAATTCGCGCTAAAAATCATCCCAATTGGTCCATAGCACTCAAATCCGCGCTAACCTGCCAACTAAAAGTAAATATGAGGAAGTACACAATACGATAGGAAAGATGCTCAACAAATATTAACGGTGAATAAAGCGTAATAATACGAGTATGAATATTCAAATCAAATGCGAATCTCATAAGCATTTTTATCAATATAATTTCTCAACAACACATTAACCGAGTCACCAGGCCTCACCATACCGCGCCATACTTTATCAAGTAGCCGGAATAGGAATCTTGGCGGGTGCCCAACATCAGTGCCATATTAAAATCTCATGACAACATGCCTAATACAAATAATAATACTACATGAATCAAAATTAGATTCCAACAATAATTTCTAGATTCCAATTGAATTTAGCAATTCAAATATGAGTCAATGATCACAAGAAAACAAAGGGAATAACACTCGCGAGATTAAGGAGCATATTGTGTAAAACCTCATACCTCAAAATCATCACATAATTCAGCCTCAAAATCTAATCACACCAGCACGTTCCTCTCGTGAAAATAATCAAATCTCGTTCTAGCCTAAACTCGAGAAAACACCAAATAGTCCTTCTAATCTAAGGTTGAAATCTTGAATAAGTTTGGGGTTATGGTTTGTATACGAAAGGGAGTAATTTTAAAGATCTCTTCTAGTTGAAAAGTTTGAGAAAAAGTGACTTGAAAAGCCAAGCCCCGAATTAGTTTATATATAAAGGATTAAGAGTTTGATTAAGAAAAGAGTTCTAATCAGATACAAACACTAAAAATTTTATCCCGGACGATCGGATCGTTGAAATTGGATGAAATTTTTCACAGAATTAGTTGAAGACGAGATAAAGCTACAGAAAAAAATTCAGCTCGATCGGACAGTTGAATATTTTTAAATATTTTTTTTTACTAGAGAGTTTTATGTTTTGAGAACTCTTAGAGAGTTTTATGTTTTGAGGACTCTTCTATATAATAAAAATTCAATTAAAACTCCATTTTACTTCCAATTCCGAAACCATTTGAAATTCTCATCTTTAAAAATGAAATCCAACATATTAGGGTAATAAAAATAATTTTACCAAAAACTTTATTTTCCTCTATATTTTGAAAATACCCCAAAATTACGCTGGTTGTTACACTGAATTCTTGATGTGGATCCCCTAATGAATGCCTCTTATTGTACAATAAATTATGAATGGAAATTGGAAAGACACCCCAATCGTAGGAGGCTTAAACGGATATAAAATTTTGGGATTTGATACATGAAATTCTGGGTTTTGCAAAACAGTTGTTGTGTTTTTCGTATAACTGATATGAACCGAGGAAGAATAGAAAGAAATTGGAAGCATGGGGAAGAAGGAGAAGGTCGCTCAAACGACGTTGTATGTCTTTGGAGCAACATATGATGTCGCGCAAACGACCGTACCCCTCGTTCAAGCGACATGGTGAGGTTTTACCACTTCGTTTCTTGTTGATGTTGGCCAGGGAATTAGTTGGATTAGTGAGACTTATTCGATTTTCTGAAAATTTAACCGGCCTATTGGAATTGGAGTAGAAGAGGAAATTTAAAGTGGGAAACTTCAATTAGTTGGTTAAGTAATGATATGCCCACATTTAATTGGTAATAATTACAAATAACTAGTTGGTTAAGTAATTATTTTATAGAATGGAACTAATGATTTATTAGATGCTAAATTATTAATAAATAAAAATTATGTGGACTTTAGTTGGACTTTTTATGGTAATTATAGAGTAATTACGTATACATATTATATGAGATAATAATTGTACTCTTATGTATTTGTGTGGACATACTAATATTCGTGGACTATCCTATCAGCTCGGGGGATCGTGCGTTCGGACCGGGTACCACATGTTGGGACATGTGGGCTTGGCGATGTGTAGGTTATATAGGTACTACGTGGAGGCGCTATCTACGAGAGGTAGGTGTTGACACTGATCCATCCCGTGTCACTACTGGGTATGGGTCGTGCACAGGTATCCTGCGTAGGGACCGTCCCCACTTTATATGTATTTGTGATGATTGCTTAGGATAAGGGATCCCTCCGGACTTGCTGATAGAGCACAAATTAGACACCAACGGTAGATGCCTTTGTGTGTCAAATATATGGAACGACATATATGAATAAAGACCCGCACTTGGATGAAATAAATTTAATTGTATAAGAATGTGGACAATAATTATATTCTTGGCCCTATAATGCTAAATAGATGTTTATGCCTCATATGTGAAACTTATGGGACTGGAATAAATGGGTGTTGGCAATTAAATGGAGTAATTAAATTCAAATATTTAATTATTGATATACCCATTCTATAAATTTGCAACGATGTCATAATCATTACTTGGGGAGTATTGGGATGTAGATAATATCATACTTAGGTGATGGGTGAGATGTTAAATACATGTGAGTGACGACGAGGGAATATTTATTTTGCATCAACTGTATTATTGCATCATAAATTAATTAAGTTAATTCTTGCAGAACTTGGGCTCTGGCCCAAATTTAAATTCGTTTCCCCTGAGGTGCTCCTAGACAGGGATAACTGAATTGTTCCATAGCAGTCTTGCAGTCTCACTTACTTATCAGACTTCAGATCATTCGATTCTAGCATATGTTCTTTTTCTGCCGTAGCTATTTATTTATTTGGAACATTTGTAATGGCATAAGCCCGAGACTTCTTTACTTTATGTTGGTTGAGATTTCGATTACATTGGTTGGATTCATTGTTTTATTTGTGGTGGTTTGGATATATTTATTTATTGTGGATGTATTCGGGAAATTTCAAATATGGGCCTTAAATTATAATTATTTTATATTCGCATTTGTGCTAAGAATGGTATTAATTGACAAGCACGCCCTATCTTCGGCGTATCGTGCATGGCCATCCTTTACGTGAGAAAATAGGAGTTGTTACAATTTGGACACACTATTTCCTATTATTTGGGTCAAGCCTTCAACATTTCTTAAAATAGTTTATAAGAGAGTGTGAGAGGAGCCATAATGGGGCATCTTAAGTTTTCAGATTTCCATTACTCTTCCATCACTTAAGCTCTTGAAAAAATCATATTCCTTCCAAACAAATTCGTAGCTCTTCATTCTCACACAAATATCTCCACCCAAACACCATTAAAGTGGGCTAAAACTTTATAAAATCTTCACTGGGAGGGTGGGGCATCATGTAGGAGTATTTGAAAGGGTTTTGGAGAGCTAAAATAGGCCTTCCATGGTGTTCGAGGAAGAAGAAGATGATTGAAGCATGTAGGGGTTTGTTTGGGTCAAACTTGGAGCATGAAAATGGAACTAATGTGACTCCCCTTGAGGCCACCTTTGAAGGTGGGGGAGTCTCCCATTTTCCACAAAACTCATTGAAGACCTTGAGGTTGAAAAACCCATACTCTTAAGTAGTTTAAGTTGGTGATGATATTAGCATAATTTATTGCATATTTTGGGTCTTAAATGTGTGGTAGTGTTCATACATGCTTAGTTGTTAATATCTCCATGTTTTCATACTAAAAATCAAGATTAAAGTGGATTTTAAGTGAGCTTAAAGTTTATGAAAAAAATCAGAATACTGTATCAAACTTTTAGTGGGTTAAAATGTGTCAAACTCTTGTTTTTAAGTTGAAAAATGACTTTTCATGATAAATGGATTATTGGTTTTGAATATGTTCTTTTTATGAAATCAATATAGTAGTTTTCGTGTTGATAAATTAAAATAAACTTATGAATGAATTTCTCATAAAAAGTCTTCAAAGTAAGTTTGTAATACTTAACTTTTGGGTAAAAAGTGTAAATATGTGAAACTAAGATTTTCAGCTAAACTTTCGAGTGTAAATGCGAATAGTGATAATAAACAAGGTTAATCTTGAAATAAATGGCTAAATAGATGTTGAAATACAAAAAGTCACAAATAAAGTGTGTAAACCAAAGTTTAAAAAGTTAATGTCAAATTCTTAAATGTTGGTAAAAATGGGTACTAAGTTGTGAAAATCCATATTTCAAGTATGAGTCCCAAAACATGATAAATAAGACTTTAATATGTAAAATGCATAATTTATATATTATAGGGGCTAAAATGCTAAATATGAAAACTTGACAAAGTAAGAGGTTGAACAAGTGTTTAGATGACAAACAATGCCTAAGTGTTGAGATGGGAACTTAAAAAGGGTATTTTTATAAATAACTCTAGAAAGAGAACTAACTTGCAAGTTTTAATGAAAAGGGGGGTAAATTGATAATTTGTGTAAAGTGAAATTTTTTACGAAGTAAAAATATAAATGTGTCTTTTCACACTAATACGTTGGAAAATGACATACGTCCTTCAAAGGGAAATGATTTTTGGTGTATAAATCAACGTGGTGTGATATAAGGACTTAAAAGAGAAAGAAATAATTTTTCAAGTGTTAAGGGAAAATGGACGGTTGAGTCTGGGCTGTTGGCTTCGTCCCGTAAATGTGGCTTAATGTGAACATTGGAATAATTTTGAACACATTGAAAAGATAATGGAATGTTAGAATGATGGCGGGAAAATAGTTAAGAAGGGCATGACATCCCATATGGTGAAAGACTCCAAAGTAACAACAATAACATATGGCGGTGGATACCGGTGGTGAGAGGCCACAAAGTCTGTGTATGTGTTGGCAGATTCGCGAAAGGTAATGGTATATAATATGGGCAAGTAAATCGATTAATGATTAACGTCCATAAAGTAAAGGTTATGATAACGCAAGATGGATGAATGAGTATGTAAACAACCTAATGAGGGTAAACTCATTATAACACAAGTGCGTATTGTATAAGGCTTTCAATGTTAATGAACATTTTCTAACATGATGTGTTCGTGTGTTGAAACAAAGTCTTAAGTAATGGTTAAGTAACTCTGTTGTGAGTTAAGGAACGTTGAATAATAAACATTTGAAAGTAAAGGAAAGGTTTTCCCAATAATTATAAATTGTTTAACTGCGTGAGTTAATGGGAAGAATATGCCAATTTTAAGCATAATGACACGAAATGATTATTTTATAAAGACAAGGATAATGAACGTTTAAATAACGTTTTTGGAATAAAATGGTTTAATACATTGGGACATGTATTTTCAAAGGTATATATGTAGATATATTCGTATTTTTTCATGCATGTAGTCGTAGCGTGTGAGTATTCTTTTCCGCCATTCATTTCCATACTATATTATATAGTTTCCACAGAGCATTCGACTCACTTCCTCCTTTTGTTACGGCAGTTTGTATGTTGTCTCGTAAGTTGAGAGAGTTGTATAGGTAAGTACTTAATTTTCATTTACGTTTGTAGCTCTGTTTACTTGACCTTAAGGGCTTTCCCCTTGGGTCATATCACGTCGTTTGATGAAAAAAAATGGAATCACATGATAAAAAATTATAACGTTAAATAATAATAATAATAATAATAATAATAATAATAATAATAATAATAATAATAATAATAATAATAATAAGAAGAAGAAGGGTTGATCTTTTATTAACCTTTAAATCCGGGTTGGGGCGTTACAACTTGGTATCATAGCTTTAGGTTCAATGTTCCTTTCGAATGTGACGTGGTGAGGTCGATAGAGAATCTTCTTAACGCCGATGTTGGTCTGGGCCGGTCACGCTAGACTAGTGACGATTTTGGTTCGTATCCTACACGGTGAAGTGAAGGACATTAGCACGAAGTGCAACTCTTTATGAGATGGTAAACGGCGGAGTGAGTAGCCTTTCATGTTTTACGGCGTTTCTGATGTATATATCACTACAAGAAAAACACCTTTTTATGACGCTCGAAAAAAATAATTTAAAGGCATTTATTATAAAAATGTCATTTAAAGGTTAATATTATTATTAATTTGACATTTCTAATATAAAATGTCATTTTATATATATTATTATTATTATTATTATTTTTCATGATACTTTAAATATAAAAATCATATTTGATTGTAGATGTTATGACATTTTTTAAAAGTTTTGTAACCAAAGTGTAAATAATATGACATTTTTTTCTCACCCAAATTTTAGAACCCGGGGTTTTTTCCCCTTAAATTTTTTTGGTCTTTTGTTCCCTCCCGCTCCCTCTCCTTTTGGTTTATCCGTTTCTCTCACACAGGCGTATCCTTCTCTCTCTCTCACGTTGTTTCATTCTTTCTCTCTCACGCATCTTCTTCTCTCAGTCTCCTACCGTTCCATGCCGACGAGATACCATATATATATATATATATATATATATATATATATATATACACACACACACACACACACACACACACACACTCAAATCATATCTGTCTACTATATGTATTTACTTTCAATTAAGTCTCGATATTGAAACTACGTATTCTTAATTTTTGTTATCCTTCACCTTTATATTTCAACAATGTAAAATTTCTAGGTTTATTGTGATCAACAGTGTTATTTTTATCAGATCCAACCTCTCAGCCGCATTTCTTTTTTTCTTGTAGGCCTAGGAGGATGAGATACTCTTTCCTCATTTGGATTTAGTCATAAAAGGCCCTCAACCTATAGAAGGTATTGCATATTTATGTTGATTATTAAAATCTTACAGTGATATGTATTGTGTCAATTGTATTTTAGGTATTGGTAACTGGTTTGATTATATTGGTTTTGTTTTGTTTTTTAAAAGATCCATACTAACAAATATATATTATATACACAAAAGAAATACAAAAGAAATTACGAGATACATATTATATTCACAAATACATTATCTTTATTTTTCAAGTTTTGATCTTTGATCACTGTGTTCAATTGTATTGTAGACTGTTAAGTGACAAGTCACAATATCAGTTTTTTTATAAACTCTCGAATTAAACCCTATGTATATATAAAATGTGCATTTGAGCTGTCAATTTATCTGTAATTGGATTAAGTTAATCAATCTAGTATGTGAGCTCATTATTAGCAAGTTAAATTTTTAGTATTTTAGGAGAATATATACTTTTTGAATATTGATTGGAACCCAACTTCCTTATGTCTTTTGGTGGCATTTAAGAAAAATAGTGATTTTGATTCATTTTGTAAGACATTGACGTGCTGTGTCTGCAATGCAATCACGAGACGTCAGTGTACTTCACAAAAGGAGTCGGAGTAATGATTTTTATTTATGTTTTGTTTTTTAAAGGATGAATGAGAAATATACTAGAATTCATAGTAATAAGACACGAGTTTACTTGAAATACTGTGGTGCCTTGACATTTCCAATGGCCATATATATATATATGGTAATTTAAAAAAATGGCAAGTGTAAAACTATATTTTTTTCAAAGTTAATTGTGTCAAAATGTAATTTCTATAGAGAATTTTTTGGTTGTTTTGATAATTTTTGGTGACTTTTCCTAGTTGGGAAGTTGTGAGAGTTTTGTAATTTCATCAGTTAAAACAACTGTAAGGACTAGTGGGAAGCCTGTCAAGTAGAGGGTTGAGAAGGGTTCAAATACCGTCATTTTACTTTTTGCTTTTGGTTGTCAATTTGAATTGACAACCTAAATAAAAACCATTAACAAGTTTAAAAGAAAATGGCACTCGGAGATCTTCTTATCTTCATAACTTTATGAAGCCCTTTAATATGGTTTAAGAATCAAGTTTGTTTTTATTATTATTTTTTTTTTTATCTTTTGAATGTTTTAAGAAAGAAGAATTTTGTGTTGTAGTCATTAGTCAAGGGCATGTCAGTCTTCTTGTGACTGTTGATAATAGATTAGGACCAGTAGTCTGCTCCCTATAAATTGGAAAAAAATAATCGTGTCAAATATAAAGTTGAAAAGAAAATGATTCGGTATTATGATAATTGGTTTCTCTGTGTATTAGGTTTTGATTCGTTTTCGGGATTTGTTTGGGATTTAATATTGTGACAGTTGAGTTGGTACAAAAACGCTATTTCGTTTTCATCTTCTATGAAATATTAATCGACCTATGAAATATTCATCTTCTATAATAATGTGACAGTTAATTTTAGTTCAGTCTGAATTTGAATTGTCTTATGAAATATCAATCGATAAACAACATTAATCATGCGTTAATAAGCGAGGGAAATATAGAAATCCCAATTTCCAAATTCCTAAAAATCTAAAATCTCTGCGCGTTTCACTAATTTCTCACTCCTCCCTCTCTCTCCAGCCAACCCACATCCGCAACGAACTTTCACCGGAGTTTCTCACCTTCAGTAGTCATCTACCTCTCTCCGGCAGCAATCGTTTCTTTTTCGACAGGTATGCCTCTTTTCTAGTGGGGTCATCTCTTCTCCGATATTATATATATATATATATATATATATATATACACACACACACACACACTAGGGTATGCCCGTGCCTAAAGGCACGCTGATAATTTTGAAAAGCATAAAATCGTGCCTTGGATTGATAGCAAGTGCTCTTGCCAAAACTACGATTGGTCTCGAGTTCGAAACATGGGTGCATCTTCTTCATATATTCCCGTGCCGAAAGGCACAACAAAAATTTCAAAGTACGTAATTTCAAAACAATGAAAAATTTTAAAGTACTTAATTGTAAAACGGTCAAAATTAGGGGTGATAAACGGAGGGATACGGATCGGATATCATGTTTTTCATATCTGTATCCGCTATCTGGATGCACTATCCGTATTCGTATTCGTATTCGTATCTGCCCGAATAGTTAAAACAACTATCCATATCCGTATCCACTCGGATACCTCGGATTCGGATAATATCCGTATCCGTTTACATTGTTTAGCCATCGCAAAAAATAACTATTAAAATATCCAATCCAATGAAATCTAATCCTATCCAAATAAATATATAACAAAATTACTACCTCCTAACATCAATAATTATGGCTTCCATAATAATAGTAGCATTCCATAATGATAATATGGCTTAAATCTATCCAATCCATACTTTACAACCATATAAGCTTAAAGTCATACAAAAAAATAGCAGTAGCTCTATGATAATATACCCAATAAAATAATAATACATGACATTTTATAATATACTCAATAAAATAATAATTTTAGGTGTTTTTGTTTTGAGTGGAGTATGTGTTTGTTTTGTTTTAGGGAATAAACGATTAAGGTTTTATTTAATATTATTTTATTAGTAATACTAATACTAATATTATTAGTAATATTTTATGCATATGTTTGACGGATACAGATATCCGATAAAATGGATACTCCGCATCGGATACGGATTATCCGTGACGGATACTAGTACTATCCGTATCCATATCCGTTTTCTCGGATATTTTTATAGAGTATCCATACTCGTATCCGTTTCCATTTTTTCGAATAAATATCTGCAAATTCGGATTCGGATATCGAACGGATGCGGATTTTTGAATATCCGTTTACAGCCCTAGTCAAAATTTTGTTCCTCGACAAAATTTTCAAAGTACGTGCCTGAAGGCACGATACTAACTTTCGAAAGTGTACGTCGTTGATGAGACCATATGTTAGTATTTAGTTCGTAACAGATAAGCAATTTTTGAAGTAATCTATGGTACAAAAATATTAGTTTAAAAAATTAAAAAAGTTTTGAAAGCTTTTTTTCATACATACATGGTTGTAACACAAAATTGAATTTTTTTTTAAAGCTCTTGTCAATTTTTTATATGGCTATTCACGTGTTTAATCTATCATGGACTTCATAATAATTGTCAACTATTTTATAACATAAATATTTGCTAAACCGGTTGTGCGACATTTTATAGAATGCCTGTTGTGTCTTTCGTACAATGCATGTAGGGCCAATAAAACCTACATGTGAGATATAAGGCAAACGATTAGTTAGGATATAAGGGACACTCATGATTGAAAATAATATTTTTTGACTTTAGCATATTCCTAACACCCAATAATTTCATTGAACACATTTAAGTAATGGATATACATGAATATGCCAAAAGTAGCCTAAAAGCAAAATTAAAATCAGAATGTATAGAAAGAGGCTTATAATCAAAATTAGTAATTAAAAGCAGAAACATACACACAGAACTCTAAAAATGATTAAACATGCAAGCTTAAGGTATCCACAACTTGCATATGAAAACAATTATGGAACTTTTCCGGTAAAAACCAACATGTATCCACTATTCCCCAACAAAAAGAAATGGGGATGGCCATTCCCACTCCACCAAATTCTTCCCCCACTCCATTTCAACATGAAATGACAATTATACCCTTCTCTTGCCCACTTTTTTACTTCCAACTATAATAATTGATAAAAAGAAAAATTTGTATTTTGAATAAAAAAAAAACTTTTTTTTAGTAAAAAAATTGCTTTTAATAAGAAACTATATGAAAAATAAAA
This sequence comes from Sambucus nigra, assembly GCA_949130495.1. Classification (NCBI taxonomy): domain Eukaryota; kingdom Viridiplantae; phylum Streptophyta; class Magnoliopsida; order Dipsacales; family Adoxaceae; genus Sambucus; species Sambucus nigra. Next base: position 14,948,479 of record OX422219.1, on the reverse strand, counting down.
AAAAATTATTTTTAAATTTTATAACTATTTCAAAAAAATATTTCATGTGTTTTAAAAAAAATAAACTTTTTACCTATTTTTTAATTAAATAACTGTTTATAAAACGTAAAAAAAATTATTTAAAAAAAAACTATTTAACTATTTAAAAAACGTTTTTTTATTTTTTTACGAAAGCCTTGTTTTTAAAATTGTTTGTTTTATACATTTATTTCTAAAAAAAATAAAATAAATAAGGGGATCTTCCTATTAAGTCCTGTTTGAAAGGGATATTTCCTAATAGGTCCTATCACAATATTTTTTTCTCAATAGGTCCTATTTCTACATACAGTGATTCACTGTATGTTTACAAATAAGACCTATTGGAACAAATATCTTATTTCATGAGACTTGAGGGAGCAAAAAAAAGATATTAGGACCTATTGAACTACATAAACCAACCGTTTTGATTATAAAAAAATATTTATTTTAGAAAATTGTTTCTTTAAAAGAAATTTGTATAATTTTTACAAAACTTTATATAACTGTTTTAAAAAGTAAAAAAATAAAACTATTTCCAAACTTAAAAAAAATTAACTGTTATTTTTAAAAATGCCACACAATACGAAAATCTTGGATTGTGTTATTTGTACACATGAAAAACAACTATTAACTGTTATTTGTAAAAACTAACTGTTTCCACACTTAAAACTATTAACTATTAATTTTTAAAAAACTATTTCCACACGTAAAAAAAATTAACTGTTATTTGTAAATTAACTGTTACTTGTAAATTATTAGTAAAAAAAAATTAATTGTTATCTGTAAATTAACTATTATTTACAAAACGTTGAATCGTGTTTTTTTTGGGTAAAAAAATAAAGAAATAATGTTGTGTTGCTTTTACTTGGTCATATTAATAAATAAATAAAAAGATTTCGTACTGTGTCGCATTTTAATTGTGTTTGTATTTGGTAAAAAAATTATTATTTGTGTTTGGAAAAAAATCTTGTTATATTGCTTTTACTTGGCCATATTTGTGTTTTGTAAAAAAAAGATTCATATTTTATCGCATTTTTATTTGGTCATGTATCTATTTTTGTAAATAAATTAAAATAACATTTTGTGTCTCTTTTAATTGGATTGTGTTTAGGTTAAAAAAATATTTCGTGTTCGTCTAAGATAAAAAAAAATAAGATTTCGTGAAATGCCACTTTTATTTGAGTTTTCTTTATGTTAGATAAAAAAAAATTCGTGTCGTGTCACAATTTAACTGGATCGTGTTTATATTTGATTAAAAAAAATAAGTAAACACTAAAGTATAAATCAATTAATAACTAAGTTTTTAATAATTGTTATTTAAAGTTAAAAAAATTATTTGCTTAAATTGTAAAGGTTAAAGAATAAAGAGTAAAGGATAAAAGCTAATATCGTCAATTGCCAAAATTTTAGAGTGTTCCTAGATTTTTTTTTAACTTCTTTAGTTTAGCTTCACCCAAATGAAATCTATTCATGAACGTAATTTAAGGTTCCATAGTTGTCCTCTATTAAGATAGGGAGGCAATTAATAGGGTACTCATCAAAAAGTATAATGCCAACTTTGAAAAGCAACAATGGTATTATTTTATTATTCAAAGTTGTTTTGAGTGCTCTATTCTTTTCAGCTATATTATGTGAGAATCTCAACCTAAAACACAAAATGAAACTATAAACAAATTCGATGTAGATATGCACCTACAAATCTGTCTAGATATGCACAAAACCAGTCCACTTTCAGACTAAGGATTGATTGAAAACACTCAACCGTGGGGCCCAAGGAGCACTGCACAGGGGGAGTAGGCAAATCTAACATTAATTCTTTTGGCACTCCATGACTGTGTTTGAAGTTCTTACTGCTATCAACAAAAAGCAGTACAACTTATAGTGTATCATACTATGAATATTATATGGACACAAAATCGGTCTAGAATGCAAAAAACTAACACAACCATTATCAAAATAAATAAAACCCACAACATGATTAATTAAAGAAACAAAAAAAAACATTGAATAAATATCTACCCGAACCTTAGAAATAGGTATAGAGCGTCGTGAAAGTGGGGTGTGGTGAGAGAGAGTACAAAGAGCGGTAATTTACCAAAATAGGCTTGCGTTTGAATTAAAGTGAAAGGGGGGAATTAATCAGTGAGAAGAAAAAGAGGGGGAATTCAAAATTTTAAGGGACAAAAAAGGCATTGCTGAAAAAAATTAGTTGTTGACATCATGTGTCAAACTTGTGACATACATAAATTTTATACTTTATTATATATATATATATATATATATATATATATATATATATATTACATGTATGTATATCTCACCACAAACACACATTCAAACTGAGATGTATTAATTTTTTAGCAAATGATTTTAATTATTTTTATAATTTGTTTCAACTACACATACATATGGAATTTGCTTTAATTTTGTTGGGTTTATTTTTTTAATTTTTCTACGTGGGTAAGCAATACAATATATTTCTAAAATCAATTTGGGGGAGTTTTATAAAGATTTGTTGGGTTAATGTGAACCACTATTTGCTAACTAGGAGATGGTTATGAAGAATTTATGTTCTCAATGTTATATGCTTCATTTGCTTAGTGTCATGTTGTTTTGGTCTTAATGTGAATTATTCATTGGTGATTGGGTTACACTACTGAAGAAGAGAGTTTTTATGTTTCTTGTAGTGCCATGTTATTGTTTTAGTTTTTATGTTAAGAGGCATGGACACCCCATGGGAAGTGATCGTGTTCTCAATGGGCTCCCAGTTGCTGAAATTAAATAGTATAGTCTAGTTTTGGGATTAAAATTGGGCGTTGAGTGGCACAAACACTCCATGGGGCATAAAAGTAACCCGCATGAAGTGACAACGTCCTCTCTAGCTGAAATTAACTAGTATTGGCCTATTTTGGGGTTAAAAGTGTGCATTAAGGGGGAAAACTCAAAATAGCTACCAAGTGGTCCAAAGAGAGGCGCATGCACCCCATGAGGAACGAAAAGTAACCCATGGGAAGTGACCACATTATCATCGGGATCCAGGTTATCGAAATTAAATAGTATAGGCTCGTTTTGGGGTTAAAAGTGGGTGTAAAGGGTAGGAAATTCAAAACAGCGATCAAGTTGCCCGGAGATAGGCACAAACACATCATGGGGCATAAACGTAACTCGTGTCTTGTTACCAAAAGTATATATACCCAAATTTTATTTTCTTATAATAGTGTTTGATTGGGATTTGCACAAAACATGATGGTTTGTATGATTTTAGAATCTAATTGGGGTTCATTACATCATTTATTGATATATGTTCACCATTTAGAATATAGCACTATTCAAAATCGTAGACACTAACAACAAATGCTACAGCTGAAAGGTGGCCATGGAGAGCTAGGAGAGAGGCACTAGTAAATGGGTCATGAATTTCTTAGGAGATAGGGAAACATACAATCTTATTCACATAGATAAAAGATCGATGCTTTGTGATAACAACTCACGTTAATTGTATAATTGCATAATACTACGTGTCTTTGAGTTGATCTAATGCATAAATAATCAAGATACAAAATGAGCTAAGATTGTCAGCTATAATTATGCATCAGAGTTTGATGACATTCTCATTTTCTGTTGACTAAGATGTGCATTACTACTTCAATAATTATCTTTGTTGTGTTTATCATTCGTATCTAGATTTAGTTTTATTTCTAGGTGTATCTTTGTTGTGTTTGGTGTATGTTGAGGGGTGTTGTGTGATTATTTGCGATGTTAGAGTGCTGAGAGTCAACACATTAAATACAATATAATACCATGTGTAATGTAATTATAGATGTGAGGATTGTACACATTTACATAGCCCATATCATTCCATGAGTTCATGAACAATTCCTAGAATTCGGGAGAGTTGCGCCTCCTTCCATTGGCTAGTGTAGTTTATTTAGTTCTCATGGATTAGGTTTATTAAAATTCATGATGTCGTAACGTCCGACGGCACCTACTATGTGAGGTGCCTAAAATGACTAGCGTGTGTTCATATAAATTAGAGTGCAAGCCTCGTTGGATTGGAAGACCAACTGCATAGTAGTCGTGTTAATATAAATGAGATCGTGACAACGAATTTCTTGCTTCGAAACCACGAGTAATTTTGGTCTTAGATTACTGTAAATATGTTGAAATCAGATGATTTAAATTTATAGCTGGTGTTTAGGTATGCTTAGCCAAATGTCAAGCCCTTTGAAAAGATTTATGTCCAATTCTGCAATTGCGTTTCAGTTGCTTTCCTTATCCAAATGGCAGGTCATCTGGCTCTCTCGGTCTTTGTGTCCGATTATGTAATTGCCTCATCAAAAGATTTCTTAGTCAAATTGAAGCCCCTTTCAGGGGAATTCATAAAACTCATAGTAAACAACAAAGAGATTATGAGCATGTCCAAGACGAATTGAGTGGGTTGGAGGAAGTTTTGCACTTGTAGAAGCAGCCTCATAAGCCTTTAATGACTGATCATCACAATATTTCCTTTCCTAGTTTGTCTTAAATTAAGTAAGATACCGATCCCCCTTGAATCTCGTAGTAAAAATAGTTTCTTCTTCTAAGATAGAAAAAAGGATCAAATGCTTATCTAAGAATGTCATTGGAAATCATAGAGAGATCCTCCTCCACTCTCTGGTAGTATCCCTTGATCAATTTTACATTCTTCTCATTGACTTTAGATGCTTCCTTTTGCTGAGTAGATGACATAATGTGTCAAGTAGGTCTCTGGGCACCAATTACACTCTTATACCCAACAGAAAGCAGGTTCCTCTCCTCAATACTAAGTAGGTTTCACAACTTTCTGCATACACTCAACCTTCTCTTCGTAATGCTCAGTTGCTCAAAAAACTTAGCCACATAAACATGAGACTCTGTATCCCTTTCACTAGACATGTTTGATGGAAAACAAATCACAAAATATATGAGTTGTTTACAGGGTTTGATTTGAGAGTCACCTCATTATTGGCATTTTTATATACATACTTTCTTTATCAATTCTATATATCCTTGTGAGAAAAATAAACATGAACTTTACATTCTCACAATGCACCTCTTAAGTGCATAATTTTCCACTATATATATATATATATATATATATATATATATATATATATATATATATATATATATATATATATATATATATATATATATATATATATATATGCTTCATTTGAATTTTTCTCAAGAATGACACCAGGCAGAGTAAAATGACTGTTGTACAAAAATAGTTGGGAAACAACTCTCTAAAATTGGAGTTTGATGATTATGTGTCTACCTTCAGTCATGAGGGAAATTAAATTGAAGTGGGTTCATTCTATGTGTAACCACTTAATATATTTATTTTAGTATGTAATTCCTGCAATTCAGTTTCACTTAAAACATATACGTAAAAAATATAAAAATTATGCATACTAAATAGGAGATGTATGCATACTAAATAAAACACATGCATACTAAATAAGACATATAAATACTAAGTAGTTATGTTTTAATGTGAATAGGAGACATATGGATGCTAAATTGAAGACATATGCATTCTAATGTAATCTGTGAAGGGGTCTAGTTACAAATAGAAGACTTATGAAAGAGGTGTTTTTACTTTTATATGCTTCATTTGCTTAGTGTCATATTGTTTTAGTCTTAATGTGAATTATTCATTGGTGATGGGGTTACACTAATGAAGAAGAGAGTTTTTATGTTTCTTGTAGTGCCATGTTGTTGTTTTAGTTTTTATGTTAAGAGGCATGGACACCCCATAGGGCATAAAAGTAACCCGTGGGAAGTGACCGTGTTCTCACTGGGCTCCCGGTTGCTGAAATTAACTAGTATAGTCTAGTTTAGGGGTTAAAATTGGGCGTTGAGTGGCACAAACACTCCATGGGGCATAAATTAACCCGCGTGAAGTGACAACGACTTCTCTAGGCTCCTGGTAGCCGAAATTAACTAGTATTGGCTTGTTTTCATTAAGGGGGAAAACTCAAAATAGGTACCAAGTGTCCCAAATAGAGGCGCATGCACCACATGAGGAACAAAAGTAACCCATGGGAAGCCACCGCGTTCTCACCGGGCTCCCGGTTGTCGAAATTGAATAGTATAGGCTCGTTTTGGGGTTTAAAGTGGGCATAGAGGGGAGGAAATTCAAAACAGTGACCAAGTTGTACAAAAATAGTTGGGAAATAACTTTGTAAACTTGGAGTTTGATGATTATGTGGCTACCTTCTGTCACGCGGGAAATTAAATTGAAGTTGGTTCATTCTATGTGCAACCACTTAATATATTTATTTTAGTATGTAATTCTTACAATTCAGCTTCACTTAAAACATATTCGTACTAAATATAAGAATTATGCATACTAAATAGGAGATATGTGCATACTAAGACATACGCATACTAAGTAGTTATGTTATAATGTGAATAGGATATATGGATACTAAATAAAAGACATATGTATACTAATGTAATTTATGAAGGAGTCTAGTTACAAATAGAAGACTTATGAGAGAGGTGTTTTGAACAAAGTGTGAAGGGGCCTAGTTTCAAATTATAGTTTTCTTGTTGAGATTGAATGGTTGAGTGTTGAGGAAATATGGGAGCAAGGGGTTTGGCTTCATGAGAAAATTTTTCAGCTCATCTTTGCTTGTTTTAATAGTAGACTTGACTTTGTCACTCATGTGTTTTGTTTATGTAATATTAAGTTATTATTTTACTCAACATGAATATATTCATATTTTCGTTGAAAGATAGATCATATTGTGACTATGTGCATCGACAAAAGATAAACATACGGATGTCAAAACCTTAAAATATAGGTGGAAATACTGGAAACTAAATGGGGACATTTGTGAGATAGAGCAAATTATATATAGGGACGCTAGAAACTGTAGACGTATGGCTTGACAAAGGCTAAATGAAGTCATTATGAATGACATGGGTCGGAACCACTTCAGGAGACCCCTACACATTTTACATAGCTGGTTGTTGTCTCTGTGTGCATGTGTGTGTTAGTCTTGCCTTAAAATTAATAACCTTTATTCGTAATCCTTGCATTGATCATGTCTGCAATATATTGTGAACGTCCTGCTGTCTTAAGTTATATAGCAATGTGTACCACGGTTATAGTACATACAACTCCCCTTATTCATATTATCCCATCCAAGTTCTTAGATTGATAGAATATCCCTATCCATTTAAATTATTTAATATACTAGTAGCACCTTAATCTAGCAATAATTTAAGAATTAGATAAAATTTAACAAAAATATCTTCGACGTAACATTTAAATCAGATGAAGTATTTTACTATAGCTTACCAATGAAAAATAAAATTCATACTTGAGGAAAAGGTGTTAAAAAGGTACAAATCTTTTATGTGCACTATCTTTATTTAGAAGTTATCTTCTTGTAACATCACTTGTTGAGGAGTGTGTGCTATAGCTTTATTTTATTTATTCTTTTCTTAGATTTAGACAGAGACCTTCGAAGCTAATCCGATTCTTCTAAAACAGAGAGTGACTTGCAGTAAAAAAGAGAGGTTTAAATCTAAAACTAATATCTTGTATACGTCTCCGTATAGGATTTGTTAACGAGGTCCTCTTCTCCTTGCTTCATCGAAACTAAGACATTTAACTCATGCTTTGAGCGTAAATAAAATGATATTTCAAGAAGCGCTAATGGATGACAGTAATTCTGACATGTTATTTTAGGATTGGATTGAAGATAGTATGGTTGGGGCATGGACTAACTTTTCCAACATTCTTAAATTTATTGGTGCAGGTTAATCTAAACACTAGAAAACAACATGACAATTTGGTTAAACAATCTGACTATGGTACATGGACTCAGGTACATCTGTCACGTACGAGGATGTATGTAGGTAGTATTTTTTTCAACTCAAAATTCCAAGTGTTTTGATAACCTTCTTAGTTATGACTAGTTAACTTGCTGAGTTATGATATGTAGAACATAGAAACCTTGTGTCTCTTAATGCATGCACGGGTTGCAGAAATGGGAAATGACGGAGAGATTTATTAAAAAAAATGTACTTGTATAATTTATTCAGTTTCAATATATGCTCTTAGGGTATATTATACAGTTGTATAAAATACCCAAGCCTTTGGGGGTATATGTGGAGTCTATACATAAATTCCAGCAAAATGAGATGGGTAATTCCAGTTTGAGTTTTACTTTTCTTCAGAATCAATACCCCCCCTCCACACACTCACACATACACATACACACACACAAAACTAGCAAAACTAACTAATTAAGTGTTTTTTTTATGTAGAGGGCATAATGTTTTTAGCTATGGGGTTTCACTATTGCCATCTTATGATATTCTGAATATCGGGCCCTAAAGTGGGATACTAAAAAAAGATAGCTAGTTGTCATTTGATATCTTTATAAGAAACTGACTGCATCGATCACTAATGTAGTATATGTTTTCTTAAGTGGATACCTAAGATCAACCGTCAGCATTTCTAAGCAGATGTGAACACAATAGCATTTAAAGTAGCAAAAATTGTACAAAGCCCCAATAGATATAAGAGGACAACTTAATCTTGGGTGGGGCTACTAATACTTGGTAGGGACTCGTACTATGCAATCTGATCAATTTGTTTTTGTATATAATTATGTATGACATATCTTAGGTTCTTTACATTCTTTTATTGGAATAATTTTTTAGTTCATCTATATCACAGGTTCAATGTTCAGGTTCGTTGAGAAGGACGTGGAGGCTTTATTGTCAAATATCATTCACAATTATAGCTGGAGGTGTAGGAGGCGCAATAGAAATCTTGGTAATAGTCATTGGATGTGTATGGTTTTTGTATGTTACAGTGTAACAAAAACTCAAACAAGAATTCAGAACACAGGTTATTCAGATCCATATGCAGTAGGTAAGATTTCATCAAAATTGGCAATGGAGATGAACAAAGTATAGTTTGTGTCTTGTTAGGATTTTCTAATTTCCTTAAACTATTATAGTGGAGTTGAAAAGGGCCCAATTCATCCACTGGACCAGATGGACCAATGCAGTTCATAATGGCAGAGTGGGAGAGAGCTACCAAGAATTTCCATGAGAGTAGTCTCATTGGTCATGGAAGTATATGTCTGGTTTATAAAGGATTGGTTTGTGATAGGGCTGATGTGACTATCAAAAGGAGAACTGGTCTCTCTCAATAAGAATTTGACGAAGAGGTATAACAAATTTCATCAGACACATTATTCTAATGATAAATGTTAATAACACATTTTATTATTCTTCATGATTGAAGAAACTAATTTTTGCACTTCTTCATCATCGTCTTCTTATTCAAATACACGCATACTCTTATCTACCAGCATAAAAGTAATTATATTATACATGTCCTCTAAAAGTAATTTTCAGTTGTAACAAACAAAGAATGAGACATTGAGAGTAATACAATATGCATTTATGTATTAGTGCAGGAATTTTGTTTGTTCAAAAATTCACCTTTTTGCCTTTTCATTTTGATAGAACTATAATGCAAAGATATGAGATTGTCTTGGAAACATTGGGGCCTCAGGTGGATAATCACATATGGCAACCCGACTTAATGGGTCATACAGTTATGCTACTCCTAAATACGTTGCTACTAGTGCGTCCTTATTTTTTATCTTATATTAAATTTGAGGGGAAATAATTGAAAATTCAAATAGTTATTGCCTAGAAGTTATTTCATAAGGATTTTCCCTTCTACCAAATGTAGGAGTCCTTGCCTCTCATGTTTACGATTTGTGAAAATGGGCGATATTTTTGTGATTTGTTCATAGTTACACATCACAAAAGAAAAGAACAATTTGGAAATAAACTTACATCATTTTCCATTGTGAACAGGTCACTTATACGTGAAGAGTGACGTGTAGAGTTTTGGTGTAATGCTGTTCGAGATGTTGATGGGCCTATGAGCAATCAATATGAAATAACCTAGAGCCAACAAAAATTGGTGGATTTGGCCAAGCCCCTTCTTCAGAAAAGGAAGCTCAAGTCAATTATGGATAACCACATAGAGGGCCAATATTCTTCAAAAGCAGCGTCACAGGATGCTGAGCATACTATCAAGTGCCTCGAAATTGAACCCATAAGGCGAAAATTGAACCCACAAGGCGGCCCTCCATAAAAGAAGTATTAGAGACTCTTGAGGAGATCAAAACTATCTGTCAATATTCTCCTTTCTTACCGGAATACTTTTGTTAGTGCTTTGGACACCTGATCTAGTTCATTGGTAAATAGTGAAACGAGAGCATTGCAAATTATTTTGCAAAAGTCAAAGGAGGACCGACGCATTTATGGGTGATTTTTGGATGTATATTTTTTTGGAGACTTTTTATTAATGATGTTCATAGTAGGTATATCTAGCTATGATACATGTAGTAGATCATTATTTTTTGTGGATAATTAATGTAGATGGTGGGTATATCTATTTGTGTTCCACTATTTTTTTTTATATGAACAAAAATGGCTTGGTTTGGCGCATTTTAGGTTTACTTCAAATACAAAAAAATTCAAGATTGTTTTTATGTTATTGTAAATTTTGATTTGTGTTTAGATTTATTTGTCAACTATGACATTAATATTGATTATTAATTTTTTTAATTATATGTTTAATTTATAACCGTTTATATCAAATCCTCATGTAATGAAATCTTTTATACGACATTTTTAAAATTGTTTATCATGACGCTTTTTAAATCAAATATGACATCTCATAGAGTATATTATGACCTTTTTCGTAGCAGATATGACAGTTTTGAAAAAAAAAGTCATATATAATCGTTACCTAATATGACACTTTTTTATGGGTATCAATTATGACACCCAAACTTATGACATTTTTTTATTAAAAAATAAAGTGTCATAGAATGCATTTTATGACACTTAAAAAACATCATAACAAAGCTTTTTTTCTTGTAGTGTCGTTGGTAAGTCATGGGTGTCAATGTAGACCAATAGTGGCAACACCGTGATCTTTTGTGTGAGATGTATTGTGTGACAACTTTGATGATGAGAGTAGCCTTAGTAGTAGTAGCAACATCGAGTATTGTTCGTTGCGACCTAGCTGTAAAGGTTGCATATTTAATTTATGGAGGTTAGGTGACAGAGTGGCATCCAAAAGTATTGATCTGTGGTGAGAACGTATTAGGTCCCTTAGTTGAGGATTTAGATTTAGTGTATCTTGATTGTAATGTGGGTCTAGATAATCATGATGATATGAACTAACCTAGGATTATACTTGAAAAATCTTGGTGATTTAGTTTTAAGTACTAGCGTTATGAAGTTCTAGAATAGGATCTCTTAAGGCGTCACTAAGGTGTGTCTCCTTTTAGGTAATACCCGACGTCTTGTGTTCTACCAAAAATCTGGTGGTATTAATTTATAGTTTTCGAGATAATAATGTGTTATCAAGGAATAGGATCCCTTGTATCATCTGTGGTGTGGGTCGGGATGTTTATAGGCAATACCTGACATCCCATACCCTAAAAAAAAAATCTATATGTGTTATCATGTGGTTTGTCACGTAAGTAGGGTGATTGCATGGTGAGATAAGTTAGTTGTCATGGTTGGACATTCATTAAGGATTAAATAATGCGGCCTAGTGAAATTGACGTCGGGTTAGTAATATGGGTAGGCATATGAATTTGTATTGATAATTCCTTGGAGTTGTATATTAAGGTTTAGCTAGTGAGATGTTAATGCGAGTGGTAGACGTTCCCCAATAATAGTGAATATAAGGTTGTGTATCGTGCATTACGGTGACAATGATGTCTCTCCTCAAAACTTTGGGATTCCTTATGATGTTAAGGATATATCCCTATGACTGGTATATATAACACATAGTAACTAGGAATGATGCCTTGAGGTTACGATTTGGTGGTCGTAATCGGTTGTCATACGTGATAGAATTCCACCATGACAAATCTTACACTGGGATGTTTATGTCCATTTGGGGATGGTTGAATTTGTGTCTTTTCCATGAAGCGTCTAGAAGAATCAATGTTGTATTGCGGTTTATGTGGTGATAGTAAATCATTGATAATTGTAGCATGGTTAGGTCATCTTGATTTGTGGCAGTACTTTAGAATTAGTGTCATGGATTTTGTTTATAAGACTGTGTCATGATATGTCTTTTGTAGATAATGTCAAAAATAGGTAGATAAGTATTAGGTTATGCACTTGGGAACGCGATGATGTTCATCGTGGTTTTAGAGATAGCACTCAGAATGGAGTGTTAGGTATTATTATAACACATGTGTGTGCTACCCGTATAGCTTAGTATGACTCTAGCGAGGAGAATCATTAGGTCTTAGGCATCGATAATGCCTGGAAAAATAATTGAGGTGTCATTATAACTAGTCCGATAATTATGATTTGGGATCACATAAGACATTGCTAAGGATTGTAGAGATGGTCCATAGGGTAATATTATGTCAGTGTTGTGTTTCACTAGATGATAAAGATCTCGAGATTTGAAAATTAGCAATCGCATGTTGAGATTGTGGAGACTTGAGTATGTTAGGTCAGTGATTAGCATTAAGGAATGAGGAATGTAACTTCTCTTGGATGTGATAGATAAAGAGTAACATTAGTCTTAAGGAGGGAAGCCTAGAGTTTTTTCTTCCCAAGGGAATTGGTTCGCAAGTCGGTATCCTTGGAGAAAGACAGTAATAATTGATGATTCAAGCCAGGGTACGTGGGTAGGCTAAGGTTTTAGCATGTGCGTATATCTATGAGAATTTTAGACTTCCAGTGTACTCCGTGTCGCATGGTTCGTTGCCCAAATTAGATTGTTTCATTCGGGCGTGGGAGTCACATAATTCGTTGCATCTTCTTGTGTCTTCTTTGATACCGGTAATGGGAAGTTATTGTTTTAGTTGTGGGTCTGTATTCAAGTGCAATATTGCATAAGCTCATAAGTCATGCAGGATAGGTCAGGTTGAAGCTGATGCATCACGGTATATCAGTACGCACTTCTTTAGAGGCACCTTTTTTCTACGCTAGTTTGTGTGTATGCGTAGTGTAGTGTTTGTTTCATGTATTTTGCATGTGTTATTTGGTTGCATTAGGTTAACATGTTTCGTTAGTTAACCGATATAGCTAGCTACGACTTAGTCGTGGCTTTCGAGGTTGTGACTCGAGGATATCGTGAGTATTAGAACCTGATAAAACATTAGATGTTAGTGTTGCACTTTTTTTAGAATTGTGAGGATTGAGGATGTGACCGCCTGTGTATATTTGGGTTGTGATCCCTAGGATAACTCTATATTAGTGTGAGGATATTGTAAGAGATATAGGTCGAGATTATCGATGGGATTAGATGACCGTTTCATGATTGATGATGTGATGGCTAGTGATATTGAGGTTGTAGCAGCCTAGGGTAGGTGTGATCCAAGAATGTTTGAGGAAACATAGGTTCTGAACCTTAACGTATGAACGATCCATGATAATGAGTCCATTGGTGATAGTACTATATTTGGTGAGTATCGATCATCTCAAAGTTTTGTTTAGACGGACGAGTTAGGCATGCGTGGGATTATTAGTAAGACCTTAGGGCCCACCCATGATTGGGTTAACAATGTAATTGATGAAATGAAAATATTTGGGTTTTAGACCATAGTGTTGAGGATGCCCTAGGATTGAAACTCATTGTAGGTAACTAATTTCTAAAGTTTATGACCTTGAATTTCGAGGACGAAATTTCCTAAGGAGGGAAGAATGTAACAACCCGGTCTAGAAAAATAAGTACTTAATGATAATCAAAATATTTTGTTCAAAGGAAAATTTGAGGAATAAATATATAAGGGGATTACGCCAAATGTTGCAAAAAGTGACGCAATACGAAAAGTAATTAAGGAGACAAATATCTACGTCACATGGTTCGCATGGATGCATATTTAAGTTATAATAGTCCTAGTAAATATATTGATTAAGTTCGACGCGAAAATACCAAGGAATGAATGTGCCACGTTTATGGTTAATAATGCAGTAATTTGGGCGATAGCAACACGCATGATAGGTAACTTGGCAAAATTTTTGTAGGATGCATCGTGGTCCCAAATATCGAAATGACCACTTTTATAGGGTTCAAAAAATACGTATAAGAATACCAAAAGTCAATAAATAAATAAATTAATTAATTTTTCGTCAAAATATGAAAGTGCTTATTTGGACACATTATTTCCTATATTTGGGTTAAACCTTCAACATTTCCTCATATAATTTATAAGAGAGAGTGTAAGAGGAGTCATTGTGGGGCATCCTAAGTTTTCAAATTTTCACTGCTCTTTCCTCACTTAATCTCTTGCAAATTCCTTCCAAACAAATTCATAGCTCTTCATTCTCACAAAAATATCTCCACCCAAACACCATTGAACTGACCTAAAACTCCATAAAAGTTTCAGTAAGAGGGTGGGGAAACTTGTAGGAGTATTTGAAAGGGTTTTTGAGAGCCAAAATGGGTCTTCCATGGTGTTTGAGGCAGAAGAAGATGATTGGAGCATGAATGGGGGTTTGCTTGCGTCAAACTTGGAGCATGGAAATGGAACTGATGTGACTCCCCTCGAGACCACCTTTGAAGGTGGGGTAGTCACCCATCTTCCACAAAACCCACTTCCCTCCATTGAAAATCTAGAGGTGGGAAAACCTATACTCTTGAGTAGTTTAAGTTCATGATGATATTAGCATGATTTATTTCATATTTAGGGTCTTAATCGTGTAGTAGTGTTCATCCATGCTTAGTTGTTCATCTCTCCATGTTTTCATACTAAAAATCATGATTAAAGTGGGTTTTAAGTGAACTTAAAGTTTATGAAAAAAATCAGAATATTGTATCAAACGTCTAATGGGTCAAAATTTGTCAAAATCATGTTTTTAAGTTGAAAAATGACTTTTCATGATAAATGGATTATTGGGTTTGAATATGTTCTTTTTATGAAATCAATATAGTAGTTTTCTCGTTGATAATTGAAATAAACTTATGAAACGAATTTCTCATAAAAAGTCTTCAAAGTAAGTTTGTAATACTTAACTTTTGGGTAAAAAAGTGTATATATGTGAAACTAAGGTTTTCATCTAAACTTTCGAGTGTAAATGCAAATAGTGATAATTAAGAAGGCTAATATTAAAATAAATGGCTAAGTAGATGTTGAAATGTAAAAAGTCACAAATAAAGTGTGTAAACCAAAGTGTAAAAAGTAAATATGTCAAATGCTTGAATGTTGGTAAAAATGGGTAATAAGTTGTAAAAACCCATATTTCATGTATGAGACCCAAAACATGAGCAACAAGACTTTAATATGTAAAATGCATAATTTTATATATTATAGGGGTTAAAACGCTAAATATGAAGATTTGACAGAGTAAGAGGTTGAACAAGTATTTAAATGACTAAAAATGACTAAGTGGTGAGTTGGGAACTTAAAAAGGGTATTTTTATAAATAATACTTGAAAGGGAACCAATTTGCAAGTTTTGAGGGGGTAAATTGGTAATTTGTGTAAAGTGAAACATTTTTACGAAGTAAAAATGTAAATGTGTGTTTTCACACTAATGCATTGGAAAATAATGCACGTCCTTCAAAAGGAAATGATTTTTTGTGTATAAATCAACGTGGTGTCATATAAGATCTTAAAGCTGAAAGAAATAATTTTCCAGGTGTTAATGGAAAAACAGACGATTGAGTCCGGGCTTTTAGCTTCGGCCCGTAAATGTGGATTAATGTGAACATTGGAATAATGTTGAACACATTGAAAAGATAATAGAATATTCGGATGATGCCGCAAAAATAATTAAGAAGAGCATGATGTCACTAGTGGTGAAAGACCCCAAAGTAACTACAGTAGCATATGGCGGTAGAGACAGTTGGTGAGAGGCCACGAAGTACGTGTGTGTGTTGGCAGAATCCCAAAATATAATGGTATATAATATGGGAAAGTAAATAGATTAATGATTAACATCCATGAAGTAAAGGTTATGATAATGCAAGATGACTGAATGAGTATGTAACCTAATGAGGGTAAACCCATGATAACACAAATGTGTGTTGTATAAGTCTTTCAATGTTAATGAACATTTTCTAACATGATGTGTGTGTGTGTGTGTGTGTGTGTGTGTTGAAATAAAGTCTTAAGTAATGGTTAAGTAACTCTGGTGTGAGTTAATGAACATTGAGTAATAAACGTTTGAAAGTAAAGTAAATTAAAGGTTTTACCAATAATTGTAATTTTTTTAACTGTGCGAGTTAATGAGAAGAATATGTCAATTTTAAGCATAATGATATGAAATGATTATTTTGTAAAGACAAGGAGAATGAACGGTTAAATAATGTTTTTGGAATAAAACGGTTTAATACATTAGGACATGTATTTTCAAAGGTATATATGTAGATATATACGTATTTTCACATGCATGTCGTCGTAGCGTGTGAATATACCTTTCTGCCGTTCGTTTCTATACTACATTGTATAGTTCCCACTGAGCAATCATCTCACTCCCTCCTTTTGTTACGGCAGGTTGTATGTTGTCCCCTATGTTGAGAGCATTGTAAAGGTAAGTACTTAATTTTCATTTACGTTAGTAGCTTTGTTTACTTGGCCTTAGGGGCACTCCCCTTGGGCCACATCATGTAGTTTGATGAAAAAAATTAGAATCACATGCTAAAAATTATAACGTTAAATAATAATAATAATAATAATAATAATAATGGATTAGAAACATTATTTATGTTGTTCTATTGCACTTCACAATTAACGTGCGAGCGGGATCAGGTTGATCCATTATTAACCTTTAAATCTGGGCATTACAAATAATGTCATCTTTTTCAATAGCTGTCATTGTTAGTGCAAGTTTTTCAATACCTTCCACGGTAAGTATGAGATGACTTTTTTTTAGTGTTGTTCTCTTCTCATCTAAGTATACATGTTGACATATATACATGGATGGATGGAAAATGCTTCCTATGTTTTTTTTTTTATTTCCATCAGAAGAGAAGAAAAGTTGAGGAAAATAGAGGTGGTGGAATGGTAATAACAAAGGATACTTCATGTTTAACATCAAGAAAGTTTACCTATCAAACTCCAACTATTTGTAATAAAGAAATAAATTACCTCTTTGCCCCTTGGGTGATAACTAAGAATATATTGTTGCATGTAGTTTTGATGAAAAAATCGTATTAGTTGAGGTCTTTATTCAAGAGGTGGTAAAAATTAACTCTATCCAGAGGGATAGAGAAAGAGATATCTTTTAAATTTTCGAGAGACTTGATTTATCCTTTTTTTGGGTTTCAAAACACACAATGTTCAAGATGAGAGAGAAAATGGTAGCAAACCTACATACACAAATATTTTGTTTTAATAATTTATATAAATGACCTCAGGGTATTTTTTTAGAAAATAAGAGAAGCTTATTGCTTGATTTAATTCTTCATTCATTTGTCCATAGATTGTCATTTTGTTTTCCATAACATACGATATTTTTGCAAAAAAATTAATGTCTTACGATATAAAGAACCCAAAACATAAAACTTTTATGAACACAAACCACAAGAATTAAAATCTTAACACGAAAACATCCTTATCTAATACGAACAACACCCTAATAAAAGTGACACGTCATAGAATATAAGCGACATGATATGACACCATTTTATTTTATTTACCAAAAACGTACACAACTCTGTTAAATCACGACACGACATGGCACGACACATTAAAAAGTTTTATAAAAAATATGTAAAATACCCGTATAAAAAATTATTGTTCTCTATATATAGAAAAAAAATAAACAAGCTATTTAAAAACAAACTATTTGCATTTAAAAAATGTTTTTAATTATATAGAAATACTGATTTGTTAAACCAAAAAAGACTATTTTTGTTAATTAAAAAATAATAAAAATATATTGAAACTATTTTTTGTTTAATATATATGTGTTAGCTTGAGACATCAACACGTTGAAGAAAAATGTCATAAATTGACTTTTAAATAATGCGATGGGTTATTTTTTAAAATAATGTGATAGGTTCTTTTTTGGTTCATGTGCCTCTTATCTGCATTTTATCTAAGATATCTTCATTTTTTCCATCGATTATACCTTATAAATAGTGACTAGCGGAAGAGAGATTTGTCAAGACGGTGGTGAGAGACGAAGAGAAGTAGTATGTGTACTATGTTGGGAAAGTGAATGGATGAGAGCCAAACCAAAACGTCTTTAGCAGATTTAAGAGAGAATAAAAAGAAATCAAATATAAGGAATATAAATAGTGAAAAGGGAGAAGTATAGAGTAATAGTAGAAGTTAACCCTCATTAAATTCTCTTACGGTTTATGTGACTGCTTAGAGCAAAGCCTCTTTAAATTCTCTTACTATCGTATTAGATGTATAATAAGGATATACGCGGAATAAAAAATTTCAGCCCATGAATCTTTGATTAATTATGCTAAACAAAGTGAGAAATGAAAAACTAGGTTTAAGATATTAAAACTAGGGTTACGAATACAAAACCTTTATGGAACCAATTGTTATCCAATAATGAAGAAAAGGTATTTGTTGAAGATGAAGTGATGCCTTCTTTTGGTCCTCCAAAATTTTTTTTATGTCCACCGAAATGCTTAGTGTAAGAGGGTAGTTTAGATAAGATGGAGGTGTAACCCCTATTTGAGTATGGTAATGATAAGCTAATTTAGCCAAAGCTTTGGATTAATAATAGGACATACAAACACAAACCCAATGAAGATAAACTCCGTTTAAACTCACAAAACTCTCGTGTATAACTCAGAAGATAGTAATGAACTTAGAAGTGATTCAGATGGAGGGAGAGAGAAGTAAGCACCCTAGATACACCTTGGTAGGCAGGTAGAAACACACCAAATACCCTCAAGAATCTATGTCAAGTATTAAAAGCTTCGTAATAAATAACAATGGTGAGTGAGTAAACCCCCTGATTTTTAATAACTCTCTCTGATGTGTATCCTCTCCAGCAATAACTCCTGAGATCTCAAAAGATCATCTTCACCTCAAAGGTGGTTGGGGTCCTTAAATAGCCCCCCACACCACCCCTGAGGCAACTCAGTCATTAAAGACTATGAAAGACATCCCTCATACTTTATGTCACAACATTAAAAACCTAATGCACTAGTTGTATCCACGTCATAAACATTAAATGCCAAGACAGGCCTTTTGCCCAACCACTGTGTGTCAGGGGGCTGTTGTCACAGAGCTGGATCACTAACTGCCTGACAACCTCAAATACCAGGCTGGTTTACTCAAGTGCAAGTCTGAAATTATTTAGCTGGCTAGTGACATCACCTACAATAGATGTGACATTAAGTAGAGGGCTACTTGGTTCACAACTCAACGCCCGATGGAACTCCAAGCTACTTCGCCCGAGGTTCCACGGCAAGGGTCCTTCAGTGTTTTACCAGGTATATCTAAGATGGTCAGGACAAGCCCCAATGGTGCCTCACTTCTCAATCCTCCAAACCAATTCCCTCCAAAGTTCCCACTACGAGGTCATTCGATAGAGCATGAAAGCTCTCCCAGGCCCTGCCAAGCCTGGTCTCTCGCGAGTACCATTTGACCTCACACTAAAACTCATTATTATTCTCGTTACATCATTACAACGGTTATAGCTTATAGTCAATCATACACAAATACAACAAGATAAAGTATGAGTTGAAACGCCAAGTTGCCTTGCTGAGTTGCCACGCTTAAACTGCCACACTTGAGCTGCCTCGATTGCTTAATCTCAAACGTAATTTCCAATCAGTGAATTATCCCTAATCTCAGGATTACCTTCAAGCCCCCTCTACACTTAGATTTTCTAGTATATGAATATAAAGCTAGATAGGTGTGTGGACACCTTTTGATATGAAAATATTTGTTTTGAGTGAGTTATGGACCTCTCTGTCGACGACTCTTCACAAAAGGTTAATATCTTTTTCTCCCCCTGTCTAATTATTTATGATGAATATGCATCTTTAAACCCTAGCTTACACTAATATACATTAGTATAAGTCGTGGGTTTGGGCTAAAGTGGTGTTCCAGAGAGTCTGGTCATATAGACTATACTATGAACCCAAGACAAATAATTAAATTATCTTCCAACTAAATGCTCAAAAATCCCAATTTAGAACCCCGTAATTTATTTTATTTCTTTATTATCATTATTAATTCCATTATATAATTATAATTGCACTCCAATATAATTATCTTAAAATTCACTCGGAGATAATGAGATCTTATTTGGAAAGTTTATTATGGTACATAATGTGATTGCCCGTGTTAATCTTTCGATACCCGCTTGGTCAAATCAATTTATTATTAATAATAACATCTAATTAATTCCTTGATTCTCAAACTTAACTTATGTTGCTACTCCATTGGATTATAAAAAATCCACTAATCAGGTTTAATTATTGGAAACAAATATTATAAGTCTATCAAGGAGGTATCACAATCCAATATCTTTCTTAGACGTATATTCCTCTGAATTATGATATCATACCTACTCACACAATTGTTTCCCAACTCCTAGTGATCTATTGACACGATATAAAATTAAATCACACCCATAGAAATCAAATAAATAATTTTGCATGTATTTTAATCCTCATAACTCCCGGGGTTAAGAATATATGCACCCTTTACAAATGGTATGAAATTACCTACATCCCTTAAACTTTAATCTCATGGGTGGTATTATTCAATACATGTATGGATGTACCGGTCACAATCATCTTTCAAACTATCATACAAGCTCTTGAACTATCAGACAAGTTCCCCTAGTTTGCGATAAACTACTAGAAATGTTCATACATAATACCGATAAGATGTAAACTCCCTATCTAGGTTGTTATCTTTGTAATTGTACTATAACCGAATTCTTACTAAGTGCAATTGTTATTATATAGTTTTAAGAATAAAACCCTAATAATCTCCCAGTTAGTATTAAAGCTATGTGCCTATGAATTTGACTCTCATTCCCTATACATTACTCTCAAAAGGCTTAGTTGGTAAGCTTTTCGTAAAAGGATCTGACAAGTTGTCCTGAGATGCAATCTTGGTCACGATGACGTCGCCCTTCCACACAATATCCAGAATCAGGTGATACTTGTGTTCAAGGTGCTTTTCCTTCTCATGAGTCCTTAGTTCTTTCAAATTTTCAATCGCACCATTATTGTCATAATAAAATGTAATAACTGGTTGCATTAAAGAAACCATGCCAAAGTTACTTAGGAAGTTACAGAGCCAAACAACCTTATTTATTGCCTTTGAAGCAGAAAGATATTCGGTTTTCATGGTCGAATTAGTGATACATGGTTTTTTTATACTCATCCAACTTATGCATTCGCCTCCCAGGTTAAGCACATATCCTAAGGTCGATATCTTAGAATCCCTATTTGACTAAAAATATGAGTTCGTGTACCCAATGGGTACGAGATTATCTATTGAGTAAATTAGCACACAATCTCTAGTCCTTTTTGGGTACTTGAGAATGTGCTTAACATCAATCTAGTTCTCTTCACGTGGGTTAGACTCGAATTTGCTAACCATGCCAACGAAAAAGTAGATATATGCTCTTGTACACAGCATAACATACATGAGGTTGGCAGACCAAAGCATAAGGAATATTCTTGATCCTCTCTATCTAATCAGGTATCTTAGGACACTGATTCTTAGATAAATAAATTTTATGCCTAAAAGAGAGAAATCATTTCTTAAAATCATCCATGTTAAACCTCATGAGCATATCATCGATATAGGTGTCTTAGGATAAGCCCAATATCATGTTTTTAAAATCACGCATGAGCTTGATCCTAAGGGTTTGACTGGCTTCTCCTAAGTCCTTTATATTTAAGTAACTATACAACCACACTCTTATACTAGATAATACACCCACATCGTTCCCGATTAGGAGAATATCATCCACGTAAATTACTTGTAATACCACCATATTTTCGTCATGTTTCTTATACACACAAGTTTCATCCAGACATTAAGTAGAACTAAAAGATTTGATTGCCTGATCAAAACGAATATTCCAAGACCTTAACGCTTTTTTAAGTCCATAAATGGATCTCTTAATCTTGCACGTCTTTCTTTCCTAACCATTTGATATCAATCCCTCGGGCTATATCATATAGATGCACTCGTTAAGATTACCATTCAAGAACGTAGTCTTAACGTCCATTTGCCAAAACTTGAGATCGAGATGAGCCACAATGGCTAAGAGAACCAGATAAACTTTAGTATGGCTACCGGCGAGAAGGTTTCCTCATAGTCAATCCCCTCTTTCTGAGTAAACCCTTTAATAACAAGCCTTTCATTTATGGTTTCCACTCACTATCTACCCCTATTTGTTTCTTATAGATACACTTACAACTGATGGTTTTGTCCCATTTGGCAAGTCTACAAGTTCCCAAACTTGATTTGAATACATTGAATCCATCTTAGTATTCATAGCCTTTAGCCAAACCTCAGACTCATTGTCTTAGGGATCTCACCGAAGTTTTCACCTAAATACACTAAGCCGTTAGGTTGATGCCCGAAACTCCCACTACGGCTTGGTTCCACTTGTGGTCCAGTATAAACGACAAGTGTATCCTGGTCATCCCTAATAATCCCACTACCGCTAGGTAGTGTACTATCGATATTAGGTTGTATTTCATCTTGTATGGGTGGTTTAGAAGCAATAAATTGGTATTTCCATCTTATATCTTGCAAGATAATCTTACTCTTGGGCTTGTGGTTTAACATATAATTGTGACACCCCGCTTATTTGAATACCGATTAATTAGAACTTTATTAAAATTAAACGGAAATAAAATATGATTTCATTCTTAACATCACTGTCACAACAACAATATAAATATGAAATCAACATAACATACACCAAATGAAATGACAGTAGAACTGATAGGCATAAATATAAAGTAAACCGAATAAGCCATCGGCTACCATAAATAGTAATCTAGCATAATAAATATTGAGAAGTAATAAATAACTGACATAAATAAAATTTCCTATCCAAATATGGGAAACACGCCCAAAAGAAAACATTGAAACTAAATCCTATTGAGATAGAAATGAACTGAGGTAGCTAAAATCAAACTTGCAGAATCCACAACTACTTCTCCCAATGGCATGAAAGAATCTAAACCTGTTATCCCTGCTGAAGCACACATGTGGTTTTGAAAACAAAAATATATTTTCTAGCGGCTCAAAGCCCGAAAGATATTTGAAAATATTTTGCAAGTATTTAAATGCTTTAAATAAAAACGTGCAATGTATTACCTTCATAACTAATTTTCTACTTGGACTCACATGAGACTTATCCTCACCTCTTATCTACAATGGACCCTTAATGCATTCACTTATTATCCTAATCATACTACCCAGTCTAACTAGGATAATAATCGCTATCAATACCGTTAATAGTCACCATTAGCTAAATATATACTGCCCTCACTAGGTATACTTTCATAAACAATAATGAAACTACACATGTGCTATAAATAGATATACACAAAATATCTCATATATACATACACATATATCACTCGATATATTCGTATATACCGCATCCCCAGAGCACAGACCTCGCGAATGCTTCCCTCGTGTGCTATCGGGCTCCAGGTGTACCACACACCACAACTGGGCCACGGGGTCAGAATCTCACCACCAAATCCAAACGTAAATACAAACAACAAAGGCGGTCATAAACATACATCTGAGGGTCGCAACCATATCACATTGAACCCAAATGGTGTCCAAACCAACACATATCGTCACACATGGATAGTGGCCATGCAACAGTACTATGACCTGAGGAATTAATCCAACACCTGCTGGTAAATGCCAGGGTGGACTACCCACTACGCTCAACTTCCTAATGATAGCACTACCGAGTAGGTATGTTCAATACAAGCAATAACATATATATATATATATATATATATATTAGCGGGTGACCGTGCCGAGGGCACGACGATAATTTTCCCTCGTGATAAAACCCAGCTCATAATAACTCGCCTTTTTTTTTAAAAAGGAAAAAAGAAAAAATTAAAAAAGAAAGAAAAAATTAAAAAAATATTTAATAAAAAATAAGGATCAAATACCAAAAAGTCCCTCCAACATTTTTAATACACATTTAGTCAAAGCGTTTTATTTTGTACCAAAAAGTACCTTATTCTCTTATGTTTAAAGGTCCGCACCAGCGGCATGGTAAAGTCTTTTTGACAAGGTGAAGGACTTTTTGGTGCAAAATAAAAAGGCTTGGACTAAACGTGTATTAAAAAAAGTTCGAGGGACTATTTGGTATATGCCCCCAAAAATAATATAATATTATATGTATGTACGAATGTTTAACATGCATGACACATAAAAATATAGCTTATGCTACTATATATATATATATATATATATATATATATATATATATATATATATATATATAAATACATATATATATATATATATATATATATAAAGTACTGACTACGTACGAAAGTCCCGCATCGTACTAGTCTACAAATCTCGGAGTTCGAATCGACTTCCTGATTTTTCATTTAAGTGTTCACTCACTTATAACTTGATTCGTCTCACTCGAACCCATCTAACCATTGGCCAAAAACACTCACCAACACCTGAGAATATTCCCCGGTAATCTCAATTTACCCAAGAAGCCCATACGCCCATTTATCAAACACTAACGGATCAAAACAACACACAAGAAAAATCAGAACAGGCCAGCAAATCGAACTAGTGACCGAACCGCTTCGCTTGACCGAATTGATTCGCTCCCCCAGTGAACCGATTTGATTTGTTGGGTTGCCCTTCGTCTTCAACCCCGTGTTTTCACATCTTAAATCCTTCAATGGAGGTCCCATGCCTACCAAAATCATAAATTAACATCCCACATCAATATACAATCATTCCAGAAGTATTTTCGCACCGAATAAAACCCGAATCCATCATCAAATCACAAGGATTCCTAATTATTAATCTAATTCATTCAACTCAGAATTTATCAAACCTTGAAATTCATTGATTCTAACACCCTATCAATTTTCTTCATGTTCATATAATTATTCCCATATTTATATCACGAAATTATCCTTTATTAATTATCAATTATAAGCATAGGTTAACCACAAACTGTTTTCTTTCACTTAATTCCCCAAAGATCTCATCTTTTAAATTCTCGGAATAATTATGAACATAATTAACTCATGTAAATTACAAATCTAAAGCAAGTAAACACTTTCCTTATTAGATTAAAGTCCAAAGACTTGACTCGTAGAGATGAATTGGTTCCCGAAGATGTCCTTCCTCTCTTCTCCAAGCTTTCCTTCTCTTTTTTTCTTCCCTTTTTTCTTCCTTTTGTTCTCTCCTTTAATCTTCAATATGGAAAGGCAAGAATGAGGCTACCATCCACCTCACTTAACCTTAAATACTCCTTAATAACACCCCAATCCCGTTTTTAAGTGTATCCCTAAGGGTAAAAAGATCACCCTACCCTTATATGAGTCCTCCTACGTCTAAGAAGCCCCCGAAACCCAACTATAACCCTCAGATACCTATTATGGACTATTTCGACCCATTCCGGATCACCGGTGTACTAAAAAAGATCATTCGAGTCACCAAAATAAAAATTCTCAACTATTATTAACTAGGCTCGGCACGTGCGTATAATGCGTGTCGCTCTCAAACTATTAAATCCGTCGTTTTAACTCTGTGACGGTATAATATAATAATCCATCGCTTTTCACTCATAAAATTACATACAATAATTCACATCTTTATTTACTTATTACATGCAAGTAAATAATAATAATTTTAAATATTAATCCATAACTTTTTAATTAATATTTATTGAAACCAATTTAATTTTCCCAATTAAATGGATAATTAAATGCACATGTGGAAATAAAATACCCATAAAGGTACGGGGTATTATAATAATATTCCTCTAAATATTGAGAATTGGTTTTAACCAACATCCTATGGTCCTTAGGATTATAAAATAAACCGCCTTTGGTTCCTTTAAGTTAACCTACAAAGAGACATACTTCTATCCTCATTTCCAACTTACCGAGCTCCTTTCTCAACACGTGTTTCAAAAAACCCAAAATTCGAATATGTCCTTGACTAGGTTTGTACCCAATCCACAGTTTTGTGGGAGTTATTAAGACTGACTTAGAAGCTCGATAAATAAGCAGCCATCTCTAATGCGTAACCCCAAAAAGAATTTGGAAGATCCGAATAGCTAATTATGGATCTAAAAAGGTTCAAAAGAGTCACGTCCCTCCTTTTTGCTACACCATTTTGTTATGAAGTCCCTGGTGCGGAAAATTCAGATGTAATTCCTACCTTCAACAAGTGATTACTAAAATATCCCAATAGGTACTCTCCTCTATGATCAGATCGTAGAGTTTTGGATTAGTTTACCATGCCTACGATCCACCTAAAACTTATACACTTTGAACTTGTCAAAGTATTGAGACTTTTGATGCATAAGGTAAACATACCCAAACCTTGAGTAGTCATCAATGAAAGTGTTAAAGTACTCATAAACACCTCTATCTTGGATAGTCATGGGACACTCAAATCATAATGAACCAGTTCTAACACATCTTTGGCTCTATAGACCTTGGTCATAAAAGGCCTCTTGATTATTTTACCCTATAAGCATGATTGACAAACTAGAAGTGCCTCCACTTCCAACGAACTCTATTATCCATTTTAAACCAATCTTTGAATTATTTTTAGATTAGTATAACCTAAGCCGAAGTGCCAAACATAGGCTTGATTCAATTTAGAAGGTTTTTTCCTCTTTAGGTTATTTCCATTTAAGTTATTCAATTCAGTATTAAGCCATATTGGTGAGATAAGCCTTATAATATAAACATCATTTTTCAATGTACAAGAACAGATAAAATATTTGCCATTTTTTTTATAAAAACACCATCATTAAAATAAATCAAATTTCCATTCAGAACGGGTTTAGAAACATAAATCAAATTTCTTCTAATGCTAGGAACATAAAAAATATGAAGGAATGTCCGTGTAGAGAGGAACTACCCAAACTAAAAATTATGACCCAAAATGAAGGTAATATTTGCTTTAATCCTAATTTGAGAAACAATTAATCCTAGCATCTAAGTGACAAAATCGTGATATACAAGTTTATTTAACTTAAAAATATATGTTCACGAAGAATATAAGATAAATCAAAATGCGAAAAAGTAAATCATGCACTTGAGACGAGGTTTTATGAACATAGTTTTTATATAGGAAACTTATATTGCATAGTGTGTTTGTTCAAATTGTCCAAACCAACTCACACACTAGTTTTGAAACATTTTCCAATTTAAGAAAATCCAATTTTAAGTTATGTTAAAATAATGGTGGCGAAACTAGGTCATTCTAAGTCCTTTACCTTTATCCTAAAGAGATAATCTCAATGGTCATGGCATGAGGCAGCGTTTCAAATGAAGATAAAAAGTCTAGTCTTGTAGTCTTTAACATGAAGGTTTTCGAGAAAACTTATACAATGACTCAATATGTTTTGAAACACGATAAGACAATCTAATGTTATGGAGGTTTAGAGCAAACTTGTGCTCTTACACAAACTACTAATATTAACTTGTTGTCTTCAATAAAATTTGAAACTAAATTTCCTAATGCCAGTATTTCCATCTTGAAGTGATCACCCATGAATAAAAATATTTCCCCATCATTGAGCTCCCTAGTTACCTGAGACCCCTCCAGAGAATTGCAAACATTATTAGTGAATCTCGAATTTACAAACCAGGTTCGGGTACATTGCACCATAAAACATGTCTCAATTACTAAGGAAACATTATCATTTTCATATCTCCACAAAACGTTATTAGTTCTTTGGACTCAACCTATGGGGTAGGTATACCTTTAGGCTAAGTTTTGAACTAGTTTGGGTATTATTTTGGGCTCATTTAGAGGCCCAAAATTAGGCCTTTTGGTGACCTGCGGGATTAGACTTTTTTAAAGGGTATTAACCCTCATTAGTTTGACATATTACAAACAAAAAAGAAACCCTATTGGAAAGCTTTTACTCAAGTCGTTTAATACAGGATTAAACTGTCTAAGTAATTCCGAACTGTTTTTTGGAGAAACTCTTTTCTTTAAATCAAAACAGATTTAACCACAAGATGTGTTTAATAAAAAATGTATGAGATATGTTCAAGATTATGTAAGTAGTTTTGAAAAACTAAACTAAAAGAGTTAAATCAGCACACGCACAAGAATGAGATGAGGAGATGTAGAAAAATTAAGTACAAGGAGTTTTTAACGTGGTAAAACCTCACCCAACTGAGGAAACATCCACGGTGACTTCTAAGTCACAAACGAAAATCCACTAAAACAAAATATACAAGTTACAAACTATTTAACACAGATGCACACAAAATAGACCTATACAAGTTTAGAATATGTACCCACTGGTTTGATTCAAACTTTTCTGCAGTTCTGACGTTGATGTGGCTTTCTCAGTTTGCTAACTTCTCCACACTTTGTTCCATCTTTACGTCGACTCTTGACGTTTCAAGATCTCACAGCCAACACTTCTTGTGTTGTAGTGTGACAGGTGTTTGTGACATTGTTCTAACACATGCATGCACACATGCACACTTATTTATACAAACAAGTCCTATCAAATTACAGATCAGATCTAAATGATAAGGTTTTCAGTTTCTCCCTTCTTTAGAAGCTATAGACTTTTTGATCTTTAAAATAATCCTAGAATCCAAGGTTACCTTGATCGGAAGACTGCCAAGGTCTTGAACAATTTCAGAGGGTTTTGAATTTTTTTTTGAAATTGTAAACCACCAATTGCGATTCCAACTAGATCAGAAGTCTTGTTTCTTAAGAACTAGAAACAGAAAACAATTTGTTAATTTTTGAGTAGTGAAAAATATTTACAGATAGAAATAATCAATCAATTAGATTTCTCAAGATGAGAAACTAAAATAATGCAGATCTACGTGTAATATGACATGTAATAGTAAGATATACTGTTTTTATGAAAAAGAAATAGAGATCAAACCTAAAATACCTAAGCTGGATATAAGATCTCAAACTCAAAGGATTCAACCCACGAACAACCTTCAAACCACTACCAACATAACTCTCAAACACTCAGGTTTGGTATTTGGATGTAAACTGATTTTGAAAAAGGAAATTAGGGTTTGAACGATTTAGGGTTTGCTCTCTCGCTTCTCTCTCTTCTCTCTCTCTGTTTGGACGATTAGCCAAAAGTCTTTTAAATATTGAGGATCAACCTCCTTATATTATATGCAAGGAAGGTTCGATAATAACTAATCAAATCCAATGGATGAGATTTGGTCTTGAGGGGTTGACGAAGATCCAACAGTTTAATATAATCGGTGATTTAAATGATCTCTGATTGCTCTAAACGGGGTTCACTGGGATTAGGATAGATCACATGCAGACCGTTGATAAACTAAATCCAAGGGCTGAGAATTCGTACAAGTTCTGAGTGTATAAATAAACACAAATCCGACCGATGTAATAATGGCAGGTGTAAGGCCTAGATGCAACCAAACGCGCGTGTTTTCAAAATAATTACACAGACACCCTGAAGTCTTAAGCGCTTTGGAATTATACCCAACCAAACTTTCAGGTATGAAGTTATAAAAACAGTAATCATAGAATGACCCCAAAATTTTTAAAACCCATATTTTAATTTCAAAAGATCATTTAAAAAATATTTAAAAAATTCCCAAAAATTATTGAAAACTAATTTGAAAGGGAATTAACACACACAACTCACACACAAGAAAATAATGCAATATATTTACAATGTATGCAATCCTAGTGTGTGTGTGTGTGATTGAGATTTTACCATCAAATGAATCAAGTGAGGTATTATGAGAAGAATCTGAGGCTCTTTGGTATCTAGGCGATTGGACTCAAATTTTTTCACAATTTCTAAGCTAGATGAGCACTTATACAATGTAGACTCAAGTGAGTCAAGAGAATAAGGGGCTTCAATCTCCCCCTTTGGAAATATGAGACAAAATCTCCTTTGAGACTTCTAGGACTCGTAGGGATACGAAAAAATAAGAAAAATATATTCCTATACAAAAGTTCTATCTACCCATATCCTAGAAACAGAAAATTACATAACTCAACTAAATACAAACCAATACCCTAATAACATCTGTTGAAGATAACGGTACAGATTCCAGCAAACAAGACTAAGATCAAGATTTTTAGAAATATGTATAAGAAAAAATGAATTCATAAGACTCAAATTTCTCCCCCATTTTGTCTCAAATGGACAAAGGGAAAAAAAATACTTAATCCACACGAGTTTGTTCAGTGCAAACCATTCCTATCGATTTTCACAAAGAATGAAATCTATTGTAATCCAAAGGTTTAGTAAATATATCTGCAAGCTGCAAATCTATAGGAAGATAATTAATTTCTAATTCCTTAGTCTCAACTAATTCGCGTATAAAATGATGTCTAATTTTTATATGTTTTGTTTGTGAGTGTTGAATAGGATTTTTAGAGATATTGATCGCGCTTTGATTATCACAATAGAGATGTAGTTGGTCTTCTTGAATGCCATAATCATTTAGCATTTGTTTAAGCCAAAGTAATTTGGCACATCAATTACCAGCAACTATGTATTTAGATTCAGCTGTAGATAAAGAGGTGCAGTTTTGTTTCTTACTACTCCATCCTACCAAATTGTTACCGATATAGTAACACGCTCCTGATGTGCTCTTACTATCATCAGTACACCCTGCCCAATCGGCATCAGTGTATCCTATTATAGTACTAGGAGTATCATTGGTGTACCAAAGTCCCAAATTTAGAGTGCCTTTTATGTATTTAATGATTCTTTTTACACATACTAAGTGGCTCTCTTTAGGATTATTTTGGTAACGGGCACACACACAAACTGCATACATAATATCAGGACGCGAGGCAGTAAGGTATAGTAAGGTGCCTATCATACTACGATATAGAGTAGGATATATGGATTTACCACTCTCATCTTTAGATAGTTTGATCGTAGTACTCATGGGGGTTCTATCTTCTTTGGCACTTTCAAGACCAATTTTTTTGACAATATCTAAATCATATTTAGATTGCGAAACAAATAAACCTTCTGAATTCTGTTTGAATTGAAGACCCGGGAAAAATTGTAACTCCCCCATAAGAGACATTTGAAATTCTCTATGCATAATTTCATAAAATGATTTAACTTCTGAAGGGGAAGCTGATCCAAAAATGATATCATTAACATAAACTTGAGATATAATAATATTTTTGTCAAAATGTTTGACAAATAGGGTTTGATCATTTCCACCTCTCTTAAAACCTTTATCTAAGAGAAAATTGGAAAGACGCTCATACCAGGCTCTTGGTGCTTGTTTTAGACCATACAACGCCTTTTTAAGACAATAAACATGATTTGGATACTGAGGGTCAATAAACCCATTTGGTTGTTCAACATAGGTCTCTTCAGTCAAGATTCCATTAAGAAAGGCTAACTTTACATCCATTTGGTAAAGCGTTAAATGCAAGTAACCAGCTATGGAAAAGAGAAGATGAACATATTCTATGTGAGTAACAGGAGCAAACGTCTCGTTAAAATCTATTCCTTCAATTTGAGAATATCCTTGAGCAACTAATCTGGCTTTGTTTCTAATGATTATCCCACTTTCATCAGTTTTAATTTTAAATAGCCAACGTGTGCAAATAACCTTTTTATTATCGTGCCCATGTACAAGATACCAAACAACATGAATGACAAATTGAAGAAGTTCTTCCTGCATTGCAGAAATCCATTGAGGGTCATTCAATGCCTCATTTACATTCTTTGGTTCCACAAGGGAAACAAAACATGCATAATGAGCATAGTTTCTAAATTGAGATCTTGTACGTACAGGCTCATAAGGGTTACCAACAACATTATCTATGGGATGATCTTTAGAAACCCAGTTAGGTACTTCAGGTTTCTCAATTGGTAAAGAATCATCTATTTCTGGAGAGTCTTTTTCTAAAACATTTTCAGACTCTTCCACAATAGTTGGTTCTCCAGTCTTACTCTCAACAGTAGTGTCACTTACAATAATGTTTATAGATTCCATTAAAGTCTTTGTGCAAAGATTATAGACACGATATGCTCTACTGTCAGGAGAATATCCTAAGAAAATAGATTTATCTCCACGAGTCTCAAATTTGGATAAGTGTTCTCTGTCTTTACAGACATAACATGTACTACCAAAAGTTCTAAGGTATTTAAGATTGGGCTTCTTCCCATACCATAGTTTGTAAGGAGTTTGTTTAGAATTCTTCAAAAAATAGACCCTATTAATAATATGATAAGCCGTACGAATTGATTCTACCCAAAAATATTTAGGTAAACACTTGGCATGAATCATAACTCGTGCCATCTCTTGAAGGGTACGATTCTTTTGCTCAGTAATTCCATTTTGTTGAGGAGTCTTAGGAGCACTAAATTCATGTTTGTAACCATTATAGTCACAATACTCTATAATACCTGTATCCATGAATTCTCCTCCTCTATCACTATGAATTCTATTTACTTGAGTGTCCTTCTCATTTTCAATACGAAGTAATATTTTCAAAAAGGTTTTAAAAGTGTCTGACTTTATTTTAAGAAGGCCACCCAAGTAAACCTAGTGAAGTCATATACCATAACTAGAATGTAACTATGTCCACATAGACTAATAGTACGAGAAGGACCCATTAGGTCCATATGGATGAGCTCCAAGGGTTTTAGAGGTAAGGATATCTTTAACTTTCTTATGAGGTGCCTTAACAATTTTTCCGTCCTAACATAATCCACATAAAACGTTAGAGATAGGTTTGATCTTTGGAATTCCTCTAACAATTTCTTGCGAAGACAATCTACTAAGGTTATCGTAATTTATGTGACCCATCGTATTATGCCAAATCTCATTGTCATCCACTCTGGCAATGTTACAGATCTAAGTACTACTCTGGACAGTATAATAATTGTCAGGAGTCCTGAATCCTGTAATTATGCACTCACCTTTTTCATTTAAAATCTTACAATTATTCTTTGAAAAGGTGACAGTATGATTTGAGTCACAAAATTGCGAGATACTAAGTAGATTACTCTTAAGACCTTTTACTAGAAGAACATTTTCAAGAAGAGTCAATCCTTCTTCTTGGAGTGTTTCTTTACCAATGATTTGAGATGATACACCATCACCGAAAATAACTTTTCCTCGAGCAAAGCTGGTTTTGTTTCAAAATTTTGTATCATCCCCAGTCATATATTTTGAACACCCAGAGTCTAAATACCAATCTGAAGGAGTGTGTTCATCTTTTAAAGCAGTAATCACAATGTTACACTTCATCTGGGACAATAGCTCATCTTTTCTAACCCAAATAGCCCTTGTTTTTGTTTTGCGCATATTTGCTCTCATTTGGTAAAATTTACGAGCATTAGATTTTAGTTGAAAAATATTTTGCGCAGGCATTTGAGTATTATGGAGGATATGAGCATTTGGTTTAGGAAAGTGCCTAGGAATCCTTCTTGTAAATGATCTTTTAGGTCTAGTCTTTCTCTTCTATAGTTAGAGTTTTTGTCTGGTTGCCTAGGCAGAACATAATTGTTACGACTTCTCCTAGAGTAGTTAAAGTTTTGGTATAAAAGAGTATTACAAACAGGATTAACTAAACGTCTAGAGTAGCAACCTTCGAAAGAATGTCTGCATATGTCACAGTAGGAGCAATAAATATTGCTTGAAGGGGGTATCTCCTTAGGAAAATATCTAAACATAGGTTTCATGGGAATTTGATGTTGAATCTTATTCCTAAGGAGTACAGTTTGAAAAGAAGAATCACTCTTCCTAATCGGAGGGCAGACATATTTAGCCTTAGGAAAACTATCACACTTAGAGTGACTTGATTCCCCAATATCCAACTTTTGTTTCTTTTTATCAAACTCATCATTTAAGGCTTGAAAATCTAGACATGTTTCTATAGGTCTTTTGCAGCCTGACACAAACTTGATTGATTCAACATTTTTAATTTGTGTCTTTGAATTTGGGTAAAATCCTATTCCATCTCGATCATCAGAATTAGTTTTTGAATCAACAACAAAATCATCAAAACAATTGGAATTATTTTCAAACTTAGCAAATTTTTTGAAAATAGTTGGTGTCTTTTATTTTGCTTGTTCCAATTCTAATAATGTCCATTTATATTTTTTCTCCAGAGTTTCATTTATTTCAATTAAAATTTTCAATTTTCGATCAAAACATTTAACTTTGTTTTCATGAGTTAGACATTGGGTAGTATACTCTTCAGCGTTAAGTTTAACCATTAGATTTAGGTCTTCTAGTTTTTTAGTGAGGTCTTTCACTATCTTCTCTAGTCTAGAGCTTTTCTTGAGAGTTTTGGCATAAAGTGTGTGAACATCAAGGAGGTCTTCAGTGTCTAAATCACTAAGTGAGGTGTGTGAAGTGACCCCTAAGGATTCAATTCTTAAACTCACACACACATTGACATCGTCATTATCGCTTTCCCTTTGACTCACACACCCCGCTGTAGAACTAGCAATGTTCTCAGAAATTAAAGCATCTAAACCAGTAGAAACATGATTCATAACAACAGAAGTAGAGCTACTAACATCATTCTCGTACTTGGGCACATGCATATCATCATTATAGACTATTTTGGCAAAGACAAACATACAAGGATAAAAAACATCAGATGACACATGTTCCTCATTATCAGAATAGCTTGAATCATCCCATGTCTTGCAGATGTTGGCCCTAGTATGTTTATTGGTCGTGTTCAAGTTAACTCTACAATCTTGTGATATATGACCCAAATTTCAACATCTAAAACATTCAATATTCTTAAAGTCTTTGTTAGGTCTCGTATAAATGTCATTGTGATGTTTGTCTTGACCTTTCTCATGAGGTTTGTGGTTAGACTGAGTTGGATAATTTGGCTTTCCTTGTCTGGTAGCCATTTTATTTCTATTTGATAATCTTCTTAAACTTCTTTGACATCAACGCAATCTGATTATCCAAACTATCTATATCACATTCCTCACCAGAATCATTATTGGGAATACTAGGCTTAGATTTTATCAGCTTAGAAGAAAAACTCAGGTTTGAACTAGTCTGTTTCCTATGAGACTGGTTTCTTAAATTCTAGTTCCATTTCCACAGTTCTCAGTTTACTACTGAGTAATTTAGGAGTGAGATTTTGGTCACTCATTTCCTCAATAGCATATCTTTTGTCATCAAATCTCTGCGGTAATGACCTTAGAATTTTTTAGACAATTTCATGTCTATCATAAGTTATCCCATTAGCATGTAATTTGGTGACAATATCAGTCAAATTCATGTAAAAGTCATCAAAAGATTCAGAGTCTGACATGATTAAAGAGTTATACTGCTAGATAAGCATCCGTGTTTTAGCAGCCTTAACTCTAGTGTCACCTTCATGTGCAGTAACCGGTGTATCCTAAGCTTCCTTAGAAGTGGTATAAGATGAGATCTTTTTGAACTCATGTTCATTTATAGACATAAAAATGGCATTTTTGCCTTTGTTATTGTTCAGAGAGGCTTTCTTCTCTTCTCGAGTGAATTCACTTAATACTTTCTTAATCCTCTCATTGCTTCCTTCAGTGGCTGGTTTAGTAGGATAAGTATATCCATTTTCAACAATGTCCCAGACATCATTTCCTATGGTTCCTTGTATGAAAGCAACCATCCTTACTTTCTAGAAAGGGAATTTGTTTCCATCAAAGAGAGGAGATCTGGACAAGTTACCAAATATTTCAGATTTCTCGACCATTGTTTGATTTTAAGAAAACAATTTAAGAAACACAAGATCTTTAAAGAAAATTTTTCAATCTCTGATACCAATTAAAAAGCTGTTACTCAAGTCGTTTTATACAGGATTAAACTATCTAAGTAACTCCGAACTATTTAATGGAGAAAATCGTTTCTTTAAATCAAAACAGATTTAACCAAAAGATGTGTTTAATAAAAAATGTACGAGATATGTTCAAGATTATGTAACTAGTTTTGAAAAACAAAACTAAAAGAGTGAAATCAACTAAATCAGGACACCCACAAGAATGAGATGAGGAGATGTAGAAAAATTAAGTACAAGGAGTTTTTAACGTGGTAAAACCTCACCCAACTGAGGAAACATCCACGGTGACTTCTAAGTCACAAACCAAAAATCCACTAAAATAAAATATACAAGTTACAAACTATTTAACACACATGCACACAAAATAGACCTATACAAGTTTAGAATATGTACCTACTGGTTTGATTCAAACTTTTCTGCAGTTATGATGTTGATGTGTCTTTCTCAGTTTGCTAACTTCTCCACACTTTGTTCCATCTTTACGTCGACTCTTGACGTTTCAAGATCTTAAAGTCAACACTTCTTGTGTTCTAGTGAGATAGGTGTTACACATGCATGCACACACGCACACTTATTTATACAAACAAGTCCTATCAAATTACAGATCAGATCTAAATGATAAGGTTTTCAGTTTCTCCCTTCTTTAGAAGCTATAGACTTTTTGATCTTTAAAATAATCCTAGAATCCAAGGTTACCTTGATCGGAAGACTGCCAAGGTCTTAAACAATTTCAGAGGGTTTTGAATTTTTTTTTGAAATTGTAAACCACCAATTGCGATTCCAACTAGATCAAAAGTGTTGTTTAGTAAGAACCAGAAACATAAAAAAATTTGTTGATTTTTGAGTAGTGAAAAACATTTGCAGACAGAAATAATCAACAAATTAGATATCTCAAGATGAGAAACTAAAATAATGCAGATCTACATGTAATATGACATGTAATAGTAAGATCTACTATTTCTATGAAAAAGAAATAGAGATCAAACCTAAAATTCCTAAGTTGGATATAAGATCTCAAACTCAGAGGATTCAACCCACGAACAACGTTCAAACCACTACCAACATAACTCTCAAACACTCGGGTTTGGTATTTTGATGTAAACTGATTTTGAAAAAGGAAATTAGGGTTTAAATGATTTAGGGTTTGCTCTCTGGTTTCTATCTCTTATCTCTCTTTTCTCTCTCTCTGTTTGGATAAACTGGCCAAAAGTCTTTTAAATGTTGAGGATCAGCCTCCTTATATACTAAGCGAGGAAGGTTAGAGAATAACTGGTCAAATTCAATGGCTGAGAATTGGTCTTGAGGGGTTGACGAAGATCCAACTATTTAATATAAGTTGTGATTTAAACGATCTCTGATTGCTCTAAAGGGGGTTCACTAGGATTGGGATAGATCGCATGAAGACAGTTGATAAACTAAATCCAAGGGCTGAGAATTCGCACAGGTTCTGAGTGTATAAACAAACAAAAATCCGGTCGATGTAACAATGGCAGGTGTAAGGCCTAGATGCAACCAAACGCGCCTGTTTTCAAAATAATTACACAGACAACCTGAACTCTCAAGTGCTTTCGAATTCTACCCAACCAAACTTTCAGGTATGAAGTGATAAAACCAGTAATCACAAAATGATGACAAAAGTTTTAAAACCAAAATTTTAATTTCAAAAGATCATTTAAAAATTATTTTAAAAATTGCCAAAAATTATTGAAAACTAATTTGAAAGCGAATTAACACACACAACTCACACACAAGGAAATAATGCAATATATGTACAATGTATGCAATCCTAGTGTGTGTGTGATTGAGATTTTACCTCCAAATGAATCAAGTGATGAGAAGAATCTGAGGGCCTTTGGTATCTCAGGTATATGACTCAAATTTTGTCACAATTTCCAAACTAGATGAGCACTTATACAATGTAGAATCAAGTGAGTCAAGAGTATAAGGTGCTTCAATATCCCCCTTCGGAAATATGAGATAAAATCTCCTTTGAGTCATCTAGGACTCATAGGGATACGAAAAAAATAAGAAAACCTATTCCTATATAAAAATTATATCTACCCATATCCTAGAAACAGAAAATTACATAACTCAACTAAATACAAACCAATGCCCTAATAATATATGTTGAAGACAAAGGTACAGATTCCTGCAAATAAGACTAAAATCAAGATTTTTAGAAATATGTACAAGAAAAAATGAATTCATAAGACTCAAATTTCTCCCCCATTTTGTCTCAAATGGACAAAGGGAAAAAAAATACTTAAGCCACACGAGTTTATTCGGTGAAAACCATTCCTATCGATTTTCGTAAAGAATGAAATCTATTGTAATCCAAAGGTTTGGTAAATATATCTGCAAGCTGCAAATCTTTAGGAAGATAATTAATTTCTAATTCCTTAGTCTCAACTAATTCGCATATAAAATGATGTCTAACTTTTTTATGTTTTTTTCGCGAGTGTTGAACAGGATTTTTAGAGATATTGATCGCGCTTTGATTATCACAATAGAGATGTAGTTGGTCTTCTTGAATGCCATAATCATTTAGCATTTGTTTAAGCCAAAGTATTTGGGCACAACAACTACCAGCAGCTATGTATTCAGATTCTGCTGTAGATAGAGAGGTGCAGTTTTGTTTCTTACTACTCCATCCTACCAAATTGTTATCGATATAGTAACACGCTCCTGATGTGCTCTTACTATAATCAGTACACCCTGCCTAATCGGCATCAGTGTATCCTAATATATTATTAGGAGTATCATTGGTGTACCAAAGTCCCAAATTTAGAGTGCCTTTTATGTATTTAATGATTCTTTTTACACATACTAAGTGGCTCACTTTAGGATTATTTTGATAACGGGCACACACGCAAACTGAGTACATAATATCAGGATGCGAGGCAGTAAGGTATAGTAAGGTACCTATTATACTACGATATAGAGTAGGTTATATGGATTTACTACTCTCATCTTTAGATAGTTTGACCGTAGTACTCATGGGGGTTCTATCTTCTTTGGCACTTTCAAGACCGAATTTTTTGATAGTCTCTAAATCATATTTAGATTGCAAAACAAATAAACCTTCAGAATTCTGTTTGACTTGAAGACCCAAGAAAAATTGTAACTCCCCCATAAGAGACATTTGAAATTCTTTATGCATAATTAAAGAAAATGATTTAACTTCTGAAAGGGAAGTTGATCCAAAAATGATATCGTCAACATAAACTTTAGCTATAATAATATCTTTGTCAAAATGTTTGACAAATAGGATTTGATCATTTCCACCTCTCTTAAAATCTTTATCGAAGAGAAAATTGGAAAGACGCTCATACCAGGCTCATCCGTACCTTTTGGGCAAGAAATCTCTTGAATTATCACTATATAATATGTAATTGGTTTATGATTTAAAAGTCTTGCATTTTTATTTTGGATTTAAAATCATATTCAGAGTTTTAATTTCTTATCTAGGTTATGTTTGTATTGGGTTTATGAATTAAACTATTCATGGATTTTGTAATTTGACTTAATTATAGATTTTTATAGTAAACCTTTAATTGAATCTTTTTGAGTTATGATTCTATGTTTGAGTGTATATTTCAAACTTAATCACGTGTAATTATGATTGTCCTATGTTAGTTTGATGTTTTGAAATCTGAAATCGTACTTAAATTATACCAATTGAAGTTTGAGGATGAAGTTAAGTTTAAATTGGGTTTTAATAAATTTGAATCTTAATTCATCTTGGAATGATGTCATTCATTATAGAATCGAATTAAGATCATGAATATATAGTTTATACATCTGAAAATGGGGTTTAGTACGTGTTTGAAGCTTGGGTGTGACTTTAATGGAGGTTAAGTCTTCCATGGAAATGTTTTTGGAGGAAGGACTTTTTATTCGAAAAATCGGATCGATCCAGCCCTGATGCTGGGTTGCATTTGGCGGTTTCATTGGGGTATTTGTTTTGTTTCCATTTTAGGCGATTAGTTGGAATGTTTTAGTGCGTACATTATAACAGATGAAGTATATATACATAATTATATTGGGACATATAAATTGTAAGATAATGAACTAAAATATTTGGGGTGTTTGGGTTCGAGAGTATAAGCCCTTAATTAACTTAATGATCCATGTTATGACGCATATTTATATTACAAGATAGCATATATATATATATATATATATATATATATATATATATATATATAGAGAGAGAGAGAGAGAGAGAGAGAGAGGTGTACTCATAGTTTAAAGTGTGAGGATGATTTTAAAAAGTTTGAAAGATAATAAACCTAAGAATGTATTGGACAATCTGGCGATAGGGATTGGGATAGTTTGAGTACGCTTGAGAGCAAGAGTTACCCTATTTTGTGGTAAACGTATGATATGTTATAAAGTTGGGTATAATTAAGGTTTCGAGAGATGATAAACCTATAAATAGATTGATAATCCGATGTTTGGGGATTGGGACAATTTGGGTACGCTTGAGAGTATGCGTTATTCAGAATTTGTATATATTGTGTGTGCATATAAAAATTTGTTGATTATATAAACATAGCGGTTACTCATGGTGAATCTATCAGTCGGGGGTGTGGATTTAAGTGGTTGTGACTGTGTACTGCATGCCTGACTGATGATGCAAGACTTTGTGGAGGTCGATATGTTGTTATCACACGTTCAGGATGGGCACCACCTCATGATGTGAAATGCGGATGGCTCGATCCATATACGTTTATATTATATTAGTCCTGTGATGGATATATTGATTAAAGACCTATGCCCCATTTATGTATTTTTTATGAGATTGCGTACATCTTATTATGCTGGTGACATGAGTGGGAGGTTGTATTGCCTACACACCTTATAGTTCAGGGATGAACACGTTTAATTAAAAGATGTTAAGACAAGACAAATATCACATTTATGAGATCATGAGTATCTTAATTAGTGTTTTATATATCTGGGTTTTAGGGGTGTATTCTATACAAGTTGAAAAATCTTTATAGAGTGGTCTGGTTATATAGTAAGATGAGCGTTCATAGATTCTGTCACACACAAGTCAAATTCAATTTAATCCAAATTTT
Organism: Sambucus nigra; assembly: GCA_949130495.1. Lineage (NCBI taxonomy): Eukaryota > Viridiplantae > Streptophyta > Magnoliopsida > Dipsacales > Adoxaceae > Sambucus > Sambucus nigra. Next base: position 14,907,370 of record OX422219.1, on the reverse strand, counting down.
ATATTAATTAATTAGGCGAACTTTAAAATGGAAGATATATGAATCTAAATCAAATCAAAACAAACCACAAATCACACGACATGATATCAGGAAAAATCCCTTTTGGGTAAAATCATTTTTCAGCATTATTACAACTAGGTATTAAAGAATGACACGGATAGCCTTACAAACTTAGACTCCACTAAGAATTGAATCTTTGTCTTCCTTCCTCATTATTGACCAAAATTGATGTTTATCCAACAAAGCTCCACAATAAGATCCACTTGCCTCTGGGTCCATCGATCAACCTCAAAAAACTATTTTCCTATCCTTAACAGTGAAGAATTAACTTCAGAAGGGTATGAACATGGTATGTGTTCTTTTAGGTTTGATAAAGTGGTTCACAAATCATACCAGGGGTTTGTATTTGGAAAAACAAAGTGTTTAAACAAACTAGGGTTTGGAGACCTTTTGGATATGTATGGGAAAATAATTTTCTTCAAAATCTCTACCAAAAGTTGATGCCAACAATCCCGTTTATAGAAAACACAATTTTTCAGGCGGCACAAATTTCGAGAAAACTCATTTGAACGAAAACATGAATTTGTTCAAACAAAACTGCATAACTCGTTCGAACCAAAATTAAAATCGAGAAATTTCGTTCGATGTTAGTTTGAAGCTCGTTTAAACGAACATCTTAACTCGTTCGAAAAAAACCTAAAAAGTCTTTCGAACGACTTATAAAAAGAAAATATTTTTCTTTTGAAAAACTTTTAAAAAATTCCCTGAAACATTTTTAAAAACAAACACTATTAAAAATACCACTGAATAAAATGTTTACACAAAATCAACCTTATATACCTTGTCCGATACTTGAAATGATGATCAATCTTTGATTGTTGTGTTATGTCATGAACTAGTCTTCCCTTGAAGTCTTGAGAATATACATGATGGTGAAGTGGGGTGTAACGGAAAATACCAAACTAAAAACTAATGAGCAATCATAAAATTTGATCCTACAAATCTCTCCATTTGGCTATTCTAGTACAAAACACAAATCCAAAGAAAATAACCCATAAGACAAGTTCTATTAATGTCCCTCCTAAACTCGAAATGAAAAAGACACTTGGAAACTTGTCTATGCCAAAGATCTTCATTGTGTAGTCTATGATATCATCATTGCGAAAAAAGACTTACACACACATGAAATATAGGAAATACCGTGATGCATGGAGTTTAAAGAAATCAAAACTCCCCTTCGATATGTTCTCCCCTTTTTTGTCTGTAATTGGTTAAGGGTTAGAAGCTAAACCTAAAAATTTAGCATCACGAGAATCCAAATATAAAATATCATCACAAATAATAAACAATTAAGCATATGTGATGAAACTTCAACAAACCAATAAATAATTTTTAAAATTTTTGAATTTTTCTTAGAATATAAATATACATATAAGTACAAATACAAACAGTCACACGCTGGAGTAGCACGAAAATATTCGAATCATGAATATGGAATGAAATTATGTGAAATTAGTGCACGAAAAAGTTAACATAGGCATATATATCAAAGGTGCACGAAGTCAAAGAGATGCTCCTAAATAAAGAACTCAATTAAACCTTTGGTGTAAAAGAATTGAACAAAGTGAAATTGACTCAACTCATACAAAATGTTATGAATTTCAATGCTTCTGAAATCAATAATGCCAAACCATTTAATGATTTTGAAGGAATTTTATTGTGCAAACCCATTAATCTTCAACCTATATCACCCTCAAAATCTCACATTTTAATCATAAACTCTCAAAATTTGTGAAGGAGTCATATTGCTCATGTAATGAAGCATCAATGAAACAAAAAAACTGGCCTTGGCTTTTCTGTTTTTATGTGCCGAAATCATCTTTTAGATTCTTGCCAATGGTGTAACTTAACAAAAAGAAGACTATTTTTTCCTTATCCCCTTTCCATTGCTTAAACATAAATCAATATTCCGATAAAAAAATTCCGAGCAATTTTCTTTATATGCACAATTAGTTCCTAGTACATTTGGTTCATTATTAAGAATGATTGAGATGATAACAACACACTCAACATATGACAAGAAAGTACAATGCTCAAAGAGTTCATGCATGTGTGCAATCAAGGTGATATAATGAGTATAAGATGAAGGTGGTAATCAATAATGAACAAGGCCGTGCCAAACATGCATGATTAAGCACGCAAAGAAAACGTAGCCAAATCAAAGAACACCATGATTAAGTCACATGAATGGATGGAATGTAATTGTGATTTCGAAAATCTTAAATGTGCACCCAGATATGGTCTAAAACAAAATATAAAAAAAATTGTGTTTTTTGAATTTTTTTTGTCAAATAATAAAATACTTTTGAAAATTTTGGAAAAAAATTCTAAAAGAAGAGAAAATATTTTTGGATTTTTCAAGATATCCACATAAGAATACAATTTAGTTGTAAGGATAAATTATATGAACATTAAAATCACCCTAAACTGGAAATAATACTCGAACTCAATCAATAGAACAAATAACCAAAGACTTCCTGAGATCCTTAAATCTAAGTGCATCTAAAGGTTTAGTGAAAATATCGTCCAATTGACGTTCGGTACTCACGAAGCTCAAGAAAACCACCTTCTCTTGAATAAGATCAAGAATAAAATCCTTATGAACCCTAATGTGCTTCGTACGAGAATGTTGGATGGGATTACAGGAAATGTGAATTGCACTCATATTATCATAAGAAACAGTCATTGTGCCTTGACTAATCCCATAATCTTCCAACATTTTATTCATCCATAAGAGTTGTGTGCAGCAATTCCTGACGGCTATGTACTCAACCTCCGACGTGGACAAAGAAATGGAGTTTTTCTTCTTGCTCAACCAAGAGATAAGAGCACTCCCAAAGTAAAAGCATCCACCCGATTTGATTTTACACCATCAACATCCCCAACTTAATCGACATCCGAAATGAGCCAACAAATCATCATCGATATCTAAGGAATACTAAATGTCATAAGTAATAGTGCCACTCATGTATTTGATGATACGTTTAAGTGAAAGCAAGTGTGACTCTTTAGGGGATTCTTGGTAACATGCACAAACTCCAATGCTAAAGGTGATATCGGGATGACTAGCTATCAAGCGGATGAGACTACCCATTATACTCCCGTAGAGTGTTTTCTCTACGTACTTACCTAAAGTGTCTTTGTTAAGATTTATCGATGACTCATGGGTCTGCGAGAGTGCTTAGCGGAGACTAAACAAAACTTCTTCTCTAGATCCCTAGCATATTTATATTGAGATATAAATATCCCATTATCGAGTTGACGCACTTACAGACTTTGGAAGAAAGTAAGTTCACCAACAATGCTCATCTCAAATACACTTTTCATCTCTTCCTCAAAAGTGTGAGCATGTCCGGAACACGTGGATCCAAAGATTATGTCATCCACATAGACTTGGGCAACCAAGATAGAACCACCCCCTCTTCTAACAAACAACATCATATAACTCCCCCTCCCTTGAATCCACAAGCTAAGAGATAAGAAGTTATCCTTTCATACCAAACACGAGGTGCTTGCTTCAAACCATATAAGGTCTTCCTTAGATAAAAGACGTGTTCCGGGTGCTGCGGGTCTTCAAACCCCTTTGGTTATTCCATATAAAACTAGTCTTGAAGAATTACATTAAGGAAGGTACTCTTAACATCCACTAGGTAAAGCTTAAATTGTGGATGACATGCTATGACAAGCAGTAAATGGATGAACTCAAGCTTAAATTAAGAGGGAATGTTTTTAGGGAGGGAAATTTAACCATAACCTGGACGGTTCCTGCCCGACCCTAATGGGGAGGGTTATAAATCCGTTTAAAATAATAGGGGCGGGTATGGGTTTAAAAATGAAACCCGTTAATTAAATGGGGCGGGTTCAGGTTTAGTATATATAAGCATAACTCGCCCTGCCACGCCTCGTTTTATTTATTTAAATATAATTTTTTGATATATTATTTAGACAAAAACCTTATATATATATATATATATATATGAGTTAAAAAATCCTAAAAGTTTTAGTATGCGGGTTTTAACTCGGCCCGAATGGGTTTTTGACCCATGTAATGTAAACGGGGCGAAGCGAGGGTGGGTTTAGAAGGTTCACATTTAATCGGGTTTAGGGTGGGTTAAACTAAATCCATCACGGATCACAGGTCGGGGCGATGTGGGTTAATATTTTTTCACGAGGAGGGTTTGCATTTTGGATAACCGGCCCCATATCCAACTCGTTGCCATCCCTAAATGTCTCATCAAAGTCCACGCCTTCAACTTGTGTGTAACCTTGAGTGACCAACCTAGACTTATTGGGACCACTGTTACCATTCTCATCCATATTATTTTTGTACACCCACTTGGTACCAATCACATTAGTCTCTCTAGGTTGGGGGACTAATACCTAAATATCATTCTTTCAAAATTGAAGCAACTCATATTGCATATTACATATCCAATGCTCATCCTTGATTACTTCCTTCACATTATTGTTGGGATTTACAATGGAAGTGTAGAAAAAGTAGCTAACCACATTATCTAATTGAGCACAAGTCTTGACACCTAGTGTGGGATCACCAAGTATGTTGGTAGGATCACGACTCTTTCGAACCCAAGAGGGTGGATCCTCTATGTCAAGATTGGGGTCCACCGTGGTGGTGTGGGGAACAATGATATCGTCACCGGGGGTGCATTTTTCTCACACACAAAATCATGATCAATAAACGTAGCCGATTCATCATCTCTAATCGTAACGTTTATTAATTACATGACCTTAGAGCTTTCAAGGTTATATACGTTATATGCTCTACTAGTCGATGCATTTCTATAAATATTCCCTCATCGTTTCTAGAGCTGAATTTCCCTAAGTTCTCTCTATATCTAAGGATATAGCAAGGACTCACCAAAACTCATAAATACGATAAGTTGGGTTTCTTATCAGTCCATAACTCATATGGGGTGTGAAGTGTGTGTGGACAAAGATAAACCCTATTTACTGTGTGGCATTCGATATTAACCGCCTCTGACCAAAAATGTCTCGGGACTTTCTTTCCAAGAAGCATGTACCTTTCCATCTCTTTAATTGTTCGATTCTTCCTCTTAACTATGCTATTTTTTCGCAAATTAAGAACGACCGAAAAATCATGTTTGATGCCAACCTCATCATAAGAGCCATCAACACCGAGTTTTTTAAATTCAGTGCCATTGTCACTACGAATATGATTTATAGTGACACCATGTTTATTTTGAAGAACACGACACTTGGTTGTTATAAACTCAAAGACCTTTCTCTAAGAACTACAATGATCGAATATCTTGAAAAGTCATCAACCATCACTAGAATATACTTCTCACCACCAATACTATCCGTACGCGTGGGGCCCATAATATTCATGTGTATCAACTCTAAAACACAGGAGGTGTTAATGGTATTAAACTTCCTATGGGGACTCTTAATTTTTTTCCCTTGTTGACAAGGAACATAAACCGAGTAAGTTGGTTCTCAAAGTGATGGTAAGCCACGATCTGGGTCTTTCTTAACTAATCTCGTAATATATCTAAATTTAACTTGACCTAGTCATTGATGCCAAAGGTCCATGGTGGATACCATATAATTATTGCACACTAAAGAGGATATGAAAATGATACCATATCAATTGTCGGTAGTCCTCATACCTTGTAGAGAAAGTTTACCGGATTGATTAAAAACGTTATATTTCGACCGATCAAACTTTACCGCAAAGTTAGCATCGCAAAATTGGCTTATGTTAATTAAGTTAACTTATTCCAATTAAGTTCACTTTTAAACCTTCAACATACATCTCACTGTCTAGCTTAGAAAATACATAATTCTCCATAAAACGTCGTCCTAATATGCTAGACCTACTCCCATCCACAAAGGTGACTTTTCCTTCTTTGCGATCCATAAAGTTGGTAAAATGTGACTTGTCACCGATCATGTGCCTAGAGCATCCACTATTAAAATACCATTGATACGTATCTTGAAACTTAATAGCAACATGAACAACAAGGGATTTTTCATCATTTTTAGGTACCCAAGTGGTTGTAACCTTTTTCTTTCCCTTATCATTGTTGGCACTAATCATTGTGTTGGAAGTGTTCTGAAAGGCATAGACATCCTTTGAAATTATTCAACTAAACTTTTAAAAGTAATGAGTAAAAACTCAACTTGTTCTCTAAGACTAGCAAAGTCGCTATAGTGGTATGTGGGAGCATGTGTGTGAGAGACTCTTCCTAACTTATAGCGAAACTCCCTAAGGTGACCTCTTTATTTACAATGGGTACAAACATATATTTGATTGGGTATACCCTGGTTAAAATGCCTAGTATGATTTCTCCTTGGCGGGTGCGATATTGTAAGTGGATGCACCTTCGTAACCTATAATTTGCCTCTCTTTAAAACCTAAAGCGGACCTAGGAACATATTTCCATCCTTCTTTTATGTGTCCTCTAAAGTGACTTTAACCTCCCAGGCACGTTAGAGATATTTATCTAGTTAGGAAACATGGGATTCAAGTTTCTCATGAGTCTCCAATGATGCTTGAAGATCACTCGTAAGACTATCCACTTTGTTGGCCAAGTTATTCTTTCCCCTTCCCATCGAAATAAGTTTCTCACCCAAAGAGATTCTCACCAAGGTCTCATTCTCTCTCGAAACCTTCAACTCCTTATCTAAATACAACACCCTAAGAGCCAAATTTTTATTTTTATTTTTGGTTTTCAATGACTCGATGTAAAGTTCGGAGTATGCGTATTGAAGACCTCCCTCACTCAAATCATCACCCTTAAACTCACCGGAATGATTCGACTCATTGTCAAGGTTATCACATTTATAAATGACCTTATTTGCGTGAGATGTAATTGAAGTGCTAACATGACTATTCATGAATGTGGTGAAGTTATATCCATGTAGTGATTCATCCTCGGCATCCACCAACTCAAATCACTATCGCTTAAAGTGACATTATATACGAATTTGCCTTTATCCTATCTCTTAAGCCTAGTGGAACACTCATGGACTTTGTGACCTTTACCCTCACCCTCATAACATCTCTTTCATTCATTTTTCTTAGGATACCCCTCTTTATCTTTTTTTTTTATCATTCTCAAAACCGTTCTTACTCGCTTTGTAATTTTTGTTTTTCTCGAAACTTTTATTTTCCACTTGGGAAGAATTTTGATTTTTGAATTTGAGAAACTTTTGAATTTTTTAGCAAACAGGGCAAGATAATCTATATCAAATTTAAAATTAGAGTTAGAAATATCTTTTTCTTTAGATTTATCTTTTAAAGGTATTCCTTTTGGGGGAACATGTCTAATTCATAAGTTTGAAGATCACCTACGAGCTCTTCTAGTCTAAGCGTGTCAAGAATTCCCAACGAGTTAAGGATGGTAACTTTCACACTAAAATGAGATGGGAGAGACCTTAGAATTTTCTTAACAACTCTCATTTACGGAATCTTCTCATCTAAATTAAAAATTGAATTCATAATATCAGACAAACATTCATAAAATGCATTGATTTCAAGCGTGCTTATAGTCTCAAATTGTGTATTTTTTGAAGATTATCATGTTTAACAACATTGGTACCCTTGTGTGTGAGCTAGAGGATATCCCAAGCTTCTTTAGATGTGGTACAACACCAGAAATAAATTTAAACCACGGGAGTTAAAATTACTCAATTTAAAATCCTTTTCAATCAAAATTGCAACTGGCTTGAGACTAATGATGTTTTCATTAGTCACAACAATAGTAAGCCAGACGCGCGACGATTTAATTAGAGATTTCCAATAGGAATAATTTGATCCATTAAATAATGGCGGCGTATTGTAGTAATTCTCCATAAAACCACCACGATTCATCTTAATAACTTGTAGAAACAAGCTTTGACACCAATTTGAGGGTTCGGTTATATGGTCAAACAAGAGTTCGTAGAATAGGTCACATATAAACTAAATGAAATTTAATCCAAATTTTATCTTGATTAATTAGTTGAACCTAAACATGCAAGATATATGAATCTAAATCGAATCAAAACAAACCCCAAATCACAGGACATAATATGAGCAAAAAAACTTTTCGGGTAAAATTATTTTTCAGCACTATAACAACTAGGTATTACAGAATGACATGGACAGACTTACAAACTTAGACTCCACTAAGTATTAGAGTTATAGATTCCTTCCTCTTTGTTGATAGAAAGCGATGCAGATCCAATAATACACCACTTGCCTTGGTGTCCACCTATCATCCTCTGGAAGCTCTTTTCCTATCTTTAGCAGTGAAGAATAAACTTCAAAGGGGTATGAACACGGTATGTGTTCTTCTAGGTTTTATAAAATGGTTCAAAAATCATCAAAGGGGGTTTGGATTTGAAAAAAAAAAGTGTTTAAACAAACTAGGGTTTGGAGACCTTTTGGATATGTATGGGAAAATAATGTTCGCCAAAAGTCCTACCAAAAGCTGATGCCAACACTCCTATTTATAGAAAATAAAATTTTTGAGGCGACATAAATTTCGATAAAACTCATTCAAATGAAAATAGGAGTTCATTTGAACGAAGCTATATAACTCGTTCAAACCAAAATTAAACTCGTTCGAACGAATGACTCGTCTCATTCGAACCAACATCTAACGAGCTTTGAACAATAATTGTTTTGCTAATAAAGTAGTGTTGTTCGATGATCGTTTGAATCTTGTCTGAACGAATAACTTAACTTGTTCGAACGAAACCTATAAAGTCTTTAAAATGACTTAAAAACATAAAATATTTTTATTTTAAAATACTTTTAAAAATTCCCTTAAATATTTTTAAAAACAAACATTATTAAAAATACCTCTTAATAAAATGTTTACACAAAATCAACCTCACATACATTCTCCTATAAATGTAGTGACGATAAATATTCGATTGTTTCATTCGGTCACTAACTTGTCTTTGCTTGAAGTCTTGAGATGTACATGATGGTGAAGTGGGGTGTAATGGAAAATTCCCAACTAAAAACTAATGAGCAATCATAAAACCTTCTCTTACACATGTGTAGTTAGTTGCATCCTATATTAGTATTTAGTTATGTAATAATACTTGTATGTTTAGTGATGGATAATTCTTAGTATTGATTATTCCTTGGGTTGGGGCACTAGTCTAGTATTTCACTTATGATGAGGTGTGAGGTATCTCTTGCATATGAGTGTCGATGGGATGCATGTTTATCGTAAATGATTCCCATGATTATTACTATTTTGACATTATAAGATATTTATTGTGACTTTAGGGTGATGACCCAAATATATATATATATATATATATATATATATTTCCCCTTCATGTATTATCATTGTTATATACAGGTATAGCAGGGTTGAGCGGTCAGAGTTGTAGTGTTTAAAGATTTTGATGTCATCCTTAGAATAGGAGTTGTCGGTCCTTTATAGTAGTCCCTTGTATTCAGGAGTTTTGATTAGAGGTGGTTATTGTTGTATTTGTTTTATTCATGTTTATTCATTTGTATAAAATAGATTTTTATTATATTGGATTCAATTTTATTGGAGTTTCAGTTTCATCTCAATTCAATTATTCTTATGGTCATCCTTTATTGAGTTTCATTGTATGGATGGTTTTTATTTCCTATCATTTTTTTGTTTGCATTGATGTTGATAATGATATAAATTGTTTATCGCTCCGTGTATTTGTCATTCGGCCTGATCAACCGGGGATGGGAAAAATAGGGGTGTTAGATGAATAAATACATTTATCCCTCAATGAGCATCCTGTTTACCCGAAACTCATGAAATGAATAGTAAACATCCCGAATCTACACATTATGTCGTGATAGATTAGGCCACAAAAAAAATCAAGTGATAAAGGAAAAATAATTATTTTCATTCCTCTACTTTTCTAAGTAGATCGAGCTTTTCTTATTCCAATGACCTGACCATTTGTATATGTAACACTTGCCTTTCGGTTGTTTCCCTATCGCCTGAGGTTTAACTAGTGCTTTAACTTTCACATATTGCACAAGGGACTTCCCTTTTTTTCTTATTACCTTTGTGACAGAGGAATATAGGGCTCTTTCATCAACCTATACAACACCTTTTTGTTTGATGATATTATCCCCAGCTTGGAGTTGTTTAAGTAGTTGCACCAAAGAATAGTCAAGTTTGTTTATATAATAGTTTAGGGAAAACTTCTTAAAGGACTCTGAGAGTGATTGGAGCAAATAATTGATCGGGTTTTACCCCACCGATTTCATATTCAAGGACCTATATTTTCCCTAGAATGTACGTCATATTTAGAACGTGATCCTAACTGAAGTATTATCAACCATCTTTGTGTTTACCAGCATGCCATAGCATCCAATCTTGCGACACGATTCAGGATTTTGATTCGGTAACGCCATGACAAAATCCATTTGTTACGGAGTAAATATAAATGAACATGATAAATTAATCACATCACTTTTTAAAATACCGATGGAAACTCCCCCTTTACACAAATGGCCAATATCTTTGCAAGTAAGGTTGGACAAAGTGGTGTGACGGCCACACAAGAACCATTGTAAGTGGAAGCAAGACATCAAAAATCAAGGAGGATAAAAAAATTTGCAGACCTGCTTGATTGATCGATCGATCGAAATCCGTCTATCGATCGATGGCTCGATGGATCGAGGCCCAAGAGTAAAAAAAATTCGATCGATCGAAAAATTCCAAAAAAGTTTATTTTCTCTTGTTTTTACCCCATGGTATTTCCATACATATTTTTAGGACCCCAAATAACTGGTCAAATTATTTTTATCATCTTCGAGGGCCTCTACAAAAATCACGCAAAGTTATACTTTACCGTGTCGGGTACCGATAATATTTATCCGTTTCGACTATTCGCATCTATAGCTCATCCGTTCCTCGGTATTTTTGCATCAAACTTCACCAACATACTCATACCAAAAAATTGAATGGAAATATTCACCCATACGGGCCATGCAACGTAGGGTTATCTCTTTATTTACGTCTCACAACATGTCATTTTATGTACAATTCCAGCTTAAACACTTATGCAATTATTTCTCCAAATAAAATATTCAATTTATTATTCAATAACTATTTTCTAGGGCGGGGTATTACATTCTTCCCTCCTTTCGAAATTTCACATTCGAAATTGTTAATTCAATCATTTTAGAATTTAGTTATGTAGCAAACCACTCTGAATCCTAGGGTATCCTCAACATTACAATCTAAATCCAAAGATTTTTTTCGTTAATTATCGTCAAATTAACCCAATCATAACAGACACTAAGGTCTTATTACTAATCCCTAGGCATTCTTAACTCATTTATCTAAATAATTTCTCAAGACAGTCGGTATTCACCAAATACCACAAACTCATCAATGAACTCATCATTATGAATCATACCTACATTATGGTTAACAAACATACGTTTCTCAAAATCTAAATCATGCCTAGCCTAGGCTGATACATCCATAACATCACTAGTCATTCACATTGGCAATCATGAGACAGTCACACATTAGCCTAATAGGCTAAAAATATCCTACGAGATCCTCACACTAACCTAGAATCATCCTATGTATCGGAACCCAAAATATATACGAGTGACTACATACTTAATCCGAATAACCCATGACAGAGTACAAAATCCGTACTTAATGTTTCATCAAAATTTTCTTCTCACCATATCTTCGAGTCACCACCTCGATCCTATGACCAAATTATAACTAGTAATACCAAGTTGTAACTAGTTTTACCGGTTAACTAACAAGACTGTTAACCCAAGGCAAACAAATGGCACATGCAAACTATATGTAACAATCGCGAGACCACGCATACACACAAACTGGTGTAAAATAAGGGTGCTTACGAAGAAGAGCGCACTCATTTACCATGATGCATCAACCACAATCGGCCTAGCTCGCACCACTACTGAGCTTATGCATCACTACACCCGGATCAAAACTGAACAACAACTTCCTATTATTGGGATCAAAGAAGACACAAGGAATTGCAATGAATCAGGCGACAACAAAGCCAAAAGAAAATAATAGAATTCAGGCAACGAATCATACCACACGAAGTGCGAACCCATATGTGTAGTTAAGGTCTATAACTTATTATCGATGTTACTGCTAAAGTCTTAGCCCTTCCACAAACACTGTCTAACCCTAGGGTGAATTTTCCATCCTCATCGAAGTATGAACTAGTCCTCTGGGGAAGCTGAAATGCCAGGCTTCCCTCGTTAGGAATAATGTCACTGTAAGAGGGTAGCTTAGATAAGATGGAAGTGTAACCCCTTTTGGGTATTGTTGATACCAAATTTAGTCTGCTGATGTGGATTAATCATTTGGAGACACGTGTCAACCTATGTGGCACTTACAAACACTTTCAACGAACAACATACTGCCACCGAGCAACTTAAGCTCCTCGACCAACTCAGGCATCCCGAGCAACCAATGCTCCCCGAGGAACTTCAGCGTAACGAGCAACTCAAGCGGTACGAGCAACTCAGGCAGCCCAAGCAACTTAGCGTGTAGAACAAGAGAATAAAAGAGACGACTGCGCATTAAATGCTCATTATTATCATACAGATGTATATGTCTACTAGATAACAGCGCATTGTCCTTTCATTTGTATAGCCTCAAGGCTATAAATACATTGTAACCTCCTCATTAGAAAGGGGATCTAGATCTCTTGATAAACATATTATCGAGAATTCCAGGCAAACAGTCAGCAATATAAAAACAGTGGACGTAGGTCATTCTCATAAGGCTGAACCACTTTAAAAATCTATTGTCTCATATTTCTTTATTCATTTTTATCTTTGACTAAAATAATTAGATCAAATCTAGTTTTTTACGTCAACAGGTATGGTAATGATAAGCTAATTGGCCAAAACTTTGGATTAATGATAGGACAAGTAAACACAAACTTAATTAAGATAAGACTCAGTTTAAACTCATAGATCTCTCGTGTATAATTCAAAATGTAGTAATGAACTTAAAAGTAACTTCGCTAGAGGGAGAGAGAAGTAAGCACCCTAGATACACCTTGGCAGGCAGCCAAACACACCAACCACCCTCAAGGATCTCTTTCAAGTATTAAAAGCTTCGTAGTAAATGACAATGGCGGGTGAGTAAAACTCTCTCTGATATATATTATCTCTAGTAATAACTTCTGAACTCTAAAAAGATCATCCCCTCCTCAAAGGTGGTTGGGGTCCTTAAATATCCCCCCCCCCCACACACACACCACCCCCGAGGCAACTCAGTCATTAAAGACTATGAAAGACATCGCTCATACTTTATATCACAACATGAAATGCCTGATGCACTAGTTGTCTCCACGTCATAAACATTAAATGCCAAAACATACCTTTTGCCTAACCACTATGTGTCAAGGGGCTGTTGTCGCAGAGGTGGATCACCAACTGCCTGACAGCCCCAAATACCACGGTGGTTTACTTAAGTGCAGATCTGACTTTGTTTAGCTGACTAGTGACATCACCTACAGTAGATGTGACATTAAGTAGAGGGCTATTTGGTTCACAACTCAACGCCCGATGGAACTCCAAGTTGCTTCGCCCGAGGTTCCACGGCCAGAGTTCCCGCAGTAAGGTCATTCGATAGAGCATGAAAGCTCTGCCAGGCCCTGCCAAGCCTGGTCTCTCGCGAGTACCATTTGACCTCACACGAAAACTCATTATTATTCTTGTTACATCATTACAACCGTTATAGCTCATAGTCAACATAAACAAAAATACAATATGACTACCACAACAAGCTAAAGTATGAGTTGCCACGCTAAGCTACCTTGCTGAGTTGCCACGCTTGAGCTGCCTCAGGTTTCTTAATCCTAAACACTGTTGCTAATTAGGGAATTATCCCTAATCTCAGGATTACCTTCAAGTCCCCTCTACATTTTCCCCTTCGTGGAGAGATTTGTTATTGGAACAAGAAATGTCTGCACGAAAACTTCTCAATCCGATGAACCTGCTCTGTGTGTGAAAATTTTGATCTCCTTTCCTTCGTTAGAACCACAATGTTATAATCTCCAGGAAAAGTAAAATTCTCCCCGATGTACCTGAGCCGAAATGACATGACTTATTGGTGCTTTGACGAAGGGACATCGCCACTTTTTCCTTATACTGTGCTTCAACCATTCCAGCTTTATTATTTGAAATTCTCCCAAAAGGCCTGCTAACCTTCTCAAATACTCATTTTTGTTGTAAATAGTGAAATTACGTCGTTCTTGCTGAGTTTTTGTTAGGACTGCCCCTATCATTGGGACTTTGTGAAATTCTCCCTTGTAACGTTTTGCCATGTTCGGAAAAGCATAAATTCTCCCCGATGTAGTTGAGTCAATATTTGAACAACGTTTGAACTTATGGCGAGGGGACATCGTAGCTTTTTTGAATCGTTGGGAGAACTTTTTCGTTGGGAGTTACTGGATATGTCTGACAAAAAATTTGGCTCCAAAACTCGAACTTTCTTAGGAAGGCAACGCTTTCTATTCCCCATTTGTCACTTCATAAATGATGTAGCGTTGTCTTTTAATCTTTCAAAACACTTCCCGAAGTGCCACGTGTTCATTTGAAATGATTATAGGCAGCCTTGCACGTGCGATGGTGGGAAACTCAAAAGACAGGTTTAAAAGGTTTAAAAGGCTTCAAACGTCTCTTTTATTTCTAACCCTTCTCTTTTATTCTTCTTCTTCAAGATCCCGTATTCCTTAGAGAGAGAAACCTGTGCGAAAACCTCCATTGTTGTCCAGTTCTTTACTCATTCTCCTCCATTTCTCGTTTGTTGCACCACCACCCATGGTTGTGATGCTCCCTTCTTATTCGTAGACCTTCTTACTCAGATATACCATTCATTATCACTCTATTATGGATTCTTCAAGTACTTCTAAGGTTGCCACCACCACTCGTCCAGGCTCCCCCTCTGCCACTGCTGGCGCCCCTAGCGGCGCTGCCCTGAATGCTGCTTGTCAAGAGCAACCACACTTCTATCGTCGGGTGCCCATCTTTGATGAAGATGATAAATTTTCTGATGCATGCAAGACTTGCCATTTCTCATGTAAGTTCGACCCCTTACGGTTGGGTGATGAGGAAATGGATTCATCAAAGTGGGGCTATCTTCCACCCGAGGGGACTCTGCGCTTTCGTCTGGAGCGTGGTGACTTTCCCTATTCTCAGATTGACTTCGAAGCACCTGGGGGGTCGCCAGCCCATATCAGTGACTGGAATACACATATGCAGAGTTCTCACGATGTTGCTCTTGCAAAGGTTAGGCTGCATCGCGCCTACTGGTTTGGGGAGTTCACCCTCTCTAAGCACAATGCGGTGCTACAAGTGTTAGTTTCCAGATGGAACATCCAAACTCACACCTTTTTTACTGCATGGGGGGAGTTCACCGTTACACTGGAGGACGTCTGTGAACTCCTTGGGTTTGAGCCCATGGGTGAGTTCACCTTCCATGATGAGGCTCTGGATGCCGAAGAGGCTGCTGATCGAGTTGAGCTGGATTGGATCTGCCGTAGTTGCACTGGTTTCTCGAATAAAGCCACATTTACTCCCCTCATCAACTATTTTTTTGAAGCTCCGTCCCCGAAGGATGTCAATGTTGTAATGGGCCGAGGTAGATGTACATCTCTGGGATTACTAGCCTACATACTTATATTGCTTTCACGCTTCTTCCTGACCAGTAAACCCAACTATCAGCCTATGAGGGATCTGATAAATATTTCCATTCGTTTAGCCAGGGCGTTTAACCTTCCACTGGCCGTTATCGCCTTGGGGTCCCTCTACACCTGGTTGGATCGAACCCACATAGATATGGCACGATCGCTGGGCCGTTATAACTTGGCCAACTTTGCCAACACCATTATTTTGACGGGCTTTCTTTACACCCGTTTTCCTGCCATCACCGCCAAGTCTATTCCCCTACCTGTGGGCAGTATCAAGCCCCCACGCCTCTTATGTTTTCACAAAAAGCAAAGTCAAAAGGAGATAATAGAAGTTTTTGATATTTTAGACTCCTTTGTGATGAGGCCATACAGTGAGTCTATATTTTCCCACAGTTGGGATTTCTTTCCTTCTACAGACACAATGGTCAAGTTCATCCCAGTTGTGGAAAATCCCTCGCAAGTCGTGGTGCTTCTTTTTACCCCCGGGTTTTTTCCTTGCTATACTGAATGGGGGTGTACCTCAGAGCCCTACAACCCTAACAGATGTAGCAGGTAGTTTGGGTTTGATCAGGGGGGCCCTCGACCTGTGTTTCAACACAACCACCCAAGGGCCACTTTCGCTGAAGCCTGTACCTTCTATATTGTAGCCGCGTTGCTTGGTGTGACGTCCACCAACGATGGTCGTGTCAACCTTCCTAGTTCCACTAGGAAGGGAGACATATCCACATTCTTTACCACCAAGTTCCATTTGGAGCAGTTAGAAATGATCCGTGAGTACATTCAGTCCCCCCCTCAATATCCCCCAGTCCTTTCTTTCTCTTCTTCTGAACTGGGTCTTAAGGGGAACTCCATGCTTGGGGTTGAGTTTCCCTTAATTAAAACCATTAAATAATCTCCCCAGGAGCTACCCCCTCATTTCCCAATGATCCCAACTGCCTCCACGAAACCCAAGGCCATTGCAGCTCCCAAACAAATCGCCCCTTCGGCCAAAGCTGCAATGGGAGAAGGGCCCTCTCAGCCACATGCTAAGAAGGCCAAGAAGTCCAAGTCCTCAAAGTTTAAGCCCCAAGTTCAAGCACAAACTCCTTTGAAGGCATTTCCTATTACCTCCATTCCCCCTCCTATATCCCAAGAGGTAGCTGAAGAGTTAAGGAGGCAGGTTCAAACTGAGTTTGAAAGAATAAATGATGAATTCCAACTACGTGCTATCGTCGTTCCTCCTTCGACTGCTTTTACCACGATCATTGTTGATCCCAGTGAGCCACTGGTAAAAAGGAGAAGAATGTCGAGGGTACCTGAAAGTGGTGGTGCAACGAACTCAAGGAAGAAAACGCTAGGTACCATGTCCTAGAAGAAATAGACGCTTGAGAAACCTCCATCCCCAGCTCCTTTTGTTGTTGCCTCCTTGCCACCTTCACCAGTGGTTATACCCTCTCATTCTCCCTCTAGATCTGAGGTATGTGTGCATTCTTCATTTATTATTCCCCTTCTCTTAAGGTGTGTTTCATCTGCTCATTTCTTAATAAGAAAATGTTTTGGTGTAGGGAGTTGAAGAAGAAGGGCCTAGTCCCCCCCATAAGATGTTTCCTGAGGGGGCGTTGTGGTATCTCTCCAGCAGACACTACTACTCCCCGTTCCCCCTGATAAGTCTCACTTATTCTTACCGTTCATCCTCCCAACGGGTTAGAGATGCTACTGCGGGGGCTACTTCTATTGAATCTACCAAGGCAATGAACCCACCCTCAGCTTCTTCTGAATTAGAGCCTCAACCCGAGGCTCTTCTGCCCCTTGTTCCAGTTACAGAAATTTTCCCTGAGGTAACATATTATCTACTACCTATTAGGTATGGCAACATTTCTCTACACCTCTTTTCTTTCTATGTAATATGCTAAACCTTGATATGTTGGGGTGCCCCAGGTTGAGGTGGCGTCTCTGGTAACCAGCCTTCTTCTTCCCCCTGTACTGGCGAGGCCTCTGACTGCAATTGCCCTCTTTAGTGCCATAACGGGGGTAAGTAACGTTTATAAGTATTTCTCTTTTTTCTGAGTACTGATTTGTCATTTATAACACTTAGCATTATTGTTGTAGCTTTCTCCAAGTCTCTCTCCACCCTTTGCTCTTAGTGGCCTTTTCCTTTCCATGGCCCATGCTGATCCTGCTGATCCTCATGTTAGTTCTTCTGTACCCACCGACGTTGGGGAATCTCTTGAAGGTCCAACGTCTTCTTTCAATGATGTGACCATGTTGGCTTTAGTACCTTATGTTGGCGAGGGAAGTTTGCCTATCGTTGAGGCTTCTTCAGCCAAGGGCCCCGTTGAAGCTATTGAGGATATGAGCCCGCCTCCAATGGTTTCTACCATTATGGCCCCCATAGTGACTCCGGTTCTCGCTCCTACTGCTGCTGAGGTACTTCGCTAATTTCTCTGTATTTCTCAATTTCTTAAGCTTCACCTATGTAGGTGACTTAATCAATGAAAACACTTATTTAAGGTTTTTTCGTAAACTCCACCTATATTGGTGACTTGACAACGAGAACACTTGTTAAGATTTTCCAAAAACTCCACCTATATTGGTGACTTAACAACAAAAACACTTGTTAAGATTTTCCAAAAACTCCACCTATATCGGTGACTTAACAACGAAAACACTTGTTAAGATTTTTCATAAACTCCACCTATATCGGTGACTTAACAACGAAAACACTTGTTAAGATTTTTCTAAAAACTACACCTATATTGGTGACTTAACAATGAAAACACTTGTTAAGATTTTTCATAAACTCCACCTATATCGGTGACTTAACAACGAAAACACTTGTTAATATTTTTCCAAAAACTCCACCTATATTGGTGACTTAACGACGAAAACACTTGTTAAGATTTTTCCATAAGCTCCATGTTTCCTCTAACTATTCTCAGATTGCTCGAGAGGATTCTCCATCAGCTCCTTTGCCAATTACCTCACCACATCGGGAACCTATCATTTCAGAAGATTCCGACCACGATGATTAAGGTTCCATGATCGGTGCAACTGCCGAGAGCGAGTCTGGCTGTGAGCTTCCTCTTCCCGACCTAGATCCTCACGCGTTCTCCTCAGATTCCTTCCAACCATCGTCTGGTCATTGAACAACTTATAAATCATCATCCTGAGATGTTCACGGTGGATTGCCTATGCTCAAACATCTCCGTTATGAGTTATAGGCTTCAAGGCATGGCCACGTCGTTGCTAAAATTGCTAACACTCCTACCTCAAGCGTTACCCGACCACTCCTTAACCAATTTCTGGGTTACCTGAGGGAGTTGGGTCATGACGACTTCCATTTTGGCTGTCTTATCACAAATTTGAAGACCTTAAAGAGCCAACAACTGGACAACAAGAGGTAACTCTTGCAGAAACATTAGGAGGATCAGCGGGCGAAGGAGGCTAAATTGGACAAGCTAGCACCTCTTCTTGGAGCTATTGACAAGGAGGTGGAGGACCTCGAAGAAACTCTGTGTCTACAAAGCTAAAACGAGAAAAAATCCTTATCGAATGCACACAAGCACAGACAAGGTTGGAGGTTTCCATTAATGCCCAACGGTCTTGCTTAGAAGCTTCTTCAGGTCTTCCTGCAGATTTTTTCTCCTCCCCAGATCTGTGGTTCCTCCTAGGCCTATGAGTTTTTGTATATGTATTTTTTTTCTTCTTCTCATGTAATTCTTGGGCAATAGCTCCTAATTTTGTAATGCCCCAAAGTTTATGAATGAAGAAAGATATCAATTTTCTCATTCCATTTCTTTGTATTACAACTGTTTGCATATCTTGTGAAACTCTGTAATTCTTTTATCTTTACTTGAGTTATAATAAAAGAACTTGCATACTTATCATAAAAAGAACTTGTGTATTCATATCAATAGCCAAATACATCAGTGGCCCCAAACATAATTGCTAACACATGATAGACCTTAAACCATTTGTTATTAATCTTAAATGGCATGTCTTCTTCTATCTTAGAAGTTAAGCAATAACCTGAGTCATGAGCCTCTTTTATAATAAAGGGTCCCTCCCAATTCACTGTGAACTTAGGTAGAGGAAGCCCCCTGATGTGTTTCACTACTTCCTTCAATACAAGGTCTCCCTCTACGAACTTCCTTAGTCTCACTAAGTTATCGTATGCCCTGGACAACTATTTCGTATACATTTGAAAGTATTGCATCGCATTATCTCTGTGTTCATCCAACGCTTCCAACTGCACATGCCTATTCTGAGGGAGCATATTACTTCGCAAAGCATATCGAGCAGAGGGAACTTCCAACTCCATTGGGAGAATCGCCTCGACCCCATAAACAAGAAAGAATGGTGTATACCCTATGGGTTTCCTCTTAGTCATTCGATAACCCATAAAACGGTTGGTATCTTGTCATCCCACGATCCTAGGAAATCCTCCATCATTTTAGCCAAGATATTAACCAAAGTTTTGTTAGTCACTTAGGCTTGACCATTTCCATTTGGGTATGCCACCGTCGAAGTGTGATGGATAATGGAGTACTTATTTGTCAGCATCGTTACTTCTGAATTGACGAAACGGGTTCCATTGTCTGAAAGGATAACCTTTGGCATCCCAAAACAACAAATGATGTATTCTCTGATGAAGTTGGTCACCACCCCCGCTTTTGCCCTTTTTAGTGGTATCGCTTCAACCCACATTATGAAACACTCTGTTGCTACTAGTATCCATATCATCCCCATCGAAGAAGGATGTATTGCCCCTACTAGGTCAAATTCCCAAGTGTGAAAAGGATAAGGCGTTGCCAGGGAGTGTAAGTCCACTGATGGGGCATGGATAATATTTCCATGAAGTTGGCAAGCCTTGCACTTTTTAACGAACTCAGCCGATTCTTTCTCCATCATTGGCCAATAGTATCACAAAGTCATCAACCGGTCATATAACTTGGCCCTCCTATGTGAGCTGGATCGTGCGCCTATTTGAGGACCTCGGTTGCTTCTTCCTTCATGATGCAACGTAACGGCCTATTGAAGTATCCCCTTTGATAAAGCTTCCCTTATTGAACGTAAAATCTCGGGGCCCTTCTTCGGAGTCCCATCGCATTAATTTTCTCTGTTGGGACAACTCCATCCTTAATGAAGTCAATATAGGGTTGTCTCGAGTCAGCTTGAGACTCCACGAAATGACATTCAGCTGCCTTAAAGAATAGTTGGCATTTGTCGCACTTTCGTTTTAGCTCAGTTGTATCCTGCTTCATACTAGGCTAAAAATATCCCTCCCTTTGAATTCTTTTGTAAAAGGGGATCTCAGTCATTTCGTAGTGTTCTTCGTGTGTTTTCTTCAACCTCTACCCTGCTTCTTCTGGGCCGATGCATCTTAACAGCCATCCTCCTGCATTTCTGAAGTAAAGATTTCCCTGGTTTGTAAAGTAATGGGCCAATTTTCTGAGCCCCGTCGTTCCCTTACCAGACTCCAATTGCTTCCTAATCTCTCCCCTTCAGTCCGCGTCTTCCTCCATTGGTAAAATTAATCGTACTACCGAAGGAACTGTTCTTCATTGAATCACGACGGTAGTTATATCATTCCTTATGACCATCTTCTGGGCAATGGTGGCATAGGCTTCTGGGTGACGATTCATCGTTCTGGGCTGCCTCTTGATCTTGGTTCGATGGAACTAGCAAAAAAGTCTCTGGATGATTGTTCTATATGGTTCCAGCCTCATGTGTTTCAATACGTACTCTCCATTCACTTGCTGAACCACCAAGTTTGAATCCCCTTTGATGAAAAGTGAACGAATCCCCCTTCGAAGAGCCTCTAGCAACCCTAGTACCAATGTTTCATACTATGCCTCGTTGTTAGAACAAGGGAAATCTAATCTGTAGGAAAGGCAAATCTCCTCCATTCCTTTTAAAAGAATAACCCCTACTCCTCCTTTATTTTCCGCTGAAGACCCATCGAACTGCATTGTCCATTCCTCCTCCGTTGCGTCTAGGTGATTGGCCTACAAATCATCTCTCGGAACACCTTCTTTGGGTGGCTCAAAAGTTCCCGAGGGGAATATTACCAATAAGTCGGCATACTCTTGACTCTTGATTGCACGAGTAACCACGCACTTCAAGTCGTATTCAGAGGGGATAAGGAACCACCTGGCTACCCCGCCAATCAGTATAGTTCTTGCTAGAAAATACTTAACGGGGTCACATCTAGTTACACTATGAATTATAAAAGACAGCATATAATGTGTAAGTTTTTGCGCTATAAATACTAAGGCTAAACAATGCCTTTCCAAGCTACTATATCTGACTTCTGGCCCATGGATAATCCTGCTGAGGTAGTAAACTGGTCGTTCTTTCCCGTCGATCTCTTGTGCAATAAAGCTCCCACAGACCTCATGGTGGATGTGAGGTACAGCTGCAACGGTATTCCTGCCCTTAGGGGAACTATGGTCTGTGGTGAAACAAGTAGTTTCTTCATCCCGTCAAGAGACTCCTGGTGAATCTCCTCCCATTTGAACTTTGTGTTCCTTCGCAACAGCTTCATCAATGGATGTGTTACCTCGGATAACCCAGGCACAAATATCCTAAGGTAGGAGACTTTACCGAGGAAACTCTTCAGCTCTTTCTCCGTTCTTGGGCATGGAATTTTAAAGATCGCCCTATGTTTGTCCTGGTCCATCTGCACCCCTTGTCGATCAACCACAAAGCCCAAGAATTTCCCACTTGTCACTCCAAAAACACACTTTAGTGGGTTTATCTTCAATTTATCCTTCCTACAACGGGAAAACACCTTCCTCAAATCGCTCAGATGGGACTCCTCCTTCCTTGATTTGATGACCAAATCAACCACATAAAATTCCACAAATTTATGAAAGAAGTCATAAAAAATGGCCATCATTGTTCTTTGGTAAGTTTCCCCAACGTTCTTGAGTCCAAACGGCATCACCTTGTATATGAAATTGCCCAATGGGGTTCTGAACATTGTTTTCTCTGCATCCACGGGGTCCTTCTTGATATGGTTATACCCCACATACCCATCCATGAAGCTATACATCTTATGACCAGCCGTCGCATCTATCAGGCTATCAATGGAGGGCAGAGGGAACTTATCCTTGGGGCAATCTCTATTCAAATCTCTAAAATCCACACAGATCCTTATTTGGTTTTTGTCTTTCTTTCCCACTGGGATAATGCTAGATAGCCAGAGTGGGTGCTGTATCGGTATGATAAACCCTACCGTTAGTAAGCGTTGAACCTCTTCCTTGATCTTTAAATCCAGCTCAAGGTTGTATGTTCTCATTTCTTATTTCACTGGAATGGCTGAAGGCATTACGTTCAACTTGTGGCAGCTCACTTCCTCATCCAACCCTTCCATCTCCATGTATTTCCATGCAAAAACATCTATAAATTCCCGAATCAACTCAACTAAGGCTTCTCGTTTCTCCTTACTGAGATCCTTCGATATGAAGACGGGCCTCGGATCTTCTCCTTCTTTTGCCAGGTTCAACTGCTCCAACTCTTGCGCCTAGGGCTTCGGCTGATCTGCTATGAAATTTGGTTCCTCAACGACTTCCTCCACAAATTCGTGTATGATGGAATTATCTATCACCATACATTATCCCCATTCATCCACCAGAAAATATTCATATATCGGGTTAACCTCATCATCAGCTTCCTCGACCGCCGGTTCATGCTATTATAATCGATACACCAATTTTCCTTCTTCAGTAATGAATGTTTTGCATTTTCTTCTAGTAGCGGTGACTTCCTTCCTCTTTTTCTCTCTAGCATCCTCGGTCACTCTTTTTCCTGAGAATCAGCTCAGCACGCTTTGTCGTTGGACCTCATGCTCCATCAGATCCACTCTGGGCCTCATCCTGTCTTTGAGCTGCTTCGAGATATTTTGGGGCTGAGGGATCACCTGATGAGCTTCTTCGGTCATTGCTCTTGCGTCGCTTGCAACCTCTTTACCTTGCTCGTTAAAAGGCCCCATCCTTTATCTAATCAAGGGAACCCATGCTCCCTCCATCCTTCTCGTTAGGAACCGTACATCTTCTTCCAACTCAGTGTAAAATGCCGCATCTACCAAGTGAGATTCCTCGATAGCGAAGGGCCTCTTCGTAGCCCTAATGGTCACCTCTGTCCCCTTGATGTTCGCCTTAGCGCATTGGTGGTACGTAGAAGGAACTAGCCCTTGGTTGTGCATCCACACCCTTCCTATTAACAAATGATAAGAAGTTGCACTCTCTATTATGTGGAATTTGATATGGGAACTTAAATTTCCCATTACAATCCCAACAT
The DNA here is from genome assembly GCA_949130495.1 of Sambucus nigra. Taxonomy (NCBI): domain Eukaryota; kingdom Viridiplantae; phylum Streptophyta; class Magnoliopsida; order Dipsacales; family Adoxaceae; genus Sambucus; species Sambucus nigra. Next base: position 14,883,334 of record OX422219.1, on the reverse strand, counting down.
TAACATACACAGTGGATTTGGAAGATTGGTTATCATACCCCGAAATCACCAAGGGCATGGGGACCGACCTTTCTTCTGGAATATTGGCTTCATGGAAAGAGTTGATTGGCATGATATTGATGGAAGCTCCTCCATCCATAAGAGTCCTTGCAAAGCTAACTCCGTTGATGCTGGAGGTCACATATAATGGCCTGTTATGAGGGAACCTTATAGCCCTATCTGCATCGCTAAAGGTTACTTATAAGAGAAGTATCCTAACCAACTTAGCCATGGGTCCCTTCCATCTCAGCGAAGGGACCGCATTCTTCCTCGCAAAGTCAAGTACTGCCTGTGTTATCTCCAACCTACTCTCTTTCGGTATCCCCACCTGGTCGAAGAATCAGGTGAATTTTGGGGATTTTGAAACTGCACAGTACTCTAGGACTGGGTCTACTTCCTCACCTTCAACGTCATACACATCCTCTACGTCTTTGGCACTTGCCTCATCGTAGGCCAGTACTACATTAGCCATTCCCCTCGTACAATCTTCCAGAGCTTTTTCGTACTCTTCTTGCTTCGTCGTTGGCTCTCTTTCTCCTCTCTCTGCTTCTTCATCATAGGCCACCACGAGATTGGCCCTATGTTCTGGCAACGGATTGTTGTTGACGTTCTGTGGAGGGATTTGCAATGCCCCTGCCTTTACGTGCTTATCGATGATTCTTCTCAGTGTGAAATAGGTCTCCGTTGGATGCTGGATCCTCCGATGAACCTGGCAATACTTAGGATCCGCCTTCGGTTCCGCATCAGGTTCCCCAATGAGAATATCTTTTGGTTCATAGACAATTCCTCCTTGGACCATCGCGTTGTAACAACTGACAGCCTCCTCTACTGTACAAGGTAATGGTGGTGGGTCCTCCCTGTTTCTTCCGAACTTCCTCTTATTATCCTTCTTTGATGCCTTGCCCCCATCACCTCCCTCGGTGTACCCTACCCGTGGTGGCTGAGACTTCCCCCCTACGGGTTACATCGGATGTATAAACATTATGGGCACCACCAACGGATTGGGATACACCACCTAGAAGATATTTCTCGCTGCTATTAAGAACGCTGAAAAAGTCCCTCGCTCGTTTCATTGATAAGATGTAAGATGTATTCAGGAAGCAACCCCTCTGTGTAGATCTGCAATAATTTGGACTCTTTGGCCTCCTCCCTCATGTTGAGGGATCTTTCCCTGAACCTTTGAACATAGGCCACCACTTCTTCCCCAGGTCGTTGCTTCTCCCTACCCAGTTGGGTCAAAGTAAACTCATTTTCTGCCAGAAAGAACTTCTGGACAAACAATACGTGCATCTCCTCCCATGTAGAAACACTCTTGGGAGCCAAATGGGAATACCAGGTATATGCTTTATCGATTAAGGATTTAGAAAAATCCCTCAACCCGAGCTTCTTATTATTGTAATGTTCCCCTAAGTGTTCAATGAAGCGCTTAATGTGCTCCTTCGGGTTCCCACATTTCCCTATGTATTTTTCAAAAATAGGAGGAATATAGTCCTTTGGGTAGGGCTCATCGTTATATTCTTGGGGATAAGGTGTTCGAAAGTCATCATAAATCGAAGCTAACTCACCCACAGATTGCGAGAAAGCTTTCATGAACTTCAACATCTCCTTTTGCATCTCCTTCCTCATTTCCTCCATGAGAGATGCTACTGGGGAAACAACCAACGGGACCATGGGCTGAGTGCCCATTGCGGCTGGAGCAGTCGTCACAGTTGGGGCCATTGATACTCCTGAGGTTCCCACTACTGGATTCACAACTGAGGGCATGCTTGCTGGGACGGTTCCCGCTACACCTGCATCTGGTGGGGCCATTGGGGCTGCCCCTGGCATTACGAAGGAATTGACTTCCAATCCTGCCAGCATCGTTGAAGCTATCGGAGTTTACAAAAACTCATAAAACTTACTCATGAGGATCACCACCTGAGTAGGTCCCAACCCTGCACTCGTGGAAGCTTGTGTCACCCCTAGAACGCCTGTCGTCGCCTGAACCGGAGGTACCTCTATTCGAGGAGCCCCATCCCTTAGAGCCTCCAATTCTCTCGCAGATTGTTCTTCATTATGTTGGATGTCATCAAAGTTGAGCCTTCGATTAACATTATCTTGCGCCATACTCCTTACTTAGAAGAATGCCTCCCCAGCAGAGTCGCCAAATTTAAGAGGGTAGTTTAGATAAGATGGAGGCGTAACCCCTTTTGGGTATTATAATGATAAGTTAATTGGCCAAAACTTTGGATTAATGATAGGACATGTAAACACAAACTTAATGAAGATAAGACTCAATTTAAACTCACAGATCTCTCGTGTATAATTAAAATGTAGTAATGAACTTAGAAGTAACTTCGCTAGAGGGAGAGAGAAGTAAGCACCCTAGATACACCTTGGCAGGCAGCCAAACACACCAACCACCCTTAATGATCTCTGTCAAGTATTAAAAGATTTGTAGTAAATGACAATGGTGGGTGAGTAAAACTCTCTCTGATATATATTATCTCTAGTAATAACTTCTGAACTCTAAAAAGATCATCCCATCCTCAAATGTTGTTGGGGTCCTTAAATAGCCCCCCCCCCCCCCCCCCCCGAGGCAACTCAGTCATTAAAGACTATGAAAGAAATCCCTCATACTTTATGTCACAACATTAAATACCTGATGCACTAGTTGTCTCCACGTCATAAATATTAAATGCCAAGACATGCCTTTTGCCTAACCACTGCGTGTTAGGGGGCTGTTGTCGAAGAGGTGGATCACCAACTGCCCGACAGCCCCAAATACCACGGTGGTTTTACTCAAGTGCAGGTCTGACTTTGTTTAGCTGGCTAGTGACATCACCTACAGTAGATGTGACATTAAGTAGAGGGTTGTTTGGTTCACAACTCAAGTCCCAATGGAACTCCAAGATGCTTCCCCTGAGGTTCCACGGCCAGGGTCCCTTGGTGTTTTACCAGGTGTATCTAATATGGTTGGGATGAGCCCCAATGGTGCCTTACTTCTCAATCCTCCAAACCAAGTCCCTCTAAAGTTCTCACGACGAGATCATTCGATAGAGCATGAAAGCTCTCCCAGGACCTGCCAAGCCTGGTCTCTCGCGAGTACCGTTTGACCTCACACTAAAACTCATTATTATTCTCGTTACATCATTAAAACCGTTATAGCTCATAGTAAACACAAACAAAAATACAATATGACTAACACAACAAGCTAAAGTATGAGTTGCCGCGCTAAGCTGCCTCGTTGAGTTATCATGCTTGAGCTACCTCGGGTTTCTTAATCCCAAACACTGTTGCCGTTAATAACCGACCCATCTCAGCTAGGTCTCCAAAATATTAATACACGATATTTAACTAAAATTTCTGATATCATTATCATCTAGTGAAACACATAACTTAGTTCTCGAACTACTGCTATGACTCTTAGCAACGTCCTATGTAATCCAGACTATTATAATTATAATTATAATTTTATTTGATGTTGATACTTCCACTCTTACAGGTAGCACATATGCGCACCTTGTCCTTCCACTAAGGACCATGTGAGGCGAGTCCAAAATATAATGTTTCTCCTTACTAGAGTCGTCCCAAACATACAGGTAGCACATGCAGGTGCCATGATCAAGCCTAATACTCCATTCCAAGAGTTATTCTTAAAACATCGATGCATCATCAAGGTACTCTAAGTTCTCCCAAGTTCATAACCTATTTATGACACTATCCTCAAAAGTCATATCAAGACACGGTCTTACAACTCATGGAGCTAAATTTAAAGCATGGCAACAACTCAACATGACTTATTTTTACAACAATCATTAATGATATATCGTCACTATGCAAACCTCAACACAATCATTTTCCAAGGTTTTATGGACAACGACATTAACTTAGTCATTTCCTAAAATAGTATACATGACCAAGTGCGAGAGTCATCCCCTCATGATAAAACCCTATCACGCTCAATGACTTATAAAGGAACTCTAATCGAGCCAACCAACGTACCCATCATAACAACTGTATATAATCACTAACTTATAATCTCCCAGGAATGTAATCACCAGTACCAATCATACTAACATCGTATAATATTCCCAATATCACATACATGGGAAGTCATCATGACTTATCCTTATGTCCTCTCAATTAGTCATTTCTATACTAGCAAGTATCACACCACCATCAATGAATCACAAATCACACCGCTATCTATGATACATAACCTTGAATTTTCCACTACCACATCATTATTTAACTTTAGTATTTTATCTCCAAGAGTAATTAACATGGATCCACCTGTCTATCCAAGACACTAACCCGAAGTCAAATTCACTAGACCACATCATTTAAACCTCGATAAGTGTTCAACCATGACAACAAAATTTCTTCACTGCGTAAATATCATACTATGTGTTAATCTATAAGCTAACATAACTATAGATTTTGTGCAGGATACGGGACGTCGAGTATTGCCTATAAACATCCAGGCCCACATCACCAACACCACAAGTGATCCTATTCCTCAACACGACATTATTATCTCTAAAATATAAATTGATACCATCATCTCTAACATTGTGTCAGAAGGACTATCTAGATTCACTCCTAGGTTATCTCAAGTCATCATGGTCATCTATGCCCACATTATAATCAAGATACATACATCAAAATACACTAAACCCAAGTCCTCAACCAAAAGACTTAATATGTTCTCAACACTTATGATCTCTACTCAAATCACCTAATCTCCATAGATGAACTTAAACATTCATTCCATTTACAAAATAACGCACACTATTTATTGAATTAAGTTCTCTCAGACTTTATCATCATCAGAATTAACATACCATATATTTCTCACACAAAGGAACCACGGTGTCGCTGTAACCGGCCTACGCTAACAAATGTAATTTACTAACACATCTATATAAAAAAAATTGCGGAATAGGAATATCCATTAACTTGACCGTTACTATATCGTAGCAAGTTGCACATCGTGCCAATGTCCATGACTTCACCGTCCATAATATGAACTAAAACCTCCATTAATCCAATGTAATTGGCCCAAAACCAACACTAACGTCAAAAGATTCACTACCGACCTCACCACGTCACACCTGAAAGGAACATTGAACCTAAAGCTCTGATATCAAGTTGTAATGCCCTGAACCGAATTTAAGGGTTATTAAAGGACCGAACCAATCTGGCTCGCGTGTTAAATGTGAAGTGTAATGGAACAACCTAAATAACATTGCTAATCCAATTATATCATTAATTTACATTATACTTGCTTAACATGTGATTTTAGTTTATATCAAACTAAGCGTGGGGCCCATGGTAAGTGCCTCCAAGGCCCAGTAAACAGATCTACTAACATAATGCAAGTAAATACTTACTTGTATAACGCTCTCAAAGTACGGGACATCATACAACCTGTCGTAACAAAAGGAGGGATGTGAGCGGAATGCTTAGTGGGAACTTATATAAATGCAGTATAAAATCGAACGATAGAAAGAATGCTCACACGTTACAACTTCTTGCACGTGAAAATATATATATATATATATATATATATATATATATATATATATATATATATATATATATATATATATATATATATATATATATATCTTTTTAAAATACATGCCCCAATGTATTAAACCGTTTTATTCTGAAACGTTATTTGATACCATTTATTCTCCCTGTCTTTACAAAAGAGTCATTTTGTACCTTTATACTTAAAACTCACATATCCTTCCCATTAACTACCACTGTTAAATAATTTACAATTATTAAAAAAACCATTCATTTACTTTTCAAAACATTTATTACTCAATGTTCATTAAATCACGCCAGAGTTGCTTAATCATTATGTAAGACTTTATTTTAACAAACACACACATCGTGTTAGAAAATATTCATTAACATTGAAAGCCTTATACAACATGCACACTTGTATTATTATGGGTTTAAACCTCATTAGGTAGCTTAATAATCCAATAAGTCACCTTGTTTAACCATTTATCTTTTCTTATACACATTAGTCATTATTCTTGTGGTGTCAAAAAATCTACCCCTAGGGGGGGTGCCCATTTACCGCGATGCATGTATAAAAATAAATATGAGAGAGACAAAGATTTACGTGGTTCGACCATGAATGGCCTACGTCCACGGGGCTGCTGCAGTGTTTCATTATGATAATGAGAGAGTTTACATGAGAGTATTTCTCTAGCCTTCTAAGCCCCCTTTTACAATGGGGGGTGTCACCTTTATATAGAGTTAAGGTTTAAATTAGGATTATAAAAATGGATGAACCCTATCTTCGTGGAGTTTGATTTGAGTCAGATACTGCCCCTCGGTCTTCTAGTTTATCAAGGACTCTAGTCATCCCTATCTTGTTGGAGCGTCCATTGCTCGCCATCTTGACCGGGGTGCTCACCACGTGTCATGCTATTATCTAGGCATATTTTTTGCCCCTACAATAGCCCCACGGGTTGCAGTTCAGCTGAGTTGATTTCCAGATGAGCTGGGAGCTAAGTCCATAATCTCTTTAAATGTGCGCAGTTACTGATGTGAACTGGAGTGGCATTCTTTGAGCTGTCGTTCAACTTTTAGCCTTCCTTGGTTGTTCTTCTTGCATTTATAAGTTTTTTAGATGAATGTTTGGCTTGAGTTGAGAGACGTTCAATTGATATGAGAACCGGACTCGAGAGTGTCGAGCTACCTACGTACCCTCATGAGATCAGGTCGAACTTAGTTCATTGTTCTGTTTTATTGCATGGCCCAATTCGTGAGGCCGACCATAGGCTTGTACAGAATTCATTTGCTGAGGCTTTCTCGAGCGTGCATCAAGTTTAGGGCATCGCCCTGTATTTTGATCTTATATTGTCCATTGGTGAGGGCGACCACAGGCCTATGTGCCGAGCCTTGCTCGAGTATGTACCTAGTCAGGGTAAGACCCTGCATTCGATTTTTCATATGGTTCAATTGGAGAGGCCGACCAGAAGCTTATGCGCCGAGCCTTACTCGAGCATGTACCTAGTTGGGGTAAGACCCTACATTAGGTTTTTTATATGGTCCAATTGGAGAGGCCAACTAGAAGCCTATGCATCGAGCCTTGCCTGAGCATGTACCTAGTCAGGGTAAGAGGCCGACGAGAAGCCTATGCCCCGAGCCTTACTCGGGTATGTACCTAGTCGGGGTAAGACACTACATTAGGTTTTTCATATGGTCCAATTAGAGAGGCCGAACACATGCCTATGTGTCAAGCCTTGCTCGAGCATATAGCTAGTCGGGGTAAGACCTTGCATTAGGTTTGTAATATTTGATATGTAATCAGTGCGCTTATTGTACTTAGGCTTTTCCTGCAAGTCCATGTAATCCCAATTTTTTTTGTATTTTCCCATTTTCTAATGCCTCGCATGTAAATATCCATATATTTTACCTTTTAGGTTGTGCTATCACACTTCCTTAGGCCTAAAAGCCGATGGAAAAAATTCACCTGGTTTAAGGGCCATCCACCCGTTCAGGATTTTAACCGACCAACATAGTTGTCAACCAACCTGAGTTGACTTTTTACCTAGGGATCCCCCGTAGGGCTTTTATTATTTCTGGGGCAACTCGTGAGGCCATTTGTGCTTGGAGATGACAAAGGCCTATGGATGTCCTTAATTTAATTGGAACAAGTAAGAAAGCTTTTGTAATTAAATCAAGCTTAATCTTGATCCTCATTTAAAAAACTAATTCCAGTGTTAACCATGTTGGCAACCATCCTAAGTTGGCCTCTTCTATTTTGCTTTAAATGTTGTGGTGAATCTGTTCACGTGTCATCGTTGCCCTGGAGCCCCCAATCGGGTTGTGAAGAGAAGACTAATCGACCGTCCATCGAGTTATTTGATCTGTATAATCGAGATGATAAGTGTGCCTGACTATTCCTTGGGTCTTTGTTGTGTTGAAGAGTATTGCGTTGATCGTTCGTCGAGTTGGATATAATTAAGGATTATCCTGATCATATAGATCCATATAATGTATCGTTCCTCGAGGCACACTTGTTCGTCGACCATACATGGTGGTTCCTGGACGCTGTGGAAAACTCCATATAGCTCGTACATCTGAAGAAATTGATATGAGTTCAAAGCATCTTCGTGCAAAAATGCGTTAATTTGATATGGCATTCAAGAAACGCTGTTCCTCTGGAGTGGATATCTTAGTGATGATGAAGCCCTTTCGATGTTGATAAGAGAAATTTCATTGCCCACTGATCACCGATCACCATGGGTTTTCTGACGATGTTGCTGATACATTCAGGGTGGTCTAGTGTTTTTGCCAAAACATTATGTTCGTCACACATGAAAGAACGTTGCCCAGTAGGGGCAGACCCGGACGCAGGTCGATGATGATTGAACATAAGATTAGAAAGAATGTTTGGGCACATGGTTGTGACAGCCCCAGTTCGCAGGTCGGTGGGCTAAAAATTCTTAAGTCAGCAGACGATGAAGCGGGTTGGTGGAAATGAGACGTGAGTCATTCATAAACCATGAAATCGCTAGCTGGAGTGGATAAAGGGAAGTGTAGTGATGCTCGACTTCAATCCTTAGGAACCAGAGTTGATTGTGACCTTGCTGGATACGTGATTTCCTATATGCTAGATTCGTTCTTGTTGATAAATATACTTGATCGTTGTACTCCATACTGTTTTATGAGTTATTGGACCTTTGTTATACAAGTTGCCCAACTTCCCATTTACCGAGGTTGAATTGAATAAGAATTACATTACCCAACTGTCCATTGGAGCTTGAGACATAATCTTATAACGTTGACTATCCATCGAAGCTAAGGGCCCGTCGAGATAAAATTGTAAAGGATCTAATAAATGTTGCGAACGATCCATGCTCGAGCATTTGTCGGAGCATTGGCAAGATAAATTATGCATGAGCATTCGTCGAGGCAAGATTATTAAGGACCGAGCAGATATTACTAATGATCCTGCCACGTAGATTTCCAGATTAAATAAGTGATGCCTGTCGAGGCAAAAATTGTAGAGGATCTGGTAGATATTGCGAGTGATCCATGCTCGAGCATCATTCGAGGCAAAATGATCGAGTAGATATTATGAACGATCTTCCAGTGTTAGTGAAAACTAAATTTCCAAACCATTTATTAGGGTTGAATAAAAATAATAAACGTAATGTCGATCATTAATTGACTGCGCCAACCATCTGTCGGGACTGAATATAAGAATTATCCTGACCAACCATTTATTGGGGATAAAATGAAACATGTGTGGCAAATATCTTCGGGACTAAATATATAGAAATATTTGGCAATCATTTTCCGAGATAAACCTTAAATATGCCTGATCATCCTTCAGGTCAAGAATCATAGAGCCATATAATCAGTACTGAAATTGAAGAAATATTAATGTCCGAGCATCCGTTGGTTATCACAAATAATATTGCCCAAGTATTTGTAGGGTCTAAAGTGGTGTAACGTGCTCGACCATCCGTTAGAGCATTAACAAAATAAGTGGTGCCTTGCTAGTCAGCCGGGGCAAAGTCGTACAGGTCTGAGTAGGTATAGAGAGCGATCCGTGCTCGAGCATCTATTGGTGAATTAATAATATTTTCAAGAGCTTAAGATTGTGGTCGAGCATTCGTCGGGACTGAATCTTGTACTTATGGAAGTTAATAAGTTGCTTGACCATTTATCGAGGCTAAATCAAATAAAATTTAACATGCAATTTGTTTATTCAGTCAAGGAATATATAATGTGCATCTTCTCGACCATGTGTCGAGGAAATATTTCATAGTATTGAATGAATGACATGAATGATCCCATAATGTTTATGATAAAATCTCACAAGGATGGCCATGCCCGACAATCTGTTGGGGCTACGGTAAGTATTGGTAAAGATATTACACCGACCATCCATTGGTATAACCAATAATATCTAGATGACAATATTGAAAACTAAATGATCGAATAAATAACATGAGTGCTCTATAAGTGCGCCCCAATATTTATGTGAACAAAATAATTGTAATAAAGTCGAATAAAAGATGTAAAATTTGTCAAATATATCCAGATGTATGACATAGGAGTTAATTTGGAATTTTTGCAAAAACTCTAAGCAAATACTCAATTGTAAGTTGGTTTCCAAAAAAATTGTTTTCACAGAAAATTGTGTAGTAACAATATTTTTTCACATAAAATTGTGAAGTATAAAGTATAGATATAGATATCCCCCTGCTAACAAATTTATGATGATAAAAATCATGAGCATAATTTGTGAGGAAATAAAATATTATGAGACAGAAATGAACAATGCAGAAATAAATGTGCGTATCCATCAATTGGGGTTATGCTAAATATAAGAATTATCCTGACCAACCATCCATTGGGGATAAAGTGCGACATGTGTGGCAAATATCTTCGGGAGTAAATATATAGAAATATTTTGCCGATCAATTGCCGAGATGAACCTTGAATATGCCTGATCATCCTTCAGGTCAAGAGTCATAAAGCCCAAGCATCAGTCGAAGTAATAATAATTTTTCCAAAGCATTTTTTGGGTCTAAAGTGTTGTAGTATGCTCGACTATCCGGCGGAGCATTAATAAAATAGGTGTTTCTTGGCAAGTCCGTTGGGGTAAATTTGTTCAGTATCGAGTAGATATACCGAGAAATCTATGTTCGAGCATCTACCGCAACATTAATAAGGTTTCCAAGAGCTTAAGATTGTGGTTGAGCATCCGTGGGGACAAAATACCTGTGGAAGTTAATAAATTTTCCGACCATCTGTTGAGGATAAATCAAATAGAAGTTATCATGAGAATGATTTGTTCAACAAAGTATATATGATATGGATCCGCTCGGCCATTTGCCAAGGAAAAAATTCGTAGTAGTGAATGAATGTAATGAATAATTCAATGATTTTTATGATAAAAATCCCACTGAGATTACTGTGCCCGAGCATCTGTCGGGGATCCTTTTGCCTAGATTAAATAGTTGTAGCCGAACGACAATATTGAAAATTAAATGAGCGAATAAATGACATGAGTGCTCTATAAGTAAAATAATTGTAATAAGATCGCATAAAAAGTGACACACTGTTCGCCGTCAACCAATGATTTGGTCCAGTGGCACACTGTTCGCCGAACTCGTCACTGTGGTACACTGTTTGTCGACCACGAAAGGTGGTCTAAAGTCGTAGTTGATGCTCTCTAATTTGCTGCCAGCGATGATGATTGCAGTTGAAGAAATGATCCTCCTGGATCCTCGTTGTAGCACAATAGTGGTCGTCGGCCAAGAAGGGTGGTCGGGCGACGTTGTTGATGTGCGGAAGCCTCCGTATGGTGGTTGCCGACCATCGAGATATTCCTAGGACCCTCTCATAGCGTCGTTGATCAATTTCCCTAACATATAACAAGAGTCTCTGATGTTTGAGACTTGGTGTGTAGTGATTGACCTGCTCCGGTGACGTTGATGTTACGGGACTTGTTGGGTAGTGGTCGCCAACCTCCGGCGATGTTACCCTAGGATCCTTGCACCTTGTTACCAATCAACGATGAGAATGAAAGATCTAGTGTATATGAAAATTCAGTGATTGAAATCTTTTTTTTGTTATTGTTGTTGTTGTTGATTTCACACCGAGTTTTGATTATAGAGATGTGATTCCGCCTCCGAAGAGTTAAGATAGGAGCGATCTTCCCAGGTGGATATTAGTCCCAAGTTATAGGTTGGAGATGTCCACAAATTTCATACCGGAGATGATCAGATTCCCGTCAGTTTCCTCGTGCAAACATGAATTTTTGGCTTGATTGCGTGCCCAGAATCTGTATACCTTTGTGAAAACATATTTGTTGAGATAATTTCCTTCGATATGTTTGTAAACATGTGGTCCACATGCCTCGTATGAGAAGGAAAAGTCTTTTCACGTCTCTCACCCAGAAAATCTAGGATACGAGAATCAAAATATATGATGTAACCCAGGATTTCTCAAGAGAGTTTAAAAATTCAGGGAGTCTTTATAGACCTTCGAGATCGAAATTCATTTCTTGACGAGGTTTTGTGCGTGTAAGCCATTGTATCGTAATGTAATTCTCTGTCTCGTCAACAAGGAGGAAAGACTTTTTGTGTCGTTTCCCACAAACGTCGACAATTGTGGTGTCAAAAAATGTACCCGTAGGGGGGGTACCCATTACCATGATGCATGTATAAAAATAAATATGAGAGAGACAAAGATTTACGTGGTTCGACCATGAATGGCCTCCATCCATGGGGCTGCTTCAGTGTTTCATTATGATAATAAGAGAGTTTACATGAGAGTATATTTCTAGTCTTCTAAGCCCCCTTTTACAATGGGGGGTGTTCCCTTTATATAGAGTTAGGGGTTACATTAGGGTTACAAAAATGGATGAGCCCTATCTTCGTGGAGTTTGATTTGAGTAAGATATTTCCCCTAGATCTTCTAGTTTATCAAGGACACTAGTCGTCCTTATCTTGTTAGAGCGTCCGTTGTTCGCCATCTTGACTGGAGTGCTCACCACGTATCATGCTATTATGTACGCATATTTTTTGCCCCTACAATTATCAATCTTACTTGTCCACATTATACTAACCGGGACCTTAATCATTCACACAGGTTAGGTTATTTTCATCTTATAACCCATTTCTTATCATGTTCCCGATTACATCGTTATCTTTGGGATTTAGCCAATTACCCCAATTTCACAGCCTTTCACCGTCGGTACCGAGCACACATCTTCTACACTAGCCAGGTTGTTTGGGGTCTTTCAACACTAGGGACATCATGCCCTTCTTAATTATTATTTTTGAAATCATCTGACTATCCCTTTATCCTTTCAATGTGTTTTAACATTATACCAATGTTCACATTAATTCACACTCATTCGCTTTTACGGCCGAAGCCAAAAGCCCGAACTTAACCATTCGTTTTCCCATTATACACTTGGAAAATCGTTTCATTCCTTTTAAGTCCTTTTTATCACGCACAACATTGGTTTTATACCAAAAATCATTTACGTCTTAGGACTCATGTCCTTTTCACTCACACGAGTGTAAAAACATTTATAAACTTTTTTATTCCATAAAATGTTCCACTTTACGTAAATTTACCAATTTACCCCTTTATTGCCAAAACTTGCAATTTAGTCCTTTAACAAGTGTTATTTCCTTAAAATGATCATTAAGTCTCCAACTTAATATTTAAAACTCTTTTACCCATTTTAACACCTGTTTAACACCACGCTTTTACCCAAATTTTACACTTATTATTTTAACTCCTTTTGTACACGAAATAACACATTTCTCCATTTTAAACTCTCATTTTCTACACATTTGAAATACACACTTTAATTTTGGAAATTTGCATCTTAACTCTAAATTTATCGTTATTTACACATTCAAACCTCTTATTTTCTGCTATCAGTATTTCATTACAACTTTGTATGAAAACTTTATCTTTCACATATTCGCATATTAAACCCATTTTATCTTTCTACATAGGTTTTACACACTTTAAATACCCATCTAGCCATTATTTGCAAATTTAGCCTTTTTCACTTCATTTATTTATAGTTAAGCCACAATTTCATGAAAACACTTATACTTTGGTTATTTGCACACCAACCCCTACTACTTTCTATTATGAGTTTATACATCTCAAAAACACCCTTTTGATTAAAAGTTTATCTTCTTATTCTACTTCATCATTTTAAGTAAGAAAATCCCACTTTTATTTAATAAAAATGGCCTACACAGGCCCAATGTACTTCTAAACATGAATTCACATTATTTACCCTTAAAACATCATTATAACACATTTTATTTAATCAAATGTTCAAGATATATATTCTGAATTTTCTACATTTTCAAGAACCATTTTAAATCATCTCTTTGAAGCTTATTTTCTTATAAAATCATGAGAATTAAACTAATTAACCCATGGTCATAAAATAACACACACACACACACACATATATATATATATATATATATATATATATATATATATATAACATGCGGAAAATTCATCAAATTTTAAATCTCTAACAAGGTAACATTTTCCCACCTCTAAGACTCCAAAATGGTGGTTGGAATGTTGGTGTAGAAGGAGTAACCCCCACCTCCAAAGTTGGCCTGAAGGGGTTACAAGAAAAGCCCTCTATGAAAGATCCAACCAAGCTCTCCTTCTTCTCCATGAAATCCATCTTTAAGCTCTAAGAAAACTCTACAAACCTCCATCAATCTCCAAGAACATCATCTTTTTCAATCCAATAAATCTTCCTAGGGTCTCTTATGGTGATATAAGGTGGTTTTAGGTCTCTAAGTGGTGATTTCATGGTGGTTTATGGTGGTGTAATGGGTGGCAGGACAATGTTTTCTGGTTTGGGGAGCTCAAATAAGTGAGAGAGAAGGTGAAATCTGATGGAAATGCGATGTCCCTTTCCTGTGTCTCTTAAAATTCCCTTATAACCCACTTGAACGCAGAAAGTCAAAAGTAGTCCACTCCCCCTTTACACAAATGGCCAAAATCTTTCCATCTAAGGTTGGAAAAAGTGGTTGGATGGCCACACAAGAACCATGGTAAGTGGAAACAAGAAAACATAAATCAATGAGGATAAAATATTCTGCACACCTACTTGATCGATCGATCGATCAAAATCCATCTATTAATTGATGGCTCGTTAGATCGAGGCCCAAGGGTAAAATTTATCGATCAATAGACAAATTCCAAAAATGTTTCTTTTCTCTTGTTTTTTCCCCATGGTATTTCCATACATATTTTTAGGACCCCAAATTACTGGTCAAATTATTTTTATCATTTTCGAGGGCCTCTACAAAAATTGCACAAAGTTATACTTTATTGTGTCGCGTACCGGCAATATTTATCTGTTTCGGCTATTCGCATCCATATCTCATCCGTTCCTCAGTATTTTTGCGTCAAACTACACCAATATACTCATACAACCTATTTGAATGGAAATATGGATGTGGGCCATGCAACGTAGGGTTTTATCTTTATTTACATCGTGCAACACGTCACTTTATGTACAATTCCAGCTTAAACACTTGTGCAATTATTTCTCCAATAATTTCTCAGAATAAAATATTCAATTTATTATTCAATATATATTTTCTAAAGATGGATATTACAGATTCCATCACGTATCAAGTATTATTGAATGAGACTGTAAGCTATCGACGGTAGCTACCGAGTAAAAAATAAATTACCGATTGAGCGATAATTTGCTTTTCAAATTAATAAATGCGTTACAAGAATCCTAAAAGTCTGAAAGAACCTTTTCTAAACCCCACGGGATTTGAATTGTCTCAATTTTGTAACAAAAGTCCCAATTACAATTGGGCCATTGCACAAACTAAACATATTCCTAATAATATTTTTACAAGAATTTTAAAATCAATTTTTTATTTTTAAAACTCCAATTTGAATTGTTTTTAATATATTCCTTATTTTTATATTATTACATCATATGAGTATTTTATATTCAAATATTTTTTATATTATAAATTTCATGGTTTTGTAGTTTTCTGGATTTTTAAAAATAACTTTCATATTTTTTTATTTTCTTGATTTTTTATAACCCCGAACCTCCACCTAACAAACCCTTTGGACTCCCCCATGCAAGCTAAACAAGGGGTACGTTGTGCCAAAGCCACACTAACATACTCCTCGCTTACTATCAGGTATTCTTGAGGAAGTTTCAAACCATAGACCAAGAGTTATTATCCAAGTCTATCAAGTTTGCTCCTTACCACTAGGACAACCAGGATGGATGATTTTTTGGAATTTTTAAAATGTTAATTTAAACATTTTTAAGCAAGCAAAACTAAACATTTTTATTTCTTAATTAAATTCATCACATATTTAAAATGATAATGTTTTGGAACCTTGGGGTCATTTTGGTGTCGATCTAAGTTATTGGCTTTGGACCATTGAGAGGGAGCTGTTTGTCCCATGCTATTTCATCACGTGTGAGCCTTGGGGTATGTCTGCTTGAACTATTATATGTCTGGGTCTATTTTACCATTATTCCCTCCAAAGTGCCTTGGTTAGTGATGCATGTGACCTCGTCGACTCCTCTTTTCTACGATGTCTAACTTGCCCTTTGATTCCCTTGGTTGTTTACCCTTCTGAAAGTGCGGATTATATGGATTTACTTATATAGTAGGTCACACACGGATAAAAAGATTCACTCTTTACCAAATTTTGTCTTGATTAAACTTTAGTGAGCACGTAGGATAAAGTGTGAAGCCAATATCCAAATAAAACAATCAAACAAAATAGAAGAAGATTTGAGGAAAAATCTCTTTCAGGCAAAACCTTTTTTTTCCAGCACTATTTAAGATATGACAAACACGTAATGACTTACAGATTACATAGAGATCCACTAAGTATAACACAATAATGGTCTTCAAATCTTCAACAGGTACGACACAATCCAGCACTGTCCACAACAAGGAGCTCTTGCCTTGGTATCCACCTATCAGCCTCAGGAATTTACAATTCCTTTCTTCTTCAGCAGTAGAGACTTAACTCTACAAATCACCAGCAGAGAATAATATCTACAAGGGTTTAGAACTCAAATTGTGTTCTTATTGGTTTAGACAAGTGATCCTAAATTATCCAAGGGGTTTGAATTAAAACTTTAAGGAGTTTGATCACAAAATAACTCTTAAATGGATTGGAAACAAATGCATCCACGCATCTCTATTTATAGGGGACGAGTTTATAAAGAGATATGGATAAACGATTACATTTAATTTGTTTTAAACAATAATAACATGCGTACTCGTTCGAAGGAACTGTAATCTCGTTCAAACAAAGTACCTTCTTTCATTCGAACGAGATCCAACGACACTTTGAATGATATTCCACAACTGACCAAAAATGGCGATGCTTCAGAATTTGTTCGAACGACATGGAGTCATTCTAATGACCTGCAAAAACTCGTTTGAATAACATTACAAGTCGTTCTAATGAACTAACGAGATTCTCAAAAACCTTTTTAAAATTCATTTTTAAATAGTTTAAAAAACATTTATATAAATCAACTCGAGAATCGTAGTAACGTGATAACTCACCTTTTGTAGCATAGTCATTGTTGCAAAAACTCGTTGATTAAAATTCCTTTTTGAACTTATAAATACACTAGAATATGTATATAACAAGTAAGGGGTATCAATCCAACTTCTTAATGACAAGAGCAAAGTGAAGACTTAGTGTGATTTTTAAAACAATTGTTAAAGAGGTGTTTAATTTAACGTTAAAATTTCTACAAATAGTACTTTTTGAGACTGGACCTTTTAAGATGGCTACTATTTGAGTCCATAAAACCCACCTTTTGGGATGGGTAAAATTAGCAGTCTTAAAAATAACTAGTATTTAAAACCCCTTATGTTACCCATCCCAAAAAGTAATACTAATGGGACTGATTGTTAGAAGTCGTTGCAAATAGCACACCTTATGAGACGATTAACAATTTGGTTCCTAAACTTAACACTTTCACCTTTCGCTTTTTCAACATCTTTATTAGCATTCTACATAAAAAAAACAAAAAAGGAAAGAAAAATGTCCATGCCCTAGCCCTTACTTCTTCTATTCCCAACCCCATACTTCTTCGATCCTTGATAGTAGAGCAATAAACATACGCTCCGTCTGGCATCCTTCCCCACCCTCCTCCTTCGGCTCCAATGGAACCAAGAACATGTAAAAAATGAGTTTAAGATTGTGGATTAGGTGGGGTTTTGTTGAACTTCTATAATTGTTGTAAGTTCATTTTTATGTAGTTAATACATAAAATATGGTAGTTAATACATATAATTATTACCTAATGATTACATTTTGTTAAGGGGTTATGTGATCATTATGAATTTATAGTTATATATTGGGGGGTGATGGGTTGGTTGATGTTTAGTTTTATTTTTCTCTGAATTTGAAGGTGGTTGTTTATAGTATGCTTTACTTTACATGCTGAAAGTTTGTATAGGGTAATAATAACTTTGTATTTAGATTGAGTTATAAGTTTGGATATGGGTTTTATTTGTTAAGTTGTGCTTACATTTAGGTTTTCATTTTAGATATGTACACATTTATGAATGGATTTCTAGTACATTTTCTTTATTACTCATAATCCTTTTTTATGTGAATATATATACTCTTGATACCCATAGGATTAGTATTGCCTTATTCCGTTGAACAATATCCATTACGTGTCTCTAGTCCAAGAGGTCATTATAAAAAACTTCAAGCCAAAATTTATTCACAGGACTTCATTAACTTCATCCTGGCATCATTTCACATCCATATCCATGAGAATGCTACTTTAGTAAAATGTAATGAACTTAGATTACACCCATGGTTTAACATAACTCAAAATGGATAGTTTTTTATAATTGAAAAATGTGTTAAACTTTGGTGTGTGAGTGCGCTTTTGAGGCTTTTGATATTTTGCTCTATACATATGCCATATATTTCTCTTAGACAAATATATTTTAAAATGGGCATTATGTATTTTTTTAGAAGATCCTTTAAAATATTATTTGTATGTTTTGCATCCTTGCAAAAATGAGCAAATTTTCTGTTTGATTCAACCAATTTTCTTTGTTGTCCATTGTTGGAACATGGAATATTTTTTCATTACAGAGACAGATGCTCTCAAAACTCCAAAATTCTCTAGAACTTCGCACGAACTGTCTTGCCATAGGTTCACTCCAGCAACGCACTTCCTCACTGCAGTGACAACTAAAACGACAACACTTGATCTGACGTAAATTCTACACAAAAGATTGCACTGTAAAATGCAAAGATTCTCTTTTTCTATCATATCTTTTCCTGTTTTATGGAAGAAACTCATTTTGTGGAATATAATATCTTAGATCTTCTTGTGGCCATAAGTTTGAAATGGCTATTTAACTCTTGTTTTTACCACAAATAAGGATTTTGAAAGATTGTTTGCCTCAAGTTTTTATCATAATATTTTTTAGAGAGAAAAAATTTCTTTCTTTTTTTTAGATATCCATTATCTCCATTACTATTTTATAGTCATTTGAAGTTTGATTACTTCTTCTCAAAACTTTAACAAACAGTTGCAAAATTTGTTCTTGAGAGACTTTAAATATTTTTTATATCTCAATATACTTGTGAGTTTATTTTGAGTTCCCAAATACTTTTATACACTTCCCTCAACCTTTAAGACTCTCACATCCTAGGAAGTAGATATACACATTGGCGGCTTCTCACTTATTCCATTAGAACACAAAAAGTTTTCTTTAAATTTTAAAAGAAAAAAGTTTATTTCAAACTTTTAAAGAAGATTTACTGACATGAGGAATTTATGACATTGGTTGCCTACCAAAATCGGTCCCAGTTGTGTACGTTCTCCATCTTTTGGCGGTATCTATCGAGGATATGGTAGGAAAGAGTGTTTATTCGGTTATATAATCTAGAGGTTGTAAGTCTAATTCTTCTAGTTGTAAATCTGAACCATAGTACATTTTTCGTTCTGTCGTCCCAAGTTTTTTTCCCGTTGTGGGGTTTTCCTCGTACACATTGGTGTTATGTTATATTGCTTATCTTTTTGCATTTAGATTAAGTTCCCAAAATATTGAAGATGAAATTTGGTGTAATATCATTGGTAAATAATTTGTCACGCAGACCCTAGGTTGTGTATTTTCCAAGAAAATTTAATTGAGTAACTTTCGTCCATCTCGATTTCGAGCACATGCACTCTCAGACTCATACTTTCATATACATATTTATTGTTAATCATAATTACATCTGGTTAGTTATCTTTTATACAACTTGGTACTGTGATATCTTTTTAAGTGTATGACACATTAGCAGGATAAAAGATTTATAGTGGGTTCTTGTTGATTATAGGTCGATAGCGTGATGCATGCTTTCTAGATTGTGTCTTTGTTATCATAGAGTTATAGATCTACTTTTATTTTCTTATAATATTTTGGTTGTATATTTTATCACAGAATAAACAACAGGGGACATTGTAAGAGTATATGTACACTGATGTGCCTCATACATAAATCTGTTTGTCGTATTTCGGGTGCAAAATATATTTTTTGTCCTCTTAGTCCTTGAGGTCATTTTAGCATAACAAAAATATGATACATTTTCTCTGGATATGCTTTGACTTCTCAACCTGCCATCGACATGATGAGATATTGATGTGATTACTTGTTTGGGGTATTTGGACTTTTTGAAATGACTTAAACACTTTATCACATTCAAATTAACTTTTTGTTTGTACACGTGTTGTTTCGGTTTTGGTTTTAGGTGATACACGTATGCAGTTATACTATTCATAATAGAAAAAATACTTTTAAAAGTTATTTGAATAAGTATATCATATGAAGGTAGTAGTAAGGTTCAAATATTCGTGGATTTTTCTTGCCTAAAAACAAAGTCTCTGACTTTCGCAGATTACTCGTTGCAATGAAATTAACCTTCGCTGACGCAAAGATCTAGATTTGTTGGTCGTGACATCATCCATAGTTTTTACCCATATTTGCTAAATGTTCCGTGCGACTTCCTTCACTGACACCTCGTTGCATCAAAAATTGTATTCGCATCAACAAACATATTTTTCATTGGTCGCGTCTTCAAACTAGATATTTTACAAATATCTTTATGGAAAATGTGATGACTATTTTCACAATGAATTTTTCTCTGAACGCAAGTGCTTTGATTTTTTTATGATGTCATTTTCCCACTTGTCTTAAGCGTGTCTTCCACACTTGTAATAGCTTGACATAGATGGAAAGATAGAATTAACAACATCCATCTTTGTCAAAACTCTAAAGAGAAAAATATTGAGAATTTTTTTATAGAGCAAAGACACTTGATCAATGAGGATAATTTTAAGAGATTTTTCTTTGAATTTAAATACTCTAGAAAGTTAACCATTTTTTATCTTCTTAACATTTATATTTATGTTCTTGAGGTGTTTGATTTTTAAGCTTTGATCACAAGTCCTATTGAAGACTAAAAAATTATACCCTTGTTATTGAACTATAATACTCGAATTCTTCTTCTTGAAAGACGTATATGAATATATCAAAAACACATTTTGATGTTTTTGTAAGCCAAATCATTGTAAACACTTAATTGTTTTTAGAAAAACTCACATCCTAGAAAGCAGTAATCCAAGCATTGGTGGATTCTCAAGAAAGTTCGTCTTCTACTTCAAAGAGGATTTTTGTTTCATGGCATAGACTCTAAAGACATTAGATGATACCAAAACCGATAGTGGTTGGAAAACGTTCTCCAGTTGTTAGCAATCTATTTGAGAGGATATAGTGGGAAAGTGATTATAGTTGGTGAGTGCATTATTTGATTGTAAGTCATTATTTTTTATAATACTCTACCATAGTAAGTTTTTCATTTCGTCTGTCTCATGGGGTTTTTCCCGTGATGAGTTTTCCTCGTATGACTTGGTGTTGTGTTATTGTTTACCCTATTCAACATTTAGATTAAATCACTTATACTTGAGGATAAAATTTGGTATTATCTATTTGGTAAACTTTTCATCACATATAACTAGGTTGTGTCTTTTATACCTAAAAGGAATTAAAGGAAAATACCGCTTCTATTATGACGACAATTTTTATTGGGTACCTTTATTTCATTTATGTTTTAAGCACACCTCACTCTCAACCTACGATACAACTTGCTCGGATAAAATCATATAAGATAAATTCAATGAAATTACAAGTAACTAAAGACAAGACACCCAAATACGTTTTTCAAATGGAATTTTGTAGCTATTTTCCTATCACACACTAACAAACTCATCAAATACCAATGTGTAATCTTAAGATATGAAAATATAAGATTAATACAATGAATCATGTGGATATAAGAATGTATATATGTAAATATATAACTACTAAAGTAACTCCCCCTCAACTATGCAATTCCTCTCAATAAATATGAAATAACGCTCAAACACTCTGTGTAATACAATATGCTCAAGAATGTGTACTCCTCATATCTACAAACTTCTCCCCATTTTTTTCACACAAAGAGAAAAAGGAAAGAACTAAGCACATAATGAGATAAAATATAGTTAAATAGCTAACGAGAGTGAACATGAGTGTAGGAGGGTGGTTGTACTGGGGTCTATGAAGAACTGGAACGGGTGAGGCGCAACCCACTCCTATGGATGCTCTCTTCAAGGCCTGCAAAGTCTCAAGAGCAGTTGGAAAAGAAAACCTTCTATTTGGGGTAAAAATGGATCTCTCTATCACTTTCTATTTGGAAAATAATGATTAGTAACAATTTCTGTAACAGTAATAATGTAGAAGAAAGTGAGAGATATCTTGGAAATGATAGCTGAAAAGGGAGTGAAGAGACAAGCACTTTGACATTCAAGAGAGATCGGGGAGAGAATACTTTTTCTAGTGATATTTTGGCAGAGTAACAATGCTAACTTAAGTTTTCTATGTTATCTTGACCTTACCCAAGGGTCCTATTTATAAGTATCAACTAGGGCTAGTGTGGCATTTAGGCTCCAAAATGAGGGACTCTTAGAGACAAGCTCTGCAATGTACCTTTTGTCTCTATTATCTGTTAGTCGTATGTCCCCTATGTAGGCATTACCTGGTTCATACCAAGTCAAAAAGAAAATATATCATATAATAGTGCCAAAACTTGTGATTTGGTGAATACTTTTTCAAAAGGTAACTTAATTCACAAACCTTTGTAAAAATTTGCAGCCTTTTGGCTACTTACTTTATTTATTCTAATTGTGGGTTATGTGAGAGATTGTGTGACCTCTAGGGTCTCTCCTATTAGTATTCTCTCTGTCCTAAAGTGTCAAGTGGTTGGGCTTTGGCTTTGCCCAATAAACCTTATCTCTTAGCCAGCAAATCAAAACTCCCAGAAGATCCCAACTGGCTTGCTCGAGCCCCGATTGCTCGATCAAAGCTACCAGTGTAATAAAAAAATAATGTTAGTAACTGTTCTTTAAGTGAGACTTGTAATAGTTATATATCTGTGAGCGTCTCCTCAAACTTTTGGGTCTGCTCGCTAATGTTCTATTTTTTCTTAGGCACCCCCTCATCATTCTTATGTAGGTAGTGTGTTTGTCTTCTTTGGGTGAGATAGGGATGAGCCCCCTCGCCAAAATTTAGTCTTGGCATTTTTCTGGAATAGGGACACTTGTTGTGGACTGTCTCACCAATCTTTTATATCTTGGCCTCTTTATGGACTTGAGACCATGCATCTTGGATCCACTCGTCAGATCCTTTTGCTTTGTCTTGAGCTTGGGGACACTCGTTACAGACCCCCCCCGGCCGCCAACTATTTTATTCTGGTTTATTTATGAACTTGGTGCCAATCATTATGGACCCCCTCGTCAACTATTTTTTATGGATTATTTCTAAGCTTGGTCCACTCGTTGTGGACCCACTCACCAAATCCTCCATTTTAGTATTTTTTATAGTGGGGCCAATCGTCATGGACTCACTCGTCGGTTCTCACACATACTCGTCTATGAGCCCCCTCGTCCTATTAGCAAGTGATGTGGGGCAGTCAAGCAGGCACCCCTCTATAATGAGAATCAAACCAACAAAATGAGAGATAACCATATAACGAGTGAGCAATTGATACGATAACCTAGACTAGATATGAAATATGTGATAAACATACCTAAAGTAACACACCAATAATAGTTATGGAGATAAATAATGTATCAAATCAAAGATATATCGTAAGAGTATAGTATATTCGTTGTGCTCTCAACTGGAAGATTGTTTTATTCTGGTTTCCAAAACGCTTTGTGTCCAAGAGGTCTCTAAAAGCTTCATCAACATTCAATATTTTTAAGTCGACTTCTATCATCTTGATATCACCTTCATCTATTTAGGATGAAAGAAAGTGTGACCTCTGGGACTTAGTACTCATGGTTTTGGAATTCAAATTGATCATATCTTGTTCAAAACATTGTTACGTGATTTTGTGCATTTGTTGTCTCCAAAATTTTGTTGTATTTTTGTCTATGAAAATATATTTTTAAAATATATTTTTGAGTCTCGGGACTTGTTTCTATAACGAATGGTTCGCTTTGCTTATCATGGGTGCTATTAGTTTTAGGAAAATTATGATTGTCATGTGAGCAACCTCTCTCGCGGGTGGTTACCTGCTGCAATATTATATCTTCTCTAATCGCGCTTAAGATGTCTTATCTAATAGAAAATCCCTAGACGATCTCGTGACCTTTCATCGTGGCCTTGCATTAGAAAAATTGTCTGTCGCTGCAATGAAGCACCAACAAAGCTCATCAGGAAAAAAATTAATTTTCTACAAAATAAAACATCTTTCCAAGATATTTCCCTATATCACTTTTTAGGGTTGATGGGATCTTTTATTGCTCTTTCCTTCTCTACCAAGTCTAGTGGGAACATGTGTCTAAGGTATATATCTCATTACCCTTTCTCTTTCATAAGGATTGAATATTTTCAAAGAGAAAAATCTCCTGAAGTGAAAAAGCTTTTGAGTTTTAGTTCTTCATTTTAAAAACCAAATTTTTTTAGGAACTAAGACTTGTTCTTTATTCCCCTCATTTCTCTTCTCTTCACTTGATCATCCTTATCTTGGGAGTGATCAATATCAAAGAAAAAGAAGTAAATTTGGTGAGGCCTAAAAGCTTTTGCTCAACAAAATATTGTTAAACAGTGGACTTAAAATCCTTTGGAGATTCTAGTGATCGTGTGGTTTTTTACAAGACAACTTTGAAGTTGGTTCAAGACAAGCTCATTGATCGTTTGATAATGATATCGGAATGTTAAGATTCTCGTTGATGTTACAGAGGTCTCCTGTTTGTTAAGATTGGTTGAAAAAGGGTGAGGTGTGAGTTAGCACGTTGTGTGATTGTAAAACGTTTATCCTCTCTGTAAGTCTTTTCCAAGTTTAAGTGACATTATTTATTTGATCCGAGGTTTTTCTTGTTAGTGAGTATTTTCCTCTTACATCCGGTGGTGTGGAATGATTTACTTTTTTGCATGATTTATATCCCAAATGCTGATTGAATATGAATATTTGTTATGTATATTAAATCATACATAAATTTTGTCATCTATACCTTTTGGTTGTACTCGTTGTTTTTTATATCGATTAAAATTTGAAACTAAATTTTAATTTGGTGTATCTTCCATTTTGAGTAGTATTCAGTAGAGCACTCTCATATACATTAAACTCATGCTAAAAAAAATTTAATATTTAAAACCACAAAAGAGTTGTAGGATTTATATAAGATATAAAAAATTAACGCAAAATCCTAAGTCACTAACCACAAAAGACCTAAAATAAAAAACTTCTCACGTTCCCTTACTATTCTTCATTAAGATCTCAAGATCCCAAAAATTTGACTTGACTCCATGAAAGGCGTCCATAACTTGATATAGATAAACATTAGTGTCACGTTTATATGCTTAAAAAGACTATCAATTATTAGAACCAAAAGATGAAATCACATTCATACATTCATCAAGAGCCGATAAAAGTTGAGAACGTAGAGAACTATCCAACAGAGTCTCTATCCCATCCAAATATCCTTGATAAGTAGTATGCACGTACTATTCACGACAAGTAGTAGAAGGATGTGGATAATGATGTAGAGGAGAAAACTTGTTGTTGTACTTGTAGAACACTATAGTTTCCTAACTGAGTAATCGTTCTATAATATAATATTATATGGATCATCCCCTTGGGTTTTTTTTCGTAATATTATTTGGAAGAAGCAGAAACCCTAACTCCAAAAATAGGCGTCCAATCAAACAACCGAAAGTAGGGCTGACAATTTTTGACACGATAACCCATTTACTGTAATAATCCGAAAATGACCCGAACATGACACGATTAGCTTGTATAAATTTAAGAGTACTCAAAACATATACTCAAATCAAAATCAATGCGACCCGAAAATGACACGATTAACCCGAATTTCCCGAAAGGAAATGCATGAAACTTCATCTCATCTTTTCAACAAGCCATGATAAGGTAAAATATCATGACCATTAAATCCAAACGATATGCATTATTTCTGGTGGCATACAACAAGTGTCCATGTTCCATGACAATTTCATATGGATGCATAGCCACTAAAACAATTGAGGATACCACCGTATCAAGAATATAAAAGTCATTAGCCAAGAATACTTGAGGAAAAATTCTTACCGGGCCATCGAGGGCACTGATAGTCTCTCAAAAGTATAATAGTTTTTTATTTAGGAGGAGCGGGAATATTCTCTAGGAACAAGTATCTAGGTGTATTGATTGCCTCAAAATTGTAGTGGTTGATAATCATCTTAATAAGTATACACACTTTCACACCACAAACCACAATTCTAAGAACTTCTTCGCCCATATCATCATCTCCCTCCATAATAGATGCGTAAAATTCACTTATAATATATAGAGGGAGGTAGCAATGTAATTCGGGAAGCCCCTACCAAATAAAATGAGTGTTGTGTGCAGGGCTGTGTTTTTTTTTCGAACATGTGATTTTTCCAATTTTCAATCCGATTTTTTTCGAATTTGGAAAGAAATTTTGGTTTCCCAATTTTCAATGTTTCCAAAAAACAATCGAATCGAAAATCGGAAATAAGTTTGAATTTCCAATTTTCTGATTTTTCCAAAACTATGCCTATTCAATATTTTTGAATTTTTTTGAATTATTTTTCGTTTTTTGATTTCCAATTTTTCTGATTTTTTTTCAATTTTTCCATATCCCACATCGGTTGGGAGAGGTTGAGGGCTTCAAAGCATTGCTCTATAAAAGGAGATTATTCTCCTAACTTCTGCACAAATCAAAAAATGGGTCACATCCTCATGTATTTACATGTTGGGTTAAACTAGTTTCTTTGTTTATTTAAAATGAGAATTTCGAGTAATCGAAAATCCTAAATTTATTTTTTTGAAATTTTGGAATTTTTTGAATTTTTAATATATTTGGCGAATTTCCGATTTTTTCGATTTTTGCCGATGTTCCTATTTTTTTAATTCAATTTTTTATAATTTTCTGAAAAAATCGAAAATCGGAATAGTTATTTTATTTCTGAAAAGTCAGATATTTTTATAAAGAGGGATTTTTCAATCCGATCCGGCCGAAACACAAGCCTAGTTGTGTGAGTACCAAGAGTTGTATATCCAAGAACAGATGCTATGAAATCATCGTATCTAGTTGGGTTTTCCACGTCCACTTTTTATGTGAGGATTCGAGAATCCCTATCGATCCACTACCACTACAAATCCCCACAGCCTAGTTG
Source organism: Sambucus nigra (assembly GCA_949130495.1). Taxonomy (NCBI): domain Eukaryota; kingdom Viridiplantae; phylum Streptophyta; class Magnoliopsida; order Dipsacales; family Adoxaceae; genus Sambucus; species Sambucus nigra. The sequence continues at coordinate 14,855,987 of OX422219.1, read as the reverse complement.
TTCCCCCTCCCTCGTTACACTGCCCTCCTAAGTCAGGCTTTAATTATGATTGTTCACCAATTTTTTTTTATCGAGACTTAGAGACAATTTCATAAATTCTCGATGACTCCTAAGAAGCTCAGAGGTGAATCGGAGCTGGTCAAAAGCCATCACTATTATATGAGTGTCTAAGAATGAGTTCATGTTCAGGGGAGGGAGGATAGAGTAATGAGGACAATTAAAGTACTTTTACTTATCTTTTATGAGACCAAAGGTAAAATAACAACCCCTTGTTTGAGAACAAAGACTAATTATCAACCAATGTTTTCTCAAAATTTGAGGCTCATAAGTCTCGGATACAGAATCCAACATTATACCATAATGGATATTTTGCAACTAATATAATATTTAATTTCTAAATGTTTATAACACTTACAAAATTAACAACGATTTTTGACACTTACAAAATTTGTAAGTGTCCAAAACCGTTGCTAGACTAATGGTTTTATTATTCCACCAACCTAAAAGTATAACATAGTCTCAAAAAAGTGTAAAAAAAATTGGTGCTATAATATAATTTTACCTCCCTCTTCTTCCCAGGTTTTTTCTCAATTCTCCCTCCCCCGAGTTATGACACCCTGCTATTTTAATCACAGGTTTACCAAAATAAACAAGAATCTCATTTGGTTTATTTTTAGCATCACTGTCGAAAACCTTTTTAAATTACTAACCATCAATGTTAAATTAAGATTGTGAAAAATTTTATCTTCCATTAACATATAGCAAGATGCAGAAATAAATAATATCATCCATCCACATAATAATATAAGTCTGCAACATCGTAAGTTAAATAGATAAATGATTAATGTCGAATAAACCATCGGCACCAAAACCCACATCCAAATCATAAGTCTACTGAAATGAAACTGAATCTAAATACAGAGTCATATAAATAAATCTAAGTAAATGTTTCAACTGAAGGGGCAATATGAGCAAATGAAATACTGAACATGAATCCTAATCTAGAAATGAAATAACTGAAGCATCTACTCAACTCCTTCATTCCTCCAAAAATGTTGCATCTATGCATCCCTGGAAAGAATCATCAAGTTCGACGTCCATGTGGCTGGACACCTAAAAGTTTTTGGAAAAATAGATTTGATACATGACAGAGCCCAAAAACTTTGAAAAACATTTAGCAAGTATTTAAATTGCAATTAAAAGCAATTATTATTACACACGTTAGCATCACGTACACTCCCTTGAGTTCATCACCTCTCCACTATAGTGCACACCTAACATCTCCTATTTTACCCACCTAGTTATGCTACACAGCCAAACTAGAGACAAGTATCTAACTGACCACAACAAGTTTATCTCAGCCATACCGTCCATACGATACGATACCGTAGAACCAAAAATTTATATTAATCGAATATTATTATTGAACTGTTCATTAAGTTTCTCACACTTAAGTTACTTTTAGATATACACACTCTCTCTCTCTCTCTCTCTCGCTCTCTCTCTCTCTCTCTCTCTATATATATATATATATATATATATATATATATATATATACACCACACTATTATATATACAACTACAGCATCCCTCGGAATGGCCACGGCGATGCATGCATACTTTGCTATTATGTTCATGTACCTCTCGTACCAAATTAAGGACTATCGGTTCGTAATGTCACCTCGAACCATAAATCAAATAACACACAATGGAGACGAACATAGTTCTAGGCCTTTGGGCTACGCACATACCTAACGTGCCCAAATGACCTGTCAATCTCACTAATACAATCTCAAGTAATGAGCAGCCCTAAGTTCTTTGTTTTGGGGCACACATCCTGACCCTGCTAGAATCGCCAAGGTGGGTTCGCCTATTGTGCGAAACCTCCCGTGGTAGCAGGAAGCATAGGTATGTTCACACATGTAATAAAGCACATAATAGGTATTCACACAACCTATATATATATATATATATATATATATATATATATATATATATATATATATATATCCAGTATAGGTCTACACACAACCCACAATATATCCAGTACGTAGTATATATCTTTCGAATACCCACGTACTAATGATTCATACTTAATATCATTTTCGTATTTTTCTTAGTATCACTCACTACCGAAAAGGTCCTAATTATCCATGAAGTAATTTCAGTAGTCAATACCTTACAATACTACTAGTATAAGTCTTGGGTTCGCTCATGCTCTTCGTAACCCGTTGTAATTCTCGCGAATTAAATTCATAATATGCCTATAGGCCCTAGCTTTGATTCTCTCATTTAGGCAAATCCCTAGTCCCTACCATAGGTCTATTGGAATTCATTTAAGTCATTCCTTATAGTTTGACGAAATTAACAAGGTCCCCAAATTATTTTTATGCAGAGATATAGCATATATAATCAAACTTAGTAAAACTGGGCAACCGAATCGATTCTCCCCTGACAGTTCATCTTCTTCGTTGTTGTTATGAGTATTCACTATTTATAACCTATCAAACCTCCATGAAACTCCCAAATTCCCATACAACGTACCCAAACATTAAGTATACGCATAAGGACAATTTCTAACGAAATTATAACATCAAATCTTTAAGAAATCTAACCAAAAACTTATTTAATCTCCTTAAATCACAAAACCCTAGTTTTGATGTTCTTCATGCATATTCATCAAGTTTTCCAGATTTCTTTAACGTTTATCATCATGTAATCGCAAATTTCATAATATCGATGTAGAGGGATTATTTCTAACATGAATTATACCCCATATCATGAATTACAACCCACATAATCCCAAGAATTCACCCAATCATGAAATTTCAACCCTATACTACCTTGGGTATTATAACATGCTTAAAAAAGTTGCAAGATAAACACTTAACTTTTATTTGCATGTCTAATTTTTATTATTTCGAGATGGAGTCGTTCTTCCCTTTCTTCGATCTCGTTTTTGGCAACATCGGTGGTGGAAAAGATGTAAAATGGCCTAAGGATCCACTCTTCTTCCTCCCTTATGGGCTCTCTTCTCTCCCAAGTGTTGTAACCTTATCCTCTATCACAAAATGGCTGATATAACACTCTAAAATTTGGAGTTCTTCCAAACCTAGACTCCCAAATGACCAAAACACCCTTACGTAGTGTCAGGGTTGGTCTAAAAATTCTCCGGGACCCAATCAATACCCCAGGGTCTATACTGATGCATCCTTATATGGAAGTTTTAGATATCACTCCCAAGATTTTCATGCGGGTAGTGAGAGCACAGGCAGAGGATCAGTTCTGCCAAGACAGGGTACGATGATTATTAGCAGAGGGTGCAGAGTCTTACCTAATCACCTCAGAGGGAGGTCTACGTTTTAATGGAAGGTTATTCGTGCCACGAGATGAGGATTTGAGGCATGTTGTTATGACTGGGACCCATGGTTCGAGTTTTGAGGTACATCCCAGTGGGGATAAGATGTACCAGGACATAAGGAGGCAGTATTGGTTGTCAAGGATGAAGCGAGACATAGGAGAGTTTGTCTCAAAGTGTGTTACCTGTCAGCTTGTGAAAATTATCCATAAGATACCTTCAGGGATGCTATAGCCACTTGATATTCCCGTGTGGAAGTGGGAGTGCATTTCTATGGACTTCATTATAGGTTTTTCGACATCATAGAGGGGCTATGATCTCATATGGGTAATAGTAGATCGACTGACCAAAGTATCCCATTTCTTACCGGTTCATACTGACTTTGAGACGATGCAGTACACGCAGTTGTTCATAGTGGAGATAGTTAAGCTGCACAGGGTGCTGGTTAACATTATATCTGGTAGAGATAAGATCTTCATGTCTCACTTCTGGCAGAGCTTTCAGGAGGATATGGGCACAGACTTGCGATTAAGTATCGCCTATCATCCACAGAAAGATGGGTAGACTAAGAGGGTAAATCAGATGCTGAAAGATATGCTGAGGATGTGCATTCTAGATTTTAGGGGAGGATGGGAGCGATATCTTCCATTAGTAGAGTTATTGTATTACAACTCTTACCAATTTTCTATCGACATGGCACCATTTGAGGCACTTTATGGGAGACCTTGTCGTTTGCCCGCTTATTGGTTAGAGGTGGGGGACAACAAGTTATTAGGGCCAGAGATGATTGAGGAGACTACTGCGAAGATAGAGTTGATTAGGGGACATATTCGGATAGCTCAGGATAGGTAGAAGATTTATGCTGATGCTGATCAGAGACATGTGGAGTTAGAGGTCAGCGATCATGTATTGGTTCGAGTGTCTCCCATGAAAGGGGTGATAAGGTTCAGCAAGAAGGGAAAACTAGCGTCGAGGTATGTGGGACATTTCCCTATCATTAAAAGAGTGGGAACAATATCTTATAGACTGGGTTTGCCAGAGCATCTTCAGCGGATACACGACGTGTTTCACGTGGCATCGCTGAAGACATATCAGAGGAGCGAGAGTGGTTTTTTGCACGTCCACACGATAGTTTTTGGGCCATAGGTAAATGGGTCTCGGGGCATTTTTAGGCATAACCAGGCCCACACGACAGTGTTTAAGCCATTTTAATAAAGCCCACAAGCGTAAAAATGGGATTGGCTTAATAAAACCTAAAAGTGAGAGGGTCTGACAGCCACAAATCATTTAAGAAAATCTAAGTAAGTAGAGGAGAAAAGAGGGAGAAATTGAAGAAACCTTGGGAGCCAAAACCAAGAACAAGTGTGTGTGTTCTTCATCAAATCATCTACACCAAAGGAATTCAGACCCTACGAACCCTATAAGGAAAGTGGTTAAACTTTCTTTTAATATAAATTATTGTCTTCAATTCATATCATAGTGGGTGTGATAAAAATCCACTATTCTTGGGTTGGGTTGATATAAATTGGGTTTTTAATTTATGGTGAAATACGTATTAAATTTATACTATTGAAGAGTAATATCATTGGGATATAGTTGGGGGAAATTAAAACTTATGATTTGAACCTAGATAATAATTTCGTTAATTTGTTGATCTGTGGAATCAAATTTAGATGGAGTTTGGTAAATCTTGTGTAATTAGATCTATGAACTTTGGGAGATAACACTATGGACTGTAATTATGTTGGGATGTTTAAGTTAACGATGGACCTGTATAGATTGAATCAATAACGGATTTGGGAGTAAATTCGGTTGAGAAAATGGTTGAATATTAAAGGAATTAAGGAGCTAGGTATTAGAAGAATTAAAGATGCAGTCATGGCAACGTTCGCAGGAAGAACGATGGAGAAGAAACCCAGGAGGTCGTTCGAAAGACCTAGGTTTCGTTCGTGTGACAGCCATTTAGTTCAAATGACAGGCTAAGAAGTTTGAGTGAAGGGACAAATTCGGCCACTCTTATCCCCTTCTACTGTTTGGTCTGGGTTTTGTTTGAGGAGGTCTACAGTTGTGGTTCAGTACCCTTGGCTTGGCAATTGTGTGAAAATTCCTATTGGGACAAAATAGTGAAATGTTAAATAGGGGTTAATAAGGTTGGAAGATGAACATTAGGGAACATGAAATTAATAAGCGTGTCAAACTTATTAAGGGGAATTTTGGATAATAAATTCTAAATATTAAAGTGCGGGCCGAGTGAGTGAGTCCGGGCATTTTAGTTGAGTGGCACCAAGTTAATGAATAAATTAATGATAGATTAATTAAATTAAGAGTCGGGACATAGACTCGGGTATATTTTAGGCTAGTGCTATGGATGTCGGGCAGGGTATAGCCGGGATTAAATTTAAATTATATATACATATACGGTAGTGTGATAATATATATATATATATATATATATATATATATATATATATATATATATTGTGTGCTATTAAAATATCGATGACTAGGTATTTTATAATTTTATACCCTCTAGTGCTATCACAGGAGGTTGCGCGATGTGGGTGAATCCCCCTAGTTTGAGGAGCAGGGAGAGTATAATCCCCAGGTCATAACATAGAGGTGGGGAATTTTGAGATGATTGTTTTCATTCTCGGGGAAATATGACCGCCACCACCAAGCTTATATTTTTATGTTCTGACTCGACGGTATTTAGCTGTCTCAGGAATCCAGGTGGGACTGAGTAGACCTGGGATGATAGCACTTTAAAGAAGCATCCCGCGAGGTATTACTCGGGAGGATGGATTTATATATATTCGATATATGTGTGAATGTTGTAATATAGTTCTATTTATATAATAGAGAAAATAATTATATGCGGGTAAAATACATGAAGTGAACTGTATTGATTACATATAACTCGTGAGAATGTTATATGGTCTTAAGTGAAAAATGATTAGTTAAGTTTATGTGATAAATAACTTATAAATCATATATTAAACATACTCGTAATAGAGTATTGTGACAGGAAGGAGTTATAACAATAACTAGTTAAGGGGTACATGACTAAGTGGGTAATAAAGAAAGCGTTAGGTGTGCACAATAGTTGAGGGGTGAGCAGGTCCTCAAGGGAGTGCCACACTATCTTAAATCTGAAGAGCATTCATGCATTTTAAATTACTGCAATTTAATCACTTGCTAAATATTTTCAAAATGTTTTGTGTTTTAACCATTGTTGTCAAATATTTTTAAAACCTTTTTGGTGTCCAGCCATAGGGACGCCAGACTTGATTCTATTCCAGGGATACGCAGCTGCAACATATGTGGATGTTGCGAGAGTTGGAGTAGATAGCTCTTCCATATATTCCTAGTTTAGGAATTTTATCCCAGTTTTTGAGCATGTTGATCACTATATTTATTCAGATTATTCCAGTTCAGATTGTATGGGATTTATTTACTATCTGTTAGATTTATTTGGTTTGGATTTTAGCTGGTGGTTAATTCGGCAAGACTTTGGTTCAGTTATTTGATGTGATGTTTAGACTCTATTATTATGTGATGGTTCTATTTAGTTTTTCGTTGTACTTATTGTCTTGGTTATTAAAAGATAAAATTTTGACATCGGATTAATTAACTAATAGGTGGTTAGTAATTAATAAGGTTTTCAACATTGATGCTAAGAATAAACACTACACCAAAATGCTCTTTTAATAACAGACTAGTTTTATGATTACTAATACTATTATACCATTACTATTTTTAACTATGTAGTACCGTTAGTAATCTTATTTAAGTGTTACTAATTCTAATTTTAGTGAAAATAAAAAAAAATCCCTCCCGAATAAAGAAACTCGCCCCCGACTACTACACACCGAAATGAAAATCCCCATCTTCTAAATTTTCCCTCCAACCTAAAGAAACTCTCCCCTTCTCAGGTGAGTCGATTTTCAGTTCTAACGAACATGGTTACTCGATTCTTTACTTTATTTCAATGGTGTTTTGGTTTTGGGTAAGTCGTGTTTCCCATTTATTATATTTTTTTTATTTGATTTTTGATTTGATTCAATCCAACGACAACTTCTAGCCGGATTCTTGCCGGATGAATAACACCGGAGTAAGATGACAATGGTACTCTCAAGACTCCATTGTCTTCATTAGGGTTTCTCATACTCACGGCCTCTTCTCAAGGACCATCGTGTCACCTAGGGTTTCAAGATTTGGGGATTTTAAGGTAAGCCTCTTCTTTAATATTACACACACACACACGCACACACACACATTTGGGAGCATTTTGAGGCGTTTTGTTTAATGATGTAGTTTAAATCTGACTTATATGGCGTATCGGGTTCATCTAGAACACCATACGCACATTGATAAAAATATTGGGTTCCTCTAGAAGACCATGTGGCATACCAATTAAAATAGGTGAACTGTGTTTAATAAAGCCAGAAATAACAAATTTTATCTTAAAGTCTACAAAAAAAACTAATAAGTCTATCATTATAAAAGTAAATGAAAATAATTATATATATATATAGTCAATCATTCATAGATGAATTGGTTAAAAAATATTTCATCGTTGAACAACAATCAGTATAGGGAAGAACAAACAACTGAATGAAAAATAAAAAGAAGATTAAGATATTAATGGTAATCAGTATAACTTAAATTGGGGTGAAGAGGGACTAATTGGTAATCAATATACTTTTAATACATCAGCAAGCCGTGGTATAGAGTAGACTTAGTAACATATATCAGTTTTTCAATGCTGGAAAATGATTAGTAGTGAATATCACAACCCAAAAGTTTGATTATCATCCATATATTATTTGGAATATTGATGTGCTATCACACCCGATCCGTCAACTGAGGGAATCTATTGAATTGCCCCTTATGAATCCCCACACTTTTCCTAAGGGTTGTCATTAAACCTACTAAGGTAATTTTTTTTGTAGAATTCATAATAATATGGAATATCGATCTAGATACACTTTATTTAATAATTATCATATAACTAACATAAATTTAGTTAAAGGTCTTACCCGTAGACCTCTCAGTTCACCACTTACTCTTCATTTTTCGCTATTATGAATATAATTCTTCCATGGACAATGTGATGCAGATGCTTCTTAATGGCAATGCGTGACACTCGCGAGAGGTTGTTAAAATGTTAACCAACGAGGGGAAGGTAGTTTCTTATACCAAGGCTCAGCTTTCGATGGTATGAGCTTATTCCTTTTGTATAGCATGTCCTGTTTTTCGTTTAGAATGGTAATAAATCTTTGTCATTGGAGTTTTGTGGGAAAGCATTCAACACGCCGATGTAACTATTCTTTGTTTAAAACTATACTCTGTTTAACTACATAATTCGAGTAATTTTTTATGACAATTAGGAAATATAGAAGATTCACTATTTTTTGTACTCAGGGTCCGTTTGATAGCAACATTTGCCATGGAAAATAAGGAATCTTTCTCATTTTCCAGCTTTTAGTTGCGTTTGATAGCACTTATTTTCCCTGGAAAATAATTACCACTTACACTAAGGTACTAACACTTAAATCACAAAGAATTGATTTGCCATGGAATTCAATTCTTTTGGGGTCCCCAAAGAATTGAATTCCAGGAAACTAATGACTTGGAAATTAATTCCACCCACTTCTATCAAACATGGCCTTATATAATGCCATCTTTTTCTACTATTAGTTTATAAGCTTATACTTTAGAATAAACATAACTATGCTCTTAAGATGATTTCTACGATTAGTCTATTTACTTGTACCTTTTTTAGAGTAAACATGATTATGCTCTAAGGTGATCATGGAGACGAATGATGTTTGATCTAAACTTGTAGAGATATTTTCCTTTTGAGGACCACTCGGTGGTGTTAAAGCGATTAAGAATTTAATCATGGTTTATTCTGCATATAATTTAATGGAGTGGATTTTTAATCTTTATATGAGAGTCTTTAGAGTATCATTTTGTTTACATGGTTTTGGCGGTATATATTACTATTTTAGATGTGTTAAATCAAATAATGTAGGTTAAATAGGATAATATTAAGCAATGTGGGAAAAAACTTGGTGTTGTGGTGTCAAATAGCCTCAGGAAACATCTTAGCTTGGAGTTGAAAAATCTATATGTGAGTATTTTTTTATTTCTTTCTTTTACCTTGACGAAAATAATGAACTCTCTGCATAAATTTTGATCAAGCACTTAATTTGAACTTTGTAATATTCATTCTTACACCCGTGTCTACAATCCTTACAGGACTGCACCAACATCCACCATTCACTATTCACCACTTAGATTCAAATATTTTCTTTTTCACATTTTCATTAATCCAAGAATAAGATCCATATAGATCCATGTATATATCCACTTTGATTTCAAAGTTACCGTTTTTTACAAACTTTGTCGGCATATATTTTAATTCATTTTATAATGTTCTTATTTTACTCAAAGTTTAGATACACAAATGGTTGTGGATGGTCCTTCAATGAAACATTGGAGAGGGGGGCCTGGATTTGGGTAAAATATCATCCCTGATTCAACTGGCGCTGCAAAGGTAAGAAGTGGACTCAAGTCTCAATCGGATAGTTAGGATCTTATAAATTTGCGTTGGATAACTATTATGACTAAATGACCTATTGTACAGATATTTATGATTCATGTTGTTGTACATATGATATTCTATTATTAAATATCAGTCTACGCATGATGAACTACTATGCTTCGTACACTTTAATAGAGATTGTAGACAATAATCAAACATATAGGTTTTCTCTAATGCCCTCTCTCAGGGAAAGGGTAGTTCACTTTTAAGTAAATAGATGCCCTTTTATGAACATAGTGAATAGTTAAAAAGAAGATTTCAGTTGCACTTTCACATGAGAGTTTCTTTATATGGATTTTTCTATTTCCTATTTATTTTTATTTGGCCACAAAGTAGTGTTATTTGAAGAACTAAACATAATAACCACAATTTTTGGGAATGGCGAATTGAGTTCAATGTGGCTATCACGGGCTTACAATTAATGCAACCTTCTCTTGTTCCGGACAAAAATATTGAGTCAACAAGGATGACCTGATAATTGACAGTTTTAAGATAGGTGGCTTAACTTCTAAGTTGGAGAGGCTTGGGTTGTATTGTTGTAGGAAGAAGTTCATTGTGTGAATAGTTATCCACATGATGCAATAGATAAGTGTAGTCATAAAAAATCTAGACATCAGTGACCTAAATCATATATTTGTGAGATATATGATTTAGGTCACTGATATCTAGATTTTTAATTAATTTAAGTAATCAACCAATATGTGTGTGACGCTAAGAGAAGATTTTTAAGTAATTTCAGGGAATGATTAGTATGTGTAACGCTGAGAGAAGACTATTGGCTAGCGTGTTGCTTGATATCTCCAATGAATGGTTCATTCTCTTGTCTTGAGGTTTGCATTCCTCTTCACAACTCCAACATTATTTATCGCTACATATAAAAATCACGGTTCAGCCTCATTTTTTGGGGTTTTCTTGACTTTAATACACTACTGATTTTTTATTTTAGAATTTAATATAAATTAATTAGTTTATTAGACTTTACTACACTTTTGGTCACTAGGACAAAAAAAATGTGCTAAAGTCTAATAAATTGATTAAGCTTCCCCATCTGCTCTGCAAGCTTATTTACATTCCTCGTGTTCACCAAAACTTGCCATCATCAACTGGTCTGCTTTCATTTTTTTCTACCCTTAATATCTCTTCTATCAGACGAGGAAGCACTGTTCAGTCACTTGCAGCAACAACATCAGCACCAGCTGAAGCCCACCAGATGTGGTCGTTTTCCACTGCACAAACTGTCCACGAACACGTTGCAGGCTCCTTTGCATTTCATGCCCAGGTTTAACATTCTGGGGAATTTTGATTTTCAAGGTGGACGAGTAAGTCCGTTGCAATTGGGGTCCATGTTGATGCAGCAACAACCAGCTTCTCAGCATCTTGGGCTTGGAATGTCGGAGAGTAATCCGGGTATGTTGGCAGCTCTCAATGCGTATTCTAGAGCTGGTTTGAATATGAATTCTGAGCAGAATCATCCATTAGACCATCAACATCAACACCACCAATGTGTGTGGTGGGGGGGTTATGTTGTGATTTGGGGTTTTGAAAGAAAGACGGAGGTTTAATGGTAATTTTGAGAGAGATGTGGTGGCATCTTTGAATGGTGGTAGCACTAGTGGAGGAGTTAGGATTCGAAAAAGGACGAAGGTAAATCTTGGGGATTTACCTTACTTACGGCCCGTCAGGTTCCGTTGCTTCGTCGACTGGGCCCATACTTACGGCCCAATCATATCTATACGGTTCGGCTCCACGCTAAACGTAGTCATTTCAATCACAGAGTTAGCCAAAGAGGTCTTAAAAGAGAAGGACCAACAGCTAGCGGACAGGCATAGGAGCCGATCAGCAGCTAAGTTTTTAGCAGAGATGGGCAGGATCTCATATGGGAAGATTATGGGCCTCACTATATCAAAGTTAGAAGAGTTTGTATAGCTGAGCTGTTTTCTCCCATGAGGCTCGAGGCTTTAAGGCCCATTCGAGAAGATGAGGTTACTGCCATGGTGGATTCCATCTACAAAGATTGTACCAATCCTGGTAATATTCCCATATAATTTACTCATCATTTAATTCTTCCTATATGTGTTTCCCTTGTTTTTCTTCTTAGCTTATGTTCAATGCACACACACATATATATATATATACGGACATAGCTTTTGTTCAATGCACATATATATGTGCCGGGTTTTGTAAGGTTTCAACCACAGAGGATAATGTGTGACAAATTTGTTTCTTATTTTTCTCCTTAATTGTACTTGCAGATATCAAGAGTGAGGGAATATTAGTGGAGATTGGATGTACGGTTCCTGTCAGCACCTGAATTTTAAGAAGCGAGATTCCCATATCAATTAGTTTATATGCAATCTGTCTGTTTGAGGAAAGGTCTCAATTAGTTTATACTATTTGCCACTAAACTACTTGCACAAATTTTGTTTTTTATGTTGACGTTTATCTCAATTACGAGAATTTATTATTCGGTACTTTGTGGTGGACCAAATTATATTATAGGTTTTTCTATGGTTTAAATAGACATTTGATTTCATGTATATTCTCATTTGGTTTGCATTTCATTGCCAGGTTTTGTTCTTCTCTAGTTCCCTTGGGATGCAACTATGGGTACCACTAAGGTCTATATAGTGTAAGTTAATCCAGCTTTCTACCTCTCTTTCCAAACATGCACGTATAATTGGTTTTAGTGTGAATAAAATTTGTATGAAAACATGATTTTTGATATCATCAGTGGTCAAATCAAATTTTATCCAAATATATTTGGTACATTAATTTTAAGGACTACTTCTCATTTGATGCACCAGATAAAAAGGTTGGGATATGATAAGAGTTGTCCTAATAGTCATGTTTTTCTTATTGGACGTCTCAAATAAATAATCCACGTAATCAAACCAAGTTCACGATTCTTCATCTTGGCCATTGATTGAGTCTATCCTTAGAAAAACGGCATCTTCAAATAACGACTATTAATTTGGGACGCAGGTACTAGTTGTTGTGGTTCTCCAACTAAGATAAGAGTCTTACTTTAGGTAATTTATCGCTTCTTAAATCTTATCTCATCCAACATCATGTATGGGATGGGGTAGCATTATCCCATCCTGCTTACCAAATTGTTGGAGTTACTAAAAAAAAATTGAAACGTCCACAAAAAGGAAAGAGTGACCCTCAATTTGAGACTCGCTATATTCCCAGTGTCCCCAAACAAACAAGTGATTGTTGGTTAATGAAGCTCATTCTTGCTGCAGTTATTACTCCTTGCATGGACACGTGGAGGATATGGCACGAGAAATACAATAAGGAGCCAATGTTGTTCCTGGTGTTGAAGCAACACTTTGGCAGGTACTTCTTCTTCAATTCCGATTCGGGAAGATATGTATATATATATATATATATATATATATATATATATATATATATATATATGTGTGTGTGTGTGTGTGTGTGTGTGTGTGTGTGTGTGTGTGTGAGGATGCTTACTTATTAATATCAAGAACACAGAGAGTTTTAGTTTCTTGTAGTAATTTAATTGCTTAAACCTTGTCTGGAATAACGTAGGTACCCAAAACACTCCCTGACAAGATATTGGAAAAGATGAAGGCTCCTCCGAAAGAAAATGACGTGCTAGAGATCAAGCCGGAACAACTTTTGGAGGCTGACGGTTTTCTTTTTGGGTTTCCTTCTCGTTTTGGTGTAATGGCAGCCCAATTCAAGGCCTTCTTTGATGCAACCCATGAGATATGGGCATCCCAAGCACTTGCTGGAAAACCTGCTGGAATCTTCTGGAGCACTGGTTTCCATGGGGGAGGTCAAGAGCTTACTGCGTGAGTCCTATATTCCTTCTCTTTCTGCTTTATGGCCTGCGTGAGCCTTTAACAACGTTTGAGCCACACGAGGAAATCAGGGGTGCTTGTTCCAGCATATAAGTGATGAGAAACATATTGAAGAGGCTTCCCACGGTTAACTACATGACGCTAGAATTGATTACTGAACACTACTGCTACGTGTTAGTGAGAAGTCACTTCTTAGGATGTTATATTGGATGATTTTATTAAAATAATGTAACTTTCGGGGCGATTATATTACGATATTTCATTTGTTTGGTTTAAGTTTCTTTTGTAAATAAAGAGTGAACGCTTATATAAATGTAAATGTTGAATATAATGCCCTTGTTTTTGGTGGACTATTTTTGTATATGTTCTTAGGATTAGTAAATAGTGTGGTAAGAATAATTGAATTTGTTTAAATTCAGGATATTGGATCTTGAAAAATATTTTTTTTTAAATATGTATTAATATTAGTAACAGAATTTTACCGTTACTATTAGTAACAGAATTTTACCGTTACTAATTCTTTTTTTTATCGTTACTATTAGTAACCAAATTTTACCGTTACTATTAGTAATCAAATTTTACCGTTACTAATTTTTCATTTTTTCGTTACTATTAGTAACAAAAATTTTCCGTTGCTAATTCTAATTTCTTCTGTTACTATTAGTAACAGAATTTTACCGTTACTAATTCTAATCTTTTCCGTTACTATTAGTATCAGAATTTTACCGTTACTAGCTTCGTGCCCCACGCCTTTTTTCTAACGGAAAAATTGTGTTACTAATATTTTTAGTAATGGTAAAGTTGTGTTACTAATGGCGTGTTTTGGTGTAGTGAAACCAGATGGAAATCCTGTTTTAATTTAATAAAGGACTGATCACCCGGTATTTAATTAAGCGGGGTGCCACAATACCTTACTCAGATCAAAAGAAATGTCCCTGCCAGACACGATGTGTCCCAAAAACTGTACCTCCCGTAGCTAAAATTCACACTTCTTGAATTTGTCATACAACTGATGGTCCCGTAACGTCATCAGAACCATACACAGAGGCTCTGCATGCTTATTCTCAAAACAAGAGTAAACCAGAATATCATCTATGAATACGATCAAGAAATGATCAAGGAACTCTCTGAAAAGTCGATTCATAAGGTGCTTAAACAATGTTGGGGCATTGGTTAGCCCAAACGTATGACCCTGAACTTGTACAATCTATAGCGTGTTAAGAAAGAGGTCTTAGGAATGTCCTCCTATATGATGCGCAACTGTTGATATCCCGATCTTAGATCTATGATGGAGAAGTACGTTGCTCCCCTCAATTGGTTGAACACGTCATTGATTCGAGGCATTGGAAACTTATTCTGAATCGTGACCTTATTCATCTCCCTGTAATAAATATACATACGAAGCGACCTATCCTTATTCTTGATGAATAACACCGGCGCACTCCATGGTGATGTACTCTGTCGAATGAACCCTGCCCCAGAAGCTGCTAAATCTGCTCCCTCAACTCCCACATCTCTGAAGGAGTCATGTGATAAGGCGCTCAGGCAATTGGCCTCATACTCGACGCTAAGTCAATAATGAACTCAATCTCCTGATTGGGTGGCAGCCCGGGTATATCCTGGAACACATCTTCAAACTCCCTTACCACTAGAATCGAATCCTAATAGATAATCACCTCCAGTGACGTCTCATCCTCAATATAGCATAGGTGTGTGCTCGACCCTCCTTTGGGAAGAGGTATAGCCACAAGGAACATCTCTTGTCCCGAAATAGAAAACACAATGGTCCTCCCGAAGTAGTCCATCATCGCCCTGTACCATGCTAACCACTTCATGTCCAAAATGAATCATAACCCTCCATATCTAACACTAGAAAGTCTGTGGCTAGACATAGTCTCCCAACGTCAATATCTACACCGCTATAGATCGAGTCTATAAGCAACCCACTACCTAAAGGTGACTCCACACACATAAGGAGATTTTTGGTTGTTTGTAATAAACTGGCGCCGCGTGAAAATCTGGTAGCTATAAATGAGTGTGATGCCTCCATATCAAATAAAATCCTACCCTAAAGCCCATGAATAGGAAACATACCCTCTAGTGTTGGTGGCGCTTGCGATGCCTGCTATAAGACTGCATCTCAGAAGTTATAGACACGTTCATACTGTAACTACCCCTACTGTGGTGGGCCAGGTGGGGCTTGTGCTACAGGGGGCAACTACGCCTGCTGGGCACTCTACTATCTTGGTGCTCTATCCTGCTGTGGGAATTCTATCCTCTTGTAGCCCATATGTCCACAAATAAAACAACGACCCAGAAAGTCTCTCTGCCTCTGGCCCTGATGGTCCTGTCGAGGCTTCCCCTGATGCTGGCCCTCGTGGCCTCCCCCATTGTTCCCTTGGCCTTGGCGACCCTGGGGAACATGTTATTGCTGCTGCTGAGGACCCTTCTGGCATTGTCTGAAACCACTACCCATGGGCAAATAACCTCATGATCGGAATCTCTTGGCCGAATCCCCCTTCCAGGAATCCTGCCCCTATCTTCTGTTGCTGCGGTGGTCCACGAGCACCGTTCTTGCCTGCCTTGCATAACTGACTAGTCTCCCCCCTCTTTTTCTTCCCTTCAGATGGAAGCGATGATCCTGACAATGAAGAAGTGCGGCATTAAATACCTCAGTATAAGTACTTAATGCTAGGTTGCCAATAAAGTGTTGCCTGATCCTCCAGGTGAGTCCATCCATGAACTTTGACATTTTCCTCTCCTCGCTGTTCATCTCGTCAGGCACAAAATTAGCCAGACGGGTGAACTCCTCCTCATACTCTACTACAGAACGGTCACCCTAAACCACCACATTAAACTTCTTCCTCATTTCCATCTCAACAGCCTGTGGGAAGTACTTGCGGTCAAACTGTACCTAAAATTCTGTAATAGGCATAGTATCTCTCTCCTCCGAAGCGGTAATGGATTCACACTATTATAAAGTTGCTCCCATAAGCTTAAACGTGGACAACATCTATTTTTGAACCTCGCTACACTCAACCATATGAAGGTGGCACTGAATGTTCTCTTTCCACTTACAATCCATGATCACGTCAGAACTACCATAAAACTCTAGTGGGGATCCCCCTCACTCTCTGCCAATCTGACAGCCTCGGATGGGCCTGGACAATCGGCGCTACTAGCTGATGTGGTGGCTGGGCCAGCGGAAAATGAAGTGCCATTAATGTCATAGCATCATTATCTGTCTATGACACAATAGTGGTCACCTCTGCGGCCGTCACCGCTACCTATGGTGGTTGTGGTTGTGGTGTCTGTGGCTCCTGCTGAGCCTATCCCTCATCGGCTCTTATTTCTGCCCTAGCCGATTGTGCACTCTTAGGTGGCATCTGAAATCATATCGAAATGTATGAGTATATAGTCAATACAAAAATAATAACAGAAGAAAAAAAATCTCAAATACGTAAAAGTGAATGCAACAGTCCTAATAATAGGGCTCAATATCAAAGCACGCTACGCTGAAATCGTAGTAAGCCGCACAGATCCTATGGACTCTAGAACTTGATGCTCTGATACCATTTGTGACACCCCGCCTATTTTAATCAAGGGTGAGAAGTCCTTTACAAAAATAGACAAGAATCTTATTTGGGTTATTCTTAGCATCACTGTCGAAAACCTTTTTAAATTACTAACCACCTACGTTAAATTAAGTCGGTGCCAAATTCTATATTCCATTAACACATAGCAACATGTAGAAATAAATAATATCATCCATCCACACAATAATATAAGTATTGAACATTGCAAGATGAATAGATAAATGACAAATGCCGAATAAACCATCGGCTCCAAAACCCACACCCAAATCATAAGTCTGCTGAAATGAAACTGAATCTCAATAAAGAGTCTGATAAATAAATCTAAATAAATGTATGAACTAAAGGGGCAACATGCCCAAATGAAATACTAAACATGAATCCTAATCTAGAAATGAAATAACTGAAGCGTCTACTTAAGTCCTGCATGCCTCCACAAGTGCTGCAACTACTCATTCCTAGAAAGAATCATCAGATCTGTCGTCCCTATGGTTGGACACCTAAAAGTTTAGAGAAAAATAGATTTAATACGGGTCAGAGCCTAAAACATTTGAAAAATATTTAGCAAGTATTTAAATTGCAGTTAAAAGAAGTTCTTAGATGCACACATTAGTTTCACATACACTCCCTTGAGTTACTCACCTCTCCACTATAGTGCACACCTAACATCTCCAATTTTACCCACCTAATTATGCTACCCAGCCTAACTAGACATTAGTATTTAACTAACCACGACAAGTTTATCTCACCCGTATCTCCCACACAATACGCTACCATGGAACCAAAAATTTATATTAACCGAATATTATTATTGAACTGTTCATTAAGTTTCTCTCACTTAAGTTACTTTTAGATATACACTATCTATCTTTTCTACCATCACACAAAAGTAGAATAATCACACTTATATATATACAACTACAGCATCCCCCGAAATGGATATCGCAAAGCATGCATACTCTGCTATCATGTTCATGTACCTATCGTACCAAATTAAGTACTATCAGATCGGAATGTCACCTCGAACCATAAATCAAATAACACATAACGAAGCCTAACATAGTTCTAAGCCTTTGGGCTATGAACATACCTAATTACCCAAATGACCTACTAGTCCCACAAATACATTCTCAAGTAGTAAGCCTCTCAATGTTCTGGGGCACACATTCGGGCCTCACTGGAATCGCCAAGGTGGGATCGCCCACAGCACGGAACCTTCCGTCATAGTAGGTAGCATAGGTATGTTCACACATGTAACAAAACACATAATAGGTATTCACACAACCTATATATATATATACACACACACACACAACCCACAATATATCCCGTACGTAATATATATCTCTCGAATACCCACGCACTAACGATTCACACTTGATATCAGTTTTGTATTTTTTCGAGTATCACTCACTACCCGAAGGGTCCTAATTATCCTTTAAGTAGTTTTAGTAGTCAATACCTCTCAATACTACTCATATAAGTCTTGGTTCGCTCATGCTCTTCCTAACCAATTTTAATTCTCGTGAATTATTAAATTCATAATATGCCCATAGGCCTTAGCTTTGATTCTCTCATTTAGGCAAATCCCTAGTCCCTACCATAGGTCTACCGAAATTTATTTATGTCGATCCTTATAGTTTGAAACAATTAACGAGGTCCCCAAATTATTTTTATGCATAGATATAACATAAATAATCAAACTTGGTAAAACTGGGTAGCCGAATCGATTCGGTAAAGGCCCCGAATTGATTCGCCCTCTGAATCGATTCGGTCCCGGAGTCCGATTTGCACCTGATAGTTCATCGTCTTCGTTGCTATTACAAGTTTTCACTATTTATACCATATCAAACCTCCATGAAACCTTCCCAAACTCCCATACAATGTACCCAAACATCAAGTATACGTACAAGGACAATTTCGAATGTAATTATAACATCAAATCTTTAAGAAATATAGCCATAAACAGATTTAATCTCCTTAAATCATAAGACCCGAGTTCTGATGTTCTTTATGCATGTTCATCAACATTTCCAATTTTTTTAAAAGTTTATCATCATGTAATCTCAGATTACACAAGAATTCACCCAATCATCGAATTTCAACCCTATACTACCATGGGTATTATAACATGCTTAAAAAAGTTGAAAGATAAACACTTGCCTTCTATTTGCAGGTCTGATTTTCGTTATTTGGGGATGGAGTCGTTCTTCCCTTGCTCTGATCTCATTTTCGACAACGTCGGTTGTCAAAAAAGTGTAGAATGGCCTAAGGATCATCTCTTCTTCCTCTCATATGGCCTCTACTCTCTCCCAAGTGTTGTAACCCTAGACTCTATCACAAAGTGGTAGATATAACACTCTAAAATTCGGAGTTTTTTCAACCCTAGACTCCCAATTGACCAAAATTCCCTTACGTTGTGCCGGGTTGGTCTAAAAATGCCCCGGGACCCAATCAATACCCCTGAGTACTCTATTTTGCCTATTTTGGTCCATTCGGAATCAACCGTGACCTCGAAATCTCCATCTGAGTCACTATACATAAATTTCCTATATCAACCTCAATTTAGCCTATGCGCGACTCGAGGTTGAGATATAACATAGTCCCGTCGATCTTACTCGTCACAGCGTATAATAATTATTGCAAGTTATTTACTATGCACTTTGTAAATTTATCCCATAAATTTAATCATAATATCTCCTGATCAATATTTAATAAACATATAATATTTAATTCAATTAAATTACGGCACATGTGTAATTTATATATATTTTGGAAGTGTGTGTGCAAATATGTAGTTATGTGTGTATAATTCTATAAATCTGTAGTCATGTGTGTATAGTCATCTATTGATATTTTATCAATTAAAGTACTGGTATTTTATTCTTTGCATTGGTTATGAACCGATGAAAATTTATTATTTGCAAAGGTTATGAACTGTTGCAATATTTTTGCGTATCAAACGAGACATTCGTTAGCAATAAATTGTTTCAAATACCATAAAACACTTGTAAATTACCTTTTTGGTGTAGTGTAAATAAATTAATTATTCCCAATGCACAAATCACTCAGGGAACAAATAATAAAATCTGGAACGAGTGTTGGTAGAGGTAGAGTCACGTAAACGTGATATGGGAGACATATCAATAGCCCAAAATTATGAACTAATACAAAAAGCATAAATATCATATTTGCAAATTGATATCATAAATAGATAATACAAATGATCTTATAACAAAAATATATGAAAGAGTTTCATTTAAGACATAGTGTCAAACAATCATAAACTATCCCTCATACTTGAGACCAGAGTAACAAAGTCCTAAATGGGTGAATCAAGGTAATAAATTATACGGATAGGCTCAAAACAATTACTATAAGCCAAATAATCTTATCTCAAGATAAATAAATTCATTTATCATAGACGCAAGTCAAAAAAACCAACCAACAAGCTACAACATCAAACCATAGTATCTAAGAAAAGAGATTCATAAATCCTAGGAAGAAAACTTGCAAAGATGATGAATAGACATTGAGATATATAAAATGAACACCTAAACTCACAATATATGGATATGATAGGAAGAGAGATGAAAAGAGGGTGCATAAATAGTTTGGTTTGCGTAGAAAGGGATAAAGATTCAAAATGGGTTCTTGAAGCTTCTTTACTTATCTCATACCCATTCGTTGATGCGAAGGTCTATGTTCTCTGGTTGCGAATATATCGCTACAATGAAGATTTATGTTTGCGGGACACGAACATGCCGAGGGATCCAAAAAATTCATGAAGAAAGGCACACAAAAGTTTAAAAATAGTAGTATTAAGAAAGTACATTATATCATTTTTAAAAAAGACTTAGATATGACCATATATACTTTCAAAATTGTACTCGAGGTTCATGTTTATGTCAAACACTCTACATAAAGAATGGTTCAACATTCAAAAGGCATAACGGTTTAAATTACAACCCTTTAAAAGAATAGTAATTTAAAGACATAAATCATGATAAAAGTAAATCAAATGAACATTAACCTATAAAATAGAGGATAAAGATTAATGTTTGATCTCACTTTTTGAAAATTTTGGGTTTATGAAACTTTGAAGATGATTCATTTTATACCATCATTTTCAACTACCACTCTTTTCTTCCTCATATAGTTATCTTTGGTTTAAACCTTAGGTTAAAACATTTAAAGTCTCATATCCTCGGTGTTACCGAATTTTATATAGATCCTAATTTTTGAGATATTGCAATAAAAATGCTTTTTGTAAGTGGCCACTTTCACTCAAATATAAGTGGGAAACTTATTGATACGACCAATATGATCCCCTGCAGTGGAACCTACTGAAAGAAGGATGCTACCTTGGAAAAAGGAGGCCATGACCTCATACTTATTTGGATATGCTTTCATCAGCCACTGGCCGCAGCACTTACAGGATTGGTCTGCCTATTAAGCCACAACACCTTCAGACCAGCTACCGCCTGGTTTCAAATAGGCCATAACCTTCATTCATAACTACTTCCTGGGTTCAAAGAGGCCGCATCCACTGCTCACAGCTGCTGCCCCATCAAAGGTATTACTCTTTAGACTTATTCACATGTCATGTGCTCAGGGCACGTGATACAATTGACATACCTCCTATAAATAAAGGTCTTCACCTCAATAAAGGGGATCTAGATCTGGGACAATAACCTTTAGGGAAGCCCTATCAAACCTTCTACTTAACCACAATACAACTTGGGGGCTAGTCACGTATTCTCATCTCTTAACTCTATTATACGCCTTTCAGGGCTATGTAACTTGCATCACGACATGTATCTAATGAGAGTGGGGAAACAAAGTGGATGTAGGCTCATTTTAATAGTCGAACCACTCGATATCTTGTGTTTTATCTCTCTTTACTTGCTTATATAT
Source organism: Sambucus nigra (assembly GCA_949130495.1). Taxonomy (NCBI): domain Eukaryota; kingdom Viridiplantae; phylum Streptophyta; class Magnoliopsida; order Dipsacales; family Adoxaceae; genus Sambucus; species Sambucus nigra. The sequence continues at coordinate 14,833,679 of OX422219.1, read as the reverse complement.
ATTTTACACTTGATTTGTTGGTATGAGAACGACGTGTGTCTGATTTCTCATATCATCAATCTGGCGACGTCTGTGGGAACAAGGTATTACTATCTTGTGTCTTTACATTTTGGGTTCTTAAAACCTTATTTTGTTTATGGGGGCCCCTCGGCCATCATCCCATGGGTGAGGTTTGGTTATTGAGCTTGTATTTTGCAAATACACCCTTTGCTGGGTATTTCTTACTTTCAGATCTACTCATTGGTCTCTTTTTTATAACCTAAGATATGTTTTGTTTACCCCGATGATGAGACCTTACTTTAAAAATGTTAAAAAATACAAAAAGGCTATAGCCTTACAAAGGTGGGTAGATAGGGATAAATTTTATCGACTCTTTCCTGCTTTCTTAGCCTATGATCTAGGGTTTTCTACCACAATTGTGCCACTTTGGGAGCATTTGAAGACTGTTTTGCCCCTGGTAGACCCCTAGTAGGATTATTTTTCACATTACTAAATGGATTAGACCCAGCTTGTGGGTCATTAGAATCGCACCACGCTGCAGCAAGCAGGATGCGGCCTGTTAAGTAAATTCCTTGATTGTCGCAACCCTTTTAATTGAGGATGATGCATAGCTTAATTTCATCACTTGGGAGAAGAGAAATGGTAAAACTTTCCTCGGACTCAACTCTGGTTAACTCCCTTCGAGATGCCCCGGTAGTAACCTTATATGTTCTACATGCCGCAATATCCTTGTTTATTTCCTCTACATTTCTTTCATTACTCACTCCTGCTAGTTTTCTCCCAGAATATATATATATATATATATATATATATATATTAAAGACTAACAAAGTTGAAATGGAAGGAGACTCTAGACAAAGTGCATAAATGAAATATCAGATTGTTCAGTTGTACAACCACCTCTACCATCTATACGACAGGCATCCCTCACTTCAGACTCAGGTCAACTGTCTAACTCAAAGGGTTCTTATGTTGGATGTTGCATCACCCAAGGTTGCCAACCCAATCATAACTTCTGCAGCCTCAGAAACAGCTATCATAGAGGCCACAGACAATAACCAAAAGAGGAAGATGGATAAAAAAAGCCAGAAGAAGGCTTTGAGGCCTACACCCTGCTGATTTACCAAATTAAAGATATTTTCAAGCTCATCAAAGAAGAAAAAATTGCTCAAGTGGCCTGAGAAGATGACGGCTCCTTCCCACAAAAGGAGCCGGGCCCAGTGGTGTGACTTTCACTAAGACCATGGCCATGATATGAACAATTTCTACGCCTTGAAGGATAAGGTCAAAATGCTCGTCAGGAAGGGAGCTCTTCAGTGATTCTTGAAGGATGCCTAGGGGGTGTAGCCAATATCAGGAGGCTGATCATTAGATTCCAACCCAAGTTTGCAATCTATTTACATTTTTCCTCCTATGAACTCTAATCATGAAGCATTTATATCTATATTTCAAAGACTTTTGTGTTTCATTGAAATTAGAGGAAATATATGTTTATTTATATAAATGAATGGAAATTGTTAGTCATACATTTATTCTTACTTTCCAGTTTGAAAAATCTAATGAAATACCCTTGTCTTAAGCAGATTTAATGGAACCTAAAGACTCATTATCCCGTAGATTATTTACTTGTTTCGAAAGGAAAGTTCTATTGAAACTGACTTGTTTAGGCAGTCGCATCACTCTTAACGCAATACCCGTTACCTGACTCGGGATGCTCTAATTAGCCACATGATCTACTAATGTCCGTTATATACTTTTGGATACTCTTATTAAGCCACGGGGGCTACTAATTCCCGTTATATGCTTTTGGACGCTCTTATTAAGCCACAGGGGCTACTAATGCTCGTTATGTGCTTCTGGATGCTCTTATTTAGCCACGGGGGCATTAATGGCCGTTACATGCTTCCGGAATGCTTGAATTAGCCAGGGATGGTTTAATACATATCCAATTATAGCTTGGTGAAGCTTCATAATACCTAACCTATGGAGGCCTGATAATAGCCGAATTAAAGTGACAAAGAGAAGCCATGGAAGAAGTTCCATGCAATTAAAGTGACTAAGAGATGCTGCAGCAATGTCATCATGAACCATATTAAAGATACAAAGAAAAAGTGGTCGCAGCCCAGCATAAAGTCCACTAGAATATCAATTCAGAGGCTGCCGCTGACATACAAGACGGGGGGCTCATTATGTGAAATAAAAAATCATGAGAAAATCAAAGGCAAAAATAAATAGCCACAACCCTGTTCAAGAATCCATTTTATGAGAAGTGGTCGCAGCCCAATGTTCCATGTTCAGTTTTGAAAAGAAATAGTCAAGTGCATTCAAGCAGTCAAAACATAAAGATAAAGCAAAGTGAAACATTCATTCAAGCATTCAAGTATTCAAGATGCAAAGGAAAAAGAAACATGCAGACAAAAGTTAAATATATTGATTATGGCTACAACTTGCAAAAAAAGGCACAACCCTATTTGAGAATTCAGTTCAAAGTTATAAACAACTCATTACAACCCAAAAATGATTGCAAAAGGGAAAGATTAAAAAATTATGAAGTTGCGTCGTCTTCTTCATCTCCTTCTTCATCATCCGCAGTAGTCGCGGTTTCTTCTTCCCCTGATGTAGTAATTGCTTCCATCTACTGCTTGGCCCTTACCTCTGTCGCGACCCTAATCTCTTCCACACATTCATCATGTTTAGCATCACTGAGCTTCGAGGCAAGGATCTTATCCTTGGATTCAGGAAAATTGTTGATAACCCTATGCCTGAGCTCTTGGAAGCCGCATAGATAGGCTTTGTTATTTGTCATAAGGAAGTCCCTGGATTTCTTGTATTCAGCTACAACATCATCCGCATCCTGTCTTAAGGTTGCGGCATGGGACTCCTCTATCTGCTTCAAGCCTGTGGGATGATAATTATCCTTTTGTTGGATCAAGGAGGTGTTATGTTGCCCCAATTGGTCATACTTTTGTTGAAGCAGATTCAGTTGGATCTCAAAGTTGGAGGCCTGTCTAATAGCCTCCACAACTTTGGCTTCAGAAGCTTGAAGGGATGTCGCAGCCGCGAAAAAGTTCTGTTCGGCCTCATCCCTTTGAAAATCTCATTCTTCTTGTGTTGGCTCAATCTTGAGACAAATAATTTTTTATTTATATGCTCCTGCATTTTTTATTATTATTCAAATATATTTTTTAGATCTTAAATCGTATTTTCCTATATTGATTTATTTTATAAATTATTTTTTTAACAAAAATAATTTTTGTGTAGTATCAAATTATTTTGGGTACCATACTATTTTTATTATATTTTTCTCCTGTGTGGTTTCTTTTTCCATTGGGTTTATCCATAGGATGGTTTGTTCGGTGTTTGGAGGCGTGTATTTTCGGTGGTGGAACACGTTTCCCGGCCACAGTGCTCTGGTTTTCCGATTTTGTTGGTCCCGCCACCGTTTTGTGTGGTTGCTTTTTCCGGTGGTTGTGGATTTTCAGTGGATTTTTTTGAGGTAGCATTACATATATATATATCTATATATCTATATATATTACACACGCTATTATATCTACATACTACTATATATATATACATATGTATATATTTTTTTTGTTGAAAAAAATATAATTTTATTTTTTGGGTTTGAAATTTTTTTTTAAATTAGATTTATTGTTTGAAAAAAAAAAAAAAAAATATATATATATATATATATATATATATATATATATATATATATATATATATAATCTGTTTTTTTGTTTTGTTAAAATATTTCTTAATCAAATCTAATTTATATAAACTCATATATGTGTGTGAGTTATTTTGGACCAACTCCATTTAAATTTTGGACTAATCTTGGATTTAATTCTATGGACTAAAATTTACTAAATCTTTTTTCAGATCTATTTTGTGTATTTATTTCTTGGACTTTACATTTGGTCTAAAATCTATTTGGAATAAATTTTTATTTGGACTATTTTTCTCTATAGTCTGTTTTTGGGTGTTTGGCATTGAGATTTTATTTACACCCATTTTAGTGTTTGTGTGCCAATGTTATCTAGTCTTAACAATTTGAGTGTTTTGTTGGTGTGAATTATTTATACCGAATTTAGTGTGTGTGTGTGTGTGTGTGTGTGTGTGTGCTCTTGTCTAGTTGGACTTAACACTTTGTTATCTAGATTTTTTTTGTGTCATGCATTTTTTATTTATTAAAATCTGATTAGATTTATTTTGGGATTAAAGATAATCTGATTTTGCCTCTAACTAGTTATATCCTCTAAGTTGAACTTTTGTGTATCCACTTTATTTAGTTGGGTGTAATTAGCGTGTGGACTTTAAATCACATCTTTATTTATTTAAATTTTATTTTAGTTAAAATCATCCTATTTTAGTGAGTCGAGTACTACATTCTTTATCTCGTACTCATTGACTTGGATTGAATCAATTGACTCATACACTTTTTATTATATTATTTTACACTTAGGTGGTGTTTGTGTTTGTATGAGCTTTTGATCCAAACCTAGTTATAGTATTGGCTTAAACTAAAATTTGAAATTTAATCCTTGTGATTAATTTTTGTGTTACACAATTTTCTTTTGCTATTTGGACTTAACTAATATATTAGTATCTATCTTGTGGTAATTTTAATTAAGTACTAATTTGTATGAGCTAAGTTCTACACATATTTATCTTTTGCTCATTTTACTTGGACTTAATATTTTAACATAACACCGGTTTAAATTGATTCCTATTCTGTTTGGTGTTAAGTTAATTTTTATTTTAGTTGCGCGACACAATTGCTAGAATTTTATTTCCTATTTTGTTTGTGGTCATCTGCGCTAACTAAATTGTTTTAGGATTAATCTTTACTTGAATATTAATTATTATGGAAGACCTTACTTGTGTCTTGTGACTTAATATTTAATCATTCTTTTTAGTATCGATTAATTCAATATTTTCTTACCTTTCACTTAGTCACTGATTGATAATTTTTCTTCTCAATTAAAATAGACTTAACGTGGTTTGTGTTTAGTCTCCTTTTCTAAACAAGTTTATTTTGTTGTTTTGATTAAAACAAACTTTATTATTAAATTTGTTTTGTATATCTACACGGGGTCTTGGGTTTGAGTGTGTAGTTGTGTGTGTCCCATGCTTACACTACCTGGGTTGTTTAGTTAGATTTAGTATTGTGGGGTTGTTAAGTTTGTGCCTGGATGTACTTGTTTTGTGTTGGCCTAACTATTTCATTTTCACTGGATTGCTGAATTCTTTATCTTGACATTGGTATTAGTGTTGCATGTGTAGTGAATGAGTGATAGTCACTATTACCATGGTTTATTGGGTTGATTGATTTTCAGTCAAGTTGAGGTATTTTAAACTAGCCTGATTATACGGGTGTGTATTTGCTTAGTTTAATTCATTGTGGACTTGGGGATTGTAATCTCTAACTTGTAATTGGTAATAGTGGACTTGGGTGTGTGAGTTGTCCTGGGATTAGGGACACGGGGTTTACCACCACGGTGGTTCCTCGAGAACATATATTGTGTCACCTTCCACTTTTCCTCATCTCATTCTTAAAGGGAATTATTTTTTATATCTATCATCACCATCTTTTATTCACTCGTGTGCGTGAGTGTTTTTAATTTATAAATTAATAGATTTTATTTCAAAGAGATAAAAGATTTTTTTAAATAACCTAATATACATTAGCGAGCACCCTTTGGTCCTTTCTGGTGAGCGCTATGTTGTTTCACCCTTGCCTAGATAGTAGCATCCAAGTCCATCTTTTCCAAATCAAGGGCCACAGCAGTTGATTTTTTGCCCGCCTCGAAGGAAGAGGCCCTGGCATTTTCTAAGTCAGCCTTATGAACTGACACCACAGCCCGATGAAATTTATATAGGCCTTCATATTTGTTCATTTGAGACATAATGACATCCGCGACTTGAAATTATTTAGACACAATTAGTATGAAGAAGTAACTACAGTTAAATTCAATAAAGTTCTTACCCTCAGCAGGTTGTGGAGACCATACTCCTCCAAATACTCATGGTCTTCATACATAAGGTGATCCAAGTCAATGCAATCTACCACCTTCCTCATCTTATGGATCTCCATAACTGTTGTGTCCTAAAAAGATTGGGTATTTAGCATTCTTAATTGAAGTCGCGGTTGACCATCAGGGCCCACGCTTTGATGACTTTGAGGAGGGTGCAGGTTAGCGTTAATAGCCATTACCCTCCGCAGAGGATGAGATGGAGTAGGAGAAATGTGGACATGACTATTCCCACCTAGATGGTCCACATCCGTGGGAAGCAGATTTGTCGCGGCCAAGTGCTCACTAATGTAGTCATCAAATTGGTCCTCTTTTTCATTGGCCGCAGCATCATCAGTATGAGTTGGATTACGTGCAGGGGGCATGTTTCCTCCAGCTGCGGCGTTTGTCTGAGCAGTCGCCCCAAGTGCAGCGGTAATCTCACCAGGTGCAGCCCCTTTTCCTGCCGCAGCCTCTTTCCCTTTCTGGGACCTCTTCATTTTCCTCCCTTTCTTGTTAGCTTTATTAAGGATAACGGCATCCTCATCCATTTCTACCAACTGGGCAACAAAGAGTTCTCTATCTATTTCCTCTCCTGAAAAAGTAACATAAAGTAAGAATCATAGAAAAGTACCTTTCGCAAAAAAGTTTAGTTGAAGTATAGATTGTTACCTTACGCAACCATTCTTTTCGGTAAATATTTATTGGGGAAGTAGACCCGGTCAAAAACCAATGCGGAAGTGACCAAAGTGCTGAAATTCTTTAGCTTACCACTAATGGTTGCGGCCCTCTCAACTCTCCTTTATTGCCTGCCGCTGAGGGGTAGATTATCAAGGGCTGCACATATAATTAATGTTAGTAGTGTGTCACAATAAATACTATCAAAATGTACAACTGAAGAACAAGATACATCACGATGTAGATGTTGCAGCATATACTCACCTAGTATTGGGGTTGTCCCCACTCTCATGGAATTCTACGAGTTTTCTCTCTCTCCGATTCTTCTGGATGAGTTTCCCATCCCTTTCCAAAAATATAAAAGTATTTTCCCTTCCAGTTCTTTACACTGGAAGGCCTCCCAGTATACAAAACTGCCTCATTATTTCGAAAGGTTAGGTAATAGTACCACGGAAACTTAACAGAGTTCTCCTTTGGTCAGTAGAAATGGAAGAGCTCCACGGGAGTAATATATTTGTTGAACTTGTCCTTCCAAAGTACCAGAGAGGCAATAATTTATCTCCAATTGTTTGCGTCCAATTGGGTTGGGGCCAAGTTCATGGCACTAAAAATCCTCCTAACGAGGATAGGTACAGGAAATTGTAGCCCATAGATGAAGGCATGAAGAGGGAAGAAGATCCCATTGTTAGGGACCACATAACATGGTTTTTGTTCCGTGAAAGGGGCTGAACAAATTACCCCACTAGGAAATTTGAACACCGCAGCTACTTGGTTGACTCACTATTCGGTCATGATGTAGCGAATGTTTAAGGATGCGGGGGCTCTTTGAACTCTATCAGATGGGCCAGTTGGTGCATATCTGAACTCAAAAGGACCAATTTTTGTGGTCTCCACTTCGATAGGTTGATGGTTGCTGGAGTGTGTATCCTCCTCCATTGTTGCAGCTTCAGTAGTATTCCTACAATTCGAGGAGTCTGTGGAATGAGGATCAAGGATTACGCAGTTAGGGCAATCTTTGAGCAAACAAGGCCCAATAGCCTTCAAAGGCTATATCAAAGGAATTTTGGGTGGAGGAATGCCAAAGTACTTTCTCAAGAATTCTATAAATTCTGAAGGATCCCAACTCATAAGGTTGTAAAAGGACCTGAGAAGCAAAAAGTCTTTGTTGTTAGGGTGTCGCAGCCACTATAGTTAAAATCCTCAAATAGAGGTCACGCCGTATTATATGCATTTTACATTAATAACTATGAAAGACTGCATCCAGGAGGAATTACTAAGTCTTCTAAAGATACAAATTATACAAACGGGAGTTAAAGATAAAAGGAAAGACCCACAACAAAGATTAAAAGGTCGCATCCAGTCAGTTCAGAACCAGGGACTGCAGCCAGAATAGTTATGTGTTGGTATAGCTGCAACAAAATAGGGAAAGTCTTGCTTCCTACCGTGGCCAAAAGCAAAAACACTTTCTTATTCAACTAAGAATTCACCAAAGATTGAAAACCTAGAATTCTAATAATCTGGCCAAGGACACGAAGAACGCCAAGAACAAGGCCAACAAATGGTATGGTTTGAACCTAAGAAAACCAAGTTTGGAACCCAAACAGAAACCTAAAAACCCAAATCCAAATCAACAAATAATAGCTGCATTGTACATTAATTGGGATTTATGGCAAGTGAAATTATGGAGATATACATAAACCCTAATTTCTACTCAAATTAAGAAATGGGAAATCATATGAATGAACACAGTAGCAAGCATGAATTAGAAGATACAATTTACAGAAATATGGAAGAAAATGATAAATTAGTTAGAAGATTACCTGGAAATCGAAGAAATATGGAGAAATGACGGTTGCCCAGCCTCAAACCAACACTGAATGCTTGCCGGAAAATTCAAAGAAAGGAATGGCATAAGTTCTCTCTAGATTTACTCTCAAAGGTTTGAAAAACATAATGAAGGCCATAGCTAGATCCATTTATATAAGAGGGAACAGGAAGTTGAAGCGTTGTTTTGCAAGTGACTGCAAAACAAACAACACACCGCGACAGTATGATACTAAGCCGCATCACCAAATCACCACCTCTTGGCACTACGGCTTGGGGGTTATTAAAATGACCAATATGGTCCCCTGCCACGAAAATTATTGACAGAAAGCTGCTACCTTAGAAAAAGGAGGCTGCGACCTCATACTTATCTGGTTGTGCTTTCATCAGCCACTGGTCGTGACACTTACAGGATTGGTCTGCCTATTAAGACACAACACCTTCAAACCAGCTGCTGCCTGGGTTCAAATAGGCCGTAGCCCTCATTCATAGCTGCTGCATGGGTTCAAATAGGATGCAACCACTGCTCATAACTACTTCCCCATCAAAGGGATTATTCTTCAGACTTATTCACATGTCATGTGCTCAGGGCACATGACACAGTTGACATACCTCCTATAAGCAGAGGTCTTCACCTCAAGAAAGGGGGATCGAGATCTGAGACAATAACCCTTAGGGAATCATTATCAAACCTTTTACTCAACCCCAATACACCTTAGGGGCCTGCACTTGCCTTATAGTCATCTCCCTGGCCTGCCCGAAATTGCTACAATCATGTAGTCTCCTCTCTTAACTCGATTGTACGCCTTTCATGGTTGTGTAACTTGTTTCACAATATGTATATAATGAGAGTGGGGCAACAAATTGGACGTAGGCTCATTTTAATAGCCGAACCACTCAATATCTTATGTTTTTTCTCTTTTTACCTCCTTATATCTATTTTACACTTGACTTGTTGGTATAAGAATGAAGTGTGTCCGATTTCTCATATCATCACTTATTTCTAATTTTCAAATGTAAGTATCCCTTTTGACCTATTGTCGTGATTTCTCATATCATCACTTATTTCCAATTTTCAAAGGTAAGTATCCCTTTTGACCTATTGCCATAGCCCTAACCACTTTTTTTCTCATGAATTTTTTTAAAGTTTAACTTTTTCTTATTCAACAAAATCCATGACAAAACTTTGCTCATAAAAAAGGATTACAAATGACACCCTTTTTCTCAAACACCACATAAATATTTTAATTTCCTTTATAATCATGGATGAGAGAACTTTAATATATAGAGAGATTTAGTGTATGAGTTATAACAAAATACTCTAAAATTTGCAAGCTTAATTTATAAAGACATTTCAACATATAGAATTCTAAACATGGAGTATATGAGCCATAAATAAAACTGTATCATAATATCTAAACATGTATGTTGAATTGTAGAATATGTGATATATGAATATCTTCACACATAGAGAACCATATTAAAAAAAATGTGAAGGTAGTCATTATGAATAAACAAATATCAATGTCAACCAAACAGTAAATGATAAAATCGAACCTAGATATAACCAACAAATAAGATGATAAGTATAAAGAACATCCTAGGAATATCTATTTAATCCTAAATCTAAAGAACAACCGATGTTTGGAAGGTTGTCGACTTCAGTTGGATCAACGTCAGCCTAATAAAGGTAATACTCTCCTTGTTTAAATATCTTTTAATAAAACAAATTTTTATCTAACTACCATAAGGGATAGGTCACAACTACCCTGGTCAAAGGAATGTAACTAGCCACACACGTTAAAAAATACAACCCAAATACCTACCCCGTAATGTCACTTACAAGGGACATACAAGTAAACCACATAAAGTACTTAACATGCCATAAGGTTCATTATCAAAGTCTATCATCAGACTACATAAATTTTTACGTAATATATATACATACATATATATATATATATATATATATATATATATATATATATATATATATATAACACGAAGGTATCTACCCTCGGTGTCCATCTCATGCTTCTATTTACAAGTTCGTAGGAACTCATCACCAAACGAACATTAACAAAACACACATAAGTAGGGCGATCATTATGTAGTGACACCACCTACCGCCCATACCCAGACTATATGCGTGGATCAGGTCATCCTACTTATATCATCACGAAGTGGTGACCGTTGATCATATGATCTAAAATAACGACCTACACTATGTCTTAGCACATCTCAGCCGATGCATGGTACATCGTCCCGATGTTGAACGTAACCCCCAATCGATAGATTCACCATGAACACGGTATGTCCACATAAAAAAAAAAAAAATATATATATATATATATATATATATATATATATATATATATATATATATAGTCATAGGGTAATACATTCACTCAAGCGTACCCAACCATCTAGGTCCCCACATCGCTGGATCCCTATTTTAAATAGGTTTACAATCTCTCAAAACCAAGTTACACATATATGGACAAATAGGATGTCGCATAGACTCAAGCATACCCCAAATCAATTAAATCCCTAAACACCAAATTATTCTTTACATTCTTAGCATCATCAACTCTGATCCTTATTAAATTTAACTCCCAGTTTATTCCACCTCCAAATCAAGCGTACATATATATATTTCCTCATATACACCAACTCGTAACGTACATAAATATTTCTCCTTTAACCACTTGTTAACAAGCATAATTTATTATAACTCGAGATCGGACTTTATCTCCCAAACATTTAAATTCATTACTCTCTAAGCTCGAAGAGTACGCACGACCATAAGACATAGCTCTCTCACACGTTTGCCCAATCTAGCCCAAAATCCAACGTCAAATTGTACAATTAATTAAAATCTTAATCGCATTTCTTCCTTAATTAAGGCTGTCCAATCTTCCTATTTTATTACACACAAATAAACTCAACTTTCCATTTCGGCCAACCATCACTCACATGGATAACCTCCCACGTACTCGGATGAACTCGTAAAAAATCACGACCATTTCCCCCTATCTGACTCCACTCAACTCTAGGGGCCGAATCGATTCCCTTCATGAAGACGAATCGATTCTCCTTGGACCGAATCGATTCCTTATTGGGGACGAATCGTTTCGATCCGAACAGTAAGCTCAGATTTTCCTTTAATTAAAACGAATCATCTTCTCTAATCTCCGTTAACGATTTCAAATCTTCAAAGAACTCGATTATAACAACTATTAAAACATAACAATTAAGAGAATACTTATATATTGATTTCAAATCAATCTAAACATGATTGTTTTTAGGATGCAAGGGATATAATCATTAAAAAAATAACTTGTCTAAATAAATGAGGGTTCATAACTCTCATTCAAAATTCTCAGAATACTTCAAATCCAATCATGGGTTTAACTCAAGATTGAAATTTATCCTATCGCAACATGGATTCTAATAACATTACCTTTAATTATTCTATATCAACTTTGGGTTTTATCACCAAAATTCTTAACTTTCAAAACATAATTAATCCCAATTAGTTCTAAATAGTCCCAAACCCAAATCCATATATAAATCAATCCCCCAACATGTTTGTAAACCCTAAATTATATGAGGGGCGTGATTATAAATTAAGAAACATATTATTAAAGGTTTTGCAAGAAATTTCTTGCCTTCAAAGATGAATGAAGGTTCCTCCCTTCATATTCGCCTCCTTTGCTCTTCTCCTGAAAAATTTGACTATGTGATAATTGATTACATTCAATTCGCAAGTTTCCAAGTAACCCTTATTTAATTAGAGTCTACTTTTAAACCAAATAAATTCATACCTTAAACATGCATCTAAATCAACCCATCAAACATAAATAGATAAAGCATGTGACACAAAGTTAAGGAAAAAAACCCGCAAGTGTCGGTTCTGATGTTGTCGGCTGGAACTTTCCCTTTCCAGGAGGGCAACAATGAAGAATAGAACGGCTTCTCCACAAGGGTTAAACAAAAGCAGAGTTGTGTTCTTGGGTTACAAAAAGATTCACAAAGGTTTGGCAAGGATGTGTGAATCAAAACATGAGTCTTGGGACTCAAAAATATGAAGACTAGATGTATTTGGGCTCTCAAAATCGTCTCTCAAAGTCTTGCAAAATAACTCCCCCGAAGTTGTCTTTTATAGGGAAACCAATAAAGAGTTTCACGATTTTAAAACTCTGCCAGCGTACAGGCACCCCGAATTAGTTCGGGTGTACCGCGAATCGGTTCGCCCCCCGAACTAGTTTGGCCTTCGGTTCGTGAAAAATCGCTGGAACTTGGGGCTGAAACACTTCTTCACCGTAGCTCGGATTGAGGTGTCGTTTCTTCCAGTATCTTCATTGCGGCGATCTCTTTAACTTTCCAGTTGACCAGTCCTCCAGACGATGGCTGTAAAATTACTAAAATTCCCTTAAACATCCATATCTAGCCTTATTTCACTGTTTTGACTTCTCTTGCGTACCACTTGCATAAAGTCCATAAAATCATGGAACGTGAAGTCGTTGATGCAGATGTGGGACACATGATGGAGATGTTGAATGATTGATTCTCGAAATTCGGATTGAGGCCATTGTGTGAGATCGTGAAGAGATGTGCCAAATGTAGCGGCGTACGACATACACAAATGTAACATATCGGACATGAGAAAAATGTCCTTACAAATCTCCCCCTATGTCTATGTCGGTACATACATAAAAAGTCTGAATTATCACATAAGAAAATTGACTATACAAATCGTCCCTCCCATGAACCCAAAACTGCAAAGATACAAATGAATAAGACTTCATCGTTTATTCTTCAAATCTTCAGGAATCTTAAATCTTTTCTCATCAGGGTGTGCAACATATGATCATCAATGTAGTACCTACACACATGAGAAAAAGACAAATACCAAGTGACGTATCGAGTTTGAAATGAGATAAACATAGATACCAATGTATGATGAAAGCATAAGTAAAATCTCAAAACTCCCCCATAAAATGATAATTCTTTCTCCCCTTTTTTATTATGTCCCCAAAATAGACAAATAAGAAGAATAAATCAAAAAAGCAAAGTCAGGGTGTCACGGTATTCGAAACAAGGCATCAATTAGATGGCAAACGCGCTCTTGCAAAGAGATACTCAAAAAAAACTTTCACAAACTATTTTTGATTTTTCAAATTTTTATAAAAAAATAGGATACAAAAAAAAATCACACCATGGATTTAGATTCAAATAACCAAGTCATGGAAGTGGAATGAATGGGTGTGAACACATTCGATAGGTAGATAAACTCAATCAATCATATGTGCACGATGCATATGTGTACCCCTAACGAATGAACATCAAAAGTATCCTTAGGTGTAAAGATTGTTGAATTTAGATGACATTGTATTATACAAATCAACAAATCAAAGTCAAAATGATTTCCACACCAATAACGTCCAAAACTATATAGCGCTTTTTCAAGACATTGAAGGACGTGGAAACCCGTTTTAAAATCTCCAACCAAACTCCCTCATATATATTTTCTTTTAGAGGTGTTAAACTAAATTCTCAAACTTTGGAGAATTGGTGCAAAAACCTAATTGGCCCATTTTAGGCATGAATTTCTTTTGATTGCCTTTAAATTTTTCGGGGCTCTTTTAAACCTCTTTGGACCTCGGATAATAAAATTCCTCAATTTTTTAGGTCCAATTTAAACGGCGGCTTAATCGCAAAGGATAAATGAAAATCTCTCGTAGCCCTTCACAGTTTTCAATTAAAGCACACAACCTCACAAACATGATTCAAAGGTGCACACTTTTATTGTCCAGTTTAATCGCGCTTGGTTCGTTTTAAGGATAGTATTGAAGTGAAAACACCCAACCAACATGTGATAAGACACGCACAATAATCAAACAAATTCGTGCATGTGTGCAATAAAGGAAAACATGAGTCAAACATGTATAAAGTAACACTTAATTACATCTTAATGACTCCAAACATTATAAAGCACAAGGATGAATTGACCTATTGTCTCAAAACACTATCAAATAGTCAGATGAAAAAATGGAATGATGTTGTGACTCGTTCATCCTAAGTGTCAATCCATATAAGGTGTAAACAAAATACAAAAATCTTTTTAGATTTTCTCAAAATTTTAGCAAAATAAAATCTTTTTGTATTTTTTCAATTTTTAAAAAAATTAAAATATACAAACATGATACATACTAGCAATAGGCAAATAATATCATCATGAAAAACATCCTATGATAGTAAACAAGTCAAACCTCAATCATTAGGTGCGGAGGGGTTTTCCAAAGGTGGTGACAACTTATGAAAAACCTCCATCAATGCTTGTGAAGTTTTGACTAAAAACTTAACTTGCTCACCTAAATGTGCAAACTCTCTCATGTAGTCTTCAGGAGCATGTAAAGTATCATGTGTGGATGCATGTGTGATGGAAACACGTGTAGAAGCAAAATATGACACATAACCCAACTTAAAACAAAATTTCTTAAGGTGCCCTCTCTTCTTGCAATGGGAATAAACATATATAGGCCTAGGAACGCCTTTCTCAAAAACTTTAGGACGCGCTCTCCTAACAGGAATGGGATGCCTAGGTGGGTTAGGGTGAGACTCACATGAATCAAACACTAAAGTGGGAACCGGCTCGGGTGTTAATTGGGAAGTAGAAGCACCGTCATGACTTATTCTAAACTTCTCGCCTTTACCCTTAAGAACCATCTTTTCAACCTTCTCATGTGCATTCTTAAAATTGACTTTGACCTCCCTGGCACGTTCGAGATCACTCTCGAGTTGGGATACACGTGTCATTAGACTAGACAACATGTTGGTCAATTCACACTTCTCCTTTCTCAAAACCTCCTTCTCTCTCTCCAAATCTAAAACTCGATGACCTAAATCTCGATTATACTTCTTTGTTTTCAAGGTCTCGGTGTACAAATTTCTAAAAGCTTTTTAGAGCTCACTTTCATCTCCACTCTCCTCCTCGCTTTCTTCCTCACTCGAAGAACACAAATCACTATCATCTCTCTCTTGTGCACTCTCGTGACACAAAGTGGGTGTGCTCACACGACTAGAAAAGGAGACAACCATCCCATGTGCTAAACCTTTATCAGACTCATCTCCCTCATCACCCTTATCACACTCACTATCACTAAGAGTGGCGGGCATAACAGTCTCTTTACCATTTCTCCTTATCCTAGTAGGACACTCTTTAGCTATGTGCCCTTTCCCTTCACACTCAAAGCACCTGATCTCATCCTCCTTGTCATTGTCTTTGGCCTCCACTTTCTTTTTATTTGACTCAAAACATCTCTTTTTATTGGAAGAATTTTCTTTATTCATTTTGAGAAACTTTTTAAGATTTTTCGCAAACAAGGCCATATCTTTCAAATCAAAATCTTCCTCGGAATTGGACTCACAAACTTTTCTTTCTTTTTCTTAAAACGAGTTTTTAAAGCAATGCATGTATCCTTATCCTTAATGGTTTTGGGAAACATATCAATCTCATAGGTTTGAAGATCTCCTACAAGTTCTTCCAACTTTAGTGATTTCAAATTTCCCAAAGAGTTCAAAACAGTGACTTTAAGTATAAAGCGTTTTGGAAGAGATCTCAAAATATTTTTAACGACACGCTTATTATCAATTACCTCACCCAAATTAAAACTGGTGTTAACAATGTCCGACAAACGTGCATAAAAATCATCAAAGCATTCAGACTCAGACATGGTAATAGTCTCAAATTGGGTGGCCAAATTTTGTAGTTTTGAGTCTTTAACCGCGTTCATACTCTCATGTGTCAATTTCAAAACATCCCATGCCTCTTTAGACGTGGTGCACGTCATAATTCGGCGGAACTCGTCGGGAGTGATGGCTCCAGAAATAGCACTCAAACCACGAGAATTAAAATTGGACATTTTATAATCATCTTCAGTTCAGGCTGACACGGGTTTTAAAGAGGTGATATTACCAACGGTGACCGTGGGAGGAGTCCACCCATTTTCACAAAGCAACCAAACACGCTCGTCAATAGATTTCATACGAGCTTTCCAGTAGGCATAATTAGACCCGTCAAAAATAGGCATCTGATTATATAAGTGCTCCATAGGAAGAAATTGCGATTTTCAAAATTGATTAAAAAAAATTAATATCACACAAATTTTGCGGAAAATAAAGATCACGCAATAAATTAGCGTAACCCACTCTGATACCAATTTGAAAAGTGTGACTGTGTGATAATTGATTAAATTCAGTTCGCAAGTTTCCAAGTAACCCTTATTTAATTAGAGTCTACTTTTAAACCAAATAAACATGCATCTAAATCAACCCATTAAACATAAATAGATAAAGCATGTGACACAAAGTTAAGGAAAAAACCCCTTTCGGGTAAAACCTTTTATTTCTAGAACTTTGAAGAATTTACAAGACCTTTGACTTAAATACAACCTGATAATCGCCCACAAGTGTAACGCACGGTGTCTTTGTCAAACCTCCAAAGCAACGGCTAGAAATATTGACACAGAAAAACCCGCAGGTGTCGATTCTGATGTCGTCGGTTGGAACTTTCCCTTTCCAGGAGGGCATCAATGAAGAAGTGAACGACTTCTCCATAAGGGTTGAACAAAAGAAGATATGTGTTCTTGGGTTACAAAAGGATTCACAAAGGTTTGGCAAGGATGTGTGAATCAAAAAATGAGTCTTGGGACTCAAAACTATGAAGACTAGATGTATTTGGACTCTCAAAATCGTCTCTCAAAGTCTTTCAAAACAGCTCCCCCGAAGTTGGCTTTTATAGGGAAACCAATAAAGAGTTTCACAATTTTAAAACTCTACCAGCGTACAGGTACCCCAAATCGATTCGGGTGTACCGCGAACCGGTTCACCCCCCCAAACCGGTTTGGCCTTCGGTTCGCGAAAAATCACTGGAACTTGGGGCTGAAACACTTAGCATTTTTCCAAGTCTTTTTCTCGGAATTTTCTCCATTTTCAAAGGACCATAACTTCTTCACCGTATCTCGGATTGAGGTGTCGTTTCTTCCAGTATCTTCATTGTGGCGAGCTCTTTAACTTTATAGTTGACCAGTCCTCCAGACGATGGCTGTAAAATTACTAAGATGCCTGTAAACTTACATATCTAGCATTCTTTCACTATTTTGACTTCTCTTGCGTACCACTTGCATAAAGTCCCTAAAATCATGGAACGTGAAGCCGTTGAGTCAGATGTGGGACACATGATGGAGATGTTGAAGGCTTGATTCTCAAAATTTGGATTAAGGCCATCGTATGAGATCGTGAAGAGACGTGCCAAATGTAGCGGCGTATGACATACACAAATGTAACATATCGGACATGAGAAAAATGTCCTTACATCTCCCAACTTGTTAACTTCTCCGAGAAGGTTTGTGGTTGCTAGGTTTGATTAAAAATGGATAGGAAACCTAATTAGGGTGGCTTAGGTTATAAATAAATCTCCCCATAAGACCTAATTTCGGGCCCCCAAATGAGCCTGAAATGTTACCCAGAAATGCCCAAAATCTTCCCTAAGGGTATACCTACCTCCGGGGCCAATTTAAAGCGATAAAAATACATAAACGGGCATTCATGCCACCCTAGAGTCCAGTCTAAATGATATTATCCGCAATAAATGTCAATACCTCATGGCGTCAATAAAATGGCACACTTAATTATTCTACGCATACACACAGCCCATATCATATAATTAATATCACAAATTAATTATTACTAACACACGTTAGAAAAATCATATTATATGGAATATTCAATTATCATCAAAATTCTGCCAAATTATTATTACTAAGCCACACAAGTAATAATTAATCACATTTATTAATTTATTTCTTACATAATAAATAGTAAATATGGTCCACCAAAATACAGCGTATTACATAAGAAAGCATGGTTATGTTGGCTAACTATTCTTAAAGATTGTATTGGATTTTCTAAAACGTGCCATAATGTGGCACTATAAATCATTTGCCATCAATATATCTTTAGTATGTGATGAAATATTTGCCATTTAGAGGATGGGCAGTGACTATAATTAGCAAACTATATCCTCTTTCCTCAAAACTATATAATTTCATAATTGTAGCAACATATTAATTCACTAAATGGATGGAAACGAAACCTTATAAATTTTTTACCCAGAGTAAAGTGATTGGTTTTATATAGAACATTTTTTACAGATTTTATACGGGCAAGGCAATAAAATAAATTCAATAAAACGAAACTTCCATTCATTAACTATTAAAATTTTAGATTACAAAAAGACTTGAAATTATTTTAGAAGTTTTGATAAACAAATTTGTGTTGTTCAATTTAAAGTTTCCTATCTACGAAGAATGGAGATTAGAGTGCTAAAACTTTGAATTCTGACACCATGAGGTCAAAATTGGAAGAAAAAACGCCAATCTACACCTCAATACTATTTAATTCAACATTGACCTTGCACAATTGCTCTTCCAACACTACAAGAAAAAATATCATTTATGTCAGTTTAAAAATGAACGTTATGTCAGAAAAATGTAAATTGACATAAATAATATTCATTTATGTCAATTTTACTTTGAAAGTAAATTTTTATTTCAATTTAAATAAAATTGACATAAAAAATAAATCATTTATCTCATATTTATATATAGATGACACAAATACATATTAGTTATTTTCCCTTTTAGAGTAAAAACTGAGATAAACGGAAAAAAAAGCGGGGCTTTTTTTTTTCATTCCCCGCTCCAAAAATTTGGAGCGTCAAATTCCTCAAAAATCTACCGCGTCCCTCTCTCTGTCTCTCGTACGTGCATCCCTCTCTCTCTCTCTCTCTCTCTCTCTCTCTCGTACGTCTACCGCGTCCCTCTCTCTCTCTCTCTCGTAGTCGCACGCCGGCTCCCCCTCTCTGGGTCGCACGCCGACTCTCCCTCTCTCTCTCTCTCTCTGGCTCGCTCGCGCAGCTCTCTCACATCTCATCACCTCCGGCGTGGGCGAGATTCAATCAATCAGGTACAAAAAGCCCTAATATGGATTTGCAAGGGTTTGTGGATATGTGTTGTATATATGAGATTTGTTCTTAATTTTTGTATATGTGTTTGTAATATTTTTGTTTGAAAACCTAGTTGATTTATCTTGCTTTTTATTGTGTCTTTTATCAGACTTTGCAGCTGGGACGCCCTCCCTCTTCTCCTGTTTTATTGTGTTTGTATATGCGATTTGGGTACGTTGCTTTACCAACTTTTTTTACATTAGTAAATAGTTATGTTTGTGCCAAGCATTGTTCAAGCCTTTATTTGTTTAGATTTGTTACAACTATTAGCAATAATACTCTTTAAAGAATTGTGTCTATTATAAATTCAGTTTATATATTGTCATTTTAAAAAAAAAATACACATCAAAGAAATAGTTGAGTGTCATTAGTTTCAAGCATAATTTTATTTGTTTTTCAGTTTATATGTTCAATGTTTAATAATTTTGGTTAATGACTTGTTGCAAAAATAGTAGGGTCATTCGAAGAAAAGTTCTTCGACAATTTTATAATTAATATATAGTCCAAACTTTTTAATTTTGTTCCAAAAGATCCCTCGGCGCATAAAACAGTTACAAACTTTTTTTTATCTTATCCTAAACTTTAAGAAATAATTATCAAAAAAGTAAACAGGGGAGTTTTTGCAAAATTAAAAAATAAGGTGGACTTTAAAAATGAACGTTATGTTAGATATATGTCAGTTTAAAAATGAACGTTATGTTAGATAAATGTAAATTGACATAAATAATATTTATTTATGTCAATTTGACTTTTAAAGTAAATTTTTATTTCAATTTAAGTAAAATTGATATAAAAAACAAATTATTTATCTCATATTTATATATAGATGACATAAATATACTTTAATTATTTCAACCTTCTGAGTAAAAACTGAGATAAATGAAAAAAAAGAGGCAGGGATATTTTTTTTCATTCCCGCTCCAAAAGTTTGCTTCCTCAAACCCTTCCTCAAACCCACGACCCCCTTCTGCTCCGTGCGTCAAACCTCCTCAAACCCTCCCTCTCCCTCTCTCGCTCGCACGACCACCCTCTCTCTCTGCTCGCTGCGCCCCTCTCTCTCTCTCGCTTGCTGCGTCCCTCTCTCTCTCTGCTCGCACGACCCTCTCTCTCTCTGGCTCGCTGCGTCCAGCTCGCACGGCCCTCTCTCTCTCTGGCTCGCTGCATCCCTCTCTCTCTCTGGCTCGCAAGTACAACCCTCTCACTTCACCTCCGACCCTCTCACAACTCATCACCTCCGGCACCGGCATCAATCAGGTACAAAAAGCCCTAATATGGATTTTCAAGGGTTTGTGTATATATATGGATTCGATTTGTGTATATGTGTTGTGTATATGCGATTTGTTCTTGATATGTATGTGTGTGATTTGTGTATATGCCATTTGTTCTTGATTTGTGTATATGAGTTTGTAATTTTTGTTTGAAAACCTAATCGATTTCTATTCCTTTTTATTTTGCCTCTTTTATCAGACTCGCAGTTGGGACGCCTTCCCTCTTCTCCTGTTTTCTATCCCGGCCCAGTCTGCACATAGGGAATTTGGGTACGTTGCTTTACCAACTATTTTTACATTAGTAAATAGTTATGTTTGTGCCAAGCATTGTTCAGGACTTTATTTGTTTAGATTTATTACAACTATTAGCACTAATACTCTTTAAAGAATTGTATCTATTATAAATTCAGTTTATATATTGTCATTTTAAAAAAAAATACACATTAAAGAAATAGTTGAGTGACATTAGTTTCAAGCGTAATTTTATTTGCTTTTCAGTTTATATGTTCAATGTTTAATAATTTTGGTTAATGACTTGTTGCAAAAAAAAGTAGGGTCATTCGAAGAATAGTCCCTCGACAATTTTATAATTAATATATAGTCCAAACTTTTTTATTTTGTTCCAAAAGATCCCTCGCTGCATAAAACAGTTACAAACTTTTTTTTATCTTATCCTAAACTTTATGAAATAATTATCAAAAAAAGTAAACAGGGGAGTTTTTGCAAAATTAAAAAAATAAGGTGGACTAAATGTAAAATATACTTAGCTCCTAGCGGTTAAACATTAATTGTCCCGGTTGACTTAAAATATTTAAGTTAAATGTAAAATATCTAGTTTTTGACGTAATGCAAAATGTTATGCTTAATGTATAATTTTTAGATGTTTAGAAATGTAGGGTCAATTCATTTAGTGCTTAGTAGTTGAATTTTGGTTAAGATTTTTACCATATTCATTGATGGTCACTATAGATTTATATATGTTTACCTTACGCATCACAAGTTTGAAGCCTTTGATTACGCATAAGGTAGAATGGTAGGTCAATAAAACTCAAAAAGATTACATTCACACGTTCAAGCATGGAATTGTAGCTCAGTTGCCAATTAAGGCTATCGTGAACCTTCTTCTAGTTGAGCCATTTGTTACTTGAACACATGAGCCCCCCAATTTTTTTATGATAAATTATTTTTATCTTTGTTCATTGAATTCTAAGTTACCAATTCACAACCTGTGTTTGAATTTGAACGTCCAAATTCTCATGAATTAGAAGGAACCGAGATACGAAATACACTGTCTCAAACCGAGAGTGGTAATTTGAAAGTTAATATTTTTAATGAATACTATTATTAATGTAATCATTGGTCAAAATTTAAACTATCTAACTAATTTGGAATTTGGTACATTGATTTTGAACATACTTCTCTAAATATGAGACGTACTAAGAAGTAATGTGATATTCCTAAATTGAAAAGGAAGGAGTGTATTGTTTTGTTTTCCAGCACTTCCAAATTCTGAAAGCTAGTAACTGAATACAGAACCTAACAAGACCTTAGTTAAAAAAATCTCTGCTCCTCCACACGAGATGTAATGAATTTCTACAGACATATCTTTCTTTCTCCTTTTTAAAATTGTCAATTTTTATAGCCCAAAAGTGACAAGTGTGTTTTTAAAGTCATTGTTCTTTCTCATGTGTTCTGTGTTGCAATAAATACTGTCCCATGCTTATACTATGTGCTTTCATTAATTACTTCATTATATTATAGGTATATAATCGCTAATGGTTGTTGCTGTCATGTATAATATGTATAACAATTGTTGTTATACATATTATATATAACATTATAGTATAATATGTATAATAATTTTGTGAATTGAAGTTCTTCAATGTTTAAAATTGGTTTTGGTTGTATAGTGTTTGGGTGGTGTGTTAGTGTTCTTGAGTTGGTTAGTTATGGTTGATTGAGTCTTATTACTATTAGGTGTTGGTGTCTTTGGTATTTTTTGTGATAGTTTTAGAGGGATATTATACTTTCTACGATATTTTCTAATGGTGTGAATATATTATGTTGTATAATATTGCATTATTTTTAACAATTACATATTATTTATTGCTTATATCTCACTCGTGGTGGTTTACATACTCAGGCCAGAATGGAAAGGTCTTGGATGAGCAAGGACAGATTATCAAAAGAATACATAAAAGGTGTTGATAATTTTCTTAGGGTTGCTCAAAACGCCTCCTTGGATGAGAAATTCATACGATGCCCTTGTAATCAATGTGAAAATACATTAAAAATGGGTGTTAAAGAAATCAGACAACATTTGTATAGTTCGGGTATCGATCCGAATTATACTGTATGGAAATGGCACGGAGAGGAGGATTATCGTGAAACACTGCCGGATGTTAATATGGGTGATCCTATCTGTGACGATCTTAATATGGATACCATGGAGGATGTTGAAGAGTTGATTGACATGGTGGAGGCTATAAAAGAAGACTTCACAGGAAATGCAGAAATTTTTCAGAAGTTGCTTTTAGATGCGGAGAAGCCATTGTATGAAAGATGTAAAAAGTATACAAAGTTATCCGCTATCGTCAAGTTATTCAATCTTAAAGCGAAGAGTGGGATGTTCGATAAATGCTTTTCAAATATGCTGTCAATCATTGCCGACATGCTTCCGGATAACAATGTATTGCCTTCATCCAGTAATGAGGCAAAACGTTGCTTATCGATATTCGGAATGGACTTTCAAAAGATACACGCATGCCCTATTGACTGTATACTCTATAGAAAAGAGTATAAAGAAATTATTGAATGCCCCACTTGTGGAACATCCAGGTTCAAACAGAAGAAGAATTTGAAAGAACAAAAAAGGGATGAGGGGAAACAAGGTGTTCCTGCGAAAGTGTTATGGTACTTTTCACCCATTCCGAGATTCAAAAGGTGGTTTCAATCTAAAGAGACCGCTAAGTCTCTGACATGGCATGCAGATGATAGAATTGTTGATGGTTTGTTGCGTCACCCAGCAGACTCACCAACTTGGAAATTAGTTGATGAAAAGTGGCCCGATTTTGCAGCAGAACCAAGAAATCTTCGATTAGCACTATCAACGGACGGAATTAATCCTCATAGTTCCCTTAGTAGTAGGTACAATTGTTGGCCGGTCATGTTGAACACATATAACTTTGAACCGGAATTGTGTATGAAAAGAAAGTTTACAATGTTGACTATGTTGATATCGGGTCCAAAACAACCGGGAAATAATATAGATGTTTATTTGGCTCCGTTAATAGAAGATCTGAATACATTGTGGCATGAAGGAGTTAAAGCCTACGATGCCTTTCGACAAGAATCTTTTACTTTGAGGGCAATACTGTTGTGGACAATTAATGATTTTCCAGCGTATGGATATTTATCTGGAAGTGTTGTTCAAGGCTATAATGCTTGTCCAATATGTAGTGAAAAAACGTATTCCATCAGATTACAACACTGTGGCAAGTGCGTTTATGTGGGACATAGGAGATACCTTCCACAAAACCATCCATTTCGAAGCCAGAAAAAGGCTTTTAACGGTGAGCAAGAGTTCCAAGCCTCCCCTGAACCTTTAAGCAGTGAACAAATATTGATAAAAGTTGGGAGACTTAAGGTTGCATGGGGAAAGAAGGCAAAAAAGGTGAGGGCGGTTAATTTGAAGAAATCATTAAAGCGTAAGAGACCGAGGAGGGTAGGTAATGGGGTTGAAAAAGGCGGTCCTAGTAACAATAGGGTTGAAAATTTTTGGAAGAAGAAATCGATATTTTTTGAACTTCCTTATTGGAAGGATTTGCCTATTCGACATAACTTAGATGTCATGAAAATTGAAAAGAATGTCTGTGATAGTATCATTGGAACCTTGCTTAATATTCCAGGAAAAACGAAAGACGGGGTGAAGTGTCGACTCGACCTTGAAAAAATGGGCTTAAGAAGTGAGTTAGCACCGCAGGTTAATGGAAAAAGGACATACCTACCGCCAGCATGTTATACGTTATCGAGAGAGGAAAAAAAAATGTTCTGCCAAACTTTGCATGACCTTAAGGTCCCGAATGGGTACTCTTCTAATTTTAGAAGCCATGTCTCTATGGAAGATTTGAAATTGTATGGCTTGAAGTCTCATGATTGCCATATTCTAATGCAACAACTTCTTCCAATTGCAATTCGATCGGTATTGCCAAAACATGTGAGATATGCGATCATGAGAGTATGTTTTTTCTTCAATGCCCTTTGTGCCAAAGTAGTGGACTTGCAAAAACTAAAAGAAATTCAGAATGAAATTGTGATCACATTGTGTTTGCTGGAAAAATACTTTCCACCATCCTTCTTTGACATTATGGTGCATTTAATGGTGCATCTTGTGAGGGAGGTCGAACTTTGCGGTCCTGTTTTCTTTCGATGGATGTACCCAATTGAAAGGTTAGGTCAATTTACTTTACTATCATGTATTAATATAAGTAAATAAGTGTATCGATTTAGTTTTCTTTTTAATGTGTTAGGTACATGAAAGTATTACAGGGTTATGTGAGAAATCGTAATCGCCCAGAAGGTTGTATTGCTCAATGTTACATAGCAGAAGAAGCTATTGAGTTTTGTTCCGAGTTCTTATCGGAATTAGATTCAATTGGAATTCCGGCGAGGAAGGATGATGATAAACCGATAGGAGGTTCAGATGTCGTTGAAGTTGATCGCATGTCCTTGGAGCAGGCACATCTTCATGTGTTACATAACACGAATGATGTTCAACCTTATATAGTGTATGACTTTCCTAACTTCCCATTAATATTTAACTTAGTTCCTCACATACTTATCTCATATATTAATAACTAATGTTGCATTACTCATTAATACCTTGTTAGGGAGCATGAACAGTGCTTGAAAGAAACCCATCCTCGAAAAGGGAAAAATAAGAAGTGGCTTGAAGAAGAGCACAACCGCACGTTTATCCATTGGTTAAGTAAAAGGGTATGATTTAGGGACATGTTGACTTAACCACCACTTTAATTTTCATAAGACTTTACCCATTTTTTAGTTTTCTTTTAAACAATGCCACTGTTTTTTTATTTATTAGTTGCAAATCTTAGTGAAAAACAATTTCGAAGTCTAATACCAACCACTGGAAAATAGTGGTAGAGTGTAAAGTAAAACTAAATAGTTGGTGAGGTCTAATATTAAAAACTAAAGTGGGAATAAAGACGAAATATCCCCTTACTTTAATATGTTTGAATTTTGTTTTGTAAGTAACTAAAATTCTTATATTAATAGGTTGCTCTCGAAGAAGAACTCCCAAACAACAATATCTCAGATGACTTAAAATGGATTGCTCGTGGACCTCGTCGAGGCGTCATCAAAGTTCACGGATATGTCATTAACGGTGTTCATTACCTAACAAAGGATCGCGATGATGCACGAGTAACCCAAAACAGTGGAGTGAGCCTAGTTGCTAAGACGTTGCAGATAGCTAGTGCAAAGGACAACAATCCTGTTCGTACCAATATGATTTTCTACGGTGTCATAAGGGAGATATGGATACTTGACTATTTTTCAATTCAGATTCCTTTATTCAAGTGTGATTGGGTTGACAACAAAAACGGAATTAACATAGACGAGCTTGGTTTTACATCCGTCGATCTTGATAGAGTTGGTCATAAATCCGATTCTTTCATCTTAGCTTCTCAAGCGAAACAAGTTTTCTATGTTCCGGACCAAATGAATCCTAAATATTCAATTGTATTGTCAACTCCTCAAAGGGATTACTATGAAAAAGATGATGAAGATGATCTCAATGAAGGATGTCTCGGGGATGATATTTGCACTACAGTTTTGCCAACTATTGAATCCTTCGACGTGGTTGAGGAATCATCCGAAACTTATATGCGTGAAGATTGTGAGGGGACATGGATAGACAATACGCCAACATAATTGTGTTAGACGATGTTATGATGCTTAATGTTTGAATTGTTCTTTATTATTAGTTATAGGTTCTTAAAATGTAAGCTTGTTTGGTGAAGTTGTCCAACTTTTTAGTTTTTTGTGTGGAACCTACTACAGTTGATTGTTGGAAATTGAATGTATGGAATATGGGCTATGTGACATTTGCTTAAGACTATGGATTATTATTTTCGGCTTAATATTTTGGCAATTGTGCTCTTGTATATTTTAATTAACAATGAATAAAATGGTGAATTTTAATTTGTGGTACATTTCAATAATTGTATTGTTTGAGTAGTTACGACTTGTATTGCTGAAATCTATATTATTGCTCTTTTTTGTGTTTCAACAGTTCGATTGCTTTAACTTGAAATGGAAGACATTGATCTCGAACTCGTGGAGAAACCTTCATAATATAGTAGTAAAGGCAGAGGTGCGGCGAAGCTAAAGCGATTGACTAAAATAAAGAGCAGTGAGGAACGGATAAGAATTTTATATAATGATCTTGGTCAACCAATAAGTACTAGCAAAAAAGAATTATCAAGTTATGGGGGTTTGATGGTGAAGTGCTTTGTGCCGATAACTTATCCAAGTTGGCCTAAAGTGCCAATCAAATTGAAGAATGATTTGTGGGAGGCAATACAGGTATATATATATATATATATATATATATATATATATAGCTGTTATATATAGAAAATATTGTTTGATGCATTTTTGTTGTATCCATGGCTGAATTAAGATCACTCTTAAATTCTGTTCGTATTTGTTCCAATTTGTGATCCATTACATCTTATGTTTGGTGTATTTATGCAAACCCTGACTCTATCGCTTGCCATCAAGTTTCCGTCGTTTGTGCAATCTTAACTTACTGCTCTGATACCAATTCTTGTCGATTACAATTGGGTTTAATTTAATCTCCTTTTATGCAACACTAGTTTGCTAACAGACTAAATTACCTAGCCAGCTGGCCAATCAAAGCTAAGTAATCAACTCATAGCAGACTTCCAAACTATTACAGCTAAATTAACAGTAGAAGATTTGTGTGGTACTTTTTGTCAAGCAATCCGAGTGTGTCGAAATCCAAAACCTAACATATTTACACTGATTTTAAGACATCTTTACACTGATTTTAAGACATGTATTCAACATCTTTCTTTTTCAGATCAAATTTGATATTGATCCGAACAGCAAGAGGATGGTGTTATCCTCTATGGGTTGCAGTTGGAGAGCGTTCAAAACAAACCTCACGAGACTTTGGATTAGACCATTGAGACACCAACGCGAGCTTCTCAAACATCCTCCTCCAAAATATGAGAAATTCATTAGTCCAGATGTGTGGACTGAATTTGTTTGCAGCAGGCTAACCAAAGGATTTGAGGTATAATTGAAAAAATAGTAGAAGATTTGTGTGGTACTTTTTGTTATTCTTTTCTAATTTTTTGCTTTGATTTATAAGATTGCAAGTGAGGCACAAAGGGAAAAGCGATTCAAGGTCACATACAATCATCGTATGAGCAAGAAGGGTTACGTCGGTCTTGCTGAAGATTTGGTATGTTTTAGTTTGAATATTTTCATTAGATTTGTGATGGTTTGAACTTGAACATTGAATTATTCTTTAATAATATGATTTTTTGTTTTACAATTGATACCAGAAAAAGAAGATGGGTTCGGAATATGAAGATGACAGGGCTTTCTTATGGTTGAAAGGCCGTGAAAAGAAAAATGATGAATATGGAGATGATTCATTAAAAGAGGTGGCGGATAAAATGGTTAGTTTTTATAAATTACGACACGAGTTCCTTTATTTGGTGTTTTATAGTGTATGATTTGTAATTTTGATAATATTTAGATGACATTCTGAATGATTGAATCTACTTCATTGTAGGCTGAATTGAAAAGACAAGTTAAAGATGGTAGTTTAATCACTGAAGGAAGTAATGATGTTCTTACTATGACATTGGGTACTCCCGAACACTCGGGCCGTGTTCGGGGGTTGGGATTCGGAGTTGTTCCCACAAGGTACTTCAATCTTCCAAAGCGTGGTTCCAAGAGACATATTACCGAGTTAGAATCTGAATTAAGAGAAGCGAAGAAAAGATTAAAAGATATGGAAGCCCAGTTGAAGTTAAGAAATGTGTCGGTTGCCGCAGCCCCAACAGCCGCACCCCGAGCTGAGAAAGTTGCTTCATATATGCGTGAAAGTGAAAATATAAATCGTTCAAGTTCCGGTGGAAAAATTGCAACACAATCACTTTCTTCAAAGGTATAATGAGACAGATAATTATACAAACGCATACCATTAAGGTTTTGTGATTTTTGTTGTAATTGCAATTTGTTTTTGTGTTTCTTTGGCACAGTTCACAGATAGTGGTGTAACACATAGTGAAACGTTACTACCTCAATCAGTAGCTTCTGTGAAAAGTAAGAAACCTTCTTCGATAACTAGTGATAAAAGTACGAAACAAGTGTCTTCTTCAAAGGTAATGGGATCACATATCTCGATGGTGATAACTTTGTAGTTTTACTTGGTTGGATTAGTAGGGTATTGAATTTTATGTAGTTTTACTTGGTTGAGGCCAATAAATTGCTCAATTTTAACACATTGCTAAATTTTTATGTGATTATTTTTCGTAATTTAGGTTAGAGAATGTAGGTTGGCTATTGGCAATAAAACTAACATTGTTGTCGAGGGGATCGTATTCGATAGGAATGGACCGAACGAGAAAATTCATAATATAGCATTGGGAGAAAACAATGTTCGGGTTTCCATTTCTAAAGTTATTTCTTCTAGTGCCATCCTCCCGATACCTGTTCCAAGTGAAATGTATTTTGTGAAAGAGGCTATTGGGTCATATGTTGCTTGGCCCAAAGAGTTAGTGTTGGGATTTGAGGTAAACCATTGGTTCTTATGTTTATCTATAAGTTTGTGTTTGTGCTATGAATGACATTGCTTTCTGACATTTCACATGATTCAATGCAGAATGAAATGGAAGTTAGGAAAAAAGCAGGCCATGAGAAAGAGAAGGATATCTTCGATGAAAGTAGATGTGATATAGTAAACAAGAATGTTGATTGCGATTTGATAACTGCCTTCACCTATAATTTATTTATAATGAAGACGAATCAAATAACGATTCCACTGGAGAAAGAGATGTTTGGATAAGATAAGGGTCAATGCTATGTTTTTAAGAACGATTTGTTAGACTTTTGTGCATTGAAGCCTTTAGATGTAACGTGCATTGTTGCATACATGAGGTATAACTTGATTTAATCGTGTTATTTAAAATGCGTAGTGACTAATTTAGTTACATACTTTTACAGGTTCTTGTATGATAAGTTTCAGTGCTCCCGAGAAGAGTTTCAATTCTTCAATCCCGAGTCTTTCAATGGTACAAAAAAATTTGGTTTAACTCGACTTATTGGAAAAAGGCTGGGGAATGCAAAAAAAAGTCAGATTTGTTTCATTCCTTACAATCTCGAAGATATGTAAGTAGTTAAATTAATTTTTTCCACACGAATAAACAAATCTTTATTATATTATGGACTATATAATTATGACAAAATTCGTTTTACAGGTTCCATTGGGTATTGATCGTCATTGATTTGTCCACAAGAACTATTTATTGGTTGGATTCATTGAATACGGTACCCAGTGACAAAGATAAGATGTATATCACTACGTGAGTATAATATAATTTTTAATTTTGTTTGACATGCATGATGAGTGCATTATTATTGAACATTACCTAATACACATCTTTGAATTCTCTTTACATGTAGTGGGATTAACACATTGAACATCGATGGGAAAAGGCATAACGCATCGTGGAGTTGTATTAAGGTAAATTTATCATATAGTAGGTGTTATATAACATGTATCAACGTTATATATATATATACCTTCAAAAGGCTCTGCGGGTCTAATGATAAGGGTGCTCAAGGGGGCACTCCTTTTTTATATATTTTTGCATTGGATATAGTAGCATCTGCCCCTCCTCCAGTGGGAGTCGCCCTCTAAAAGTCTTCTTATATATATATATCAATACCGATTATATGATTATACCTGATATATATGATATATATCATATATATCTCCCTTTGTTGCACCAGGAATCTTCGGCTCTTAACCTATAATGATAGGTAGGAGCAATGTTTTTCCTGTGCATCTACTTATAAGGACCCTCCCCTTACTTATAGAAAAGTTGAAGCGCGTTGCGTTAAATGTGCGTACATTGCGCTTTGTAGAGCATTCTAGAGTTGAGCTGAGCTTGAGAAGAATCGGTAGTTGTTAGACTAGCTCTGGCTTGAAAGCGTGAACCTAGCTCGTGTAGCCTATGCTAAGCATATTAGTAAAAATATGAAATTAAACAACTTGACCAACCTGTAGCACGTATAATTCGAATATATTGATTCTTATTTCCCAAATAGTTTTAGATGTACCGAAGAAAAGATTTCGAGGAAAAGGAGTTAATATCCTAGAGCTGCTGCTGCACTTGGAGCTGCTGCACATCAAATGTGAGTAAGGTCATTGCCGGTGCAATATCAAGGAGGTAGAGATTGCTACGATTACAACTTCATTAGTGAAGCTTTGCAGTGACTGATCTTCATCATTAATGCATTCTCAGAATAGCGTAAAACACCAAGAACGCATCACAAAAGTTCTTGCATTCTCACAGTTTACATGGGGGCAGTTAGAGTTTAGAGTTTCGAATCAACAACCATTTAGAGTTTCAGATTAACAACCATGTTTCAATTGGCTGCACTTACATAGGGCTAGTTCTAAGTGCTTGGTCTAGATCAGAAATCAAAGAATTTACATATTCAATCCCCACAGAGTTTCGGATCAGACCCTCAGACCTCTGGTCTCTCGAGCAGTAGGAGGTAGACTTGCGTATGGTTCTACAAAGTCAACACATCCTAACACCCTGTAGACAAAACATGTCCAATAATGAATTGGTACTTAATGAATTATTCTCCACATATATTTCAACATCGCAACACCTGTATCTCTATATCGATGTGCTCCTAGTAGTGGTCTCCATGAAGCATATATGCATCTACATATATGCATATTGCATACTGCATATATGCAGATATGTAAGTCGCAGTGAGGGATTGTTTCACACTTCTCCATGCTATATCTCCCTCAACTAGAACAAACACATACCAGAAGTAGATTTATTACAATGAGGATAACTTGAAGCAAAATCTGAATCAGTGTATACTAACACTTCTAACTCTTCCACTCTTCTATAAACCAACATGTGATGTTTGGTTCGCTGAAGATATCTCAATACTTTCTTCCCCCCAACCCAGTGGTCATGGCTTCGATTTGATTGAAACCTGGAAAGAACGCCTACTACATAGGCTAAATCAGGTATGGTGCACACTTGGGCATACATCAAGCTCCCTATCAACTGAGCATATGGATTATTATTCATATCATTCTTCTCAAAATCATTCTTGGGACACTGATCTTTGTTTAATTTATCCCCTTTAGTCATAGGCACTGAACCTTCTGAACAGTTTTGCATGTCAAACCGTTTCAATACCTTGTTGATATAGTTCTGTTGACACAAGCCTAAAAGTGTCTTGGATCTATCTCTCTTTATCTCAATTCCCAGTACATAAGTAGCTTCACCCAAATCCTTCATGTCAAAACTTTTAGACATAAAAGCTTTGGTTCTTTTGAGCAGATTTAAATCAGTGCTAGCATGTAAGATATCATGCACATATAAAACTAGAAAAATGAAATTCCTGCCTTCTGGTTTCATATAAACACATTCATCTACTTGGTTTTTAACAAAACCAAAATCAGTGACCACTGAATCAAACTTCAAGTACCACTGACTTGATGCTTGTTTTAGTTAATAGATTAACCTGTTGAGCTTACATATTAGATGGCTCTTTCCTGGTTCTTTGTAACCTTCCAACAACTGGTGCGGGAGCATTCACTTGAGCTTGCACTTATTCTACATTATCGCGTTCAGGGGCAATATCTGCAATAACAACCTCATTTCCTACATTTTGAGGTTCATGATGATCAATGTGACCATTAATTTTAGGGACTACAACCGGATCCATTTGTGTTGGAAGTATTGGAGGATAACTGATAATGGTATTTTCAAAAGAAGAAGAATTATATTCTTGCACTTCTTTTAAATCTGAATCCAATTTCACAAACTCGTTAGAATAATTAATCTCATTTAGAAAAAACTGCCTTATTGGTTTCTATGATTCTAGTAGAGTGGGATGGTCAATAGAATTTGTAACCTCTTGAATGGTCTGGATACCCAATAAAGAAACCTAAAACAGTCCTTGACTCAAGCTTATTCTCTTTAGGATTGTAAGCCCTTGCTTCTGCCCTGCAACCCCATACATGAGCATGATTGAAGCTTGGTTTCCTATTTTTCCAATTCTCAAAAAGGAATTGTAGTTACTGCTTTGCTAGGAATCCTATTTGATAAGTAATTTCAATTCTCTAATGCTTCTCCCCACAAGAACAAGTGTAGGCTAGATGTACACATCATACTTCTGACCATATTAAGCAATGTCATATTCTTCCTCTCTACAACACCATTTTGTTCTGGTGTCCCTCGGGTTGTATATTGGACTTGGATACCATTTTCTTGTTAGAAACAAAGAAAAAGGCCCTTTGTGTTTCCCAGACTCAGTGTACTTGCCATAATATTCTCCCCCTATCTGATCTCACTATTTGTATCTCAACGTTTAATTCTTCTTCTACTTATGCTATGTAAATTTTGAACTTATCTAAAGATTGGGATTTGTCGGTCATAAGATACACAGAGCATTACCTTGAGTGATCATTTATAAAGGTAACGAAATACCTACAGCCAGATATAGTTTCTTTAAAAGGTCCACAAATATCTGTGTGAATTAGGTTTAGCAAACCAGTGCTCCTAACTGTTGTTTTCTTCTTTTTTTCACAAATTTACCCTTAATGCACTCTATGCAATATGTGAGATCAGAGAAATCTAGTGTAGGCAATACATTTTGTTTAACTAGAAATTGCATTCTCTCTTTGGACACATGTCCAAGTCTCATGTGCCATAAGTAGGCAAAATTCTCATTAAACTTTCTCTTATTTCCAGTCAAACAAACTGTGGTCTCTGAATTTTCAATGAAAAGAACTTCCTTAGGGTAATAAGATGTTAATAACCAATAATCATTCATAAAAGAGGCTGATCCAATATAATTGGAACCATGAGAGATCTTTATTCCTTCACAATCAATTGAAAAAACAAAATATTTCTTAACTAAGCAAGCAACTGAAACTAAATTCCTTTTCATAGAAGGAATGTAATAAACATTTTTTAAATCAAAATGAAATCCTGGTCTAAGCTCTAGCCTAACAATTCCAACTGCCTAGACAGCTACTCTCGTGCCATTTCTAACACTGATGTTTCCTTCATTGGTCTTTAGTTGCCTCTTGCTTATGAATCCCTGCATAGAATTTGTGATATGCACAGGTGAGCCAGTGTCTAAACACCAGGTATGAGGCTATATATATATATATATATATATATATATATATATATATATATATATATATATATATATACTAGGGTATGCCCGTGCCTGAAGGCACGCTAATAATTTTGAAAAATATAAAGTCGTGTATAATTTAAGTCAAAAAAGTTCTCTTTTACAATTTAGAAAATTTGGGCAGAGTTGCTTCGTTTATAGGACAATCCACCATGTGTAAGAAATGAAACAATACTACTAACGGATATGTACAAAGCATATAACAAAAATTAAATGTTTAGGACCTATGAATCCTGTAGAAGAAAAGGGATATCCATTGATATGTACAAAGCATAGAACAAAAGGTTTTCATTACAATTACATTAAGAAAAAATGTACTCTGAAATATATAATTTTAAGTAACAAAATAATAACACTTTAATTTAAATAAATAAAAAGTGTACTCGCAAAAGACTGCACTTTGAGGTCGTCCGACTTCATGGTGAGTGAGGTTCAATTCATGAGCCACTTTTGGGGGGTATCATGTAAAATGATGGGTGGAAGACTTTTTTCAGTGCTTAGTAACTGGACCACTGGAACTTCATTTAGACGGTTGATTTTGCCGACAATAACGCTGTCATCTATCCACATACATCATTTAGCTCTTTGATTTTGCCTAAAACAACGTTGTCCACAAACAGACTTCATTTAGCTCGTTGATTTCGCCTACATCTTTCCATTTCAGATTGTCTAGGACCCATCTTCTTTCTCTATGCCCATTGACTTAGTTGTCTTCTGCTGATAGGACTCGTGAGCCCACTTGTCATCATTTTTAAAAGAATCACTATGAAAGTGATAGTCTACAATAAAAAGAGGAAAGTAAATATGATATGATAAAACAGAGAACAAAGTTGTTGTTCAATTGGTAAACCGAAAATACCACATTAATTCCATAGTTGAGTAATCATATAACATTCATTTTAATCAAGTAGTAGCATACCAATAAAAAGTACGGACATAAAAATAAAGTCATATTTTCTTAAATAACTAACTATAGAGGCTCTTGGGTGAAAAATACTCACAAAGGTATGTTGGTTGTATTATTCATATAGTCCATTAACTAATAAAAATTGCAATTGGAGTGTAAAATGTACAATTTTGAACAACCAACTCACATATGTTATCTTTGACTATAGTGAACATAAAAATATTGCATATTGACCAACTCACATACGTTATCAATGAGTAAGTGAACATAAAACCTTTTCCCATAACAGTAAAACACTAAATGTGTTAAGCTTGAAATATACACTCTAGAAATACAACAATGAATTATAAGCTCAGACCATAACAAAAAAAGGCACACATTACATCATCAATCCAATAACCACCCAATCACCTAATTTAATAATATTGCATATGGACCTCCAGTATGAAGATATCTTACCTTTTAAATGAAATCAGTGAGTTATAAATATTTCCAATTACCTATAGGTAGGATAGTTGTGAGAAATTGAGGTTTAATGTTGGACCGACTGAATGTTGCAACTACTTATACATAGGACAGTTGCATTGGGATGATAAGGATAATTCTTATGAGATGATTAAAACTAAATCTAGAAGACATAAATATTTACTAATTAAGTCATTTAATAAGCATATATCAGTAGAAAATAACTAATGTTCACATTTGTCGATCCTCTAACTCGCTAAAACAAACACCCCAATGAAGCTGGTGGCCAAAGTCAGTGCTTGTGTTTGAACCCTTAAAATTATTATTTATCTTGATATCAACTAATCTGGTGGCAAACCTATGAGTCAATAGAAGGCATAACTTTGATTAGTAATGTGATTTTTTTTATTGCATAAGAATTATATTTTGTCTAATCATATAGGATTGCCAACTACCTACATCATTGCTTTTGTGCCTTTTTGTGCAACTACCTACATAAGAATTATATTTACTGCAACTACCTACATCAT
The DNA here is from genome assembly GCA_949130495.1 of Sambucus nigra. NCBI lineage: Eukaryota > Viridiplantae > Streptophyta > Magnoliopsida > Dipsacales > Adoxaceae > Sambucus > Sambucus nigra. The sequence continues at coordinate 14,797,389 of OX422219.1, read as the reverse complement.
TGGTTTTTGTTTGAGTGCCATTTTGATCAATATATTCATCATCATTACAATAGATGGCAATGTTATATAAATGTTGATTAAATGAGATGATCAGTGAAATAGGTACAAAAGTACAAAATGTATTTCACAGTTATGATATGATTATAGAAGTAGTGTACACACATAATATAAGTCTCTCATCTGCTTATTTTTTACAGTTATGTTAGAAGAGAATGGTTAAAAGAAATTGAGTTCACAACTTTAGGAATATTTAACTCTAAAATCTCAAAAAACATCTTATATGCAAAAGCTTGCAGTCGTAACAAATTTCTTTAAAATTCTTACCTCATCACAGATGAGCAACACCGAAATAACAGCAAGGAGAAAAAAAATAATCAATAATTTGGAAAACGTTAAAAGGTATTACTGAGATTGAGAATCCGCTTGCCTGTAAAGCCATGAAATGTACTGTAACATATAATTCAATTGCATAAATCTGCCATGTTAAAAGGCTATAACGACGCAGCAACCTTAGTTCAACATAAACTTCTCTTTACATAGATCCCAAGCATTCCTAAATCTATCCAACTGTGAGTTTGGAATGCTCGTGTTTGTGTATAATATCTGTACCCAATCGTCCCAAGTAGACTTTAATAGGTCCAAGAATTCTGAAACTTGAGGCAACATTACAGATTTGTAAAAATCATTAGTTGTTTTGAGAATTTCTTTAGATTCGATCAATGTCAGCATTTCGGGTCTAGTGACATTGCTTGATCGATTTCTCAGCACGGAATTATTACCTCTCAGAATCAAAGCCTTTGATGGAGCAAGTGGTAGGACAATCGACATGAATTTGTTCAGTAAAAACTTGAGTGTAGGCTAGATGTACACATCATACTTCTGACCATATTAAGCAATGTCATATTCTTCCTCTCTACAACACCATTTTGTTTTGGTGTCCCTCGGGTTGTATATTGGACTTGGATACCATTTTCTTGTTAGAAAAAAAGCAAAAGGCCCTTTGTGTTTCCCAGACTCAGTGTACTTGCCATAATACTCTCCCCCTATCTGATCTCACTATTTGTATCTCAACGTTTAATTCTTCTTCTACTTCTGCTATGTAAATTTTGAACTTATCTAAAGATTGGGATTTGTCGGTCATAAGATACACAGAGCATTACCTTGAGTGATCATCTATAAAGGTAACGAAATACCTACAGCCAGATATTGTTTCTTTAAAAGGTCCACAAATATCTGTGTGGATTAGGTTTAGCAAACCAGTGCTCCTAACTGTTGTTTTCTTCTTTTTTTTCACAAATTTACCCTTAATGCACTCTATGCAATATGTGAGATCAGAGAAATCTAGTGTAGGCAATACATTTTGTTTAACTAGAAATTGCATTCTCTCTTTGGACACATGTCCAAGTCTCATGTGCCATAAGTAGTCAAAATTCTCATTAAAATTTCTCTTATTTCCAGTCAAACAAACTGTGGTCTCTGAATTTTCAATTAAAAGAACTTCCTTAGGCTAATAAGATGTTAATAACCAATAATCATTCATAAAAGAGGCTGATCCAATATAATTGGAACCATGAGAGATCTTTATTCCTTCACAATCAATTGAAAAAACAAAATATTTCTTAACTAAGCAAGCAACTGAAACTAAATTCCTTTTCATAGAAGGAATGTAATAAACATTTTTTAAATCAAAATGAAATCCTGGTCTAATCTCTAGCCTAACAATTCCAACTGCCTAGACAGCTACTCTCATGCCATTTCTAACACTGATGTTTCCTGCATTGGTCTTTAGTTGCCTCTTGCTTATGAATCCTTGCATAGAATCTGTGATATGCACAGGTGAGCCAGTGTCTAAACACCAGGTATGAGGCTATATATATATATATATATAGCAGTATATAGCAGTATATATATATATATATATATATATATATATATATATATATATATATATATTTGATAAACATCCCTGGTCCGGAACCACGACTCTTTTCAATTAAAGGTTTTGTCAAAAGGCCCATCGATTAGTCTTTAATGACACAATATCAAAGATCCAAGAGTTTTTTTTGTAAGGAATAGACGAATGTTCAATTTTGCTATCATAGAGAATGAGGTAGTTGGCATGGCCATGTGAATTTGAAATTTTGGAATTTAGTTTTTGAGTACAATGATTTTCAGCTAGATGGATGAGGTGCACTTGACAGTTTTTAGTTGGCCAAATATCTGATTTTTTGTGAATGCAGGCCTAGATAAGAAATTGGATCTCTAATAGGATTGATACAAGGAGATTCAATTTCAGCTTTTCTCTTCACATTGGCGTGACAGATTTTAAATGAAATAACTCTCATTGAGCCCATGAGTTGTTATGAACTATTAGTTTTGTTGTTGGAGTATTTTATATTTTTTGAATACGGTGGATAGTCCTATAAAGAGAGGAAATTCTGCCCAAAATTATTATAGTTTTTACACTTGTTTGTGTTGTATAAAAAATATTTTAGACTTGTACTCTTTATTATTTGTTCACTAGTAATGCTTTGTGTTGACTAGTGCCCAATGCAAGGAAATGGTACTCTTTATTGCGGATATTTTGTGTTGAAGTTCATGAAGTACTTCATGGAGGATCCTTCCATACCTTTTGAAATAAAGGTATGTTACCAATGTTCTCTTTTTGTCCTATTATATAAAATATTGTTTAGTTATTAACTATTATATACCGTAATAATAAATTTAATTCTATCTTCAATTTTTTAGATGAGAAGATTGTCCAGTAAAGTGACCTACACGTTGAATGAGCTAAATGAAGTTCAAATGGAGTTCATTGAGTTCATTACGGATTATATATATTAGGTATTTCCGAGTAATTGTATTTTGTTACGTTGTAATGACAATGTGTTGAGATGACTGTGTTTTGATGAAAACTATGTTGATTATATTTGATTGCAGGGTTACTCATTCTGGGTTGGATAGCGTCGAGAACAAATTTGATCGAGCATTACGTTCGACAACGTCCTATTTTGGATTGTGATTCTTATGATGTAATTCGAAATGCTAGTTTTTGGATATTGTGATGTATCATCACTATTTTTAGGATATTATCACATAGATAAGTAGACGTTAGTTAGTTTTTGGAAGGTAGTTTTTGGATATGATGTAGCTTAACATCAATTTGATTCTAAATATCTTGATGTATATAAGTTAGTGATATTTATGACCTTGGTTATTATCTATTTGCAATGGTTGATTTAACATCAAATAATAGTTGTCTATTGATGGATTAATGATTTTTTTTTTAATTTTTTATATTAACATTTATGTCAGTTTTGAAAAAACTCTCGTAAAATTTTTAAAACTGACATAAATGTGATTTTATTTATGTCAGTTTTTTATGAAAAAGTGATTAAAAACATGTTGAATGTCGTAGTTTTTATGTGTGTTCTTAAAAATTGAGATAAATGTGAACTTATTTATGTCAGTTTTATGAACATTTATGTCAGGGCTTTATATGTCAGTTTTGAAAATTTTTAAAACTGACATAAATGGTCATTTATGTCAGTTTTTGACTGACATAAATGATCATTTTTCTTGTAGTGCAATACTATTGTCCTGTCCAATAAAGCAGTCTTCGTACTCTTCTAGAATTTAAAAGACTCGAGCAAAGCAAAATCTTTAGACTGTTAAAAATAGACCAATTCTTGGTCCTCTTCAAAGCTAGACACTTTTTTTCTTAACCTCGTACAATAAGACTAAGTAAACATGCATAGAGGAGGTGAACTTCATAATTTATTGGCTCACATGTGCATCAATATATCTAACTTTATATAAGTTTTGACAAACCAATCAAAATCGAGAAAAATGTGTAATTAGTTAGCGCCTTAAAAGGAATCATAGAAAATCTTTTAAGGAGTTCCAAAGCTTGAGTAAGATCTAATTGCCTTATTGGATCAAAAGTTTTAGTCTCAAACTTGCTTCACCAATTCATCAGGAGAAGTAGTTGTTGTGGAAAAGGAAGAACCATGATAGAGAAGATGATGCATCATTAACTCTGTCTATGGGAAGAGTATTATTTCCCTCATCGCAAGTATCCAACTCATCATATGAGGGTTTAACTCCTATTGCAAGTATCCTACACATCCATCCTCATTGTCCTTCATGAGGATAAGTTTCTTCTCTTCAAAGGAGGATATATTATTGAGAGCGGTGGTTTCTCGAAGCTAGAAACACTGGCCACTCTTTTTGCCTTCCCAGTTTTTTCTACACCCACCATTCAAAGGAAATTAATAATTTTTATATGCATAATAATATCATTTCTACATAAAAAATAAAGTCCTTACAAGTTACCATAACCAAAAGTGGTAAGGGGTTGATGTGACGCAAAATGTGTATGCAGTGCGTGTACCTATGGCTCAAGTGCAAGTCTATCGCCCAAGTAATAATCTCCATAAGTCGGGATCGTATTCGCAGGTAATAGGATGAAGATTGTGATGACAACTACAATCAAGGTTTCCAAAACCTAAGTATCGACTCTTGAGAAAATAAAGAAAAGTTGATGATCTTTGTGAAATATTCTACTTAACTAAAGCAACCTATTTAGCAAGTGCGATTTTTTATTAAAAGAACAAAAACTAAAATTTGCTTTTAGAAGAACTACTTGAGAAAATGGAGTTTGGATCCAATCCCCCAAACCGACGGTATTTTAGTTAGATATAAAAATTTTAATAAATATATATGTAATTAGAAGAAAACATCAAATTCATCAAAGCACTAAATATATGAGAATTTTACTCCACACAATATTTAGTCAATAATTATTTTGACGTGAATGACGAGATTGTTGACACATATATTATGTTCTCAAACAATACAGTTGCCAATGACAAACCGAGTTAAGAGTCATATATTATTAGTCTCGACAAAATATCAAAACAAATAATTATATTTCAATTATATTCAATTTTATATCCAATTCATCTACCTAGGTTGGGTTCATGTATCGCAACCCTTTAATTATCTAGTCGGACAAGGTGAAACTAACTACGCATATATTATTTACGTCAATTACACCATGAATTTTGTCAAATTAATGATTCCGACTTGAATTAAAGTAAAATAAATGTAACACCCCATGATTTTTGAGACTGAGAAATTAAATTTTTGGGAAAATAAAATTTAATTAAATTGAAGAATTTTAAAATTTGGGAATAGAGGCCCAAAAATAGAGAACATTTCAAATTATTCCGGATGATGATTTTAAGGGTACCATCGATCCCGGTAGGGTCGAGATAGTCAAAATGACTGTCATTGGATTTTATTTTGGCTCCGTAATATTTTTAAGTCAGTTTGACTCGAATTAGAGTAAACGAGTCATTTAAAGTGTGTATTAACATTTCAAAATGGGTTTATTGTTTTAAGGGACTTAAAGGCTTACGGATCAAGCCTTCTCAATTAGAGAAAGAGAGAAAGAGAAAGGAAGAAGGAAAGAAGAAGAAAAGAAGAGAGAGGGGAAGAAAAGCTTGGGATTTCCGGCCCAAACGCGACATCGAGGACGATTCAACCTCTACAAATCTGAGGCAAGTGTTTAATCTTGTTAAATAAGTCATTTGTGTATTCTATTTCATAATTTGTGGGTTAAAGAAATGGTTTTTGGGTATTAATATCAAAACCTAGATTTTGGGTTAAATCTTGAAATCAATGTTTAAATATGGGTTGAATGGTGTAGAAATGGTTGGGATCAACTTTGGGTTGATTTATTTGCTTAGAATCATGTTGTGATAAAGATTTGGAGGTTAGTATAGAAATTTTAGGGTTTAGAATTCGTGGGTTCATTGAATAAGAAGAACCCTCCAAATTTTGCAGACCCGAATCGATTCGCCCCTTAAGCGAATCGATTCGGCCTAGGAAACATTGGCAGGTCTGCATGACCGAATCGATTCGGACCCAAGGCAAATTGATTCGGTGTGAGACAGATTCCCAGGTCCTTTGGACCGAATCGATTCGTAGTTGGATCGAATCAATTCGCCCTTGAGACCGAATCGATTCGGGCCAGGCTGAATCGATTCGGAAACAGGGCTGTTTTGGGGGATTTTTCTAGGATGATCTCTAACCCTTTTTGGTTGGGTTTATTGATTTGGGGCCTTCTCTTATTATGAAAGAGAGATTTTTTGGAGTCACACAAGGGGGTTTCTCACACATTTTGGTCATGGGGACTTCTTGAAAAAAATTTGGGAAAAATATATCCAAGTATGTATTTGGAGATGTGTATAGAGATTGTGGGGAAACCCCATTGGTATTGATCCTACGTATAGATCAAATGTAAGTATAGATGTGATGGGAGGCTAAGAACTCTTAGAGAGAGTTGCGAGGGTATGTTTTGAAATTTCTGGGCCGACATTTATATCGAATCCTTATAAGGATAGGATATTATTAAGATATAATTTGGGGCCAAATGGAAGAGAGTGGTCGCATACCCTTAGAAATGATAAAATTTAAGGAATAAATCTGAGAGATCTTAGACTAGGGGAATTCATAAAAGTGATTGAACCGTAGTCGGAAATCAAGAGCGATGGGATCAATCATGTTACCAACTAGAGTAGAATGTGAAAGTCTAGTTGGAGTAGATGTTGTTTATCGGCGTGTGATTTACAACGGGTAATTTCCCTAAGTAATGGGATTATTTGATGAATGCAAGATTGAGCTTGAGGCTTATAGACTATTAGTTAGGTGTATACCGATAGTCGAAATTATTACTAGATTTTATAATGTGCTCTCGGAGATAGATAGTGTGTGTAGTGATGGTTTCCTACACAAAATCTTGGGTGATAACCCTAATGTTGGATATATATGTATATGTATATACATATGATTTTGGGAGACTATTCATCATAGGAAAAATGATTGAATATGATTCAATTGAGGATTGTATTCACATATCGAGGCAAATTAAATGAGTTTGTGGTGACGGCTTGTATATTGAGGATTATGTATACTTATAGCCGAGTTTATATCTCGTATGCATATGAACGAGAATTAGTTGTATATATGGATATGTGAATATATGTGTATATATCTATATAGATATGAATATATGGATATATTTATGTTGTGGACATACATGGTATGGATATTTAAACCGTATATGATGGTTTAATGTTTGATCATATGATGGGGTCATATGTATGTATGTATATTGTGCATGTGAACGATATATATACTTATGTGGTTAAGCATACCCCGCTCATGCTATCATTGGGAAGTTTTCGCGCAGTGGGTGAGCATCCTATCTTAAGGAGCAGGGTGTGGATATTCCCCAGGTCATAGTCGTCCCTTGTGTTATTATGTGGTTTATATTTTGGTATGGGACGTGGTGGGTATGTTTCGTCTCATTACCGGTTAGGAGATATGACCGCTTCCCGGGACGTCGTGTGTGTGAGTTACCATGAGATGGGTGTCGTTGAGCCCCACCATGGTGGTCCCCAGTTGCTACGTGAGCCGGGCACTGGGAAGATGATAGCATGGTGCAGTTTTATCGGCGATATATATAGCCGGGTGGATTATGTGCATGTCCATTGTACATTAGATATGATATGTACACTTGGTCATGGGTATGGATGATGGTATATATATATATATGGTTAGAATAAAATGCCTATATATATATTTATATATATCCTATAGATAAAAAGGATATGGACTTTTATGGAGTACATCTTGGATGATTCTGGTGTACTAGATGATTGGGGGTTGATGTATCGTATTTAAGGAATATTTCGGTTACATCATCCCAAGGATATTATTGGAGATTTTAGTTGTTTTCATAATTGTAGTATAATATGGTATGTATGGCATTATGGATCTCTAGGATCGACATTTTCAAGGAGTAGTGTAACGGGGTGGTTCCTTGTTTGGATTTTGCTTTGCGAGACACCCCACGCACGAAACGTAGTGCATTGTTGATATTAGAGAAAAGTTCTGCCAATAATTAGGTATGGCATAATGGATCTCCAGGATCGACGTTGACAAGGAGTAGTGTAACGAGGTGGTTCTTTGTTTGGATTTCGCTCTGCGAGACACCCCACGCACGAAACGCAGCGCAGCGTTGAAATTGGAGAGAAGTTTTATCATTAATAAATGTTGTATGCCTATTATTTAGAAATTAAATCATATGTTTCAACCCAAATGCATATGGGTAACTTATTAATATTTATAATTGGTTAAATTATAAACCGAAATCCATTAAGCCTAATATGGCATATATGTTTGTAAAAATACTTAAGTGTGGTTAGAAAGAGTGGATTCTTGGGTTATGGTAGGAATGCAAATCTCGTGGGTATAGTCTAGGCCTATGATAAGTTAGGTTGTCCTTAAAATTGGGGTAATTTAACTAAAATCTGAAGACGCGAATAGGTGCGCACCGTTAGATGAGAGGTGAGTTGGGATTCCACGAGAGTGCGATTCCACTTTAATTATGAAATAAGTTCACCGATATTTATTATGCACGGTTAACAGACTTGCTAAATATTTTTCACACTCGGGATCTAACCCCTTTACTTTTCTCTCCTGCCTGTAAATATATATATATATATATATTATAACAGGTGTCCTACCGCATGGATGCCGGATGACCTTCTATCCAGAGTCTTGGGAGCCATGACATGTGCGGACTGTTGCGGGATGTATCTTATAGTCGCTTCCTACTTCTTTAAAAAAATCTAGGTAGGATTCATGTTGTATAACGGGTTTTTACCCAAGGGATATATATATATAGATAGATAGATGTGTATATTTATTTCATTTCAGTTATTGTATTGGCTGTGACCCGACAGCTTATTCGGGTTTATTTCCTTGTGGTATATTTCTGTTGTAGTTATTTAATTCATTTTATTCTAGCATTTCATTTCTCATAGTTCTTTCTTACATATTTCTTTCCTTTATTAGTAGTGTCAGTTTGTTGTCTGTTGCATATTTTATTTAATTTTAAAATCTCGCTGGTATGATATCGGGTAGTTAGTCCTATATGATATAGTACCGACAGTTGGTGTTGAGACTGAGCCACCTGAAACTCATGATTTAATGTAGTATAGGGCTGGCCACCCGTTATTATTTTAAGCGGGGTGTTTCAATAAAATTACACAATTTAATTAAGCATCAATGACACCATTTTTATGTGGTTAAACAAATTTTATTTTGTTAAACCTAAGCATGCATCTAGGTGTGAATTTACAAGATAATAATACACAACCACAACTATTCGATGTACGAGGAAAATCCATAATGGGAAGAACCTCGGATGACCCAACCACAGGTCCACTAAGTACAGATTTAATATAAGGATACGATAGAATACTTGCTCAACGAATCGACACCCTCGCAAGCCTTGATTCTCTTCGTTCCTTCCAACTCTACCTAGTGACAACATAGGAGTCCACCTACGTCTCGAAGTCCACCGATGGGGCACTGTTACCATCACGCATACGGAGTCCATTGTATGAAAATCAACAAGCACGGAATACACCGTAAGAAACAATCTGTAGGAATGTACAAAACAAACACGATACCAAAACTATGATCTCAAAACATATATTAATGGATAAGCTTGAATCATGAAACTATTTGGGTATTAACATGTGTTTTATTTTTTGGGATTAAACCATGAATTAAGAACAAAACTTTCCTAAAGTTTTTCAAAAGGTTTCTCACTTTTGGAAGATGAAAAAATTTGGTGGAAAATGTTAACTCCCGCACTACATAAATGGCTGGGAAAAAGTAGTGGGAGGTTAAGAGAAAAACTTCATAAAACTGTCAAAAACTTATCCGATCGTTTGAACTATAATCAAACTCGTTTGAACAACATTTCGAACGAGATGTCAGTATACGCCAAAAATTCTTCGTTCGATGGATCATTCTAACGAACTGGGAAACTCGTTCGAACGAGTTCGTTCTAACGACCCTAAAGAAGAAAACATTCATACCTGAGGATGAAAACATGCACACTTAAACACACCATCAAACGCATAGGGTATATAACAATATAAATTGCATAATCAAATCCTCCCCGGATGAAAACTTGCACACTTAAACACACCATCAAATGCATAGGGAATATAACAATATAAATTGCATAATTAAAACCTCCCCCTTTGTTAGATACCATTTCTCCCCCTTTTTGATCCGGAATTGATAAAGATTAAAAGAGTTAAACCATTTCTCCCCGGTTAATTCAATTCTTCCCCTAAAGGAAATAAGGGATAAGCATAAAGGAAAAACAAGTATATCATGCAATGGTGTATAGTGATACAAGAACAACAAAGCAAGATGGCAACACACGAACAACTAATCCACATAAGAAACAATATATACCAATTATGATGCAATAGCAAAATGATATCAACTAGAATGATCTAAAATTAGCATGGGATATCAATGAAAAATCGCTACAAGATAGATATTGATATCAACAAATAGCATACATGGACTACATGTAAAATAAAAGACTCAAAACAAATGATATATATATACATATATGACAAAGATATCAATGAAGCACAAGCCCATATATATAGGTATAAACACCACACAAGACACTAAACACGATAAGTTTTCCACACTCATATGGCATAAATGTGTCTAAATAAACATGTGGTAAACTGAGTGAATGGGTGTGAACTGGAGACAAAAGAATGATGAACCAATCACTTAAACATGTTCAAGGAGTTCTATTTGATCGCAAAATTTTATCAAACTTAGATTTAACCTCATGTGACAAGATAAAGTGAACTCAAATAACAAACAAGCACAATGTACATAAGCCTAGAATTTTTATGATTCTACAAATCAGTAGCGTCATGACAGAATAATTATAACTAAGATTCATTGTGCAAACTCGTTGATCTTCAACTAAACACCCTCAAAAGATAAACATATTAGATATTTTTTTCTCAATTATTTTGAAGCTATTTCTTTTGAAAGATCAAAGAAACTAAACTATATTGGCCTTTGGCAATTTTTCTACTTTTATTGCCCTTAATATTTTCATTAGGCTCTTGCCAATGGTGGCTTTACCTAAAAGGAGATTTGCTCCTTTCGCAGCCCTATCCCATGCACCCTCATCTATTTTTTAAATACTTCAAATACATCTCACGGGCAACACTTTTTACATGAAAAAATCCCTCATAGTCTCAAAACATGTAGATGACAAAATTAATGGGAGAACATCTCACAAAGCTCAAATATACATGAGAAGTTAATGTTCAACAGAGCTCGTGCATGTGTGTGAGGAGGCATATACAAAAAGAATCCATTAAGCAAATCAAAGTCAAACTACTCCATGCAATCATGATAAAGAACACTCTAAGAATTGAAATTCATAACCAAAAGTTCTAGCCACATCGATACGTGAACGATATAGGATTTAAATACAAGGACCACACAAAATGTGTAAAACTAAAATACACAAAAAAAATCTTTTTGAGTTTTATATTTAAAAATGTATAAAACAAGGGCAACTCAAAAGGCAACAAAATATTTTTGAATTTTTCAATAAGACCTAATAAAATAAAAAATAAAATACAAAAGACTCAAAACACGTACAACTAGGAAACACACATATCAGTATATACAAAAGCTATTGTATGTAAACAAAGCTAACACAATCAACCTTTTGATCTAGCATGGGAAGTATCATGTCCAAGCAAATGATAATCATAAAGTCTATCATGTAAAGCTCCAAATCGGATCTCCTAACCCACATAGGTGTAAAGTGACACTCTAGAATTTTGGTGACCTTGGTGACTCTACCCTTGGACTTCCTAGGACCGTTTCTAAGATAAAAAAAACCCTCCTAAGGTGACCCATCCTATCACAATAAGTTCAAGTGAAAGCACGGTGAGCAGTATTACCTAAGGGATTACTTTTTCTAGCATTCTTAGACGATTCTCTCAAAATTATGGTTTTGGATTTATTAGTGGAAGCACTTTGAGTATCGAGTCCAATACCACACTTGTCATCTTTGATTTGGACAGTGCCTAAAATCTTATCCAACTTCTCCGACCTACACTCCAAATCAAATTTGACCCGAATCGAGTCTCTCGATCTCTTTTCAAGCTCCACTATCCTAGACTGAAGCAAACTCCTAGACTATTTAAACTCAAGAAGCTCTTTCTTCATAGCCATTATTAAACCTCGAAGATTATTTCTCTCACCTTCAACATATTCTAGCTTCTCTCGAAGAGTTCTCTCACATTCCCTAAGATCTTAAATTAAAACACTCTCATCAATACCTACGACACGTTCTATCATCCTATATTCCAACTTCAAGATTTCCCTTTTCAACTTCAATAATTCTGCATATAACTCACGGAAGGCAACTTGGAGTTAACTCTCTTTCACTTCTTATTTATTCTCACTCTCTTTTCCACTCTCTCTACCATAAAATACAAGGGATTCACAAATAATGTCCTCGAAAGTGTCATGCATAAAGTTATCTTCATCGAAAGATTTTTTATTATAGCTCACATGAATAGCCATGTGCGTGGTAAAATTGTGCTCAATGGGGGAATTGATTCCCTCTTATGTTTCACTATAACTAAGGGTGGCACTATATGAAATTGGTTTCTGGCCCTCCTTTTTTAGTTTAGTGGGACACTCGGCTTCCCTATGACCATAACCCTCACAATCATAACACGTATTCGACTCGTCCCTCTGAAGATCATCATTACGATTTTTAGGGAGTTTCTCTCCTTTGTTATACTTAGACTTCTTAAATTTCTTATAATCATTTTTAAGATTATCTTTATTAAATTTGAGAAATTTTCTAAACTTCTTAGAAAACTTAGCCATATCATCGAAGTCGATGTCAAATTCATCATCCGAAATAGGTGTTTCCTCCTTTCGGGCTTTCAAAGCTATGCCTTTATCTTTCTTCTTCACATCCTTGGAGGTAAACATGTCAAGTTCATGGGTTTGTAAATCACCTACAAGCTCTTCAAGTTTCTTAGAGTATAGAGTACCTAAAGAGTTCAAAGCAGTCACTTTTGGATTAAACCTTTCGGGTAATGACCACAAAATTTTCTTTATGACACGATTGTCGGGTATTTTCTCTCCTAAGTTAAAAGGCAAATTCATAATGTCGGACAATCTAGAATAGAACTCATCAAATGAGTCATTCTCATCCACTTTAATGGTTTCAAATTTAGTGGTGAGGTTTTGAAGTTTAGAAGCCTTAACAGCACTAGTACCTTCATGGGTGAGTTGGAGTATATCCCAAGCCTTCTTAGACATTTCACACGTCATAATTCGGTCGAACTCCTCTTGTGTGACCACATTAAAAAGAGAATTTAAACGACGAGAATTAAAAAAATTTAGTTTAAGCACATCCTCACTCCATCTTTCTACCAGTTTACGAACACGAACTTCTCCTTGTAGACACGTTAGTGGGGACCACCCTTTAACAATCGATTGTCAAATCCACTCATCTAACGACTTAAGTGTTGACCTCATATGCGCTTTACGGTACGTATGGCTAGAACCATAAAAAACTGGAAACTTTAAAAAATATATATTTCCCATATTCAAACCCAAAACGATCTAACATGATAATTTAGCGCACACCGCGTTTTTATTAATTAATTTGAATATTCGAGAAAAATAAATTTTTGGATTTAATAATTTGTATAAGTTAAATATCTTGGTTTTAATATTAGAAGAATAAAACTTCAAGAGGAATTGAATTCGGAATCAAAATGGAGTTTTTATAAGGTTTTTAATTATTTTTACTTATAAAATTTTGTGGGGGAACTGCGCTCAGACCTGCTCGATCGATCAATCGACCCAGGGAGTCGATCGATCGACCAACCCAGATTTGAGGCGGTTCGGCTAGCTATTTTATTGAGTTGGATTGGGATTAGGATTCCTAATTAGTATATAACCTTAATAATTCATGGGGGGACTTCTCATAATCACTTTGTCCCAAGTTTTTCACTAGAGATCTCTTTCAAAAGTTTTCCTCTCAACTATAATCATCAACCTCCAACATAATCAAGTTTTTGTCACAAGTTTTGAAGGCTTAATTGGGGTTTAATCAAGTTTGTTAAAGAACACTTCTTCGCTAATTTTTCAAGAGGAATCCAACCGTGCTACCAGATTTTCTTCATCTTAATCTCAAGCATGAATACTCTATTCCTTTACTATAGTATTATGCGTTTTAAGTGTCGTATAAACCCTTAATCATGTGTTTTTTTATTAAAATCAATTAGTAACTTAATTAGAGAAAGTGGACACTTAAATTTTGGGACTGTTTTTTTTGAAAATTTTAAATATGATTTAATCTTTGAAACCCTTGGGTGCGTAGGTTAGATCTTTGAGTTTTTATGATTTTGGGTGTAGGTTCTCATGTAGAATTTTATGGGGGTTATTTTTATGGTTATTGGGACGCGCTCACACTTATAAAAGAAATTAGATGACTTATAAAAGAGAACGACTATGATGTATTGAATATTGTCACATGTTAATTAATTTAACATTTTTTAATGGAAATAATTATGTTGAAAACGAAGACTATATTATTAATGGAATTAAATTGAATTATGACATTTGTGATTAAAGTGTCATGTTGTGATTATGATTTGTGATATTGTGTGAATTGTTTTATTCACTTTTGCCATCGCGGGGGCGAGGGGATTTTGGGTAATATTTTTTCTCATCTCTATTATAGGATTCTTACTAGGTATGGGACTAGTGGGTAGGCATTAGTTATAATTTATTCTTGCTAGGTATAGGACTAGTAAGTGTAAATTCGTGGGGATTTTATATTCCGGGGGAGGGAAGATTTTTATGTTTTATTATCATTGCGTTAGCCCATGCATGAGACTAGGACGTTGTTGTTGTTAAATATTCTTCCTATTCATAGGTTAGGACGTATGTGTTAACTGGGGACCCTTAGGTATGGGGCTAAGGGGTATTTCTAGGATCTCACATCGCTTAAAAGGGTGGGGTAATTTGTTAATTGGGAAATTGAGGAAATGAGAATTAATGCCTAAGATAAAAATGGGTATTAAAATTTGTGGTGACATAATGTGCGGGGGCTGACAGTTTAAACATGTCGGCACGTGTGTGGAACCTTGTCAAATTACGGGGGATCGACAGTTTAAACGGATTCGACTAGCATTTTGGCAAGGGAAAGTGTTAAACTTTGATGGAAATTACCACCTGGGGAGGGAAGATCGCCATAATAAAAAGTGAGAATAATGATGTTTGGTTTAAGTTAATTAAATTAACACTTTGGGGTTGTGGGATAATTAAAATAATATTGGTGTGTTTTTATAAGAATCTTTGGGGTGGTTAGTAATTTATCTTTCTTGCGCTTAATTATATTCATTTAATTAAAATACTCTATTGTGATATTTATTGCGTATAATGCTACTGTATGGATTCACGGATCCTATTTGGAGGGAGTTGTGTGTATTCATGCTCGGGACTCTGACCTCGTGCGTTGACTAACTTTTCAGGATAAGTTTTGGAGAAGCTCCATTGGATTATCGGAGTTTGTCATTTGGAGGTGCAGCTGGAGTTTATTCTTTTTATTGCTTTATTTAGTTAGACTTTCTTTTCAGTCGTATTTCACGATGAGACTTCATTTGGGTTTTTATTAGGCCATTCAGTTCCAAAGTTGTTAGAGGATTTCAGTTGGATTATTCAAAGTTGATTATTATTCAGTTTTAAATTAAATCATTATTGGAGATTGGATTTATTTGAAGTTTTAGCATGTGATGGATCTTTTATCGCATAGTTGGTTATTATCATTTGGGATTGATTCCATTATTTATCTTATGGATTAATTTATTTATGTCTCATATATGTCTCATGCTAAGAATGATATTTTATTTAGTTCACGCCCGGTATAGTTTTGGTGGTGACCGACGCCAAAATTACGCGGGGTGTGACAACCCGCTCTGATACTAATTTGAAAGGGGTGATGGTTAACAAAAAATCTAAAATTTTAAATATTTATTTCAAATTAAATTATACTTCTTAAAGAACACTTCAATTAGAGTTCTAAATTATGCAAGTCAAACCAAACATGAATTTTGTTAAATTAATGATTCCGACTTGAATTAAAGTAAATTAAAATTACCCAATTTAATTAAGCATCAATTACACCATTTTTATGTGGTTAAACCAATTTTATTTTGTTAAACCTAAGTATGCATTTAGGTGTGAATTTGCAAGATAAGAATACACAACCAAAACTCATTGATGTATGAGGAAAACCCACAACGGGAAAAACCTCGGGCGACCCAGCCCCAAGTCCACTAAGTACGAATTTAATACAAGGACACGATAGAATACTTACTCAATGACGCAACGCCCACACGAGCTTGACGCTCTTCGTTCCTTCCACCTCTGCCTGGAGACAACGTGTGAGTCCACCTACGTCTTGGAGTTCACCGATGGGGAACTTCTACCGTTATACATACGGAGTTCACCGTATGAAAATCAATGAGCACATAATCCTCCGTAAGAAACAATACATAGGAATGTATGGAATAAACACAGTTCCAAAACTATGATCTCAAAACATATATTATGGATAAGCTTGGATTATGAAACTATTTACGCGTAAACATGTGTTTTATTTTTAAGGATTAAACCATAAATTAATAATAAAACTTTCTTGAACTTTTTCTAAAGGTTTATCTCTTTTGGAAGATGGAAAAATTCCATGGAAAATGTTAACTCCCGCACTACATAAATGGTTGGGAAAAAGTAGTGGGAGGTTAAGAGAAAAACTTCACAAAGATGTCAAAAAATTCTCTAGTCGTTCAATCGACAATCAAACTCATTCCAACGACATTTCGAACTAGATGTCAGCATATGCCAAAAAGGTCTCGTTCGAACGACCTGGGAAACTCGTTCGAATTAGGTCAATTTAATTACCCTAAAGAATAAAATATTTCCTTCAAAAAATATAAAGCCATTTTAAAATATGATTACCAAAATTCTGACACCCAATAGTAAATATCCAAGGCCCAACATAATATAAGAATTCATACCTGAGAGATCCTCAGAATGTTGAAGACAAAAACGAGGCACAAAACACGACATATGATGTGATCGCTTTGACTTGGTTGCTACATCTTCAACAAAAATGTCATAGGCCTAAAAGGTAAGAAACTTAACTTTTATCCTATGACTCAAAGAGTTTTTTTCGAAATTAAGCCAACACATACAAATTGACTCAATTGGAAATTTGTCATGTAAATCTCCCCCTTTGGCTATTCCAGGACAAAACCAAAAATTAAAAAACCTATGGGTCGTCAAGTTCATCGAAAAGATTCTATCCCAACCCAAAATTAAAAAAATACAGAACCCTGACCGACACATATTCTGAGAAGCTTTGCATTAAAAACTTTGTAGCAAGGCTGAAAACCTTCACACTTAAACACACCATCAAACGCATAGGGAATATAACAATATAAACTGCATAATTAAATTCTCCCCGAATGAAAATATTCACACTTAAACACACCATCAAACGCATAGGGACAATATAAAATGCATAATTAAATCCTCCTCCTTTGTTAGATACCAGTTCTCCCCCTTTTTGTTCAGGAATAGACAAAGATTAAAAGAGTTAAACCATTTCTCCCCGATTAATTAAATTCTCCCCCTAAAGAAAATAAGGGATAAGCAAAGAAAAAATAAGTATATCATGCAATGGTGTATAGTGATACAAGAACAACAAAGAAACATGGAAACACACGAAAAACTAATCCACATAAGAAACAATATATACCAACTATGATGCAATAGAAAATTGATATCAACTAGAATGATCTAAAATAAGCATGGAATATTAATGAAAAATTGCTACAAGATAGATATTGATATCAACAAATGGCATGCATGGACTAGATATAAAATCAAAGACTCAAAACAAATGATACCATATATATATATATATATATATATATGAAAAAGATATCAATGAAGCACAAGCACACATATATATAGGTATAAACACCACATAAGACACTAAACACAATAAGCTTTCCACACTCATATGGCATAAATGTGTCTAAATAAACATGTGGTAAATGGAGTGAAGGGGTGTGAACTAGAGAAAAAAGAATTATGATCCATTCACTTAAACATGTTCAAGGAGTTCTATTTGATCGCAAAACTTTATCAAACTTAGATTTAGCCTCATGTGACAAGATAAAGTGAACTCAAAGAACAAATAAGCACAATTCACATAAGACTAGAATTTTGATGATTCTACAAATCAATAGTGTCATAAAAAAATAAGTGTAACTAGGATTCATTGTGCAAATCTGTTGACCTTCAACTAAACACCCCCAAAAGATAAACATATTACATATTTTCTTTTCTTTTCTCAATTCTTTTGAATCTATTTCTTTTGGAAGATCAAAGAAACTAAACTATGTTGGAATTTACCAATTTTTCTGTTTTTATTTCCTTTAATCTTTTCATTAGGCTCTCGCTAATGGTGGCTTTCCCGCAAAGGAGATTTTCTCCTTTTGTATCCCTTTCCCGTGCACCCTCATCTATTTTCTAATTACTTTAAATATATCTCACGGGCAACGGTTCTTACATGCACAAATCCCCCATAGACATAAAACACGTAGATAAAAAAAATTGATGGGAGAACATATCACAAAGCTCAAATATACATGAGAAGTTAATGTTCAAAAGAGCTCATGCATGTGTGTGAGGATATAAAAAAAGAATCCATTAACCAAATCAAAGTCAAACTACTCCATGCAAGCATGATAAAGAACACTATAAGAATTGAAATTCATAACCAAAAGTTCTAGCCACATCGATACTTAAACGATATAGGATTCAAACACAACAGTACCACACAAAATGTGCAAAACTAAAATACACAAAAAAAAAATCTTTATTAGTTTTTAATTTAAAACAAGATCAACTCAAAAGACAAATAAAATCTTTTTTAATTTTTCAAAGAGACCTAATAAAAGAAAAATCAAAATACAAAAGACTCAAAACACATACAACCAGGAAATACATATATCATGAAGTACAAAAGCTAGTGTATGTAAATAAAGATAACACAATCAACCTTTTGATCTAGCATGGGAAGTATCAGGTGCAAGCAAATGAGAATCATAAAGTCTATCATGTAATGCCTCCAAATCGGATCTCCTAACCCACATAGGTGTAAAGTGATGCTCTCGAGTTTTGGTGACCTTGGTGAGTCTACCATTGGACATCTTTGGACCTTTTCTAAGATCGAAACAAAACCTCCTAAGGTGACACTTCCTACCATAATATGTTCAAGTGAAAGCACGGTGAGAAGTATTTACTAAGGGTTGACATTTTCTAGCATTCCTAGATGATTCTCTCAAAATCATGGTTTGGCTTTATTAGCATAAGCACTTTGAGTATCGAAGCCAATACCATACTTATCATCTTTGATTTGGACAGTCCCTAAAATCTTATCAACCTTCTTCGACCTGCACTCCAAATCAAATTTGGCCCGACTCAAGTCTCTCTATCTCTCTTCAAGCTCAACTATCCTAGACTCAAGAAAACTCCTAGACTCTTTAAACTTAAGAATCTATTTCTTCATAGCCTCCATTAAACCTCGAAGACTATTTCTCTCACCTTCAATATACTCCAGCTTCTCTCCAAGAGTTCTCTCACGTGCCCTAAGATCATCAATTAAAACACTATCATCAATACCAACGGCAAGTTCTATCATACTATCTTCCAACTTCAAGTTTGCCTTTTTCAACTTCAATGATTTGCATATGACTCACGAAAGTCAGCTTAAAGTCCACTCTCTTTCTCCTTTTCTTTATTCTCACTCTCTTATCCGATCTCTCTATCATAAAACACGTGGGATTCACAAATAATGGCCTCGAAAGTGCAATATATAAAGTTATATTCATCGAAATATTTTTCACTATGACTCACATGACTAGCCATGACCGCGATAAAATTTCGCTCAATCGGGGAATCGTGTCCCTCTTTCGGTTCACTATCACTAAGGGTGGCATTATATGAAATAGGTTTTGTTCCCTACTTCCTTAGTTTTTTGGCACCATCGACTCCCCTATGACCACAACCCTCACAATCAAAACACATATTCGACTCATCCCTCTTAAGATCATTATTATGATTTTTAGGGAGTTTCTCGTCTTTGTTATAATTAGACTTCTCAAATTTCTTATAAATATATTTTGGATTCTCTTTATTAAATTCAAGAAATTTTCTAAACTTCTTATCAAAATAGCAATATCATCGGAGTCGATATCAAACTCATCATTCGAAACAGGTGTTTTCTCCTCCCTGGATTACAAAGCTATGACCTTATCTTTCTTCTTCACATCCTTGAAGATAAGCATGACAAGTTCATAGGTTTTTAAGTCACCTGCATGCTCTTCAAGTTTCTTAGAGTTTAAAGTGCCTAACGTGTTCAAAACAGTCACTTTCGGATTAAAACAATTAGGTAATGATCTCAAAATTTTCTTCATGACACGGTTGTCAGATATTTTCTCTCCTAAATTAAAAGACTAATTCACAATGTCGGACAATCTAACATAGAACTCATCAAAGGAGTCATTTTCATCCATTTTAATGGTTTCAAATTGAGTGGTGAGGTTCTGAAGTGTAATAACCCGAGATTTTGGGTAAAATAACTAATTTATTTTGGGAGAAATAAATATCATTTTATTTGGAGAATAATTAAATTGGCATTTAAGGTCAAGATTTGAAGTTACTAGAAAGTGTTTCGAATGGTAATTCTGAGGGTGTAGTTATTTTCGTAACGGTCGAGAAAGTCGAAATGACTGTACTTGGGGTCTATTTAGGTTCCAAAATATTTTAAGTTCGTTTGGCTCGAATTAAAGCTACCGAGACATTTAAAGTGTTTATTATCATTTAAAGTTGTGTATCTTGGGAGACAAGGCTTAAAAGCCTACAGGAGATTAAATCTTCTTAGAAAAAAAGAGAGAAATAGAAAGGAAGAAGAAAGAAGAAGAGAGAGAGAAGAGAAAAGTGGAGATTTCCGGCCATTACGCGATCTCGAGGACGGATCAGACCCTACGAACTTGAGGCAAGTGATTAAACTTGCTAAATAATTGTTGTGTACCATTTATTTCATGATTTTTGGATTAAATTTTGGGTTTTAGGTTTAGTTTGATAAAACCTAACTTTTTGGGAAATCTTAGATTTGTTGTGTAGATGATGGATTTGATGTTAGAAATTTGTTTAAATGTGTTCTTGGATGAATTTTAACACTATATATATGATTGGGTTGAAGAGAAATGAGTAGAAGATGATAAAAATATATTTTGGGGATTTTTGGCTTAATAAAAAGTAGCCATTTTCGAGCCTTTTCGTAGGCCGAATCGATTCGGCCCCTTAGTCGAATCGATTCGGAAAGTTGCAGGTGCCCAGGTCTGAGTGACCGAATCGATTCGGACCCCAGCCGAATTGATTCGTCCTGAGACAGAATCCTAGGTCTGATGACCCGAATCGATTCGCCTTGGAGGCCGAATCGATTCGCAGGGCCGAATGAATTCGGATTTGGCCCGAATCAATTCGAAAACAGGGCATTTTAGGGGAATGTTTTTCTAGGGAGAATTTCATTCTGTTTTGTTCGAGGTTATCGATTGGGACCCTTTATAGGTGATATGGGAAGTATGTTTTGGATACTTTTATAGAGTTTCCCTTATAAGAAATTATTGGAGTCATATTGACTAAATTTGAGGAATACCGATTAGAGAATATAGTATATGTTAAGTGGGGAAGCCCACTACCATTGGGATTTCTATTGGGAGATAATTACGAAAATATATAAAAGAGTGAGAATGCGCTTAGTGATATTGGATTTTAGAATCAAATCCCAAATTGGGATAACTTTAAAGGTTCATATGATTGATTGAACCATATTATGGATTGAAAATAATTAAATGCTAATAAATGTGCATACGAATATGGAAACATCCTTAACAATGATTAATTTGGGAGATGTCTCACACAATGAGAAATGCTAATCGAGGGGCATTAGGATAGAGAGTATCCTTAACATAAATAGAATTGAGAGACAATTCATAATCATGAAGTGATGCGAAAACTTCAAGTGATAAATAGTATAGTGTATACTAAGTGGGGAAGATGTGTGAGAATTGACAATTAGTATATCAAGAGAGAGAAATATACTAAATAATGATATTAATTCAACTACGCCTAAGAGCGTACTACGAATATGTAAATAATGTGATAGGTATACCTTATATGATGGTATATCTTTATATCATGTGATGATGTATCTATGCCTTATGTGATGGTATATATATATAAGTGAAGCATATCCCCTCCTTGCTATCATTGGGAAGTTGCGCGATGAGGATGAGCACTCTGGCTCGATGAGCAGTGTGTGGATATTCCCCAGGTCATAGTCGTCAATTGTGTTGATATGTGATTTGCATTATATTTTGGGGGTGAGAAGTCGAGGATATGTGTCATTCTCACTTGACCGGTTAGGAACTATGACTGCTTCCTGGACGTTGTGTGTGTGAGTTGATCACGAGGGTAGGTGTCGTTTAGTCCTACAGGTGGTCCCTAGTATGCTACGTGAGTCAGGCAGTAGAAGATGATAGCATTAAGACCCTGCGTCCTCGAGTTATAGCTCGTTTGGATGGTTATTTTATTATTTTTGTGCTTGGTACTTGGGTATCAAGGGCATAATGGACCTCAACGGCCAACATTGCCAAGGAGTAGTGTAACGGAGGGTTCCTTGTTTGGATTTCGCTTTGCGAGACGTCCCACGCATGAAATGCAGTGTAATGTTAGGAGTGAGGAGAAGTTAGTCCTTAATTCTCATATATAAATAGTATATACATCTCGACGATCGATAGTGCCAGAAGTACTGTATCGGGGGGGTTCCTTGTTCGGATTTCGCTTTGCGAGATGTCCCACGCACGAAATGCGGTGCACTGTTGAGAATTGGGAATAAATAAATTAATTGATGGAATAATAAGAAATTGGGTTACATGCATCATGCATTGAGGGCATAATGAATCTCGAAAATCAATACTGTCAAGGAGTAGTGTAACGGGGGGTTCGTTGTTTGGATTTTGCTTTGCGAGACGTCCCATGCACGAAACGCAGTGCAGTATTGAGATTTGGGAGAAGTTTAGTCCTTAGCACTTAGATGCTAATAACTCATATATATTTATATATATATTGACGGTATATCTAGAATATGAGAAATTCAAGTAAAGAGAATGTTTATGTAAATTGTTTGTGTGAAGTAAGTGAGCATATAATTGAGATTAATAAGAATTGAAATTGAAGTGTGTGATTTAGATGGAATTTAGATAAGTGTAGATATAGAGATAAGTTAGATGGTTTTAATTGAATAGTTAAATTGGGTTTAAGTTAGATCCGCTTGCCTAGATAGATTCGGGGCATTTATTTGGAGATCACATGCATACGTTTAGTTGCGCGCTTTAGTGAGGGGTGAGTTGGATTTTATGGAGAGTGCGACTCCACCTTAATCATGTAATAATGCATTTATAATTATTATGCATTTTAATGCACTTTCTATAAAATGTTTTCACCTCGGGCTCTGACCCGTTTATATTTTCCCCTACTATGTATATATATTGTATTACTTTAGGTGTTCCTCCGCAAGGACGCGATTGATGTCTATCCATCCAGTGTATTCGTGGAGCTGTGGAAGTAGCAAACTGTTGCGGAAACTTGCTTTAGTCGATTCCTATCTTTTGTATATCTAGATTAGGATTCAGTTTGTGTATCGGGTTTGTACTCAAGGGTTGTAGATTAACACTTTTATATTTTCTTTCTCAGATTATTGTATTGTCTGTGACCCGACAGCATATTCGGGTATTTTACTTTGTACATTGTTTTGTACTCATTCATATTATTGGAGTTTGTATGTATTGCTCATCATAGTTAGATGTAGTATTGTTGATTATTGGTTGCATGGTTGGTTATATTTGGTGTTAGATAAAAGTTTTAAATTTTTGGCAATCCGCTTTTAATAGTTTCGGGTAGTTAGCCTTGTATTATTTTAGTTGTCAGTTGATGTTGAGACTGAGCCATCTGAGACACCTGATTTATGGTAGTATAGGGCTGGCCACCTATTATTATTTTAAGCGGGTTGTCACAGATAGTATCAGAGCATCAGGTTCTAGTGTCTTTGGGATCTGTGTGGGTTACTAAAATCTTCCGTAAGCGTTCTTGATGTAGAGCCTTATTATTAGGACTGTGTTGTTCATACGTCCATATTTCTTCTGTGATAAGAAAACATTTGAAAGGCATTATGATACAATTATTCTTGTTTGAGATGCCACTGAAGAGAGGTCGTTCAGTCAGGGCAAATAAAGGGGCTGAGAATGTGGAACCCAAAATTCTCCAAAGTAACATGACTACAAATGAATTTGCCAATATTGTGGCACAGGCAGTAACTACTGCCATTTCTAGATGGCGACGCAACCTGCCATTCAAGCAGCCCAAACCCATTCAGGACCATTGCTGTGGGAAGGAGTTAAGGAAGATTTTAGTAAGGGGCATCCTCCAGAGTTCTCAGGGGGATTTGACGCAGTGGCTGCAAGTTAATGGAAGAGTAGTATGCAGGGTCACCTCCGTTTGATTCAGTGTAGTGAGGTGCAGAAACAATTTTAACCACCTTTAAGTTAACGGGGGCAGCTCTCCAATGGAGGGAGTCTGTCACCACATTAGAACAGAGAGATATTTTACCTATAATAGAATTTTGGGAACTCTTTGATCGAAGGTATTTTCCTTCCCCGACTCAGAAGGAAATGAGGAGGAAATTGATGGATGTGTTTCAAGGTAATAGAACGGTGGAAGAATATGAAGAAGATTTTTCTAGATGGGAAAAATTAGTACCTGATGAGGTAAATACAGAAGAGGAGCGTATATCGAAGTTTATTCGAGGTTTAGATTGGAGAATTCAGCAGCTTTTGTTAGAGAGCCCAGCGTTAGAGACTTTCGTCGAGGTAGTGAATACGGCACTGTTAAAGTGTCATGAATATCGTCTTCATTCGCAAGAGTGTCAGAACTTTAGAGATTCGGGTTCATCAAGTAGGTTTGGCTAAGAGAATGCCAGTAATGCCAATAGGTATAATTCGGACTATGGAGAGTCGCAACAATATTTTGTTCCCCAGAATGGGCAGAGAGGATTTGCGGGTAGATGTTTCTTTTGTAAAGAAATAGGTCATAAAAAAAAGATTGTCCTAAAAGAGGTAAAGGACCACGTTTTGATGAAGTTTTGGAAGTGCAACCCCTACAAGAGATTCGAGGTCATTTTAGACCAAGGGACTTTGTGTGGGATCCCAATGATGAGGAAGGGCAATCGGACTAGAGATGGATGATGTAAGTTATTTTCCTTTGGGAATAGGAATATTAATATATGAAGTTATGGGAATATTGTATGGGAGATAGTTGTGAGAGGGTAGTGATATAACCCTATTATGTATGGAATGACCCTAAAGGGTATTTTGAGCAAGTGAGGCTCTTATATTATTATATTTTGAGAGAATAGATTTTTTTGAAATGTGCTCATAGAGAGCTATAATCTTGTTATGAATGTAAGAGTTGTTATTGTGTGTTAAGTAGTAATGATAAAGATACTTATTTTTATATAGTCATGTTAGACTTATACAACTGTTGTATTCCATCTATGGAAGAGCCTAATGAATGGCAATATATTAATATGATATAAGATATTATTACTGAAAAGAGTTCAGAAATTGTGGATTAGGGAGGCGCAGGGAAGTTTAGCTCATGATTCTGCTAATTTTTATGAGTTGCATGTTATTGTATGTATGATGATTGTTAAGACCTTGTGCTATGGGCATAAGGAATTTTATATATGCATCGTAAGACATAATTTTTTTTAAAATAAACTGTTTTCAAAATCAAACTTTTTATAGGTCTTTGGGCCATCTCAAAATGATTTACACAAAAATATTTTCAAACTCTAGTCCAGATCTAACAAACTCTCAATCCCTGATGTCGCTACATATTAATGTATTGGGAGGGTTCCTTGTTTGGATTTCGCTTGCGAGACCTCCCCCGCATGAAAGTGGCGAATGTCAGGAATTGAGAGGAGTTATTTCCTTGGACCATCCAAAATTTTTATACCATTAATATTGTTAGTATTATATATACATCTTTAGAATTGTGGAACTTTGGAGGCAAATGAAGCCTCATTATGATGTTTATACGAATAAAGCTCGAACAAGGGGAGTATGGGCGACCTAGTTGTAATGGGTTTTATAAAACTTAAAATAAATTAAAATAAATTCGTCGTGGGAAGTTAGAAGTTTGAGTATAAGATTAGGAGGATGAGCAAAGTAGGAACTAGTTCAACTTTGGAGTATTAGGCTTAGCTTCATTTCGAGGACGAAATTCTTGTAAGTGGGGAGGTTTGTAACAACCGGAGATTTTGGGGAAAATAACTAATTTATTTTGGGAGAAATAAATATCATTTTATTTGGAGAATAATTAAATTGGCATTTAAGGTCAAGATTTGAAGTTACTAGAAAGTGTTTCGAATGGTAATTCTGAGGGTGTAGTTGTTTCCGTAAGGGCCGAGAAAGTCGAAATGACTGTACTTGGGGTCTATTTAGGTTCCAAAATATTTTAAGTTCGTTTGGCTCGAATTAAAGCTACTGAGCCATTTAAAGTGTTTATTATCATTTAAAGTTGTGTATCTTGGGAGACAAGGCTTAAAAGCCTACAGGAGATTAAATCTCCTTAGAAAGAAAGAGAGAAACAGAAAGGAAGAAGAAAGAAGAAGAGAGAGAGAAGAGAAAAGTGGAGATTTCCGGCCATTACGCGATCTCGAGGACGGATCAGACCCTACGAACTTGAGGCAAGTGATTAAACTTGCTAAATAATTGTTGTGTACCATTTATTTCATGATTTGTGGATTAAATTTTGGGTTTCAGGTTTAGTTTGATAAAACCTAACTTTTTGGGAAATCTTAGATTTGTTGTGTAGATGATGGATTTCATGTTAGAAATTAGTTAAAATGTGTTCTTGGATGAATTTTAGCACTATATATATGATTGGGTTGAAGAGAAATGAGTAGACGATGATAAAAATATAATTTGGGGATTTTTGGCTTAATAAAAAGTAGCCATTTTCGAGCCTTCTGGTAGGCCGAATCGATTCAGCCCCTTAGCCGAATCGATTCGAAAAGTTGCAGGTGCCCAGGTCTGAGTGACCGAATCGATTCGGACCCCAGCTGAATCGATTCGGCTTGAGACAGAATCCCAGGTCTGATGACCCGAATTGATTCGCCTTGGAGATCGAATCGATTCGCAGGGCCGAATGAATTCGGATTTGGCCCGAATCGATTTGGAAACAGGGCATTTTGGGGGAATGTTTTTCTAGGGAGAATTTCATTCCATTTTGTTCGAGGTTATCGATTGGGAACCTCTTTAGGTGATATGGGAAGTATGTTTTGGAGACTTTTTGATAGTTTGTTTTGGAGACCTTTCGAGAGTTTCCCTTATAAGAAATTATTGGAGTCATATTGACTAAATTTGAGGAATACCGATTAGAGAATATAGTATATGCTAAGTGGGGAGCCCACTACCATTGGGATTTCTATTGGGAGATAATTACGAAAATATATGAAAGAGTGAGAATGCGCTTAGTGATGTTGGATTTTAGAATCAAATCCCAAATTGGGATAACTTTAAAGGTTCATATGATTGATTGAACCATATTATGGATTGAAAATAATTAAATGCTAATAAATGTGCATACGGATATAGAAATATCCTTAACAATGATTAATTTGGGAGATGTCTCACACAATGAGAAATGCTAATCAAGGGGCATTAGGATAGAGAGTATCCTTAACATAAATAGAATTGAGAGGCAATTCATAATCATGAAGTGATGCGAAAATTTCAAGTGATAAATAGTATAGTGTATACTAAGTGGGGAATATGTGTGAGAATTGACGATTAGCATATCAAGAGAGAGAAATACACTAAATAATGATATTAATTCAACTACGCCTAAGAGCATACTACGAATATGTAAACAATATGATAGGTATACCTTATATGATGGTATATCTTTATATGATGTTATGATGTATGTATGCCTTATGTGATGGTATATATATATATAAGTGAAGCATACCCCCTCCTTGTTATCATTGGTAAAGTGAGCGATGAGGGTGAGCACTCTGGCTCGATGAGCAGTTTGTGGATATTCCCCAGGCCATTGTCATCCATTGTGTTGATATGTGATTTGCATTATATTTTGGGGGTAAGAAGTCGAGGGTATATTTCGTTCTCACTTGACCGGTTAGGAACTATGACCGCTGACCGGACGTTGTGTGTGTGAGTTGATCACGAGGTAGGTGTCGTTTAGTCCTACAAGTGGTCCCCAGTATGCTACGTGAGTCGGGCCCTGGAAGATGATAGCATTGAGACCCTGTATCCTCGAGTTATAGCTCGTTAAATGGTTATTATATTATTGTTGTGCTTGGTACTTAGGTATTAAAGGCATAATGGACCTCAACAACCAACATTGCCAAGGAGTAGTGTAACGGGGGGTTCCTTGTTTGGATTTCATTTTGCGAGACGTCCCACGCACGAAACACAGTGTAATGTTGGGAGTGAGGAGAAGTTAGTCCTTAATGCTCATATATATATATAGTATATACATCTCGACGATCGACAGTGCCAGAAGTAGTGTATCAGGGGGGTTCCTTGTTTGGATTTTGCTTTGCGAGACGTCCCACGCACGAAACGCGGTGCACTGTTGAGAATTGGGAATAAATAAATTAATTAATGGAATAAGAAATTGGGTTACATGCATCATGCATTGAGGGCATAATGAATCTCGAAAATAAATATTGTTAAGGAGTAGTGTAACTGGGGGGTTCCTTGTTTGGATTTCGCTTTGCGAGACATCCCAAGTACGAAACGCAGTGCAGTATTGAGAATTGAGAGAAGTTTAGTCCTTATCACTTATATGCTAATAACTCATATATATATTTATATATATATTGATGGTATATCTAGAATATGAGAAATTCTAGTAAAGAGAATGTTTATGTAAATTTTTTGTTTGAAGTAAGTGAGCATATAATTGAGTTTATTAAGATTTGAAATTGAAGTATGTGATTTAGATGGAATTTAGATAAGTGTAGATAGAGAGATAAGTTAAATGGTTTTAATTGAATAGTTAAATTGGGTTTAAGTTAGATCCGCTTGCCTAGATAGATTCGGGGCATTTATTTGGAGATCACGTGCATACGTTTAGTTGCGCGCTTTAGTGAGGGGTGAGTTGGATTTTATGGAGAGTGCGACTCCACCTTAATCATGTAATAATGCATTTATAATTATTATGCATTTTAATGCACTTGCTATAAAATGTTTTCACTTCGGGATCTGACCCGTTTATATTTTCCCTGCTATGTATATATATTGTATTACTTTAGGTGTTCCTCCGCAAGGACGCCATTGATGTCTATCCATCCAGTGTATTCGTGGAGCTGCGGCAGTAGCGGACTGTTGCGCAACTCGCTTTAGTCGATTCCTATCTTTTATATATCTAGATTAGGATTCAGTTTGTATATCGGGTTTGTACTCAAGGGTTGTAGATTAACACTTGTATATTTTCTTTCTCAGATTATTGTATGGTCTGTGACCCGACAACATATTCGGTATTTTACTTTGTACATTATTTTGTACTCATTCATATTATTGGAGTTTGTATGTATTTCTCATCATAGTAAAATGTAGTATATGGTTATTATTGGTTGCATGGTTGGTTATATTTGGTGTTAAATAAAAGTTTTAAATTTTTGGCAATTCGCTTTTAATAGTTTCGGGTAGTTAGCCTTGAATTATTTTAGTTGTTAGTTGATGTTGAGACTGAGCCATCTGAGACACCTGATTTATTGTAGTATAGGGCTGGCCAACCGTTATTATTTTGAGCGGGTTATCACATAAAGTTTAGAAGCCTTAACTGTAAGGACATTTTGTCCATCTTTATGTATATGTTATGTCATACGCCGTTACAAGTTTGATGGTTGAAAAGATCACATCGTTATCAACGAAATCCGAAGATCAAAAGAAGAAAGGATTTTGGAATCAGCACTGGCCGGACCGATCCGGTCCAGAAAAAGAACCGATCCGGCTTATCGGACCGATCCGACCATCTACCGGACCGATCCGTTTTGACAGACTCCAGTAGCCACCGGATCCATAGCGAACCGATGAAGACAAAAGTTCCGGACCGATCCGATGCCAACCAGACCGATCCGGTTTCAGAAAAAGAACCGATCCGCCTAATCGACCGGACCGATCCGGCGAGGATAATCACTGCCAGATCGTGCAGCCGATTTTGTAGGGTTTCGATCCCTTATTTAAACCACGATCAGCAGTTGGTTTTCTCAAGACATATACACGATTTTCAGAGCATATCAACCCTAAAGTCTTCACCTATTGAGTCCTATGATTCTAGGTTTTTAGATTCACACATCTTCCATATCTTTGTGAATCAAATTTGGTAACCCAAAGAACACCATTGATGTTGTTCAACCCTTTGTGAAGTGGACCGCTTCTTCCTCTTCATTGCAGCCCTACTGGACAGGGATAGTTCCAGCCGCAAGCCCTACTGGAAAGGGATTTTCTTCCAGCCGCGACTACAGAATCCGATACCCGAGGGTAATTCTTAGTCAACCTGTATTTCATTGTAATCCGATTGTAAACCGTATTTTACAAATTATAGTGATATACAAATGGTTTTGCCCCTGTGGGGGATTTTTCCTTAAACTTTGTGTGTTGAATATCTTGTGCATGATTTCATATTGTTTCAATCACACCTAGTTACATGCGTAGGGTTAATTTGGATTAAAAAGGCATTTATTATATTGTTTCCTTATTTGAACGCAAGCGCCAAACTCTTTCAAATTGGTATCAGAGCAGGTTACGCCATTCTATTGCGTATTCCTTACTTCCGCAAATTTTTTTCTAAAAGATATCAATTTCTGAAATAAATTGATTTTTGAAAAGAGCGTGTTCAAATGGAGAAGTCATATTATAAAATGCCTATTTTTGACGGGTCAAATTATGCTTATTGGAAAGCCCGTATGAGGTCGGCTTTAAAAGCCATTGATGAACGTGTCTGGATTTTGGTTGAACGAGGGTGGACTCCTCCAACCGTGACTGTTGATAATGTGACCAACTTGAAACCTGACATCACTTGGACTGATGATGAATTTAAATGGTCGTCTTTTAACTCTAAGGGTCTAAGTGCTATTTCTGGGTCTGTCACTCCTGATGAGTTCAAACGCATAATGACGTGCACCACGTCAAAAGAAGCATGGGATATTTTGCAACTTACCCATGAAGGAACAAATGCTGTTAAAGAGTCAAAATTGCAAAATTTAACAACTCAATTTGAAACCATCACCATGCATGAAAATGAATGTTTTGATGAATTTTATGCTAGGCTTTCGGACATTGTTAATACTAGCTATAATCTTGGTGAACATATTCCAAATGCTAGAGTTGTTAAAAAGATTCTTCGTTCCCTTCCTAAGCGTTTTATACCTAAAGTCACTGTGCTGAATTCCTTGGGTAATTTAAATACTCTAAAATTGGAAGAACTGGTAGGAGATTTACAAACTTATGAAATAGACATGTTTCCTAAATCTGCCAAGCCAAAAGATAAGGGGATTGCCCTTAAAGCCCAAGAGAGAAAAAGTGAGGGGTCGGCAAGAAAGAGAGTCGAGTCGTCTAGAAAGATAGAAACTTCTGATTCTGAATGTGAGTTTGACCTAGATGATTTGGCACTTTTTGCTAAAAACTTCAAGAAAATTCTGAAATTTAAGAAAAATGGGAATTTCAAAGATAAAAAGAATTTTCAGAAAAATAAGTTTGAAAAGAAAGACTTTAAAGAACCCCCTAAAGACAGTGAGAGGTGTTTTGAGTGCGAAGGTAAGGGACACAGAGCGTTTGAGTGTGCCACTCGTCTGAATAGGGAAAAGGGTAAAGATGTCCTAAACGCTACCCTTAGTGACGACAGTGAGGTCGAGTCGGTGGACTCGGGAGATGAGTCACCGCATGAGCGTAACTTCACCGCGTTCATGGCTAGTCATGTGAGTACTCCTAGTGCATCTCACGACGATGAGGATGCTACTTCACAGGGACACCTCGACAGCGAGAGCGAAGAGAGTGAGGGAGAGGAGGAAGGTAGTGAGGACGAGAGTAGCCTTCAACGCGCCTACGCCGAGTTATATGATGAGTCTTTCAAAACTAAAAAACGTAACAAGGCGTTAGTTCTTAGGATCACCGCGTTAGAAGAAGAGTTAGGAAAGATGAGAGAGAGAGAGTCCTCCACCTGCACCGCTATGAAAGAGAGAGAGTCTGCCTGGGTTAGTAAAGAAAATTTGCTTAAAGAGAGAGAGTGCAGTTTTGAGAAAGAAAAAGCGTACTTGACTAAACAAGTGGCTAGTCTTACGAGTGAGCTCCATTCCTCCCTAGAGACTCGAAAGAAACTTGAAGCCCTTGTTGCTCAGCTTACTCATGACGTTGAGAGAGCTAGGAAAGTCAAGGTACAAATCGAGGACAGATCTGGGAAGATGGGAAAGATGCTCCTCGGTCCCGCTTTAGGTTTTGGTGACCGGCAAGGAATAGGTTTTGATGGTGCCTCCACGTCTCAAATTGCACCCGGACCAATTCCTGAGTTTACTACGACTCCTTATGGCCGTCATAAAAAACCAAGAAGGAGAGTTCGACCTAGAAAAACAAACCAAGGTTCTCCTAATATTGTGCCCTTTTGCTCCCATTGCAAAAGAAATGGACACCTTAGGGATGATTGCTATAAGTTGGGTCGGACACGACGTACGGTTGCTCCACCACTTCAGACTGATGAGTTTTCCAGTCTGAGAGAGCGTGTTGAGTTTCTAGCCGCCACATCACAGAGCTTGATGGAGGAATTCCGACGGATGAACTTACCATCAATGAATGCGCCCCGCATTCCGGCTAAAACCAACAACAACAAGGGAATACTAAAAGGTACCTACTCTTGGGTTCCTAAGAAAGAGAAAAAGGCCCTTGTTGTCCATGTCGCTCTCAAAGCCCATAATACCTCACAGTGGTATTTTGACAGTGGTTGCTCCAGACATATGACAGGTGATACCTCATATTTTACCCATCTTGAGGATTATAATGATGGGAGAGTCACCTTTGGAGATGGTAGCAAATCTAGCATAGTAGGACGAGGTACAGTAGAGTTACCAAGATTTCCAAAGCTATAGAACGTGATGTACATCAAAGGTTTGAAAGCAAACCTTATTAGCATCAGCCAGCTGTGCGACGATGACTTTGCAGTGAAGTTTGACCGGAAAACTTGTAAGGTCTATGATCAAGCCGGTAAACTATTAGTGCAAGGGGTGAGGACAGAAGATAACTGTTATGGGACTGAGCCCAAATCCTCACTTGTCTGCAACAGCGCCACGATCACTCCTATGGATCTATGGCACCAACGTCTAGGTCATGTGAACGTCAGAGACTTATCTCGTTTAGTCAAAAAGGACCTAGTACGTGGCTTACCTTCACTTGGAAAGCCAACTTCCATGATTTGTGGACCCTGTCAGTTGGGAAAACAAATCCGTAGCCCGCATAGGAAGTTGAATTCCATTACCACCTCCCGTGCTCTTGAATTGATTCACATGGATCTTATGGGTCCTACTCGCACGGAGAGTCTAGGTGGTAAGAGATACATTCTCGTGATGGTAGACGATTTCTCTAGATACTCCATTGTAGGTTTTCTAAGAGAGAAATCTGATACTGTAGAATTTTTAACGACTAAGTGTCGTGTCCTGCAAAATCAACACGGGGTCACTATTAACAGAATACGTAGTGACAACGGCACTGAATTTAAGGAAGCAAAGGTGGATTTGTACTGTGATAGCCTTGGAATCAAACATGAGTTTTCTTCTGTGAGAACTCCTCAGCAAAATGGGATTGTTGAGAGGAAAAATAGAACGATCCCAGAGATGGCTAGATCTATGCTTCTAGGTCGTAAAGTTTCTAGGAGATTTTGGGCAGAGGCAGTGTCTACTGCATGCCACACGGTGAATAGGGTCTATCTGCGTCCACACACACTTAAGACGCCTTATGAATTGTGGACAGGCAAGAAACCCAACCTAGCATATTTCCGTGTTTTGGGGAGTAAATGCTACATCCTACGGGATAGAGAGCAATTAGGAAAGTTCGACTCCCGGAGCGACGAGGGAATACTGCTAGGATATTCATCGGACAGTAGAGCGTACCGGGTTTTTAACCTGAAGAGCTCTAAGGTTTTGGAATCAATAAACGTCACTGTGCAAGATGACGAACCTCCGACGATTATTGATCCCAACCTTCAGTGTGAGGATGAGGACTGTTCTGACAGTGATTTACCTGTTCCTCTCTCACACTCTGTGGACCCTACTCCTGTGTTAGGGGACACACCTGCTTGGGTTCGCAAGAGTCTTGACCCCTCTGCCATTGTTGGTGATCCCACTCTAGGGGTCAAGACTCGTGCTCAGCTAGAGAACGTTGTTAGCCATCTTTGCTACACGTCCAAAGTCGAGCCCAAGAATCACAAGGAAGCACTCAAAGATGAACACTGGATATCTGCTATGCAGGATGAGTTGCTTCAGTTTAAGAAGAACAATGTCTGGGAACTTGTCCCCCGACCTAGTGATACTAATGTTATTGGTACCCGGTGGATTTTCAAGAATAAAATGGATGAAAATGGTACCATAATCAGAAATAAGGCTAGGTTGGTCGCTCAAGGCTACACACAGATAGAGGGTGTAGACTTTGGAGAGACATTTGCTCCTGTTGCGAGGCTTGAGTCCGTCCGCTTACTACTCGCCATCGCATGTCATCTGCACTTCAAGGTATATCAGATGGATGTCAAGAGTGCCTTTCTGAATGGCATTCTACAGGAAGAGGTTTATGTGGAACAACCAAAAGGGTTTGAAGACCCTAAGCACCCTGAACACGTCTACTATCTGAGGAAAGCCTTGTATGGTTTGAAGCAAGCACCCCGTGCTTGGTACGAGAGGCTTACTTCCTATCTCTTAGCCCGTGGCTTCAAGAGAGGGGGAGTTGATATGACGTTATTCGTCAGGAGAGATGACGATGCTATCTTGGTTGCCCAAGTCTATGTGGACGACATAGTCTTTGGATCCACATGATCCCAGCATGCTCACCACTTTGAGGCGGAGATGAAAAGTGAGTTTGAGATGAGCATGGTAGGTGAGCTTACATTCTTCCTTGGTCTCCAGGTTCGTCAGCTAGAGGATGGGATGTTCATCTCCCAATCCAAGTATGCTAGAGACCTAGTAAAGAAATTTGGTTTAGACTCTGCTAAGCATGCTCGTACACCTATGAGTACCACTACCAAGCTTAGTAAGGACACTTCAGGCAAGGACGTAGAGCAAACCTTGTATCGGAGTATGATAGGCAGTCTTCTCTACTTGACTGCTAGTCGTCCCGACATTGCCTTTAGTGTTGGAGTCTGTGCGCGTTATCAGGCATCTCCCAAAGAGTCACACTTACTCGCTCTAAAACGTATTATCAAATACGTGAGTGGGACTCTCTCATACGGTATTTGGTATTCCTTTGATACCGATGACCGTTTGTCCGCCTATTCGGATGCCGATTGGGCTGGGGACGTAGATGGTTGTAGGAGCACTTCTGGTGGGTGTTTCTACTTTGGTTCTGCTCTTGTCTCTTGGTTGAGCAAGAAGCAAAACTCCATCTCTTTGTCCACTGCGGAGGCTGAGTACATCGCCGCTGGGAGTTGTTGCACGCAACTCATGTGGATGAAGCAAATGTTGGAGGATTATGGGATTTCACAGGACACCATGACCATTTCCTGTGATAACACGAGCGCGATACACATATCCCGCAATCCTGTCCAACATTCGCGCACAAAGCACATCAGGTTACGCGAGCACTTTATACGTCAGTTAGTTGAAGAGAAAGTCGTAACCCTGAGTTTTGTTCCTACCGACCGTCAGTTAGCCGATATTTTCACGAAACCTTTAGATGCCCTTAGATTTGAGAGTCTTAGGAAGTCTTTGGGGATTTGCACTGTTGACTGAGGGGTTGGTCTATGTCTAGAATAGGATGCTTCTTCATGTTCATATCATATGCTTCCTATTGCTAGTCTGTTTATATGTACCATAGCTTTGTTGTACAGCTTTTATGTATTTGTTTCTTATTCTTAGAAAAATACAAAAAGATTTTTTTTTGAAAAATTTTGAGAAAAGCACAAAAAGATTTTATTTTGATAAAATTTTTTGAAAAATTCAAAAAGAGATTTGCCTTTTATGGATGAGCATTTAAGATAGCCAAGTCACAACTTCATTCCATATATCCATGTGACTGTTTGATAGAGATTTGAGAGGCTACATCATTTCATCCATGTGCTTAACATTGATTGGAGTCCTTGAGATGTAATTAGTGATATTTCCTACATGCTTGACTCCTATATCCTTTTTTGCACACATGCACGGCTATATTTGATTGTTGCACTTGTCAATCTCATGTTGGCTTGAGTGTTTCCATCTCAATCCTGTCTATACAATGTATAAAATGCGATAAAACTTGACAAGATTGGATTGCATGTAAAAACCGTTTTGGTGAGACTGTGTGTATTTTTTCATAACGGGGAGGGGCTGCGAAAGTTGATTCTTATCCTTTGCGCAAAAGCCACCGTTAAAAAGGACCTAAAAAATGGAGGAATTTTAATATCCGAGGTCCTAAGAGGTTAAAAGAGCCCGAAAAAATTGAAACGGCAATAAAAAGCAATACATGCCATATATGGGCCATTTAGATTTCACCATCAATTCTCCAAAGTTTGAGAATTTAGTATACCTCTATTCAACTATAAATCTGAGGGAGTTTGGTTGGAGATTGAAAAACGGGTTTGCACTTCCTTGAAAGTCCTGAAAAAGCATGAAATCATTTTGGACGTTATTGGTGTAGAAATCACTTTGAGCTTTGATTTGATGATTTGATTGAGTCAATATCTTATACTGTCACTCTTTTACACCAAAGGAAGCATTTGAGTTCATTCGTTAGGAATATCCAATATTCATCGTGCACATATGTCATGTTTGTATGCTTTGATTTTCCTATTGAATTTTGATCACACCCATTCATTTACGCCATCACCGACTTGGTTGTTTTATGTTCATTCATGGTGTGATTTTATGCCTTGTGTCACCCCGGTACTTGATTGCTTGATTTATTTCCCTCATTTGTCTATTTGGAGACATCATAAAAAGGGGGAGAATGAATTATCTGATTATGGGGGAGTTTTTGAAATTCTGAGAATATCATCTTACATTGATATATATGCTTATGTTTATCTCATTTCAAAATCGATACGTCACTTGGTATTTGCTTTATCTCATGTGTGTAGGTACATCCTTGATAATCCCATGATACACACCCTGATGAGAAAAGCGTGAAGATTCCTGATAAATTGAAGAACAAACGATGCAGTCTTATTCACTTGTACCCTTTCAGTTTTGGGTTCATGGAAGGGTAGATTTGTATAGGAAATTTCATATTTGATAATTCGGATTTTTTATGTTTGTTCCGGCATAGACATAGGGGGAGATTTGTAAGGACATTTTGTCCATCTTTATGTATATGTTATGTCATACGCCGTTACAAGTTTGATGGTTGAAAAGATCACATCGTTATCAACGAAATCCGAAGATCAAAAGAAGAAAGGATTTTGGAATCAGCACTGGCCGGACCGATCCGGTCCAGAAAAAGAACCGATCCGGCTTATCGGACCGATCCGACCATCTACCGGACCGATCCGTTTTGATAGACTCCAGTAGCCACCGGATCCATAGCGAACCGATGAAGACAAAAGTTCCGGACCGATCCGATGCCAACCAGACCGATCCGGTTTCAGAAAAAGAACCGATCCGACTTACCCGGACCGATCCGCCTAATCGACCGGACCGATCCGGCGAGGATAATCACTGCCAGATCGTGCAGCCGATTTTGTAGGGTTTCGATCCCTTATTTAAACCACGATCAGCAGTTGGTTTTCTCAAGACATATACACGATTTTCAGAGCATATCAACCCTAAAGTCTTCACCTATTGAGTCCTATGATTCTAGGTTTTTAGATTCACACATCTTCCATATCTTTGTGAATCAAATTTGGTAACCCAAAGAACACCATTGATGTTGTTCAACCCTTTGTGAAGTGGACCGCTTCTTCCTCTTCATTGCAGCCCTACTGGACAGGGATAGTTCCAGCCGCAAGCCCTACTGGAAAGGGATTTTCTTCCAGCCGCGACTACAGAATCCGATACCCGAGGGTAATTCTTAGTCAACCTGTATTTCATTGTAATCCGATTGTAAACCGTATTTTACAAATTATAGTGATATACAAATGGTTTTGCCCCTGTGGGGGATTTTTCCTTAAACTTTGTGTGTTGAATATCTTGTGCATGATTTCATATTGTTTCAATCACACCTAGTTACATGCGTAGGGTTAATTTGGATTAAAAAGGCATTTATTATATTGTTTCCTTATTTGAACGCAAGCGCCAAACTCTTTCATTAACAACACTAGTATCTGCATGGGTGAGTTGGAGTATGTCCTAATCCTCCTAAGGCATTTTACACGTTATAATCCGATGGAAATCCTCCGGTGTGACGGCAATAAAAAGAGTATTTAAACCACGTGAATTAAAATTTTCTAGTTCAAGCTCATCCTCACTCCATCTTTCTACGAGTTTAGGAATACAAACTTCTCCTTCTAGACACGTTGGTGGGGACCGCCCTCTAACGACCGATTACTAAACCCACTCATCTAACGATTAAGTTCTCACCACATATGCTCTTTCCAGTACACGTAATTAGAACCATCAAAAACAGGAAACTTTAAAAAAGACATATTTTCCATATTCAAACCCAATATGATCTAACATGATAATTTAGCTCACCCGCCCTAAAACCAATTTGAAAGGTGTGATGGTTCACCAAAAATCTCGAATTTTAAATATTTCTTTCAAAATTAAATTATACTTCTTAAACAAGACTTCAATTCAAGTTCTAAATTATGCAAATCAAACTAAATATTCATTTTGTTAAATTAATGATTCCAACTTGAATTAAAGTAAACTAAAATTACCCAATTATAGTTAAGCATCAATTACACCATTTTTATGTGGTTAAACCAATTTTATATTATTAAACCTAAGCGTGCATATAGGTATGAATTTGCAAGATAAGAATACGCAACCAAAACTTAACGATGTACGAGGAAAACACACAACAGTAAAAACCACGAATGCCCAGCCCCAAGTCCACTAAGTACGTATTTATTACAAGGACACGACATAATACTTACTCAATGACTCGACACTGTTACAAACCTTGATGTGCTTCGTCCCTTCCACCTCTGCCTACGTCTCGGAGTCCACCGATGGGTCACTACTATCATCATGCATGCGGAGTCCACCGTATGAAAAACAATGAGCACTGAATCCTCTGTAAGAAATAAAACGTAGGAATGTACATAATAAATACGGTGCCAAAACTATGATGTCAAAACATATATTGTGGATAATCTTAGATCAAGAAACTATTTGGGCGTAAACATGTGTTGTTTTGCAGGATTAAACCATGAATTAAGAACAAAACATTCTTGGAATTTTTCTAAACGTTTCTCTCTTTTGAAAGATGGAAAAAGTTTGTGCAAAATGTTAACTCCTGCACTACATAAACGGTTGGAAAAAATTAGTGGGAGGTTAAGAGAAAAACTACACAAAACTGTCAAAAAACTGCTTCGATCGTTCGAACAACAATCAAACTCATTCGAATGAGATTTCAGCATACGCCAAAAAAGGT
The DNA here is from genome assembly GCA_949130495.1 of Sambucus nigra. Taxonomy (NCBI): domain Eukaryota; kingdom Viridiplantae; phylum Streptophyta; class Magnoliopsida; order Dipsacales; family Adoxaceae; genus Sambucus; species Sambucus nigra. The sequence continues at coordinate 14,757,433 of OX422219.1, read as the reverse complement.
CTCGTTTGAAGGACCAAGGTAACTCAATCGAACGAGGTCTTTCTAACGACCCTAAAGAATAAAATATTTTTCTGGAAAAAAATATAAAGCCATTTTAAAATATGATTACAGAAATTCTGACACCCAATAGTAAATATCCAAGGCCCAACATAATATAAACATTCATACTTGAGAGATCCTTGGAATGTTGATGAAGAAAATGAGGCACAAAAAACGTCATAGGATGTGATCGCTTTGACTTGGCCGTTATGTCTTCAACGAAAATGTCATAGTCTTGAAAGGTCACAAACTTAACGTCTATCCTATGACTCAAAGTGTTTTGTCCGAAATTAAGCCAACACATACAAATTGACTCAATAGGAAATTTATCCTTACAAGACTCCTAATACATGTTCACATTGGTCCCTAAATCATTTGGAAGAATCCTCAAAACAACAAACTCTTTGGGTTAAAAATTAAGAAGAAAACAAAATTCCGCATCAGGGCATTCGAACCGGTTCACCCATATACCCGATCTGGTTCGACTTGGGGGACTGAAAAGGTTGCCTTATTTTGGACGAATTCTTCAATTGCTCATAACTCTTTCACCATAGCTCGGATTTGGGTGCCTTTTCTTCCAATGTGATCGTGACTTCAAAATCTTAGTCTTTTCTATTGGCTCCTCCTCCGGGTTCAGACTGTAAAATTATGAGAATGCCCTTGTCTTTCCTTTATTTCTTTCGCCTTTTCGATTTTCCTCTCGCATCCACTGGCACGAAATACCTGTAAAACATGAGTGAAATACATGATAGGATAAAACCAGTCCAAATACACTACACGGAACCATAAAAATACCAAAATTCAGGGGTTAAATATTTAATATTTATGCCTAATCAAATCCCCCTAACATAGAACATTTCTCATCCTGAGAAATGTAAAAGAATAAGAGCATGAGTTCAAAGGAACTTTCAAACAATAAACATAATAGGATACCTCCTTTGTAAGCAAGCGATTGCATTTAGCGTATGCAATAAACCATTAAACCCCTAGGTCACCCTAGTAGGATGAGTGGTGTCGCGTAAGGATTTGCAGTGAATTTACCCACGAAATTCAAATTTGTTACATGACTCAAGAAAATAACTAAAAATCGTATAATTTAAATTCCCAAAAAATAATCACATCAAATTTTTATTCAATAAAATATCAATTTATAGTATGTGTGTGCGAAGCCATAAATTAAACTGCTAACTTCCATCGATTGATCATTACATTACTTTTCAAAAATTCGCTTTGATTCAGTCTCTCACAGAATGCACTCACAAACGAAGCACTCGAATTGTGGCTATTTTCTCTCGTAGTGCGTGATATTAAGAGTAAATGTAATGGAACACGGGTTCACGCACTCAATTTGAAAGACGAAAATATCTAGGTGAAAAGATCTCATGAATGGAATATAGTCATTGAAAAATGAAAAAACGCCATTCTTTATTCGCAGTGTTTTGTCTATTTATTATCTTTTCGTGTTTTAGCTCCCTACGTGGTAACTAATTCGTTATTCGGACTCGGTTAGGACTTTTTTGGGTTAAGGTGTTTTGGATAAAAATGGGAATGTTTGGGAAAATTCAGAGTTGGATAATTTGCTTGCGATGTCCGTTGGAACTTTTTCGAACTTTTGCTCATTTTCTTTTTTTTTCTTCTATTATTCATATTTTCAAATTTTTTTATTAATTGTTTTCATTTTTTTCTTTCTATTTTTGTTTGAGCAATTTTTTCTATTTTTCCTGCCCCTTTTTATGTATTGTATGGACTTAATTGATGAATTTTTCGATTTTCACAACTCCGGATCAATTGATTTTTACGGGTTAACAAACGAAAAGTGATATCAATTTTTTGGGCTCAAATTCGCTTGCAAAAGGATATTTTTCATGACTTTTTATGTCTAATATTTTTTAGTAAACAAACGATGGCCTAACTTCATATGTGCAAATTACTAATCATATTGCCATATGCGTCTCGATATGAATTTAATTTTGAGACATTTTTAGCGCAATTTCAAAACAATATTTCACATGTTTTTCATAACCGATCAAACAATGATTTAGAGATCCTCAACGACTTTTTAACACTGAAAATAACTTTTGAGTTAACTTTTAACTCGGATTGATTTAATTACTCAAAAAAAGTGGCAGGCTCAAAAATCTCCTCGGGTTAAAAAATTACCATACTTATTCGTTAAGTCATCAATTTTTTGTAATATCCCGTATTTTTATGGCTTTTAATTATGAGGTTAACGATATGGAAATTGTTTTTAATTATGGGATTTATTACATTAATTTGGGATAATTAATTGGAATATTAATAAATTGAAAGATTAATTCGGATATACATGCTAGCGAGACGAGAGTTAGTATTTGGTCATTTATCTGTCGTTGAATATTACTGAGTGATTATGGGAATATGTGATTATTGAATTTATTAAAAATGTCGTGAGTCGAAAATACTGCAGTTTCGGTAATTTAGTTCGGACGCGTGTGTCAGTCGTGTCAAGACCCAATTTAATGGATTTAAAAGTATTTTATTTTTATGTCATCTGTGTGAGCTTTTTGCGTGCGCCAACGTGTCCGAAAGGGTCGAGATAGTAAGAAAACACTAACCGGGGGTTTAGTTTGGGTCCCGGGGCATTTTTAGGCCAAACCGGCAACCCGGAAGGGTATTTTGATAATTTTAAAAATTAAGGAATTAAGACCCACGATTTTTAGTGTTGATTTATTTATTTTTGGTTAGGCTATTAGGGCCATTATCAGCCAAAAACAAAGAGGGGAGTTACATGAGTTAGAGGAGAGGTTACAAAAAGTCCCCAAACCAAAACCACCACCCACCACCACCAATTTGGACGGAATTGTGACCGAAAAGAAGAGAGGACCGGACCTTGAACAACAACAATGGATCAGAACATCAGATTTACAGGCAAGTGGTTTATCTTGCAAAGATTCAAAGCATATAGTTTACTTGTTTTTATATAATTGAAGATTTCTCATAAATAATGAAAATTGAATGGATTTGAATGGTTTAAAATCGTAATCTCGGTAGGACTTGCAAGTAGGTTTATGTTGGACATAATAATAACTACGAAATTAAGATTTATGGGTAAAGAATTTTGGAATTTTATTGGATTATGGGATGTTCTTGAAGAAATAAGAAAACAAGGTTTTTATGTGAAAATTGGGTAAATTGATCCAAGTAATTAATGTTATAGGTCGATTTGATGAATCTAAAACGTGGGGAATGATGTAACTATGTTAGTAGGATAATTAGTATACTTAATTATGAGATTTGGATGTTGGGATGATGATTAAGAAGTGTAAAAAGATGCAAACCCGTAACTGTTAAGGATTTCTGGGTTGATACCTGCTTGATCGATCGATCGACACAAGAATGTCGATCGATCGATGGTTCGATCGATCGATGTTTTGATCGATCGATCAAACCCTGTTGTATTTTGGCAATTGTTTCTCTTTAAGGTTTAATGATTATTCCAAAGTCGATGTTGGTTATTACGAAGATTAATATGATAGTGTGGGACTTAATTAAAGTCAGTAGGGCCTTAGTTATTATCGAAGAATGCTGTAACTTATGGGATTGATTGATATTACTTACGAGGGTCTACCGAGTGAGGTACGGTTACAAAACGTTCAAATTAGAACAATATTGAGAATAGAGGATGATGTAAGGTTAAGGGTAGGAACGGAGCGACTTTAAGTGCTGAGATAACATTTGAAATTAATAAGAAACCTAGTAACCATTTGAGATAGGTTTAAGTACCCAAATTGATACGACGAGAGAGTTATCAAACAGTATATATATATTATGTGTAATGTTCGGGGTAAACTTGCTACGTATAAGATTAACTAGATGAAATGTGTGAACATCTATATTGATATATAATCACTTAGGTTATGTGAATGCCTAGTGTATGGATTTCTTATGTGTATGACATACCTACCATACTTGCTATCACGGGAGGTTAGTTTTATTCTGGAAAAGGACCCTCTTATCCTTGTGTACCTTCGTGGGGATTTAGACTGGTACCTTAAGGGCATAGTACTGTGAATGACTTAATTGTGAGTTGATAAGTCAGCTGACCTTGGGAGCGTAGGTATGTGCATGACTCATGGGTATGTGAACTATGTTCGCCTCCAATATGTTTGATTTGTATTTAACACTTCCTGAGAGATTCGGAACACGTGATCCTTACGTACGTGATGTACATGGATTGGATAGCAGAGTATGCGTGCACCGCAGCTTAGCCTAGGGGTGCCATATATGTATTTATGTACTGAGAGTTATGTACTTATGTATTTATGATGGGTTCATTATTTGTTAGTAGATGTGAATGACTAAGATATTCGAATGGGTTAAAAATGAGAATTTAACTAATACTTGAGATAAGTAATTTAACGAATGGGAACATGGGTTATAAATATGGCTTATTTGGGGGTTATGTGTAGATACTTTATGTTAGAATGCGAAGTCAGGAGTGGTACAAACTAGTTAGATAGTTCCATAACTAGGATGGGTTAAAGGCATACGTTAGGTGTGCACATTAGTTAATAGGTAAGAAACTCATTTGAGAGTATGCTAATAATGTGTTTATAATATGTGATGTTTAATTGTAATTTAAGTCACTTGATAAACTTTTAAACTGTTTTCACATCGGGCTCTGACCCGTTTTCCTCCAAATCTTCTTTTGTTTTGTAAAAACCTTTTAGGTGCCCAGGCACAGGGACGCCATGCATAGGAGTTCCATTCTGATGATGTGTTGTAGCTGCTGTGGAAGTTACAGGATCTTGGTAGTAGACGCTCTCATTTTATTCTTGATTCCTTCAGAGTCAATTGTATCAGTTAGGGCATGTTGCCCATTCTTACTTAGAGGTTGTAGTTGCAGACTTTCAGTATTTCAGTTTTTGGTTTATTATTTATTCGGATTCTTGTATTGGGACATTATTTACTCTGGCATCTTTATTATTGGAGTGTTTACTCCAGACCTATTTGATCTCATCTCGTTGAGCATTTATATGAGATTTTTTATGCAATTGATAGTTTATGAAAATTCTTGTTTAGTTATTAACTTAATTAATAAAATTTGACATCTCTCTTTTTAAATATTAGGTGGCTAGTAATTAATTAAATGTTTTCGACAGTGATGTTAAGACTGAACCAACTTGATATTCTGTATTAATTTAATAAAGGAGTAGCTACCCGATATTTAATTAGACGGGGTGTTACAGGTGGTATCAGAGCATCAGGTTCTAGTGTCCTTTAGGATCTGTGCGGCTTATTATGCTTCCAAGTGTAGCCTTCTTTCATATAGAGCCCTATGTTTAGGATTGTTGATTTCTTTGGTGAGATTTTGATCTCCTGCTATGATATATATGATGGTAAATCTTATTTGCATTCAGGTGTGTTCGTGCGCCGAACAATGTAGTACGTCAGGCCAAGACAGTTGGGCGAACAGTAGGAGGCAAAGATCAGTTGAGGTTATTTAAATTTATTAAAGAAGGATGATCGTAGTTGAAGTCACCCATATTATGGCACGGAAGTCCAGGACGGCATAGAAGGCTAAGGAGTTATTTGCGACTTCCAGGTACAACTATAGCAGGAGTGGGGTCAAATTAGACTCACCCAATAAGGTTGGAATGGGAGAGAAAGAGTAGGTGAAACATTGAAGAGAATGAGCAGTGGAAATACTCGAAATGCATAGATGGCGTGTGCTAGCCAAACGAGCGTATTATATCCAAAGGCTTGGACATATGTCGGGGTATGGCCAATCGAGAGTGAAAATTTGGAAAAATAAATAATTCTTGGCTCGTAAGAGTGGAGTTTCAATGGTGAGAGACAATCACCACACTTAGAAGTGGAATGTGACATCGAGAGTACACGTATGGTTTGACCATAAGTTCATTCACCAGATGTTTAGGGTGAAAGGCAAATGTTGTTTAGAACTCACACAAGAGTGCTGGACAGAGGTCACTTTGTGAGGAGAAATTTAATTATTTAGTGAACCTTACACCGGGTGAAGTAGGTGAAATGGAGAAGAGGATAATAAAGGGAGAATTTACATACAAGAAGAATTGTTAGATCTTATGGGAAATTCTTCTTGGATGGTCAATGCAGATGGTATTAATGTCGCGTAGTGTTAATTTGGAGGTAAACGTTTCCTTGGGTGGGGAGATGCAAGAATCGAGGATCTTTATAGAGTAAGACTGGGAATATGGTGTTGGAGAAGCACCACAAGGGGAAAACAGAATGGGGAACCCGATAAAATGTTTCGGATAGATGAATTATTACCGAACGATGGTGATTTCAGCAAGAGATGTGGAAACTAGTGGCGTGTTCCTTAGGTCCATCAAGATAAGGAAACAATGGAGGTAGTCGTCAAAACCGAGACTACCAATGTCCGAGAGAAGGACCACCTTGACATGGTCAGTGTGACCGAAGATAAGTGGAGTAGGTGTAGAGGTATTTTTTGGGAAGTGAAACCAGTGCGTTATAAGGTTTCCCGATGCAAGTGTAGGGATAAAGGTATTGTGCCTGGCAAGGACAACAGTTATTAAAATATTCGGTTTGGTACGGACAGGTGCGTTAGGTCCAGGAACCATTTGAGCAGCCAGGATGATTGTCAGGATAGAAGTATGAGTTATATCCTCAGATAATGTTGCATGTTGTTTGTGATATGAACGAGTTACTACAACGGTTATTATTGTTATTTTTCTTGAGAGTCGAGTTTAGTGAGTATCGACAATTTTATTATTTATGTGAATATTTTCCCTGATAGTGTGGGAGTTACTTTCATTGTCATCCGCAGAGGATGAATGCGTATATTGATAGCGGTTTATACTTTATTAAAATTTCTCGTTTTAGTGCTATTTTATACTGAGAACGTGTGTGCTCGCGTTCAAATGATCAAATCATATATAAAACCCTTTTAACACAAACAAACCCTAAACATGCAGCAGTATGTGATTGAATAAATTGATAATCTACGCAAGAACATTCAAACACATGCAATTAAGGAAAAATCCCCCTCAGGGGCAAAACCATTTATTTTCACTATAATTTGTAAGAAAACGGCTTACAATCGGATTACAATGAAAATACAAGTTGACTAAGAATTACCCTCGGGTATCGGATTCTGTAGTCGCGGCTGGAATTATCCCTTTCTAGTAGGGCTGCAATGAAGAAGAAGAACGATCTCCTCCACAAGGGTTGAACAAACCAAAGTTGTGTTCTTGGGTTGATAAAGGATTCACAAAGGTTTGGCAATTGTGTGTGAATCAAAACATGAGTCTTGGGACTCAAAAATATGAAGACTAGAGGTATTTGGACTCTCAAATTCGTCTATTAAAGTCTTGCAAAACAACTCTCCCGAAGTTGGTATTTATAGGGAAAACCATGAAGAGTTCCATGATTTTAAAACACTTAAAATCTTATCAGCGTACAGGTACACCGAACCGGTTCGGTGTCCCCTGCGAACCGGTTCGCCCCCCAGAATCGGTTCGGGCCTCGGTTCGAAAAAGTGCGCTGATCCAAACTTAAAAACTTCATATTTTTCCCAAGTCTTTTTCTTGGAAATTTTCTCCAACTTCAAATGGTCATAACTTCTTCACCGTAGCTCGGATTGAGGTGCCGTTTCTTCCAGTATCTTCGTTACGGCAAGCTCTTCAACTTTCCAGTTGACCATACCTCCGAACTATGAATGTGAAATTACGAAAATGTCCTTGAACTTCCCTATCAAGTCTTGTTTCACTGTTTTGACTTCCCTTGCGTTCCACTTGCATTCTGTGCCTAGATTCACGGATCGTGAAGTCGTTGTGGCAGATGAGGGACGCAGTAATGGAGATAATGCATGCTTGATTCCCGGAATTCGGATAGAGGCCGTCATGTGAGATCGTGAGGTGACGTGCCAAATGTAGCGGCGTACGACATACAAAACTGTAAGATAACGGACATGAGAATTATGTCCTTACGAATCTCCCCCTATGTCTATGCCGGTACATACATAAAAATCCGAATTATCAAGTAACAAAATTGCCTATACAAATCTACCCTTCCATGAACCCAAAAATGGAAAGATAAAAATGAATAAGTCTTCATCGTTTGACCTTCAAGTCTTCAATACATTCAAAGCTTTTCTCATCAGGGTGTGCATTTCAGAGATCATCAATGTAGTCCCTACACACATGAGACAAAGCAAAATACCAAGTGACATATCGAGTTTGAAAATATGAGATAAACATATATATATCAATTTATGAGCAAACTCAAATTTCAAATCTCCCCCATAATAAGATAATTCTTTCTCCCCCTTTTTATGATGTCCCCAAATAGACAAATGAGAGAAATAAATCAAATAATCAAGTGCGGGGTGTCACTAGGATAAAACAACACCATGAATGAATACAAAGCAACCAAGTCGATGATAGCGTAAATGTAGTGGTGTGATCAGATTCGATAGGAAAATACATGCATACAAACATGACATATGTGCACGATGAATATTGGATACTCCTAGCGAATGAACTCAAATGCTTCCTTTGGTGTAAAAGAGTGACAGTATAAGATATTGACTTAATCAAATCAACAAATCAAAGCTCAAAATGATTTTCACACCAATAACGTCCAAAATGATTTTATGCTTTTTCAGGACTTTCAAGGAAGTGCAAACCCGTTTATATTCTCCAACCAAACTCCCTCAGATATTACATTGAATAGAGGCATTCTAAATTCTCAAACTTTGGAGAATTGATGGTGAAACCTAAGTGGCCCATATTTGGCATGAATTGCTTTTTATTGCCTAAAAATTTTTTTCGGGCTCTTTTATCCTCTTTGGACCTCGGATATTAAAATTCCTCCATTTTTTAGGTCCTTTTTAACGGTGGCTTTTGCGCAAAGGATAGATGATTACCTTTCGCAGCCCCTCCCCGTTATACAAAAACACACAGTCTCACCAAAACGGTTTTTACATGCATTCCAATCTTGTCAAGTTTTATCTCATATTGTACATTGTATAGACAGGATTGAGATGAAAACACGCAAGCCAACATGAGATAGACAAGTGCAATAATCAAATATAGCCGTGCATGTGTGCAATAAAGGATATAGAAGTCAAACATGTAGAAAGATATCACTAATTACATCTCAAAGACTCCATACAATGTAAAGCACATGGATGAAATGATGTAGCCTCTCAAATCTCTATCAAACAGTCACATGGATATATGGAATGAAGTTGTGACTTGGCTAACTTACATGCTCATCCATAAAAGAAGCAAATGCAGAAATCTTTTTGGATTTTTTTTTTTTTTTAAAATTTTATCAAAATAAAATCTTTTTGTGCTTTTCTCAAAAATTTTCTTAAAGTAAAATCTTTTTGTATTTTTTAAAAGAAATATAAAAAGCAACAAGAATAAAACAAAGCTGTACAACAAAGCAATGGTACATATAAAACAGACTAGCAATAGGAAGCATATGATATGAACATGAAGAAGCATCCTATTCTAGACATAGACCAACCCCTCAGTCAACGGTGCAAATCCCCAAAGGCTTCCTAAGACTCTCAAATCTAAGGGCATCTAAAGGTTTCGTGAAAATATCAGCTAACTGACAGTCGGTAGGAACAAAACTCAGGGATACGACTTTCTCTTCAACTAACTGACGTATAAAGTGCTCACGTATCCTGATGTGTTTTGTGCGCGAATGCTGAACTGGATTGCGGGATATGTGTATCGCGCTCGTGTTATCACAGGAAATGGTCATGGTGTCCTGTGATATCCCATAATCCTCCAGCATTTGCTTCATCCACAAGAGTTGTGTGCAACAACTCCCGGCGGCTATGTACTCAGCCTCCGCAGTGGACAAAGAGATGGAATTTTGCTTCTTGCTCAGCCAGGAGACAAGAGCAGAACCAAAATAGAAACACCCACCAGAAGTGCTCCTACATCCATCTACATCCCCAGCCCAATCGACATCTGAATAGGCGGACAGACGGTCATCGGTATCAAAGGAATACCAAATCCCGTATGAGAGAGTCCCACTCACGTATTTAATAATACGTTTTAGAGCAAGTAAATATGACTCTTTTGGGGATGCCTGATATCGCGCACAGACTCCAACACTAAAGGCGATGTCGGGACGACTGGCAGTCAAGTAGAGAAGACTACCTATCATACTCCGATATAAGGTTTTCTCTATGTCCTTGCCTGAAGTGTCCTTACTAAGCTTGGTAGTGGTACTCATAGGTGTACGTGCATGCTTAGCGGAGTCTAAACCAAATTTCTTCACTAGGTCACTAGCATACTTGGATTGGGAGATGAACATCCCATCCTTTAGCTGACGAACCTGGAGACCAAGGAAGAATGTAAGCTCACCAACCATGCTCATCTCAAACTCACTTTTCATCTCCTCCTCAAAGTGGTGAGCATGCTGGGAGCATGTGGATCCAAAGACTATGTCGTCCACATAGACCTGGGCAACCAAAATAGCACTGTCATCTCTTCTGACGAACAACGTCATATCTACTCCCCCTCTCTTGAAGCCAAGAGCTAAGAGATAGGAAGTAAGCCTCTCGTACCAAGCACGGGGTGCTTGCTTCAAACCATAAAAGGCTTTACTCAGATAGTAGACATGCTCAGGGTGCTGAGGGTCTTCAAACCCTTTTGGTTGTTCCACATAAACCTCTTCCTGTAGAATGCCATTCAGAAAGGCACTCTTGACATCCATCTGATACACCTTGAAGTGCAGATGACATGCGATGGTGAGCAGAAGACGGACGGACTCAAGCCTCGCAACAGGAGCAAATGTCTCCCCAAAGTCTACTCCCTCTATCTGAGTGTAGCCTTGAGCGACCAACCTAGCCTTATTTCTGATTATGGTACCATTTTCATCCATTTTGTTCTTGAAAATCCACCGGGTACCTATAACATTAATTTCACTAGGTCGGGGGACTAATTCCCAGACATTATTCTTTTTAAACTGAAGCAACTCATCCTGCATAGCAGATATCCAGTGTTCATCCTTGAGTGCTTCTTTATGGTTCTTGGGCTCGACTTTGGATGTGTAGCAAAGATGGCTAACAACGTTCTCTAGCTGAGCACGAGTCTTGACCCCTAGAGTGGGATCACCAACAATGGCAGAAGGGTCATGACTCTTGCGAACCCAAGCAGGTGTGTCCCCTAACTCAGGAATAGGGTCCACAGAGTGTGAGAGAGGAACAGGTAAATCACTGTCAGAACAATCCTCATCCTCACACTGAAGGTTAGGATCAATAACCGTCAAAGGTTCGTCATCTTGCACGGTAACGTTTATTGATTCCATAACCCTAGATCTCTTCAGGTTAAATACCCGGTATGCTCTACTATTCGATGAATATCCTAGAAATATTCCCTCGTCGCTCCGGGAGTCGAACTTTCCTAATTGCTCTCTATCCCGTAGGATGTAGCATTTACTCCCAAAAACACGAAAATATGCCAGGTTGGGCTTCTTGCCGGTCCACAACTCATAAGGTGTCTGTAGTGTGTGTGGACGCAAATAAACCCTATTCATCGTGTGGCATGCAGTAGACACTGCCTCTGCCCAAAATCTCCTAGAAACTTTATGACCTAGAAGCATAGATCTATCCATCTCTTGGATCGTTCTATTCTTTCTCTCAACAATCCCATTTTGCTGAGGAGTTCTCATAGCAGAAAACTCATGTTTGATCCCGAGGCTATCACAGTAAAGGTCTACCTTTGCTTCTGTGAATTCAGTGCAGTTGTCACTACGTATTCTGTCAATAGTGACACCGTGTTGATTTTGCAGGACACGGCACTTGGTCGTTAAAAATTCTACAGCATCGGATTTCTCTCTCAGAAAACCTACAATGGAGTACCTCGAGAAATCATCTACCATCACGAGGATGTACCTCTTACCACCTAGACTCTCAGTACGAGTGGGACCCATAAGATCCATGTGAATCAACTCCAGAACACGAGAGGTGGTAATGGAATGCAACTTTCTATGAGGACTACGAATTTTTTTTCCCAACTGACAGGGTCCACAAACGGTCGAAGTTGACTTTCCAAGAGATGTTAAGGCACGTACTAGGTCCTTTTTAGATAAACGATTTAGATCTCTAACGTTCATGTGACCTAGACGTTGGTGCCACAGATCCATAGGAGTGATCGTGGCGCTGTTACAGACAAGTGAGGATGTGGGCTCAGTCCCATAGCAATTATCCTCGGTCCTCACCCCTTGCATCAATAGTTTACCGGTTTGATTGTAGACTTTACACGCGTCCCGGTCAAATTTTACTGCAAGGTCAGTGTCGCACAGCTGGCTAATGCTGAGAAGGTTTGCTTTCAGACCTTTGACGTACAAAACATTTTCTAGCTTAGGAAAACCAGGAAACTCGATAGTACCTCGTCCTATAATGCTAGACTTACACCCATCTCCAAAGGTGACTCTTCCATCTTGATAATCCTCAAGAGTAGTAAAAAATGAGGCATCACCTGTCATGTGTCTGGAGCACCCACTATCAAAATACCACTGAGAGGTATTATGTGCTTTGAGAGCAACATGAACAACAAAAGCCTTTTTATCTTTCTTAGGTACCCAAGTCGAGGTGACCTTTTGTTTGCCTTTGTTGTTGTTGATTTTAGCTGGAATGTGAGAAGCATTTACTAACGGCAAAGACATCCGTCGGAATTCTTCCATTAAACTCTGAGAAGTGGCAGCTAAGAACTCAACTCGCTCTCTCAGACTAGAAAACTCATCAGTATGACGTGGTGGAGCAGTAGTACGTCGTGTCCGACCCATGCTATAGCAAAACTCCCTAAGGTGTCCTTTTCTTTTGCAATAGGTACAAAAGAGTGTAGTCAAAATTGGACCTTGGTTTGCTTTTCTTGGTCGAACTCTCCTACGAGGTTTTTTACGGTGACCATAAGGAGTTGTAGTAAACTCAGGAACTGGTCCAGGTGCAATTTGGGACGTGGAGGCACCATCATATCCAATTCCTTGACGATCACCAAAACCTAAAGCGGGGCCGAGGAGCATCTTTCCCATCTTCCCAGATCTGTCCTCGATTTGTACCTTGACTTCCCGTGCTTTCTCAAGATCATGAGTCAGCTGGGAAACAAGGGCTTCAAGTTTCTTCCGAGTCTCCACGGAGGAATGGAGCTGACTCGTAAGACTAGCCACTTGCTTAATCAAGTCCCCTTTCTCTTTCTCTAAAACACTCTCTCTCTCTCTCTAAACAAATTCTCATTATCGACACAAGTAGAATCTCTCTCTCTCAGGGTGGTGCAGGTGGAGAACTCTCTTTCTCTCGCTTTCTTTAAATCTTCCTCTAAGCAGGTGATCTTAAGAACTAACGCTTTGTTACGCTTTTTAGTTTTAAAAGACTCAGAATATAACTCAGCGTAGGCGCGTTGTATATCACTCTCGCTCTCACTTGTGTCATCCTCCCCCTCACTCACATCGCTCTCACTGTCGAGGTGTCCCTGTGAAGCATCATCCTCAACGTCGTGAGGAGAACTAGGAGTGCTCACTTGCCTGGCCATGAATGCGGTGAAGTTACACTCATGCGGTGACTCATCTCCAGAATCCACCGTCTCGACCTCACTGTCGTCACTAAGGGTAGCATTAAGAACAGCTTTCCCTTTCTCTCTATTCAGACGATTGGCACACTCAAAAGCTCTATGACCCCTACCATCACACTCAAAACATCTCTCACTTTCTTTCAGAGGAGGATTTTTGGAAACTTTTTCATTTTTCTTTTCAAACTTATTTTTCTCAAATTTCTTTTTATCTTTAAAATTGCCATTTTTCTTAAATTTGAGAATCCTCTTGAAATTTTTTGCGAAAAGAGCCAAATCATCTAAGTCAAAATCGCACTCAGAATCTGACGTGTCAGTCTCTCTCTTTCTAGAGAACTCTACCCTCTTTCTAGCTGACCCCTCACTCCTTCTTTTTTGGGCCTTAAGAGCAATTCCCTTATATTTAGATTTAGCATTTTTAGGGAACATATCAATTTCATAAGTTTGCAAATCTCCTACAAGTTCTTCCAATTTTAGCGTATTTAAATTACCCATAGAATTTAGCACAGTGACTTTAGGGATAAAACGCTTAGGCAAAGAACGAAGAATCTTTTTAACAACTCTAGCATTCGGAATTTGTTCACCAAGATTAAAATTAGTATTCACAATGTCATAAAGTCTAGCATAAAATTCATCAAAGCATTCAGAATCATGCATGGTGATTGTTTCAAATTGAGTTGTTAAGTTTTGCAACTTAGACTCTTTTACAGCATTAGTTCCTTCATGGGTGAGTTGTAAAACATCCCATACCTCTTTTGACGTGGTACACGTCATTATGCGTTTGAACTCATCAGGTGTGACAGACCCAGAAATAGCACTTAGACCCTTAGAATTAAAATATGACCATTTAATTTCTTCATCAGACCAAGAAATGTCAGGTTTCAAGTTGGTCACATTATCAACAGTCACGGTGGGAGGAGTCCACCCTCGTTCAACCAAAATTCAGACACGTTCATCAATGGCTTTTAAAGCCGACCTCATACGGGCTTTCCAATAAGCATAATTTGTCCCGTCAAAAACAGGCATTTTATAATATGACTTCTCCATTTGAACACGCACTTTTTCAAAAATCAATTTTTTCAGAAAATTGATATCTTAGAAAAATTTTGCGGAAAAAGGAATACGCGATAAATTAGCGTAACCTGCTCTGATACCAATTTGAGAACGTGTGTGCTCGCGTTCAAATGATCAAATCATATATAAAACCCTTTTAACACAAACAAACCCTAAACATGCAGCAGTATGTGATTGAATAAATTGATAATCTACGCAAGAACATTCAAACACATGCAATTAAGGAAAAATCCCCCTCAGGGGCAAAACCATTTATTTTCACTATAATTTGTAAGAAAACGGCTTACAATCGGATTACAATGAAAATACAAGTTGACTAAGAATTACCCTCGGGTATCGGATTCTGTAGTCGCGGCTGGAATTATCCCTTTCCAGTAGGGCTGCAATGAAGAAGAAGAACGGTCTCCTCCACAAGGGTTGAACAAACCAAAGTTGTGTTCTTGGGTTGCTAAAGGATTCACAAAGGTTTGGCAATTGTGTGTGAATCAAAACATGAGTCTTGGGACTCAAAAATATGAAGACTAGAGGTATTTGGACTCTCAAATTCGTCTATTAAAGTCTTGCAAAACAACTCTCCCGAAGTTGGTATTTATAGGGAAAACCATGAAGAGTTCCATGATTTTAAAACAATTAAAATCTTATCAGCGTACAGGTACACCGAACCGGTTCGGTGTCCCCTGCGAACCGGTTCGCCCCCCAGAATCGGTTCGGGCCTCGGTTCGAAAAAGTGCGCTGGTCCAAACTTAAAAACTTCATATTTTTCCCAAGTCTTTTTCTTGGAAATTTTCTCCAACTTCAAATGGTCATAACTTCTTCACCGTAGCTCGGATTGAGGTGCCGTTTCTTCCAGTATCTTCGTTGCGGCAAGCTCTTCAACTTTCCAGTTGACCATACCTCCGAACTATGAATGTGAAATTACGAAAATGTCCTTGAACTTCCCTATCAAGCCTTGTTTCACTGTTTTGACTTCCCTTGCGTTCCACTTGCATTCTGTGCCTAGAATCACGGATCGTAAAGTCGTTGTGGCAGATAAGGGACGCAGTAATGGGGATAATGCATGCTTGATTCCCGGAATTCGGATAGAGGCCGTCATGTGAGATCGTGAGGTGACGTGCCAAATGTAGCGGCGTACGACATACAAAACTGTAAGATAACGGACATGAGAATTATGTCCTTATATATACGAGTATGATATGATCTTAATTGTGGTTTTATATATAATCGTACCGATAATGTGCTGGTATTGTAAGCTTATCGAGGTTACTACCTTGGGGTAGAATGCTTCGTTCTTGCGAGGCTCCATCTGTGAGAGGGTCGGGCTCATAATTGTACTTTTGTATACATATATATATATATATTGTCGTGATTCCAAAGAGGTATAATGGTCTCGGATATTAAATCCCAGTATGCGTAGGGATTTAATTGATATGAGTTGTATGTGATTGGTTTACTAGGCATCGAAAAGGTTTAACTGGTTATTATAATTAACGCTCAGGATGTCCAAATAAGAAGAATGCATTATTTTTATCACCCTTTAGAGAGTTGGGAGTTTAAACTCATAGTTATGTGTCTCGGGACAGGATTTTGAGAGCCTCGATTTTATTTGCATGGTGTATATGGGATGGGATTACCATCAATGTCAAGAGAAAGTGTCTTTCGTAAGGAGTTCCTTGTTTGAGAGTCATTGCGGAAGGAAATGTAACTTTATTATTAAGAGACGGGAATATAGGGATACATTTTATGGACTGAGGGCGTAACGGATCCCGATGACCGACAACATTAGGTAGTAGTGTATCGGGGGGTTCCTTGTTTGGATTTCGCTTTGCGAGACATCCCATGCATGAAACTTAGCGTAAGGTTGGTAATAGGGAGATGTTTGACCATTCTTCCATTATTTGGGTACCTCGATCGTTATGAAAGTAAGTAGTTATAACTGGACGTAATAAGGAGTAAATTTACGATGTAAGGCTAGTAGGGCCAATTGTTAATGAATTAAGATGCAAGTACTGATAATTTTGGTTTTTGTTACGGCGGGTTGAAGGACGCATTGAGTTTAAGAAGGATTTAGGATTTCAATTTCAGAGGTGATTTAGAACGCCCAAGTGGTATAGCCACGTTGTAAATTTAGTGGCAATAAAGAGTTTGGAATACGTATGAAGCGTATATGATGTTTAAAATCGTATGATTGGGTTATATGAAGTGTCACGGGATGTAGACATCTTGGTTTTACTAATGAAGTAATCGCTAGAAGAAGGGATATAGATGGGTGAAATTATTATTTATGGGGTTAAGCGTTGTAAGAGAAGGTGTTAATGAGTATACTCATGTGTAATTAGTGTAGCACGTCCGAATTTGGTGAAAAGGCAGTGGAAAGCCATTTAAAAGGGGGATATCTCTTGAGAAGGAAAATATTTAATTATTATGGGCAATTTAGAGTAGAGTTCCGACCAATCGAATGTTGAGGGTGACTTAAGAGTAAATAGAATGAGGATGTCAATAAGGTAAAAAGGTTCCAGATGTGCACAACGTGGGGAAACGGGCAAGGGTCAAAACTTTTGGTATACACCGAGAGAAGAAGAAGATCATTAAGTATCACTTAACGGGAAGAATTATACGTGAAGGTCGACATTGAAAGGGGTGTAGTAAGTAGTAGAATGGTTGGGGTTAGATGTTCAACCAGATAGTTTTGTATCAAGCCGACGATTCCAGGGATGGAAGAGTCAAGTTGGTAAATTTCCTTGAGGGGTGCCAACTTATAGATAAGTAATGAGTTCCTTCAAATACGGGGGACAGACTATCCAGATGGAGAGAAATTGTTATATATTTAGGGGATTTACACTATTAGATAGTGATCACGACAGTACGGGTTACCACGTAGTATTATTTAGAACTGGGATGAGATTTCCAAAATCCACATTCAACGTGGGGTAGCAAGAAGTAATGGGAAATAACGCTTCATTCTGAGGGTTGTACCACCTATAGCCCGAGGTTTAGGCGCAAGGTGATTGACGACTGGTGGATTGTATAAAAGAAATTTTGGATTCATTGTGATCTTTTCATTTCCAAATTGGGTAAAACTAGTAAGTGTAGTACATTGGGGTAATAGGGAGAAATATTATCTAATGGTAGAATTGGGTGAAAGCACCCGTATCTATTTTATAGTGGACAAGGTGCTCATAATTGTGTTATGTAACACCACCCGGCTGTAGTAGTTTTCCCTTGTGTAAAGGTCATAACGCCGGGAACAAAGATTCAAAGAATGGGCAAGAGTAGTCAGATGTGTTATTGATTTCTTCCAGGATGGGTGTTTCATGTTTTGATAAACGTGGGAGTTAATGCGTAGTGAGGTGCGGACTCATAATAATATTGAGATAATGCGGCCAATGATGTATAGGTTATATTTTATTCGAATGTTGTTTAGTAAGAGCACAACGTGAGGTGCTTTTATTGAAGTGTAATCTGATAAAGTATTAAGACTGTTGAACAAGCTTGTTGTGGCGCGAGGGCTTTAGTGATTAGGCCTTTCCTTATATTTTGTTTTGAGTACTGGAGGATACCTAAATTTCCAGGCATGCCTTACTTTTCTGAATTTCGGGACGAAATTCCGTTATTAGAGGGGAAGTAAGTAATACCCCGTATTTTTATAGCTTTTAATTATGAGGTTAAAGATATGGAAATTGTTTTTAATTACGGGATTTATTAAATTAATTTGGGATAATTAATTAGAATATTAATTAATTGGAAGATTAATTCGGATTTAAATGCTAGCGAGACGAGAGTTAGTATTTGGTCATTTATATGTCGTTGAATATTACTGAGTGATTATGGGAATATGTGATTGTTGAATTTATTAAAAATGTCGTGAGTTGAAAATACGGCAGTTTCGGTAATTTAATTGGGATGCGCGTGTCAGTCGTGTCAAGACCCAATTTAATGGATTTAAAAGTATTTTATTTTTATGGCATCCGTATGAGCTTTTTGAGTGCGCCAACGTGTCCATAAGGGTCGAGATAGTAAGAAAACACTGGCCGGGGGTTTAGTTTGGGTCCCGGGGCATTTTTAGGCCAAATCGGCAACCCGGAAGGGTATTTTGATAATTTTAAAAATTAAGGAATTAAGACCCACGATTTTTAGTGTTGATTTATTTATTTTTGGTTAGGCTATTAGGGCCATTATCAGCCAAAAACAAAGAGGGGAGTTACGTGAGTTAGAGGAGAGGTTACAAAAAGTCCCCAAACCAAAACCACCACCAATTTGGACGAAATTGTGACCGGAAAGAAGAGAGGACCAGACCTTGAACAACAACAATGGATCAGAACATCAGATTTACAGGCAAGTGGTTTATCTTCAACGCAAATAGTTTACATGTTTTTATAGAATTGAAGATTTCTCATAAATAATGAAAATTGAATGGATTTGAATGATTTAAAATCGTAATCTGGGTAGGAATTGCATGTAGGTTTACGTTGGAGATGATAACAACTACGAAATTAAGATTTATAGGTAAAGAATTTCGTAATTTGATTGGATTATGGGATGTTCTTGAAGAAATAAGAAAACTAGGTTTTTATGTGAAAATTGGATAAATTGATCCTAGTAATTAATGTTATAGGTCGATTTGATGAATCTAAAACGTGGGGAATGATGTAACTATGTTAGTAGGATAATAAGTATATTTAATTATGAGTTTTGGATGTTGGGATGATGATTAAGAAGTGTAAAAAGATGCAAACCCGTAACTGTTAAGGATTTCTGGGTTGATACCTGCTTGATCGATCGATCGACTCAAGAATGTCGATCGATCGATGGTTCGATCGATCGACCCCTTTTTATTGATCGATCAAACCCTGTTGTATTTTGGCAATTGTTTCTCTTTAAGGTTTAATGATTATTCCAAAGCCGATGTTGGTTATTACGAAGATTAATATGATAGTGTGGGACTTAATTAAAGTCAGTAGGGCCTTAGTTATTACCGAAGAAGGTTGTAACTTATGGGATTGATTGATATTACTTACGAGGGTCTACCGAGTGAGGTACAGTTAGAAAACGATCAAATTAGAACAATATTGAGAATGGAGGATTATGTGAGGTTAAGGGCAGGAACGGAGTGACTTTAAGTGCTGAGATAACATTTGAAGTTAATAAGAAACCTAGTAACCTTTTGAGATAGGTTTAAGTACCCAAATTGACACGACGAGAGAGTTATCAAACGGTATATATATATATTATGTGTAATGTTCGGGGTAAACTTGCTACGTACGAGATTAACTAGATGAAATGTGTGAACATCTATATTGATATATAATTACTTAGGTTATGTGAATACCTAGTGTATGGGTTTATTATGTGTATGGCATACCTACCATACTTGCTATCATGGGAGGTTAGTTTTATTCTGGAAAAGGACCCTCTTATCCTTGTGTGCCTTCGGGGGGATTTAGACTGGTACCTTAAGGACATAGTACTATGAATGACTTATTTGTGAGTTGATAAGTCAGCTCACCTTGGGAGCGTCGGTATGTGCGTGACCCATGGGTATGTGAACTATGTTCGCCTCCAATATGTGTGATTTGTATTTAACGGTTCCTGCGAGATTCGAAACACGTGATCCTTACGTACGTGATGTACATGGATTGGATAGCAGAGTATGCATGCACCGCAGCTTAGCCTAGGGGTGCTATATATGTATTTATGTACTGAGAGTTATGTACTTATGTATTTGTGATGGGTTCATTGTTTCTTAGTAGATGTGAATGACTAAGATATTCGAATGGGTTAAAATGAGAATTTAACTAATACTTGAGATAAGTAATTTAACGAATGGGAACATGGGTTATAAATATGGCTTATTTGGGGTTACGTGTAGATACTTTATGTTAGAATGCGAAGGCATGAGTGGTACAAACTAGTTAGATAGTGCCATAACTAGGATGGGTTAAAGGCATACGTTAGGTGTGCACAGTAGTTGAGAGGTAAGAAACTCGTGTGAGAGTACGCTAATAATGTGTTTATAATATGTGATGTTTAATTGTAATTTAAGTCATTTGCTAAACTTTTAAACTATTTTCACATCGGGCTCTGACCCATTTTCCTCCAAATCTTCTTTTGTTTTGTAAAAACCTTTTAGGTGCCCAGCCACAGGGACGCCAAGCATAGGAGTTCCATTCTGATGACGTGTTGTAGCTGCTGTGGAAGTTACAGGATCTTGGTAGTAGACGCTCTCATTTTATTCTTGATTCCTTCAGAGTCAAGTGAATCAGTTAGGGCATGTTGCCCATTCTTACTTAGAGGTTGTAGTTGCAGAATTTCAGTATTTCAGTTTTTGGTTTATTATTTATTCGGATTCTTGTATTGGAACATTATTTACTCTGGCATATTTATTATTGGAGTGTTTACTCCAGACCTATTTGATCTCATCTCGTTGAGCAATTATATGAGATTGTTTATGCGATTGATGGTTTTTGAAAATTCTTGTTTAGTTATTAACTTAATTAATAAAATTTGACATCTCTCTTTTTAAATATTACGTGGCTAGTAATTAATTAAATGTTTTCGACACTGATGCTAAGACTAAACCAACTTGATATTCTGTATTAATTTAATAAAGGAGTAGCTACCCGGTATTTAATTAGACAGGGTGTTACATTTTTGCTCAATTTTCGCTTAGTGCATTGGATTTTTTAAAATTGAGACTTCAAACAAAAAATTAGTGATATTTTTTGAAGATCTTAAATTCATATTTTTATTTATTTTGAAGAAAAATATATTTTACTTTTTTGAAAATTTTCAATTTGTTTTTGGAAATTTTATACATTTTTCAATTTTGGGGGCATTTTAAAATTTGTGCAGTTAAAAAAGGCACATGCACGCCCCCCCAACTTAATTTTTTGCATTGTCTTCACTCAAAAGGACTAAAATCTAAATAAACAAGAATATTGCGTAAATGAAAAAAGGGATCGCGGGTGTACGGATCGTGAAAGTAGTCCGAGAATTGCACATTCGGTCCCATGTTTAAGAGGTACATGTCCGCTTGAAGGCGCATCATCATGCTCATATCGCGTTGATATTCCCGACGGTCCACCTCGCGCTCCTTGCGGTACTCGGTAATAAACCCATCAAGGCGAATCTCTAAGTAGTCAATACGACTATTGATGACTGTCGTATTGTACGCGTTCCCATCAAATTCTACCTCATAATCCGGGTTGGCCTCCTCCCCACCCTCATAGTCCTCCCCCAACATGAACTTCTTCGTCACTTTCTTTATCGCCATGACCCTCCTTCATTTCAACACCCTCAATAATAGGTGTAAGAGGTTGCACGCTCCGCATTTTATGCGTGCTTCACCCAGTGGAAGATGCGTTTATGGGCTTGGGTTCTCTGATGAAGGAACCCTCGCCCGAGACATTAGCGTCCTGGCAAAGTGAGCAAATAAACTGCGCATAAGGTAGAGACAATTTTTCGTTTGTCGAACGCGATGGTAATAATATTTTGGAATTATAAGTGAGGTAATCTAATGTGGCTTTGCTCATCGAGGAGTGGATAGATAAGAGTTTTGTGGCACAGGCGGATGGAGGAGTTGTTTGCAGTGGGGAGTATATGGTGCCACATGTGATGATATGGTCATAGCGATGTGCTCGGGAAGTTTCCTGATGGGAAAAGTGCCCATTGTCCACTCATTTTTAGGCGACCAATGGTCGACACATGCTTGCTTTAATATGAGAGGACCGCCATTCGGGTTAGTGTGATTTTGATAAATGGTAACCCCTTCAGCTCGCATTTTTTGTTGAATGATTTGGAGGGAGAGCGGGACGATTTTTCCATGGACATATGCTTCATATTGGGCCCGATATTTGCGAACTAGCGTCCCATAAAAAAGATGCACAAGTTGATCTTGGACTCGGTCGAGTGGTTTCAACCATTCGGACCACCTAAAACGATTGAAAAGGTCGGTGACCTCAGCGGGGAGGTTATACCATATCACTTTGCACTCGATAAAAAATGTTTGGTTTGGGCCAAAAAACTATTGGACCCAATTTCACTCTTGGAATGGTCTAAATCCCTAATTTTCACCCTCATCAATTATTTTGACGGAGTCATATTTTTTGGTTTAGTTTTGATGGCACGTGGGAGATTAGGACTTGAGAGAAAATGGAAGGAAAATGGACGAATTTGGTGTGGGGGAAAGGGTGGGTATGGATGGATATTTATACGTATTTGAGTGGTGGGAATGGGTGTGGAATTGGAAGGTTGGGTGGGAAAAAATTGGAGCGGGTGAATTTTTTATGGGCTTTGGGTTAGAAGGAGTACAAAGTGTGGGAAATTCATGTATAGTGGGAAGTGAAATGTTTGGGAGGGAAGAGGGGATGAATTTTCTGTGTTAGATTAAGAGAAGGGGGAAGAACCCAGTTTTAGCTATTAAGGGGGTGCGAACCAGTTCGTCTCAACAGGTTATCCAAACGTGCTTTCTTCCCCGTTTTCACATAGGATCGTGCATGGTGGTAGGGGATAAGATTCCAACCTCTCTGCAACAGTTTGTCAAAATGTGCTTTTTTCCCCGTTTTCACATAGGCTCGTGCAGGGTGGTGGGGGCTAGGCTTTCAAACACTCTACAAGGACACTAATTTTACTAATGGTGATCGAGGAACTTCAAAATTCACCATTTCATGACTTCCACTATCTCGGGGTGCATTAGGGTAAAATCAAAGTTCCTAACTCTTACCACTGAAACCTAAACACACTAAAACACACACGACCCACAACTATACAATCACTTTATCCCACACGCGTTGGGGGTGCAACGACCTCTATAGAAAAAGTTATTCATCCCTGTATACGGGGTTCGATAACTAGATTGTGTCGTCTTCCTCAACACACCCCTTTAGATACGCTAGTTTCATCCGTTCTTTAGTAATGCGGGTGCATTCATACAAATCATTGCGTATTTCTTCCAACTCATGCAATTGAAGTTTTCACACTTCACTGGCTTTATCGAGATTATAGTTCAACCTCTTAATGGCCCAATAAGATTTGTGGTGGAGCTCATCGGGGAGATGGCAAGGTTTTCCATACACAAAGCGAAACGGGGACATTTCGAGGGGGTTATAGTACGCATTTTGGTGATCCCATAGCGCATAGAGTAATCTATTAGACCAATCCTTACGGTTAAGATCAACGGTCTTTTCAAGGATGTGTTTGATCTCTTAATTTGCTAGCTCTGCTTGCCCATTCGTTTATGGATGGTAAGTCCTCCCAACCTTGTGGACGACGCCATACTTACTCATTAAATTTTCAAACGGCTTATTGCAAAAGTACGTGTCATTGTCACTAATGATGGAATTCGAAGCACCAAAACAAGAAAGTATGTGTTCGTGAATGAACTTTACCACCACCTTACTGTCATTTGTCCTAGTATTTATGGATTGTACCCACTTAGATACATAGTCTACCGCGATAAGGAGGTATAAGAAGTCAAAAGAGGGAGGGAAAAGGCCCATAAAGTCGATGCCCCAATAGTCGAATATATCAACGACGAGAATATGGGTCAATGACATCATGTCACGTCGAGTAATGGGTCCCATCCTTTAGCACCTATCGCAAGATTTGCAATGAACGTTCACATCCCGTAAGATAGTGGGCTAATATAGATCGCACTGAAGAATCTTTGTGGCCGTATTTTTTGTGGAAAAATAGCCTCCACATGAGATGACACTCGAAACCTCCTCTTTCGGCACACATTTTTGGATTATTTGGTCGACGCAATATTTAAACCAATAGGGATCATCATAGAAAAACATGAATGACCATATAAGGAACTTCCTCTTCTCTTGCGGTGTCCAATCAGAGGGAACGACCCCCGTGGCCAAATAGTTCACGATATTCAAAAACTAAGGAAGAGAGGAAGTGGAAAATAACTGCTCATCTGAAAAATGCTCATCTATGGGTACAGGATCTTGAGGTGCGATGAACGAGAGCCTAGATAAATTGTCGACTAAAAAAGTTTTCTACTACATTCTTGTCTTTAATGAAAAGATCAAACTTTTAGAGTAGCAAGATTCACTTAATGAGGCATGGATTCATGTACTTCTTAAAAAGGAGATATTTAAGAGTCGCGTGGTTGGTGAAACACGTTATGGGTGACCCGATAAGATATGAACGGAATTTTTTGAGGGCAAAAACTACCGCTAGTAACTCTTTCTCTGTGGTGGAGTAGTTAAATAAAGGTTAGGTTAACATCCGGTTGGCGTATTATATGGAGTGCTGCTTCATATCTGTCCTTTGCCCTAAAACAGCCCCTACCGCATAATCACCTGTATCACACATAAGCTCGAATGTAAAGGTCCAATCCAGAGCTTGTATGATGGGAGCAGAGATTATCATTGTTGATGTAAAAAACTAGATTATCTCTAATTAATTAATCACGGATAAATAAGATAATAAATGAATAAGACAACAGGATTTTTAAAGTGGTTCAGTCGCATAAGAAAGGCCTATGTCCACTATTTTTGTATTGCTGAATGTTTGCCTGGAAATCTCGATAAGTGGTTTGTCAAAAGATCCAGAGTCCCCTTCTAATGAGGAGGTTACAATGTATTTATTGCCTTGAGGTTGTACATGTGAAAGGACAATGCGCTGTTATCTACTATAAATATACATCTGTACGATAATAATGAGCATTTAATGCACAGTCATCTTTTTGATTCTCTTGATTTGGGTTCTCTGCACGCCAAGTAGCTCGGACTGCCTGAGTTGCTCGGTACGCCAAGTAGCTTAGGGCCTAGAGTAGCTCGGTACGCTTAAGTTGCTCGGGTTGCATGAGTTCCTCGGGGGCCCTGAGTTGCTCGTCCAAAATGTTTGTATTTGACAGGTAGATCTCCACGTGTCTTCAAATGATTGGTCCATATCAGCAGACTAAATTTGGTATCAACAGAAGCCCCCAATGTTTCACAGTTGAAGTTGAAGGAGAGTGTGGAACATTTTGCTCAAAAAATTCTTGGATTATTGATCTTCATGGATTTTAGGAAAATTTTCTTTATATATAACTCCTTTTTGAGTACATAGTATCAAGCTTTTAAAGTATTTTGAATTTTCATGACCCCTTCGATATTTATGCCCTTTTCTTCTTTTAGCCGACGGAAACGCAAGCGTCTTCCCTTGTAATCATTGCCTTTCTCTATTCCCGAGGTAAAGTATTTAAACGCGAATGATATCCTGTCTTCTTTCACTTTTCAAATTTATATCTTTGAACTCTTCATCTTTTCTCTGTCTTGTACCTTCGTTCTTTCCATCGTTCATAGACAACTGATCTCTGTTTTCTCCGTAAGATTTTCTTCCTTCCTCTTTCTTTTATTCGCCATGGTTTATCCTGTTGAATCGTTAGACAAATTACGATCTGAGTTTTCAATCCCTTCGTGGGTTATTTTGGAAGAACTTTCTGAACCTTCTGATTATTTTTCTTTGGCTGAGGGACATTGGTTCCCTAGTTTATTTGTAGCCGAATGTGGCTTTTCTTTCCCGCCAAATCCCTTGTGTTTGGAGTTTTGCCAATACTTTGATGTTGTACCTGCAAGAATAGCTCCAAACACATGGAGGATAGTTAAGGGCGTATATAGGTTGAATTAACTTCATGGAACTCGTTTAGGGATTCCAGAGATTATGTATTGCTACAGATGGGTTACCAGTGAAAGTACTTTCTATTTAAAAACTAGGTTTTTGAATAGAGCGTTAGTTGTCAATCTTCCCGATGCCAATAGGGATTATTTTGAGCATGGTGTTGTGATGAAAAATGGGCAACACCCTCCATTAAATGGAGATCATGTATACCAAGGTCCCAGATGTCCACTTTATGGCAATGGGATAGGTTGTTTTTATTTTTGAAATCTTATTTTCTTTCTATTTGATAAAATGCTCTTTTCCTCCAAGCGATGTTATTATCATATCACCAGTAAAGACAACGTCTTTAGTTGAGAATGCTCTTTTCCTCTGAGGAGGTTAAAGAAAGGTTCTTTTGAGAGACCTGCTGAACCTGTCTCTCAACCTTCAAATGTTGAAGGTGGTGTTCCAACTTTTGTTCTTCCGAGTTCTGTTATGAGCTTGGTAAGATCCTGGACTGTCCCAGAAGTCCAAGGCATTGAAGATACTCTTTCTCGTGAGAGAATCACTACTCTGGCAGCTCAACACATTGCCTCAGTAAGTATTATTGGCCTGAGTCTTTTACTTTCTAACAATATGCTTATGTATTGACTTAAAGTTATTTCTTTTTTCAGCTGGTGACGTGTTTCAATAGCATTTTAAAGAAAGATGAAGCTATTAGGGCTTCAAGATCCTCGGGTGGAGTAGAGGAAGCTTTTATTAGGCTGACCCAATCATTGAAAGATTCTCATCAAAAATACGAGGAAGATAAAGTTACTTGGGAGAAGAAATTAAAGTCCATTGAGCTAGAGAGAAATCAAGTTGTGAGTGCCTCCAAGGAATTATAGAAGAAATTTAAGGAGTTTGAACAGAGTAACAAGGAGCTTGAGGCTAAGCTCAAGTCTACTGAAAATAAGGTTGTTAAACTTGAAGATGTCGAACGACAGAAAACGGAGGTGGAAGATAAGTTGAAGTCTACCGAGGAACTCCTTAGAGAAAGGACCTCTTCGGAGAAGGCAAAAAGGAAGGCTGCAGTGAAAAAAATCATTCAGTGTGGGTTGGGACAAAGGCTGGAACAAAGGTCTGGCTGTGATGACTTCTCAAATGGAGTATGCCAGTGTCAAATACTTTAGGGATGGATGGGTGGCAGCCTTGCAAGAGCTTAAGGTTGCTAAGAATTCTGAATTATTCCAGCAACACACTCCTGGCCCTCCTCCCTCTCCTAGAGAAGAAGAAGAGGATGAAGATGCTTTAGATGAATCTTCTATGATGACTGGGGATCAATTCCCTATTGTTCAGCCTTCCGAGTAACTCCAATCAGCCAGCATTTCGGCCGAGCAGCTTCCCTTGCCTTCCGAGCAACCAACTCCTTCATCCAAGCCTTCTGAGGAAGTCATAGGAAACAAGGAGAAGGTGTAGAGTTGTTCGGGTTTTTATTTTGCTATTTTCTTGAATGTAACATGGAACTATGTATCTCTTCTTATGATGAATAAAAGTTTGAACTTTGGTTTTTCGTCTTGACTTTCTCTTTTACTTGCTATGTCTGCATCATTATTGATTCTTTTTATCTCTTCTCTTTGCTAGTTTATGGGCAGGATGGAGCTCTTATCGGCTCATGACACAGAATTAATGAACAAATACAACGACTATTTTAAAGCTGGTCATGCAGATCTTAATGAGGCCCGAATAATTGACATCCTTGGATCAGGTGCTTTTGACCGAGAAATTGAAGCTTACCAATACCTGAAATGCTTGCTCGATCGTGCTATTGCCAAAAATGTGGCCTACTATGAAATGATTGAAGATCTCTAAGGAATGATCAAGGAACTTCAGCAGCAGTACAAAGAGTCCTCCACAATTTTGCATCAAGGATACGAGAAGAAATATCAGCAGTTGAGTGCTGATAGAAGGTATGATAAATTCATTTCTGCTCATGAAAAGAAAGAAAGTGTTCTGAAGCTTGAAGTTGAAGAGAACAGGCATATCGCTAAGTTATTGGAGCAGGAGAACCTTGCTTTGCAAGAAGAGATAAAATAACTCAAATCTGTTGCATCTTCTTCGGGAGCCTTGGTCCCTGTTAATGATGAATGTTTTTCTTTCTTGGAGGTAGAAAATTCCAACTTACGAGATGAGTTGGAAACTTTGAAAAGAGGTGGACCCTCCACATCTACTCATGTATGAGCAAGATCTTCTTCTCGGGGATGATCAAGGGCTGGTCGAATTTCTATTGAATAAGCAATAACTCAATCGGCCTTGGAGAATCGGGCAGTTCAGTTGATGGCGAAGAATCAAGCTTTGGCAGAAATGTCCAAGAAGATTCTGAATCTTACTGACCAACTCTCTTCCTAGAGTTCTGCTTTGGAAAATAAGGAAATTCCGGTAAAGAATCTCCACGAGCAACTGGAGAGGTTAACTTATCAGTTCCATAAACAACCCATAGAGTTTTGGATGGCTGGGTATAATGAAGCTCTGTACCATCTGGATGCTCGGATACAACAGTCAAATAATGAGGGGTACAAGCAGGGATGGTTAAATGATATGTGTGTGCTATAATTAGAGTAGGGGCACTACTTATGGGATTATTATGAACCTTGAGTGCTCGACTTGCCCATGCCTCCTTTTAAGCTTGATTTTAGTTGGATTCCTCCTCGTGCAATTCCTCGACGCCTGATTTCCAAGTATCTCGTGATTACAGTCTTCATGCCAACTTTGAGATATCTCGCCCAGAAAATTTGCTTGATCGGCCATCTGTAATGAATATTAGAATGCTGCGAGATGTGAATTTTATAAATTCCCCTTATGCATTAGATGATCCTCCGGCTGGGGTAGAACCTGTTTCAAAGGCAGAAGGAAAAAAACCAATAGAATAGGGTTTTTATGTAATGAAGTATATTTTTCACCTCATATGTAATTCTACTTGATTTGAATGAAGAAATTTTTAGACTTTTGCCATTATATTTTCTTCTAAATAATTTGTAGAATGTTCCTTCTTCATGGTTGGTAAATATATGTGTATATATTATACTTATCCCATTTGTTGTTTAATTATAGTATTAATTCTCGACCAACCGGAGTTAATGGTAATGAGTTACTGTCCAACCGGAGTTGGTGGTATCAGGTTCCCGACCAATCGGAGTTGGTGGTATTAAGTTTTCGACTAATCGAGGTTGGTGGTACTTACTTTCCGACCAACCGGAGTTGGTGGTAAGTGCTTTTCGACCAACCGGAGTTGGTGGTAATAAGTTTTCGACCAACCGGAGTTGGTGGTAATTGCTTTCCGACCAACCGGAGTTTGTGGTAATAAGTTTTTGACCAACCGGAGTTGGTGGTAATTGATTTGCCGAGCAACCTGGGTTGGTGATATTAAGTTTTCGACCAACCGGAGCTGGTGGTAATAAGTTTCCGACCAACCGGAGTTGGTGGTGATAAGTTTCTGACCAACCGGAGTTGGTGGTATTTTATTTGCTGACCAACCTGAGTTGGTGGTATTAAGTTTCTGACCAACTGGAGCTGGTGGTAATAAGTTTTCGACCAACCGAAGTTGGTGGTAATAAGTTTCTGGCCAACCGGAGTTGGTAGTAATTGCTCTGGATTTGGTGTGTAGTGTGTAGCACTAATACTTCGAAAAAAAATTCAACAAATAAAGAAACTGGGTGAAAACATCACTTTATTCATATTGAAGAAACTGCATTACATAGGAATTTCAATTACTGATAATACTTGCGCAGATGCTCTGCATTCCGTGCATTCTTGAATTCTTCTCCTTCCAAGGTTTCAATCTTGTATGTTCCTGGACGAACAACTTCTATTATTCTGTAGGGTCCATGCCAGTTGGCTTCCAGTTTATTAGTCTTTTGGATATGTTTCTTCAGCACATAATCCCCTTCCTTCAAATCACACTTCTTCACTCTTTTGTTATAAAAACAAAGATGTTCATTGTTGATATGCTGCATTCCTGATTGCTGCTTCTTCCCTGACTTCTTCAAGCATGTCCAGGTCTAATCTTCTCATCAAATCACTGACAGGAAAATTGAAATTAAGTACCCTATGCGTTGGTAGACCTAATTCCGCAAGTATCACAGCCTCACTCCCAAATGCCAGCATGTATGGAGACTCTCCAGTTGCTATTCGTAGTGTGGTACGATAAGCCCACAACACAGAATGTAGCTCGTTAATCCAATTTCCCTTTGCATCATCCAGTCATTTTTTCAAACCATTCACTAGCATTTTTTTTGTCACTTCAGTTTGCCCATTGCTTTGGGATGGCCTAGTGTAGAGTGAATCTTTAGTATATTGGATTGATGACAATATGCAACAAACTCCTCGTTATCAAACTGGGTTCCATGATCAGTAATGAATGCATGTGGGAGACCATATCTGCAGATAATATTCTTCTAAATAAATTGATAGACTTTGGCTTATGTCATATCAATGAGAGGTTCAGCTTCCACCCATTTGGTAAAGTAATCCACAGCAACCATGAGGTATTTGAATCTTCCCTTGGTCGTTGGAAGTGGCCCGACCAAGTCTATACCCCACATGGCGAATGGAAAATAGGATGTGATGGGTCTTAATAATGATTGGGGAGTTCTTTGGATAGAGGAAAAATGTTGGCATTTATCGCACTTCTTAGCATAAGCTATGCAATCAGCTCTCATTGTTGGCCAGTAATACCCCTGTGTTGTTATTCTTTGTAAAAGCATTCGACCTGCTACATTGGCTCCACAAGACCCTTCGTGAACCTCCTCGATCAAATCTTTCACTTCGAAGGGATGGACACATCTTTGTAGCCCTGCTGTAACTCCTCGCCTATACAAGATGCCATTGGTCAATACGTAACGAGCAGCTTTAAATTTAAGTTTTTTGGCTGTGAGTTTATTAGTTGGCAAAGCCCCCTCTTCAATATAGGCCCTGATGGGTCCATCCAAGATGGTCCCAAATCGAGGGCAATGAAGTTTATCATCAGATCTTCGTCTATGCTCCGACCATCTAGGATTTCTATTGGGATTGTTCTTTATAGCTCGGTGCGTGTGGCTGATGCTAACTGAGCTAAGGCGTCTGCCCTCGTATTCTCTTGGTATTCTAATCAGCTGAACTGCAGTAAAACTCGATACAACCTTCATTGCTTTGGCATGATACTTGACCATTAATTCTCCTTTTGCTGCATACACCCCCATAATTTGATTTACGATTAACTGGGAATCACTGAACACAACGACTTGCTCTGCTTTCATGGTTTTGGCTAAACTTAGACCCACAATCATTGCTTCATATTTAGCCTCATTGTTAGAAGCCTTAAATTGAAAGCGTAGAGCATACTCCACATCAATCTCATTCGAACTGTTTAAAATAATTCCTGCTCCACTACCTGTAGTGCATGAAGATCCATCCACATACAAATTCCATACAAGTACCTCATCATCAAATTTTTTATTAGACAGAGTTCCTCGATGGAATATTTGGTGCTTCCTTTAGTCCTCCTCCGACGCTTCTCGCTGCTCGTTGATCATCTTTTCCTGCTCGTCTATTGACGTAAGTTGGTCGGGGTTTAAATTTGATGATGCCGTAACATCCACATGTTAGTTTGTATTCAACTTTTGTTCTTCGGAGGCATCTTCCTGAGTAAACTCTGCGATAAAATCTGCTATTGCCTGCCCTTTGAGCGACGATCTAGGCTCATAAACTATATCATATTCACCAAGTTCTACTGCCCAGTACATCAATCTTCCTGATTTCTCCGGTTTATGCAGAGCTTGTCTTAATGGCATATCGGTGTATACCATTATAGTGTGGGCTTAAAAGTATGTCCTCATCCTTCAGGTTGCTTCAATTAGTGCCAGTGCCAACTTTTTCAACCTCGAATATCTGATTTCTGCTCCTCGGAAAGCCTTACTGGTGTAGTAGACTGGTTTCTACACTCCATCCTCCAATCTTATCAATGTCGAGCTAATAACATTCTCTGAAATTGCCAGATATAAGTATAGTCTTTCTCCCATAACTGGTCTGGACAACAATAGAGGTGTCCATAGATATTTCTTCAATTCTTGAAAGTCCTCCTCGCATTCATCATTCCACTCAAAAGTTTTTCGGAGTGTTTTGAAGAATGGGAGACATATGTCTGTTGCTCGTGACATAAATCTATTAAGTTTTGCGACTCGCCCTGTGAGGCTTTGCACTTCCTTCTTCGTGGTTGGATCTCTTAGCTCCAATAGAGCCTTGATCTTTTCAGGGTTCGCCTCAATACCTAGTTGATTAACAATATACCCGAGAAACATTCCTTCTCGCTCTCCAAATATGCACTTGGTGGGATTTAACTTCATTTGGTATTTCTCTAGTTGATCAAAGGTCTGACCTAGGTCAACTAGATGATCAGCAGCTTTCTTGCTCTTCGTCAGCATATCATCAACATAAACCTCCATGTTATGACTGATTTGCTCTGCAAACACCTTATTCATCAGACGCTGATATGTTGCACCTGCATTTTTCAATCCAAAAGGCATAACATTATAGCAATAAGTTCCCCTTGGGGTGATAAAAGAGGTACTCTCCTTGTCCTTAGGCTTCATTTTAAACTGATTGTACCTAGAATAAGCATCCATGAAACTCAACAATTCATGCCCCGAGGTAGCATCCACCAGCTGATCAATTCGGGGCAAAGGAAAATGATCCTTTGGGTAGGCTTTATTAATATCAGTGAAGTCCACACACATCCTCCACTTGTTGTTTTTCTTCTTCACCATTACCACATTTGCTAGCCAATCAGGATATTTGACATCCTCAATAAAAGAGGCTTTTTGTAGATTCTCCACTTTTTCCTGTATGGCTTGGTTCTTTTCGGGACCGAACTCCCTTCTTCATTGCTTTACTGGCTTGATTTCCCTGTTCACGTTGAGCTCGTGACACCGAAAACTCGGGTCTATTCCTGGAATATCTTTATGACTCCATGCAAAAGTCTGCTTTCTGCGTCTTAGAAATGCTATCAATTCCTGTTTTATTGATACATCCAGTGTTGCACCAATTTGAGTTGTTTGTTCTGGATGCTCGTCGTCCAGAATGATATTTTTGGTAGCATCCATGGCTTGTCCCTTCACGAGCTGAGACTCGTCTCTAGGGTCTAACATTTCAATTTCTGCATCTTCTATCTCATCCACTTGATAAGCAACAGTCTTCTTTCTGGATTCTTCGCGTTCCTCTTGTTCGGCAGATGAATAGTAGCATTCTCGAGCTACTTTTTGGTCGCCTTTCACCACTCCTACTCTAAAGTTGGTTGGGAATTTTAAACATTGATGTATAATAGATGGTACTGCTTCGAACTTCTTCAAACCTACCCTTCCCATGATGATATTGTAAGCTGATTGGACATTTTTATCCATTACGAAAAAGCGTACTCTTTCTGTTCGACAAGCAGGCCATGTACCGATATGCATATCCAACTTGATCGTCCCAAGTGGAAAACCCTTTTCTCCAGTAAAACTGAGGAGTGGTCTATGATAGGGATCCAATTAGGCTAGCTTTAAATTCAAACTATCAAAACATGGGTAGAACATGATGTCTGTCGAGCTACCATTATCCACCAGTACCCGTGAAATCATCACTTCCTTCATTCTCATCTTGATAACCAATGGGTCATCATGAGGATATAGTACACCTGCCAGGTCATTTTTAGAGAAACCAATGACTAATTTGTCTTTATTCACCTTCCTCGGGCGATCATCCTCTGCCAAGTTTATTCATTGTATGTACGAGCAGGCTTGAGCCTCATTGAGGTAAGCTTTCCTTTCCGCAGTAAGATCTCCACCTCCTTCATTTCCACCTGTAATAATATTATATTCAAATGATCCAAAACGGATTGAAAATACCTCACGTTCTGGCTATCTTGGTCTTTTGGGGAGATCGGGGTCATCTTGATCATCTTCTGGATCTTCTTCGTGACTTCTTTTCTTGTCTTCTTTTGCTCGACGAGGAGATTTAGATCTTTGCCTTCTTCGGTCGTTGGTCTTTCCACCACTTTGGCGATCAACATACGTAGACAATTTTCCTCGTTTGATGAGTGCTTCAATTTCATTCAGAATAGATATGCATTGTTTGGTCGTATGACCATGGTCTTTATGGAATTCATAATATTTGGGCTTGTCTCTTCTGTCAGGATCTGCCTTCATTTTCGCTGGCCAGGCTAGCTCCTCGCTATTCTTGATCTCCTCCAGAATGTGACTTATATCTACCTTTACAGGAGTATAATTTCCAAATTTCTTCATCTGCTCCAGTGTTTGCTTTCCTTTCGATTGCCTGTTGCCACTATTTTTCTTCTGATCCTTCTTTTCGATTTTACCATCTTCCACCTTGGTCTCCTTAGTATCTACGTTCTTCTTCGCATCCATGGCTTCCTCGGCATTCATGATTTTGGCTGCTTTTGCCATCAGTTCTGCCATTGTCCTAGGCGGATCTTTAGCTATAGTGTAGTATAATTTATTTGGCAACAGTCCACTAATCAGAGCAGTAATTAATGTTTTCTCCTCGTAATCAATTACTTCAAGTTTCTCGTTATTGAAACAAGTAATATAGTCCCTGGTGCTTTCACATGCCTTCTGTCTAACATTTAGCAAGTGTTCTACTCGTTTGACTGGTTTCGCTCCAAAACAGAAGTTCCCGATAAAGAGCTCTGCCAGTTGAAAAAAAGTCTCAATTTTTCCTCAAGGAAGGTTATTGTACCATATCTGAGCTGATCCGGTAAGAGTTCCTGAAAATGCCCTGCATCTCATCTTATCTGGAACTGCATAGATATCGGCAGCTGCTTGATATTATTCTATATGAAGGACAGGGTCAGTTTTTCCATCATATTTAGGCATCACTATAGGAGCTTTGAATTTTGATGGTGTGGGAAAATCCATAACTTCATGCACAAATGGTGTCCCTTGGATAAAAGTTCTTTGTAGAGGATTCTTGGATTTAGCCATTTACCCTAATCTGTCCTCCAATCTTTGAATAGAGCCCTTTCATGTGTCGTTTCCCTCCTCGGGCCTATTGGTATGGGAAACTGATCGTGTTGGGATCGAGCCGATGGTCGTGATTGGGCAGAGCCTTCCCTTAGATTGGATGGTCGTGGGGAGTTCCTCGATGCAATCCTAGGAGGGCTTCTATTCCTCCTAGGGCCCAAAGGATCAAAAGGAGAGACTCTACTTAATCTTTCTAGAGCACTAGTCCTTTCTGGAGATAAAGTGACATTTCGTTGAGAATCTGTAGCTCGTACTGATGAAGTCCGACCAGGTTGATAAGAAGGATCATTAGATCTCTCAGTACGATATGATTCGGTGGTCTAGATTGAGATTCCTCTGGGAATAGCATTCGCCTAGTTCATGAAGAGGGTAAACGAGTATTTCTCTGAACACTTCGTTGTCCTGATTGGACCGGCACTCCACCTTGAACAGTTTGTATGAGTTGACACATGGTTTCTTGCATGGTCGTTTGACCTTGGGCTAAATTAGCCATTATGCCAGTCAGATCTTGAACATTTGGGGGAATAGAAGGGATTGGAGGGTTCCCAGCGTTTCGATTACTGGATTTCGAATTATCAGCCATTGATGATGAATTATTTTGATGAAAAATGCTAAGTACAGTCGTTTCCCACAGACGGTGCCAATCTGTTGATGTAAAAAACTAGATTATCTCTAATTAATTAATCACAGATAAATAAGATAATAAATGAATAAGGCAAAAGGATTTTTAAAGTGGTTCAGCCGTATAAGAATGGCCTACGTCCACTATTTTTGTATTGCTGATTATTTGCCTGGAAATATCGATAAGTGGTTTGTCAAGAGATCCAGAGTCCCCCTCTAATGAGGAGGTTACAATGTATTTATAGCCTTGAGGTTGTACATGTGAAAGGACAATGCGATGTTATCTAGTATACATATACATCTATTTCAATAATAATGAGCATTTAATGCACAGTCGTCTTTTTGATTCTCTTGATTTGGGTGCTCTGCACGCCAAGTAGCTCGGATCGCCTGAGTTGCTCGGTATGCTAAGTAGCTCGGGGCCTAGAGTAGCTCGGTACGCTTAAGTTTCTCGGGGCACATGAGTTCCTAGGGGGCCCTGAGTTGCTCGTCTAAAATGTTTGTATTTGACAGGTAGATCTCCACGTGTCTTCAAATGATTGGTCCATGTCAGCAGACTAAATTTGGTATCAACAATCATTCTTTTCAATCTTTTAAAATCTTATTGGCACACCTCACTCCACTCAAAAGGGTAAACCTTTGCGAGTAGGTTACTTAAGGGCCTAGCTGTGGAGCTAAAATCCTTAATACACCTACGATAAAACCCCGCGTGGCCCAAGAATGAGCACACATCCTTCAGTGACTTGGGTGGGGGGAGTTCGTCACTAATGTCAATTTTCTCCTTTTCGGCCTCTATCCCCTTAGATGATACGATGTGGCCAAGAAATACTCCTTTGGTAACCATAAAATGGCATTTCTCCCAATTTAGTATCAAGTTCATTTCCACACATCGGACAAACACTTTTTGAGATTAGCAAGGCAGTGGTCAAAAGAGGGGTTGAAAACACAAAAATCGTCCATGAACACCTCAAGGACCCTTTCGACCATATTGCTAAATAGATAAAGCATGTACCTTTGAAAGGTCACGATTGCATTACGTAATCCAAATGGCATACGTTTGTACGCAAACGTGCCAAAAGGATATGTGAACGTAGTCTTCTCTTGATCTAGCACATCCATCTCAATTTGATTATACCCAGAATAACCATCTAAAAATTGTCAAATGGGTCGCTCGAGACTCTATCAAGCATTTGGTCCCTGGACGAAAAAAGGGAAGTGGTCTTTTCTAGTGCCGACATTGAGCTTCCAGTAGTCAATGCAAAAGTGTTACCCGGTGGTGGTACGTATTTTAATAAGTTCCCCCTTTGCATTCTCAACAACAGTCATTCACGAATTCTTTGGGACGATTTGAATTGGACTCACCCATTTACTATCTGAGATGGGATATATGATGCTCACATCCAATAACTTCATAATCTTTGTTCGAATGACATCTTTCATGGTCGGGTTTAAACGTTTTCACCTCTCCCTAGAGGGCTTCACGTCCTCCTCTAGATGAATTTTATGGGTACAAATAAAGGGACTTATAACCTTCAAATCCGCAATGGACCAACCAAAATCACCTTTGTGCGTCCTCAGAATGGTCATAAGCTTCCCTTATTACTTTTCATTTAGGCTAGAGGAGACAACAACGGGATATGTCTCATCCTTTCCCAAATAAGCATATTTAAAGTTGGGAGGAAGCTTCTTTAATTCGAGTTTGGGAAATTGAACGTCATAGGGCACCGTGGAGGCTTCCCTCGATGGTAATTCCTTAAATTAAAAGACCCAACTAATTTCTTTCACGTCCTCATCACTCGCGCCCTCTTCTAAAAACTCTCTCATCTCACTCACCTCTCGGCCGAAATCGGTATACACACTCTCGCTCTCACTCACCGTGACTAAACATGCCTCAAGTTGATCCCCAATGTGATTACCCTCAAAGTGTTTAGTTACTACTTCCTCAATAAGATCCGACTCATTTAACTCGTCCTCATCACCCATCTGCTTGGTGATGATGAAGATATTAGTTTCGAGTGTTATATTCCCAAATGTGAGTTGTATTTGCCCATTATGCATGTCAATCAATGTGTTAGCTGTGTTTAGGATAGGGTGACTAAGAATAACGGTAATATTATGACTCAAGGGAGAGGAGGGATCCATGTCCAAAATGACAAAATCTATCGGGAAGTAAAAAGTGTCGACTTGGATGATCACATCCTCAATTATCCCACGGGGTATCTTCACAGGGCAATCCGCAAATTGGAGAGTAATATTAGTGGGCTTAAGATCTCCCAAATCGAGCTTCCTATATAAATAGTAAAGGAGAATGTTAACACTCGCCCCTAAATCTACTAAGGCTCTCTCGATCTACTTTTCACAAATAATGCACGAGATGGTGGGGGCACCTGGATCTTTATACTTGTTTGGGACGTCGCTCAAAAGTATAAACCTCATATTTTGTGATAATAACACCATCTTCTTTACCTTTAATCTATGTTTTACCATGAGCAAGTCTTTGAGAAACATTGCATAAGCGGGAATTTGCTTAATAGCCACAAGAAAAGGTAAATTAAAATTCACTTGCTTAAGCACTTATAAATGGTCATCACGGGAAGCCCCTTTAGGAGGAGGGACCAACCGTTCAGGGTAAGGCGTGTCTATAGGGCATTTAACTACTAACTCGAGTCTAACTTTATCATATTTTCACTCTCTTCCAAGGGATCATCTTCGGCCTCTTCCGTATTAGGTGAAACCTCCTTATCTTTTTGCACGTCGTGTGGGGGAGGAGATAAGTCAACAAATCTCCGACTACATAGAGTGGTTACCTTGGGGAGGTCTTTGGCCTTGGGTGGGAAACTTTACCTTATCTTGGACACTTAGTGAAGATTGTAACTTAAAAAGCGATGCCCTTAAGTAGGAAAATTTTTGAGCATTTTGTGAATTTATCATTGACTGAGTTTGCATGAATTAATCAAGAGTGTCCTCGAAGATCTTCCGATGTGGGATCAATTAAGGTGCGGGGGGAGGTGCTTGCGTGGGTGGAACTTATTGATGAGATGGGAGTGGTAGAGGTTATTAGGCAACGTGTGGATTCATATTCATCACTGCGTTTGGTTTCCCATAACTAAAATCGGGATGGTTTCGCCATGAAGAATTGAAAGAATTCTCGTGATTGGCATTAAAATTACCCTTATAAGCTCCCACTGCCTCAACTTTCTCTTGAAGCATAACTTTGTAGGCGGGTATCGTCGGGCATTCCCTCGTCAAATGTCCTACCTCACAAATTGTTCAACTCTCCTCTGATAAATCTCGAGACAGGATGGAATTATCTCTCCCCCTAGCTTTCACTATGTCCTCTAGCCGCTTCGCTAATTGGTTAATTTGGAGTTTCAATTCGGCTTCCTTATCCAAGTGGTAGAGTCCGGATGCGAAAGGATCTGTGGACGTGTTTCTAGCTTTGGATTGGGCATTCATATACGATGTGTCCCAAGCTTGATTACTCTCGGTGACATACTTAATGTGGGCCTCTACATCATCCGCATCTAACCCGAAGAACTTTACCGGGCACATAGTTTTATCGAGTTGTTTTGAGCTTAGGCTAAGCCCTTGATGGAAGTAGGAGATGAGTCTCCACTTCTCAAAGCCTTAATGTGGTCATGTGTTAACTAACTCATTGAACCGCTCCCAACACTTATCAAAACTCTCATTATCGTTTTTCTTAAAAGTTTGGATTTGAGCCAGAATTGAGTTGGTTCTATGTGCGAGAAAGAACTTCTAGAGAAATTTAGCCAGCATGTCTCTCCACATATAGTTATCGAGTTCGGCACTAATGTCCAAAGATAAGTCTTGGACTTGTCCTTAAGTGAAAAATGGGAAATCTTGAGGCGCACTACGTCTTGGGTGCAATTTTGATCGTTAGAAGTCTCGCACGCATCCTCAAACTCTCTAATATAGAGGTAGGGCTTCTCGACTACATTCAGTGAAATTGCGGGAGAATCTAACTCATCCCATTCTAAAAGTGGAATTTCCCCACATTATATTTGAATATAATGCATCCCGGAGGAACGGTTCGCTCGGGGTATAAGAGTTATCTTATGGGGCAATACGACATCACTCCCTCACTCATTCCGAAACTAGCTTTGTTGGACATCACACTCACACTGATAGAATCACTTTTATCACCAAAATTTCTAGACGTATGACTCGTGGTGTGAATTTTCGGTGTAGGTGGTGGTACCCAAAAATTTGGAGTGTTTGGAGTGTGAGGGCTAGCAAGAGTGAGTTCAATTATAGGATTTTCGTGTGCCGTAGGAGGATGAGGATTGTGATTAGGATTGGGCAGAGTATAAAATTAACTAATCACCCTAGCGTGTTTTAGTTATTGAATAAAACTCTTTTAACTCTTTTATAAACCAGTTTTAAAAGTAATACACACAAACACAAATATAAAACAGATTGGTAATGATTTTGCCTAAATCAAAATAAATTAGAATGGGATGAGGAAAAGAGAAATGGAACACAGTATTTGTTCTCGAGGAAAGCAACAAATGGAAAACCCCGTGTCCTTTAGTACCAGGAAAACACATGCACCCAATTCCACGATTATCAATGTTTAATTACAATTTACAGAATCACAAGTGTGAATGAACTAATTTACTCAATACAAACACTAAAACCAGACTAAATTAACCAACCCCACAATTAATCTAAAATAAATAACAAACACATCAAGGCGCACAACTACACACTCAACACAAGAGAATCTATGAAGTTTTGAACACCAAATACAAAAATAATAATACGGTTTTGTTTCAAACTCACACACACAGATTAAGTCCACCTAATTAAAATGAACACAACAAAAGTGTTCAACTAAAAGGATTCAAACAGGTATAAGTAAGGTTAACAAAAAAATGTTTCTTAAGTGATTTCTAAACACCCCAGTTTAGATTTTATGTTAAACCAAGTTTAGCCCATAAAGATCACTTTAAGAAAATTTAAAAAAAAAATAAAAGAAGTATTTTGACAAGTTAAAACACAGGAACTTATTAAGCACGGTATAGCCGATCTTGTCTTAGACGGGACAACCAAAACAGAAAAATTATGGTTTAGAGTTTCAAACACCAAACAAACAAACGATGATAGATCTTCAAGAACCCAAATGAAATCACAATATATTTTACACAACACTTTGAAAATGTCCTCACAATATATATGTAGATCTGTATAAAGTAACATGTTGGAACAGTTGTACTACAATTGTAATGCAAAACATGAAAAGAACAAAAGCCTTTATCCAATCCCACGCCTTTGTCCCACATCGGTAAGGGACTAACAAATGGTGTGGTATATTTACAATTTATTTGGGACTAATGGGCAAGCCCTTTGGGAATTAGATGTTCTATGTGTATGGGTGGGGGACTTATTGGGCCAAGTCACACATGCGCGCGTGTCGCCGCAGCCGTCCGGTCGACCTGTCCGGGTCCTGGGTCTTGGGCTTGGGTTCATTAAGAAATAATTTTTTTGACAAATAAATTGACGGTTTTTTGGGCTTAAAATTAATTATTAACGGTATTTTTTTCTGGAATAAAAACGTTGTTATTTACAGTTGAAAAATTCCTCCAACTCAAAAACGTTTTTCGAAAATTTCTCTTCCACTTGACCCATGTTTTTGCCCATTAACGTTAATATCTATTTGCAATAAAAGGAGGTCTTAACCTTAGTTTTAAAAAGATAGTTCTCTCAGAATTTTTTTTTGGCAAACAATTCTCACCTCTTTTTTCATACACAGAGAAATAATTATAACAACACAGAAATATTTAATCTTCCTCTAGATTATTTATATTTATCATAATCGAGCAGTATATATCACAAAATGGGCGTTGATTGAATGAATCTGGTGTGTGCTACCAATTTCATATTTTTGGGGTTGTTTTATCCTGGGGTGACGAGGCAAACTTAAGATTGTCAACACACTTTGGTCAGATCCATGAAACACCTTAAAGAGAGCGACATTGTCCGCGACTCAGTCGTGTTCTAGATTTTACCTACTTCCCGGTTTTCTTGTTCTTTCTGTCTCGGGTTTATTTGCTCCAAAATTGGGTAATTCCGTTCCTTAATTCTTGCATTTAATTTATTACTACCACAACAATTTTAAGGTGTTTACTATTCTGCCATGGACGAAATTAACTCTAGCAACCTTAATAAGCCTTTCAAATATGAAGGCACCCATTTTAAACATTGGAGCAAAGAATTGCTATTTTATTTAACTACGAAAAAAGTCGCATCGTGTGTTCAATTTGACAAACCCGTAGTAAATAATTCACCTACTGTTGAGGAAAGAAAAATAATTATAACTTGGGAGGAAAATGATTTTTTGTGCAAGAACTATATTTTGAATGTTCTAAATGACGAACTTTATGACTATTATGCCAATTATAAAACTGCAAAAGATGTTTGGGATGCACTGCTTAAAAAATATGACACGGAGGAGGCGGGTGCTAAAAAATATGCCGTCAGCCGTTATTTGAAATTTCAAATGACGGATGACAAATCTGTTGTTGCTCAAACCCATGATTTGCAAATGATTGCCCATGAAATTATTTTTGAGGGCATGGCTTTAGATAAGCAATTTCAGGTGGCTGTGATTGTTCATAAATTGCCTCCACTGTTCAAAGAGTTTAAAAATATTTTGAGGCATAAGTCTAAAGAATTTTCACTAGAGTCACTCATTACTAAATTGAGAATTGAGGAGGAATCCCAAAAACAGGACTACAAAGATGAAATTCTTGTTGTGTCTAACAAAAAAATCAGAAAAAGAACCACACTCCAGTTGTTTTAAAGGCAAACGAGAAAAATGTGAAATTTCAGAAAAAGAGCCACAACCATAATTTTAAAAATCAGACTCAGACTCAGAATAAGAATAAGAACTCTGAAAATGGACAGTCTAGCAACTCGGGACAATTTCTCTGTTTCAATTGTAGCAAGCCGGGACATATGGCTCACAAATGTCGCAATGTGCCACACGCACAAGCAAATTTGACCGAAGAGGACCTATGTGCTATGATTTTAGAAATCAACATGGTTTGCGGTGCCGAAGGATGGTGGTTGGATACTGGTGCTTCCCGCCATATCTGTTATGACCGTACTCTGTTTAAGACTTATTCTGAGACTGAAGATAAGAAGGTATAGTTGGGTGATTCTCACTCCACTGAGGTTGCTGGTACTGGAAATATGAAATTAACGTTCACTTCGGGAAAGACAGTTATCCTCAAAGATGTTCTTCACACTCCTGAGAAAAGGAAACATTTGATTTCGGGTTATTTTCTCAACAAAGCTGGCTTTACTCAAACTATTGGTGCTGATTTATTTACTTTGACCAAAAATGGAATCTTTGTAGGCAAGGGTTATGCCACTGATGGGATGTTTAAATTGAATGTTGATGCAATGAATAAAATTTCTCCTTCTGCTTATATTGCTTGTTCATTTAATGTTTGGCATGCTAGACTTTGTCATGTTAATAAACGACTTGTTAAAAATATGAGCACTTTAGGATTAATTCCAAAATTATCATTAAATGATTTTGAAAAATGTGAATGGTGTAGTCAAGCAAAAATCACTAAGACACCACATAAATCTGTTTTTAGAGAATTTGAACCACTTGATTTAATTCATTTGGATATTTGTGAATTGGATGGTGTCACAACCAGAAATGGAAAACATTATTTTATAACTTTTATTGATGATTGTTCTGATTATTCATTTGTGTATTTAATGAAAAATAAAAGTGAAGCGTTTGACATGTTTAAAATTTTCCTAAATGAAATTGAAAATTAATTTAATCAGAAAATTAAAAGTTTACGTAGTGATAGAGGCACCGAATATGATTATCGACCATTTATTGAATTTTATAAAATCCACGGTATTATTCACGAAAAAACTGCCCCTTATTCCCCCGAAATGAACGGTAAAGCCGAAAGAAAAAATAGGACATTAACTGAATTAGTTGTTGCTATTTTATTAAATTCAGGGGCTGCCTCACATTGATGGGGTGAAATTATTTTGACTATGTGTCACGTATTTAATAGAATTCCTAAGACTAAAATGAAAATATCTCCTTATGAAATTTGGAAAAATATTAAGCCTAACGTGTTATACTTTAGAGCGTGGGGATGCTTAGCGTATGTACGTATATCTGACCCTAAAAAGTCTAAATTGGCGAGTAGAGCATATGAGTGCGTTTTTATAGGCTATGCTATTAATAGTAAAGCATACCGATTTTATGACTTGAAAAATTAAGTAATTATTGAATCAAATTACACCAATTTTATGAAGATAAATTTCCTTTTAAATTGAGAAATAGTGGGAGCGAGTCATCCACTAATATTTCTTTAAATAAAAATAAAGAAAATAATGAATCCAGTTTAGAAATTTGAAAAAGTAAAAGGGCTCGTGTGGAAAAAGATTTTGGTCCTGACTTTTATGCTTACACTTTAGAGGAGGATCCTAACACTATTCAAGAAGTTTTATCTTCATTATATGCTGATTTATGGCAAAAGGCTATTAATGATGAAATGGATGCTTTGGAAACAAATAAAACTTGGCATTTAGTGGACCTTCCTCGTTGGTGTAAATCAATTGGGTGTAAATGGATTATTAAAAAGAAATTAAAACCTGATGGCACTGTTGAAAAATATATGGCACGTCTTGTTGCCAAAGGTTTTAAACAAAGAGAAAACGTAGACTTTTTTGATACATTTTCACCCGTGGCTAGAATAAAGTCTATACGTGC
This sequence comes from Sambucus nigra, assembly GCA_949130495.1. Lineage (NCBI taxonomy): Eukaryota > Viridiplantae > Streptophyta > Magnoliopsida > Dipsacales > Adoxaceae > Sambucus > Sambucus nigra. The sequence goes on along the minus strand of OX422219.1, from coordinate 14,712,734 downwards.
CCTATTTGCGATAGCTGCCTTAAATGATTTAATTGTACACCAAATGGATGTTAAAACTGCATTTTTAAATGGAGAATTAGACGAAGAGATTTATATGGATCAACCTGAAGGTTTTATTTTACACGGTCAAGAAAATAAAGTATGTAAATTAAATAAATCTCTTTATGGACTCAAACAAGCACCTAAACAATGGCATGATAAATTTGATAGCCGAGTCATCTCCAATGGGTTTAAAATAAATGAAAGTGACAAATGCATTTATTATAAATATGTAGACAACATTTGCACTATCATATGTCTTTATGTTGATGACTTGCTTATTTTTGTTCTAATACTCATGCCGTAGAAAATGTTAAATCATTATTGTGTGCCAATTTTGATATGAAGGATTTGGGTGAAGCTAGTGAAATATTAGGAATTAATATTACTAGGTCAGAAAAGGGACTTTCTTTGGATCAATCTCATTACATTGAGAAATATCTAAAGAAATACAATTACTTTGACTGCAAACATGTTAGTACTCCATTTGATCCTAGTGTAAAGTTATTTAAGAACACTGGCGACAGTGTAAACCAAAATGCTTATGCAAGCATCATTGGTAGCTTACGTTATGCTACAGATTGCACTAGACCTGACATAGCTTATGTTGTGGGAGTAGTATGTAGATTTACCAATAGACCAAGTATGGATCATTAGCATGCTGTTGAGAGGGTCATGCGGTGCCTTAAAAGGACGATGAACCTCAGATTACACTATAATAAGCATCTCGTTGTCCTTGAAGGATTTAGTGATGCTGATTGAAACACCCTATATGATGATTCTAAGGCTACTAGTGGATATATATTTAGCATCACTGGTGGTGCAGTTTCTTGGAAATCTAAGAAACAAACTATTTTGGCTCAATCCACTATAGAGTCTGAGATGATAGCACTAACTACTGCTGGTGAAGAGGCATGTTGGTTAAGAAACCTCCTGTCAGATATCCCGTTATGGGAAAGACCAATACCAGCTATTCTGATTCATTGTGATAGTACCGCGGCTATTGCAAAAGTAGATAACCGATATTATAACGGTAAGAAATGACAAATATGTCATAAACATAGCACTGTTAGAGAATTTATTTCTACGGGTGCTGTGAGGGTGGATCATATATGGTCTGAACAGAACTTGGCCGATCCTTTGACGAAAGGACTAGCTAAAGAGAAGGTGTGGAACACCTCGAAAGGTATGGGAATAAAGCCCTTGGATACATGAGTCACTTATGATGGTAACCCAACATATAGACTGGAGATCCCAAGAAATATGTTCAAAGGGTAATAACAAGTCACAAGTGATATAGGTTTAATCATTCTATTATTAATTAATATAGATAGGGGTTTTACTCTGAGTCCATCCCTATGGAGCATGATATCCTGAAGCGAGTAAACGATGAGTTACTAAAACTCTTAATGAGATCTATATCTCTATTTTGAGTGGGGTACCTAGCTACAGGAGTACTCTTGATAGACTCACCTATGTGAATGTGGAAGTGTGGCTGCTTCCTATGGATATTTTGGGCAAATTCCTAAAGCGTTCACTATATTGGGATAGAAGCACATAGCCGTAACGTGATGGCTATTAGAACTACACCCAAGTAGGGTTGTGTGTGGGATATTGTTAGAGATAGAGTTCAAAACTACTGTTACTCTAGTATATTCTGAATCATCTTTACTACGTGAAGGTTCAAGTCGAAAGACACCTTTGCTTATGCACAATTCTACGAATTATTGCTCGATAAAATATTTTTAAATTTTGCAAGTGGGGACTTGTTGGAACAGCTGTGCTACAGCTGTAATGCAAAACATAAAAAGAACAAAAGCCTTAAGCCAATGCCCACACCTTTGTCCCACATCGGTAAGGGACTAACAAATTGTGTGGTATATTTACAATTTATTTGGGACTGATGGGCAAGCCCTTTGGGCATTAGATTTTTTATGTGTATGGGTGGGGGACTTATTGGGCCAAGTCACACATGTGTGCACGCCTCCGTCGCTGTCCATTCGGCCCGCCCCGTGCCCGTGTCCGAGTCCTGGGTCTTGGGCTTGGGCTCATTAAGAAATAATTTTTCGGACAAATAAATTGACGGTTTTTTGGCCTTAAAATTAATTATTAACGGTAATTTTTTCTGGAATAAAAACGTGGTTATTTACAGTTAAAAAATTCCTCCAACTCAAAAAAGTTTTTCGAAAATTTCTCTTCCACTTGACCCAAGTTTTTGCCCATTAACGTTAATATCTGTTTGCAATAAAAGGAGGTCTTAACCTTCATTTTAAAAAGATAGTTTTCTCATAATTTTTTTTTTGGCAAACAGTTCTCACCTCTTTTTTCATACACAGAGAAATAATTATTCATCCCCTGAATAATTATAACAACACATAAATATTTAATCTTCCTCCAGATTATTTATATTTATCAGAATCGAGCAGTACATATCACAAAATGGGTATTGATTGAATGAATCTGGTGTGTGCTACCAATTTCATATTTTGGGGTTTTTTTTATCCTGGGGGTGACGAGACAAACTTAAGACTGTCAGCACACTTTGGGAAGAGCCGTGAAACACCTCAAAGAGAGCGACATTGTCCACGACTCAGTCGTGTTCTGGACTGTACCTACTTCCGGGTTTTATTATTCTTTCTGTCTCAGATTTATTTGCTCCAAAATTGGTTAATTTCATTCCTTAATTCCTGAATTTAATTTATTACTGCTACAACATAACAGATGAAAGGAGAAAGAGGAAATCTCTGAAAATAAGGTAGGATTTTTGGAGAGAGAGTGGAAGAGAAAATTTCGGCAAAGGTTTGTTAGATTTGGCAAATAAAAATCTCAATTTGTTTAACGCCAAATGCCTTGTGTTTATAGGCAGAGACAAGGAGCCCCTGGTTTATCCGTAATACCACAAACATAGATGGGCATATTCGTAAATAAACACTAGCATCTATGGGTAAAAAAGGAACTCACAAACCAGATAATATATGTATAAACTTGCAAAAGCCGCTGAAGGGCAAAGTGGACAAAATGCATGAGACATTACGGTCAGTCAAACAAGACGTCACTAGACCTCGAGAGAGGCAAATCTCACAGCCCCACTTGTCCAAGATGATAAACCCCAAAACGACACCAAAACCATTTTACCTTTGTTGTTTTTATTTTATTGCTAAAATGTTTGAATTAAACAAAAAATATGTTTAGCCAAATATTTTTTTAACACATCTAAAATCCAGAAAAAAATTAATACATATTATAAAAAATAATTAAAAAATCTGAAAAGATAATAAAACACATAATTTAAAATATAAATTATTTAAAAAAGGAATACATAAAAATTGTATTTTAACAAAAATAATTTAGATATTAACATATTAAGGTAAAAATGATAAAATTGGTTTTAAAAATATAAGAAATTTAGTTTTGCCAAGAATAAAAATGTAGGAGCATTAAAACAATGATTTGTCTTGAAATTGAGCCAACGTAAAAAGGAGATTTTGAAAGTATTCTGCATTTAAGGTTCAAGAGAATATTTTTATTTTTATTTTTATTTTTATTTTTATTTTTATTTTTCTGATTTTTTTGGATATTTTTTATTTTTTTTATTTTTGGGATTTGTGGTTTTTTTTGCTTTTTAGAATTTCGATTCAAATTCTTAGATTTATTCGACCTAACCTAGTGTGTCTACCTAGTCCCCGACAACGGCATCAAAAACTTGATGCGATACAAAATGTGTATGCAGTGCGTGTACCATGGCTAAAGTGTAAGTCGGTCGCTCAAGTACTAATCTCGATAAGTCGGGGTCATATCCATAGGGAATAGGACGAAGATCGTGACGAAAACTACAAGGAGGGTTTCTAAAACCTAGGTATCAACTCTCGAGAAAATAAATAAAAGGTGATGATCGTTGTGAAAATTTCTGCTTAACTAAAGCAGCCTATATAGCAAGTGCAATTTTTTATTAAAAGAATAAAAACTAAAATTTTCTTTTAGAAAAGCTATTTTAGAAAATGGAGTCGGGATCCAATCCTTAGAACCGACGGTATTTTCGTTAGATATAAAATTTTCAATAATTATATACGTAATTAGAAGAAAACATCAAATTCATCAAAGCACTAAATATATAAGAACTTTACTCCGCACAATATTTAATCAATAATTAATTTGAAATGAATGGCGAGCTTGTCGACATGTATATTATGTTCTCAAACACTCCGGTTGCCTACGACAAATAGAGTTAAGAGACCAATAATATTAGTCCCGACAAAATATAAAAACTAATAATTATAAATATGATTATATCCAATTTTATATCCAACTTATCTACCTAGGTTGGGTTCATGTATCCCAACCCTCTAATTATCTAGTCGGACATGGTGAAACTAACTATGCATGCATTATTTATGATGACATGATGAATTAAAAATAAGAAGAAAGCATGTAAATAATATTACCAAAAATATAGAGAAGCAAGAACGTACACAAATCAAGCTTTGAAAGAAATAAACCGAAAATAATCACCTATTTATTGAAGTTGTCTGCCTTAAAAGCAATAAATCTGTCTCCAGATGTTCATCTACCTCTCTAGCCTCCTCCTTATGAAAAACTAGGTTAAAATACTCCTAATACATGTCTACATAGGACCCTAAGTCGTTAGGAAGAATCCTCAAAACAACAAACTCTTTGTGCTAAAAAGTAGGAAGAAAATAAAATTTCCCCATCAAGGCATCCGAACCAATTCGTCTATATACCCAAACCGGTTCAGCTTGGGGGACTGACAAAGATGCCTAATTTTGGATGAATTCTTCATATTTTCACTTTTGCTCCTGGATTTTTATCCCAACTTCAATTGCTCATAACTCTTTCACCGTAGCTCAGATTTGGGTGTCGTTTCTTCCAATGTGCTCGTGATATCAAAATCTTTGAGTTTTTCGTTGGCTCCTCCTCCGTGTTCCGACTACAAAATTATGAGAATTCCCTTGTCTTTCATTTCCTTTGTTTCTTTCACCTTTTTAGTTTTCCTCTCGCATCCGCTTGCATAAAGTACTTGTAAAACAAGAGGGAAACACACAAAATACGAAATACTCACCAAAAAGGTTAGTAGCATATATATGGGATAAAACTAGTCTAAATACATTGCATAGGGAATAAAAATACCGAAATTAAAGGGATAAATATGAAATATTTATGACTAATCAGGGGTCTTTTGAAGATGACATAATGAAAGGCTTCATTGTGATATCAACATGGTTGAACCACCAATTTTCAAAAGCATTTTTTATCACAACAAATAAAGTGATTAACTATAAGATGAAACTAAAAAGTGCTTAATGGTAGCCCTAGAAGCTATTAAAGATAGCGTCTTGGGTCATAAATGAAGATCTGGTTAAAATTATAGTATTGTCCGGACTCCGATTAAGGACATGAATGGCTTGGACAAGGCCAAACTGCCTAATAAACTAAGCTGGAGAAAAAGCTTACCGATGGACTTGCCAATGATGCTCTAGGGTTTTTAGTTCCACAAAATTGATCTCTTGCAACTAACAACCTGATCAAATCATCATTGATGGTCTTCTCACAACCATTCTAATCCAAAAAAATAACTATCCAATTTGGAAAGTGAATATGGAAATTTTCCACTATTGGATTAAGAAACTAAGGGGCAAATTTTGTACAACTTATTGAACATGGCCAAATGCTTGATAGGAAGTCCATTGCTAAAGCAAATGTCAAATGTTTTTTATACTTATTGATGCTCAATAAACTATGTTTGCTCGTAACAAGTAATTATTGTACAGGTCCGGGATCAATTTCCACATGGACTGGGCACTTAGAAAAGAACAAGATCTGGTTATATAAAATTACTATACGTCATAAAAGTAAAGTGTAAAAGATGATGATAGTTAGAGTGATGAAATAAAACTAACAAGTATCTTGGAATGCGCTAAAATAAATGTGAAAAAGATAAACTGAACTTGTGAGTGAAATAGAAAAAAGAGATTAGGTATCATTCCCCCACTTTGGACTTGCTAAGTAGATGATGGGATTCAATTCAATTCAATTCTAATCGATCATAGATAATTAAGTCCAAACATCAACCATGTAGAGATAAAAATCATTAGTGGAAAATTAAGGTTTACTTAGTTATGGTGACAAATGGGATGAATTTGTAGTAACGCTTCAAACACTACCCTTGCATGACAAGGGAAGTTAAGAGACTATCATACTCCAATATCAACACATGAGTTACAATTAGAATGAATATAAATCAAACCCTAAATTTGAAGTTCAATCATCCATTATTGGATTATGATCCCTAACCTATGAGAATTACCTACTCATGGTATAAATGGCATACACAATGAAATAAAGCTTCATTAAATAAAGAAGACGTCATTTAAGAGAGATACTAATCAAACTTTCTTCAATTAATGCTCGTTTAAACTTATACAACCAACAAAAGCAAGCTTAACAAACTTATTAACATAAGTATAAAACAACTTGTATATAATTAATGGAAACAAAGAGAGAGAAAGAAAATTTTGAATATTAACCTAGGAGAGAGAAAGAGAGTTTAATGTTAAGTCGTATCTCCTGAAAATATCAGACCTCCTTTACAAATGAAATGAAAACAATATATACACAACAATATTCAAATGTCAAACTTATGAATAATGATTCGGACCAAAACAAGGGACCGAATCGATTCGGCCCAGGGTTTAATTCAAGCTGCCAGGATCCAAATCGATTCGTACCAGAATCGAATCAATTTGGTACCTGAAGGGAAATAAGGACCCCTTTGTTGCTTTGTTTTTCACGTGGTTCAATCCATGGAAACTTCTGTAACATATTCATTATGGTCAAAATATTGCACTATCGATGGCCACATGAAGATAATTTAGAGATCTACAACTTCCTTGTAGAGTTTTGACCCGAAGCCCAAGTGCCAAAATTACTAACCACAAAGTTGCGTTTATCGATCAAACTTTCTCAAAATTCAATCGAGCTTCACGTTTAGCATTCCCAACACCTATAAAAGCTCAAATAAACCTTGAATAAGATATTTGCAATGAAAATATAACTTATCTAGTACATAATCATAAGTATCGGGATTAATATGCACGGGAATGGTAGAATGCTTAAATATAAGGGGTTTTAAAGACAATCTTCGTGACTAGTCACACCTCCTAACTTACACATTGCTATTCCCGAGAAATGAAGCACGAAGAAACAAGAATCATAAGTATAACCACAAGTGGGAGATATGTACAATGGATAAAATCCACTTTCACTTGCGAATAATTCTGTTTAGTGTATGGAATAAGCCGTTAAACCCCTCAAGTCACCCCATGAGGGTTTTCAGGGATGATAACCAGAAACCTAAAGTCATGATTGCTCTAAATACAATGCGAAAGCTCAACAATAACGAGGATAGCACCACTTATCAAAAAAGTGAATGAGAATTCACACAAAAGTCCTAAATTATTAACATTGTGAGAGAAACTTCAACTAAATTGAAACCTTAAAAATGTGATATGAGAGAGCACATCTGATAGTTTAGATTTAATAAAAAAGTTATAACCCAGATAAATGTTATAAAATGAAAGACTCAAATCTTCTTCGATGATTACACTCAACAAATGAAAGCACTCATAAAATGGTGTAACTCATATGATACAAGTGGGAATAAGGAGTAATTGTAAATCGAAACTAGGTTGCACATATCTCATAAATGAAGGACGTTATATACAAGTGAAAAATGTAATATCATGAATAGATACCATTCATTGAAAATAACTCTAATAGATTATCAAAAATGTTCGACTCTTAAATCAATTTCATGCTAGGATTAAATGGAACTTTTCATGTTGTAACATAGGCTAGGTTGGGGTTAAGAAATAAAGGTATATTTACGGGTACTAAGGCATTCGGGAAGAACATGCGGGATAATGGAAAGAGTGGGAAATTTCAAAATTGGAATTAAAGTTCCATAAGCATAAATGTTTAATTGGAGTATGACTTATTTATTCTTTTACACAAGCATGGGATTCGAACTTTTTCGTAACTATTTTCTTTTTTTTCTTATCTTTTCTTTTCTTTTCTTTCGTTTATTGAATAGAAGTCAACTCATCATTTGATCGTAACCACAGAAAAGGACATCATAAATCCAAAGTTTATTCCTAAATAGAGGTAAGGAACATGTACGTAGGGTTTAAAACTCCAATGTGGAGTTGGTTAAGGGATTTGGGTATGAAACGAAGGGCTTTAGTTAGGCTCAAGGGGTTTGAGTAGGGATAATAATATAGGTAACGTTAAGTTCGATATAGGTTTGATGCAAAGAGGGCCTATGATCCTTTCCTAGGGTTTCATATGATTATCGAGACTCAATAATATTAAAAATCATGCTAGAGTGTCAATTTTCATGATGAACTCAATTAATAAACAATCCATGAAAGAATAATGAGATTAGCGACAAAATTATGTTTTTTAAGAAAGAGAGAGGAATTGTATAACAGTTACAAATGAAGGTAAGTCTCAAATATCGTTTGGTGTAAGTTTATACAACACACATTATTATCTATAAGTTATAATAGCCTTAAACCGAATCATAAAACAACACAACTAAAATAATTGAAAAATAAATGGGGGGAGATAAATCCTAATGATCGCCAGAAGGTCCAGGCGCATCGGGATCACACGGTGCATAGGGGTCATAAAAATAAGGTGGAAGTGGCGCATCGACCCCACGCTGATGGTGATACATGTCCATATGGATCCGGGTGATCATGTTAATGTCTCGGCGGTAGTTGGAATGGAAAGAAGTAAAGTTGGACTGAAGAGCATCCATATGTCGTCCTATGGACTACATATCATAGACGCTCTCTACAGGTGGGACGTCCACCCCAACATGCATCCTCTCCTATTTCTCTTCCACAAACTCCTCAGAATATTCCTCAGCTACATCTCCCTCTATGTGCCTCTTTGTATGTCGCTCCTAGTAGCACCCACACAAGCATTTTTTTATCGAAGTATCACCCACTATCATGGGTAGCTTGGTAGTTCTTTCACTCTTCTAGACTGGCACCTCACCGTAATACAGATCCTCATCGCTAATCGAGTGTACAGGAGAGCCGTCGTGGACAACTTGTCAAAATCAGCACCCACCATTTCCTTTAACACTAATGCTAGCAAGTTAATCCATGTACTCTCCCCAAAAAAATGAATAGGAACAACCTGTGCTTGTATTAGAGGGCGGATTTGTTCTTCGTTGGTAGAATGGAATTGACCTTGATGAGATCGAGGAGGCGATCAACATCGCTCATTCGGAACGACTGGAATGTATCGAATATCCATGTATCCTCTATAGCCAGATGCTCAACCAAAGTAATATATGGGACCTTAAACGTATTATCAACAAAAGGGAAATCATAAGGACTGGGTTTAACTGCCCCCATCCAAATGTCCATAAAGAATGGCAGTGGAGACATGGATAACATATCCACGTACGAAGGCCTTATATGTCCCGTTCGCCTCTAGACTAAGGTGGAATAGAATCGATGAACCAAATCCTCATTCACCACTCCCTCCTTAGTTAGGAGTTTATCCCAACCAAACTTATGCTAGTAACCCCTCACTATGTTAGGAAAGTTGTCCATCTTTAAGGCCCTCTCAATAGAATTGAGGCGATTAGATTTGAAACTCTCCTTAAACTAATCCCGTTACGCTTTTGAACAGAAAGCCTTAAAATTTTATCAGCCTTGGAGTTCGGTATGGCAGGGCTTGGTTGTCATTTTACACCTACAAGATAATAATTTAATACAAAACACCATTACTATAATGCAAAAAATTAAAGTATAATTGAAAATTTGGGCAAAATGTGAATGAGGGTGAAAATTATGGAAATTGGTTGGTCAATGGATTACTGACGTACACCGCAACCAAAATGAAGTGATGGTATAAGTGTGATAGATAATTGTGTAAAATATATAACAATTAGTGCATTTAGATCCCTTTGGGGCATTTTATCGAACACAATGTGGCTGAAGTGTTCAAATGGGGGTGGGGGAATCATTGATTTAACATGAAAAAACCCACAAATCAAAACATATAAGATATACATGAAGAACATGTTGCATTTGAAGGAATTATAGCATTAAATAAGCATTTGTTATACTAAAATCCAAGTTGAATCACAACATACTAAAACAGTCCCAAAATCTAGCTTAGAGCACATAAATACCACAAATTAATTAAAGAAAAACCAAGAGGATGCAAGGAAATCATACATAGAATTGGTTAGAATGGATTCTTTAAATGATTTGGGTGAGAAAATGAGATTTTGTGAGATAGGGCTTGAGGGTAGTTCGAGAGAATGAGGAGAGTTGGAGTGAAATGTTAAAAGAAATAGGGATGCTTCACTTAAAAGCCTAGATTGTTTTTCACACCTGTTGGTTCTGAATCGATTCAAAACCTTATCAAATCGATTCAATCAGCCAAAATTGGGTTATGCCTTGATCCAAATTGCTTCGAAAATTGACCGAATCAATTTGGCAAATGTTACAAATGCCACTGCTTCTGTTTTGGTAAGAAATGGGAGAATCATGGGATTTTAGTCAAGGACTTATTCCATAAAAAGGGAACCCCAAAAAATGTCGGGGTTACTCGGCATAAAAAATAGGCTCGGGAGAACCCAAATGGCCCCGTAAATAGGGTCATTACTCATGATATCCGATGGGAAATCCGTGGATATAACTTAGACATAATTCTGCAGATTGAGAACTACCCCTTCAAATTTCACAACCTTATTTCATTGGAAATTCCACCCATTAGCAAATATGTCGGGTTCTAAATCCGATGATGTGATGCACACCACTCTTGCTAATTTATGGGCGTTGGACAAGCGATTGGTTTTCTCGCATGGATAAACACTCGAGAGTGGAGATTGTGGATTATTACTACTAAGGTTGGGTAATTTTGTGCATACTCAGGTGACTACCTCGACAACCTTAGTTCTTTCTAATAAATTCACCTCTATAAGGATTTACCACTCTTCTTGAGATATTGTTTTGAATATATACGAGTCGTCAATCAGGATGGCATCACAGCCTATATATTCTTCCCATATCTTGACTTTCTCATGGATATATACCTCTTTAAGAATTTGAAAACACGCGTCTAACACGCTCCACTCAATAGACTCCCTCACTATTTGCTCATTTTCCTCAACCACCTCCCTAAAAAAATTCACTTTTTTGATACACTCATCCTCATCATTTGAGATTTGTGACATATTGAAAATATTGACATATAATGTCATATCTCCAAAAGATAGATTCATTGCCCCATTCCTACAATTTATCAAGGCATTTGCAGTTGAGAGGAATGGGTCCCCTAGGATTACGGGAGGTTGAGTGTTTGAGATTGAAACGGGATTGGTGTCAAGAACGATAAGGTCGATCGGGAAGACAAATTGGTCTATTTGAATGAGGATATCTTATAACACACCCCTAGGAATTTGGGTGGACCCGTGGTCTAATTGGATTCTCATCTTGGTTGGGATAAGCTCGTATAGGCCCAATTGGAGAGAGACCGAATTGGGTAGGAGTTTAATGCTAGGCCCAAGATCAAGGAGGGAATGATTTATAGCGAAATTTCCAATCACACACAAAATTATTGGACAACCGGGGTCCTTGAATTTGGGAATCATGTTGTATTGGAAAATGGAGCTCACTTTCATAGTCAACTCTACCTTTTTGCGAGAAATGTTTCTTCTCTTGAAAGTGCACAAGTATTTTATAAATTCTCCATACGATAGAATTTGCTTGATAGCATCAAAGAGATGAAGGTTGATATTCACTTGTTTAAAAGTGTATAATATTTATTGATCATTATTAGGCTTCATGATGGGAATAATCTTTTGAGGGTAGGGCATGGGAGAAGGACACGGGATTGGGGCTTCCGGATCTTAAATAGGTAACTTATCATTACCGCATTTCAGAGTCACTTCACGCTCTTGGGGCGTTAGTGCGATATCCTCGAATTCTTTCGGGCTAGGTGGGATATGATTTTGAATCAACTTCCCACTCCTTAGAGGTGTGATGGATTTGTCTTGCTCTAATGATTGGAATTGAGTAGGGGCTTTCCCTTTTTTCTTGGGTATCCATCGACGCGGTCAATTTTACAATTTGAGACTTAATGAGCACAAATTATTGAGCATTTTGGTTATTTACTATCGCTTTCTCTTGTATGAATTCTTACAAAGTTTCCTTGAGGCTCTTCTTATGTGGGGCAAATAATATAAAAAGGGCGAAGGGCCTTAAATTTGAAGAGGATATAGAGGTGCTTGTAACTAAGGCAGTTGATAGTTTGGTGGTGGAGGATTTTGAACTTGTTAGGGTTATCTATATTGGTAACTGGGATGGTCTCCCTTGGATAAGTTGTTCCCTTGGCCAGGAGTAGTGTTCTGGGACATTTTGAAAGCCCCCATAGCACTCACTTGATCATGGAGGATAACTTTATAGGCCGGGATTATGGCACACTCCTTGGTCGGGTGACCATTAGTGTCGCATATGGCACACAACTCCTTGATTGAATAATGCGCTAGAACGATGGGACCTTAACACTTTAAGATTAAATCTTCATCCTTCTTTGTTAATGTATCAAACCTCATTATCATACCATCCTCATTTTTTAGGCAATAGAGTCCTTGGGTAGAGGTGGATGGATTAGAAGGTAAGTGTTAACTTTATTTGGGTCCAACGTGTCCCACACTTGAGTAGTATCGGCAAAATACTTGAAATGTGCATCGGCATCATTCGTATCCAAGCCAAAACATTCCCCGGAACACATGGTCTCCACTATTTGTTTACAATTGAGGGTAAGGCCATTGTGTAAAAAGGAGATGATTCTCCACTTTTCAAAGGCGTGATGGGGCACTTACCCAAGAGGTCATTGAACATCTCCTAACATTTCTCAAAGGTCTTGTTTTTGCCTTGGGTGAAGGCTTAAATTTGTCCTTTAGGAGTGTTAGTTCTATGGGGGGATTTCGTTAAGAATTAGTTTTGCATATCTCACCAACTCCCGATAGAATTCGGGGATAAGGACCAAAACCACGTTTTAGCCTTGTCCTTGAGAGAAAATGGGAAGAGTTTGAGGTGTGTAACATCAAGAGGGAAGTTTTGGTCGCTAAAAGTAGTGCACACCTCCTTAAACTCCCGCACATGTAAATACAGTTGTTTACTTTCCATGCCGTGAAAATTTGGAAATAATTGAAGCATGCCATTTCGAAAGTGGAATTACGTGGCATTGTAAGGGAAAATGATACACGACGGAGAGGTGGTCCTCTCTGGTTGAAGATATTCTCTCATAGGTCGATATGGTGGTTCGACCTCATTCGTCTACTATGCTCACTCAAATTGTCACCCATGGAGACTGCATTTTAGTTGACTTCGGAATGTGAGAATGTGGAAGGAGTAGGAGATGGTCTCCGATATTCTGAACGCTCACTCGATGATGGATATTCCGCAATGGGATTTTGACTATTCTCATTTGGATTATGCATCTATTGGAATTTTGGATTTATTTTTGGAAACTAAGTTATTATGATGACCTTTGGGAACGAGAAAGTGTATAGAAATGTTGTATAGCCTAAACTTTTGTTGTCCATCCCTGGAAACAGAGCCAAAAAGTTATCGCTCTATAAACTATGTTTGATTCAAGTGCAAATCAATAGCAACAAGTAATAACCGAACAAGTCTGGGATCGATTTCCCCAACGACTGGACACTTAGAAAAGAACAATATTGGGTTATATGAAGTTACTAAAAGTCACAAAAGTAAAGTATAAAAGATGATAATAGTAAGAGTGGTGAACTACAACTAACAAGTATTTTAGGATGCGCTAAAATAAATGTGAAAAATATAAACTAAACTTGTGAGTGAAATAAAGAAAACGAGATTAGGGACCATTCCCCCACCTTGGACTTGATAAGTAGATGATAGGCTTCAATTCAACTCAATTATAATCGATCATAGATAATTAAGTGCAAACATCAACCATGTAGAGATCAAACTCATCAATGGAAAATTAAGGTTTAATTAGTTATGGTGAAAAATGGGTTGAGTTTGTAGTAAAGCTTCAAACACTACCCTTGCATGAAAAGGGAAGTTAAGAGACATTAATACTCCAATATCAACACATAAGTTTCAATCAGAATGAATATAAATCAAATCCAAAATTTAAAGTTCGATTATCCATGGTGAGATTATGATCCCTAACCTATGAGAAATACCTACTTATGGTATAAATTGCATACACAATGATCAATGAGGGATGTAGGAATTCCCTTAATTGCCATGCAGACTAAAATAGCTTTATCGAGAGGGGTCCGGGTATTCAACCCCATGAACCAAAGCATCATATCCTAGGGGTTCAACTAATACATCGTAAAGAGGGTCCATAAATTTCTTTGAATGGGTAAATCAATCATTTGTCCTTGGGGATCTGACATTAATCCTCTCATACCTACTAATTCATGTGCCTGAGATGCATTTCCTCTAGCTACCAAAAAAGAAAGTATATGAACTGGATTAAAAATAATAATGAAGACATCATTTAAGAGAGATACCAACCAAAGATTCTTCAATTAATGCTCATTTAAACGTATACAACCAATAAAAGCGACAGTAGCAAACTTACAAACATAAATATATAACTTTTATCTAACTAATAGAAGGAAAGAGAGAGAAAGAAAAATTTGAATATTAACTTAGGAAAGAGAGAAAGAGAGTTTAATGTTAAGTCTTATCTCATGAAAATATTATATGCCCTTTACAAATGAAATGGAAACACTATATATACAACAACCTTAAAATGGTAAACTATTGCGTAAAGATTTAGGCCAAAACAGAGGAACGAAATGATTCGGAGGACAAATTGATTTGACTCAGGGTTTAATTCGAGATTCCAATGTCCAAATCAATTCGAACCAGGTCCAAATTGATTCGGTACCTGGAGGGAAATGAGGACCCCCTTGCCTCCTTTCTTTTCACATGGTTCAATCAGCAGAAACTTTCATAACATATTCGTTACAAGTCGAAATCGTGCACCATTGGTGGCCACGTGAAGATAACTCAGAGAGATTCAACTTCCATAAGAGCTCAGGCCCAAAGCCCATGCACTGAAATTACTAAAATTCCCCCAAAGTTGCATTTATCTATGGAACTTTCCTGGAATCCAATCTAAATTTACTTCTAGCATTACAAACACCAATAAAAGCTCAAATAAACATTTCAAAAGATAAATACAATGCAAATATAGGTTATCCAGTAAATGAGCATAAGTCTCGGGATTAATAAGCATGGGAATGATAGAATGCATAAATATAAGGGGTTTTAAATGCAATATTCATGACTAATCACTTATATCGAAGCACATTGTTTTAGTACCTTTTCTCGATATATATTTATTAATGCTTAAAACTGGTATATGGGTTTATATCTTAGTTAAATATACAAGTTCCAGTCGCGTAACAGATAAAGAGAGATTAACCCACGAAATACTTATCTAGAGCTTGAGTAATAGAGAATAGATGAGGGAAAAAACAGAGGACAACAGATTTACGTGGTTTGACCCAATGCAACACCTATGTCCACAGGTGCAATGATGATATGAATTAGATTCAATGGGTACCAGCTATGGATGGTGGTAATATTACAAGCTTATTTCTCTCTCTAAAATTAGGAAGCATAACGGTGGGTCTTTATATATGCCTATAAGCGTGAGCCTAGAGAGAGAATGTAGTGGAGATAAAAAGAATGTCTGGTGACAGGCGGCCTACCCTTATAAATTAGGCAATCCCTTATTTTTACAAGCATTTATGAAAATGTGGATGGGCACACGTTGCCCACCAATAATGGGAAATAAAGTATCCTTAGATTCCTCAAACCTATCTTGTGAGTGCTGCTAACATTATCCCACTAAAAGGTGTCCACCTGTAGATAAGTGTAAATGGCATGTGAATTGTCAAGCTGGAGAGATTGCTTATAATTCAGGGGCTAAATAAATTTCCCAAGCTGATCAGGACCATATCTGAGTCGAACACATTTATATGTCTATATGAAGTGTTTATGAGTCTTTATATGGTCTTTCGAGCTCACCATATTTATGGTATAATAAAAGCCCATGAGACTTTGTTGATGATTGATGACTGAGGCAGATTTAGAGAGAAGTGTTGTGCCTTGGGAGTGTCTATTGAGCTGATGAGTGAGTGAATTTTATTCGAAGAGAATGTCGCCGTCTTCATAAAATCTCCTCGACTTACGTCGAGCAAATTGACTTGCAAGATTTCCATTCCAAAATACTATTTGTACACATGTCAGCCACTGGTTTTTGGCGCCAAACGTGATCGTCGCGTGGACGTTAAGCAACGCACGCACGTTTCTATCCGCTCTACCTGCCTGTTTTCCTAGACATGACGTCAGGTAGTAATGATTAGTCATTATTATCCATTCTTAAGTATAAAAGGGGAATTCAAACACTATTTCCACTTTTCCATTTCAATCACCATCTTCACGTTTAGAGAGAGAGAAAACAAAGCTTTCCAATTTCCTCTTGCTTTTAGAGGGAGAGAAAATAAAGCTATTGGGATATGGGTTTTTTTCTTTTTGATTAGGGTTTTATTGTAGAGTAGTGCTATGAGTCCCAAATAATTCCCCCAAATCTCCCCCAAAATGATTTGTGCTTTGTGCCCTGGCGGGACCCGCATCACATGGCAATAGATGACAGGTAAGTGGAAGAATGACGTAGCGTCCACATAGGATTTGGGGGAGATTTGGGGGAGTTATTTGGGACTCAAAGCATTATTCTTTATTGTATGCCATCTCCATTTTTGGCCCTGTACTTGTGTAGCCCCCAATCTTTAGGGTTTTGGTCCTTTTTTAATGAGTTTCCTTCCTCACGTACAATATATTTTTGATATCTTAACTAAACTAGATCCCAATTGCCCTGTTATAGTTGCCACGAGGTTTACCAAACCTATCCAAGTACTCCACCTAGAGGAAAATCTAAAAAACCCTAGATTTAGACCCAAGGTTATCGCTTATGCAGGCTCTATTACAGGCCCTTCCTTAGTGGGAGTTGAGTCCCCTGCTGTGGTGGACATTCCCATTGATGATCCCCCTCTTGATCAGGAGAGTTTTATCAATATCGTATCGATATCGGTGGTTGATCTTGATCCTTCTCCCCCTCGTACTTCTCCCACGGACCAAAGGGCTTTAACATCCCCTGTGGTTGTTCCCCTCAGTGATGAAGGGACTTCCAGGACTTCTGATTCCTGGGACCTAGCATCTACTTGAGAGTGAGCTTTTTATTCAACCAGAGAAACTAATTTAATTAAATCCAACTTTTAAATATTCAGATTTAAACACACACCAAAGTCATGCATCTAAAGGTGATTGATTTGACATTCAACATATTCACATCAAGCAAGAACCAATCACACAGAAAAATAGGAAAAATTCCCAAAGGGGAAAAACCTTTTTATTTCAATATGATTTGTAAACACTTATATTCAAAAAGAAATAGAGTTTGACAAACGAAGACCCTCAGGCACCGGTTCGTTATCGTCAGAAAGAGCTCCCTAAAGATGATCCAAGTTTAGTAGTGTAGAGAACCCTCTTGTCAACACAAGATGCTCCACGAATGGGTACTTAGGGTTTAGATTGATCCACACAAGGAGTAGGATGTTTTTGTGAATCTAAAAGTGTTTGGGATTGAAAAAAAACTCTGAAAACTTAGTGTATTAGGTCGTGGAAGATATCCCTCAAAGTCTTGAACAAAATAAACTCCAAAGTGGGAATTTATAGAAGAGAACAAAATCTGATGCGCCAAATTTTTCTGAGCCCGTCGGACCGGTTCGAAAAGGATCACCGAATCGATCCGAGAAGACGTTTTTTCTTATATAAAAAACTAATCGGATCGGTTTGTTTTTCTTCAGCTCCGAATTGGTCCGGTAAGAAGTCATTTTCTGTTTAAAAAAGATACTCGAATCGAGTCGATTATTTCTAGATCCAGATCGGTCCGATCTGCAAAATTATGTAGAGATTCAAAGGTAATCGGATCGGTTCAATTTTGGGGAAAATCGAATCGGTCCGGTTTTCTAATCTTTTCAGAATCTTGTATACCATGACATGATGAAGACCACTACTCACGATGTTGAAGATGGTGACCATAACGCACGATGTTGATGAAGATGGTTGCGTGAAACAATGTCGAATTCGAATTGAGGCCGTCGAAATATGATCGTGCTTAGACGAGCCGACTGTAGCGGTATACGACATATATTCTATTATCTTGGATAAATCTTAAATGACTAGATACTAACCTCGGACATTTATAAAACATGTCCTTACACTACTAATGCTGTAAACCATACTTGTGACATTATAGAGGATGGTTTGGATGACCTGGGGGATTGGTATGATATCCCAATTAGAATTTCTCTCTGTTTTCCTGATCCCAAGGAGAGATTTCTTTATCAGCATAATGCCAAAGAATGTTTTTTACCGTTTAGGCTTTGCAGGTGGGGGTTCATCTACCCCTCCACCCCATCATTCATTTTATTAGTGGGAAAATTCTGGCTTTGACCTAACCAGGGATGTCTTTGGCATAATTTACAGTATGAAAGACAATTCCAAAGCCAATGGATATTATTTATTTTCCCCATGAAAGGTTGACCAAAAATTGGTCAGGGTTTTATAGATGAGCAACCACAGTCTGAAAAACCAATTCGTATTCTTGAGAGGTAATTGGGAGTTCTAATCTGAGGAGAGTGACAAGTCATGCAGTATCCTTCATGAGTGGTCCTTCCCCAATTTTATTAGTACATCTCTTAGATATGCTTATGTTATTTTATTCTTCTTGTATTTTGCTAATTAAACTGAGCATATTTTTTCCCTTTTTTGTAGTAAAGAAATCCCCCAAGCTTCCTGTTGTCTTGAGGGAGTTAATCAGAACAACTTGCACTCCTAATCCTGCTGATTTTAAAGCTATCTTTTCTTCTCAGGATGAGCAGGTAGATTTATCTACTGGTGGTGGTGAGGCTCAAGAAGACTCTGAGGAGGGTTTTGAAGGTAATGATATCATTTGGTCGTGTAAGCAGACCACATTTACTTTTACTCAATTTGCCTGACATTTTGTATTTTTTATACAGCCTCTTCTAGTTCTTCAGAGACATCTTATTCAATGGTTCCTCCAATTATCAACCAGACGTAGATGGATCTTGCTAGGAAGAATATATTGGAGGCTGAGGCAAAGAAAAAGGGCTCCTACTGGGGCCAGCAGAAGAGGTTAGAGGCGATTTGAAGCTGAGGCCTATAAAAATATTGAGCATGAGGCCTAACGGTAGGCCGATGCAAAAGCTAATGCTAAAGAAAAAGGAAAATCATTCCCCATAAAGATGGAGATGATCATCAAAAGAGGCCTCTTGAGAACCCTCTTCACCCTAGTCTTAAATAGAGGAGGATGGGGGTGAGGGTTGAGAGGGTAACGATCGATGGGGCTCCTTCTCGTTGGTGCTTCACCTTATGGAAAGGTGCCTCCCTTTAACTGGGATCCTGAGAATCTGGTGACTAGGGAACAACTGCTAGACAATAAGAATTATATCATCTATAACAGAGATAGTACTATCGAGTTCTTGGGATATCATGTCTACACCCTTGACTTCCATCATTTTAGGTAGTTTGACGCCGACGAACTTTGGAACATTGACTAGCACAGCATGATGGTGGTAAGTTTTAATTTAGACTTGATTTTTTCCTCTTAATCTTCTCAATTTGTTCTATTAATCTTTTTATACTCCATGTTTTTAGGGTGTCATGGGCACTACCATTATGCGGGAGAAAGTAGCTTCCTATAAGGATGCTTATGACATGATCCAGGCTGATTATGATGAGCTTTATTCATTAAATAACAACATGGAAGTCGAGTTGAAGAAAACTAAGGCCAATCTTAACAAGTCCAGCTCTGAGTTAAAAGAGAGAAATGATCAGCTCGTGGTGAAGGTTGAGTCACTCAGCCAATATGAGGAGGAGAATAAAAAACTAAAAGAGCAGGCTAAGACCAATGCGACGAAGCTAAAGTCTGCTTACGAGGAGATAAAGAGACTCAAATAGGCCTTGAACAAAGCTACTTCTTCTATAACACAAGTTGAGGAGGAAGGCGTGAGGAAATATAAATCCTCCAGCGAATACAACGTCGACATGCTAACAGTCTTCATAGACGATTATGATGAGCTGAGAAAGAGGGTCGCCAAGCATTACTCATACATTTTTGAAGTCCTCCAGGCCTGGGAAGGTGATGACGAGGAGGCTAGGGCGCTCGTGATCGAACGTGAAGCTTCTGAAGGTGAAGAAGCTGCTACTGAGCAGGCTGAGGTAACAGGTGGTCAAACTGATGCCTTGACTAATGTTCCTCCTCCTGAAGCCAGTGCCAATTAGGTTATTGATGCTTGAAGCCATCTACTCCTATCTTTATCATTATGACCTTTTTGTGTTTATCTTGGACATCTTATTTTGCAATTTGTAATTTATGTTTGAACACATTTTTCATGTAATGAATAGATTTACTTTGGTTCGTAATGGTCAATCTTTATTCCTTTGCTTACATCTCTATGTGTGCACGTTTACTTTCGCTATCTTTAGAGATATATGCATTATATTGTTGTTGAGGTAGCTTAGAATCAACTAGTAGTATCGTGTATGTTTTACCTTGTTAATTTGTTAAACTTTTTCTTGCATTTGGGATGGGCATACCAGTTTGATAGGATTTATTCTTACATAAGTAGATTGTGTTTGTATCTTATCGTTCACAACCACTGCACTAGATTTCTCGTACATGATATGACTTCTTGTTCGCGATATTTCCTAGACGAGATCGTACATGAAGTTTTAGACGAGCCTAAGTTATCCTGACCTAAGTCATGTCCATGCTTGTGCTGGCTCACTGGTCATATGAATGGATCTTATCATCCAGAACATGCATCAGCATAGATTACCAGATTCATTGAGTTTAATAGGATATATCCTTATTATGTTCGATCTTATCATTCACAATAACTATATTGGATTTCCCGTACTTGAGTTGACTTCTAGTTTGTGATATATCCTAAATGAGATCATACATGAAGTTTTAGACGGGCCTAAGCTGTCTTGACCTAGGTTATATCCACGATTGTGTAGGCTTACTAGTCATATGAACGAATGTTATCATCCAGACCATGCGTTAGCATAGATTACCAAAGTCAATGAGTTTAACAAGATCTATCCTTGTGTATGTAGATTGTATTCGAATCTTGTCATTCATAATAATTGCACCGGATTTCCCATAATTAAGATGACTTCTTGTTCACGGTCTGTCCTAGATGAGATCGTACATGAAGTTTTAGACGAGCCTAAGTTGTCATAACCTAGGTCATATCCATGCTTGTACCGGCTCACTAGTCGTTATATGAATCTTGTCATCTAGACCATGTGTCATCATAGATTACCATAGTCATTTAGTTTAACATGATCTATCCATATGTAAGTAGATTGAGTTCGAATTGTGTCGTTCACAACAACTGCACTGGATTTCCCATACTTGAGATGACTTCTTGTTTCTGATCTATCCTGGATGAGATCGTATATGAAATTTTTTATGTCTACGAGCTCACTTTATTTTATCGTCGATCTGGGTGTGCTCGACTTTGAATAACAATTAAAGTCCATAAGTGTAGGAAATGAAATTCTTTTTATTAATCACTGATTGCAATTTACAAAGGTACGTAAAAGAAAGATTACATTTTGATTTTTCTGTCGTGTGCCATTGAGCTTATTGGTAGTATCTCCTAAGATGCTCATATTTCCAAGGATATTTGAACTGCTCGTCATGTAGAGTTTTAATTATATATGTTCCTGGTTGAACGACAACAAATACTCTGTATGGACCATGCCAGTTGGATTCTAGCTTGTTATTCTTCTGGATGACCTTCTTCAACATGTAGTCTCCCTCTTTTAGAATGCTCAGTTTTACTCTTTTATTGTAAAACCGAGCAGTCCTTTGCTGGTAGGAAATAACTCTCAAACGGTACTTTCCCTAACCTCTTCAACCAAGTCCAGATCAAGTATTATCATCAGGTCGGTCTTTTCTGAATAAAAGTTAAGTATTCGGTGACTGGGAAGTACGATCTCAATGGGTTTCACTACTTTAGTGCCAAATGCTAGCATGAAAGGAGTTTTACCTATTGTCATTCTAGGTGTGGTCCTGTATGCCCATAGCACGCTCTATAGTTCATTGATCTAGTTCCCCTTGGCGTCATCCAACCTCTTCTTCATCGCGATGAGCAGAGTTCGATTCGTTATCTCCGTCTGCCCATTACATAATGGGTGATCGGGTGTGGAGTGCATTTTTTGGATATTTAATCGTTATCAGTATTCTTCAAATTCTTTATTGTCAAACTGGGTGTCGTGGTCAGTGATGAACGCATATGGCATTCTATAATGGAATACGATGTTCTTCCATATAAAATGGAACACTTTTTCGTATGACATCTCAATCAACGGCTCATCCTCAACCCATTTGGTAAAGTAATCCATAACTACGACCATATATTTGAACCTTCCCCTTGTCTTTGGTAGTGGGCCAACCAGATGAATACCCTACATAGCAAAGGTCCAAAGTGATGTGATCGGTGTCAGTGTTACTCCTGGGATTTTATGGATTACAGAAAACTTCTAACACTTATCGCACCTTTTTATGTAGTTAGCACAATCTTATTTCATCATTGTCCAATAATAACCTTGGTTGGCCACATTCTTGACCAATGATTTTCTCGCTGAATGAGATCCACATTAGCCTTCATGCACCTCCTTGATTAGGTTTTCAACTTTGGTCGGATGAACACACTAGAGTAGTGATATTATGAATCCTCTTCTAAATAGGATTCCTCCTTCCAGCACATACCTTGTTGCCTTGTACCAAAGTCGCATTGCTTCATTTAGATCTATTGGGACTGTTTTGACTTCGAGATATGCACGGATTGGATCCATCCAGTAAGGAACCATGTTTACCCCAATTATTGACACACTTTCCTCATCTATGCTACGGTGCATTAGGATTTTTACAGGTACTGTTCTCCATAGTTTAGCTCTTGTGGTTGATGCCAGATGGGCTAGTGAATTTACTCGAATATTCTTTATTCTGGGTATTCTTATCATCTGAATAGCAAAGAATTTTGATAGCGAGGGTTTGACCTTGATCAAGTACTTCATCATCAAATCCTCTCTTATTTCGTAGATTCTAAGGACTTGATTTACAATAAGTTAGGAGTCGCTATGAGCTGATAGCTGTTGAGTACCAAGCGATGATGCCAATCCCAAACCTGTTATTATGGCCTCGTATTTGGCCTCATTATTAGAAGCATTAAAATTAAACCTTAAGTCATACTCTATATCAACCCCATTTGGCATTGTGACTATCAAACCTACTCCACTACCATTGGCGCAAGATGACTCGTCTATAAATAATTGTCAAAATGATGATTCTTCTTCAAAACTTCCTTCCATTAGCTGCTCGAATCTGAATACTTTCTTTATTTGCTCGAGGTCCTGAGATTATGGAAAGATGGCAGTCTGATTGCGTGGGCAAGCTACCTGGCTAGCTTAGAAGTCTGATTGGTAAGGAGGGACTTGGAGCTCTCCCCCGTAGGAGTATGCTCGGTTGGGAATACATTTGAGCTATCTTCCTTGGAAGTCTGATCGTCTTGTATTATGGTTAAGATCTCTTTCAAAAAAGTCTGCTCATGTGTGTGGGTACCTAAGCTCTCTCTTGAGAGTCTGTTATATTGGCCTGCTCGTTGAGCTATCTTTTATAGAAGTCTTCTCGGTCTTCTTCCTCTGGGTTGAGCTCTCTTCTAGACAAGTTTGCTTGATTGGTTTTTCATTATAAGTGAACTTTGTAATGAAGTGAGCCAATGTTTATCCTTTTATTGTTATTTTGGGCTCATAATGGATGTTGTATTCCCCAAGTTCTACTACCTATGCCGTTAGTCTGTTGACGGCTTTTTAAAATGGAAGGTCCGTGTATATGATAATGGTGTCGGATTTGAAGTACGGTTTCATTCTTCTGAAAGCCTCGCTAAAATCTAAGGCTAACTTCTCCAGTCTAGGATACTGGATTTCTTCTCCACAACATGCTTTGTTGGTGTAATAGACTGGTTTCTACACTCTGGCATCTTGTCGAACCAGTGCCGAGCTAACAGCAGATTCAAACACTACCAAGTATAAATAGAGCTTCTCGCCTTGGACTGGTCTAGATCGAAGTGGTTTAGATCTCATATACTTCTTCAGTTTTAGTAAGGTTGTATTGCATTCCTCATTCCATTCGAAGGTCTTCCTCAGGATTTTAAAGAATGGGTGGCATCTATCTGTTGCTCTAGACACAAATCTATTCAGCACATCAACTCATCCTGCCAACCTTTTGATGTCTTTCTTGCTTAAGGGGGAATTCATATCTATCAGTGCTTGGATTTTGTTCGAGTTTTCTTCTATGCCCCTTTGATTGACTATGAAATCGAGGAATTTTCCTTCTCTAACCCCAAATAGGAACTTGGCTGGATTAAGCTTTATCTGGTACGTTTCCAGTGGGTCAAAAGTTTACCCCAAGTCGTGGATGTGGTTAGCAGACTTCTTACTTTTTGTCAGCATGTCGTCTACGTACACCTCCATAGTTTTGCCGATCTAATCTTCAAAGACTTTATTCACCAGCTTTTGGTATATTTCCCCTCCATTCTTAAGTCCAAAAGGTATAACATTATAGGAATACGTACCTCGGCTAGTGATGAATGAGGTCTTCTCCTGATCTTCCTGCTTCATCTTTATCTGGTTATACCCCAAATAAACATCCATAAAGCTGACGATCTCATGTCATGTCGTGTCATTAACCAGCTGATCTATCCTAGGTAGCGGATAGTAGTCTTTTAGGAAAGCTTTGTTGAAGTCAATGAAATCCACTCACATGCTCCAGTTATCATTTTTCCTAACCATGACGACGTTCGAGAGCCATTATGGACACTTTACATCTTTAATGAACTCCTCATTTTCCAGTTTGTCTACTTCTTCCTGAATTGCCATGTTCTTATCCTGGCTGAAAGCACGACATTTTTGTTTCACAAATTTAGCATCCTTTATTATGCTGAGTTCATGGAAGATAAAGTTCAGATCTATACTAGGCATGTCATTGTGGCTCCAGGTGAACACATTCTTTGTCCTCCTCAAGAAATCAACTAACTTTTTCTTAAAGGCAAGATCTAGTGACGAGCCGATCTAATCTATCCTCTCTAGGTTTTCATCGTCCATAATTTTCTATGTTTCTTCAATTACTTGACCCTTGACCAGATTATCTTCAACTCGAGGATCTAGAGTCTTGATTTGGTAAGTGGTGTTCATCTTTTCCTATTCCTCTTATTCTGTCAATGTGTAGTAGCACTCGTAGGCTTCTACCTGATTATTTTTCACCACACCAACTCCATAATGGGTGGGGAAAAGCATTGATGGATAGTAGACGGAAAAACATCAAACTTCTTCAATACGACCCTTACAAGGATAATATTATATATTGAATGGACTTTCTCATCCATCACGAAAAAATGAATCTTTTCTATTCGGTAGGTACGTCAGACGCTAACCATAACTTCTAATTCTATTATGCCCATGGGTAACACCTTCTCCCCCGAAAAACCTATTAGAGGCCTATGATATGCCTCTAATTTCCCGTCCTCTAACCTCAAGTTCTCGAAACAACTATAGAAAAGGACATCAACCGAGCTGCCATTATCGACTAGTATCATTGTTACTCTGCTATCACGCACTACCATGGTGACCACCAGCAGGTCGTCATGTGGGTAAAGTACGTCTGACAGATCATTTTTGGAGAAACTATCTATAAGGCGATGTGCAGCGGGGTTTGTGAGGTCGAGTTATTTGATGTGAACACAACCCTTTGCCTTATTTAGATACTCTTCTCTTTCTGCTGGTCCATCTCCACCTCCAATATCTCCCCCTTATAATGAAATTTCCCCCAAATGAGTTCATATTCACCTTTTGAATAGGCTCTTTAGTTTTTTTGGGTGGATCTAGGTCGTCTGAATCGTTATCCCAGCCTTTCTTCTTATCTTTTAACTTCTTACAAAGGGACTTTAATTATCTCCTGGATTTCTGCTCATCTTTCCTATCTGATCTATTACCATTATCGACAAAATTCATCAGCTTTCTCCTCCTAATGAGGTTATCAATCTCATTTTTTAGGGACACGTAGTCGTTAGTGTTGTGGCCATCATCCTTGTGGAATTCACAGTACTTGGTCTAATCTATACTATTCATCGAAGATTTCATCGTTCCTGACCACTTCATGGTCATTGCTTTCACGAATTTCTTCGAGAATTTGGTGCACCCCCACAATTAGTGACGTGTATTCGTTTAACTTCCTCGACCGATCATCCTTATCGACCTTTTTTCTTTCTTTAAAATCCTTCTTCTTCTCTGAACTTATGGGGTTATCGTCCCTGGGATGGCTAGATTCTTTCACTGCTATGGATGTTTTAGTGTTCATAATCTTTACAGCCTTGGCCAATAGCTCCGATATCATGCTTGGTGGCTCCTTAGCTAATTTCCAAAATAGTTTCCCAGATCGATGTCCACTCATGAGAGCAGCAATTATCATTTTCTCCTCCTAGTCAACTACTTCCAACTTCTTAGTGTTAAACCTAGCGATGAACTCCCTGGTCATTTCATTTGCCTGGTTTGGAAATATAATAGAAATTATTAAAAAAGATATCAGTTAGTTACTGAAAATGATAAATCTGACCTCTTAGTAGTTCGTTATACCAGATTTGAGATGATCCTGTAATTATGCTTGAAAAATCCTGGCAGCACATCTCATTTGGAACATAATAGATATCGGAGGCTCCTTTGTACTATTCTATATATAACATGGGGTTTGTTATCTCATCATATTTGGGAGTGATGACTGGAGGTTTGAACTTTACAGGCATTGGGTAGCCTACGATTGATGAAGTAAATGGGAACTCGCTATGAACCCTCTCTCTAGTGGGTTTTTGGTCTTTATGGTTTTGCCTAAGTAATCTTCCAATCTCTGGATTGATCATCTCCAAGGTTATTCATTTTGATCGGTCTTGACCGTCACTATTTTATCTGCTCGTCCTCGACTTCCAGTTGAGCTCTCTTCCTTGGAAGTCTGCCCGGCCTTGGCTGCTTCTCCAAGACTTGGTCTTGACCTTTTTGACAACTCAACCCTTCTGACCTCACATATATTCTCTTTGAGGCCCTTACGTTATAGGGCCCTTTCCTCCCGTGTCCCCAGACGATCAAATGGATACCCTTTGCTCAATATTTCTAAAATGCTATATCGTTCTTGAGAGTAGATTTCATCATCTCCATCATATCCATTTGTTGGGATAGTGGATGTTGCCCCATGTCTGTAAGACCTGCCATCGCGTTCGAATATACGGTGCCTGGATTGGCTAAATTCTCCAGTTGAATCCCAGTTTAGTCATCTGGGATTTTTCGCTGCCCTCTCATGGTATATCTGCCTCATTTCCCTTAGTGGTGCTGGAGGAGGCATTTCCTACCACCGTTCGGGGTTCTCTCCCCCGTTGGAGTGGATAGATATTCTTCCAACCTCCTCTGCCCTGTAAGTATGCTTTGCGTTAATTGCCTAACGCTCTCCTACATAGCCTCCTGACCTCTAGCCAAGTGCAATAATATTCCCTTTAGGTCGTTGGTGTTTATTGGCGTGGAAGGTGGAGCGTGTTCCGAGGCCCTACTGCATTCTCACCTATTTTTGCGGTGTACTGGTCCAAAACAGGGGATAACAAATGAAGTTATGGCGAAAGACAGGTTATAAGATGGGAGTTTTGGTGATGGAGTTTAAACTAATAGTTGAAAAGATACTACAACTAGTAGTAAGGAAATGGATAAACGACAATAGTCCAAGGTTGAGATTCCTAGGCTTTTAATAGAAAATATTCATAGAATGTAGTAACAGGCTTGCCAATACGTTCCCACAGACGGAGCCAATCTATTAATGCCTAAAACTAGTATATGGGTTTATATCTTAACTAAATATACATGTTCCTATCACGTAATAGATAAATAGACATTAACCACGAAATATGTATCCAGAGCTTGAGTAATAGAGAATAAATGAGAGAAATGAGAGAGGACAATATATTTATGTGGTTTGGCCCAATGCGACGCCTGCATCCACAGGTGCATTGATGATAGGAATTAGATTTAATGTGTACCAGCCATGGATGGTGGTAATATTACAAGCTTATTTATCTCTCTAGAATTGGGCAGCATAACGATAGGGTAAAAACTCTTGATCCCCTTCCAAGGAAGATGGTGGGTCTTTATATATGCCTATAAGCATGGGTCTATAGAGAGAATGCAGTGGAGACAAAAATAATGTCTGGTGAAAGGTGCCCTGCCTTTATAAATTAGGCAGGCCCACCTTTTTACAAGCATTTATGAAAAGGTGGATGGGCACATGTTGCCCATCAATAATGAGGAATAAAGTATCATGTTATTCCTCAAACATGTCTTGTGAATGCTGATAACATCACCCCACTAAAAGGTGTCCACCTGTAGATAAGTGTAAATGGCATGTGACTTGGCCAAGCTAGGGTGACTGCCTGTCATTCCGGGGCCGAACAGATTGCCCTGGCTGACCAGGACCATATCTGAGACGAACACATTTATATGTCTATGAGAGTTGTTGATGAGTCTTTATATGGTCTTTTGAGCACACCATATGTATGGTACGACGATATTAAAACACAAACAAAAATATCAAATAAAGGAAATTCAAAAATAGCACATTAAAAGGTCACTTGACCTAGGGATTGTACCGCGTACCTTGATATTAACGTGATATGTCTTAACGCTACTTTGTAAAAGGGTCACTTGACCCAGGGTTTGTACCTCATACCCTGATCTTGATGTAATAACCAATATATTTTAATATTAGGGTTTATCAATTCCTAACAATAAAATATACAACTTATAAAAATGATTTAAATATCATTCTCATCACGAAAGGAAACAAATGAAATATATCATTTTCATAATTAACCTATAATATAAAACAAATGAAATAATATAAATATCATTCTCATCATGAGACAATATAAGAGTGCGGTATGATTAATCTATAATATAAAACTATTAGAATGCATTGTCACAAGATAGAGTGAGAGATATCTTTATAACTAAACACAAACTCCAACATATATGCCAATACTAAATCTCAATAATACTTACTAACTGAACCCATAATCTACAACTCACACAACTGAAATATAAAATATAGTCTATCAATAATTTGGGCCTACATAAATCCCTAATCCGAATGATGATTAGAGAGGAAAGTAAAAGATAAGTGCTTGATGGGGGGAGAGAGAGAGAGAGAGAGAGGGAGAGAGTCTACACGGGTGAACCAACTCTACCCCCTCAAAGGTTACCACAGATAAAACGGGTTAAAATACATCAAGTCTTTCTCAGAGAGAGAGAGAGATGATAAATCCATAATTTATGTAGTCAGTATTGGTAACTCACCATGTGGCACAGAACCTCAGAGTACATTTAATTAACTGAATAATTTAAAGGGTAAACTACATCAAAAACCCCTGAACTATTGATGTTTTTACACCCAACCCATTTTCATAAAAATAAAGTTGATAACACATGATTTTATACATAAAAATGTTAAAAAATTATTAAAAATGGGTTGGGTGTTCAAAATCAATAGTTCAAGGGGGTTAGTGTAATTTACCATACTTTAATAATTAATCTCTTAATTAGTTAAATCATAACCGACATGCACCCTTTCTCCCCAACCATCTCAAGAATATGCGGTCTACAAAGATAAAGACCATCACACAACCCATCTCAACATTTGATACGCGAGGACAAAACATCCACAACACTATGTGATGCACACATAATGCCATCCCACATCCTCTCGCCACTTATTATTTGAATGATGGAACTCCACAACTTGTATGATGCACCAAAGTCAATATAAAATCGTACTCCTCGAGTGTAATACCCCATATTTTTATCTGCATTACATTAATTTTTGAAGTTATTATATTTTCCTATAGTGACACGTGATGTCACTATTTTTATCCTACATGTGTTATATGTGTTCTATAAATGTTCTATATGTGATATGTGTTATATAATTAGAGATTGAAATCGAACATAATACACAAAAACTCATTAATTAAATATTTGAAAGTGACTGTGTCTTATGGAACACTATGGAATGGTCAGGGATTTGGTAGTGAGGCTCAGTGACGGGTTCAACCGATCGTAAAGTAGTTTTCTATAATACTGTGTCATGCTAAATTAATAAATAATTAATTTTGGATTGGCACCAGATAAAATATTGATTTGTTTTGTCTCATAACTCATGATGACTTCGGGGACATTTAGAATGTCCGTTTATGACTTAAAATCATGGGGTTTAAGTTATATGGGATGGAATATGGTTCGAGTAGTATTTTGGGCCTATTGGAGTTGTATTTGGGTTCATTACATTAGGGCTCATACAAAGCCAAAGGCTATTTTCGTGGTTAACTAAGATGAGGGATCATTAGACCTAACCAAATTCACATTAAAGGCTAGTGATATGAACCATAAGGGTAGAGAGAGGAGACATTCAAGAGAGAGGAAGCTTTGGAGACATTTTGTCTTAGATTAGATCCAATTTGTTAAGGAGAGTTTACCTAGATTAAAGATTTATTTAGATTTTGTGTTATAATGATAATTGATCATTAGAATCTGATAATTTCATTTTTAATAATATATTTTTGGTTAGTAAAATCTTAATTTTGAAATTAGACTAATATGAAAGTTTAACCCTTAATCCATTGTTAATGTGTAGAGAAGATTAGTATTTAATCCATTGAATTAGAGTAGGTTATCAATAAATTTTTCTAGATATAGATTAGTATTCACAAATTAATATAAAGCCCTCTGTTTAATTTATAAATTGAACAAAATATAATTTTAATTGGACAAATTATAGAACAAGGGTTCGTAACTTTAAATTTGCGAATTAATCCTCAATTGATGTTATATTGATGTAAAAATCATTGATATAGGTTACTAATGTTACTAGGTAACTTATATGTGAAGGATGTTGGGATTGGTGATTTTAGAGGCTTTGAATTAGGTGTTTTTTACCGTTAATGGCAGATTTTGGAGACTTGGGAAAGATGACTGTGTTCATTTTGTTAGAAAGAGATTAGTATCTCATTTGAAAAAGACTTGAGGGTTTGTTCAAATGAGTTTAAAACTCTTTAGAACGAGGTTGTGCCCTCCATTCAAACGACATTAACATGTCGTTCAAATGACCTATTAGATATCGCTTGAACGATAATAGGGTCTTTGTTTGTACGAGTTTTCAAATTTAATACTTAATTAAGAAAGGCTAATTAACTTAATAATTCGAGTTTATGGATTAGTGATCCATAAGTTATTATAATTGGTACTATGTGCTCTTATGTGTAATAATATCATTTGTGAGTGCTCGTAGGTGACGTACTAGGAGTAATTTTGATGGGGCGCATACGGTGCTGACCACGCGGGTACCTCAGTGATAGAGATGGGTTTTACCCTAGTCCTTTGCCCCGGTCCTGTGACTAATGTACCCGTATCCCTAGGGGGGAATACACGGGGGTCTCTAGGGCATAACCTTGGGTACGGAGGTCATTCTTTATGACTAAAATGCGTAGTGATTATCCCTTGCAATTGGTTTTTAAGGCTATAGGTTCGGGACGGCCTAAACTATACCTAGTATGCACGAGTGATCCTTGAAGGTGATATGGAGGGGCCTTCATATACTCTATATGCATAGTTAAGAGTAGTCCATTTACTTATACGTATCGAGGAACGTACTTATGTGGATTTTAGACTTGGTGTCGTCTTAATATTATTTTGTATTATACTTGAGAGGTACACATATAAGATGGAACACATTTCTTTAAATTCAATTGAGAATAATAATAATTAAATGTTGGGTACATTGGGGATTAGGATTAGATGCATGTGGTATTTAGGATTGTTTGGGTTGGGATAATTAAAAACAACTAAAATATGGGAGGAAGATACATAGTTATTTATTGTAGACCAAATTCAGTTATATTTGTATTCTTCATAGACTTATTATTTATGTTATTGTTAATTCTGCTTTTCAGGACCAAGGCAGCCACCGTCACATCAATCATAATCCATCTACTTATTTCCTCTTCGGTTGCTGCTCATATTGGATGTAGGTGTCGAGCCTGTGTGCTCGCTTTTTTTTTCTATTTACATTTCATCCATGATGGATATTATAGTATCTCACTATTTTATTTGGGAACTTGGATTTATGTTGAGACAGTTGTACTTTGAGCGTTGGATTTTATTACTGTTGGTGTTTATGGTATTAAAGGTTTATATTGGTTTATTATCATTTTTGTATTCAGTTATTTGGTTTATGCATTTAGTTTTATTTCCAACATGTTTTGAATGATATTCAATTATTTTATAATCATGTATTATTTATTTTAGACCTCATCAATCTAGCTTATATTTTACGGGGCGTCACAGTTGGTATAAGAGCATTCCAGGTTCTAGTGTCCTAGGGATCTTATGTGAGTCCATCATTTTTTCACGTATCATTCTTTCATACTTTAGAGCTTGTCATTTAGATTAATGTACTCTATATTCGTACGTGTACTCGTACACTTTGTTTACCATCTTTTACATGGTGAACACACAATGATGAGCAACATAACAAAGATCGGCTGCGAGCATCGAGTCAAATGTGATGTCACCTCAGTATCCATCGCAACTGGGGAAAGCACCAGTTATAACGTCAATCGACATATCTACCATTATTGCTCATACTATAGCAGTGACGATGGCAGCATTGCACTAAGACCAGCCCCCACTACCACCACTAATTTCCACACTTGTACTTACACCTACTAACACTTCTTCTTGGGAGCGCGCCAGGAGTGCCTTTAAAAAAGGTAACACGCCAAAGTTTGTGGGGTCTACAATTCAGTTATCGCATTACAGTGGAGGTGCGACATTGAGAAGCACTTACGTCTAGTATAATGAATAGATGTTCACAGGCATATGCTTGTCAGCTTTAGGAATATGGGAGACACATTGTATTGTGGGAGTCTGTGACCACTAAGCAAGACAGATCACAATTGACTATAAAATATTTTTGGGTGAAGTTTGCTGGGAAATATTTCTCTCCCTCTCAGAAGATATATTTACGAGCTCAGTTTAATAGGATCAAGAAGGATGACTATACCGTTGCTGAGTACGAGCATGAATTTACCTATTTTGGACACTTTTCCCCAAATGTGATGAAATCAAAGGTGAGGAAGATGTGAAGATTTCTTAGAGGCCTCACATAGGGGATCATGTGGGTGTTAATGGGTAATCCGACCTTCATAATGAACGCACAAATAGTGTATGTTACACTCTTGTATTGTCAGGACCATAGAGATTTACCAAGAGAGAAGGAACTAAAGGAGGAAAAGGTGGGAAATGGCCAAGGGGCAACAACAGTTCAGACTAGTGAGTCATCCCGGGATCGAGGAGGCTCACAGAAGCACTAGAGAGGTCTGATTCAGGGAGAGAAACCCCCTAAGATATTTATAGGAGGTTATGAGAAACACCATCAGGGCGGCCAAAGACAGGGCTACCCGGGCCAAGGATAACATGCCCAACAGGGCTAGAGATGAAAGGGTCATTAGGGCCAGGGTCAAAGGCAGCATGATAGACCCTAGGGTTAGAGTAAACAGGGCCGCCAATTCACATAATTTATTTTATTTATGGGTAACAAGGTCACTCCTTTAGGAGGTGCCCTAAGGGCTTTCAGGATAGACAAGGTCCTTTTCAGCAGGGATAATATTAGGGGCAAAAATAGGATCTTCTAACTCCACAGTAGTACCAGGCATTTTTGCCAGTGCCACAATACCCAACACTGCCTCCACCCAGATATCAGGGACAATTATTCCCATAACTACATTATAAATGGGTATTTAACATCTATCAGGAGGACCATCCATACTATTGAGGGTATGTCTTATGTTTACGATAGTTATGCGTGAGTAATTTTTTATATGGGAGCATTCCATTCATTTGTTATTGTACGTTGGCTTCGATTTCGGGTATGCTAGATATTTTTATATATGTGTTTATGCACGCAGATACCCTCCGTGGGTAGGGGTTCCACCTTATATCATTTATAGGGACGTGGCAGTTGAGATCGGTCGATTGTGTTTTTTTGCCGACTTATTTGGATATGTCTACATATGACGTTATATTGGGAATGGATTGGTTATCGACATACCATGCACAAATCGACTATAGTGGGAAGACAGTTATGTTTTCCATTCCCGGGCAGGAAATGTTCCTTATTTCTATGCTGAGGATTGAGGGGGGTTTCATCACACACTTATATTATATAGATGTGAGTACATCTAAGGAGTCACCACATCTTTAGATTTGATACTAGTTTTCTAGGAGTTTAAGGATATATTTAATGAAGTATTGGTATAACCGCCCAATAAGGAGATAGACTTTTATATTGATTTGTTTTCGGGCACTAGGCCCATTGTGATGGCTCCGTACTGGATGAATCCATTATATATGAGTGAGCTTCGGGAGCAGATTCATCAATTATTGAGTCAGGGGTTCATACGAATGAGGTCGTCTCCGTGGCGAGCTCCAGTTCTGTTTGAAAAGAAGAAAGACAGCCATGCATCTGTCATCCAAATTTTTAGTATTTTCTAGCTATACATCCAAAGGATCAATATAGGAATCTGAAAAAGATGACGGGATAACAATATATGAATCACCCATTAAAGTTTACTACATCATTTTATTTGTAAATTTTTCTTAAAATTTTTTAATGTATTACTGAACAATAATACAAAAGGAATTACAGCATGTGTAAAGTGCGATAAAAAAAATTTAAGTAAAAATAACACGACTCAAAGCACTAATGGTGAAATTGACACAAAACAAAGAATAAACAAGCACACTTATGAAATAATTTTTTATACATATTCTGAAAAAAATATGCTATTTTGGGGAAAAGAAAAAAATATCATTTTTGAATTTTTTTATTCGATTTTTTTTAATTTT
The DNA here is from genome assembly GCA_949130495.1 of Sambucus nigra. Classification (NCBI taxonomy): domain Eukaryota; kingdom Viridiplantae; phylum Streptophyta; class Magnoliopsida; order Dipsacales; family Adoxaceae; genus Sambucus; species Sambucus nigra. The sequence goes on along the minus strand of OX422219.1, from coordinate 14,677,434 downwards.
GTATTTATTTTAGGGACTAACTAAAAAAAATTCTGGAATTTTCAGAAATTTTATTTATTTATTTTGGGTTTTTAATTTTTTTGTATTTTATGGGTTTTTAAGTTAACACGAATGAAAAAAAAACTAGTCCCCAAAAACGGAGCTAAAAACTTATTGTCAAATTACTAAATTATGGAAAGTTCCCGGGCTATTGTAGTGTAGTGAGTGTAAGTACAGGTCGGTCCCACAGAGATTTGATCAATTTTATAAATTAATGACTTTCCAACTAGACAATATTGGGTGTAGAAATAAGATATAGAAATAAAATAAAACAAGAACAAATAAGGAGTGAAACACACAAAATATGTAACAAGTATGGAGAGATTACTAGGATTTTAGATCCGTTTACCGTTTTTACTAGCTTATGATTAATTAGTCTAACTCGCGGTTCTCTTTTATAACTTAAAATTTTACCGAATCTCGTTGCGTAAATCTTAAATGATGAAAACGTAAAAGTTTAAATAAATATTTGTATATCTCTTTTTAGATCCCAAAAATCCCTATTCCCTTAAAAGTAACAAACCTAGGCATTAAATGTCAAATATAAGCATGAACTATCAAACAATATAAGATAAGCACAATCCATCAAATATAAGTACATAAAATCAAATAATATGAATAAAATAATTAATTCTGAAGGTTTAAAATATCACTCTCGTGATTCTTTTAAATGAATACCAAATTTTTAATTGAGTTATATATGTTGGGAATTAATATGGATTAAACCAATTAAAACAAACAATTAATAATCATAGTAAATTTCACCTCATCCTAGCTATTAAATTAAACTAGCATCATAATTAAAACAAAAATTTCAAGATGAAATACTAGTTCTCATTAATAATAATCAACTTACAAAATTAGAGTCCCAATTTTTGAATTCCAATAAAAAAAGTTCATCCCAAACTTGCACGCGAATTATTTTAGGATCACCAAAAATATAAGTATTAGATTTATTATTTTTGGTGCCCTAAAAATACACTATAAAAAATTCTCTCCCTCACTAAAAATTATCCTATATCCGAAATTGTATCCTCCTTTGAATGGGTGTTGCTCCTTTCAATTTAAAGCTAAGGAGTCGGTTGGCTATGGGACACAAAATGGTGAAGGAAATTGGGAGATACACTTTCTGTCTGCTGAGTGGGTTTTGTTTGTGGGGAGATAGTTGACTGGTAATGGGGAAAGTGGGTTTGCACGAGAGAGAATGAGAGAGAGAGAGAAAGAAGTGGGGTGATATGTGTGTTTTAGGCTATAGTATGTGTGTTTATATTAAAAGGATAAATATGTAAAGGATGGGACAAAGGGAACCACCTGCTTGCTTTATGTAGTAGGTTTTATAAGAGAGAAAATTAAAAAGATATGGGGTATGGGTTAGGTACGTGTGTGTATTAGTTTATACATATTGTAGGGGTTATGTACCCATAATAAAAGCTAGAATTGCAGATTAGACCTATAGAGATTAGAATGCAGAAGTAATAACAAGTAGACAGGATATATGGGGTTCGGTCGTGAGGTCGACCTACGTCCACGGGGAAAGGGAGGGAGATTGGTTTAGTTGGAGTGCTAAGGATGCTAGCTGAGAATCCAAGTTGTCATGTGCAAGATATAAAAATCCTATCATATGAGCTAGATCATTATTGTTTATAGACCTAGGTGCCCTATAGTCTTAGGTCTCTCTTGTGTCCATCCTGAATGAGTTGTAGAGTCCCGTTGATTACGATCTTTTGGTTTGATGATATGATCCTCAAGATTTGACCCTATCCTTTTAAATTCCATTCTCTTTTAGCCTATTCACCTGTTATGCGTTTCTCAAGTGGTGTGCCATATGTTCGGCCATGTGGCATTGGTTCGATCACAATCTTTTCAATTTATCCTAAGGTGGAGTTGATCGATCAATTGCTCCGATCGGTATTGCCTTGAATTTAACCTTCATGTCACATGTGATTGGCCAACATGACAGTCGGCCATACCTTATCTACCATTGTCTACCACGTGCCCATTTGATCCAGGGATACGTTTTACACGCATTTATCTTTGGGAATGGGCGGGAAATAATAATCATTACTGACACAATGTTGTTGCACCTATCCTCACCCTAGGGCTACGCGTCTAATGTCATTACCTAAGGCAATGATGGCATGTGGGCGTGTAGTGCTTTTTTCAAACGTTAGGGCAGAGACTGAGTTGATGTGGAGAAACAAAAGGTATAAGGCATTCCATGCCTTATACATTCATATTTTTGCCATTTGCGAAGGAATTTCACTTCTTCTCCCTCTCTAACGTTTTAGCAAGTTCTCACTTCTATTCTTATTCATGTTCTTCATTTTTTCTGGCATGTCTAGACGTGCAAGAAAATACGAAATCTTGTTAGGAAAAAATTCCAAGTGTGTCAATTTGTATATAATTGAATTATTTTTGGACAAAACGTGTTTGATTCATAGATAGATTTTTACTTATCACGATTCCCATATAGTCTATGACGTGTTGTTTTGAAAACATAGTGGACAAGATTCAAAGATATATCATGTTGTGTTTATTGGTGCACGTTTCTCAGCTTCATATCATATTGCATTTTAAGATACTCTCAGGTACTAACGTACAATGTTTATGGGATTCGTAAAATGTTTTAAGGATTTTATTTTATTTTATTCAAAAATGATTTTAAAATGTCAAAAATGATTTTATAAGGTTTTAACTTCGTTTATTCTGAGATAAACACTGTTTCAAGTCGTATAGATCTTTCCCTTGAGTTTATAAGGATCAAACGACATTTGATGCCATTCAAATGATATCTCAGCATCATTCAAACGACATGGGCAAGTCGTTCAAATGACAAGGCCAAGTCATTCAAACGACATAGAGATATCATTAGAACGAGATACCGACTTAAATTTTGTATTTAAGGCATTTGTTTCTCAGAATTTCAATGTGTATAGAACCAAAATACAGTATAGAATAGTTTATTTTTTCTGCACTTATTTTCTAAAGAATTCAAATCTAAAACCATCCTTATAGTTTAAAAGATTCGAGCTTTCACAACTCATATGCTATAGAGATATTTTTTCCACCATTGGACTTTATTCATCCATATTGAACAAGTTATTTGTTGGAGTTTTGCGGTGAAGAAATGGTGAAGATCGTGTTCCTAATCGTAGGCAGTTGTGAAAGATGTATCGGTGGATTCCAAGGTATGAGTGGACTCGTGTGTTATGGACGAGTATCGTAGAAGGATTTCTAGGTGGGAATTGTGGAGGAGCGGCTAAAGAGAAAAAGAGCATCATGGCTTGTGGGGATCGAGTCTTGAAAGTCTGTCTATCTTCCTTTGTAATACCGTATCATATTGATTGTCTGACTTGGTTCATCCGAGGTTTTTTCCCCTTGTGGTTTCCTCGTACAACCGGCGTTTCTTTTGTGGAATTGATTTAATTTACTTGTTGTAATTAGCTAGATGCATGTTTAGGATTAAACAAGATAAATTGGACTTAATTGAAGTTGGTTCACAAACTTGGTGCATATTAAAATTGAAAAAGGTTTTTTAGAAGAAAATTTGTTTTATCATTCTAAAGCACACGCACGGGCATTTACAAATTGGTATCAGAGCTTGTTGCACTTATTTATTGTGTAGATCCTTATTTTTGTCCTTTTTGATAAGTGTGTTTGTGTATCTCTCTTGGGTTTTTTTCTCTCGATGGATTCTCAAAGTTTTGACGAATTAAATCTTTTGAATCTGAAGTTTGCAAAACGAGTTGAAATTCTTGAGGAAGAAAACTCTCGTTTTAAACATTTGATTGAATATTTTCAAATGTTTCAAACTTAAAGAGATATCATTCGTGAGAAGTTTGGTGCTTTATATGATAACCTTAAATCTTTGAAAGTGTCCAAGAAAGAGAGTGAGAACAGATTCCTTGTTTTAGAGAAAAAGTTGGAGGAGATGAAAAATTCTAGTGTGAATGTTTGTGCCATTGAAGAAAATGCCTTGATTAATGAATTTAAGGCACATGAGAAGACTTTTAGGGATAAGTTTTCTCACATTGAGGGGGAGCGAGATAACCTTCTAGGGGTAATTAAAAATTTAAATACGGAATCCCTAAAAAATTGAGGAGTCTAAATCTTTGCTTGAGTCCAAAATTTTGAAGGTGAAAAATTATTTAAATGAGTCAAGTGTAGTGATGGTAATGGCTTATCTTATTCTAGTGCTTCCATTGCTAAAGATAAAACCATAGTTTGTTTTAGAGCATCAACCACATCCCAAGGTGTTAGAAAAGGTCAACTTAAAGGTCTCGTTCCTCGTCGTGGTTACACATGTTCGCATTCTGGTAGGAAAGGTCACCTTAGGAGTTTTTGCTATGATTAGTGGTGTGCGTGGTCTGGTCCGATCCGGTCTGATTTTGAGATATTTTTCGGATCGGACCGTATTAATCGGTCCTAGAAAATTATGGACCGAGACCGGACCAAAATAATCGATCCTGGTCCTATTCGGTTTTTAGGCGATCCGGGTTTGCTCTCGATCCTATTCGGTCCATAAACTACTATTATAAGAAAATAAATATAAAAACTAGCGCATTTTTTAATTAAAAAACAACACGTTTTTTAAAATAATTTCTTATCAGCTGCAGATTCTTTTTGTAGCTAGATATTTAGTTCCATTACTCATTTGTTTGTCTCCAGCTATCAAATAGCAATATATTGAATGCGACTAAATAGTCTACTAGGCTTTTGATATCAAAAGCACATATTTTAATCAAAAAATTAAGTTGTAGAAATAGAAATAACCCAAATTGGGATTACCTGTTTAAGATAAACTTAATCTGATTCCTTGACTGCTTCTTCCTTCTGTGAAAAATTCTCTACCATTTCAAATATGTTTGCGTCCAATTTCTCTGCTACAAACTCAGCAGCTTTACTACCCCTATGTCCATCATAACCCCCAAAAAATACTTACATTATAACATAATTCAAAAACTATTAATTTATCATCCAATAGCACGGCAATAATTATCGGTACAAAGATTCCAGAAATATCTTATATATTCTTTCTGTCCTAATTTTTTATCAATCTAACTTACTTTTTAACTACTCATACAAAACTCATGAGGGTTTCTTATTGTTGATGTAAAAAATTAGATTATCTCTAATTAATCAATCACAGATAAAATAAATAAAATAAAATATTTTAAAGTGGTTCAGCCTTGAAAGAATGGCCTACGTCCACTGTTTTTGTTATTGCTGACTGTTTGTTTGGAATTCTCGATAATGGATTTTACCAAGAAATTTCGAGTCCCCTTACAATGAGGATGATACAATGTATTTATAGCCTTAAGGTTGTACATGCGAAAGAATAATACATAGTTGTCCAGTAGGCGTGTACATCTGTGCCATAATAACTGTGCATTTAATGCGCAATTATCTTTCGATTTTCTTTGATGCGTACGCCATAAGTATCTGAATTGCTCGGACCGACTCAATATCTCGACATGCTTGAGTAGCTCGGCCCCCTGAGTTCATCGTGGTTTCTTAGTTGCTTTATCTGTAGTATAGTAGTTCCTCAGGGGGTGAGTAACTCGGTACAATGAGCATCCTCGGAGAACACTTGTTGCTCGGAGCGCCTGAGTTGGTCGGGGAGGTTGAGCTCCTTAGAGTCAATGTGTTGTTCAAAAAGATGTTTGTGATTGCCATGTAGATTAACACGTGTCTCCCCATAATTGATCCACGTCAGCAGACTAAATTTGGTATCAACAGAGGCCCCCAATGTTTCGTAGTTTGATGTTGAACAAAAGTATGGAACATTCTGCTGCCTAGACTTTCAGTTTTTATGGATTTTAGACAAACTTTCGTTGTATATAACTCCTTTTCTGAGTGCATAGTATCAGGCTTTTAAAGTATTTTGAATTTTCATAACCGCTTCGTTTTTTGTGCCCTTTTCTTCTTTTTAGCCGTTGGGTACGCAATCGTTCGTCCTGGTAATCATTATTTTTCTCTATTCCCAAGGTAAAGTATTTAAGCGCTACAGAAAATCCTATCGTCTTTTACTTTTTCAAATCTGTATCTTTGAACTCTTCATTTCCTCTCTATCTTGTGCGTCCATTTCTTCCGTCATTCATTGTCAACTGATTCGCTCTTTCCCTGTAATATTTTCTTCCTTCTCTTTTATTTACTCTGTTCATCATGGTTTACGTTGTTGAATCGCTTGACAAATTTTATTCTAAATTTTCAATTCCTTTATGGGTCACACTGGAAGAGCTTTCTGACTATTTTTCTTTGGCTGAGGGACATTGGTTCCCTAGTCTCTTTGTGGCCGAATGTGGCTTTTCTTTTCCTCCAAATCCTTTATGTTTGGAATTCTGTCAGTTTTTTGATGTTGTTCCTTCAAAAATAGCGCCAAATACTTGGAGCATAGTCAATGGAGTTCATAGGTTAAATCAACTTCATGGAACCCGTTTAGGGATTCCAGAGATAATGTACTGTTACAGATGGGTCGTTAGTGATAGTACTTTTTACTTAAAAACTAGGTTTTAGAATAGGGCTTTAGTTGTCAATCTTCCCGATGCCAACAGGGATTATTTTGAACATGGAGTGGTAATGAAAAATTGGCAACATCCTCCATTAAATGGAGACGATGTATATCAAGGTCCTAGATGCCCTCCTTATGGCAATGGGATAGGTTATTTTTATTTTATTTTATTTTATTTTTGAAATTATGTTTTCTTTGTGTTTGATAAAATGCGTCATTGACATTTTAATTTTTGCTTATTTGCAGTTGACAGTAAAAGAAAATCCCCCAAAGAAACTGATGTCAATTTGAGGCACTTGACATTTATCTGGAGTTTGCACCAAATCGTTGCTGACAAACACATTAGATCATCCTCTTATTTGTTGCAGTACAAGAGCTATACTTCATCCTTTACTGCTCGTCCAGTGGTGGGTGACATCGACCTAGTACCAGCTTCTGAAGGTTCCTCCCCTGAATCGAATATTCCCCTCAGTATCAGAATGAAGAGAATAAAAGCTCCTTCCTTTTTTGACAAATCAGACTCTGCCAATATGGAGGCAAAGAGAAATAAGCAGGATGTCCCAGAGAAGGGACAAGAAAAATTGATGCACCCTTTCCAATTGATGCTAAGAAAGTTTCTGAGAAGCCCCCTGTGGCTCCGAGCAAGGTTGTTGCTGTTTCTCCTCCAAGCGAGGTTATCGTTATATCACCAACCAAGACAACATCCTTGGTTGAAAATATTCCTGCTCCTCCGAAGAAGTCAAAGAAAAGTTCCTCGGATAAACTGGCTGAATTTATCTCTCAGCCTTTAACTGCTGGAAGTGGTGTTCCCACTTTTGTTGCTCCGAGCTCTGCTATGGGCTCTGTGAAGTCTTGGATTATCCCAAAAATCTAAGGTATTGAAGACACTCTTTCTCGGGATAGGGTCACCACCTTGGCAGCTCAACATATTGCCTTAGTAAGTATTATTAGTCTAAGTTTTCTCTTTTCATTGATATGTCCCTGTATTGATTCAAAATTATTTCTTTCCTCAGCTGGTAACCTATTTCAACAATATTCTGAAAAAAGATGAGGCTATTAAAGCTTCAAGCTCCTCGGGAGGTGTGGAGGAAGATTTTATAGGTCTGACTCAGTCCTTAAAGGACTCTCGTCAGAAATATGAAGAAGATAAGGGGGCTTGGGAGAAATAACTAAAGTCCATCGAGCAAGAAAAAGACCAAGATATGGAGGCTTCCCAAGAGTTGGAGAGGAAAATGAAAGAATTTGAGAAGAAAAATAATGAGCTTGAGGAAAAGCTCAAGAACACTGAAGATCTTGAGAACAAGCTTAAGAAAACTGAAGAGGAAGTTGTTAAACTTCGTGACGTTGATCGTCAGAGGCAGGAGATAGAAGGGAAAATGAAGGCTACCGAGGTTCTTACTGAGAGGATTTCCTCGGAGAAGGCAAAGAGAAAACTTGTGGTTAAAAAGTCCTTTAGCGCTGGCTGGGATAAAGGTTGGAATAAAGGCTTGGCTGCCATGACTTCGCAAATGGAATATGCCAGCCTCAAATACTTTAGGGACGGATGGGTCACTGCTCTAAAAGAGATGAAAATTGCTGAGAACTCAAAACTGTTCCAGCAACACATTCATGGCCCTCCTCCATCTCCTAGGGAAGAAAACGAGGACGAGGCTGCCTCAGAGGAATCTTTCATGATGATTGGAGATTAAGTTCCTCCTATTCCGATTGTTTAAACTTTCTACGAGCAACTTCAACCCACAAATACCTCAGTCGAGCAACTTCTATTATCTTCCGAGCAACCATCCTCCTTATCCCAGCTTCCCGAGGAAGTTGTAACAAACAAGGAGAAAGTGTAAAGCTACTCGGGTTTTAATTTTTTTATTCCCTTTGAATGTAACCTTGAGCTTTGTACTTATCTTTATGATGAATAAAAATTCAAACTTTTGGTTGTTCACACTGACTTTTTCTTCTTCTTGCTCTGTCTTTATCTTTATTGATTCTGTTTATGGCTTCTCTTTGCTAGTTTGTGGCTAGGATGGAACTACTATCAGCTCATGATACATATTTATTGAAAAAATGCAATGACTACTTCAAAGCTGGTCATGTAGATCTGAATGAAGCTCAAATCATTGACATCCTTGGTCCAGATACTTCTGAACGAGCAGTCAAAGCCTACTAATATTTGAAGTGCTTGCTCGACCGTGCAGTTGCCAACAATGTGGCATATTACGAGATGATTGAAGATCTCCAAGGTACCATCGAGGAACTCCAACAACAATACAAGGAATCTTCTTCCCTTTTGCATCAGGGGTATGAGAAAAAATATCAGCAACTAAATGCTGACAAAGGGTATGATAAGTTCATCACTGCTTACGAGAAGAAAGAGAAAATTCTAAGGGTTGAGGTCGAGGAGCATAGGCAAATTGAGAAACTGCTGGAGTAGGAAAATAATGTCTTGCGAGGCGAGATATCTCAATTGAAATCTGCAGCATCTACCTCGGTAGCCTTGGTACCTGTCAATGACAAAGGTTTCTCTTTCTTGGAGGTCAAAAATGCTAATTTGAGAGATGAATTGGAAACCTTAAAGAGGACTGGACCCTCTACTTCTGCTCGCGGACGAGCAAGAGCTTCTCAGAGACGAGCAAGAGCTGCTTGGATTTCAATTAAAGAGTAAAGAACCCAATCAGCCTTGGAGAATCAGGCCTTCCAGTTGATGGCAAAGAATCAAGCATTGGCAGAGATGTCCGAGCAACTTTCTGCGCAAAGCTCTGCCTTGGAAAATAAAACAAATCTGGTGAAGAATGTTCACGAGCAGCTAGAGAGGTTGACCTACCAGTTCTATAAATAGCCCAGAGAGTTTTGGATGGCTAGTTATAATGAATCCCTCTACCATCTAGATGATCGGATCCAGAATTCAAATAACGAGGGTTACAAGCAAGGATGGTTGAATGCACTGGGGCTGTTAAAGTTGGAGCAAGGCCATTATCTATGGGATTACTATAACCCTGGATTGTTCGAGTTTCCCGTGCCACCTTTTAAACTTGATATGAGCTAGATTCCTACCCGAGCAATTCCTCAGTGCTTAATCTCCAAGTATCTCGGCGACTACAGTCTTCATTTTAATTTTGAGATATCTCACCCGGAGCACTTGCTTGATCGGCCATTTGTGATCAATGTCAGGATGCTTAGAGATCTGAACTTCATAAATTTGCCTTATGCCTTAGATGATCCTCCTGCTGGAGTAGAACCTGTTTCAAAGGCAGAGGGAAAGAAACCAATAGAATAGGATTTTTATGGTTGTTTCTTTTTTCAGCATATGTAGTCCTTCTCGATTTGAATGAAAAGTTTTGGTCCTTTGTCATTTCATTTTCTTCTAAGTAATTTGCAGAATGTCTTTACTTGTTGGTTGGTATATATATGTTTATGACATACTTATCTTATTGTAGTGATTTTTTAATACTAAGCAATAGAACAACTTATGGTATTGCTTAATTTAAATAACTGTTCCCGACCAACCGGAGTTGATGGATTTTCATTCCCGACCAACCGAAGTTGGTGGATTTTTATTCTGGACTTGATGCGTAGTGTGTAGCACTAGTATTCCGAAAAATTTTAACAAAAGGAGAGAATTGGGTAAACATCCAAAACTTTATTCATATTGAAGAAAACTGCATTACATAGGGATTTTAACTACCGATAATATTTGCGCAGATGCTCTGCGTTCCATGCATTCTTAAACTCTTCTCCTTCTAAGGTTTCAATCCTATATGTCCCTGGTCGAACAACTTCTATTACTCTATAGGGTCTATGCCAATTAGCTTCCAGTTTGTTGTGTTTTTGAATTACTTTCTTTAGCACATAGTCCCCTTCTTTCAAATCACATTTATTTACTCTATTGTTGTAAAATAGAGTTGTTCGCTGTTGATATGCGGCATTCCTGATCGCTGCTTCTTCTCTAACTTCTTCGAGCATGTCTAGATCTAATCGCCTCATCAAATCACTGATAGGAGAACTTAAATTCAGCACCCTGTGTGTGGGAAGGCCCAGCTCGGCAGGTATAAAAACTTCACTTCCAAATGCTAACATGTATGGAGATTCTCTTGTGGTTGTTCGCGGTGTAGTACGATAAGCCCACAGCACAGAATGTAGCTCGTTAATCCAATTTGCCTTCTCATCATCCAGTCTTTTCTTTAAACCGTTCAGTAGAGTTATGTTCGTCACCTCAGTTTGTCCATTGCTCTGAGGATGGCCTGGTGCAGAGTGGGTCTTCAATATGTTTGACTGATGACAATATGCAGCGAACTCCTCGTTGTCTAATTGAGTTCCATGGTCTATGATGAATGCATGGGGAAGACTATATCTATAAATAATACTCTTCCAAATAAATTGATACACCTTGTCATACGTCATATCAATAAGAGGCTCAGCTTCTACCCATTTAGTAAAATAATCCACAGCGACTACAAGGTATTTAAATCTTCCTCGGGTTATTGGAAGCGGCCCGACCAAGTCTATTCCCCAAATGGCAAATGGCCAAGGAGATGTTATGGGTGTTAGGAATGCTTGGGGAGTTCTTTGGATGGAAGAGAAACATTGACATTTATCACATTTCTTTGCATAAGCTACACAATCATCTCTCATCGTTGGCCAGTAATACCCTTGCGTCGTCATCCTTTGCAATAGTGTCTGACCTGCTACATGGGCTCCACAAGACCCTTCATGGACCTCTTCAATCAAATTTTTTACCTCGGAGGGGTGGACACATCTTTGCAAACCTGCCATAATTCCTCGTCTGTATAAAATGACATTATTCAACACATAACGAGCAGTTTTAAACTTTATCTTCTTGGCTACGAGTTTATCAGTTGGTAATGTCCCTTCCTCAATATATGCTCTGGTGGGATCCATCCAATATGGTCTTAAATCAAGGGTAATGAATCTCACCATCATATCTTTGTTAATGCTCCTGCTAGCCAAAATTTCTATCGGAATTGTTCTTCGTAGCTCGGTGCGTGTGGCTGAGGCTAACCGAGCTAAGGCGTCTGCTCTTGCATTCTCCAATCTTGGTGTTCTAATTAACTTCACTGCGTTAAAGCTCGATACAATCTCCATTGCTTTTGCATAATACTTGATCATCAATTCTCCCTTTATTGCATACACTCCCAGCATTTGATTTACGATCAACTGTGAGTCACTGAATACAATGACCTGCTCTGCCCCCATGGTTTTTGCTAAACTAAGACCTGCAATCATAGCTTCATATTCAGCCTCATTATTAGAAGCCTTGAATTGAAAGCGCAGAGCATACTCCACATCGATCTCATAAGGGCTATTTAAAATAATCCCTAGTCCACAGCCTGTACTGCAAGATAAGCCATCCACACACAGATTCCATATAGGTACTTCATCCTCAAATTTTTGATCGGATAAAGTTCCTCGGTGGAATATTTGTTGTTTCTTTATATCCTCCGCTATTACTTCTTGCTACTCGTCGACCATCTCCTCTTGCTCGTCAACCGACTTAAGTTGGTCAGAGTTTAAATTTAATGATCCTGTAACATCACGGGTTGGTCGGTATTCAACTTTTGTTCTTTGGAGGTGTCAGGGTAGGTGAACTCCGCGATAAAATATGCTATTGCTTGCCCTTTAAGAGACGATCTAGGCTCATAAACTATGTCATATTCACCAAGTTCTACTGCCCAGTACATCAATCTCCCTAATTTTTCTAGTTTACGAAGAGCTTGCCTTAACAGCATATCAGTATACACAACTATGGTATGAGCTTGGAAGTACGGCCTCATTCTTTTACTCGCTTCGATCAACACTAGTGCCAACTTTTCCAGTCTTGGATATCTGATCTCCGCTCCTCAAAAGGCCTTGCTAGTGTAATAAATTGGTTTTTTCACCCCATCCTCCATTCTTATCAATGCCGAGCTAACTGTATTCTCCGAAACTGCCAGATACAAGTACAATCTTTCTCCCATCACTGGCCTGGACAAAAGTGGAGGTGCTCCGAGGTATTTCTTCAACTCTTGAAAGGCCTTCTCTCATTCATCATTCCATTCAAATGTTTTTCAGAGTGTTTTAAAGAATGGGAGGCATCTATCAGTTATTCGTGACACAAATCTATTAAGTGCTGCAACTCGCCCTGTGAGACTTTGCACTTCCTTCTTCGTCGTTGGAGATCGTAGTCCCAATAGAGCCTTGATCTTTTTAGGGTTTGCTTCAATACCTCGTTGGTTGACGATATACCCGAGGAACATGCCTTCTCGTACTCCGAATATGCATTTGGTAGGGTTCAACTTCATTTGATATTTATCTAGTTGATCAAAGGTCTGTCCTAAGTCAATTAGATGATCAACAGCTTTCTTGCTCTTCGTCAGCATATCGTCAACATAAACTTCCATGTTGTAACTGATTTACTCTGCAAACACCTTGTTCATCAGCCGCTGATATGTTGCACCTGCATTTTTCAATCCAAAAGGCATTATATTATAACAATAAGTTCCCCTAGGGGTAATAAAATAGGTACTCTCCTTGTCTTCAGGTTTCATTTTAATCTGGTTGTAACCAGAATAAGCATCCATGAAGCTCAATGGCTCGTGTCCCGAGGTAGCATCCACTAATTGATCAATTCAGGGTAAAGGAAAATGATCCTTTAGACATGCTTTGTTGAGGTCGGTGAAGTCTACACACATCCTCCACTTATTGTTCTTCTTCTTCACCATCACCACATTTGCTAACCAGTCTGAATATATAACATCTTCAATAAAGCAAGCTTTCTGGAGCTTCTTGACCTCCTCTTGTATAGCTTAGTTCTTTTTGGGGCTGAACACTCTTCTTGTCTGCTTCACTGGCTTGATTTCCTTATCCACATTGAGCTCGTGACATAAGAAATTTGGGTCTATCCCTGGCATGTCCTCGTGGCTCCATGCAAAAGTTTATTTTCTGCTTTTTAGGAAGACTATCAATTCCTGTTTTAGTGAGGCATCCAACGATGAACCTATTTGAGTTGTTCGTTCCGGGTGCTCGTCGTCCAGAATGATATTTTCAGTAGCTTCCACCACCTGTCCTTTCACGAGCTGTGACTCATCTCTAGGATCTAATGTTTCAATTTATGCACCTTCATCCACTTGATAGGTAGTAGTCTTTTTCCTAGATTCCTCCAGTTCTTCCTGCTCGACCGATGAATAGTAGCATTCCCAAGCTACTTTTTGGTCACCCTTCACAATTCCTACTCTAAAGTTGGTTAGAAATTTTAGGCATTGATGTACAGTAGATGGTATTGCTTCAAACTTCTTCAAACCTACCCTTCACATGATGATATTGTAGGCTGATTGGACATTCTTATCCATCACAAAAAAGTGCACTCTTTCTGTTCGACAATCAGGCCATGTACCGATGAACATATCCAACTTGATCGTCCCAAGTGGAAAAACTTTCTCGTAGTAAAACTGAGGAGGGGCCTGTGATAAGGCTCCAACTGAGAAAATTCCAAATTTAAGCTGTCAAAGCATGAGTAGAACATGATATCCACCGAGTTGCCATTATCCACCAGTACTCTTGAGATCATTACTTCCTTCATCCTCATTTTGATCACTAATGGATCATCATGAGGGTATATCACACCTGCGAGGTCGTTCTTGGAGAAACTGATGACCAGTTTTTCTTTGTTTACCTTCCTCGGGCGATCATCCTCAGTTAGATTTATTCGTTGAATGTATGAACAAGCTTGAGCTTCATTGAGGTAATCTTTCTTCTCTGTAGTAAGGTCTCCACCTCCTGCATCTCCACCTGTAATAACATTACAATCAAATGATCCAAAATGAATTGAAAATACCTCCCGTTCTGGTTGTCTTGGTCTTTTAGGGAGATCGGGGTCGTCTTCTGGATCATCTTCATGATCTCTTTTCTTGTCTTCTTTTGCTCGACAAGGAGATCTAGACTTCTGTCTTGCTCGATCATTGCTCTTTCCATTATTTCTACGATCAACATACTTGGCCAGCTTACCTCGTCTGATGAGTGCTTCAATTTCATTCTGAAGAGCTATGCAATTTTTGGTCGTGTGACCATGGTCTTTATGGAACTCGCAATATTTGGTCTAATTCCTCTTGTCAGGATCTGTCTTCATTTTCTCTGGCTAGTTTAGCTCCTCGTTGTTCTTGATTTCTTCCAGAACGTGGTTTATGTCTACTTTCAAAGGAGTATGATTTCCAAATTTCTTCAACATTTCCCATAATGGCTTTTCTTTTGACTGCTTGTTACCACCATTGTTCTTATGCTCTTTATTTTTAGCCTTATCAACCTCCACCCTGGTCTCTTTGGTATCCATGTTATTCTTCGCAGCCATAGCTTCCTCGGCATTCATGATTTTGGTTGCTTTTGCCATTAGTTATGACATGGTCCTAGGCAGATCTTTGGCCAAAGTGTAATACAATTTATTTGGAAACAGTCAACTCATCAAAGCAGTAATCGCAGTCTTCTCCTCGTAATTAATAACTTCGAGCTTCTCGTTCTTGAAACAAGTTATATAATCCCTGGTGCTCTCACCTGCTTTTTGTCTAACACTTAACAAGTGTGCTACTCGTTTAACTGGTTTTGCTCCAAAACAGAAATTTCCAATAAAGAGCTCGGCCAGTTGAAAGAAAGTTGAAATCTTCCCCCGAGGAAGATTATTGTACCATATTTGAGCAGATTCGGTAAGAGTTCCCGAAAATGCCCTGCATCTCATCTCATCTGGCACGGAATAGATATCGGCAGCCGCTTGGTATTGTTCTATATGAAGGATAGGGTCCGTTTTTCCATCATATTTAGGAGTCACAACAGGTGCTTTGAACTTTGATGGTGTAGGAAAATCCATAATTGCCTGTATAAAAGGTGTCCCATAATCTATCCATTTCCCATTGCCTGGAAAATCCACAATTTCCTGGATAAAAGGTGCTTTGAACTTTGATGAAGGACAAAAGTTCTTTGTAGAGGATTCTTGGTCTTAGCCATTTCCTATAATCTATCCTCCAACCATTGAATAGAGCCTTTCCATGCACCATTTCGCTCCTCGGGCCTATTGGTTCGAGCAACTGATCGTGTTGAATTTGCTTCCTGGGATCTTTCATTACGAGAAGTTGGTTGTGATTGGGCAGAACCCTCCCTTAGATCGGATGGTCATCGAAAGTTCCTCGACATAGCCTTAGGAGAACTTTTATTCCTCCTAGGGCCTAAACGATCAAAAGGAGAGACCCTACTTAATCTCTCTAATACACTAGTCCTTTCTGGAGAAAGAGTGATGTTTTGTTCAGTATCTGTAGCTCGTATTGATGAAGTTCGACCAGGTTGATAAGAAAAATCATTAGATCTCTTAGTGCGATATGAATCGGTACACCTAGTACGCGAAGAAGGTAAACGGGTGTTTCTTTGAACGCTTCATTGTCCTGAATGGGTAGATAATCCACCCTAGACAGTTTGTATGAGTTGTCGCATAGTTTCTTGCATGGTTGTTTGGCCTTGGGCTAGATTAGCCATTATTCCGGCCAGATCTTGGATATTTGTAGGAGTGGATGGATTTGGAGGAATCCCACCATTTCGATTACTGAATTCTGGATGATCAGCCATCGATGATAAATGGTTTTGGTGAAAAAATGAAAATTACAGTCGTTTTCCACATACGGCGCCAATCTGTTGATGTAAAAAATTATATTATCTCTAATTAATCAATCACAGATAAAATAAATAAAACAAAAGATTTTTAAAGTGGTTCAGCCTTAAAAGAATGGTCTACGTCCACTGTTTTTGTTATTGCTGACTATTTGTTTGGAATTCTCGATAATGGATTTTACCAAGAAATTCCGAGTCCCCTTATAATGAGGATGATACAATGTATTTATAGCCTTGAGGCTGTACATGCGAAAGAATAATACATAGTTATCCAGTAGGCGTGTACATCTGTGCGATAATAACTGTGCATTTAATGCGCAATTATCTTTCGATTTTTTCTGATGCGTATGCCATAAGTATCTGAATTGCTCGGACCGACTTAATAGCTCGACACGCTTGAGTATCTCGGGCCCCTAAGTTCCTCGTGGTTTCTTAGTTGCTTTATCTAGAGTATAGTAGTTCCTCGGGGGGTGAGTAACTCGGTACAATGAGGACCTCGGAGAACACTTGTTGCTCGGAGCGCCTGAATTGGTCGGGGAGGTTGAGCTCCTCGGAGTCAATGTGTTGTTCAAAAAGATGTTTGAGGTTGCCATGTAGATTGACACGTGTCTCCCC
This sequence comes from Sambucus nigra, assembly GCA_949130495.1. Taxonomy (NCBI): domain Eukaryota; kingdom Viridiplantae; phylum Streptophyta; class Magnoliopsida; order Dipsacales; family Adoxaceae; genus Sambucus; species Sambucus nigra. Next base: position 14,660,639 of record OX422219.1, on the reverse strand, counting down.
ATAATTGATCCACGTCAGCAAACTAAATTTGGTATCAACACTTATAAGCAAATATTTGAAGTAGTTTTGTTGCAAAATTATGAGTTTTTTTGCCTTACACACGCACACACATTGTTACATATATAATACCTTGTTGGCATGTGGAAAAGATACAATCTTGTGAGTATCTTCCATGAACTTTTTCTTGCCTTTAACAGAGAAGACCCCAACTTTAACTCCAACCCAACAAAAATCCAGACCCTCATTTAACACTTTGAGCTGGGATTTAGGTTTGGCCTCTGTAAGAATTTCGGACAAAACATTTGGGATTTCAATTGTGGGAGGCTTTTTTCTCTTCAAACAACAACTAGAAATTGGATCACCGTGACAGGGGTGAGAGTTTGGATGTCAGATGGATTGGAGATCGTGATCTGTGACTATGACAGGGGGTGGTGAAAGAGAGAGGAGATGAAGAAGAGTAGTGGTCTTGTGTTGTTGATGTCGACGGTATAAAGAGAGAGAAAAGAAAGATATGTTAGGGTTCGGTTGGGTTTGGTAAGAGCGTGCGTGTGTATATTTTGTGGGTAATTTTTTTTTTATCTGTATATTATGTATAAAACGGTTGCAGCAACTTAGTGTGTATATATATATAATTAAAGCAGTCCGGTCCGATCCAAACCCGCATTTTAAGACCCAAGACCGAGATCGGACCGAATAATGTGGTCTTTTATATTTTAATACTGAATTAAGACCGCATTAAAAAAACCCGCAAAAGTGAGTTCAGTCCGATTCGGTTTTTTCGGTTCGTTCGGTCCAATCGGGTCGTGCACACCCCTAGCTATGATCTTAGGAAAGACCATAGGAAGTTTAAGTGTAGGGTCCCGTCGGTTCCAAAAACCTGTCGAGTTAGGTATACACCTGTTTGGGTTAGGAAATCAGTTTTGGAAATGATAAATGCTAGGTTGGTTGATTCTCACATGTCAGCACATGATGCTCATGTTTGATATGGCATATTAGTGTACTTGGACCCCCATCATTTCATTATCCATGTGACTAGGAAATTTGGTCATAACTGTTGATGCGTTAAATGATCTTAACCATTAGTTAATGGGGTTGTTTCAAAGTTGATTTGCATTTTGATTAGACTTTGTATATATGCCATTGCACACATGCACGAGCTTTTATGAATGTTTGAATTCTCATGTATATTTGAGTTTGGTGAGACATTCTCCTCTCAATTTTCTCATATATGCGCAATTAGACTTAGGAGGAGGTGTGCATGTAAGAATCGTTGCCCGTGAGAATTGATTAAAAAAATGATATGTGTGTACGGGAAAGGGCTGCAAGAGAATAATAATCTCGTCATGAAAGCCACCACTTAAAAGAGCCCAAGAAAAAATTAAAGGCAATAAAAAGAAATATATGCCAAAAAGGGCCAATATGTTTTCTTTAAGGAGAGAGTAGAAACCTCAAAATAGCTAGGAAAAAAATATGAATATTTGTGGTAGTTTGGATGGAAAAGTAAAACAGGTTTGCACCATGAATTCTAATGTTGAAAAGTTGTGTCTTAACGCTATTGTTTGTAGAATCGTCAAAATTCTGGATTTTTGTGCATGTTGTTTGTTTAGTTTGTTAAGCTCAATATATTAATTGTCACATATGGATAAACTAAGTTTGATGAAATTTATCTATCAATTAGAGCTTCTTGATCGTTTCGATGTGCCTATGTTGTGATTCACTTGTTGTAGTTCACTCCCATTCATTCCATATTCATGTTTAGGCACATTGATACTATGTTAACATTTAACTCATATTCATGTAACTCATATTTTCCAGTACCTGTTTTGAGCTAATTTTTCACTGGGCAAAACCTTGCCATTTTTAGAGCTGGAATACAAAAGTTTTTGAAGTAGTTCAAACGACTTTTGAACGTCGTTCGAACGACATGTCCAAGTCCTTTGAAGAATGGATCTCGCGACCTTAGAAATGAGATGTGAAAATTTCCAAGTATGGTCGTTAGAAGGGTCATTTTTAAGTCATTTCTTGGTTTGCTTCGCGCAACCCTACACTGTTTTGGGTCGTTTCTTGGTTCGATCGAACGAGATCTCATCTTGTTAAAACGACACTGCTTTGTCATTTGAATGACCTGAGTTGACTTTTGACTCTTCATTATGATTTTTTACCTTCTTCGTATATATCATAATATTACACTTTTTTGGTACATTTGGACAGATTGTATGCAGTTCTCATTGATTATACATGATGGATTTTATACTGCATTATTTTGTTTAGTCACACCCTTACTTAGATTGATTATTCATCTATGTGATTGTTTGCTAGCTACGAGTTCGTATATTCTGATTATTTTTAGCTGGCTATATACATCATGTTTATCTAGATACGCTTCATTTGATTAGTTCATTCTAGATAAGATGTTTTTTGTTTATCTTTTTCACTTATTATCTATTCGAGACAAAAAGGGGTAAAGATAGTATGTGATGTAGGGGGAGTTTTGATGATGAGCACATATGCTTATATGCTTAGATATTGGTGTCATGTTGTCATGCACAAATTGGTATCATGATTTGCTCACATGTTTAACAAATGGTTTGATTTACTCATTAGTATCTTAATGTTTTATATCATTTGTTCCTCCATACTTCACTGGGTATTTCTTTGTTTCATGTGTACGTATTTTTCAGCGATTCGAGATTATGCGACTACATCACATTCAGACATTTCATGTTGTCGGTCATACATATATTAGATCATTTCCTGTAATTTTTTATTTTGGGTTTAAGGGATGGGATTTAGGTGTCATATGGCTTGACGACCCGGCTTAGCATTCACTGTTTTGATTTTGTCCCAGAATAGTCAAAGCGGGAGATTTGTAAGTACAAATTTCCAAGTGTGTCAATTTATATGTAATTAAATTATTTTCGGACAAAACTTATTTGAGCTATAGATAGATTTTTACTTATCATGATTCTCACATAGTCTATAACGTATTGTTTTGAAGACGTAGCGGTCAACTTTCAAATATATATCATGTCCTATTTATTGGTGCACGTTTCACGTCTTCATGTCATATTGCATTCCGAGATACTCTTAGGTATGAACGCATAATGTTTATGGCACTCGAAAAATGTTTTAAGGATATTATTTTATTCAAAAATGATTTTAAAAGGTTTTAAATTCGTTTATTCTGAGATAAACATTGTTTAGAGTCGTATAGATCTTTCCCTTGAGTATAGAAGGATCAAACGACATTTGATGTCGTTCAAACGGCATCTCAGTGTCGTTCAAATGACATGGGCAAGTCGTTCAAATGACAAGGCTAAGTCGTTTGAACGACACAAAGATACCATTAAAACGAGCTACCAACTTAAATTTTTTATTTAAGGCATTTGTTTCTCAGAATTTTGAGGTGTGCAGAACCAAAATACAGTATAGAACAATTTCATTTTTCTACACTTTTTTTCTAAAGAATTCAAAGCTAAAACAGTCCTTATAGTTTAAAAGATCCAAGCTTTCATAACTCATATGCTATAGAGATCTTGTTCGCACCATTGGAGTTTGTTCATCCATATTAAACAAGTTGCTTTGTTGGATTTTTGCGATGAAGAAATGGTGAAGGTCGTGTTCCTAATCTTAGGCCGTTGCTAAATCTGTATCGGTGGATACCGAAGTACGCGTGTGCTGTGGACGAGTATCGTAGAAGGATTTCTACGTGGGCACTATGGAGGAGCGATTAAAGAGAAGAAAAGTATCAAGGCTTGTGGGGATCGATTCGTTGTGTAAGTTTTTCTATCTTCCTTTGTAAAATCGTATCATAATGATTGTTTAGCTTGGGTTGTCCGAGGTTTTTCCCTTAGTGGTTTCCTCGTACATTCAGTGTTTCTTTTGTGGACTTGATTTATTTTACTTGCTTTAATCCTCTAGATGCATGTTTAGGATTAAACAAAATAAATTTGACTCTATTGAAGTTGGTTCATAAACTTGGTGCGTATTGAAATTAGAAAAGATTTTTTGAAATAAAAAATGTTTTGTCATCCTAAAGCACACGCACGGGCATTTACAAATCTCAACAGCTAATAACTTTTAGGAATTCCGTAATCGATATGGAATTCCTGATTGTGTTAACTTGAGGGTTTCCCGAGTGGAGGAGGGAATTCTTGATCTTTCTTATGGGGAGGTTGCCTTCCTAATGGTAGCCACATTAGAAGGGAGATTCATTTTCCCTTTGAGCCATACTATAAGGGGGATTTCACTTTCCCCTTCAACCATTATTGCTAAGGATGATCTGTTACTATGCATTACTCCCTACCCAAGCAAATGGTATTTTATACCGGATTGTGATGGGGACAGTGGTCACAAACCAAATTTTTGGGACTGATCTCGATCTTGAGGAGATTAGGTGCTGCTACAACTTATACCACTTCCAGGCCAGGGACAAGTCCTATAATTTGGTCACCTATTTGCCCAGATCTCAAAAGGCTACTGAAAAAATGTCCTTATGGTTTCTAGGGATATATATGGTGAATATTATGATGGGCTTAGGGTTCCTACCACCTAGGCGCCTGGTAGTTCGCCCAAAATAACTTATTTAAATGTTTTTTGTTCTTTACTGACCGACTTGTTTTTCCATTGTAAATCACTTTATGAATACTAAACCTTCCGACTACCAAGTCAACCTTGATGACTTGGAAAAACTTTGGAGAAGAACGACCCCCCCCCCCCGAATTTCACCCCACTGGAGAGCAACCCGCGTCTTGCTCGGTTATGATCTCACTTTTCATTCCCTTACCAACTTCACAGTCATCCCCGACATTCAAGTTGTTGATTAGATCGTAGTCGGTGATGATTTCATCCCAACTGCCACCCCTGTCCTTAGTCAATATGATAAAGGGGGTTATATAGGGGAATCTACCCCATACGTGATTCTAACGGCCTCTGACTCCGAACAAGAGGAAGAGGAGGAAAAAGAAAAGGAAGAGGGGGAAGACCTTGGCTCATTCTTGGATAATCTTAATCCACTCTTTTCTTACGGCGCAAATGTGTTTGGTCGTCTTTGGGAGGAGGCAAAGGACGAAGATGATTTCTTTTAAGACTTCTCGTTCCCACCAATCCCCACTAACCTAAAGAAATGACGGGTCGATCAAGGAAATCAGTTGACTTGGGAGCTGCCAGAGAGAAGCCGGAGAATAAATCGGTCGCTATCACAAAAACCGGTCAAGGCACTGTCGACGATGAGCGTAAGAGAAAATTAATTACTCTTAGGGATAAGGAGTCCCTACAGTTAGAACGTCAATGGGTGGAGAGCATAGAGGCCAATAAAAGAAAGAATGACAAAACTTCGGTCTCTAGTGGATTAAAAACTCCACCCGCTCATTCTAATCGATTGGTTATTATTAATGAGCCCCAACAGAGGCAAGGACAATGGTCCGAAACCCCTCCTCCCCAAGGGATCCGAAATTGGCATTGGGAGATTTCCTTCCGCAAGGGGAAGGATCCCATAATCGAGGCCGATTTAACCCATAGGGAGATTGAAGTTGCCTAATCCATTACTCAGGTGGCCATTCTATCGCCCGACATGATGAATCTTAGGGAGTTTACCTTAGAGATACTCCATAAGGAGGGCCTTCATCACAGCGTGTTGGTAATTTACACGTTTTTTATTCGATCAATTTCCACTGCTAAGTTTATTCTTGTCTTCTCTTTTCGTCCTTTTGTGCAGAGCATGCAGGTTATACAGGACCTTACTGGCCGAGCTGACTACTACTAGAAGGGTCTTGAGTCCTCCTCCAAATATAACTTTACCCTGAAGGACAAACTCATCAAGCAGAACAGAGACCTTGAGGATATAGGCAAATAACTAAAGAGAAAGATCGATGCCAAGATAAAGTCAGTAGAAGAGGTCGAGCGAACTTAAAATGAGTTCAGTCGGGGGGACACCTAGTTATTTAAGACTTCTCATCAACGTACAATTATTGAGAAGATCATCTTGTAAAGGATGAGGATCCAAGCGAAGAAGACACGAGAGGATGATCTGCAGAAGTCCTATGATGAGGGTTATGAGGCGGCCGTTTAGGAGATTGCCGCCTAGCGGGACTATTATAAGCATGTTGCCTTCAATAAAGGTTGGGTAGCTGGTCTCCAATGGGGCAATTTTAGTGAAGACGACCCATCTTATGCCAAACATCCCCCGATATCCAATCCCTTAGTAAATCCTCCCGTGAGGGCTTCATCCCAAGCCTCCATCGATCTTCCTATCTTTTTCCTGAGGAAGTTCCCCTTACTCAAGGTACCGAATCAATTGATCAGCATGCCAGCGGTGGGCCAGAATTAGTTCATTTTAATGTAATTTCATTTTTTTTGTCCTTTGATGGTCATTTTTAGGCACCAGGCCCGTTTTTGAATTATTAATGAAAACGTTTCTATGATTTTCGTTCCATTATTCTCCTACCATATTCTGTCACATAATGTTCGTTTTCTCTCTTTATGTTATTTGTTCCCCTAAGGTACTTTCTTTTTAAAAGATAAACACATAGTTTGTTTATGACTGAGCCTTGTCGCTCTTCATTACTTGGTTAAGGAAGTCTATTACGGCCAGCCAAAGGTGCTTGATTCAAGTAGGTTGAGGCAGTCCATTTAAAAGTTTTAAGCAAATCTTTGGTGTCCAACACGAGCAACCGGTTGTTACCTTTGTCATACCATGCAATATTACACACAGGTTTTTAACTAGTCTTGCATGGTTCATACCACTCCTTAGTGGGATTTTACTGATCATACCACTTATTCAAGTGGGGTTTATGCCTCTTCTAGGCCGGTCTACTTTAGGTCATACCACTCCTTGAGTGGGTTTTGATTGATCTACCTCAGATCGTACCACTTATTCAAGTGGGTTTTGACTGATCTGCCTCAGATCGTACCACTATTCAAGTGGGTTTTCTACCTCTTCTAGGTCGATCTACTTTAGATCATACCACTCCTTGAGTGGATTTTGACCAATCCGCCTCATATCGCACCACTTATTCAAGTGGGTTTTGATTGATTTACCTCATATTGTACCACTATTCAAGTGGGTTTTCTGCCTCTTCTAGGTCAATATACTTTAGATTATACAAATCCTTGAGTGGCTTTTGACAGATCTGCCTCAAATCGTACCACTATTCAAGTGGGTTTTTAGACTTATAATAAACCAAACAGGGATTTTAAATAATTTGGACAATTAATCGCGGATCGTTTTTTTGTGCATTAAAGAAAAAGGAAAAATAATTTGCCTTGCTATCTAATGATAAAAATTCATAAGGTTCATCTCATTCCATTACATTATAACTACTTTCCAATCTAAATCTTCTAAATGGTACGAATCCCCACCTCCTTTTGAAGCTAGATGGTAAGTTCCTTGCCAGTTTTGTGACAACTTGCAGTCTGATGGCTTCTTTGCAGCGAGTAGCAATATTTTGAGGACCAAGTGGCTGACCTGGAATTCTTTGTTCTTGACCTTCTTGTCATGTTGCTTTTCTAGCTCTTGTTGATAGGCGACCATATGAATTAAAGAATTATCCCATATTTTTTTAGCCAGATCCAACTCATGAGTCTGGTCGTCCTCAAATACTTCTAAACTGAATGTTAGAATTTCGATATCCAAGGGTATTACTTCATCCATGTCATAAGTAAGGGAGTATGGAGTTTCTTTCGTCGACTTTCATCAACTTTTCATGTATGCCCATAAAACGGATGGAAGCTCGTCCACCCATCGCCCTTTGGCATTCTCTAATCGACGCTTGATACTTGACATAAGGGTTTTATTAGTTATCTCTTCTTGCCCATTGCATTGGGGTAAGACTACTGATGCATAGTTGATCCTTACTCCGTATTCAGCAAAAAAGTCACGGAATGAATTATTATCAAACTAAGTTTCGTTGTTTGTAACCAATGCCTTTGGGATGCAAAACCTCGTGATGATATTCCTCCAAACGAACATCCTCACATCCGACTCTCTCATATGGGTGAGTGGTTCAGCCTCAACCCATTTTGTTAAGTAGTTGATCGTTGTTAGCAGATATATATGGTTCCTTGGTGCAACGGATAGGGAAAATGCCATGGACTGGTGAGGGGGTTTAAATATCTTATAGGTTGCTTGATCAATGGTGAAAACAACTGATATTTCAATCACTTTCTAGCGTACCTCACAACGTCCTTATGGATGAATAACCATCAGTATCCTTGAGATATCTCCCTGTAGGAGAGTGACCTTCCACCTATGTGTTCCCCACAGCTTTCGTCATGCATCTCACTTAAAATTCCTTCCATTTGGTCCGGTTGAACACACTTTAGTAGAGGTCGTATGAATGAATGCAGATACAGTTTTCCACTGGAACTGAGGCAAAATTTGGTTGACTTGATTTTCAACTTGTTCGCCTCTTGGTCATCTGGGGGTAACTCACCGGTCTTTAAGTAGTAGATAATGGGGTCCATCAATGATCGATCTAATTCCACATGGATGACACCCAAATCCTTCTCTGTATATTCAATGCTTGGGTGGTTGATGTACTCCACCTTATTTGTTCTTTTCAAGTAGGTATCTATGGTAGAGGCCAGAGTGACAAGAGTGTCTATGTGGCTATTATCATTCCTTACAAGTTTATCCACTGAGGCAGATATGAACTATTAAAGGAGGCTTCTGGACTTATTTTTATAAGCTATCATCCTGGAATCCCTTGCTTCATATTCCTTGTTGAGTTGGTTAGCGATCAGTCTGGAGTCACAAAACACAAGTGGCGAGAACATAAACTAATTTCCCTGGGAAGACCGTGCACCATAGCTTTATATTCCACTTCTTTATTTGAGCCTTTGAATCCTAATCGATTAGCTTGCTCAATAAGATCGCCATGTGGTATCATAAAAACTATCCCTACTCATGTGCCATTCTCATTTGATGTGCCACTCACAAAGAGCTTCCAGAACTATTCGTCCTCGCCAACCTCCAACCACTCCAGGATGGGATGAGACTGTTCATCCTTACCTCTTGGAGATGTTAAAAATTTTGCCACGAAGTCTGTCAGGACTTGACCCTTGATCATTGTTTTAACTTAGTGTCAAACTAGGACAGTTCAACGGACCACTTGGTTATTTTTTTGGATAGGCAGGCCTTCTTGAGAACATCCCTCAGGTGATACATTATTAGGATGATTACCGTATGAGCGTTGAAATAGTGCCTCAACTTCCTTACGGCGGTCACCGGTGCAAAAACCATCTTCTCTATGGGCATATACCTAGTTTTTGTTTCAAAAAAAGTGTGACTCACATAGTAAATTGGTCTCTGTTCTCCATCATGTATACAAATCAACGCCACACTGGTCGCGTGCCCTGAGACAACCAAGTAGAGTTCCATATCTTCTCATTCTTTGGGAGTTGATAGGAAGAGGGGATCCCATGTACTGCCAAATACCTTCTAAAGCTCAATCACATTTTTCTATCCATATAGTGGGTCTTATTTTCTTCAAGGCTTGAAATAATGGTTGATAAAATATATTAAAATGAATTAATTTAGGGCCGCTAACATTCCAATAACGACTTGAATATCCCTAATGGTGTTTGGTCTTCTGAAGTCTTACAGATTCTGCTATGGATTTTCCTCAATACCTCTTTGAGTCACCAAGCAACCTAAAAACTTGCCAGATCTCACACCGAATACACATTTGGAAGCGTTGAACCTCGTCATGTACTCTCTGAAAATATTGAAGGCCTTTACAAGGTCCTTCAAGCGATCGGCCAAACGTTTGCTTTTGACGAACATATCGTATATATATACCTCCATGGTGGAACTGATTAGTTTCTTAAACATCTTGTTGACCAGCCTCTGATAATTTTCCCTCGCATACTTTAAACCAAAAGGCATTATTTTGTAACATTAAAGTTCCAAGGTTGTGATGAATGAGGTCTTCTCTTGGTCTGGACCAAACATGGGTATCTGGTAGTAGTCAAAGTATGCATCCATAAAAATCATGCATTGATGCCCCATTGTGTAATACACGAGTTGAACTATCTGGAGTAACAAGAAACTGGGCAGTGCTTGTTGATATCGATGAATTCCACACACACCCTCCACTTGTCGCTCTTTTTCTTGATGACAATGGTAATGGAGATCCAATCTGGGAATTGGACCTCTCTGATTGGTCCAAGTTGGAGTAGGTTATCAATTTCAACTTTTATAACCCTCATATTCTCTGAGGCTAACTTTTTGGGCTTTTATTTGATCGGCTTGATACTTGGATCTATGTGCAATCAGTGGCAAGTAATCTATGGGTCTACCCCGGGGAGATCATAACGCTGCCATAAGAAGACGTCTGCATTTGTTATAAGTAAGTGAGAAAGTTATTCTTCTTCCTTGGGCAACTCCGTTCCGAAAAGAAAAGCCTTTAATGGATGTGATGAATCCAGAGGAATATAGATGAGCTCCTTTAACACGCATTTGGTACGAGCCAACCGAGTCTCTTCAACTCTTAATCGAACACCCTTTGATTACTACTTGGGCTAGATGTCCTCCGAATTGTCCTCATCCTGACTATTCTTAGACAAAATCTGGTTTGCCTTGATGACTGAAACAAAACAGCTTCATGTCACTGCTTTATTTTTACTAATCTCTATCAATCCCCGATCGGTCATAAATTTGAGCTTCTGGTGGAGGGAAGAGGGGACAACCATCATATCATATAGCCATCCCCTACCCAGTATGGCATTGTATAGTGCCTCTAATTAGATCGATCTTGATTGGCAATTTGATTTTTTCCAAGGGGGTCTCTACATCCCCATTGAAGCCGATCAAAGGATCGATATTGTTATCCAGATCCTTTATGTAAAAATTGAGCTTATAGAACACTGTAAGCTACATGATTTTTGAAGAGTTTCCTTGGTCTACCAGCACTCTTCTTATGTCAAAGTTTACAATTTGTAAGGTAAGTACGAAGGTATCTGTTGATGTAAAAAATTAGATCACTCTAATAATTTAATCACAGATAAATATAAATGAGACAAAGAATTTTAAAGTGGTTCAGCCTTATAAGAATGGCCTACGTCCACTGTTATGTTATTGCTGAGTGTTTTGAGGAATTCTCGATTACAAGATCTATCCAGAAATTCCGGTCCCCCTTGAATGAGGGTGATACAATGTATTTATAGCCTTGAGGCTGTCATCTGAAAGGGTGATACATTAAATGATATACATTTAAAAGGTTAATACATTTAATGCCCTTGGGAGTGTGTGTCAAGGATAAGCATTCAATGAACCAGTTGAACTGTTGGTTATCCAACTATTAATGCTTTGTTCGAGATGCAGCTCTGACCGCTTGAGTAGCTCGGACCGCCTAAGTTGCTCGGATCGCCTGAGCTTCCTGGTATTTAAGAGTTCCTCGGAGAGGTCTGTTCCTCGGAGCGTGTGAGTTCCTAGGAGAAGTTTGTTCCTCGGAGCATATGAGTTCCTCGGAGAGGTCTGTTCCTCGGAGCCTGTGAGTTCCTCGGAGAGGTGTGATTATCTCGGAAATGCTTGTTGTTGCCATGTAGATAGCCACATGTCTTCGTATGATTGGTCCATATCAGTAGATTAAATTTGGTATCAACAGAAGCCCCCAATGCTTCATGCTTGATGGTTTACTTGAAAGGATGGAGTATTTATTTTGCAGTGTTGCTCAGTGCTCGTGAAATTCTTGATCTACCTTCTTGATTTGTTCAACATAAAGTGCATTATCTCCTGGACGACATATGATGCAGCTTGTAGCTTATCATAATCTTCAAGTATACTGATTGGTTTGCTAGCCGACCAACTGCCTCCTGTGCCGAGCAACTGAATGCTAACTTCACGTGCTTGATTCTTCTGATTTATGCCTCCGTGTGAGTTTGTGAAATTGAATTTGGTGCTCTACTGCATTATGTTATAAGGATGTGCCACCAAATGAACAAATATGTCTGTAATAGAAGCCCCCAGATGAACAAATACTTTATCGAGCACCTTCTAGATCGCCCATTCGTGATGAATATCAAGATGCTCAAAGATCTTAACTTCATAAATTCTCCTCTTGTTTTAAATGATCCACCTTCTGGTGAGGAACCTGTTTCTAAAGCAGAGGGAGAGAAAACCAATAGAGTAGGAATCTCAATGTAATAGTTAGTACACAATTTAGCATAACAATATTGTGTGGTGGTTCATCGACCAAAAAGTTACAAGTATTAGTGTTGCTCGATCACTTAATAATAAAGTAATGAGTATAAAAATGTTGAAAATTTTTCCAACCAACCAAGGTTGTTAAATTGTGATTGTTGACCAACTACAGTTAGTGGGTTTTTATCCCCGACCAGCCATACTTGGTTCAATTTGAAATATTTTCTCCTCGTCGACCAAATACAGTTAGTGGGTTTTTATCCCCGACCAACCATACTTGGTAAATTTTTGTTTTAAAAATGTGTCCGACCAATCAAGGTCGATAAATTTTCCTCGTCGACCAACTATGGTTTGTGGGTTTTTATCCCCGACCAACCATACTTGGTCTAGTTTGGAATATTTTGTTTTTCAAAGAACTTATTGCATTTTTCTGCAATAATCTTGCCTCCCGACCAACATAAATTGGCATTTGAGAGCATATTTGTTTCTTAATCAACCGAGAATGGCGTTTTAAGAATGTTGTTCTTACCCTTTTACCAACCAAAGTTGGTCGTGGGTCCAAACTGTTAGGTTCTTTCGAACTATCTTGTCCACAAGCTATCTTACCAACCGAAGTTGATCACGCAAGTGTACGCCTCCTAACCAAAGGAGTATATTTTGTTCTCGTCCTTTTACCAACCGAAGTTGGTCGTGGCTTCGAACTATAGGGTTCTTTCGAACTATCATGTCCACAAGCTATCTTACCAACCGAAGTTGATCACGCAAGTGTACGCCTCCTAACCAAAGGAGTATATTTTGTTCTCGTCCTTTTACCAACCGAAGTTGGTCGTGGCTTCGAACTATAGGGTTCTTTCGAACTATCATGTCCACAAGCTATCTTACCAACCGAAGTTGATCACGCAAGTGTACGCCTCCTAACCAAAGGAGTATATTTTGTTCTCGTCCTTTTACCAACCGAAGTTGGTCGTGGCTTCGAACTATAGGGTTCTTTCGAACTATCATGTCCACAAGCTATCTTACCAACCGAAGTTGATCACGCAAGTGTACGCCTCCTAACCAAAGGAGTATATTTTGTTCTCGTCCTTTTACCAACCGAAGTTGGTCGTGGCTTAGAACTATAGGGTTCTTTCGAACTATCATGTCCACAAGCTATCTTACCAACCGAAGTTGATCACGTAAGTGTACGCCTCCTAACCAAAGGAGTATATTTTGTTCTCGTCCTTTTACCAACCGAAGTTGGTCGTGGCTTCGAACTATAGGGTTCTTTCGAACTATCATGTCCACAAGCTATCTTACCAACCGAAGTTGATCACGCAAGTGTACGCCTCCTAACCAAAGGAGTATATTTTGTTCGTCACTTCAGTCTGTCCATTGCTTTGTTGAGATCGGTGAAATCAACACACATTCTCCATTTATTGTTTTTCTTCTGCCCGACGAGGAGATTTAGATCTCTCTCTTGCTCGGTCTTCATTTTCTCTTTCATTTCTGCGATCAACATACTTTGACAACTTTCCTCGTCTGATGAGCGTTTCAATCTCATTCTTGGAATGCTTGTCAATGCCATTACCCTTATGCTCTTTATTGTCGACTTCCACCTTGGTTTCTTTATCCATATTCTTCTTCGCAGCCATAGCCTCCTCGGCATTCATGATTTTGGTCGCTTTTGCCATCAATTCTGACATAGTTATAGGTAGATCTTTGGCCAAAGTGTAATACAACTTGTTAGGCAATAACCCACTCATCAAGGCGGTGATTGCTGTCTTTTCTTCATAATCTATGACTTTCAGCTTCTCGTTATTGAAATGAGTTATGTAATCTCTAGTACTCTCACCAGGTTTTTGTCTAACACTTAACAAGTGTGCTACTCGTTTTACTGGCTTTGCTCCAAAACAGAAATTGCCAATGAACAACTCGGCCAACTGAAAGAAAGTTGAAATCTTACCCCGAGGAAGATTGTTGTACCACATCTGGGCATATCCAGTAAGAGTTCCTGAGAATGCTCTGCATCTCATCTCGTCGGGGACAGCATAGATATCGGCAGCAGCTTGATATTGCTCTATGTGAAGAACAGGATCTGTCTTTCCATCGTATTTGGGGGTCACCACAGGAGCTTTAAACTTTGACGGAGTAGGAAAATCAACAATATCCTGGACAAAAGGTGTTCCTCGAATAAAGGTTCGTTGTAGGGGGTTCTTGGCTTTAGCCATTTCTCCCAATCTATCCTCCAACCGCTGAATGGAACCTTTCCAAGCATCATTCTCTTCCTCGGGCCTATTGGTTCGAGCAACTGATCGCGTTGAAGTTGCTTCTTGGGATTTATCTTGCTGAGTGACTGGTCGGTTATAAGATTCATCTCGACGAGTAGCTGGTCGCGACTGGGCAGATCCTTCCCTTACATCGGCTGGTCGTCGAAAGCTCCTCGACTCTGTATTGAGAGGACTTTTGTTCCTCCTAGGGCCCAATCGATCAAAAGGAGAGGCCCTACTTAAACTTTCCACTGCGCTGGCCCTTTCTGGGGAGAGGGTGATGTGATGTTCAGTATCCGTGGCTCGCATTGATGAAGTTCGTCCAGGTTGATAAGAAAAATCTTCAGATTCCTCATTAACACGCCTAGTTCGTGAAGAAAGCGCACGGGTATTTCTTAGGATGTTTCGTGATCCGAAATGAACTGGTGTTCCGCCATGAAGGGTTTGGATGAGTTGACGCATCGTATCTTGCATGGAGGTCTGGCCTTGAGCCAGATTTGCCATTATTCCAGTCAGATCTGGAATAGTTGGTGGTGTGGATGGATTTGGAGGTGTTCCAGCATTTTTGTTGCTGGATTCAGGAATTTCAGCCATTTGACAATGGATTATTTTTTATGAAAAACGATATTACCAGTCATTCCCACAGACGGCGCCAATCTGTTGATGTAAAAAATTAGATCACTCTAATAATTTAATCCCAGATAAATATAAATGAGACAAAGAATTTTAAAGTGGTTCAGCCTTATAAGAATGGCCTACGTCCACTATTATGTTATTGCTGAGTGTTTTGAGGAATTCTCGATTACAAGATCTATCCAGAAATTTCGGTCCCCCTTGAATGAGGGTGATACAATGTATTTATAGCCTTGAGGCTGTCATCTGAAAGGGTGATACATTAAATGATATACATTTGAAAGGTTAATACATTTAATGCCCTTGGGAGTGTGTGTCAAGGATAAGCATTCAATGAACCAGTTGAACTGTTGGTTATCCAACTATTAATGCTTTGTTCGAGATGCAGCTCTGACCGCTTGAGTAGCTCGGACCACCTAAGTTGCTCGGATCGCCTGAGCTTCTTGGCATTTAAGAGTTCCTCGGAGAGGTCTGTTCCTCGGAGCGTGTGAGTTCCTCGGAGAAGTTTGTTCCTCGGAGCATATGAGTTCCTCGGAGAGGTCTGTTCCTCGAAGCCTGTGAGTTCCTCGGAGAGGTGTGATTATCTCGAAAATGCTTATTGTTGCCATGTAGATAGCCACATGTCTTCGTATGATTGGTCCATATCAGTAGATTAAATTTGGTATCAACAGTATCCTTGTGAGGAAAATTAACGCTGACCAGGTCATTGTTGGAGAAGATAATGGCATGATCACTATCCAGGTTTTTCCTATCCCACTTGGCTAAGACTGGCTTATATATTTCTACTTAAAATGCCTATTGGATGTTGGCTGTAATTCTCACCATCTCTTACCAATGTGTTGAGTTGGGTCAGTGTAGTTGTGGATGGCGACGACCAATTATTCTGGTGGAAGATCCTCTTCTGACATCTCAATCGCGCTCATTTTTGTCATCACTTTTAGCTTCATTGTGATGATATATTCCTCGAGGTGCCCTGTCTGTATGACTTCCTCTAGGTGTTTTTCGAACATTTTACAATTCTCCATGAGTTTTTCGTGGTCCTAGTGATAGCTTCATCTGAGTTTGGTGCCCATATCATCTGGATCGCTGGTCATCTACGGAGTCCTTTTAAAAAGGGCTTGTCTTTGATCTGATGAATCAACTTGTAAACGGGTTCTTTAAAACCATCTCCAATGACTTTTAACTACTCTCATATCTGGGGCTACCGTTTGCGGCTTCATTCCTGGATCCCTTCTTCGTCGAAGAAGGTTGATTTCTGCCTTTGGCGGCTTTTTTAGGCTCATTCATCTTTTGATCAGCTGAGGACTCTACGTTGAGGATCTCGTCCTCCACCTTGGCATATTTTTCAATACGAGATATGAGATTATCCATTATAGAGGTCATCTTCTTCATTAGTAACTACTAGAGATCATCCGATTGCTCCAAGACGAACTTAAAAGGAGAGATCGCCAATTGATTGCTGTAATCGCCAATTCCATTATACAGCTCCCAATAACCCTAAGTGTACTTCCTGAGAGATTATCCATTCATATTATTAAAAGAGATCATCAAATCAACCTCATTGATTTCCTTCCTACTAGTAATGAATCGGGCAGCGAACTTCTTGGCCAGTTCTCTAAAAGAAAATATTGATTTGGGGGCAACTTCTCAAACCACTTCAAACCGATCTCTCCCAAGTTTGATGACACTACAAAAAAATTGCTTTTGAGACGATGGCCTAACAGTCATAAAAGATGGTTTATCCTTCTCAAATAATTTTTGGGACGCTATTTGGGACGGCTAGGGGGGTCTTTTTGATAGGGGTTATATATACCTTTTATGAGGCCATAACCGTCTCAAAAGAGTTTTTTGAGACGGGAACAGATCCGTCTTAAAAGCTCATCATTTTATATGACCCTTTTGAGGCAGCAAGAGAGATGTCCCAAAAGAATGCTTTCGAGACGAAAATTAATCTGTCTCTTTTTTAGACAGCAACATAACCGTCTTTAATATATTTTTGGAACAGTTTTAACCATCCCTAGTAAAGTAAATAGATCTTAAAATTTTTGCGCTAATATATTGTGGACAGTAAAATCTATCGCTCAAATTTAATATATAACTGAATTAAATTTAAGACAACAAAACACAACGAATAATCATCAAATATATTACATAAGATGATTTTGAACCAACACAACGAATAATTTTCATTCAACCATAGTTATATTCTTACAAGCATCTCTAAATATTCATCAAAACAAAAATTACAACACTAAGTTCAAATATTCGACTTGTCAATAAAAATACATTAATTTCTTATACTCCAAAATACGAAATATTTTTATCAAAGTAATCCCCCAATCTTAAAGCGTACGACCTCCAAAATCACTGCTCACCATTGCATGTTCTACAATAATTGCCACCTGCAGAAAAAATTAATGTCAATTAGTCAAAATTAATATCCCACTCATCAACAATATAATGTGAAATGAATCAATATAGCATATTCTCACCACAATATCTAACTACAGTTATTTTTTTAAAATTCGACAGAATCTCCTTTGTTTATTCATGAAAACCACATGTAATCAACTTGTTTTAAACATTAAAATTGATTCTAATAATATTATAAGCCAACCAACAGAAAATTCTGACCACCACCATAGCAAATTTTCACCACCACCAATAAAAATTCAACTTTAAAAAGGAGGATTTTTCACTTGGAAATCTCTTAACATATATAAGTAATTATATGTATGAACTGTACATTATTACCTAGTCGGTCTGAATTGTTGAGGTAATGGAAGCATGAGGTGAATGTAAGATCTAAACTCATGAATCTCACGGGACCATGGAAAAACTAACAGAGGGATTTGCCCAAAAGGTAGTTTTATTGAGTTCTGGGACAATAAGATTGGCGTTCAGATATCTTACAATAGCAACCATGTAATGTATCTGTACATTAATGAAGTGGATGAGAGCAGCAAATGAACGCACCAAGAACAAAGAAGATGGAATCCAAAGTGAAAAAAAGAAGCAAAATTCATGAAAAAATATTAATGATAAAATGAAAAATAAATAAAAATCATCTAGAACTTACTCCTCCTCCCATTTGGTTGAGTCCTCCATTACAAGAAACCATAAGGTAACAATTGTTATTATAAATCCTTGCAACAAAACGCTACCCAATTGATGAGCTCAAGAAGAAAATTACAATGTACAACAAGAAAGTCCCATATACAAATAAAATCAATAACAATATTGATTATATAAATAATAGTAAACACATCGTAATGATTGAAATAGAGATTTTAAATACCAATTTAAAATAAAAGGATATAAATTGAAGGTGTGTATTTGTACATCTGTGAATAAATATAACCAAATCCATAAATGCACATTGGATAAAACCAAGCTCAAATGCAAAGTAACTATTACTACACACTCCGGTGTAAGGATAGATAAAGGTGCAAATTCGAACTTACTGGTTAATAAATTAAGATAATCTTCATTTATCATCAGCACCATTCTAATTACCTTACAGAAAAGAAAGCCAAAAAAATGAAACTAGTGGAGGTCGATTTTACACAGCTTTTGGCTTTCTTATAGTTACTGAAATTCGAAAAAAAGGACCATGCCACAGCGCTTTGCAATCTATTCCGTAGACTTAAATATACAGTAAACCATCACTCAGATTGGTAGGATCCATGACTATGCTGTAAAAGGCAAAAGGGATAAAGAAAATAGCATGAAAATGTTCAGGTTCATATACTAATTAAGTAATCAAAGTCTATTATATTGTGGACACAGACATATACTACAATAAATTATAACAAATATCTCAACAAACAAATTAAACATAAATTTTCAAAATATCATGGCCACAACTGATAACCATATAGTAAAAAAACTAGGTGTTTTTCTTATATTTATGGTCTGATAGTCTTGGTATGGAAACTGGGATTACGAATCTAATTAATTCAATCATAAACCTCAACTCGACATTTCTAAAAGATTAACATTTGTACAGATGAAAAACCATTCGCAGAGTCCTAAAACTATACCAAGTCGGGGATGAAAAGTTGTCATTGTATACATTTGAGAAGTCAAGCAGGACAAACATAACACTATTCGAGAAAATGATATTCAAATTATGCAGTGAATAATGAAACTATGAAGAATGCCCCAAACTAAAAGACAACTAAGTTTCAAACAGGAAAACATTCGGTAAAGCACCGAATAGCTGGAAAGGAAATGAAAAACCAAGAAAGAAAAAGAAAAAATAAAATGCAAGTACTACTCTCATTTTTACACATGATGAGAGAGAGAGAGAGAGAGATTTATACCACATAGAAAGAAGAGATGAAACTGGGTAAGAATCATGCCTGGATTCATAATTGGAATGAAATTCTTTAGTAAAGAAATATATGAATAACTTGATGTAAATATTGCTGCAACATATCCCTTCCTTGATGTCTCTAATAGGGGTCATCACCTAATCATAAGACGAGCTTTCGTTAAGTAACAATAATAATGGTCTATAATGATATATGATAATTAGTGACTCTACCTCTGGCCCATTAGCCAATGAATGCACAAGAATGTCAATGCTGCTTAAGTCCTGCTTCACAGATTCTGCAGCTTCCTGAGACATTTCAGAAACTACTTATTTTCCATAACCCCAATTTTATGATCTTTTGACTCCCCGCCCACCCACCCACACCCCTTGAAAATAGGGGAACCTAATATTTTGCATTATTGACAGAGGGAAAGTGAAAAATGACCCCTGAAATTTCGAATCAGCAAAAATTCAATTTGAAGGTCATAGGTCAGTAACATCTTGAAGCCGAAAACATCTTAAACTAGCTTCAATTTATTATTTGTTTATTGAAATAATTCATAAATAATAAGATCAATTAACAAACACGAGTCAAAGACCTTGATAAAGCGGGAGCTTTGTGCACTGGGTATGGCACTTTTTAATAAACACGAGTCAAATAACACAAAAGGCCTAACAGAACTATAAGCTTTATTTTAAATAAAATGAATACATTATAGAGAATGAGCTTCAAGTCAACTCATCCAAAGTTTTCAATAAGTACCCAGATTTATAACCCTTCGAATAAAACACAAACAACTACATAGCAGACCATTAAACAGAAAAATGTAATAGAGAGATGGTGCTAATTACAAAAGATGGTGAATGAATACTAGTTTCATAAATGAGAATCACAATAACAATATATATACTAGTTTCAGTGGCTTCAAAGTACCAATGTTGGATATGCTCCAAAGCATCGTGACATATTGATAGGGAAAAATGCTACAATGCCAGTTTGCCCAACCAAAAATAACTCATGAGACTACCCAACATATTAGGGCATCGTGATGTCTCCAAAGAGACATGGTCTGCCAATAATGCTTGATGTGATGGCCAGGATCTGCCTTGTCGTTGTACGTTGTCACCTTTGGAATAGATAACTTCGTGGGTTGCTCAAAAGATTTTTTCTTCTCAACAAAAGGGGATGAGTATTCGTGCCTCAGCGCCTTTTAAGCCAGATCCTTAAGATTCCTGGCTATATTTGGGTTCATCCTTCCTTCCAACTCTTTCCAAAATGAGTTCCTTCAGTTCGTCGATCTCTACTTGGTTTAGAGGCACCTCTGGATGGGTACGCCTACTACTTCTATCTGACTCCATAGACCGGTGCTGGTGGTGACTGCAATCGATATAATTCCTCTCAGGAGAATGATCACATCATTGGTGGTGATATAATGTATGAGGGATCCTTAAACGAGAAAACCTACCAAGTTGATTCTTTGGAGAGCGAGTTCCCCTCCCACGTTGGTGCTAAGTATGAGAATCTGATCTGCGATCCTCTTACTATTGAGTCAGCTGCCTCCTTAATCGAGCAATCTTGTGATCCCAATCTTCCAACCTTTCTTCACAAATATTGGCCAGACAGGAAATAACTTTTCCCCTTAGTCGATTGATCGATGGTGTGCGATATCGAAGGCTAGATCTGGATCTCTTAGGTGATCATCTTCTGGACCTCAAATGTCCTTGGATAAATGGCAGTCGAATAGGAGTGTGGTTCCTCCTTACGATGTGTATTTTAGACTGAATGTGAGTCTTTGCGTGATTAGGGTGAGACTGGTCTTCACTCATTATGAACTTTGGGCTTTACTGGTTCTAAAATTGCATATTATCTCCAGAGAGATTAAAGTGAAAAAGTAATAACAAGTACACATGATATACGTGGTTTGTCCGTGAGGTCGGCATATGTCCACGGGGAAAAGGAAGGAGATCGATTTATTAACTTTCAAAGAGATGGTAATAGTTGGAGTGCTAGGAATGCTAGCTGAGAGTCCAAGTTGGCACGTGCAAGATACAAAAATTCCCTTAATATAAGTTAGATCTTTCTTATTTATAGACCTAAGTGCCCTATAGTCTTAAGTCTCTTTTGCGTCTATCTGGAATGAGTTATAGAGTCCCGATGATTATGATCTTATTGTTTGACGATATGATCCTCAAGATTTAATCATATCCCTTTAAAGTTCGTGCTCTTTCTTCCTATTCACCCGCCATGTGTTTCTCGCGTGATGCACCATGTGTTCATCCATGTGGCACCGATTCAGCCACATTTCCTCTATCTATCTATCTATCTATCTATATATATATATATATATATATATCCAACACATAATGTGGGAGATGGAAATGGTTTGGCACATTAGTAAGGGTTTTGATTTTATTAGAAAATCGCGTCTCAAGTCACATAGAATTTAACTTTACGTATTTGACTATAGTCTTGTCACAATTTCCTTGAATTAAGTATTTTGAAATCGCAATTGTGCATTGCTCTAAAAGATAAACAATTACATAAATAGGTCCAGTATTAACAACAACTAACAATTAAAATGACTTTGTTTATTTAGGATATAAATATGCCCCTGAATTTTCTAAAATTGCATTATTAACTCAAATTATTTTCGAACTTGCTTTTTTCTTCTAACTGACGAAAATAACTCTAAAAGCTCTTTATTTATGATACAAAGGGACTAACAAGGCCTATATTTGGGTATAAGTTATACAAAATAATGTAATCATTAGGATGCCGTAGTTGCATTACATACGGGTATTTAACGTCTATCAATAGGACCATCCGTCATAACCTCAGACTATTGAGGGTATGTTATGTTTACGACAGCTATGCGTGAGTAAGTTTTGATACGAAAGCATTCCATTCATTTACTATTGCAAATTTTCTTCGACGTCGGGTATGTCAGAGATTGCTAGCGATGGGTCTATGAATGTAGATACCCAGTGGGTAGGGGTTCCGCCTTGTGTCAAGCTTGTAGGGACATGGAAGTTGATATAGGCCGCTTACATTTTTTCATCGACTTGTTACTTTTGTATATATCTACATATGACGTTATATTAGGAATGGATTGGTTATTGACGTACCATCCACAAATTGACTACAGTGGTAACGCGATTATGTTTGACATTCCCGGGCAAGAGATGTTCCTTATTTCTATGTGTAGGATTGAGGAGGATTCTAGCACACACTTGTATTATATAAATGCGAGTATATCTAAGGAGGTCACCGCGTCTTTAGATTTAATACCAGTGCTCTAGGAGTTTATGGATATATTTGATTAGGTACCGGTATTACTGTCCAATAGGGAGATAGACTTTTGTATTGATTTATTTTTGGGCACCAGGCCCATTGCAAGGGGGCTTCGTAATTAATGGATCCATTAGAGACAAGTGAGCTTCGGGAGCAGATTCAATAATTATTGAGTTAGGGTTTTATATGAAGGAGCACGTCTCCATAGGGATCTTTAGTTATGTTTGTAAAAAAAAGACGGTTTGCTCCAATTGTTTGGATTATTGGGACTGAACAAGGTCACGATAGTGAATAAGTATCTACTGTCATATATCGATGACTTATTCGATCAGTTGAGAGACACATCATTCTTTTACAAGATTAATTTTCACTCGGGATATCACCAGTTACATATGCGGGAGGAAAACATTTTGAAGACGAATTTCTTGAGGAGATACGGGCCATAAGAGTTCCAGGCTATGCCATTTAGACTGACCAACGCGCCAACAGTATCCATGGATATAATGAATCTGGTATTTCACCCATTTTTGGATTAGTTCATCATCTTGTTTATTGACGATATTTAAAGACATTCACATTTAGAGGAGGAACACGCACAACATTTGAGGATGGTTTTATAGACACTTAGGGATAATAAGTTGTATGTTAAGTTCTATAAGTGTGGATTTTGGCTCCGCAAGGTGCAGTTTTTGGATACGTCATTTATGAGGCTGGGATTTTAGTGGATATCAGTAAGGTATCTGTGATTTTGGATTGGGGACAACCCTTGAAGCCCTGAGAGGTTAGTATTTTCTTGGGTTTGGAAGGGTATTATATAAGGTTCATTCAAGGCTTCTCAAAGATTATCGGGCCAGTGAATTGCCTCACCCAAAAAGGGGTACCATTTGTATGGAGTATCGATTGTCAAAGAGTGTTTGAGGGGCTTAAGGAGAGGCTCGTATTTGCACATGTCCTTGCCTTACTAATAGATGACATCGAATATATATTTTACATGAATGCATCAATCTGGGACTAGTAGGTGTGTTGATACAGGAGGATAGACATATCGCTTATGCTTCGTGTAAGCTTAAGTCTCATGAGGGAAACTACATCACTCACGATTTGGAGTTAGCAACGTTAGTATTAGCTCTTCGTGTATGGAGACATAATCTATTGGGGTAGAAGTTCACATTATTTTATGATCACAAGAGTCTCCAGTATTTCTTCACTCAAAGGGATTTGAATATGAGGCAGCATAGATGGCTAGAGTTTATGAATAACTATCACTTTTTTATCCAATACAATCCAGGGAAAGCAAATGTGGTAGCAGACGCTTTGAGCCATAGGTTGAGAGTTACAATGGAAGCTTTACGGGCCCAGCATATGGATAATTTACCCAAATTTTGGGCAGAGGGGTAGAGTACCTTATGAGAGATCGACTTGGAAGATACCTTCTTGGTAGTCATGTCTGTTACACCTGTTATCGTATCACGGGTTAGACTCCTTATGTCATGATAAGGTGTAAGACTTTTCGCTAGTGGAGTTACCTTTTTCTCAATTGGCTCAGATGGATAATTGAGTATCTCGAGACGTTTTGTAGTGCCAGAGGACCCTAAGTTACGGAGGGCAGTTTTGGATGAGGTACATGGCTCAAGGTACACAGTGTATCCTAGAGGGGATAGGATGTACCAAGATATGAGGAGATCGTACTAGTGGGACGGGAT
Organism: Sambucus nigra; assembly: GCA_949130495.1. NCBI lineage: Eukaryota > Viridiplantae > Streptophyta > Magnoliopsida > Dipsacales > Adoxaceae > Sambucus > Sambucus nigra. Next base: position 14,636,305 of record OX422219.1, on the reverse strand, counting down.
GAAGAGAGATGTGGCAGAGTTTGTGCATAGATGTACCACCTATCAGGTTTCAAAGGTGGAGTATTAGAGACCAACAGGGGAGTTACAGTCGTTAGAGATTCCCGAGTGAAAGTGGGAAATCATTTCTATGGACTTTATTGTGGGGTTGCCAAGGTTTCGGAAGGGCCATAATTTCATTTGGATTATTGTCGATAGATTAATAAAGGTAGCTCATTTCCTTCTAGTGCTTACAGATTACACCGCAGAGAAGTACGCTAGATTGTTTGTGGCAAAAAGTGTATGACTTAGTGGGGTACTATTGGATATAATGTTCGGTAGAGATAACATTTTCATCTCTCACGCATTGGGGGGGAGGGGGTAAGATGTGATGGGGTGCAACTAAATATGAGTTTTACATTTCACCCTCAATCAAATAGGCAGATTTAGTGGGTGAACCACATTTTAGAAGATATGCTTCGAGCATGCATGTTGGATCTCAAGGGGAGCTGAGATCAACACTTACCACTTGTGGAATTTTCCAACAATAATAGTCATCAATAAACTATTGGTATGGCATCTTACAAGGCATTGTATAGGCGACCATACCATTCGTCGAGCTATGGGTTGGAGATAGGGGAGCATAGGATGTTTGGTTCGGACATCATTAGAGGCAAATCAGAGAAGGTGGATCTCATCAGAGCATGGATGAAGACAACGCATGACTGACAAAAGAGTTACGCTAATAAGAGGAAGCGTAAAATGTAGTTTTGAGTGGTGGATCAAGTGCTTTTAAAGGTCTTTCGATAAAGGGAGTTGTTATATTCGGATCCAAGAGTAAGTTATCTCCCCGATATGAAGGTCCCTTTAGGATACTGGATAGGTAGGGCCCATTGGTATATCGATTGGCCTTACCCGACCATCTCCAGAGGGTGCACGATATCTTTTATGTGTCTATGATGAGGAAGTTTTTAAGGGATAAATTATCTCATCAACATATTGAGCTCGACGGGATAGAGCTGCAACCCGATGCAAGCTACGAGGAGTGACCACAACATATCCTTGACTAGAGATAGCATACTCTGTGATCAAAGGTCATACCGTTAGTTAGAGTCTAATTTGGACACCATAGTGAGGTGAAGTCTACATGAGAGAGAGGATGACATGCGAGCGAGATATTCAGAGTTATTCAAGTCAAGTATAAATTTGAATTTTGAGGATGAAATTCTTTATTTAAGGGGGAGGAATGTAATACCCGATATTTTTATGTGGATGAAATTCATTTGTAAAATTGGTATATTTTCCTTCAGTGACATGTGATTTTACTATATATATTATACATGTGTATGTGTTATAAAAATATTCTACATGTGTTATATAATTCAAAACTAAAATCGAACTTATTACATAAAAATTCATTAATTAAATATTTGAAAGTGACCGTGTCTTACAGGTTGACTATAAAATGGTCAAGGCTTTGTTATAGAGGGTATTCTTGGTTGGATTATCCCCTTGATTTCGGGCTTCATCGATCGTGAAGTAGTTTCTTATAAAGTCGTGTCACGCTAAATTAATAAATAATTAAATAATTGGTTTAGGACTCATACCAGATAAAATATTGATTATTTTGTCACAAAATTCAGGTTGACTTTTGGGATATTTAGAATGTTTTATTATGAATTAAAATAATGAGTTTTAAGTCATATGGGTTAGTATATATCTCGAGTAGTTTTGGGGCCTATTGGAGTAGTATATGGGCTCATTGGGTTAAAGCCCATATGGAACCCAAGGATAATTTTGTGGTTAACTAAGATGTGGGATCATTATACTTAACCTAATTAACTTTAGAGGCTAGTCAGATAAACCTTAAGGCTAGAGAGAGGAGACACTCAAGAGAGAGGAAGCTTTAGAGACCTTTTAGCTTGAATTCAACCAAATTTCTTAAGGAGAGTTTACCTAGATTAAAGATTTAATTTAAAAGTTTGTGTTATGATGATAATTGCTCATTGGAATCCGATAATTTCATGTTTAATAATCTCATTTTTGGTCAATAAAAATCTTAATTTCGAAATTAGACTAATCTAGAAATTTAACCCTTAATCCGTTGCTAATGTGTAGAGAATATAAGTATTGAATCTTTTGGATTAGAGTAGGTTATCAATAAATTTTGTTACATATAGATTCATATTCACAAATAAATAAAAATCCCTCTGTTTAATCTGTAAATTAAAGAAAATCTTAGTTTAATTAGACAAATTAAAGAACTAGGGTTCATAACTTCAAATATGGGAATTGATCCTCAATTTCATATTAGATTGATGTAAAACTCATAAATATAGGTTAATAATGTTAGTAGGTAACTCATATCCGAAAGATGTTGGGATTGGTGATTTTAGAGGCATTGAATAACGTGTTTTTTTATCGTTAATGGCGGATTTTTAAAACTTGGGGAAAATGAATACGTTCATCTTGTTTGAACTAGATTAGTATCTCGTTTAAACGAGATATGAGGGTTTATTTGAAAGAGTTTGTAACTCGTTAGAACGAGGTTGTGCCGTTCGTTTGAACGACGGTAGCATGTCATTCAAACAACCTATTAGATCTCATTTGAACGAGAATAGGGTCTTACTTTTGAACGAGTTTGAAACAGTTTAGAAATTCAATTCTTAATTAAAAGAGATCAATTAACTTAAGAATTTGGGTCTATGGCCTAGTAATATGTGAGTGCTTATGATTGCTATCTTGTGCTCATATGTTTAAGCATACCATGCATGAGTGCTCGTGGGTGATGTACTAGGAGGAATTTTGATGGGGCATGTATGACGTTGACCTCACGGGTACCCCGGTGATAGACATGAGCTTTAACCTAATCCTATGACTGACGTACTCGTATCCCAAAGGGGAATATACGAGGGAGATCTAGAGCATAGCCTTGGGTATGGAGGTTGTAAAACGAATAAATGCGTTGTGTGATAATTGATTATATAAATTCGCAAGTTTCCAATTAAACCTTATTTAATTAGAGTCTATTTTTAAACAAACTTTAATCAGCCCCAAACCATTCAACTATGTGTGTGCGCGTTTCAAAACATAAATAGATAAAGCATGTGACACAAAATTAAGGAAAAATCCCCAAAGGGTAAAACCTTTTATTTCTAGAACTTTGACAAGTTTACAAGACCATTGACTTACATACAATCTTGCTTTCGCCCACAAGTGTAATGCACGGTGTCTTCGATAAACCTCCAAACCAACGGCTAGAAATAACGTCGGCCGGAATCTCCCGCAAGAACTCCAGGTGGTCAGCAATAAAGAAGAAAACGGCTTATCCACGAGTTGTGAACTTTATAAGGACTCCCTCCACAAAAGCATGCAGTTGTCGGTTCTAGAGTTTTCCCCACAAAGAATGAACCAAAGAAAAATATATTCTTGGGTTCCACAAAACAACTCACATTAAAGTAATTGGGATTTTTGTGAATTGTAAACAAAACAAATATTTGAACCCTTAAATTGTTGGAGAAAAAATTTCTGCCAAAAGATATTTTTCTAATTGATTTTTGTGCAGATAAACAAAACAAAAGTTTTCAAAGGATAAAACTCTTTAAGGTTGAAAACTATTCTCCACATTTTTTAAGGCTGGCATAACCCCTTTTTATACAAATTTTGAGTCGGTCAAAGGATAAGCATGAGCTCAGCGTGTCAGTCGAAAAGTAACCTCGCTCGAACGAGAAGCCCATCTCGCTCGAACGAGATCCACAAGTCATTCAAACGACATCGCGCGACATCCCTTTTCGTTCGAACGAGATGATGATCTCGTTTGAACGATATTGGCATCGAAACCCAAAAACGCTTACTGCCTTAGAAATTTTTCAAACCTTTTCAAAAACAAATGTTTTCTAAAACAGTAATAAAACCTTTTTATAAAAAACATTTATAAAAATATTTTTATATAAAAGCTTTTTAAAACTCCTTTTAAAAATATCTCAACACTCTTAATATGAAATGTAAATGAAACTTTAAAACATTATATTACCAAAGATCATATTGTTGGGCTTGAATGTTGAAGACAACTTGTAATTCGGATTCGTCTTTTGTAGATGAAAACTTCTTCAATTCTTCTACGATTATAACGGTATACGACATAATTAATTGTGACAGACATTTATAAAAAAATATGTCCTTACAAATATCCCCCTTATGTCTATACCGGTACATACATAAAAACATCTGAATTATTAAATACCAAATTACCTATACAAATCTACCCTCCCATGAATTCCAAAACTGAAAAGGTAAAATTTGCAAGTCCTTAAATTTTTCTTCAACATCAAAACTCTCAAAGCTTTTCTCATAGGGTGTGCAACATCATGATCTTCAATCTTTGTACCTACACACATGAGATAAAGCAAAAACCTTCGTGACGCATCAAGTTTGAAATGATATAAGAATAAAGTATTAATAGATCAAATCTCCCCCATAATGCAAAAACTCCCCCATAACATGATAATTCTTTCTCCCCCTTTTATGATGTCCCCAAATAGACAGATAAGAAGAAGAAAATTAAAACATGGAGTGTCACGATAAAATTACATAGCAAATATGAATCAATCAACGCGCATGCAAAGGAGTATCCCACAAACATCCACAAACTATTTTTGGATTTTTTAATTTTTCGTACAAAAATAAGATACAAAAAAAGCACACCATGGATTTAAACTCAAACAACCATGTCATGAAAATGGAATGTATGGGTGTGAGCACATTCGATAGGAAAATAAACTCAATCAGTCATATGTGCACGATGCATACATGTACTCCTAATGAATGAACATCAAAGGTATCCCTAGGTGTAAAAATTTGTTGAATTTAGATGACATCGTCTTATACAAATCAACAAATCAAAGTCAAATGATTTCCACACCAATAACGTCCAAAACTATTTAGCAGTTTTTCAAGATTTTCAAGGACGCGCAAACCCGTTATAAAATCTCCAACCAAACTCCCTCATATATATTTTCTTTTAGAGGTGTTAAACTAAATTCTCAAACTTTGGAGAATTGGTGCAAAAACCTAATTGGCCCATAATTGGCATGAATTTCTTTTTTTTTCCTTTAAATTTTTTCGGGCTCTTTTAAACCTCTTTGGACCCCGAATAATAAAATTCCTCAATTTTTTAGGTCCAATTAAACGGAGGCTTAATCGCAAAGGATAAAAAAATCTTTCGTAGCCCTTCACCATTTTCAAATAAAGCACACAAACTCACAAACGGCTCTTACATGCACCACTTTGTTATCAAGTTTTATCGCGCTTGGTTCGTTTTAAGGACAGGATTGAAGTGAAAAAATCCAACCAACATGTGATAAGACAATCACAATAATCAAACAAATCCGTGCATGTGTGCAATAAAGGAAACATAAGTCAAACATGTAGGAAGTAACACTTAATTACATCTTAATGACTCCAAGCATTATAAAGCACGTGGATGAATTGACCTATTGTCTCAAAACACTATCAAATAATCACATGAAAAAAATGGAATGATGTTGTGACTCGGTCATCCAAAGTGTTCATCCATAAAAGGTGCAAACAAAATACAAAATACAAAAATCTTTTTGGATTTTTCAAAAAATTTATCAAAATAAAATCTTTTTGTATTTTTCAAAAAATAAATTTTCAAAACAAAAATCTATACAAAAAGTACATGTCACAACGCTAGCAAAAATATATCTAAAAGCATAACTAGCGTATGATAAACATGCGAACACAATCATCTATATGATATGGCAAGAGAAGAATCATGTGCAAGAAAATGAGAATCAACTTGTTTAAAATCTAGTGCCTCTAAAAGTGATTTCCTAACCCCAAATAGATGTGAAACGTCGTGTGGGGGATTTAGGAACCAAGGGAACACTCAACATAAACTTCCTAGGACATTTTCCAAGATCAAAACAAAAATGCCTAAGGTGACCTTTCCTACCACAATATGAACATGTGTAAACGGGTGGAACGGCACCTATGGGTTGACCTTTTCTAACATCCTTAGAATTAATTGACCCTCTAAAATAAATAATGGTTTTGGTTTTAGCATTAAAAGCATGAGAACAAGATAAGCCATTACCATCACTATCAAACCTACTCGAGTCTGTCAAATCATTTTTTAACTTCAAAATTTTTTACTCAAGCAAAGAATTAAACTCTTCCAATTTAAGGGACGCTTTTTTCAAATTTTCAATTAAACTTAACATTTTATCACACTCCCCCTCAATTAAAGAAAACTTTTCCCTAAGAGTCTCTTCACGTGCCAAAAACTCATTGATTAAAATATTTTTGTCATCTTTGGCACAAACACAAACCATCGAATTTTTAAGGTCCTCCAATTCCTTTTCTAAAAATAGGACCCTATTATCACTTTCCTTCTGGGACAATTTTAAAGCAATAAAATCATTGTTGATGCAAAAAACTGGACCGAATCCCATTTTTATGATCACAGATAAATAGATGAAAATAATCCAATCAAGCACATGAGAGACAAAGATTTTTAAAGTGGTTTGGCTATGAATAAAGCCTACGTCCCTTGTTATTTTATTCCCAGGGGTTTACAATAGCACCATAGGGTGTAGAGAGAGAAAGGATGTCTATCTTGTGTATGGGGTTTCTAGGTTCTCCTGGATCTCCCCCGGATCTCTCTTCGGGTGCCGACCAACTCTCCTCGGGGACCGACCAACTCTCCTCGGGGGCCGACTAATTATCCTCGGGTACTGACCAACTCTCCTCAGGTGCCGACTAACACTCCTCGGGTGCCGACCAACTCTCCTCGGATGCCGACCAACTCTCCTCGGGTGTCGAATATTGCCACGTAGGATGGCATGTGTCCTTTTCTGATTGGTCCTCGTAGATGGAGAATTTTTGCATTAACAGAAGCCCCCAATGCTCCATGCTTGATGGTTTACTTGAAAGGTTGGAGTATTTATTCTGCAGTGTTGCTCGGTGCTCGTGAAATTCTTGATCTACCTTCTTGATTTGTTCAACATAAAGTACATTATCTCCTGGACGACATATGATACAGGCTGATCGATGGTTGCTAATCTTTCTTTTGAGGAACTCCGTGTGCTATGTATCACCCCTAGGAATTTGGATGCATCCATGCCATAGTATGCAGCTTGTAGCTTGTCATAATCTTCAAGTATGTTGATTGGTTTGCTAGCCGACCAACTGCCTCCTGTGCCGAGCAACTTAGTGCTAACTTCACGTGCTTGATTCTTCTGATTTATGATCCTCTGAATACTTTATCAAGTAACATACTAGCTTTTGAACCCAACTCTTCAATCTGATTAGTACCAAGCTAGTGGTGGACTTCGAAACATTTTCATACAACTTCTTCTTCAATGTTGGTCGGGACAGTAGTAGTAAAGATCTCAGTGCTGTAGATGCTGAATCTGACTCCTGAACTTCAATAACATGTGCATAATAACTCCTGAATATGCCTCATGAACTTCAATATACCTCCTGAACTTCAATATACCTCCTGAACTTCAATAGCCTCCTGAACTTCAATATTCCTCCTGAACTTCAATATACCTCCTGAACTTCAATATACCTCCTGAACTTCAATAGCCTCCTGAACTTCAATATACCTCCTGAACTTCAATATCAAAAATAATTCATGAGCAAGAAAAACAACTCCTGAATGATGATTGGTCGGGGCCCCGACTAGGTAAGTTTATGGAGTTGAATTTGGTGCTCGACTGTATGATGTTATGAGAATGTGCCACCGAATGAACAACTGAATTTTTAATAGAAGCCCCCAAGTGTGGAATGTGAACTTTGAATGCTTTTTTTTATCGCTTTCACATACTCATAAAATGTTTCCGACCAACTGTAGTTGACAGCTTCTTATTTTCGACCAACCTGAGTTGGTGGGTTTTTTCTTAACGAGCAACTTTGGCACTTTTTGGAATAGTTTTACTTCCTAACCAACCTTAGTTGGCATTTTTAGGAATAGATTTACTTCCTAACCAACCTTAGTTGGCATTTTTAGGAATAGATTTACTTCCTAACCAACCTCAGTTGGTAACCAACCTTAGTTGGCATTTTTAGGAATAGTTTTACTTCCCAACCAACCTTAGTTGGCATTTTTGAGAAATATTTTTAATAATAAATGATGGAGACTTCCTCGGAGCTGACCAACAGATTGTTAGGAATAGAATAAGATATAATAAATGTTGGAGACCTCCTCGGAGCTGACCAACAGATTGTTGGGAATAAGATAATATAAATGCTGGAGACCTCCTCAACAGATTGTTAGGAATAAGATAATATAAATGATGGAGACATCCTTGGAGCTGACCAACAGATTGTTGGGAATAAGATAATATAAATGTTGAAGACCTCCTTGGAGCTGAATATATGATTATAAATATTTGTCGAGATCCATGCTAAAATAAGAATAGAATATGCATCCAAATAGATATAAAGAATAATAAAGTGCCTCGTTGATCTGTCGAGGTAGACTCATATAATGCCGAACAAGAATAAGATCTTCCAGAACATAAGAATATGGCCGAGAACGTTGTCAGGCCTAAATATAAATAAGAATTATCCGACCAACTATCCGTTGGGGGTGAAATACAACGAATGTTGTAATTCTCCTCAAAGCTGAATAAGTATCTCGCCGAGTTCCATGTTGAGATGAATATAGAATATGAATCCCAAGGGATATATAGAATAATTCGTGCTTGAGCATAAATCAGAGCAATAATAAAATATATAGTTCCTTGCTGAGGTGAAATTTCATAATGCTGAGCAATGATAATAGTTTCCAGATTGTTTTCGAGCATTCGTCGGCGTTAAATCTTGTACCTGTAAAAATTAATAACTTGCTCTACCATATGTGTAGGCTGAATTGATTAGTCATGAGAATAATTTACTCATCCAATCAATATATGATATGTATATGCTTGAGAAATAAAAGTATTAATTTCAAAAACTGAAATAATATATGTTGGCTGATATGTCGAGGCAAAATTGCCTGATGTCGAGCAATAATAGTTTCCAGAGGTTTAAGATTGTGACTGAGCTTTCGTCGGGATTGAATCTCGTCCCTATGAAATTTTAATAAGCCGCCCGAGCACCTGTCGAGACTAGATCAAATAATTATTGTCAGGAAAATAATTATTCAACCAAATAATATATAATGTGTATCAGCATAAAAATTTCAAAATATGAAATAATATGTTCTGTGCCAAATGTGTCATGTGGGCAGATTTTTATAAAAAATGCTAGGCATTTTAATTTTAAGTAAAAGACCAAAAATAAGTTGGTTTTAAAAATATTTTGGGGGGATGGGCGTCTCAAGTTGTAGAATACATGATGACGACCAAGAAGCAAATGGTCCCCGACCAGCAAAGCGATTTCTCCGATCAATAAAAATGGTGCATTGATAGTGCAGACCAGTTGTTGGATAGTCACCGAACAACATCAGATGTCGCCGACCAAGAAGTGGATGGTTGGATAGTTGCCGACCAGTAAATTGAACCCTCCGAACAAGACTGAGATGTCGACGATCAAGAAGTAGATGATCGTCGACCTGCAATTGGTTCCATCGAGCTACAATATGAGTCTCTGACTAACAATAAGATACCTCGTAGTTGGATAAAATTATTTCAACGTGGCTGATGGATCTTCACATCCTATCTCCGACAAACAAAAATGGCCTGGTTAAGATTCCCTTTAATAAAAGATGGCCCAAGATGATGCCGACCAACAATATGGATGGCTGACCAGAATATCTCGAATCCTTAGATCAGAAAAATAACATTCGATGTAAAATTTAAGCATTAAGAATGTTAGTTAAATGAATAATTATTTTAATCCACTAGATCATGTGATTTCGACAAAGAAACCATGTGATGTGATGAACAAAGGGCCAACATATCAAATTTGTGCCCAGAGTCTTGATATGGTCATGATTGTTTTATTGATCCTCTTTTACAAGAGGTGGGTAATGATTTTTCAGGTGACAGAAAATTATTTTTTATATTGATCCCTTCTTATTCCCTATTTGGAGAGATAAAAATATGGTGAATGATCAAAGTTATTACCAAATTTCCATCATCGAACCAATAAATCAATCTTTATCAGAATTAATAAATCGTAACAAATCAAAATTCTTAAATCTAAGAGATAACCAATAGAAATCATCATATCTAAGAGAAAATATGATCAATATCCAAGAGGAAAAAGAATGGTTTTGAATTTTTACTCCCTTGTAGAAGATGTGAAATATGTGAATCAACATATGTCAAATATTTTTCCTTGATGTAACTCATTACATAAACGTGTTTGCCCAGAACGTTTTCAAGAAGATTCATACATGCTTAACGCACATGATGAAAATTGTCTAACACTGAATATAAACATATATATATATATATATTATTTTTTTATGAATCAAATTGATGAGAACTTTTAAAGCAGATCTGGGTCAGAATTGTGATTATCGAGAGAGAGAAATTGTTCTTGATTTTAACTTTTCCCATTTAAAAATATGATGGGAATTTGAATAGACATCAAAGATCTTACAAAATTTATAATCAAAATTATCAAATCTTACCACCGTCATATATATTGGTATATGTAATCATTTAAAATATTTATTCCCTGATATAAAATTGAAACTTGAGAATCAAGCAAACAGTTATGATTTATGAAATCCATTATTTTTCAGATTTCTAAATAAGAATTAACCTAACAGTTATGATTTTAAAATCACGATATGCAATATTTTGCAGATAAAAATTGGACAATTAATTTATGTATATAAACATAAAAATCATGATTGAATCAAAAGATGTATGTAGAATATATAATTGATTGTAAGTAGAGAAAATAAAAACTTAGCTTTTGATGGAGAACAATGCTTTTAACACGTTCCCATAGACGGCGTCAATCTGTTGATGCAAAAAACTGGACCGAATCCCATTTTTATGATCACAGATAAATAGATGAAAACAATCCAATCAAGCACATGAGAGACAGAGATTTTTAAAGTGGTTCGGCTATGAATAAAGCCTACGTCCACTGTTATTTTATTCCCAGGGGTTTACAATAGCACCATAGGATGTAGAGAGAGAAAGGATGTGTATCTTGTGTATGGGGTTTCTAGGTTCTCCTGGATCTCCCCCGGATCTCTCCTCGGGTGCCGACCAACTCTCCTCGGGCGCCGACCAACTCTCCTCAGGGGCCGACTAATTATCCTCGGATACTGACCAACTCTCCTCGGGTGCCGACTAACACTCCTCGGGTGCCGACCAACTCTCCTCGGATGCCGACCAACTCTCCTCGGGTGTCGAATATTACCACGTAGGATGACATGTGTCCTTTTCTATTTTGGTCCTCGTAGATGGAGAATTTTTGCGTTAACAATCATGGTCCAAGGAAACAAATTTTTCACGATAAAAATCTCTTTGATTTTGAACCGTTTGCAAAAGATCCAACGCGGATTTAAAACAAGAATTTTCTTTTTTCCAAAAATCAATTCTTTTTGCAGACGTCAAATTCAAACGATTTATATCATCAAAACTCTGAATCGTGTCATCAAAGGGGGGCATCCGATTAGATAAGTGCTCCATCAAAAAAATTGTAATTTTTTCCAAAACTGATTTTTCAAAAAAAATCAATATCACACAAATTTTGCGAAAAATAGGAATACGCGATAAATTAGCGCAACCCGCTATGATACCAATTTGACGAAGCGAGAAGTCAAATTGTTTCAAAAAAATAAATCCTTGAAAAAATTAGGATCACGCGATAAATTAGCGTAACCCGCTCTGATACCAATTTGTAAAACGAATAAATGCGGTGTGTGATAATTGATTATATAAATTCGCAAGTTTCCAATTAAACCTTATTTAATTAGAGTCTATTTTTAAACAAACTTAAATCAGCACCAAACCATTCAACTATGCGTGTGCGCGTGTCAAACCATAAATATATAAAGCATGTGACAAAATTAAGGCAAAATCTCCGAAGGGCAAAATCTTTTATTTCTAGAACTCTGACAAGTTTTCAAGACCATTGACTTACATACAATCTTGCTTTCACCCACAAGTGTAATGCACGGTGTCTTCGATAAACCTCCAAAGCAACGACTAGAAATAACGTCGGCTGAAATCTCCCGCAAGAACTCCAGGTGGTCAGCAATGAAAAAGAAAACGGCTTCTCCACAAGTTGTGAACTTTATAAGGACTCCCTCCACAAAAGCATGCAATTGTCGATTGTAGAGTTTTCCCCCCAAAGAATGAACCAAATCAAAATACGTTCTTGGGTTCCACAAAACAATTCACACAAAAGTAATTGGGATTTTTGTGAATTGTAAACAAAACAAATATTTGAACCCTTAAATTGTTGGAGAAAAACTTTCTGCCAAAAGATGTTTTTCTAATTGATTTTTGGGCAGATAAACAAAACAAAAGTTTTCAAAGGATAAAACTCTTTAAGGTTGAAAACTATTCTCCACATTTTTTAAGGCTGGCAGAACCCCTTTTTATACAATTTTTTAGTCGGTCAAAGGATAAGCATGAGGTCAGCGTGTCAGCCGAAAAGTAAACTCACTTGAACGAGAAGCCCATATCGCTCGAACGATATCCACGTGTCGTTCAAACAACATCGCGCGACATCCCTTATCGTTCGAACGAGATGATGATCTCGTTTGAACGATCTTGGCGTCGAAACCCAGAAATGCTTACTGCCTTAGAAATTTTTCAAACCTTTTCAAAAATCAATGTTTTCTAAAATAGTAATAAAACCGCTTTATAAAAAACATTTTTATATAAAATCTTTTTAAAACTCCTTTTAAAAATATCCCAACACTCTTAATATGAAATGTAAATGAAACTTTAAAACATTATCTTACCAAAGATCATATTGTTGGGCTTGAATGTTTAAGACAACTTGTAATTCGGATTCGTCTTTTGTAGATGAAAACTTATACAATTCTTAGATGATTGTAACGGTATACGACATAATTAATTGTGACGAACATTTATAAAAAATATATCCTTATAAAGGTCGTTCGTAATGATGGGAATGTGTAGTGATTATCCCTTTTCGATGGATTTTGAGGTTATAGGTTCGGGTCAACCTATAACTATACCTAGTATGCACGAGTGATCCTCAAAGGCGATAGGGATATGCCTTCGTATACATTATTTGCGGACTTGAGAGTAGTCCATTTACTTGTACGTGTCGGGGACCGTACTTATGTGGATATTAAACTTGAGATTGTATTAATCTTATTTGGTATTATACTTAAGAGGTATACATTAGCACATATGATGGAACCCATGTCATTAAATTCAAATAAGAAGAATGATAATTAAATATTGGGTCCACTGGGAATTAGGATTAAACGCGTGTGATATTTAGGGTTGTTTGGGATGGGATAACTTAAAAATAACTCAAATATGGGAGGAAGATGCACGGTTATTTATTGTAGCCCAAATTCGATTAAATCTTTATTCTTTCTAGACTTCTTATTTACGTTGTTGTTAATTCTATTTTTCAGGACCTAGGTCGTTGTTACCGCCTCATTCCGGATCCATCTACTTATCACATCTTCAGTTGCTGCTTATATAGGATGTAGGCGTCGAGCCTGCGTGCTCACTCATTTTTTTCCTATTTATATTTCACCCGTGTCAGATATTATAGTACATTTTTTTTGGGGGGGGGGGGGGAGTTGGATTTATGTTGAGACAGTTTTACTTCCAGAATTTGATTTTATTACTGTTGGTGTTTATGGTATAAAACCTTTAAATTGGTTTATTATTATTGTTGTATTAAGTTATTTAGTTTATGCATTTAGTTTTATTCCACCATGTTTAAAATGATATTAAATTGTTTTAAACTCATATATTATTTATTTTTGACCTAATCAATCTATCTTAAATTTTACAGGGTGTCACATCGAGTACACACACATAAGAGTGTTCTCTCTCGGCACACACCCGTGATCTATATTCACTATTTCAATTATTTATTAACTTTTCAAGTTTCACCCTTAACTTAGTAGTTATCATTACCTCATTGTAATTCCATTTACCCCACCCTTCTGTGCATTTTAATTAAATATCTAAACCAAACGTTGTGAAATTTCATTGAATACTAAAGGGGTGATATGTATAATATGGGACTGCTCATAAAGCTAAACTTTATAAATAAAGAGACATGTTAAATAAAGGTTCTAAAGTCATTACTCCTGCTTGTCGCTAAACTCCATGCGTGGGATGTCTCATAAATAAAATCCAAACAAGGAACCCCCGACACACTTTCGTATAGATAGGGTAGTCGTTACGACATTATAATTAGTTAAGAATTTTATTAGGGTGAATTAAATTTAAGAGTTTAAGCGAATTAATTAATAAATTTCTATATCCAATTGCATCATTTCAACATAAGCCAATAATGACCATAAAGCAAACAATCCAACCATTGTTTATCCCTTACACCTTTTAATTCATTTACTCAATTAACCTATTTCCAACAATATGAGCAACGTAATAAATGGCTTATGTGAATTTATATACAATAAGATCAAATTCTCAATTTTAAGAACATAATTCGATAAAAGGGATTATATTTACATTTCAAAGGAATACACATGGGCCAGTCACTAATTATGGATTCTCATAAGTAAGTACGCAATAATTATTAACTATCATGCTTAAAATCTCACCACTTAGGTATTTATTACCAAAAGTACTACTCATAAAGATAAAGGTACAACCATACTTAGCACATGCAATTCAATACTTAATTAAGCCTTAATCATGTCCAAATTACTCATCATACTTTCTAATTAACATAAATCTAAGATTAAACCTCAAACCCTAATATGTCAATTTACTATCAAGGGTTCAATGTCCAATTTCACACTATAATTAGGGCTAAGTCTTAAATATATAACATGCAAGGATAACCAATTTCACCTAAACAAGATAATATAATAAGAAATCTAAAATCCCTAAGGGTTTCTAACACATTTTAAACCTACCATTAGTGTTTGGGTGAAATCAACAAGTTTATATATAAAAGGAGATGAGTAGTTTAGCAACTTGTCTCAAAGATGAACCAAAATTTGATTTGAAATAAAGAGACGAAGTCTTGAAATGTAAGGCTTTAATCCTTCTTAAAAACAACTTGAAAAACTTGAATTGGTTGATTTGAAAACTCTTTTTTGAATACCCACTTTAAGAATCATGAAAGTCTCTTTGATTTGACTAATGGAGGAAAGTAGTTTGAGGGAGGGTTTAGAGAGTTCCATGGTTTCTTGGTGAATGAAGTATGATAAAATGAGTCTTTATATGTAAAACGAGGATCTAAACATACAAAGGGTTATTAAAATGGCACCCAATTTGTATGCCCCAAAGACCAGATCGCGAACTAGTCATGGTTGGACAAACCTGCGATCGCAACCTCTTCTAACCGTGGTCGCGACTTGCACTTTTTGGATGTGGCTTGTATTGCCACAGTCGCGATAATTGGTGCGGCTCCCAAATTTGTGTGGCATCTATAAACCCTGCTAAAATTCAAACTTCCAAACCCCTACTTGTTTCCCAAGAAATGCATAAGTACCAATCTACAACCAAACCTTTCTAAAATTCTCCATGAGTCCAAATCAAATTTTGACTTATTATAATTAACAATTAAGTCCCATTATTTTAATTATTAAAGATTATCCCATAAACTTTATCAAGATACTAAATAAAATCTATACTACATAGCTAACTCATTTTCACTATTAATTCTCTTAAAATATGGGGTATTACACTTAATGTGAATGCCTTAACTCTACTTGGTTAAAGGTTCACTCAACCTAGTGATTGTGGATCGATTTTTTTTTTTTTGATAAAATGATGTTACGAGAACAATTATTTTGACATTAGCCCCAAAATTATGTTTCTTCCGCAATTGTCCTCCACTAAAATATTCTCGACATATTTTACCCAAAAATTACTTACAAGAAAAGGAGCAAAGTAAACACCAATTCAAAAGGGAAGGTAAAAAATTAACAACCAACATGATATTGAATACAATCCAATCATTTTCACACATAGAGTGGCAAATGGCTCAAATTTTCCACATTGTGTTTTTATGATATACCATATTGGTTAATACTATATGTAACGCCCCGACCTGGATTTAAGGTTTAATAAAGGATCAACCCGATCATGTTCGTACGTTAATTGTGAAGTGAAATGAAACAACCTAAATAATATTTCTAATCCAATTTTATTATCATTTAACGTTACTCCTGTTAGCTTGTGATTCCATCTTTCATCAAACTACGTGATAGGACCCAAGGGAAGTGCCCCCGAGGCCAAGTAAACAAAGCTACTGATCGTAAGTGCAAATGACTACTTACCTGTACAATTCTCTCAAAATATAGAACAACATACAACCTGCCGTAACAAAAAGGAAGGATGTGAGCCAAATGCCCAGTGGGAATGTATACAAATGCAGTATAGAAACAAACGGCAGAAAGAACACTCACACGCTACAACTATATGCATGTGAAAATACGTATATATCTACATATATACCTTTAAAAAATACATGTCCCAGTGTATTAAACCGTTTTATTCCAAAAATGTCATTTGATACCGTTTATCCTCCTTATCCTTACAAAAGACTCGTTTTGTATTCTAGCTTAGAAATAATATTCTTTCCCATTAACTTCTACCATTAGCAATTTGTTAAAAAAAACTTTCACTTAATTCCAAAAAGTCTTATTACCCAACGTTCATTAACTCACACCCAAGCTATTAATCATTACTTAAGATTTTCTATCAACACACACGCACATCGTGTTAGAAAATATCCAATAACATTGAAAGCCTTATATATCACGCACACTTGTGTTATTATGGGTTTACACCTCATTAGGTAGCTTAATTACCCATTAAGTCAGCCTGCTTAACCTTTTCACTTTTCTTATGGACATTTGTCATTATTCTCAATTTACTTGTCCACAATATATTAATTTGGAAATTAATTACTCTCACAAGTTAGGTTATTTCTAACTTATAACCCGTTTGTTATCATGTCCCCAATTTCATCATTATCTTTGGGATTTAGCCAACAACACGGACTTCATGGCCTCTCACCACCGGTCTCCGCCGCCATATGCCACTACAGTTACTTTGGGGTCTTTCACCACTAGGGACATCATGCCCTGCTTAATTTTTTCCCGGCGTCATCCAAATATTCCATTATCTTTTAAATATGTTCAACATTATTCTCAATGTCCACATTAATCTACATTTACAGTCCGAAGCCAAAATTTCGGACTTAACCGTCCGTTTTTCCTATTATCACTTGAAAATTTACTTTTTTCTTCTTTAAGTACTTTATTCACACACACGTTGATTTTATACCAAAATCGTTCCCGCTTTAGGACTTAATATATTTTCACCCAAACTAGCGTAAAAACATTCATCAATATTTTTACTTCATAAAAATGTCACACTTTTGGTAGTTAAGTTTAGTTTCAACACTCAAACACATTTAACCATTAAAACATTTGTCCATTGTCATACTTTACTCAAATCTTCCATTTCACACTTGATACACCTTTAGTATATAAACTCGGACATTTTACATACTAAAACCTCATTTTTCCACATATTTACTTTAATTATGACATTTTGCATTTGAACACCTACTTGGCCATTCATTTCATACTCAGTCTTCTTTACTTTTTCTATTTACATGAAGATCTTAGTTTCACATGTTTATACATTAAACCCACTTTATTTCCTTATGATGAGTCCACACACTTTAAAATACCCATTTAAAACGAAAGCATTCCTTCACATACAAAACTATTTATTTAATGTAGGAAAATATATATCCAAGTTACCAAATGACATAAACAAGCTCAAGACATCACTTGTCATGGAAAACACACTCTCTTCATTTAAAACACACTTTTAACCCATTTTATTTCATAAAATGTATATGAATAGTGTTCTGGAAATTTAACACTTTTAGGACTAATTTAAAACTATCTTTTAAATGCCCCTTTTTACTCAAAACATTAAGGATGCAATTAATAAACCCATAAATGCATTATAGCCATTTTCTTACACACTTTTATATCCAAATTGTGTAAAATCGTAATCTGAATTTTTATCTAATTCAAGGCAACTGTAAAATATTTATTCGAAACCCATTTACACGTGAAATCATAGAAATCAACTAACAAACCCCATGGATGCAAGTTAACACACTTTCTACATATATTAAGTCTAATACATGTAATTAAAGTAGCTGAAACTTTACAAAACTTCAAAGCTAAACCAGGGTTAAGATTCCCACCTAAATGTCTCCAAAGATGGTGGTGGTTGTAGAGGTGATGGGTGACTCCCCCACCTCCAAAGATGGCCTTAAAGGGAGTCACAAAAGCTCCTTCATCAATGATCAAAGTTTCTCCATGAAATTCTTCTCCAACCTCAAGAGAACCCTCTTCAAAGCCCACTTCAAGCTCCAAAAACTCCTTCTTTCAAACCACTACAAGTTGTCCCACCCTTGTATGGAGGTTTTTATGGTGTTTTTGAGCTACTTTAATGGAGTTTAGTGGAGAGAAAATGGGATATAAGGGGAGCTACGAGTTTGGACAAAGTTCTAATTATTGAGAGCTTAAAGAGGGAGAGAAAAATGGTGAAAATTTGATAGCCTTGGGTACCCAACCCCTAGGATTCCTCTCTCTCTCTCTCTCTCTCTCTCTCTCTTATAACCCATTTCCACTCCAACATTAACTCCCTAGCCAAAGTTGCAGCTCTATTCTTTACACAAAAGAGGAAAAATGATTCTATCAAGCTGTGAAACAAGTTTGGAAGGGACCAGACCCAACAACAAACAAAAATAGGGCCCTAGAGGTTGTTGTCCGCCCAAAACAGGTCGGGGGTGCCCCTCCGAAAAAAAGTATTTTTTTTCATTTTTTCTTTACATGATATTTTTCTATGTATTTTTAGGGTCTCATATATATGGTCATTTTATTTTTTTGACCTCTCAATTGTCCTAAATAATTCGCACGCAGTGTCGCGCGCGGGCAAAAATGCTAGATTAATTTTTATTTTATTTTTATTTTTTCCTCTACATGGTATTCTTCCTTATATTTTTAGGGATCCAAATATGTGATCACACTATTTTTATCCTTCTCCAATTATCCTATAAAAATCGCGTAAGCTCGCGTCCTGCGCTGCGCGTGTTCACAAAAATTCACCTAAAGTGGGTTTAAATAATTTTTTCGGAAGACGTCGAAGAAGGAAAAATTGCTCAGAATTTATTTTACATTTTTGTGTTGATTTTCAGATTTTTGTGAACACTTTCATATTTTGACAAAAAATAATTTATTTATTTATTTTTAACTTTTGACCCCATGGCATTTTTATATGTATTTTTTGGACCCTATAAAAGTTGTCATCTCGATATTTGTGACCACGATGCATACTACGAAAATCACGCAAAGTTACTTATCCCGCGCGTCGCGTAGCCCCCAAATTACGATATTATTAACCATGACCGTGTCACAATCATTCATTAGTATTTTTGCGTGAAACTTAACGAACATACTTACTAGGACTATTAAAACCTAAATAGACATCCTAAGAATTTTTTTCCCTTTAATCATTCTTCGTAATGCGTCACTTTTTGTGTCATTTGACGTAATTCCCTTATATATTTATTCCTCAAACTTTCCTTTGAATAAAATATTTCGATTATTATAAAATACTTATTTTTTTAGGGCGGGGTATTACACTATAGACTGCCAAAACAACCAAATGTATGTTGAACTTAGAGAGGACCTAAGCTAACACTCCCAATACCATCTCCAAGACAAGTAGCATTAGGGGTGTTCACGGTCCGGTCCAATCCAATTTTGGGGCATTTTGGGGACCTGACCGAATTATCCGTGCCTTACAAAGTTGAAGACCACGATCGAACCGAACCGTCGGTCTAAGTCCTATTTGGTTTCGGTTCGGTCTTGGGTCAGTTTCGGTTCTATTCTATTTAAAACAATAAACAATTTTTTTTAATGAAATAACAAACCAAATTTCATGAATTTTCTTTTGAAAAAAATTAATCTATTTTATATGAACAAACCAAAATAATGGAGCTTTTGTACAAACTAAATTACTGGAACAAACCAAAAAAAGTAAACCAAAATACTGGGGCTTTTGTATAAACAATATGATGTTATTTTTTTAAAATAGAGACTTTATATGAAATAAATAACTTTAGTTTTTTATTAGGAAAAAAATCGATTTCAGCAAAGAATTGTTTTATGAAAAATCTATTTTATCTGAAATATGTTTTTATAAAAATTATGTTTTATAAATGGTTGCCGTAATATGGTTATAGTTGTTTCAATCAACACTAAGATGCTGTAAAGAAACAATAATATGGTTGCGGTAGACTTCCTAAACATTTGAGCTTTAATCATACATAAATTTCATAATACTCTGAGAATCTGACACTAATATAGTTGACAAGCTTTAATCATTCATAAACATAAAAAAATTTGAACGTCAATAATATGGTTAGAGTAAATGATATGAATATTTACAGACTTGAACATACAAATAAACGTGGTTGTCATTGAGAAGCCCACAAATTTGTTAACATACCAAAATTTTCACAAATTCAACAATAATAATCGTTACCTAACCTTTAATATAACATTTTGTACATTAGGAGTAGACTTTTAGGTTTAGTCGAGCAGTGGGTACCCGAGTAGTAATAGAAAAAATGTGAATTATATTTTTTTTTATTTACCTATCCAAATCGGTCCGGTTCGGTCAAGGCCCGATTATTATGGCCCAAAACCGAGGCCGAACCGAATATATTTGATCCTTAAAAATTAAGATCGAATTTTTAAAACCCACAAAAATATATTCGTTCCGGTTCAATTTTTTTCGAGTTCATGCTCACCCCTACGTAGCATTTTAGCGAAATGCTATTTTTCCTTCCCCAATTTTTGATTTTGGCTTTCTAGAGCAAGTGAGAAACTATTAATTTTGGTCTAGAGTTGCAAAAATCAAGGTTTCGGCTCGAGTAAAACTCCTTTGTTTAATAACGTTGCAAATCTGTGTTCGCGCCCCCAACGATTGGATTGTCGCGCAAGAGTTTTATCCTGTCTTCTAGCGCCTTTTGTATTATTTATTTATTTTATCAGCTTTCGCGCGTCAGGTTAATTACCACATAACCATTTTTTATTTGCTCTATAGTTAAGTACATTTTGAGGGGAGCAAAAATAACATTAAAACATTTTGACAGAGCATTTTTGCAAAATCACTTGGAGAAAGGCCTAGACCCGGACCCGATCCGTTAAACCCTAGTTTGAGAACTTTTATGAAACTCGGGTACCTGATGGATCACATATGGATATAGGTAGATCCAATCCGTTAAGGACCCGACCTGAAGTTATATATATATATATATATATATATATATATATATATATATATATATATATACCAATATTTACCCACCTACGTGGACCAATTGGAAGTAGACATGTGTCATTCACTGTGGCACTAATCTTAGTCAGCAAGGAGTAATTGCCGACCAAGGCATGGAATGCCGACCAACATTCTGAATGTCGACCAACATGGTAAAACAAAACGCCAACAGTCATATACATTATGAACAATATGTACCGATGTAAATGCCTAATTTATAAAGGCATTCCATCCTTTAACATTTCGACTCTTGATTCCCCTAGAGGGCTATAAATACATTGTAATCCCTACAGCAAAGGGGATAGAAACACAATCCAAGGGATAAACATGCAATACAAGACAGTGGACGTAGGTTTTTCCCTTCAGCCAAACCATTTTAAAAATCTTACTTGTCTCTTTTATTTACTTATTTATCTGTGATCAAATAATTAGATTTATTCTAGTTTTTTGCATCAACAGATTGATGCCGTCTATGGGAACGTGTTTCTAAATGTTCTCACTCATTTATCAATCAAGCATGACTGATATTCCTGAGTCAAGTACCAAGAATGATGGCATGTCAACTATTCCTTTTGCTCCACCAACTAATAATGATTTGATTGGAATCTTGGCTAGTCTCGCCAGAGGACAAGAGGCTATGGAATATACCATGAGGCAATTAGCGCAAACCCTGCAAGCCAGGTCACCTTCCTTATCTGCTTGTGGAAATATGCCACCACCGCCTCCAAGAAGCAGTAGACATAGCCAATCCAGGACTACGAGAGATACTTCCTATCATCCAGAAGTAAGTTCTTCGCTCAGAATATCGGAGCCCTGTGACGATCATTCTTTTACTCCCAAAAGATTGAGTGACATAGAAAGACTGAGTCAAGCATCTCCCTTTGTTCTTTTGGGACCCAGGGGGAATACAAATGTTCCCAAGGCATTGTCGAGAAATACTCGACAACCAACCAATCAATGTGAAGGCTCAGCCCAATCTAGATCAGATGCCCGATCAACTGCTCGTACCGAGCAGTATTCACACGAGGAGAGTTCAGCACAAATAGTTAGTCAGAGTGAAAAGTCTGCAACACACAGATCTGACGCTGGTAAGAATGCATGGAAGGGTTCCATCCAGCAAAGAAGCTTTGTGAA
Source organism: Sambucus nigra (assembly GCA_949130495.1). Taxonomy (NCBI): domain Eukaryota; kingdom Viridiplantae; phylum Streptophyta; class Magnoliopsida; order Dipsacales; family Adoxaceae; genus Sambucus; species Sambucus nigra. The sequence continues at coordinate 14,613,674 of OX422219.1, read as the reverse complement.
GGGATATACTTTCGTACAAGCTATTGTGGATTTTCACACACCTCCAAATTTTAAAGCTCCTGTAGTTACTCCCAAATATGATGGGAAAATGGATCCTGTCTTTCATGTAGAGCAGTATCAGGCAGCAACTGACATCTATGTCGTCCTCGATGAAATGAGATGCAGGGCATTTTCAGGGACAATTATAGGACCTGCTTAAATCTGGTATAACAGTGTTCCTCGGGGGAAAATTTCTACTTTTAATCAGCTTATCGAGCTATTTATTGGTAACTTCTAATTTGGAGCTAAACCAGTGAAATGAGTAGCTCATTTGCTCAGTGTAAGGCAAAAGGTGAGAGAAAGTACTCGAGATTGCATCCCTCATTTCAATAATGAGAAGTTAAAAGTCATTGATTATGAGGAAAAAATATCCATTACTGCCCTTATGAGTGGGTTGCTCCTCGAGAAGCTCTACTACACACTTGTTAAAGATCCTCCGAAGACGATGACAGAGTTTATGGAAAAGGCGCCAAAATCATGAACGTCGAGGAGGCAATAATAGCCAAGCAAAACTCAGAGGTAAAGGCTGAAAGTAAAATGGATAAAAAGGAGCATAAAGATTATAAGGAACACATGGAATCAAAGCAAAAAGGGAATGGGGACTGGTTCAAAAGGTATATCAATAGCACTCCCTTAACAATGGGAATCCACCATGTTTGGGATGACATTAAACACAACAAGGATGTACGTTGGCCTAAAAAGCTAAGAACACCTTCTGCCAAGAGAGACAGGTCCAAATACTGTGAATTTCACAGGGATCACGGACATACAACAGATCGATGCGTTGCTCTTCAGAATGAAATTAAAGCACTCATCCGAAGAGGAAAACTAGATAGGTTTATTGATTGGAAGAACAATAGTGGATCTCGACGAAGGTCAAAGTCTCCATGTAAGCCCGGAGACGAGAAAAATAGAACTTATAAAGATGATCAAGAGGATGATCCCGACTTGCCCAAGAAGCCTAGATAACCAGAACATGAGGTATTCACGCTCAGTTTTAGATCTTTTAATTATCAAATAATTATAGGTGGAGATGCAAGAGGAGGCGATCATACTGATGAAAGGAAAGCTTACCTCAATGAGGCTCAAGCTTGTTCCTATACCCACAGGATTAACCTAGCCAAAGAAGATCGACCAAGGAAGGTTAACAAAGACAAGCTGGTCATTGGTTTTTCTAAAAACGACCTCTTAGGGGTGAATACCCCCATGATGATCCTTTAGAAATCAAAGCTATAAGGGAGGATATAATTGTTTCCAGAGTGTTGGTTGATGACGGCAGCTCGACGGATATCATGTTCTATCCCTGCTTTGACAGTCTGAACTTGAAGCTCATCCAATTGGAACCTTATCACAGGCCTCTAATAGTTTTTTTTGGAAAAAAGATACTTCCTCTAAGGATAATAAAATTGGAGGTGTTGATCGGTACAAGGCCAGTAAGTCGGACAGAGAAGACACATTTCTTTGCAATGGACAAAAATGTTAATTCTACCTACAATATGATCATGGGAAGAGTAGGATTGAAGAAATTCGAAGTTGTGTCATCTACAGTCCATCAGTGTTTGAAGTTCCTGACCAACTTTGTGTGACACCCCGCCTAATAAAATGCCCGGTGATCAGTCATATATCAAATTAAACAGGATTCTCGTCCGGTTCATCCTTAGCATCACTGTCGAAAACCTTTTTAAAGCTTACTAACCACCTATTATTAAAAAAGACATGGTGTCAAATTTTATCTTTTTATTAAACATAACTAAAAACATGCGAAAGAATATATAATAAACCATTCACACAATCACCGAATCAAACAATACTTAAAAAAGAATGATAAAATGATACTACAATCCTTGTCGAGAAAACCATTGGCTACAACCCAGATATAAAAATATGAACTACAAGAATGATAAAATGAGTACATTATCTGGCTGGAACAAGGAAATAATTAGGGCGATATTCCCAAATGAATTACTGACTAAATCTTACTTTAAGAATGAAATGACTAAAACGACTAAGTCAAAATCCTGCAACATCCATATATATCGCAACTGTGTAACCCTAAAATAGAACAATTCTGGCGTCCCTGTGGCTGGACACCTAAACGTAGGGGTGTTCAAAAAACCGACTGGACCAACGGAACGAACCGAACTGAGTCGAACCAACTCTTTTTTCTTGCCTTTTTTCTTAATTGGTCTTGTCTCGGTTTATTTTTTTAGAGGACCGATCTAGTCGGTCTGGTCCACGGATTATAGTTTTAAAAACCCTGTTAGGACCGACCCGAACCGACTCTATATAAAATAATATATTCTTACATATATATGTATATATATAAGATAAATAAATAGTGAAAATATATATTTCAATATTTGATTAGCTTAAATTACAGTTTGATAAATACTAGGTTTGTTTTAATTGCAAATTTTAGTATTTTTTAGTTTTTAAGGTTTGGAAAAAATAGAGTCGAGTATAGTTTCATCATTATAAATTATGTAATTCATTAATGTGAGGACTAATGGGTTAGACCGGACCAACCCTATAAAAAACTGAACCGACATTATCAGTTCCGTCTCGGTCCACTTTTTTAGAGGACCGACGGTCCGGTCCAAAAAAAACCTCAAAAACGAACCGGACCGTGAACACCCCAACCTAAACGATTTTGAAAATATTTTATAACAAGAGTTGGAACCCAAAACATTTTGAAAATATTTAGCAAGTGAATTGAATTACAGTAAAATTAGAATGCATGAATACTCTTCATATTTAAGCTAATGTCGCACTCGCTTGAGGACCGGCTCACCCCTCAACTATTGTGCACACCTAATGCTTTTCTACATAACCCACATAGTCTTTACCCCATAACTAGTTCTCGATGATATCCTTCCTGTCACACTCTCTAACCCGAGTATGTTTATATATGATTTTTAAGTTATATATAACATTAGCTTAACTAATTATTATTTTTATTTGAGACCCTATAACATTTTCACGCGTTATATGCATAATCAATACAATTCACACCATGTATTTTATCTGTATATAAATATCTGCACCATATATACGTATCACTATATTACAATATTCACACACATGTCGTAAATATATAACCATCCTCTCGAGTAAGCACTCAACGGATGCTCTCTAAAATGTTATCATTTCTAGGTATACTCATCCACCCGGACACCCTAACACAGTTAGCTCCCCGAATCAGTAAAAACAAATAAACGCATTGGAGGCGTTCATAGTTTCCTCCAAAATGAGACCAAATCATACCCAAAGCATCTCATTCTTGATTTCGAACGCTATGACTGGGGGACTATACTCCCCCTGCTCCTCAAGTCATAGGATTCACCCACATTGCGCAACCTTCCATGATAGCACTAGAGGGGTATGTATTCCTATAATATTTATAAATCACACAAATATATATATATATATACTACACATCATCGCATACAGATATTTAATTAAATCCAGGCTACCCGTGAACAATTATCGTAACACTAGCCTAATAATCCCAAGTCTATATACCGACTTGATATTTAAATAATATCCACAATTATTTATTTATCACTCATGTTGTGTCACCCAACTAAATTACCCGAACTGGCTCATTCGGTCCGAAATTCTCATCTTGTAGAACTTATTCCTCAAATTCGACATATTAAGGTTATCACCCTTTTTATTTTGAATATTCCATAATTTATTATATAACCCCATAATAAATTAACTCAACCAAATCCGTGCCTAAACACTCGTAGCACTAGTCCAAATTTCACCCGAGTCAATATCCCGACTCAATTGAACCAATCACGCATTAATTAATTTATTATCTTGGCGTCACTTAACCAATATACCCGGACTCACTCACTTGGCTCGAAAATACAATATTTAGAATTTACTGTTCAAATTCTCCTTAATAAATTTTTCGCACTTATGAATCTAAGTTTTTCAATTTACTCAATTTCAACCTTAATTCCCTTATGGATTATTTTCTCAATTATCCCAATACTTACTTGTCATGTAAACCTAATCTCCACTTTAGGCCTAATGTCCTTATTATACCACAACAATTAGAATCAATCAATCTAGGCAACCTCAAATGGAATAACAACTAAAAATAACATTTTTAAAAACGTCCTCATGAATCTGCCCAGATTTTTAAAAATGCCGTTTTGAGGCATTTTGGAACCGTTTTTGGAGAAAATGTATCAGAGAACAAAATGTAGAAAATAAGATTTTCAATGGGGCACGTGGACAAAATCGCCATATTCGGCACCAAAACGTTGAAAACAGTTTCTAAAATGACGACTTAATTTACCCAATTTCATAGACTTCTTCAAATTCAAGAAGTTGTTCTACAATCCAACCCTACCCATCAAAACCCAATTTAGATATCAACTAACCCAAAAAACATATCATCTTATCACACCCACTATAATATGAGTATAAATCTGCATTTAATTTAAAAGCATGTTTAACCACTTGACTTAGGGTTCGTAGGGTCTGAATCCGTTGATATAGATGAGGATGATTTAATGAAGAACCTACATACTTGTTCTTGATTTTAGCTCCCATGGCTTCTCCCACTTGCACCCACTTTCTCTCTCTATAAGGGTTTTCTAAAATGTGTTATGGTTGTCACACCCTCTCACTTTTAGGATTTAGTACCTCAATCACATTTTTAGGCTTGTGGGCTTTATAAAAAGAGACCAAACACTCTTATGTGGACCTAAATATGCCTAAAAATACTCCAAGACCCATTTAATACCCATGGGTATTTGTTTCCAACTATTTCGACCCATTGGACTCAACCGTACATTCATAATTTCCATCCGAATTAATTTATAACATTCTCCAATTTTTTACCTCAAAAATGCGATACAAAAGAAAAAGTCTGAATAATTAAATTTCAATTCGCCAAATTAAATAGATCCTTTAATTTAAAAATTCTCCAAATCAAATATTTTATTTCTCCCTATAAAATAAATTCTTTTTCTCCCAAATATAATTAAATTAAAGGTCCTTGAATTTACGGGGTGTTACATACTTCCCCCCTTACAATGGAATTTCGTCCTCGAAATTCAGATAAGCCTAATACTCCCAAGCCTCGACTAGCTCCCTCATCACTTACCCTTAGGATTGCTACACATATTTCTTAATCGAGTGTAATTAACCAGAGCTCCCATAGACCATGTACCCGTGCTTAACCGCGGGAAATAACACCTGGCTTTTACCGACCTTAAACCGTATTGTAACTTCGATCTCACAGTTATAACACCCCAAATACCCTTCCCTCGGCATAAAAGTATACATATACATTCTTATGTTAAAAGGACAACATATAATATCGCGCCCTTACTATCAATAATTTCCTTGCGCGAAAATAACTCCCGAGATATATCTCCTCGCTCGATAATAAGTCCAACCATCTTGAATCACATCAGAAAAGTCTCTACTTCCCGGGATTTCAATTAACAATATTAATATATTAATATGCAATACATTTTCTCATGCATACCCATATATATACGTTAGACTCTATCTCAGGTGAGACCTAGCAACGACAATTCATACCTTGGTTTTGCAAACACCAAGTCTTACTATAACTATCCATTATAGCCCCAAACTATAGCTAACTAGTTGAAACTTGGAAAATTATCTATCCTACTTCCATAATTCTCGAAAGTAGAAACCTCTCGTATAATGCAACCATCCTCTTAGTGTAATCCCCCACTCTCTAGCGGTTAACACTAAAGAATTCCACTACCCCACGGTACTTATATATATAATATGTCTATCACGGCTCACGCACCCACTAGATTCGTCTCACTTGTGAATCCTAGTGATAACAATCTTAGGTTGTGACGCACCCAATGTCATTCCAAACATACCCACGCTCAATGTTTCACATTTCGAGGGGCAACTTATTCCCTTTTTCCCAGAATACCCAAAATCAATTCCCTTGCGTTTTCTCCCATAGCTGCTAGACATCTGACTAGGAGAGACTCTAGCTCTACCCATGGTGCCCATACACCCTATATTTTGTGCTTATTTGCTTAAACCTCATATCATCACATACGTAACATATTTATCTCAAGTTTCGCTCCCACATTCTCAGCGTGACTATATCCTCCGAATATTTTCAATGAACTTACTAATTACTATTCAAATTCTCCTCGATATTGCCCCACCTATCAACTCGCGGCGTAAATATTCACAGTGTTTATTTTGTAACACTTTCCGGCTCCCCTGGCCCTATCTCTTCGTGGCTTTCTGCTCAACGTATTTTCTCCACACATTCACTGATTATCATTCAATCCGATGACCTAACATCTGACGCCGTCTTCCCACTTTCGATATTTTTATTTAGAATTATGCGTATAACACCTCCCAGCAAGGTCCAAAAGATCTTTTCCCAATGCACTATTTCTCATCATTGTCGGTCCTCGATTTTTGTAGAATAAAAGTATAGACCCGAGACACTCAAACCCTGTCCCTATACTCACATGTCTAATCATGGACTCTCGCATCTCTAAATGGTTCATATCCTACTGCGCTCGCACTATCACTAAGTCCTTAGCACTGAATTTACTAATGAGCTATATCTCTCTCCTCCACGGTAACCCTATATACCCTGAATTTCATCAGTAAAATTCCTTACGCATCGGGATCCAATATAACTAGATAAATGTACTCTTTGAAGTATACTTCACAAAAATATCATCGTGAGGTCAACCCTCTTTCAGGTGGGACATCACAAAAATATACATTCTTCCCTAAAACAACGAATATGATAGCCTTGCTATAATCGCCCACCATTGCGAACCCGCCCGTACCCAAGATAAAACCATACCTCGAATATCACTTCTCAAATGAACTAATCCTCATAAAAATATATATCATCTCAATGTTCCCACCTAGTCCTTTACAGGTGGAACTAAAGAGCGCCCCGCTACTCCATGGTAAATATACACATACTAGTGATATTAACTATACCTCCATTACATTCGTTTCTCATGCGAATCTAGTACTAATATATTACTGTGACCCGCTCGCATCACACAAAACAAACCCTAATCATCTCAGAATAAAAACTCATAGTTTCAGTTGCCCAAAATGCTGGCGGCTCAAATGGTTACTGGACATAAGACCCTCGTCCTAACCAAACCAAAAACTTCTCTAACTGTTGCCCCTGCTAGGCATCCCGTTCATGTCCCTGACTCACTGCGGACAAGATCCACCCATGTGTTTCTACTATTTTACACATAAGACACCTTTATGTGTCATTCCCTTTTCTCCTTTCTCTGGCCCCACAAGCCATGTTGGGGTTGTCCTTCTCACGGACCTGGTAGTCTTAATCCTGATTTCTACCCCAAATGTCCCTTTGGATCCGCTGGTCACATGGGACTTGTTGATGCCCTTAATGGCCCTAACTGAACCCACCGTCACTTGATAGAAATTCTATTGATCTCGATCATTAATCTGGGTCCTCTATTGGGTATCCCTTCCCTTGGTTCCTTACTATGACTAAAATCTAGTCTTACTCTTTTGATAGATTCTCCAACTCCCTCAGCTCCCCTCTCCCGAGAGCATTGATACAAATTGTAAATGTACAACCTTGACGATAACAGCACCAGTCATCCTAGCAGGTTTTCCTACTCACGCTTTTATATTCTACCCACGAGTTTATTATCAACTTACAAACCCTATTTGATTCTTCGTATCCCTCTCGTCAGTTACAAAGTTTACGACTTCCGTCAACTTACCTTAACGTCCGTCCATTGTTCGAACCTTTTGAAAAATTACAAAAATTTCCCTTGCCTCTCTATTTAACCTCTGGTTAGAGGATTCGTAATAATCCACACCCCAAATTCCTCGTTATTCCTGGTAATTTTCCCCTAGCTATGGTGACTGACTCCCATCACCCTATGTTGCTCCGATGAGCAAACATCTTTGCTCGAAATTTTGATTTGAGTGTCACTATACTCCTCCACATGTGATCCCAATTAGATGCTCGCCATCTACTGATAAATCACCCTTCCGCACTTTCCTCGAATGCTAGCGGATTGTACTTTCGAAACAAAATCTTCTTTGATGCCGTCTACACTAAGGGTTTTAACTTTGCACCATCGTCCTTCACAACGGTTTTTAGGGAAACTACTGTGCCCCAGCGATTACTCCAACTTCAATTGTTCGAACAACATAGTGACTCCTATCACGTCATTATTTCCAGAATACTCCATGGCTTCTGTTGAGTCCTCCCTTCTGCAAACCTTCTAACGTCCCACGTTTGTTGTTCTATAATGTTCAATCTGCCATGCTCAACCGAAGCCGTATATGAATCACATTAACTATACATTATAGTAGGAGAACATAAGTCGCATATGTAAAGGAATACAACAATCCTATAATAAGGCTCTATATCAAAGAACGCTACGCTGAAACGTGAAAAACTGCATAGATCCTAAAACACTAGAACCTGATGCTCTGATACCATCTGTGACACCCCGCCTAATAAAATACCGGGTGATCATTCCTATGTCAAATTAAATAGGAATCTCATCTAGTTCATTCTTAGCATCAATATCGAAAACTGTAACACCCCGCCCGTCCGGGGAGAGCGAACGGAGCGCTACTGTCGATAAAACTAACCAAATCCACAATATAACAAGGTATAGAGCATCTAATTCTCACAAAAGAACAAAACCACTAATCTCATTCTCTTCAAATAAATACAATAAATCTCTCGAATTAAAAATACAACATCTAACTCGAAAAATAAATACAAATCTCCAATGCTCTATACATCAAAATAAATACAAGTCTTCTCATCTCTTGTATTAAAATTCTTCCCAAATAATCCATGCTAGAATCATCCCAATTGGTCCATAGCACTCAAATCCGTGCTCACCTGCCAATTAAGAAAAAGATGGGGAAGTACACAATACGACAGGAAAGATGCTCAACAATAATATGTTAGCGATGAACAAACCGCAACAATACGAATACGAATATTCAAATCAAATGCAAATCTCAATAGCATTTTATCAATAAATTTCTCAACAACACATTAACCGGGTCACCAGGCCTCACCCCATCCGCATATGCTTTATCAAGTCATAGCTCTTGGAAGCAGGAATTTTGGCGGGTGCCCAACGTCCGTGCCATATTAAAATATCATGACAACATGCTCAACGACAACATGAATAATACCACATGAATCAAAATAATTCCAACAATTATTTTTCCAGATTTCAATGAATTTAATAATTAAAAATATGAGTTCAATTAACAAGAATTCAATGGAATAAATACTCGCGAGATTTAGGAGCATATTGTGTAAAACCCCATGCCTCAAACCACCAAAAGATACCATCAATAATTCTGCCCAGAAACGCAGAAAAAAAACCCATAAAAAATCTGCTCCAAAGATCACCAACAGTTCCTCCAAGAACAACCTCAAAATAGCCCCAAGAACGCCTCCAAAAACCTAAGGTTGAATGCATAAATCAAAGGGCTTGTTTGTGTATAAAAGATAGGAAATTAAAAATATGTTTGCTGCCAAAAAGTTGTACCAAAAAGGGTCACCCACGACCTTATTTTATAAGGCAAAAAACAAAAGAGTTGTAAACAAATCAAACTCTAAAAACTGCTTGCTGCGCAAATTTTCTGTTGGGGTCGATCGATCGACCCCCAGGCGTCGATCGATTGATCGCCCAGGAAAACTGGCAGTTCGCCTACAAAATGCCTATAAGGCAAAAAATTATAAAATCCGTTTTAACTCCGTTTTCGAAACTGTTCGAAATTCTTGCCTTTAAAAATAATAACTAACAAGTTTGAGCAATAAAAATAATTTTATCTCAAAATTTATTTTTCCTCTTTATTTTGAAAAATACCCCAAAAATTACGCAGGTTGTTACACTTCCCCACTAACAATGGAATTTCACCATTGAAATTAGCCGAATGCCTAACTCTCAAAAATCAGGCCAACAATCTCCAAAATAATTCCGTCTCCAAAATAATTTACTCACATCTAATCTAGATGCCTAACACGGAACGATTATCTAAAAATTTCTATCTCCAAAAATACGCGGCATAAAAATGCAATAGACCCAAAACCCAAGACCCAAGGGTGGTCGTATACCTAAGCTCTGATACCATTCTGTAACACCCCACCCGCCCGGGGAGAGCGAACGGAGCGTTACTGTCGATAAAACTAACCAAATCCAGAATATAACAAGGTATAGAGCACTTAATTCTCACAAAAGAATAAAACCACTAATCTCATTCTCTTCAAATAAATACAACAAATCTCTCGAATTAAAAATACAACATCTAACTCGAAAAATAAATACAAATCTCCAATGCTCTATACATCAAAATAAATACAAGTCTTCTTATCTCTTGTATTAAAATTCTTCCCTACTAATCCATGCTAGAATCATCCCAATTGGTCCATAGCACTCAAATTCGTGCTCACCTGCCAACTAAGAAAAAGATGGGGAAGTACATAATACGACAGGAAAGATGCTCAACAATAATATGTTAGCGATGAACAAAGCGCAATAATACGAATATGAATATTCAAATCAAATGTAAATCTCAATAGCATTTTATCAATAAATTTCTCAACAACACATTAACCGGGTCACCAGGACTCACCCCATCCGCATATGCTTTATCAAGTCATAGCCCTTGGAAGCAGGAATTTTGGTGGGTGCCCAACGTCTGTGCCATATTAAAATCTCATGACAACGTGCTCAACGACAACATGAATAATACCACATGAATCAAAATAATTCCAACAAATATTTTCCAGATTTCAATGAATTTAATAATTCAAAATATGAGTTCAATTAACAAGAATTCAATGGAATAAACACTCGCGAGATTTAGGAGCATATTGTGTAAAACCCCATGCCTCAAACCACCAAAAAAAGACACCATCAATAATTCTACCTAGAAACGCAGAAAAAAACCCACCAAAAATCTGCTCCAAAGATCACCAAAAGTTCCTCCAAGAACAACCTCAAAACAGCCCCAAGAACACCTCCAAAAACCTAAGGTTGAATGCATAAATCAAAGGGCTTGTTTGTGTATAAAAGAGAGGAAATTAAAAATATGTTTGCTGCCAAAAAGTTGTACCAAAAAGGGTCATCCACGACCTTATTTTATAAGGCAAAACCAAAAGAGTTATAAACAAATCAAACTCTAAAAATTGCTTGCTGCGCACGTTTTCTGTTGGGGTCGATCGATGGACCCCCAGGCGTCAATCGATTGATCACCCAGGAAAACTGGTAGTTCGCCTAAAAAATGCCTATAAGGCAAAATATTATAAAATCAATATAAAATCCGTTTTAACTCAGTTTTCGAAACCGTTTGAAATTCTCGCCTTTAAAAATAATAACTAACAAGTTTGAGCAATAAAAATAATTTTATCTCAAAATTTATTTTTCTTTTTTATTTTGAAAAATACCCCAAAAATTACGCAGGTTATTACAGAAACCTTTTTAAAACTTACTAACCACCTAGTATTCAGAAAAACAGGGTGTCAGATTTTATCTTTTTATTAAACATCACTAACAATATGCGACGGAATATGTAATAAACCATTCACACAATCACTGAATCAAACAATACTAAAAAAAAGAATAATTACAATCCTTGCCGAGAAAACCACCGGCTACAACCCAAATATAAAAATATAAACTACAAGAATGATAAAATGAGTACATCACCTGGATGGAACAAGGAAATAATTAGGGCGACATTCACAAGTGAATTACTGACTGCAACTTACTCTAGGAATGAAATGACTGAAACGGCTAAGTCAAAATCCTACAACCACCACATATGTCGCAGCGGCATAACCCTGGAATAGAACAATTTTGGCGTCCCTGTGGCTGGACACCTAAAAGGTTTTGAAAATATTTTATAGCAAGGGTTAGAGCCCAAAACATTTTGAAAATATTTAGAAAGTGAATTAAATTGCAGTAAATTAGAATGCATGAATACTCTTCATATTAAATCTAGTGTCGCACTCCGTTGAGGACCGGCTCACTCCTCAACTTTTGTACACACCTAACACTTTTCTATATAACCCACCTACTCACTACTCCATAACTAGTTCTCGATGATATCCTTCCTTTCACACTCTCTAAACCGTGTATGTTTAATATATGATTTTTAAGTTATATATCGCATTAACTTAACTAATCATTATTTTCATTTGAGACCATATAAAATTTTCACGCGTTATATGCATAATCAATACAATTCACACCATGTATTTTACCCCTATATAAATATATGCACCATATATACGTATCACTATATTACAACATTCACACATGTCGTAAATATATAACCATCCTCCCGAGTAGGCACTCACCGGATGTTCTCTAAAATGCCATCATTTCCAGGTATACTCATCCACCCAGACATCCTGACACGGTTAGCTCCCCGAATCAGTAAAAACAAATAAACTCATTAGAGGCGGTCATAGTTTCCCCCGGAATGAGAGACCGAATTATACCCAAAGCATCTCATTCTTGATTTCGAACGCTACGAACTGGGGACTATACTTACCCTGCTCCTCAAGCCAGGGGATCCACCCACATCGCGCAACCTCAAATCACACAAATATACATAGACTACACATCACCGCATATAGATATTTAATTAAATCCGGGCTACCCGTGAAAAATTACCGTAACACTAGCCTAATAATCCCAAGTCTATATACCGACTTGATATTTAGATAATTTCCACAATTATTTATTTATCACTCAAGTTGTGTCGCCCAACTAAATTACTGGAACTGTCTCATTCGGTCCGAAATTCTCATCTGGTATAACTTATTCCTCAAATACCACACATTAAGGTTAACACCCTTATTATTTTGAATATTCCATAATTTATTATATAACCCTATAATAAATTAACTCGACCAAATTCGTGCCTAAAAACTCGTAACACTAGTCCAAATTTCACCCGACTCAATTGAACCAATTACGCATTAATTAATTTATTATCTTGGCATCACTTAACCAATACACCCGGACTCACTCACTTGTCCCGAAAATTCAATATTTAGAATTTACTGTTCAAATTATCCTTAATATATTGTGCACACTTATGAATCTAAGGTTTTCAATTTATCCAATTTCAACCTTAATTCCCTTATGGATTATTTTCTCAATTATCCTAATACTTACTTGTCTCACTTTATGCAAACCTAATATCCACTTTAGGCCTAATGTCCTTATTATACCACAACAATCACAATCAATCAATCTAGGCAACCTCAAACGGAATAACAACTAAAAATAACATTTCTTAAAACTTGTCCTGCAAATCTGCCCAGATTTTTAAAAATGTCGTTTTGAGGCATTTTGGAGCCGTTTGGGGGGAAAATGTATCAGAGAGCCATATGTAGAAAATAGGATTTTCTATTAGGCAATTTGGGACAGAATCGCCATTTTCGCAACCAAACCGTCGAAAAACAGTTTCTAAAATGATGGTTTAATTTACCCAATTTCATAGACTTCTTCAAATTCCAATCCAACCCTACCCATCAAAACCTAATTTAGATATCAACTAACCGAAAAATCATATCATCTTATCATACCCACTATGATATGAGTAGAAATCTGCAATTAATTTAAAAGCAACTTTAACCACTTGCCTTAGGGTTCGTAGGGTCTGAATTTGTTGATGTAGATGAGGATGATTTGATGAAGAACCTACATACTTGTTCTTGATTTTGGCTCCCATGGCTTCTCCCACTTGTACCCACTTTCTCTCTCTATAATGGTTTTCTAAAATGTGTTATGGCTGCCACACCCTCTCACTTTTAGGGTTTAATACCTCAATCCCGTTTTTAGGCTTATGAGCTTTATAAAAAGGGCCCAAACACTCTTATATGGGCTTAAATATGCCTAAAAATACTCCAAGACCCATTTAATACCCCTGGGTACTTGTTTCCAACTATTTCGACCCATCCGGACTCAACCGTGCACTCATAATTGCCATCAGAATTAATTTATAACCTTTTCTAATTTTTTACCTAAAAAATGCGACACAAAAGAAAAAGTCCGTATAATTAAATTTTAATTCGATAATTTAAATAGATCCTTTAATTTATAAATTCTCCAAATCAAATATTTTATTTCTCCCTATAAAATAAATTCCTTTTCTCCCAGATATAATTAAATTAAAGGTCCATGAATTTACGGGGTGTTACACTTTGGGGTAGGGGTGGCAAAAGGTGACCAGAAAATAGCTCGGGAATGCTACTACTCATCTACCGAGCAAGAAGATCTGATAGAGATAAAGAGAAAAACCACCACTTATCAAGTGGACATCTCTAAACCTAGTAGAGAATCTGAGGTTGAAACCTTAGATCTAAGAGAAGAAAAAGAATTGGTGAAAGGCCAAATAGTGGAAGCAACGGAGAGCATTGTGTTAGATGATGATAAGCCAGCGCGGACTAATCCCATAGGAACACCATTGGATTCTGTTCGTAAACAGGAGCTACTGACTTTCCTAAGGCAAAGAAAGCAGGTATTTGCATGGAGTCACGAAGACATGCCTGGGATTGATCCTAACTTTTTCTGCCATGCGCTCAATGTTAGCAAAGACACCAAGCCTGTAAAGCAAAGGCGTAGGGTGTTCAGCCCCAAGAAGAACCAAGCTATTCAGGAGGAAGTTGAGAAGCTTTAGAAAGTTTCATTCATTGATAATGTGAAATACCCACACTGGTTGGCCAACGTCGTTATGGTCAAGAAGAAAAATAGCAAGTAGAGAATGTGTGTGGATTTCACGAACTTAAACAAGGCGTGCCCAAAGGACCATTTTCTATTTTCACGAATTGATCAACTCGTTGATGCTACATCGGGATACGAGCTACTAAGTTTTATGGATGCTTACTCTGGTTATAACCAGATTAGAATGAAGCCTAAAGACAGGGAAAACACTTCTTTTATTACTCCTCGAGGAACTTATTGCTATAATGTTATGCCATTTGGTTTGAAAAATGCAGATGCTGCTTTGAAGAGTGCCCAATATGTGTGTTTCAACAAAACCAATTTTTCTTCGAAAAAGATCCAACTTTTAATTATGCACCAACCAAGTTGTGAAATCCCAATTCTCACTTTAAACCAATTTTATCTTGATTAATCCTAAACATGCATCTAGTGATTAAAGCAAGTAAAGCAAAGTAAAGAATACTCACAACGCCGGATGTACGACGAAAAAACCCAAAACGGGAAAACAACCTCGGATGGCCCAAGCCAGACAACCACTATGAACAATGGTTTTACAAAGACAGATTAGCCTTACACTAAGACTCGATCCCCACGGGTCTTGACGCTCCTTCTGATCTTCAACCGTTCTTCATTAGTGCCCACGCAGAAATTCCGTCTTCCACGATCTCTGTCCACAACACACGTCTCCACGTATGTCTCGGTGTCCACCGATATGGCTTTGATACGTCTACGATGTCGAACACGATGTCTATCGCTTCTTCACTACAAAACCCTTTGTGTTCAATGTGTAGAACAAACAACTTTGGTGCATCAAGATCACGTAAACATATAAGAATGATAACTCGGATCTTTGCAAACTTTAAAGATGTGTTTAAGACTTTTAAACCTTAGAAAACATGTGCAAACAAGGTTCTGGTTTGTAAAACAGTTTTCCAGAAAGCACACTCACGAAATTATGATACAAACACTGTTTAAATAGGATTTAAATGTTGCCTCGAAAAACGTGTTGTTTGAACGACTTAAGCATGTCGTTCGTGCGATATTGTATCTCGTTCGAACGAGAACCAATGTCGTTCGAGCGACCTCGCGAAAGTTTGACTTTCTTTGACTTTCGGATAAAAACATCTCTTAACAAAGAGATTCAAATTAGTCAAACTCTATTTCGAGCTTATCATCATAAAACGAAGTTTAAACCTTTAAAATACTTTTAAAACATTTAAAGTCATTTTTCTATATAAAAATTACATCCTTATCTTTTATAAAATAATTCCGAGCACCATTAATTATACTCATTCATACCTGAGTGATCTCGGAATGAAATTAACTTTGAAGACGAGTAAACTTGCACCAAATAAACATCGGCATGATTATTTCTTTGAAGCTTTGCCGCAACGTCTTCAATTTCTTCAATACGTCATAGACCAAGTGGGATCGTGACAAAATAAACATCTCCCTATGACATATTACAAACACAGTTTTGTTCACGGAATTAAGTCAAAACAATAGAGAGACTCAATTGGAAATTTATGTCCTTACAAATCTCCCCCTTTGACTATTCCGGGACAAAACTAAACCAGTGAAATGCCTAACCGGGCCGTCAAGCCGTATGACGCCTAAATCCCATCCCATAAACCCAAAATCAAAAATACAGGACACGGACTAGTATATGTAGCACCGACAAGCATGAACTGTCTGAATGTGATGTAGACTTTAAATCTCGAATCGCTGAAGCATACCTACACACATGAAACAGACAAACAAATACCCATGAAGTATGTGGGAACAAATGATACCAATTTATGTTTCTAATACGAACAAATCATTTGAAGCACGGGAGCAATTATTTGATACCAATTTGAAGCAAATATAAGCGCTCAACAAATCTCCCCCACATCACATACATCATACATCTCGCCCCCTTTTTGTCTCGAATAGACAATCCGGTGAAAAGATAAACCAATATAAAATATCTAGCATGAGAATATGATATCAAATAGAATCAAATTGATACCAATTGTGAAAAATGAAAACCGTTAGATAAACATGAATCAACCAGCTAAAAAAGATCAATAGATGACTAATCAGTAGCTAGTAAACCATGGAATCACACAAAGAGTATACCAATCAAATCAAGTGTGATAAATGGTTATATATGCCAAATACCAAATTGGAACATAGAAGGACCTGCATATAAACTAAATAAACCAAAAAATGCTTCCTGCAGTACCAAAGATATATCAAATTAAGCCAAAGGACTGCAAACCAATCAGAAGCCAATTTTCACCCTGTCGTTCGAACGAGCCAGGTACTTCGCTCAAACGAGATGAGGGAGTCGCTCGAACGAAGTACATAAGTCGTTCGCGCGAGATGAAATGTCGTTAGAACGACTTCGCGCGACCTGCCAAAATTTTCCAGTTTCCCAGAAATATTATAAAGTATTGCCCAGTGAAAAAATTTCCACAAAAAAAAATTCCAGGAAGGGATTGACAGAAGCAAAATAGTGCTAAAGCAGTAAGCTTTTAACACAAAACACAAAAACTCACAAAAACTTAAAACGCGAGTTACATGCAAACATAGTACCGATGTGCTCAAACATGGACATGGAATGAATGGGCGTGAAACTACAACAAATGAGTCACAATTCCAACACATCGAAACGATCAAGAAGCTCTAATTTATAGTGATAAATCATCAAACTTTATCATAGCCAAATGACAATAAAAGTGTGAGCTTAATGAACTAAACATACTACATGCACACAAATCCAGAATTTTGACGATTCTACAAACAATAGCGTCAAATTGCAATGTTTCAACATTAGGATTAGTTATGCAAACCCGTTTAAATTTTCTCCAACCAAACACCCTCATATAAACATACTTTTTCAAGTTCTTTTGAGGTTTCTAGCATTCTCAACTTAGAGAAAATCTTATTGGCCCTTTTCTTAGCATTTTGCTTTTTCTTTTTGGGCTCTTTTAAACGGTGGCTTTCACGACGAGTTAATTTTGAACTCTCGCAGCCCTTTCCCGTGAATCACTCATCATTTTTTCAATTTTAAATCCTCACGGTAAACGGTTATTACATGCACACTTCTCCTTAAGTTTACTTACGCATAGATGACAAGATTGAGATAAGAACGCCTCACCAAATTCAAATATGCAAGAGAAGTCAAACATCCATATAAACTCGTGCATGTGTGCAATGTTGGCATATATACAAAGTCGAATCAAGATGCATATCAACTTCGAAACAACCCCATATAAACAATGGTTAAGATCATTCTAAGCATCGATAATAATGACCAAATGTCCTAGCCACATGGATAATGAAACGATGGGGGGGGGGGGTCCAAGCACACCAATATGCCACATCAAATATGTAAACTCAAGAACAAAAACTGAAAATCTTTTTGCTTTTCAAAAGTTTTCTCAAAAACAAAATCTTTTTGTATTTTTCAAATAGGACTCAAACAAATGAAAACTATAATAAAAAATGATTGTCATAATACTAGCAATGAATATATCATGAAGCAAACTAGCATATAAAAACATGGCAACACTATCATCCTTTAGATTTAGCATGGGAAGAATCAAGTGCACCCAAACGAGAATCATGAAGTTTAATTCCTAAAGTCACTAAATCCGATTTCTTAACCCAAGTAAGTGTAACACAGCGCATGGGGGTTTTGGGAACCGGGGCAACTTTATTCCTAAACTTCCTAGGAGCTTGTCTAAGGTCGTAACAATAACGCCTAAGGTGACCTTTCCTACCACAAAATGTGCAAGTGTAGCGGTGGTGGGAATGATTACCTTTATGTGGACCTTTTCTAACCATCCCAGTGTTTCTCACACGTGCGGGGGGAATGGGAACAACTCTCTCACCAAAACCTATACCACCCCTATCTCCCTTAATTTGGACGGTGCCTAAGATCTTATCTAACTTCTCCGACCTAGCCTCCAAATCAAACTTGACTCTAGACGAGTCTTTCAACCTTTCCTCCAACTCGTGAATCCTAGACTCGAGTAAACGCCTAGTCTCCTCAAACTCTAAAATCTCCTTTTTCAAGGACCCCATCAAACCACGGAGATTGTCTCTCTCTTTCTCCACAAACTCTAGTTTCTCCCTAAACTTCTTTTCTCGTGCCCTAAGATCCTCAATCAAACTATCATAATTTTCTACGGCACGCTCATTCAACTTAGATTACAATTTTGAGTTAGCCTTTTTCACCTTCACCGTTTCGGCATACAACTCATTAAACGCATTTTGTAATTCTTTCATATCTATCTCCTCCTCGTCACTTTCTTCACCCTCACTAACATGAGATACACTCAAAACCTCCTCGGAAGTGTCATTCACATGAGTATTGTCGTCGTCTCTCATATGACATGCCATAAACGCAGTAAATTTACGCTCAATGGGGGAACTCTCTCCCTCTTCCGGTTCACTATCACTTAAGGTGGCACCATAGAGAATGGGTTGCTTGCCCTCGTTCTTAAGTCTAGTGGTACACTCCTTAACCTTGTGACCGTACCCCTCACACCGAAAACACTTATCCGACTCATCTCTCTTAGGCTTCTCAAACTTATCCTTAGAGGTGGAATCTACTTTGTTGTTCTTGAATTTTTTAAATTTCTTGGCATCTTTTGATTGCTTTTGAAACTTAATAAATTTTTTAAATTTCTTTTCCAACAAAGCAACATCCTCAAAATCGGAATCGGAATCGGAATCCGAAACTTTAATTTCCTCCTTCCGGGTTTTCAAAGCAATACCCTTTTCTTTCTTAGGCACTTGCTTGGAGGTAATTATGTCGATTTCATAGGTTTGTAAGTGACCTACAATCTCTTCTAGTTTCATTGACTCTAACCTACCCAAGGAGTTTAAAATGGTCACTTTCGCATCAAACCAACTAGGCAGCGACCTAAGGATTTTCTTAATGACACGGTTGTCGAGAATTTTCTCACCTAGGTTAAACGACGAGTTGATAATTTTGGACAACCTAGCATAAAACTTATCAAAGGTCTCACTCTCTAACATCCTAATGGTCTCAAACTGTGTAGTGAGATTTTGAAGTTTTGACGCCCTAACCGTGCTAGTGCCCTCGTGAGTGAGTGCCAAAATATCCCAAGCCTCTTTTGATGTTTCGCAAGTCATGATTATGTTATATTCTTCCTGCGTGACCTGAGAAGTAACGTGCAGACCCTTAGAATTATATTGTGCAAGTCTTTGTTCAGTTTCAGTCCATGACTCAATAGGCTTTAAACTAGTGACCTCACCTACAATAGTGACAGGTGAAAAACGTTGCTAATGCCGTTCAATACAATGATTAAACTATATAAGCAACTCCGAGATGTTTGTTGAAGAAACCCTTTTCTTTTGAAAATAAAAATGATAAACAACAAGATGTGTTTACAAAAACTTATGTACGAGAATAACCAAGACTTTGTAATCAGTTTTAAAACTAAGATAGTTTCAAAAATTCAGCACACTATAGAATGAGATGAGGTGATGAAGATAATCAGAACACACAATTTTTAACGTGGTAAAACCTCTCCCAATAGAGGAAACATCCACGGTGACTTCTAAGTCACGAAAGTAAAAATCCACTAAAAACAAATAGCAGTTACAAACAATACAACATACATGCACACAACTCAGCCTATTCTAAGTTTAGGAATATACCCCACTTGGTGTCCTTCTAACTTCTTTATAGATCTGATTGTTGAGGATGTTCTTCCAGTTTGATAACTTCCCCTTTGATTTAGCTTTCCTTGCGTCGACTCAATAATCTTTGATCTTATTCACAACACTTCCAGTGTGGTAGTGTGTCAAGTGTTTGTGATGTGATTTCTATACACATGCATGAACTCACACACACTTAGTTTGTACAGACAGTCCTAGAAAATTACATATAAAGACTATATGCTGTGATTTTCTTTTCTTTCTTTCTTACAGAACTTGAAACCTTTTTGACCTTTTAATCTATCCCAGATTCCACGGATATCTTGCTTTAAAATCGGTCAAGATCTTAATCAATCTCTGTTTTAAAAATATTTTTGAGATCGAAAATCTCCAAGTGAGAATCCAACTAGGTCAAGGTTAAGTTTCATAAGAACAGAAACCATAAAATATTTACAGATCTAAATCAGTAAAGATTTTCTTAAAACGAGAAACAAATATGCAGATCTAGTGATATATAACATGCAAAGTGTAGATCTAAGATTTCTATGAAAAAGAAATACAGATCTTCACACAAATGTTTAAGTTGGTAATAAGATCACAGATCAAGAGGTTACAGCTTCAAATGATCAAACCAGTAACACCACTCTCTCTCAAACACTCAAGGCTGTGTTTGGGGTTTTTGAATATACGAAGGTTTGAAGATGGTTTGAAGGTGTTTAGGGTTAAGGTTAGGGTTTCTCTAACACAGTTCCCTTTCTCTCTCTTCTCTCTTTTATTTTCTCTCTTCTCTCTCACTTCTCTCTTCTCTCTTTTTTTCTCTCAATTTTGACGACTGCCAAAAGTCTTGAAATGTTGAGAATTAGAGGGTTTATATAGGAGCCAAGGAAGGTTCTGGATTGCAGATAGGAATCAACGGTTGAGATCCAATCTTCCTTATATTTACTTGATCCAAGGGTGGTAAAATAGCGGTGGATAAAATGAAGGTGATTGGTCCATAGAGATAGCACATGGATAAGCTTAAAAGACATGCAGGCCATCGATAGCGTTTGATCTAACGATCCACAATACACCAGGCAGTTCTCTCACAAAACAAACACAAATTAATTAACGAGAGCATGACAAGTGTTGGCAATTCATACGCTGGCAAACGCGCGTCCTAAAATAATTACATGCAACACCCTGAAGTCTCTAGCGCATTGATATTCTACCCAATCAAACATTCTAATGAAAAATGAATTTTTCAAAATAGCATTTTAACCCCCACAAAGTTTATAAACACACTTTTAATTAAGAAAACATTATTTTAAAAATGTTTAAAAATTCCCAAAAATTATTAAAACAACTTTTTAAGGGGAATTTAACACACAATGAATTATGAGCAATATATACACATGTATGCACTTCTAATGTGTGTAGTGTGATTCAATTTTACCTTGTTTGGATCATTGAAAAGGATTAGAGAGAATAATTCTGAGGTTCTTTGGATTCTAGGTTAGACAACACATTTTGTCACTATTTCCAAATTAGTTGAACACTTATACAATATAGACTTAAGTAAGTCAAAGGTATAAGGTGCTTCAATCTCCCCCTTTGGAAATATGAGACAAAATCTCCTTTGAGTTAGCTTAAACTCTTAGGGAACCAAAAAAAATAAAACCTAGTCCTATACAAAAGATACTATCTACCCATTTCCTAGAAAGTCAAAAATTACATAACTCAACTATTTACAAATTTGTACACTAGAGAGAAATGGTAGAAAACCAGAAGAAGAGGTTCCTGCATATATTCACTAAGATCAAGCAGTTTAGATGAAATGTGAACAAAACATTGAACTCGTAAGACTCAAATTTCTCCCCCATTTTGTCTCAAATGGACAAAGGGTAAAAAATTATGGTCTTAAGAGATTAATCAGCACATACCATACCTATAGAATTACGCAAATACATAAATCTGTTATAGTCTAGAGGTTTAGTGAACATGTCTGCGAGTTGCAAATCAGTAGGTAGGTAATGAATTTCTAACTCCTTAGTCTCAACAAGTTCGCGTATAAAGTGATGTCTTATTTTAATATGCTTAGTTCGCGAGTGTTGAACCGAGTTTTTAGAGATGTTAATAGCGCTTTGATTGTCACAATACAATTGTAACTGATCTTCTTTAATCCCATAGTCGCTTAACATTTGTTTTATCCATAACAATTGAGCACAGCAACTTCCTGCTGCTATATATTCGGACTCAGCCGTAGATATAGATGTGCAATTCTGTTTTTTGCTACTCCAACCTACTAAATTATTGCCGACATAATAACAGGCACCTGATGTACTTTTACTGTCATCAGTATACCCTATGATGGTGTTGCAGGTATCATTAGTATACCTAAGTCCAAGATTAAGAGTGCCTTTTATGTACTTTATTATACGTTTTACACAAGATAAATGGCTTTCTTTAGGGTTATTCTGGTAACGAGCACACAAACATACAGCATACATGATATCTGGTCGTGAGGCAGTTAGATAGAGTAGACTGCCAATCATACTACGATAAAGTGTGGAATCAACTTACTTTCCATTTTCATCTTTTACATAATTTAACAGTAGTACTCATAGGCGTTTTGGCAACTTTAGCATTATCTAAACCAAACTTCTTAACAAGATCTAAGGCATACTTAGTTTGAGAGACAAATAATCCATCAGAATTCTGTTTTACTTGAAATCCTAAGAAAAGCTGTAGCTCCCCCATAACGGACATGTGAAACTCCTTATGCATAATAGCAGAAAAAGATTTAACTTCAGATGTTGAAGTAGACCCAAAGATGATGTCGTCTACATAGACTTGGGCTATAATAATGTTTTTGTCAAAATGTTTGACAAAGAGGGTTTGGTCATTTCCTCCTCTCTTGAAACCCTTATCCAACAAAAAGTTGGATAGGCGTTCATACCAAGCTCTAGGAGCTTGTTTTAAGCCATACAAAGCCTTTTTTAGACGAAGGACATGGTCTGGGTATTTTGGGTCAATGAACCCCTTGGGTTGTTCTACATACGTTTCTTCGGATAGAATTCCATTGAGGAAGGCAGACTTGACATCCATTTGATAAAGTGTAAATTTTAAGTGACACGCTATTGCGAAAAGAAGTCGAACAGATTCAAGACGAGTGACTGGGGCAAATGTCTCGCTAAAATCTATCCCTTCTATTTGTGATTAACCTTGAGCAACGAGTCTAGCTTTGTTTCTAAGGATTACCCCATTTTCGTTAGATTTGTTCTTAAAGATCCAACGTGTGCCAATAACATTTTTGTTTTGAGGCCGCGGTACAAGATACCAGACATCGTGAATGACAAATTGTAAAAGTTCTTCCTGCATAGCAGAAATCCAGTGTGTGTCATTCAATGCTTCATTAACATTTTTCGATTCCACAAGGGAAACGAAACATGCGTAATTAGCATAATTTCTTAACTGGGATCTAGTACGGACTGGCTCATTAGGATTACCGACCATGTTGTCAATGGGATGATCTTTAGAGACCCAGCCAGGTACTTCTGGACTCTCAATAGGTAATGAGTCATCTATTTCTGGTGAATCATTTTCAGATTCAACCACAATAGGTGATTCAGATATCTTATTTTCAACAATAGTGTCGCTTACAATTACATTTATCGACTCCATAAGGGTCTTAGTACGCAGATTGTATATATGATATGCACGACTGTTTGAGGAGTAACCTAAGAAGATGGCTTTATCACCACGCGTCTCGAATTTAGACAAATGTTCTCTGTCTTTACAGACATAACACTGACTTCCGAAAGTTCTTAGATATTTCAGATTAGGCTTCTTACCGTACCACAACTCATAAGAGGTTTGTTTAGTGTTTTTCCTAAGGTAAACACGATTAATGATATGACATGCTGTTCTAATAGATTCTACCCAGAAGTACTTAGGTAGAGATTTGGCATGCAACAAGACACGTGCCATCTCTTGAAGAGTTCGGTTTTTCCTTTCGGCAACACCGTTCTACTGAGGAGTCTTAGGGGCACTAAATTCGTGTTTATAACCGTTGTAGTCACAATATTCAACTATTCCCGTGTCTATAAACTCTCCCCCTCTATCGCTACGAATGCGATTGACTTGTGTGTCCTTCTCATTTTCAATTCTTAGTAAAATTTTCAAAAATTTCTAAAACGTGTCAGATTTATGTTTCAAGAAGGCAACCCAAGTGAATCGTGTAAAATCATCAACCATGACAAGGATATAACTGTGTCCACAAAGACTAACAGTTCTAGAGGGACCAATAAGGTCCATATGGATGAGATCTAAAGGTCTAGAGGTGAGAATATCTTTAACCTTTTTATGCTAAGTCTTAACTATTTTTCCTTCCTGGCAATGACCACAAACAACACTGGAAATAGGTTTAATTTTAGGAATACCTCTAACAATCTCTTGACTAGACAATCTACCAAGGATATCATAACTTAGGTGACCCATACGATTATGCCAGATTTCATTGTCATCCATTCTGACAATGTTACAGGTTTCAGAACTAGTCTTGACAGTATAACAATTGTCAGGTGTTCTAAATCCGTTAATAATGCATTCACCTTTATCATTTAGAATTTTGCAATTGTTCTTTGAAAAGGTAACAGTATGGTCTGAGTCACAAAATTGTGATATACTTAGGAGGTTGGCTTTAAGGCCTTTAACTAAAAGTACATTTTCCAGAACAGGCATTCCCTCTTCTTTTATGGTTCCTTTACTTATGATCTGGGATGAAACTCCGTCGCCAAAGACAACTTTACCTCCAGCAAATCTGGTTTTGTTTAAGAGTTTGGTTTCATCTCCTGTCATATGTTTGGAGCATCCTGAATCTAAATACCAACCAGATGAAGTGTGTTCAGCCTTTAAGGAAGTGATAACAATGTTACACTTCACTTGGGGTAAAAGATCATCTTTTCTAACCCAAATAGCTCTAGTTTTAATTTTGCGCAAGTTTGCTCTCATTTGATAAAATTTTCGAGAAGCAGTTTTTTGTCGAAAAACATTGGGCGCAACAAACTGATGTTTGGGGAAAAATTGAGCTTTTGGTTTAGAAAAGTTTCTGGGAGCCTTTCTCTTAAATGAACTCTTAGTTTTGGTCTTTCTATTCCTGTAGTTAGAGTTCTTATCAGGTTGTCTTGGAAGGACATAATGGTTACGATTTTGCCTAGAATAGTTAAAGTTCTTGTAAACAGGAGGGTTATACACAGGGGTGTTTAGACGCCTAGCATAACAACCTTCAAAGGAATGACCATAAACGTCACAGTAGGAGCAATATTGATTGCTTGAGGTATGTACTTCCTTAGGAAAACTTCTAAAGATGGGTTTAACAGGATTCTGTTCAGAATTCTTATTCCTAGGAGGTATGGTTTTAAAGGTAGATTCAGCCTTTCTGATCAAAGGACAGACGTATTTAGTCTCAAGTGTAGTGTCAACCTTAGAGTTACTAGACTCTCCAATGTCTTTCTGTTGTTGCTTTTGATCATATTCCTTTTTAATAAAATGAAAATCTGGACATGTTTCGATTGGTCTTTTGCCCCCAGACACAAACTTGATAGGTTCAAAATTTTTAGTTTGTGGTTTATTCTTAGGGCAGAAACCAATACCGGTTCTATCATCAGAATTGGTCTTAGAGTCAACAACAAAGTCAGTAAAACAATTTGAATTGTTTTCAAACTTAGAAAAATTTTTGAAACCAGTTGCTGTCTTTGTTTTTGCTTCTTCCAGTTCTAATAATGTTCCCTTGTATTTCATTTCCAGGGTTTCATTAGTTTTAGTCAACTCTTTTAATTTTTGATCAAAAGTCTCAATTTCAGATTGATGTGTCAGACACTGGTTAGTGTACTCTTCGACATTCAGCTTCACAATAAGACTTAGATCATCTAATTTCTTAGTCAGGTCTCTAACAGTCTTCTCTAGTCTAGTGCCTTTTTTAAGAGTTTTAGCATACAACGTATGAATATCTGGGAGGTCATCTGTGTCTGAGTCGCTAAGTGAAGTGTGTGTAGTGACCCCTAACGATTCAGTTTTAGTACTCACGCACCCATTTACATCGTCGTTATCGAGATCACTTTGACTCACACACACGGAACTAGAGCTAGCAACATTTTCAGATAACAAGGCATCTAGGCCAGTCAAAGCAGTATTCATAAAAGCAGGAGCAGAGGTATTATTATCACACACAGGCATATCATCATTGTAAATGATCTTAGCAAAAAAGGACATGCAAGGGTCAAGTACATTAGATGACTCAAGTTCCTCTTCATCAGAGTCACTTGAATCTTCCCAAGTTTTACAGATATTGGCTCTCTTGTGTGTGTTGGTTTTATTCAGATTAACTCTGCAATCGTGAGCAATGTGGCCTAGTTTCCCACATCTAAAACATTCAATCTTTTTAAGATCTCTGTTAGATCTAAAGTTGTTGTCCTTAGGATGTTTGTCAAGACCTCTCTCATGAGGTTTGGGATTAGACACAGTTGGATAATTAGGCTTGCCTTGTTTAGATGCCTCTTTGTTTCTAAATTTAACAATTTTCTTAAATTCTTTGGACATTAAGTCAATCTGATTATCTAGTTTGTCTATATCACACTCCTCATCAGAGTCACAGTTGATCAAATTAGTCTCATGTTTAGATATCTTGGAGGAAAAACTCAAGTTAGAGTTGGGTTGTTTTCTTTGAGACTGATTTAATTGTTTCTTAAAGTCTAATTCCATTTCCACATTTCTAAGTTTGCTACTGAGTAACTCAGGGGTGAGGCTTTGATCACTCATCTCCTCAATAGCATACCTCTTGTTGTCAAACTTTTGTGGTAATGATCTTAGGATTTTAGAAACAATCTCATTCCTATCATATGTTATACCATTAGCATGCAACTTAGTAACTATATCAGTTAAGTTCATGTAAAAGTCATCAAAAGACTCAGAGTCAGACATAATTAAAGAGTTATACTGCTGGGTAAGCATTTGAGTTTTAGCAGCTTTAACTCTTGAGTCTCCTTCATGGGAAGTGATTAATGTGTCCCAAGCTTCCTTAGAAGTGGCACAAGATGAGATTCTCTTGAACTCATACTCATTAATAGACATAAAAATGGCATTCTTGCCTTTATTGTTATTATGAGAAATAGTTTTCTCTTCTTGGGTAAACTCACTTAAGATTTTCTTTACCCTCTCATCACTTCCTTCAGTGGCTGGTTTAGTAGGATAAGTATATCCATTTTCAGTAATGTCCCAGACATCATCTCCTAAAGTCCCTTGGATGAAGGCAACCATTCTTACTTTCCAGTAAGCAAAGTTGTTTCGATCAAAGAGTGGAGGTCTGGATAGATTACCAAACCTTTCATTCTTCTCGTCCATAGTTAGGATCTTCAGAAAACGATTTCAGAAACACAAGATCCTTTTTGAAATAAAAGTTTACAGGGCTCTGATACCAATTGAAAAACGTTGCTAATGCCGTTCAATACAATGATTAAACTGTATAAGCAACTCCGAGATGTTTGTTGAAGAAACCCTTTTCTTTTGAAAATAAAAATGATAAACAACAAGATGTGTTTACAAAAACTTATGTATGAGAATAACCAAGACTTTGTAATCAGTTTTAAAACTAAGATAGTTTCAAAAATTCAGCACACTATAGAATGAGATGAGGTGATGAAGATAATCAGAACACACAATTTTTAACGTGGTAAAACCTCTCCCAATAGAGGAAACATCCACGGTGACTTCTAAGTCACGAAAGTAAAAATCCACTAAAAACAAATAGCAGTTACAAACAATACAACATACATGCACACAACTCAGCCTATTCTAAGTTTCGGAATATACCCCACTTGGTGTCCTTCTAACTTCTTTATAGATCTGATTGTTGATGATGTTCTTCCAGTTTGATAACTTCCCCTTTGCTTTAGCTTTCCTTGCGTCGACTCAATAATCTTTGATCTTATTCACAACACTTCCAATGTGGTAGTGTGTCAAGTGTTTGTGATGTGATTTCTATACACATGCATGAACTCACACACACTTAGTTTGTACAGACAGTCCTAGAAAATTACATATAAAGACTATATGCTGTGATTTTCTTTTCTTTCTTTTTTACAGAACTTGAAACCTTTTTGACCTTTTAATCTATCCCAGATTCCACGGATATCTTGCTTTAAAATCGGTCAAGATCTTAATCAATCTCTGTTTTAAAAATATTTTTGAGATCGAAAATCTCCAAGTGAGAATCCAACTAGGTCAAGGTTAAGTTTCATAAGAACAGAAACCATAAAATATTTACAGATCTAAATCAGCAAAGATTTTCTTAAAACGAGAAACAAATATGCAGATCTAGTGATATATAACATGCAAAGTGTAGATCTAAGATTTCTATGAAAAAAAATACAGATCTTCACACAAATGTTTAAGTTGGTAATAAGATCACAGATCAAGAGGTTACAGCTTCAAATGATCAAACCAGTAACACCACTCTCTCTCAAACACTCAAGGCTGTGTTTGGGGTTTTTGAATATACGAAGGTTTGAAGATGGTTTGAAGGTGTTTAGGGTTAAGGTTAGGGTTTCTCTAACACAGTTCCCTTTCTCTCTCTTCTCTCTTTTATTTTCTCTCTTCTCTCTCACTTCTCTCTTCTCTCTTTTTTTCTCTCAATTTTGACGACTGCCAAAAGTCTTGAAATGTTGAGAATTATAGGGTTTATATAGGAGCCAAGGAAGGTTCTGGATTGCAGATAGGAATCAACGGTTGAGATCCAGTCTTCCTTATATTGGCTTGATCCAAGGGTGGTAAAATAGCGGTGGACAAAATGAAGGTGATTGGTCCATAGAGATAGCACATGGATAAGCTTAAAAGACATGCAGGCCATCGATAGCGTTTGATCTAACGATCCACAATACACCAGGCAGTTCTCTCACAAAACAAACACAAATTAATTAACGAGAGCATGACAAGTGTTGACAATTCATACGCTGGCAAACGCGCGTCCTAAAATAATTACATGCAACACCCTGAAGTCTCTAGCGCATTGATATTCTACCCAATCAAACATTCTAATGAAAAATGAATTTTTCAAAATAGCATTTTAACCCCACAAAGTTTATAAACACACTTTTAATTAAGAAAACATTATTTTAAAAATATTTAAAAATTCCCAAAAATTATTAAAATAACTTTTTAAGGGGAATTTAACACACAATGAATTATGAGCAATATATACACATGTATGCACTTCTAATGTGTGTAGTGTGATTCAATTTTACCTTGTTTGGATCATTGAAGAGGATTAGAGAGAATAATTCTGAGGTTCTTTGGATTCTAGGTTAGACAACACATTTTGTCACTATTTCCAAATTAGTTGAACACTTATACAATATAGACTTAAGTAAGTCAAAGGTATAAGGTGCTTCAACAGGGGGTGTCCAACATTTCTCAACTACAAGCCAAACCCGTTCATCAATAGATTTTAAAGCACATCTCATTCTCATCTTCCAATAAGTGTAATTAGTGCCATCAAAAACAGGAGTTAGAGAAAATTCATTATATCCAGAATTCATCTTTGAAAACACACGGGATCAAAAACAAATAAAAATGTTTTCTAGCTCTGATACCAATTTGAAGAGTGCCCAATATGTGTGTTTCAACAAAACCAATTTTTCTTCGAAAAAGATCCAACTTTTAATTATGCACCAACCAAGTTGTGAAATCCCAATTCTCACTTTAAACCAATTTTATCTTGATTAATCCTAAACATGCATCTAGTGATTAAAGCAAGTAAAGCAAAGTAAAGAATACTCACAACGCCGGATGTACGACGAAAAAACCCAAAACGGGAAAACAACCTCGGATGGCCCAAGCTAGACAATCACTATGAACAATGATTTTACAAAGACAGATTAGCCTTACACTAAGACTCGATCCCCACGGGTCTTGACGCTCCTTCTGATCTTCAACCGTTCTTCATTAGTGCCCACGCAGAAATTCCATCTTCCACGATCTCTGTCCACAACACACGTCTCCACGTATGTCTCGGTGTCCACCGATATGGCTTTGATACGTCTACGATGTCGAACACGATGTCCGTCGCTTCTTCACCGCAAAACCCTTTGTGTTCAATGTGTAGAACAAACAACTTTGGTGCAGCAAGATCACGTAAACATATAAGAATGATAACTCGGATCTTTGCAAACTTTAAGGATGTGTTTAAGACTTTTAAACCTTAGAAAACATGTGCAAACAAGGTTCTGGTTTATAAAACAGTTTTCCAGAAAGCACACTCACGAAATTATGATGCAAACACTGTTTAAATAGGATTTAAACGCTGCCTCAAAAAACGTGTCGTTCAAACGACTTAAGCATGTCGTTCGCGCGACATTGTATCTCGTTCGAACGAGAACCAATGTCGCTCGAGCGACCTCGCAAAAGTTTGAATTTCTTTGACTTTCGGATAAAAACATCTCTTAACAAAGAGATTCAAATTAGTCAAACTCTATTTCGAGCTTATCATCATAAAACGAAGTTTAAACCTTTAAAACACTTTTAAAACATTTAAAATCATTTTTCTATATAAAAATTACATCCTTATCTTTTATAAAATAATTCCGAGCACCATTAATTATACTCATTCATACCTGAGTGATCTCAGAATGAAATTAACTTTGAAGACGAGTAAACTTGCACCAAATAAACATCGGCATGATTATTTCTTTGAAGCTTTGCCGCAACGTCTTCAATTTTTTCAATACGTCATAGACCAAGTGGGATCGTGACAAAATAAACATCTCCCTATGACATATTACAAACACAGTTTTGTTCACGAAATTAAGTCAAAACAATAGAGGGACTCAATTGGAAATTTATGTCCTTACATGCTTACCAGAGATTGGTGAATAAAGTCTTTGAGGAGAAAATAAGTAATAATATGGAAGTATACGTAGATGACATGCTGACTTAGAGCAAAAAAGCGTTCGATCACATTCCCGACCTCAACCAGACTTTTAACCAACTGGAGAAGAACCAGATAAAGTTGAATCCGACCAAGTGCGTATTTGGTGTGCAGGAAGGAATGTTCCTCGGGTACATAGTAACCCAGAGGGGAATTGAAGCAAATACAGACAAAATCAAGGCGTTAATTGAAATGCAGGCCCTTACTTGCAAAAAGGATGTACAAAGGCTAACTGAGCGAGTAGCAACCTTGAACAAATTTGTGTCCCGAGCTACTGACAGGTGATTGTTATTCTTTAAAGTGCTTAGAAAGAGCTTTAAATGGAACGACGAATGTGAAAAGGCTTTTCTGAAGTTGAAAAAGTATTTAGGATCACCCCCACTACTCTACCGACCAATTTTGAGAGAAAAGTTGTATTTGTACTTAGCTGTCTTCGAGTCAACTGTAAGTTGTGACACCCTGACTAATTAAATAATTAAATACCAGGTAGCTACTCCTTTATTCAAATTAATACAAAATGTCAATTTGGTTCAGTTCATAGCATCACTGTCGAAAATATTATTAAACAATTACTAGCCACCTAATATTTAAAAAGTGAGTTGCCAAATTTTTTATTAAATTAAATGATACATGCAACAAATTAAATTATAAGTTAACTATACCACATCCACATCACAATCACAATGGAAATATTAAAGGAATAATAAATGAATCTGGAGTAACACTCCCCTAAATAATCCAAATACTGAATAAAAACCCAATACAAAGTCTGAATAATTAAATAACTCCAAAACGGAAATGAAACTGAAAGTATGAGAAAGCTGTCTCTAAATGGAAAGGGGCGACATGCCCTAACAGATGAATGACCCAGAAATTGAATCAAATGAAAAGTGTGGAGGCGTCTACTACTGAGGTCCTGTAACTTCCATAGTAGCTACAACACGTCAATGGGATGAAACTCCTATGCTTGGCATCCCTGTGGCTGGGCACCTAAAGGTTTTGCAAAAAAAAAAAATTTGAAAGCAAATGGGTCAGAGCCCGAGGTGAAAACAATTTAAAAATAGCAAGTGTTTAATTGCATTAAACATTAAATAATATATACATGTTAGTTACATGCCCTCACATGAGTTCCTCACCCCTCAACTAGTGTGCACGGCTAACGTATATCCTTAACTCGTCATAGTTATGCCGTTAACTAACTAGTCTGTACCACTACTCATCCTTATATTATAAAATAGGGGTTTATTCACATCGTTCTAACATATCCTGCGTGTAACTCACCTTTTCACTGATAAGATTAATTTATAACAATTACGATAGGAAATTCTCATTTTAAATCCCATTCAAAAAGTCTCAATAATTTATATTCACACTTTAGCAAAGAGTCCTATATAATATCAAGTATATTATTCTCAACACAAATATACAAATAAGGCACCCCTAGGCTAAGCTGCGGTGCACACATACTCTGCTATCAAATCCCGGTACATCACGTACATAAGGACTACGTGTTTCGAATCTCTCAGGAACCGTTTCAGTAAGTAAAATCACACATATTGGAGGCAAACATAGTTCACATACCCATGGGTCACACATATACCTACGCTCCCATGGTCTGCTGACTTATTAACTCACAAATAAGCCATTAACATCCCTATGTCCTTAAGGTACCAATCTAAATCCCCCCGTAGGCACACAAAGATTTGATGGCCCTATCCCGAAAGTCGACCTCTCATGATAACAAGTATGGTAGGTATGTCATACACACAATAATCCATATAAATTATTAAAGGTATATTCTCAGCCTTGGTCACACTTGGGGCATATCACTAAGCATTCACACAACTTAGATAACTTATTAAATTATTAAAGGTATATTCTCAGCCTTATACCATTAGTCTAATTCATACGCTATGATTATTCCGGGTGATATATATTATATTTTACCGATACGTCTCACGTCGTATAATTTCAAGTACTTAAACCTAACTGAAGAGGTTAATAAGTCTCCTAACTTTCCCACACATAAATTCAGTAATCTTAACTCCTTATTTATGTCCCAAATCCTAACTTCTCACTCCTAAGAATTTAAATCACGTTCTCACATCATAAATTAGGAAATTACTCGTCAGACACTCGAAAATTCAACGCTACATTCCAACCCAATTCTAATATATTTCGGGTTCAAATATATATCCATACTGTCTCCTTCAAATCCTAATGCATTCACATAATCCCCAACTACAACATTCGATGACTGGAAACACTTAAAATTAAATAGGGGAAAAATTCACCATTTCTGGGGGGATCGATCGATCGAGCCTGATCATCGATCGATCGACCTATGAATGTCGATCGATCGATCAAGTAGGTGAGGCTACGGGTTTCTTCATTTTTCAGTCCCAGATTTGTGCCAAAACTTCATTACATGATGTGAAACTCTAATACAAGTATATGGGGTCATTATACAACCTAATTACATGATTCTTAACGTTCTAAAACTTTTAAATCATCAATAATTAACCTTTCTTGGATCAAATCTCCATATTAACCTAAAAATCTTTTTTTTTTATTTTCTTCAAAAACCATAATATTTCTCTTCTTAAATCCGTTTTTAATTTATCTAAGGTTATGATTTGGTTACTGAATTACTTCCAGTACGAATCTACATGCAAATCATATCCAAGATTTAGGTTTCTTCTCCAAATTTCATGAGTTTTCATCATTATTTAGGGCTATCATCAAATCCTACACTAGCATGGTGAACTATTCGCTGAAACTTAATGGAATCAAATCACTTGCCTTAGAATCGATGTTCTGATCCGTTGGTGATGTTAATGGTTGGTTCTCCATCTCTCTTCGGTGACAAATTCGGTGAATAATGGTGGTGTGTGGTGGTTATGGCTTGGAAACCTTCTTTGTAACTTCTCCACTTTCTCACGTTGCCCACTCTTGCTTTTTGGCTGATAATGGCCCTAATATTAGCTGATAAATAAGGCCTGAAATTCGTCGGTCAAAATCCCTTGAAAATGAAAATGACTAAAATACCCTCCCGATTTGGCCTAAAAATTTCCCGGGACCCAAACTAAAGCCCCGGCTAGTGTTTTTTTGACTATTTCGACCCCTCCGGACACGTTGGCGCACTCAAAATGACCATACGGGTGATAAAATTGTAATTTAATTTTAAATCTAATTAAATTGATTCCTGACGCGACTGACACGCGCGTCCCAACTTAATTTTTTGAATTGTCGTATTTATGACTCGCGATAATTTTAATAAATTCAATAATCATATATTACCATATATACCCAGTAATATTCAACATTATCATCATAATCAAATACCAACTCACGTCTCGCTAGTATTTAAGTCTAAATTAATTTCCAAATTAATTCCCATTTAATTTAATTAATCCCATTAAATAAAATTAATAAAATTACGGGGTATTACATAAGTTCCTCCTTGATTCGAGAAGAAAATGGAGTTCAAAATCCAGTTTACTATACGAGCAAAGCCTTCCGAGGAACATAAATCATATATCCACGCTTGGAGAACTTAGCGTTGGCATTGATTGAGGCATCCAGATGGATGAAGCCCTATGTTCAAGCCCATACAATTGTGGTATACATTGATATGCCTCTTAGGCAAGCCTTGCACAAATCAGAGAAATTTGTGAGGTTGATGTTTTGGGCAGTAATATTGGGGGAATATAATATTGTGTATGAACCAAGGTCTTCCTTAAAAGGCCAGGTTGTGGCAGATTTCATTGCCAAATTCACTTATCCAGAGGCTGCAGAGCAACAAGGAATTCAGGCAGAGCAAGACCTAGGAAGGGATAGTCCAACTAGGGCTATCACCGAGCAGCCCACAACAGAGGGAGGATCAGGAGAAATCATTGCCGACCTACCAGAATCTTCCACTATAGCACAAAAGATGTCCAGGAAGTATGAGGAAGTAAGGAGCAAAATGTTCCATCATGGAATTTTGACAAACCAAACGTTTAATAAAAATCTCCCCATATGGAACTTGTATGTTGATGGATCCTCTTGCGCTATTGGAAGTGGAGCGGGTATAATACTCAACACTCCTGATGGGATAGATATTGAATATGCTCTACGATTCCAGTTTCAGGCCTCAAATAATGAAGCGGAGTATGAAGCTCTCATTGTGGGCCTAAGTTTGGCTCAATCGCTGAACGCCGAGAAAGTTGTGGCACACAGTGATTCTCAATTGGTGGTGAATCAAATACTGAGTTTATATGGAGCCAAGGGAGAGCTAATGACGAGATACTTGTCGAAAGCATTGAAAGTTATAGCAAAGTTTCCAGCTGTTCGGATGAGCAGAGTTCCAAGAATAGAGAACGCCCGTGCTGACGCACTGGCTCGGTTGGCATCAGCAACTAGAATTGAACTCTGAAGAACTATTCCCATTGAAATTCTAGTTAACAGGAGTATTGATGAAGACTTGATGATTAATTTCATCACAGTGGATATGGGCCCATCTTAGATGGATCCCCTCAAAGCTTATATTGAAGAAGGAGTCTTGCCAGCAGACCAAATCGCGACCAAAAAGTTAAAGTATAAAGCAACAAGATATGTGCTGGAGAAAGGGGTACTTTACAGGAGAGTCTTGATAGCTAGCCAGCAGCGCTGTGTTCACCCAATAGAGGTTCAAGACTTGATAGAGGAAGTACATAAAGGGTCGTATGGAGCTCATATAACAGACATATAATTATTACAGCGGATTAATACACTGGGATATTATTGGCTAACTATGAGAGCAGATTGCACGACCTTTGCCAGGAAATGTGACACGTGCCAAAGGTATTTTAGCATTCGTAGAACTCCACAAGCTTCTCTAACTCCAATCACTTCCCCTTGGCTATTTGCTATATGGGGGATAGACTTGGTCGGGCCACTGCCGACCACCCGAGGATGATTTAAATACTTAGTCGTAGTTGTGGACTACTTCACCAAATGGGTTGAAGAAAAACCATTGATAGATATGCCCTATGATAAAGTCTCCCAGTTCATCTGGAAAAACATTATTTGTATATATGGTCCGCCTTACGCTTTCATTACAGACCATGGCACTCAGTTTGATAACGAGGAGTTTGTTGCCTATTGTGCCCAGCCAAACATTCAAAAGCTTCATTTTGCTCCAGGCCATCCTCAAAATAATGTGCAAACCGAAGTAACAAATAGGACTCTGCTCAATGGACTGAAAAAAAGACTTGACGATGCCAAGGGGAACTGTATTAATGAACTACACTCCGTTCTATGGGCATACTAAACAACTCCAAGGATTGCTACAGGGGAATCCCCATACATGTTGTTATTTGGAACTGAAGCAGTAATACCATCTGAATTGGGTTTGCCCA
Organism: Sambucus nigra; assembly: GCA_949130495.1. NCBI lineage: Eukaryota > Viridiplantae > Streptophyta > Magnoliopsida > Dipsacales > Adoxaceae > Sambucus > Sambucus nigra. The sequence goes on along the minus strand of OX422219.1, from coordinate 14,576,856 downwards.
CTCATAGAGTGTTAAACTTTAATTCTCATGTTAGTTATTTGATGCGAATATTAGATTTGGATATACTGGAGGAAGTACGTGAAGACGCAATCTTGAGAAATGCTGCTTATCAGCAGAGGAAAACACATTTTTATAACAAAAGGGTGAAGCCGACCAACTTTAAAGAAGGAGATTATGTGCTCAAGAAGGTAATCCATAAGAACAACAAACTTGAAGCCAATTGGCATGGGCCATATCGTATTTCAGCAGTTGTCCGACCAGGTACCTACATAATTGAAACTTTGGTAGAGGAAGAGTTAAAAAATCATTGGCATGCTGAACATCTTAGGAAGTAATACCAGTAATGTAATGAGACAAATTGTAATCATAACATTTCCGTATAAATAAAAAGATGATTTCCTCTATTTTTTTGATTTTTTTTGGAGTACTAGTGCTATGCACCACATACTTGACTTGATGCACTTTCTTCAAAAGTTGTTCTACTTAGTCAGAAAAACTTTCAAAGGTCCTTCGAAACAACAACCACATAGTTGCTGATCCTTCGAAACAATAATCACATAGTTAGTTGGAGCTCAGAACAACACCCACATAGTTGATCGATTGGTACTATTCAAAAGTTGGTCGGCACAAACAGAAGTTGATCGGCAGCAAATAAAAACCTAAGTAAGACAGGATCTTAAGTCCTCAAGAAACTTGGTCAATGCAGTTAAGGGTAAAATAATAGATTTTATCCAACTGGGCAAAATAAAGGAAGAACGTTGTGAAGATTCCTAAAAGGGAATGTAGACACATATTCCACATACGCTTGGTCACCACCGGTAACTAATGCAAAAACTAAAAATTTAGGTGTATTAGTAGAACCTATGGAAATACATGGGTAACTAATATTAATCTTGGATTTTAATCTAAGTATATTGGTAGAACCTATGATGATAATCTCATTGGTAATTGGTACTAAACTTGGGTAAAAGCCTAAGTGTATCAATAGAACTAATAAAGCAAAGAAGCCATTCACATCCAAAGATTGACAAGATAAGTTAATCAAATATTTCATTCATTTAATTGACCATTACATGATATACAGGAACAAAACTACTCTAAGGGGCGCTTCCCCTCTACTTTAGAGGATCTCGGTGCTGGTTCCATGCCCGTTGGAGGGTTATCTAATGTGTAAAGGGAGTTGATAAAATTGAAGTCTTGAAGCATCCTTCTATTACTGCTGCTCGGGGTCTCTTGTAGATGAGGAGGACGAACTATCTCTAACTCGTCACGAAGGCCATAATCCCCTGGGTATTTTAAAATCAAGCAATGGGGTATAGTATTAACAAGTATCCAACTAACGTCCAATTTAAAAGGAGGATCTTGGCAATCCATCAAATTAGGATCATACCTGTTCCAAAGATTATTGTTCTGCTCCACCTTCATAACTGTCAAGCAGTTGGTCCAGCCCCACTTGTAACCTTCACGTTGGACTTTCTTAAATCATTCATTAAATGACCAAGGGCCTCGTTATATCCCTCCATCCAGAATTTCCTAGGCTATTTATGAAATTGGAAAGTTAATCTCTCAACCTGATGATGCAGTTTCTTTAATACTCCATCTTTAGCTTATAATTAGGAAGATTGAGTAGAAATTTGCTCGGCTTAAGCCTATAATTTCTTGGACATAGCAGCAATGGCCAAATTCTTTGATTTCAATTGAGCAGCCTGGTTAGCAAGTGTTTGTTGGGTCCTAGTATCATCTGTAATAGCTTGGCCATGTTTAACTTTTTATCATGAGGAAGAAGCAGGCTTAGTTTTCTTTAGCGCTTTCAATTCTTCCCTTAGTCTGACATTTTTAGTCTCCAAGAAGGAAACCCCATCATCAGCAGCAACAACAGTAGTAGGAGAAGCCTTCAATGAGTTCAATTCATCACTCAAACTGTTATTCTCTTCTTCTAACAACTTGGTGATGGCCCTAGCCTACTTTATTTCACGATTAAGCAAAAATTCTTACCTCCTGAAGAAAGATGCATGCTTTTCCAACTTCTGCTCAAAACCCCAACCTTCACTCAAAGCCTTCTACTTCTTTTCATAGTCGGCATGTAAAAGAGCTTTAGTCTCCTTGTGATCTTCTTGAATCTCTTCTATCATTTCAAAGTAGGCAACATTATTGGCCACTCCATGATCAAGAAGACACTTCAAGTATATGTAAGCTTCTTTAGCCTAATCCGAGACATCAGCCCCGAGCAAGTTGGATAGGTCTTCTCGAATAAAGTCACATGACCAACCTTAAAGAGATCATTACATCTTCTGAGTAACTCGGAGTCAGTAGAGGAGAATTGATCCAGTTTAGCCATAAACTATAAAGAGTAAGAATAATCTCCAATCAATAACAGAATAATCAATTTAAAACAGAGGAAGACAAGTGCAAAGAAATATTCATTTCCATTGATGAAAATCAGAGTACAAGTACATTGACATGAAGAGAAAGTAAAAATAAAGATAAAAACAAAAGTTGCTTGCTAAGCCAGTCTACACCTTCTTTCTGTCAGAAGTGGCCCCAACTTGGGAAGGGGCAGAGATAGGTGGAGTGACTTGCTCAGAAGAAGAGGCAGTGAAGACCCAACTTTTGTTGCTTATTGTTGATCGGTAGAGTCCAAGATAAGAGTAGAATCCTCCGATCCTCCATCATCCTCAATCTCTTCATCCAAGTTAGGAAGAGAACCAGGATCATGCATGAGGAACAACTCAGAGTCCTGGGGTGTGCCAACCTTCATGAGTGCTACCGACCATCCATCCTTGAAGCATTTATTCTTTGTAAATTCAATCTGAGCAGATGCAGCACTGATAGCCTTATCCCAGTCTCTATTGAACGCAAACTCCTTAGCCTTCAATCTCCTAGCATTCTCAGCAGCCAGACTTTTTTGTAGCTCGGTAACCTTCCCCCGAGCAACTGTAGCCTCATTCTCAGCAGACTTTATCTTGGCATCCCACTTCTTATATTCGTTTGTTAGTGCTTTTTGGGACTCAAATAAAGATTTCTTCAGGCATTCAAATGCATCTTCCACTTCGTTTGAAGAAGAATGGAGGACGTCATCCTTTTCCAACATCTAGTTGAATCAATCAGAAACTGCAAGAAGGAATGAGAGCAAGCTGGTATAAGAATTACCAAACATATGAATAAAAGAGAGGAAGTAGAAACTTTTACCAAAGCAAGGCTTTGAGCAACCCTTTCAGAGATTTTTGAGTGGGGCATTGCAGAAGCAGCACCCCTATGGTTTGGAAGAGTACCAGACTTTATTAATTGCTTGACCAAACCAGGGCTAATAGACACTAGAGAGCCAACATCAGACAAATCGACCAAGTCTCGTTGGTTGGCACCAGAAGTAGTTCCTTCAGCCAGCCTAGAAGAAAGACCTTTCTCCTAGCGCTTGGGCTGGGCTTCATAATTCTTCTTGGCCGGGGGCTTCTTCCCAGTCTCATCCTTATAGCTGAACCCACCAGCATTGGATTTTGTGGAGCCAGCAGTGGTAATATCTCCCATAATATTGGGGAACTTTCTCTTCACCATGGCAGTGGCAAGAGGTAAATCTGAGTCAAGTGATGATGAGGAGCCTGTAGCAGCTTCACCACTGCTAGATACAGTGGCAGAATTAGTGGATATTGGGTCTTAATCAAGATCAATCACCAAGGAAGGAGCAACATAAGTTGGGCGAGCAACAAAGGAAGTAATGGAGTTTTTATACTCCAACAGCTATGATGCTGACCTAATGTGTTCCTCTCCAATTTTCTAGTGAATACCCCAAAGAAACTTCAGCTCGGTAACATTGATATCACTTTCTTTGAGACACTTTCTCTTCTGATCAACTGCAATCAAAAGAAAACAAATACAGTTAGTATTGTAACCAATGAAATTATCAAGGAAAGCTATATAATAGTGTTGCAACCTATACCATGGCCATATTGAGGGCATCTGGGCCCCTGGTATACTGTATTCTCTATCATAGGTGCATATTCCCAATTCTTGGCAATCACTCCATGATCAAAATACTCTCTGTTGGAGTCTGGGAGATTAACTACTAAAGCCTTATTTACAACCCTAGTTTTTAAATAATAAGTGCTATCACTGGTAACCCATTTATAGCAAAACATAAACTTTGGGATACCTATATGGGTCCCATTGAGCTGATTCAATCTATAAACCCCATTTACAACTCTCCAAGTGTTCGGGGATACTCTAGCAGGTACAACGTCAAAATATTGACAAAACTCAAGACAAAAGGGGTTTGGGGGGAAAGTAAACCCACACTCAGCAATGAAAAGAGAAGGGAACCAATAGCCCTCAGATAAAGAACAAAGATCTACAAGTGGATTAGGGAGCTCCAAATCGACCCATGAAGGAATATTCCATTCGTTCCAAAATTCTTCTAGAGAAACAACTGAATAAACCATGATTGAAGATGAAGAAAATGAGAAAGATAAATGATTATTACAAAGACTTAAGGATTCAGCAAGATCCGAAGGACAGAACGATCGCACGAAAAGCTCAAGAGTTAATAGCAAAACCTAGAAAGTTTGAGGTAGAAGACAACTGGGATTTTACCGCCTTTATAGATTGCCTCCAAAATCGGCAAAAGTACTGATTAAAGGGAAACGATGATTGAAATTTTGGCTGCTAAGCCAAAAAATACGTATTTGCACCCAAAACAATTCGTTATAATTATGGGTAATTACAAAAATGTCATCCGTGTTATACGTTATCAGCCAAGTTGATAATTTTACAAGTGTGGGAAGTCCGCAACCGACCAAGTATCAGAAAGGTTACCCGAGCAACTGTTATAACTAAATGTTCCATACTTTCGCAAAATGCATTAAGTATGAAACATTGGGGGCTTCTATTGATACCAAAATTTACCCACCTATGTGGACCAATTAGAAATAGACATGTGTCATTCACTATGGCAATAATCCTAGTCAACAAGTAGTAATCGCCGACCAAGGCCTGGAATGCCGACCAACATTCTAAATACCGACCAACAGCAGGAAGATCGACCAACATGGTTAAACAAAGCGCCAACAGTCATATACATTATGAACAATATGTACTGATGTAAATGCCTAAAGAAGACTATAAATACATTGTAATCCCTACAACAAAGGGTACCGGAACACAATCCAAGGGATAAACAGGCAATACAAGACAGTGGGCGTAGGTTTTCCCTTCAGCCGAACCACTTTAAAAATCTTACTTGTCTCTTTTATTTACTTATTTATCTGTGATTAAATAATTATATCTATTCTAATTTTTTGCATCAATAATATATATATATATATATATATATATATATATATATATATATATATATATATATATATATATATAGAGAGAGAGAGAGAGAGAGAGAGAGAGAGAGAGAGAGAGAGAGAGAGAGAGAGACTCTTGTGCACACCAAGTTTGCATATTTACAAACCTATTTTTTTTAAATATTAAAAAAAATATTTTTGAATTGAATTTTTTATGTAATATTTAAACATTTCAAGGGACCCATATAAAAAATCAGCTCAAATAAACTTTTTTTGCTATTTTGAAAAAATCGGTCAAACTTTCGCAGCTTTCGCAGCTTTTCAAGTGCTTTAAAAGCTGCGAAAGTTTGACCGATTTTTTAAAAATAGCAAAAAAAAAAATGGGGCATATACCAAATAGTCCCTCACACTTTTTTTAATACACGTTTAGTGTAAGCATTTTTATTTTGCACCAAAAAGTCCTTCACCATGCCAAAAAGACTTTACCATGCCGCTGGCGCAGAACTTTAAAGATAAGAGAATAAAGAACTTTTTGGTACAAAATAAAAGACTTGGACTAAGTGTGTATTAAAAAGTGTTTGAGAGACTTTTTGGTATTTGATCCAAAAAAAATTTGAAATTTATTTTTATTTTATTTTTTATGTTGGGCAAACATATGAAATTTAAGCAATTTTTTGTTTAAATTTGATTTGTTTGGTCCATTTTTTAGTTCCAACTATTCGGGTATTCAGGTCGGGTATTAAGTCCTTAACGGGTCTGTCTTTGGACAGACGAATAGTCGGGTGAAACCTGATCCGTAAAAAATATCCAGTCGGATATGGATATAGGTAGATCAAATCCAACCCTGATCCGTTAAGAGGCCTACTTGGAGACATGGGTACTCAATGTGTTTTAAAAAAGGGTACAACTACACGTACCCAGTTGGTATCTATCTTGGTACTCGCCTAATATGACAACGCTGATAAGGGATTGTACCTTGTGGTCCGGCCGAACCCACAACAATATGATATAACATTTTAGTTAGACCTGGCAAAAATGAGGCACAACACGATAATACGACACGAACCGACACGAAGTTATAAGTTAATGGGTGGACCCTTAATGGGTTTGGATCATATCAGTGCCAAACTGATAAGATACGATAGTTAATGGGTCGGGTTAGTGTTGACCCACTTCACCCGTTAATACCCGATAAGACCCGTTATGACCCATTAATTTAAGTAAATAAGATATACTCTTGGAACGTATAAATAATTTATGTAGCATAATGTTAATTTAATCGTAATGAATTTTACTAAATGAGAGATTTAGTAGTGTCAATGAATTAATGGATCTACTTGGGTTCAAAAATGAGATAATATGTCAATTTGTATACAATTCAAAATAATTTATTATCTTAATGGGTATTAACGAGTGAACACGACACGATACGTTAACATAACGGGTTGGATTTGAATATGATTTTTTCACACAATAAAAAAGTTACCCGTTTAGACACGAATCCAATAAAACTCGAACACGATAAAAAATAATACGAACAGTGAACATGATTCGATATGATCCATTGACGGGTTTAATTTTAGTGCATTGGGTACGAAAAAAAGAGTAATAAAGTGGTCCGTGCAGCTTTTATCCTTTAAAAAATCATGGGTACTTTCAAGAATTGTCATAAACCAACATCAAGAAAACTAGCAAAGCAAACACCAATTAAAAAAGTGAAGGTCAGAAACTAACAAAGAAGTAGATAATGGAGATAATCCAAGCAAGTTTAAGTTGCAGCTGCAGTTGCACTAATCTTCAACTGGCTTCTCTTACTCCACGTTTTTCTGCCTTACAAAACCATCATTCACTTAGCATACCATCTCGAAATTCATCTCTAGCTCTTAATTTCCCCAGGAAAACCCTCACTGCTACTAATTCAATTCTTGATGATGGTGGGTCTGGTAAATCTTCTCATTTTGGGTGTCTTTTCATCTTTGTAATTGGTTATTTATGTGAATTGCTTACTACCCATCTGATATAAGTTGATTAAAAGTGCTGTATATTTCTTTAGAATAATACGAGGTATACTTGGTTACCTAGTTAATGTGTGACCAATGGTATTTGTAATGGGGTCATGTCAATTACAAACACCCGCAAATGTGGATTAGACACATTTGATTTTAACTCTTAAGTCTGAGGTGAACCATTCGGACTTAAAAGAGGAAACGAATAGTGTTTGCTTTTTTAAATGATTAAGAGACTAACGGTTATATTGAATGATTAAGAGGTAAAGTTACATTTGAAGTCTGAATTTGAAGTCTCAATCAATATACATTCATTGAGAGATACTTTCAAACATAAAAAAAAAAACGTATTTTTCAGTCAGATTTCAGACTTCTGATTTCAGATTTCGAATTTAGATGAAAATAAAAACGCAACCTTAGTATTACTCATTTCTTCGGCTTTCTCTATTTAACATAATTTTTAGGGTATTTTTGACTGGCACTTGGGATAATGTCGTAATTAGACATAGTCCTCTACTTTTCAAAAAAATAGACTTAACCCTTAATCAATAAGGTACAAGCGAGTCAATGCATAGGGTACAAGTGGGATGATGCACATGCGGGGGTTACCCTTAATCAATAAGGTACAAGCGAGTCAATGCATAAGGTACAAGAGGGATGATGCACATGCGGGGGTTAAGTCTAATTTTTTGAAAAACAGAGGGTTATGTCTAATTACGACATTATCTTTGGAGGTAAGTAAAAAAAAACTAATTTTTATGGGTTTTTTGGCTTTATCCCCTAAGATAATTGCATAATTAGATAATTCGGCTTCCCTAGGCTAGAACAAATATTAGACTAACCCCCACATGTAAAGGTACAGGTGGGTTGATGCCCGTGCGGACTAAGTAAGTATTGAACTTAAGGGGCAAGTCTAATTGTGCCAATCTACCAATATTTATTACTTTATTTTTTATTTTGCCGGTTGAGATAATGCTGTAATTAGACATACCCCCGTTTTCAAATAATTAGACTTATCCCACGCATGTACATCATCGCATGTACATCATCCTGCTTCTGCCTTATGCATCAACCCTCTTGTACCTTATGCATACAAGGGGTTAAGACTAATTATTTGAAAAGTGGGGGGTTATGTCTAATATTGCATTATCTCGGGAGCAAATTAAAAAAACCTTATTTTGATCATAAATAAGCCTTCATATGATAAAATATAGTTATAGAGTTGGTTCCGGGTCTGTAATATTATTATTAATATAAGATATTGTGAAGAGATAGAGTCGTAGAGTTGGTTCCCAGCCCGTGACTTGTGTTTATAATGAAGTTATAAAACATGAGGGTAAATATACATTCATCAAAGTATAGGAAATAATCAGTAATTAAAATAGTTTAATTTGAAACGAATCAGATAGTTTGAGGGCCAAATTGGGACACAACAAACTTTAAGGCCAAAGTAGAACTCCCTCAATAGTTTGAGGGGCCAAATCGAGAAAAATTAGACTTACCTTTAAGCGAAATACAAGTGGTGGCTTTATGTAATCTTAGTTCACTTAAGAGCAAAATGAAAGTTTAACCCGTCGGAAATTCAAATGCCACTCGAGTGTTTACCCCTGTGGCGACCCAACTGCCGCGGTAGGTCTAATTATGCTATTATCTCGGGGAAAAGTAAAAAAAAAGCTCATTTTGTAATGGGACTACCGGCACCTTTTATATTTTGATAGTGCACCTTTTCTTTAAGACAAATAATAAAGATAACTAATTGTAAATAGTTTGTTTTATAGGTACCTCTAATCGATTCTCTCCAAATACAACCTTTTCTCCCTCGTTCTTTAATTTTTTTTTATTATGTCAAATAGTAGGTCTATCAAGTGAATATCTTCGTTGAGTCTCTCTCTATTTAATCCGTATATGCATTTATAATTTTAATTTTATATGCAAAAATTATTTAGAATATACATATCCTTGTGATTAGGCCTATAAACGGGTCGGGTCTGGATTGGGTCTGCGTATATCCATTCCCGATCCGGACATTTTTTTAGCAGGTCGAGTCTCAAAAAATCTGTTCAGACCCGGACCCTTTACGGACCCGGGAGCCCAAACCGATACCCGTCCTGAATACACGAATGGCTGGAACTAAAAAATGGACCCAAAAAATCCAATTTAAACAAAAAATTGCTTATATTTCATGTTCTGCCCAAAATATGTATATATTGTTGGTTTTGGCTCTCCTATTTTTTCAGTTTTGGTTTATTTACAAATTTGCCATTTTAGCGCAAATCTATAAATACAAGTGTTATTTCTAGGTTTTGTGAGAGGACAAAAGTGTGGGCATATTTGAGAGATAATCAAAGGCAAAGAGAGATAGAGAGCTACTTTGAGCAAGGTGAGTTCTTGAGGTTGGTTAGTGATTGACTTTTGAGAGAGATAAGTGAGGTGTGTGTGTAACCATTGGTTCCTAGCCATTTATCTATAAAAGAAGATATCCTACCATTTGTGGATGTAGCCCAAAGCTTGGGTGAACCACGTAAATTGTTGTTGCTTTGATTGTTTGTTGCTCGTATGTTCTTATTGTCACTTCATTGATGCTTGGTTGATTTGATTGGGGGTTTGCACACTAGTTCATTTTCGGAACAAGGTCTTGGGTGTTTTCTGCACACCAAGTGTTCGATAAAATTCCCGAGTGAGTTTTATCGTCTTGGTCGCTAGAGATAGTCTTGCTTTAGTGCACCAAGTGGTATTAGAGTTTTGGTTGCATTGTTTGCTCGGTATTTTGGTTCGAAGTTGAATTAATTTTGGCATAGCTTTTGTTTTTGTTCCAAATGATGGAAAATGTGAAGAGTACTCGAGAATCAACCTCTACAAGCGGAGGCTCTAAGAGATGGGATCCGAGTTATGGATCGAGTGGCTCAATGAAGACGGACATGAAGGCTTTTGATGAGAAGATCAATTTCGGGTTATGGCAAAGACGAATGCGAGGCGTTCTTGTCCAACAGAGGTTGCAATTAGCATTGTTGGGGATAGAGGGACGACCGGTAGGCATGACCGATGCTGAGTGGATTGACATTGATCAAAGAGCGTCTTCGTGTATTGAGATGCTTATCACGGATGATGTGTTGAATAACGTGATAGCGGAGACCACGGCTAAAGGCATGTGGGATAAGCTAGAAGAGATTTATTTGGGAAAGTCGTTGTCAAATAAATTGTTCCTCAAGAAGAAACTCTTCAAGCTTGAGATGAAGGAGGGTGAGGATATGATGAAGCATATCAACGTTTTTAATGCCTTGATAAATGACTGGAACCAGATAGGCGTTCTATTCATTGATGAGGATCGAGCATTGTTGCTGCTTGCATCATTACCCGATTCATACGAGCATTTTGTGACCACTCTCATGTTTGGGAAGTCTACGCTCCGGTGCAACGAGATTGTGCAAGATATTCAATCTCATGTCATGATGAGAAAGAAGGAAGGTGGAGGTGACGGGTATTCCCATAATGAAGGCCTTACGACGAGAGACGAAGGTGGGCAAAATGGCGGGAGGAACTCCAACCGGGGATTTAATGACGGTAGTAGGTCTAGATAGAGGGGTGTTGGTGGTAAAGGGCCGAAATGCTACAAGTGCCAGGAATGGGGTCATATGATTCGAGAATGTCCTTTGTGGAACGACAAGGTTAAGGGCAAGGTTGATTCCGAGAGGGCAACGGTAGCGAGTGCGGATTATGAAGATGAACTTGGAGAACTTCTCACAATCTCCAAGGTTAACTCTCTTTCCCAAGATGATTGGAGATTAGATTCGGGATCGTCGGATCATGTTTGCTCCAAGAGCGAATATTTTGAGACTTTTACGGAAAATGGAAAAGGTTCCATGTCTTTGGTTAACGGAGAGGAGGTTGCCGTTGAGGGTGTCGGGATGGTGAAACTCAAGATGTTCGATGGGGTGAAACGCACTTTGGGTGGTGTGGCCTATGTACCAAAGTTGCGAAAGAATTTGATAACCATTAGCCATTTGGATTCCAAGGGTTGCCGGGTGTCGGTGGCGGGTGGAGTCTTGAAAGTCACACGCGGTTGTATGGTCCTAGTGAGGGGAGAGGAGAGAGAGGGGTTGTATCGCCTAAATCAGACTTCGAGAAAGATGGGGAAGCGGTGTGCACAAGTGATCGAATGTTCGAGGCATGTCTCGTTTGTGAACAAAGCGGAAACACTAGATGCTAGCTTTCCGAGAGTAGACGGTAGTGATGGGATAATACCTACTAGTGGAAGTGCTGGATCGAAGTCCCCCTCCAGGGCCAACGAGTGATGTTGACTCGGTATAGTTGCACACATGCATTGGCCAATTGGAATCGAGGAGGTGTAGGACCGTAATGGATTCAAGGTGTGTAGCTAGTTCAAGGAAGATCGATGGGTGATTGTTTGCAAGCATGGGTAAACGGGAGTCTTTCGTGACAAATACTTGGTACATCTTTCGAGGGTGAGATTTGGAGGGTGTGAGAGGTGAGGAATTTTTTCCCTCTCATCCGTGGTTATTTCTCAAGGTGGAAGATGGTGTTGATGTGTTTGAATGTTTTGTGTAAAGAGGGTGTCTGCTATATGTATTGTGTGGGGGTGTACTCACCGGGTTACATGAGGAGCAAGATTCACCGTATGGTTACATGGGAAGCATTCAGATGCATGAGATGGAGAGTTCTTAGTTTAGAACTTGGTTCCTCGGCGGGTGGAGTCGTTTGGAGTCTTGGAGTGAAGACTTGCGGTATCTCACTTCATGGTTGAAGTTTGGGGTGGCTTAGTGTCGAGTGGAGCGTATTGGCTTGTTAGACGTCGGTATGAGGATTTGATGTTTGTATTCCGAGTTTAGTTGGATCGTGAGGATCGCCTGGGAGAATCGCATTAGCTTGGTAGATAGTGGGATGGTCTTCAAGCGGGTTCAATTTCAGCATTCTAGAGATTGGTTGGATCGTCAGGATCGCCAAGGTGGAGTTTGTTGATTTTGACTCTCCTATTTTTTCAGTTTTGGTTTATTTACAAATTTGCCATTTTGGCTCAAATCTATAAATACAAGTGTTATTTCTAGGTTTTGTGAGAGGACAAAAGTGTGGGCATATTTGAGAGCTAATCAAAGGCAAAGAGAGATAGAGAGCTACTTTGAGCAAGGTGAGTTCTTGAGGTTGGTTAGTGATTGACTTTTGAGAGAGATAAGTGAGGTGTGTGTGTAACCATTGGTTCCTAGTCATTTATCTATAAAAGAAGATATCCTACCATTTGTGGATGTAGCCCAAAGCTTGGGTGAACCACGTAAATTGTTGTTGCTTTGATTGTTTGTTGCTTGTATGTTCTTATTTTCACTTCATTGATGCTTGGTTGATTTGATTGGGAGTTTGCACACTAGTTCATTTTCGGAACAAGATCTTGGGTGTTTCTGCACACCAAATGTTCGATAAAATTCCCGAGTGAGTTTTATCGTCATGGTCGATAGATATAGTCTTGTTTTAGCTCAACATATATATATATATATATATATATATATATATATATATATATATATATATATATATATAGTTCGGATCGGGTTTACCTATATTCATATCCGATCCATTTAATTGTGATAGTATATATGTGATGTGTCAATTTATTTGGTGATGAAATATTCTATAATTCTTCGAGATGTAGTACTACAACCTATCATTACAAACAATGCATATAAGATTTTTGATATATTGGGAATAAAGGATAATGGTATAGTATGAAAGTATATGTCTAAATCACAACTGAGTGATGTATTGGTTTTAATCTTATTCCTTTAATTTTTTTGTTAAAGGGGCACAAACCGCCAAATTGTAGTTTATGTGTCTAAATGTTTCTTTGCGACGAAATTGAGTTTGAGTTTGTGAAGGTTGATTCATGGACAAAGTTCGGTTGATATATATATACATGTATAGAGAGAGAGATGCCTAAAAAAGGAGGTGTACCAAAAGAAGTTAAAGGTGCTTTTAATGACACCCTCTTTTAATATATTAAGATTTTTTTTTCCTCATAACAAGGGCTATTGTGTGAAATTTTCAATGATGTTCCTTTGTAATTGGTGATTTATGTGGTTGCCATGAGAGTGCTGTTTATTTCTTGTGCTCTTGTTTTGCTTCGAAGATACATATGGTTGATCCTTTATGTATATAGCATAATTTTAGGGTAAATTACAGTAAACCCCCTAAACTATTTCAATTTTACATAAAATCCCCTGAATTAAGAAAGCCAACAAAAAAGCCCTTAAACTATTGAACCGTGATAACCAACGCATATCCGTTAAGAAAGTTGATAATAACTTGATTTTACGCGTAATATTTTGTAAAATATTTGACGGGTATATGTTAGTTGTAATGGTTAAGGGGTAAACGTGGAGCAACGGTAAGGTTGCCCCATTGTGACCTGGAGGTCGCAGGATCGAGTCGCGGAAACAACCTCTCTGCATATGCGGGGGTAAGACTGCGTACATCCAACCCCCCAAGTACCCCGCCGTGGCGGGAGCCTCGTGCACTGGGTTTGTCCTTTGCCCTTTATGTTAATTGTTATGGTTAATTAGTTTAGAGGGCACCGTATTGGGTTTTTTAGACCAAGGGGTTTACTGTAATTTACTGTATATTTTTTTAATATATCAAGTTCTGTTCACATAACCACCACTTCTCTTTCAATATTCTCCTTTTAAGGTTCTGCGGTGAACGTTATTGAAGTTGATCCTTTATCAGCAGTGAAGGTACGATCTTACTCCCTCGTGCTTTGTATTCTAAAGTTCTATTTGATTATTACTAAGAATGAGTAAAAAGTAGATGAGAATATGCTTTAGAATGGTTTTGTTTTCCTAAAGCATCAAGGGTTGCATTTCTTTTTCCATTTTTTTTTAATTGTTGCTGTGTTATAGACCTGATATTATGACAACGTTAATGGTGTAAGAATGGTTTAAGCTTCTCATTTTAACTGATCAGTTTTAAATTCAGAAGAAGGCAACAGACATATCCCCTGAATTAAAAGGAACTTGCATATATCTTGTGGGTAAGCATTATTTATTCTTATTGTTATCTTTTGACTCTTTTACTACGAAATTACGTGTATTTAAGCAGACTTTGATGATTCTTGAAACTATCAAGGGATAAGCAACACCATGAAGACCAGTTTGGGGAAACTTCTAGCTGATACATTGCGATATTACTTCTTTGACAGGTACCTGCGTGTTCGCATTTTTTCGAAATTAAAATAAAAAAAATAGAAGTACGAAAAACTAAGAGTTTTGTTCTAGAGATATGGTATCTTGCTAAATTAATTGGTTTATTTTGTACGCAGTGATAGTTTGATTGAGGAAGCAGCGGGTGGCAAATCTGCTGCCCAATCGTTTAGAGAGAGAGATGAGATGGGATTTCGTGAGTCGGAGGTGATATTGTCGAATTTCTTTTTATTTCTTTGCTTTAAGATTTTTATATTGTTGTTTGAGTTCCATATTTAAATTATATATATATATATGTGTGTGTGTGTGTGTGTGTGTGTATAAATTGTGTGATTGAATTTTTGATAAAATCCCGTGGAGATGATCTACTTAGATCACCTCCATATAATTTCATCGAGGGAAATGATGATCAAAAGTTTTAATGGTAAAAAATAATGAATAAATCCGATTTTCATTTCACCCACTAACTATTGAATTTTTTGATGAAATTTGGTGGAGACAATGACCTCGCCATTGACATCATCTCCACCAAATTCGAAAAAAAATTCAACCATTTACTCCCTCAAACGGGAGGTCTATACATTTCTCAAGGAGGCCTACATAAGGGTTCAATTTACACAAGTGTAGACTAAGAAAAGTTTTACACCCTTCAATAAAGATTCATAATGCTTGCTACGTATAATAGACACCAAAAATATCATGTCAATCGAATATTGATAAATACTCGATCTTGGTGCTATAGCAAGTGCCCTCGCCCAAGTTGTGATTGCTCTCGGGTTCGAGACATGGGAGCAGTCTCTCCATATATATATATATATATGGAGGTAAGGCCTGCCGACATCCGCCTCTCCCAGACCCTGTAGTTAAGCGGGAGTCTTGTGCACTAGGTACAACCTTTTTACTCGATCGGGGTGCTCATATTTTTCTCAATTTCATTAAATATATAATTTTAATTTAAATCATACAATCATTATGAGTCAGTCACCTCTTGATCTCTGATTAAAATCATTTTTCACATACACATTCAATGTCAAATGATTATTAAATCCAACTAGTTTATTGAATTATGCATAACACTATAAGTTATTGAAGGGTGCAAAACTTCTCTTAGTTTACACTGATGTAAGTTTAACCCTCCTATATATATATATATATATATGTATATGTGGGATAAACCGCCTAACTTCAGAATTACGTTCAATTGCAGACTGAAGTATTAAAGCAGTTATCCTCGATGGGGCGCCTAGTTGTTTCTGTCGGAAATGGTGCAGTTCAGACTGCAGCGAATCTGTATGAATATTGCCTTTCTGCATGTCACCTTTAATGGATAATTTTATGGTTGAATTAACATTTTTCCTTTAAATATATTAAATAAAAACACCATATAGGGGACTTTTGAGGCACGGGATTTTAGTATGGATAGATGTGCCTTTGGAGATAGTAGCCAAGGAAGTTTCGGAAGATGGGAGTCAGCTTCATGTATCAGAAATATCACCTTCCAAATCTTATTCTGAGGTAACGTCTTTCCCTCCAAATCTTCTATAAACTCTATTATTATTCATTGCAAATAAAAGATCGACAATCAATGTTTAGTCCCTAAAATATACCTTATTTTCAAAACTAAAAAAAGCTTGCATAGCTCGGTATCGACTGCCATTTTCAGGTCCTGGCGACTTTTTTTTGGTTAGGTTGCTGGAATATGTTGACGTGACATGACCACGTACATTAGTCCAATGTGCACAACTAATGATGTGGACACACATTTTCTACCAAACTCATTAAAATTGAATGAATACGAATGAGGCTTTATTTATAGTAAAAAGTTACTAGAGGCCTAAATCCACCATTTGACTAGTACACACCAATATAACTAAGGATTGTAATTAAAAAATCTAGTATAGACATGATAACCTAAAGATAACCTAGTAGATAATAACAAAAACTAACATAAGGGAAGTATATCCCTATATTTAGGCGGTTCCCCCTCACTATGGGGAACTGCGCCACATCATTTCCCCCTCTTGAAAACATTTCACCTCAAACTCAAAGGGGATTGCCGGCTGTGACCGGGTCCAACTGGATGACACACGAAACGTGAGCTGGACAAGGTTCTAAAAGGCGCGAGGCGTGGTCGAGGCGTAGAGGTCAAGCCTCAAGCCTTAGGAGCCTAGGCGTAAAAAGGCGTTTTTCCTTTTTTTATTATTTTAATTATTCTAAGGTTAGTAATATAATAAAATAATAGATACCTTGAATTTTAAAAATATATTCATATGTTTGGTAGCCATCTTTCTCATATTCATGCTCCATAACCAATATTTGTTAACTAATCCTTCGTTTTTTTTAAAAAAAGTGTGCCTTAAGCCTTTTACCAAGAATAAGGCGTAATAAGGCGTGGGCGATGCGTTTCTCCCAAGCCTCAAGCCTAGGCGGGCCTAGGCGGGCCTTTTAGAACACTGGAGCTGGACCTTGCATCTCTTTTGGAGCCGTTTCGGGCGGTAGTTCCTCACCATTGTCGACCACTGTCAGGTTAGTGGGTCACTGGCGGTTCGATGTCCAACCTTGTGGCAATGGAAGCACTCCACGGGGATCATATCGGAGTGGAGTAGACGGGGAGGTGGCCGTAGTACTATGAAATTCTTTCAATTGGAGAGCATACTCATAGGCAACCTTGGGACTTCCTTGGTGAGTAGGTGCTGGTGAATCTTTGGTTGAAGGCTGTTGATATAATGACCGGCTCATTTATCTGCTTCCATTTAGGCGCACTCGGGTGAAAAGAAGTTGGAGTTTCATGTGGTATAGTCACTGACCAAGAGTGTACCTTGGCGGAGGTTCTAGTTGTGCATGGAAAAGTATCTGTCATAACTGCGCGGGGGAAAACTGTGAGTGCATAGCCATCTTTAACTCAGCCCAAATGTGTACAAAATGCAGATGATCAAATGTGCGGTGCTGGCGAACTCTTGCACTAATTCCTTCGAACCTCGAGGCGGCTGAATGAACACAACAGACACTGGAACACGTTTAAAGATGAAGATTGGCTCTAGTACGTCGAGTCAATTAATAAATGTCGATCACAAGACATTCAATGAAGGTCGGTTCATCAACCGGGATATCCCCGTGCATACTAAGCTCCAAAACATGCAACGGCTGCCCCGTATTCTTGTCGTGAGCTGTTCTCATCAAAGTCAGGGTACTTGGGAGTGGGGATCATCGTTGGCACGACCCACTCAACCGTGGGCTGCCAGAGGGGTTAAACAATGGACTATTGGTCGGGGGCCGCCGCGGACAGCGGGTTGGCTCACTTGATGGAATTCCTCATGGGACGTGTGGGACAAATAGCTGCTTCGTGGCCAAACCCATGACACCTGATGCACTGGGGAGGGTTGACTGGGCCAGTGTGGTGCAGGGAAGTCCAAGTTGTCGATAAGGCCCTCACTTCATGCGATTGGGACGACGGGTGAGTTGGTATTCGGAAGCTTGCCGGGGTGTCCTAACTCTCGTCACCATCAACCTCGACGGGGCGGGGGGAATTCACCAAATACGAAGGGACAACGGTGAGGGGTTGATAGTTGGATCAAGTCTTTGATTGGCCGTAGGTGCGCTTGGCGTCACTGGGGATAGCAAAGGTGAAGCGACCGATTAGTTTTTGCAAGGTAGTCTAGGAAATTTGATCAGGGCTTTTTGGGAGGTGAGGTATGCAGCCGTTTGAGGAGTGGAAGGGAGCATGAGTCAGCCCCTCGGGTATCAGATTCGGAGGCAGGGTGGTGTGCTTTAGGGTTGGAAGTGGGTTTCTGGTTGAGGTGAGAGGTAGGAGAGCAGCAATGGAGTTGAAGGGGACAGGCTGTGGGGCCGACGCTGTTGGACCCCCACAGTTGTGCAACTAGGTGTGGGGTAATGGAAAGCGAGGAATGACACATATGCGCGATGCGTCATAAGGTTGGCTGTAGGCCAAAGAGATACATGGAACGGGGCTGCAACCCATATAAGGGTCCACAAGGGACTGGTACGCCACCGTGGGGTGTGACATGCATGAGGTGGCAGGCTCGCGGCGGTGGAGCTTTTAGGTGGCGCAGGCCGGGGGGGGGGGGGGGGTGTACTGAAACAGGTTACAGGCGGGAACTCATGGGGGTGGAGCGTCAGCTTGCCGGTAGTGGTGGCCACCTTCGGCGGCGATGTAGCTGCTGATGCTGGTGGCCGAAGGCCCGGGGAAATGTGGAGTGAGAGACGATACAAGGCTTTTGCATCTGACGGCCTCCTCCACGGTTGGATATCTTTGGTGGCATATCCGTTGAGACATAGCTCTGATGTGAACACACAATTTCTCCGTAACACTAATTAAAGTTAGTGAACACAATTAGCTATTTATAGGGAAAAACCAACTAGAGACCTAGTTCTACCATATGACTAATATATTAACCTATATCTAGTAACCTGAAGATAATCTAGTAAATAGTAACGGAAAATAAGAAAATAAAAGGAGATAATTCCTTATTCTCTCCATTTGGCGTCCCCCTCTCTATGGGGACCCGTGCCACATCTGCTAAGTCACTATGGGCACTAAAATTATTTTTGAAAATATGTTAGATTTAAAGTTATTTTAAAAAGAAATATTGGGCTTTTTGTTATATGCCCTATAAAATAATCAAGTTGTTTAACACACTAAGAATCCACTATTTGTTGAATTATTTATTTGAAAAAGCTCACATTTCATGATGAATGATAAGCAGGTGTTTAGTCAGCTAACTGCACAGTACGAAGAAATGAAAGGTGGATATGCTATAGCGGACGCAACTGTTTCAGTCCAAAGTATTTCCTCAAGACTTTTCCTTCTCGTATTGTATTAATTTATTTTTTGTTTTTTTTGACTTTACCCCCTGAGATAATTCAGTATTTAGCTCCCTTCCACATTCATTTATTAGACTTACACCCCCATCTCCGCTCGCGTGCATGTGCATCAATTCATTTGTATCTTTTCCATTATCCCTCTGGCAGGCCCGAAGGGTAGGTGTAAGTCTAATTAGTGAACGGGAGTGTCTTAGGAGGTAATGCAAAAAAGAAAAAAACTTCTGTTTTATTTACCAGCCTCTTGTTCTAACAGAGGTAGCTAGCCAATTGGGTTATGATGACTTTGATGCAGTAACCACAGAAGACATGGGTTTAGAGGTAGAGAGATTGTATTATCACAAATGTATTCTTTTCACAAAAAGTTTAAAGCAAAATAGGCGAAAAACTTACCATGGGATTTCCCACCTTCCTTTTTGATAAATTTCAGGTTCTCAAGGAGATAGAAAAATTGATGAGAGTAAAGAAGCTAATGGAAGAGGCTGCAAGACCATTTTAGCAACAAGATTTTTTTTTGGTCAGTTCATATTTTACCCTGTAGGTTATGCATTAGCTTGTTGTGTTCATGTTTATCTTGTAAATGTCAAATGAAATTGGCGACATAAAAACACTTCTGGTAAACGGAATGTTGTATCTGTTGGAATGAAAATGATTTTTTGGCAACATAAATGATAGTTTTTTTACATTACTCCCTGAATCCATTTGGTATTTAGACTCACCCCCACACGTTTATTAATTAGACTTGCCCCCTGGTCATGGGGGTATGTCTAAATAATTTATTATCTCGGGGGTGGTCGTTGCAGTTAATATTTTGTTAGGCCCAATAATCATCTAAATGGCAGTTGAACAGAGACTGCCACTTTGTGGAAGATCCAAAGTACTTTAATATATGTGGCTATGATGTCAACACGTATGATGTTGTTTTTGTATGCTTGTAAGCTGATCTTTTTAAGTGGTTTGTGTCTGGAATTACCAGTTATTTAGTGGGTTAAATGTTATTACATACGTGAAACCAGTTTCGCAATATCTGTAGAATTAGGATTCACTTATTACATGTTGATTTTGTGTACTATCTCGTTGAGTCGGTGTGTGCCCCCACCAGTTCTTTCCCCCTATGTGTGTGTGTTGTGTGTGTGGTAAGGCAAGAAAAAGAAAACAGGTTGCTTTTGTAAATGGACTTTTCTCAAGTCTGCATAAATTGACCTGTAGAGTTACAACTTATACAGGTACCATTTTGCTCCTGTGCAAAATGCCTTTCACGCGAACTTACACACGTAATTTTTCATGATTTTTACCGATTGCAAGCTTGCAAAATGTGGCGCATGTAAAAGTAGGTTGTCCATGGGATGAGCCAGGTTTCAGCTATATTTATTTGGTTGCTCTAGTATGCGGTACAGGTATGGGAACGTGGTATGTTGCTTTGGCCAGTGTGCAGTACGGTGGGGGTAGTTGTAGTTGGTTCAATACTCGAGATCATTGGGAACTTGAGAACTCTTGTTGGCTTCTTTTAGCATTATAATCACTAACCATGTTTTTCACCAATATAGAGTGGTTCATTAATGTTTGTATCTATGTAGCACGGACACGGACACGTTGACACGGAAAATAAAAAAAAATCAGGACACGACGCGATGGGGACACGGCGTCAAATAAATATTTTTTTGAATATTTTTTATATTTTAAAAAATAGTAAATATTAAATGTCTTCCGGTGATGGCTGTGAGCGGAGAGGCTACCGGAGAAGACTTCCGATGATGACGGTGAGCGGTGACGCTGCCACTGGTGTGGAGAGAAAAACCCTAAGTTGGTTTGGTTGTGAGATGTCTGAATGAGTTGGGAGGGTGAAAAGGGTTAGACCAAGTTAAGTTTTTAAAACAACAAACTTAACCCCCATTTTTTTTAACTTATTCTGTTTTTTACCCCCATCTATTTTTAAGTGTTATGTTTTTATCCAGCCGTGTCCATTGTATGTCCTTGCCATGCCCAACTTTTTTTTAATACCGTTTATGTCTGACATGCCACGTGGCGTGTCGAACACGTGTCCAAGTCGTGTTCTTTGAATGTATGACACTCGTACGACGCCTCCGGGGAAGTGTCTGTGCTTCATATGTTTGTAGTGTATAATTTTTATATTTGTAAAAAGTCTTACCCAGTGCACAAGACTCCTGCTTAATTGCAGGGTCTGGGAGAGGCGGATGTCGGTTGACCTTATTACTAAAGTCTTGGCTAATGCTAGGATCTGATCATGCGAACAAGGATCTTAGTTTAGTTTGCGGTGGGTTCCCTTGCCTTAAGAGCACTTCGTGGAATTCTAAGAGTATTCCCCCTTTATCCTGATGGAAATTTGTTACGTGTTGACCCTAGCTGAGTTTTAGCAAAGCAAAATTGTCCTCAAATTTGATATCCAAAGGTACAACCATAGAGGCTTGAATTATGACCCAAGCGCTTGAAGCATACCACGGTATCATCAATAGTCCTTTATTTCTTCTTGTGCGAAGCATATGGGGCAATAATTATCCGTTTGAAGTGCATAGGGAATTGTAGTAACAAGCCTAAATTCTGTAATGATGATCGATATTTAGAATCGATCAAGTACCCCATTTGGGGTAATTGAAGGCTCTTAGTGGCGGAGTGGTGTGTGTAACCCCAAAACGATGGTTGCTCCTCGACTCATTCACTCTTTACCCAACTTCTTTCTTTTTCTTGAACCCTTGATCTTCTAATTCTTTTTCCTTTATAAAATCCCCTCGTTTCCTTTACTCTTAGTGGCAGTGGTGGACGCTACTCCAGAAGTGATCAAGAGTTTGCCAATGTCGTTACCACTCATCAGGTGGAGCAACAACCTTCCCCACCCGAGGGGAATAAAGATGATGCCCTGGATGTGAACTCCATGGGAGGTTCCTTCAACGAGTACGGTGTTTAATAGTAAGGGTTTTGTTACCCTGCTTTCTTTGATGGAGCCGCTGTCCAATCCACAATGAAGGAAGTAGACCTCATGTACATCAAGTGGGGGCCAAATTCCATCAAGTTGAGGGTTGCATCCCCAATGAGAAGACTTACTTTCGAGTTTCAGTGTGTGAATGCTTCATTAAGACTTTTCTAACCTATGGGGGTAAGGTTTCCCTTGACAAAGTCGTTGAAGGACATTCTGAGGTACCTAGGCATAGACCCGCATAGCTGGTAGCTTGTGCACGGAGGCCATGAATGGCGGTTATGGTGGTCTTTAGGGAGGCCAACAAAGGTTAGCATTACTTCTCCCTTTCAGCTACTTTTCAGGTCAAAAGAGGAGAAGGAAAAGGGCTACTTTATATTGTTAGTCACGGGACAAAGTCCTTCGTTGATGATAAACACAACACTCTTGGAAGGAGCGCTTCTTTGTTAGCGGTGACTAGGAAACCACCCTAGAAGGGAGAGACAAGGAGGTCTGCAATGTGCCAACAAGTAGATTCATCCGAGGAAGAGGACCTTGTTGTCGAGGAGGAAGCCGTGGTTGAGGGAGATGCTCCTAAGAAGGTTGTTGAGGAGGTTCCTGCGCTCTATCCTAAGATCCTGCTTCACCAAAAGCCTCTAAGATCTCTAAAGAGCCTTCCGTGCTTAAGAAGGTAGATGAGAAGCCTACTGGTGATCCTCAAGGATTTATGCCTTTTGTTTTTTTCTTTGATTGTAAGCAGCAATGTAATCAATGTCATTTTCAATTAAAATAATATATAAATTTCCCCTATGTTTTTTCTTCTTAAATGCGTATTTACTAAATGCTTTGGCAAGGAGAACTTTGATTTCAAATTTTTCTTTGAAAATCTCAAAGAGCACCATAAGCTAAATTCTTTTACTAAGATACATGTATTCTAGAACATTACATACATAATATTATTTGAGTGCTCTATATTCCATATGTGTGGGAGCTCAATACCTTCTTGATCTTTTTGTGGTAATGGGACCCCATCTTACAATTTTAACAACATAGGGGCCTTCCTATTTAGGGCCCAAGTTCCTCTCATTAGGGTTCTTGGTCGCTGAAGTGATCGATCGTAAGACTATATCTCCCACTCCAAATACTTTGTGCTTCACCCTTTTATTGAGGTATTGAGTAATCTTCCGTTTGTAAACGACCATTTTGATTAGGGCAGCTTCACTCTTTTCTTCCTGTTCATCTAAGGACAATCGAAGGGCAACATCGTTTTTTTCCAGCCTGAGAATGCGTTATTCTTTAAGTTAGGACCTCTATGTTAGTGCCATGTGTGAGAAAAAATGGATTTTCTATAGTTAGTCCCTAACAGTCATCTTGTAGGCCCACAAGATGCTTGGTAATTCCTCTTTCTCCAAAATCTTCTTAAGACGAAAGTCTTGAAATTGTCCATTGGCTGGAGATGATTAGCAACCATCCTATACTCTGAGCCAATTTCTCAAAAGGCTGGATTGTCGAACCTTTTCCCATCGTCAAAGGTGATGATTTGGGGCACATCGAAATGACAAATGAAATTCTTCGAGATGAATTTGTCTTATGCTTTGTTATGGTTGCTATGGGCTTAGCTTTCACTCACTTTGTGAAGCAGTAAATGATTATGATACAAAATTTATTTTGGCATTTACAGAGAGGCAATGGGCCTACTAAGTCTACCCCCACTGCGCGAAGGGACAAGGATTCAGCATTACAATCCGCTGGTTGCCTTGGATTTTTTGTGAACCTCAAACAGTGACACTTGTTACAGTGCTACACTAAGTCTTTGGCTTCTTTTTGATGTGATCTAGGACGCGGAAGCGTAAAAAAGGAAGTTATCTACACAATCACAACCACAACCACCACCACCACTCCCTTTAGTCTTTCAATCTCAAAATGGAAAAAGTGTTACAAAAGAAGGCCCTTAGCCTATTTATACTAAGCATGCAAAGACTAAAAAAAAGAACAAAATAAAAGAATGTTAAAAATGATGCCTATGTCTCTATGCTCCTGCATCACTCTCCCCTCCTGAGAAGACTCCATATACTCCGTATATTGCCGATAGAATTCGGGGTCGATGTACTGGAGGGTAGCCTTGGTGATCCATGAATCTTTCGCCTCGAGACGACTAACCCAACGAACTAAATAACGTGTATAATCACCTGATGAGGACGACACGAGCTTAGAGTCTAGATACCCCTCATTGCAAACGACGTGGGAACGGACTGGTTGGCCAATGTTCACGGGAATGGGCATGAGTGTTGTGGAAGTGAGAAAGATTTGCCACGTTAAACGTGCGGTGCATGCGAAACTCATCCGGAAGATCAACCTCATAGGCATTCGTGTCACAAGCACGAATATTGGAAAAATGTCCAAATCGACGCATAAGAAGCTTTAAACTCTTGCCTAGCCAGTGCACTTTCTGGAGATAGACCATGACTAGATCACCCGGGCGGAAGGAGACAAATCAACGACGCTCATCGGCAGCCTCTTTAAAAGAGGTATGCATGGTCTGTAATCTGAGCGTGAACATCGGCCTGGATGGATGTCAGGCGAGTCGCAAACTCCTCAACTGAAGGGCATATAGGCACTGTAGGTGGAAGCTCGGCGAGATCAATGGGCCTAATAGGAGATTGCCCCAAGACAATCTGAAATGGGGAGAGGCCAATAGACCGGTTGACAGCGTTGTTGAAGGCGAACTCTGCCTGTGCGATCACGATGTCCCTCCTACGGGGATGCTCGAAAGATAGGCACCTCAATAGGTCACCCACACTACGGTTGACCACCTCAGTCTGACCATCTGTCTGGGTGAAAAACTGTCGAGAATTGTAACTCCGTCCGTAAATGTCGCCAAAGTGTACGCCGAAAATGTCTTATAAATCGTACGTCGCTGTTTGAAATGATGCTATGTGGGACACCATGAAGACGAACAATCTTCCGAAAATATAATGAAGCAACATGAGTTGCATCTGTCGTGCAAGAGCAAGGGATGAAAGACATTTTGAAAAACCTATCCACCACAACCTGAATGAAATCATGACCACGAGAAGTACGGGGTAGTCCCACTATAAAATCCATTGATACATCCTGCCATGGGCGCTTGGGAATCGACAATGGAGTGTATATGCCCGCATTGGTGTGCTAGCCCTTAGCCGTGTGGCAAGTGTAGCAACGCCTAATGAAAGCGTTGGCATCTCTCCTCATCGTCGGTCAATAAAATCAGTCCCTCAGCATCATGTGAGTACGCGCCTGTCCCAAATGGCCGACTAAACCTCCCCCATGGATCTTGAAAATGATCTTCTCCCGTAGGGACGAAGATGGAATGCATAAGGCTATACCTCGATGTAGGACCCCATCTTGTAGTAGATACTCGCCTGATGCTCCATTGCCCCTTTGGCAAGCTGTGAAGATCGGCCCAAATTCTACATCCGTCAGGTAAAGATCACGGACCTCATAAAATCCAAACACTTGACTCCTCAGAGTTACCAACGCATGTGCCCTCTTGCTAAGGGCATCTGCCACTTGATTTTCCTTTCCCGATTTGTACTGCAAGTGAAAAGTGTAGCACTGGAGGTAAGCGGTCCACTTGACGTGGCTATCACTAACACGTCGTTGACTATGTAAGAAACAGAGGGCCTCATGATCTGATTTGATGACAAGCTCCTTATGGAGGAGATAGGACGATCAAAACGTCATGACTTTAACCACCGCATAGAACTCGAGGTCATAAGGCGAATAATGGAGAGCGATGCCTGTCAATTTCTGATTGAGAAGGCAACCGACCTCCTATTCTGGCTCAAAACAGCACCCACCCTTGTCTTACAAGCATCGCAAGACAACTCAACCAACTGATCGAAATCGGACAAGTCTAGAATATGGGCTGTCGTCATCATCTCCTTAATGCGCGTGAAGGTAACATCCACTTTCAGTGTCCACCTGAACTTAGTACTCGAGGAAGTGCTCATCAAATCTATTCTTGACAGTGTTGAATCCGACTATGAAGCGCCTATAAAAGCCAACTAAGCCATGAAAGCCACTTGGGAGACCGAAAAGGGTGGGGTTCAATATACTACCGCCTGAACTTTGGCATCATCCACCCTGATGCCGTCACCTGAGACTAGATACCCCAAAAAGGTCACCGATGGTACCATACAAGCGCACTTCTTCAACACAAGGAAGAAGCGCTTGGCTCGTAGGACCTCTAATACCTGAGCCACATGGTCTGGGTGCTCCTCCTCCGATCGACTGTAAATCAGGATGTCATCAAAATAGACAACCACAAATTTGCCCATGAAAGGGCGCAATATCTGGGTCATCACTCTTGTAAAGGTAGATGGAGTATTGGAGAGGCCAAAAGGCGTCACTGTCCACTCGTATAGCCCATCCTTCGTCTTGAAGGCAGTCTTCCACTCATTCCCCGATTTCATACGAATTTGTTTGGAGAAAACCTTCGCACCATGGAGTTGGTATACCATATCCTCCAACTTAGGAATAGGAAATCTGTACATCACGGTGATCTTGTTAATAGCTCGTTTATAAACACACATACGCCAACTTCCATCCTTCTTTGGCGCTAACAGGGCGGGTACCGCACAAGAAAACATACTATCTCGAATATAGCTCGTCATAGAGCTCCGTGACCTGTCTCCACAACTCTGTG
Source organism: Sambucus nigra (assembly GCA_949130495.1). Classification (NCBI taxonomy): domain Eukaryota; kingdom Viridiplantae; phylum Streptophyta; class Magnoliopsida; order Dipsacales; family Adoxaceae; genus Sambucus; species Sambucus nigra. The sequence goes on along the minus strand of OX422219.1, from coordinate 14,549,926 downwards.
TGCTCCGTGGGTGACATGCGGTAGTGGGGAAGGTTGGGGAGCTGCAGCCCGAGGATAAAATCAATGGCATTCTGTATATCACTGATAGGGGGAAGATCATCTGGGAATATGCACACGTCGGTGAAAGAATCCAACAAACTCTGAACACGAGGTGGGACAGTCGCCTCTGGGGTGGTAATGGGAGTAATGAGAGCATAACACAACCCAGTCTCCGTCGTCTTTGTGGCTAACTCATGTGAAACTATCAGGGTGGAAGGTCGAGACATCGGGAATGGTCATGTAGGGCGGAGGAGAAAGTCTCTCCCCTCATGCTTAAATGAATAGGTGTTGGCTCGGCCATTATGCATGCTGCGATGATTAAATTGCCACGGCCTTCCTAAAAGAAGGTGACACACTCGCATATCCACCACAATACATAAAACCTCATCACGATAGTCTCCGATGGAAAAAATCACCCGATACTATCGGCTAGGAACTAGGGCGGTTTTATATCCCGACCACCCAATACGACATGGGGTAGGCAAGGATTCTGTGGGAAGGTTTAGCTTGTCAACCATCTCTTGTGCGACCAAATTATCACTAGCTTCTCCATCGATAATCACGTGCATAGCCTCCCCTTTGTGGTGTAATGAGTAAAAAAATACTCCATCGTATCCAAGTATCGTCATTCGGTGGAGATGCTTGAGGTTCTATAGGCGTTGTTATCATCACGGTGTGCATATAAGCGGTAGAAACTCCCCTATGTCTTGCTTGATCATGTCAAAATGAGTCCCTCCGTCGACAAATTGATTGAGCGGATGCTTGTGGAACATGGGGTGGGATATAAAGGATCCCTAGGGAAGGACATCCCTTATAGATGGGGGTTGGATTTATCTTAAGGTTCTTTGGTGTTTGGTCTAGGCTTTATAGGGTTTTGGTAGGAGATTAAAGATGGTTCAGGTGGTTTCGAGGGATGGTCAGACCTAGGGGTGTTCACGGGTCGGTCGGTTCGATTTTGGCCGGGTTTTTTGAGCCGAACCGACCATGTCGGTTTTTGGAGGAGAAAAATCGAACCGAACCGAATTTGTTGAAGAATCGAACCGAACCGAATCGAACAGGGTGGGTTTTTGACAAGGCCGGTTCGGTTTGCCCATCGATTTTTGACAGGGCCAGTTTTTGGCAGGGCCGGTTAAGTTTTTTCATTTATTTTAATAAAACATATTTTTTTAATACCTAATATAAATATAAAATTAAAAAAATATAATATAATATGCCAACACTAATATAAATATAATATAAAATATAAAATTAAAAAGTATAAAAATTAATTCGGTTCGGTTTGGTTCAAAATCGATTTTTTATGCCAAAATCGAAAACCGAACCAACCCTTAAAAAAATCCGGCCCGAAAATTTTCCGTTCTGCTCGGTTTTGTCGATTTGTCGGTTTGGTCGGTTTTTTTGCACACCCCTAGTCAGACCCGTTAGTTTGGGTAAAGGGCTGATTAGGGTCGGTGGGCTTTTTTGTGGGGTCAAAGGAGTTCGTCCGGTGAGAGTATGTGCCGGAATGGGTTTCGGGTAGGGTGTCGGGTAAGATTAGCTTCGGTCGGCAACCATTAGGGCTTTCTGACCCACCATTTTTGGGTTCGGGGTGGAAATGGGGTTCGGGTTGTACAGTTTCTGGGTTTGGGTTTTGCGAGAGGGTTTTGGGTAGGGTTAGGGCTATTTTGGGGGGGTTTGATATTGAGTTTAGGTAGGGAAAAGTTAAGGTTTCTTGAATTTTGGGTTTCTAGGGTTAGGGTTTCATGGACAAGGTTGGGAATGTTTCGAGTCTCATCCAAATGAATCCAACCCGAGTTCCAGTCTTCGATGATCATAGTTAATCTAAGAACAAGTCGAGCTCTGATACCAATTTGATGTGATCTAGTGTGCGAAAGCATAAAAAAAAGAAGTTATCTACACAACAACATAGAAAATGGAAGATGTTTTCTTATTTCTCTTGCGAGTCTTTCAATCTCAAAAAGGCAAAAGTCTTACAAAAGAAGGCCCTTGGCCTATTTATACTAAACATGCAAAAGACTAAAAAAAGAACAAAATAAAAGAATGTTAAAAATGACGCCCATATCCTCATGCTCCTGCATTACTTTCCCAGAGTTGGTCAGAAGTATCCTTGCTTCTGACTTTATAGACCATGAACCTAGGGCTATGTGAGCTCTATAAACTCGTGGGTGTATGTCCTTGTGAACCTATACGTAGCAACATCTGGTGGTAGATAGGGACTTCAGCCGTTAGGCTTCGAGCTTTTGTCTTTGGAGCTTAACATGCATCATTCCTATGGAAGTTGCGAATTGGTGTGGTCTAATGAGTGCTTATTTATGAAGTAGCAATGTTGATGTGTAGTTGATGGATGCTAGATTAGTCAAAGGCCTCCACTAGAACCTTAGGATTAACTTCTTTTCATATTCTTTTGATATGAAAATTGAAAGCACAACTAGATCTAGAAAATGTATAATGGTAAGTTTTTATTGGGACAAACCTATAAAAATTCAAAAATTGCAAATACTGTAAACATAAATTGTTAATTATATAAACTCAAAAGCATAAATTCCATTTTGGATTTTCATGAAAATTAACGCATACGTACGATGCAGCTTGGACACGTGTCTGTCGCGCCACTCCGCGCGTTGGACTTGTTTGACATTTTAACAAAGGCGGACACGGCTTAGACTGTCCGTGAACATGGTTGGGAGCCAAAAGTTAATAAATTCTCATGTCATCAAGTAAAATTAAATCATTTAGGAGTTCTAAGTAAAATTTAAATAATGAAGTTAGTCTCTCGCTCGATTTCGGTGCATACTTTTGAGTTACAATTTGACTGTCTGTAACAACCCCCATTTTCTTATGTAAAGATTGGTCAGACACAATACGCCGAAGAGGGGGCTTGTTATACAATCTATATCATTCTTAGCATCAACCAAAATATACATTCATGTAATGAACCGCATTTGAATTAATACTGAATTAAATAACAGTGAATAATAATGAAACCAACTTCCACATTGTAATACCCCGTATTTTTGACTATATTTATTTTTGGGATTAATTAATTAATTAGCGTATTAATTGGAAATTAATCCGGGTTAAAAAAAAAATACTAATGTGATGCGAGTTGGTATTTGATTATGTGCATATATGATTATATATGAACTTGGTATTATAAAATTTGTCATGGGATTTATATACGGCATTTTAGAAATTTTGTTGAGACGCGTGGGACCGTCGCGTCACGGTATATTATTTTGTTAATAAAAGTGAATTTAAAATCTATAATCCGTATGGTCGTTTTGAGTGCGTCAACGCGTCCGGAAGGGTCGAGATAGTCAGAAAACACTAGCCGGGGGTATAGTTTGGGTCCCGGGGTATTTTTAGGCCATACCGGTAACTTAAAGGGTATTTTAGTAATTTGGTATTTTTGGGTAATTAAAAGTGACGAAAATTGAGAGTTGTAATCTGATAAGGGATTGACCCAACCAACCCTTTATTAACCCCATAAGCTACGTAGGTTATCATTTAGTCTTCCAACTCTCCCAAAGCAAACCCTAGCCACCATAGCCATCTTTGGAAGAAGAAAGCTTGGAGAAGGAGAGAGAGAGGAGGAATTCTGCAGAAAATCTGCAGAAAGAGATTACAAATCCAACACCAGATTCAGAAACAATCAAGGCAAGTGATTTATTCCATTTAAATTTCAGAGAATGATTCTTCCATGTTAGATTATTCAAAAACTTTGTATGTTCTTGGAAGATAATGAAAAACCCATAAGATTGGAGTTATTAGTTTGAATTTTGGGATATAGGTTGCATGTAGAATGTTACTGGACGATCATATTATGTGAATTACTGCCTTTTGTAATACCAAAAACGGATTTAAGATGAGGTTCATGACTGTTCTTGAGAAAAATCAGAAAAACTAGGTTTTTGATGAAGATTGATCCATATGTAGCCTATAGTTGTTGAAATATTGATTTGTGGACGTTAGTAATATTGTAGGATTGTTATATGACATTACTATAACGTTATATTTGAGAATCACACGTTAGAAATAAGTTTTGGGACGTTTTCAAATCTGCAGAACGAAGCAGTCCGTAGCCATACCTGTTCGATCGATCGATCGACATTCATCAGTCGATCGATCGACTAGATCGATCGATCGATATTCATAGGTCGATCGATCGACCTTCCCAGAATGAGTAAAATTTTCCTTAATTTGATTTTAATGGTGGAAACCCTCGGAGAATATGTTTGGAGAACTTATGAATACCCTCAACCTTAAGGAGACCAGTAGGAGTGATTATTATAGTGGACTTTAATTAGAATACAATTCGAGGAATTATTCTAGATTATTGAAATTCGTGAAGCGAGATAACGTTTAGGTTAATAGTGTAAAATTGTGTAATTCGATGAAATAAGGTTTAGGGCAGAAGTAAAGACCTTAGGTATATAGATTTCATATGTGGGAATTATGGGAACTTAATAGTCTATTCAAGATAGGTTTTAAGGATAAGGGACTACGGCGTGAGACGTGTCGGCAATTTAACCTTATATTAACGGCAGACTTGAAATATATAAGTTTGGAATAATGGTATAATGATGTAGAAAATACCTTATTAATATGGTAATATCTAAGATGTGTGAATGCTTAGTATATAGTTTATGTGTATAACATACCTACCATACTTGCTATCACGGGGGAGGTTTGCGTTCGCTTAGGACCCTCTAATCCTTGTGTGCCTACGGGGGGGATATAGACCGGTACCTTGATGAACATAGGTCATAGAAAGACTTATTGTGATATTAATAAGTCCGCTGACCATGGGAGCGTAGGTATGTGCGTGACCCATGTGATGGTGACTGTGTTCGCCTCCACTATTTGTGAGTTGTGTTATCTGAACTATTCCTGAGAGATTCGGAATATGTGATCCTTATGTACGTGATGTACCGGGGTGGATAGCAGAGTATGTGTGCACTATAGCTTAGATTGCGGGGTGCTCGTATCGTATATTTATGATGTGAATAATATACATTAAATTAACGGAAATCCTCATGTTAATGTTGTAAAAATATTACGGTATTGTTTCGAGATATATAATGAGTTAGCTGATACTTATATCAATGGCATAGTTAGTAACTGAGTTTACGTTAAACCTCTATTTAATTACGAGCGTTGTTATGTTAATTGGAACCGAGTAATATGGGTAGAACCTTTGGCAGTTTAGCTAGTTATGTTGTCAGTTAGCTAGTAATATGGGTCGTTATAGATGGGTACTTACGTTAGGAGTGCACAGTTAGTCGAGAGGTGAGAATTTAATGTGAGTGCACGTCCTAACATGTACTTTGCATTTAATGTTTTAAATGTTTTTAAAGCACTTGCAGGTTTTTAAAATGATTTTCACTTTCGGGCTCTGACCCATTTGCTTTCAAATATATTTTCTTGTAAAACCATTTTAGGTGCCCAGCCACAAGGACACCAAGCATAGGATTCTCATTCAGGTGACGAGCTGTAGCTGTTTGTGGAAGCTACAGGGATTTGCATGTAGACGCTTCTCTCATTTGGATTCCAGTCTCAGCATCTATCAGTTGTAGGGCATGTTGCCCAATTCTATTAGACATTTTTACATTTCAGTTTTCAGACTCTAGCATGTATTGCTCAGCATTCAGTTTTAGTTATTTATTTCAGTTTACTTATCAGTTGTGGGATTTGTATTGAGGAGTTTTTCCTCCAGAGTTTTTTTACATTTTGTGATGGTTATTCGTTTTACTTCAGTATGGTGAATGGTGTTATTTAGTTATTCATTACTTCTGTTGCATGTTAATCAGATTTAATAAAATTTGGCACTTACTTTTTAAATACTAGGTGGTTAGTAATAATAAAACGTTTTCGACAGTGATGCTATTAACTGAGCCAACTTAGCATTTTGAATTAATTTTATAAAGGAGTAGCTACCCGGTGTTTAATTAGTCGGGGTGTCACAGGTGGTATCAGAGCATCAGGTTCTAGTGTCCTTTAGGATCTGTACGGCTATTATGTTTCCGCTACGTTTTCTTTGATATAGAGCCCTATATTTTAGGACTGTTGTACTCTTATTGTGTACGTTTCGTTCTTCAGCTATTTTAAAGTTTATCTGTAGACTTATAAACTTTGTTCTTATTTCAAATGCCTCCACGACGTGCACGACGAGTTCCCAGGAATGCAACGCCCGAACCCCAGCCCGCTCCAGTTCAGGGCATGTTGAATGCCACTGAGGTTGCAGCTATAGTAGCTCAAGCGGTGAATGCCGCGATTGCCGTGATTCAGCAGGCACCGCCTCAGGCGCCGGTTGCCGCGCCCGTCCAGGTTAATGCATTCCCGTCTGCTTGGGAACGTGTACGCGACGCTTTTCAAATAGCGCATCCGCCAGAGTTTGCAGGAAGCTCAGATGTGGTAGTCTCGAGCCAATGGAGGAAGGATATGCAGAGGCACTTGAGGATGCATGAGTACTCTGATGTTCAGAAGCAGGTGCTAGCTACTTTCAAGCTAGTTGGATCTGCGCTGCAGTGGTGGGAGTCCATTACCACCGCGGAGGAGAGGGATAGCCTCACCATTCAGGAGTTCTGGGTGCGGTTTGACCGCGAGTACTTTCCATCCGCAGTTCATACAGAGATGAGGAGGAAACTGATGAGTTTGAAGCAGGAGGGCAAGACAGTGGCCGAGTATGAGGCCGAGTTTACTAACCTGTTGAATATCGTTCCAGACGAGATTCCAACAGAAAAGAAGAAGATAGAGAAGTTCACTGATGGGTTGAATTGGAGGATCCGTCAGCATCTGCTAGGAAACCTATCGTTGGCCACATATTCTGATGTGGTTAACGCTGCACTATTGCACTGCCAGGACCACCGTTTTCATATGGCCGAGGGCAAGCGGTCAGGGGAGTCTAGCCATCAGGGCAGGACTGGAGGACATGGTGCCAGCGGGGCACAGACCGGTCAGGGGCAGAGACAGACTGAGCAGGGTACCCAGCAGGGGGACAATAAGAGGTTCCGGTCAGGGAACTACAGGCAGGGACAGGGAGGTTTCCGTCAGGGCCATCAGGGTCCAAACGGCCAGCAGGGTCAACAGGGGCAGAATGGGCAGCAGTTTCACCAGGGCCAGCAGGGCCAAGGGAGGAACGGTAACGGCCACCAGGGCCGGGGACAGCAGGGGCAGAGGGGAGGGAACTTCCCAGGGAAGTGCTTTACTTGTGGCAAGACTGGTCATAAGAAGCAGGATTGTCCTGATAGGGGCAGGGCCCCACAGCAGCAGCAGGGTGCTCGCCAGGAGCCACAGAGACCTATGTTTCCCGCCGCTCTTCCTGCACCGCCACAGATGGCAGCATTGCCACCCATTCCAGCAGTCCCAGCTCAGCAGGGGCAGCTACAGTATGGACGTGTCTACAACGTTCACCAGGCTGCAGTTCCACAGGCACCGCCCGCGATCGAGGGTACGTTTCCTATCCATGGCACTATGGGTCGGGTGTTATTTGATACGGGTGCTACACACTGTTTTATTGCTACACACTTCGCGAAAGCTTTAGGATTATTAGCTACGGCAGAGAGCACAGTGACGTGTGTCGACTCACCATTAGGGAGTGGGTCACTTATTTTCTTTATATGCCGGGGAGTGGGGGTAGAGGTTGGTGGTTTGGTATTGCCTGCGGACATGTTAGTGTTAGACATGCATGTTCACGATGTGATCATCGGTATGGATTGGCTCGTAGCATATAGGGCCATGATTGATTGCTTCAGCGGGAGCATTGTTTTTGCCATTCCGGGGCAGGAGATGTTTATAGTGGCGATGCCTCGCCCAGAGGGAGGATCGACCACTCATCTGTATTACATAGAGGAGGATACCTCTAAGGAGGTTGTGATTCCTTTGGATTCGATCCCGGTTGTCAGGGAGTATTCAGATGTGTTTCAGGAGATACCAGGCTTACCACCCAGTCGGGAGATAGACTTCGTTATAGATTTGCTACCGGGTACGAGACCTATAGCACGTGCACCGTACCGTATGGCTCCGGCTGAAATGCGAGAGTTACGGGATCAGATAGAGCAGCTGTTAGGGCAAGGCTTTATTCGTAGGAGTACCTCACCTTGGGGCGCTCCAGTTTTGTTTGTGAAGAAGAGGGATGGTTCACTTAGATTGTGCGTGGACTACCGAGAGTTAAATAAGGTCACGATACGGAATAAGTATCCGTTGCCTCGAATCGATGACTTATTCGACCAGTTGAGAGGAGCTTCTTTCTTCTCGAAGATTGATTTGAGATCGGGATACCATCAGTTGCGTATCAGGGAGGAGGATGTCTCGAAGACTGCGTTCTTGTCGAGATATGGTTCTTACGAGTTTCGAGTTATGCCTTTCGGCTTGACTAACGCTCCAGCAGTGTTTATGGACTTGATGAATAGGGTGTTCAGAGATTTCCTAGATCAGTTTGTCATTGTCTTCATTGATGACATTCTGGTTTACTCTCAGACAGAGGAGGAGCACGCCGAGCATTTGAGGCAGGTTTTGCAGACACTTCGTCAGAACAAGTTGTATGCAAAATATGAGAAGTGCGGGTTTTGGTTGAAGGAGGTCCAGTTCTTGGGTCACATTATTTCCGACCAGGGAATATCTGTCGATCCGGGGAAGGTGTCAGCGGTGAGGGAGTGGGGACAGCCCACGACACCAACAGAGATTCGTAGTTTCTTGGGCTTAGCAGGATACTACAGGAGGTTTATTCGGGGTTTCTCGGAGATAGCAGGTCCTTTGACACATCTTACTCGTAAGGGTGTGCCATATATCTGGAGTGATGCCTGTCAGTTGGCATTCGATGAATTGAAGGACAAATTGACCTCAACACCTGTGTTAGCATTGCCGAGACCGGGAGTTGAGTATTTGGTTTACACCGATGCGTCTTTGCAAGGGCTTGGAGGTGTTTTGCAGCAGGAGAGACAGGCCATAGCTTATGCTTCTCGTAAGCTTAAGCCTCATGAGAAGAATTACCCCACGCATGATTTGGAGTTGGCAGCAGTGGTATTTGCCTTACGGATTTGGAGGCACTATCTTTTGGGGGAGAAGTTTCAGCTGTTCACAGACCACAAGTCCCTACAGTATCTGTTCACGCAGAAAGAGTTGAACATGCGGCAGCGTAGGTGGCTTGAGTTTGTGAAGGACTACCAGTTCGACATCCAGTACCACCCGGGTAAGGCGAACGTGGTAGCAGACGCGTTGAGCCGCAGGCCAGCAGATGAGGTGGCAGAGGTGTGGAAGGCTAAGTGGAAGGAATTGGGACACCAGGATGCAGTGGCCCGATCTTTCATGTCTGTGATGACCGTTACACCGCAGATTGTCACGAAGGTAGTACGGGCACAGGCTAATGACTCGTTCTGTCAGGAGCAGATAGTTCGATTACTTGCAGAGGGAGCCGAGTCCTATACCGTTAGCTCAGACGGGGGTTTGCGCTTCAATGGGAGGTTGGTAGTTCCGGAAGGGGAAGAATTGCGGCACGATGTTATGGCTGGGTCGCACGGCTCACGGTTCGCGGTACATCCCGGAGGGGACAAAATGTACCAAGACATGAGACGGCAATATTGGTGGAGCGGTATGAAGAGAGATATCGCTGAGTTTGTCTCGAAATGCGCCACTTGTCAGCTTGTAAAAGTGGATCATCAGAGACCAGCAGGATTGCTACAGCCGTTGGAGGTTCCGATGTGGATGTGGGAGAGCATATCCATGGATTTTGTCACGGGGTTGCCTACGTCGCAGAGGGGTCACGACTCCGTTTGGGTAATTGTGGACAGGTTGTCCAAGGTCGCTCACTTCTTACCCGTAAGGACTGACTACACTACGGGACAGTATGCCCAGCTTTTCATTTCAGAGATTGTGAGACTTCACGGTGTGCCCCTGAATATCGTGTCTGACAGAGACAAGATATTTGTTTCGAGGTTTTGGGAGAGTTTCCAGGAGGCCATGGGCACGGAATTGCGGTTGAGTACGGCTTATCACCCGCAGACCGATGGGCAGACAGAGCGCACCAACCAGATGTTGGAGGACATGCTACGCATGTGTATTATTGACTTTGGGGGTGGATGGGAGCAGTACCTTCCACTGGTGGAGTTTGCTTACAACAACTCCTATCAGTTCACGATTGGCATGGCTCCGTTTGAGGCATTGTACGGCAGGCCTTGTCGTTCCCCAGCATGTTGGTTGGAGGTGGGGGACAACAAATTACTTGGGCCAGAAGTGATCCAGGATACTTCGGCAAGGATTGAGTTGATTCGGAGTCGCATTCGGGTAGCTCAAGACAGGCAGAAGAGTTATGCTGATGCGAAGAGATTTTTCAGGGAGTTCCAAGTAGGGGACCAGGTTTTGCTCAGGGTATCTCCGATGAAGGGGATTATGCGATTCGGGAAGAAGGGGAAGTTGGCACCGAGGTATGTGGGGCCGTTTCCTATTATTGAACGGATAGGACCGGTTGCATATAGACTTGGACTACCGGAGCACTTGCATCGGATTCACGACGTGTTCCATATTTCCTCGCTGAGGAAATACCTTAGGGACAATTTGGCTCATTCTCACATTGCTGTGGAGGACATCGATCTCCAGCCGGATAGCTCTTACGAGGAGGGGCCAATTGCTATTTTGGACCGAAGCGAGAGGAAACTGCGGTCAAAGATAGTCCCGTTAGTGCGTGTTCGGTGGCGACATCACAATGTCGAGGAGTCCACATGGGAGCGCGAGGATAAGATGCGCGAACGTTATCCAGAGCTGTTTTTAGCAGGTACTTTCTAGTTTCGAATTTCGGGACGAAATTCAGTTATTAGGGGGGAAGTATGTAATACCCCGTATTTTTGACTATATTTATTTTTGGGATTAATTAATTAATTAGCGTATTAATTGGAAATTAATCCGGGTTAAAAAAAAAAATACTAATGTGATGCGAGTTGGTATATGATTATGTGCATATATGATTATATATGAACTTGGTATTATAAAATTTGTCGTGGGATTTATATACGGCATTTTAGAAATTTTGTTGAGACGCGTGGGACCGCCGCGTCACGGTATATTATTTTGTTAATAAAAGTGAATTTAAAATCTATAATCCGTATGGTCGTTTTGAGTGCGTCAACGCGTCCGGAAGGGTCGAGATAGTCAGAAAACACTAGCCGGGGGTATAGTTTGGGTCCCGGGGTATTTTTAGGCCATACCGGTAACTTAAAGGGTATTTTAGTAATTTGGTATTTTTGGGTAATTAAAAGTGACGAAAATTGAGAGTTGTAATCTGATAAGGGATTGACCCAACCAACCCTTTATTAACCCCATAAGCTACGTAGGTTATCATTTAGTCTTCCAACTCTCCCAAAGCAAACCCTAGCCACCATAGCCATCTTTGGAAGAAGAAAGCTTGGAGAAGGAGAGAGAGAGGAGGAATTCTGCAGAAAATCTGCAGAAAGAGATTACAAATCCAACACCAGATTCAGAAACAATCAAGGCAAGTGATTTATTCCATTTAAATTTCAGAGAATGATTCTTCCATGTTAGATTATTCAAAAACTTTGTATGTTCTTGGAAGATAATGAAAAACCCATAAGATTGGAGTTATTAGTTTGAATTTTGGGATATAGGTTGCATGTAGAATGTTACTGGACGATCATATTATGTGAATTACTGCCTTTTGTAATACCAAAAACGGATTTAAGATGAGGTTCATGACTGTTCTTGAGAAAAATCAGAAAAACTAGGTTTTTGATGAAGATTGATCCATATGTAGCCTATAGTTGTTGAAATATTGATTTGTGGACGTTAGTAATATTGTAGGATTGTTATATGACATTACTATAACGTTATATTTGAGAATCACACGTTAGAAATAAGTTTTGGGACGTTTTCAAATCTGCAGAACGAAGCAGTCCGTAGCCATACCTGTTCGATCGATCGATCGACATTCATCAGTCGATCGATCGACTAGATCGATCGATCGATATTCATAGGTCGATCGATCGACCTTCCCAGAATGAGTAAAATTTTCCTTAATTTGATTTTAATGGTGGAAACCCTCGGAGAATATGTTTGGAGAACTTATGAATACCCTCAACCTTAAGGAGACCAGTAGGAGTGATTATTATAGTGGACTTTAATTAGAATACAATTCGAGGAATTATTCTAGATTATTGAAATTCGTGAAGCGAGATAACGTTTAGGTTAATAGTGTAAAATTGTGTAATTCGATGAAATAAGGTTTAGGGCAGAAGTAAAGACCTTAGGTATATAGATTTCATATGTGGGAATTATGGGAACTTAATAGTCTATTCAAGATAGGTTTTAAGGATAAGGGACTACGGCGTGAGACGTGTCGGCAATTTAACCTTATATTAACGGCAGACTTGAAATATATAAGTTTGGAATAATGGTATAATGATGTAGAAAATACCTTATTAATATGGTAATATCTAAGATGTGTGAATGCTTAGTATATAGTTTATGTGTATAACATACCTACCATACTTGCTATCACGGGGGAGGTTTGCGTTCGCTTAGGACCCTCTAATCCTTGTGTGCCTACGGGGGGGATATAGACCGGTACCTTGATGAACATAGGTCATAGAAAGACTTATTGTGATATTAATAAGTCCGCTGACCATGGGAGCGTAGGTATGTGCGTGACCCATGTGATGGTGACTGTGTTCGCCTCCACTATTTGTGAGTTGTGTTATCTGAACTATTCCTGAGAGATTCGGAATATGTGATCCTTATGTACGTGATGTACCGGGGTGGATAGCAGAGTATGTGTGCACTATAGCTTAGATTGCGGGGTGCTCGTATCGTATATTTATGATGTGAATAATATACATTAAATTAACGGAAATCCTCATGTTAATGTTGTAAAAATATTACGGTATTGTTTCGAGATATATAATGAGTTAGCTGATACTTATATCAATGGCATAGTTAGTAACTGAGTTTACGTTAAACCTCTATTTAATTACGAGCGTTGTTATGTTAATTGGAACCGAGTAATATGGGTAGAACCTTTGGCAGTTTAGCTAGTTATGTTGTCAGTTAGCTAGTAATATGGGTCGTTATAGATGGGTACTTACGTTAGGAGTGCACAGTTAGTCGAGAGGTGAGAATTTAATGTGAGTGCACGTCCTAACATGTACTTTGCATTTAATGTTTTAAATGTTTTTAAAGCACTTGCAGGTTTTTAAAATGATTTCCACTTTCGGGCTCTGACCCATTTGCTTTCAAATATATTTTCTTGTAAAACCATTTTAGGTGCCCAGCCACAAGGACACCAAGCATATGATTCTCATTCAGGTGACGAGCTGTAGCTGTTTGTGGAAGCTACAGGGATTTGCATGTAGACGCTTCTCTCATTTGGATTCCAGTCTCAGCATCTATCAGTTGTAGGGCATGTTGCCCAATTCTATTAGACATTTTTACATTTCAGTTTTCAGACTCTAGCATGTATTGCTCAGCATTCAGTTTTAGTTATTTATTTCAGTTTACTTATCAGTTGTGGGATTTGTATTGAGGAGTTTTTCCTCCAGAGTTTTTTTACATTTTGTGATGGTTATTCGTTTTACTTCAGTATGGTGAATGGTGTTATTTAGTTATTCATTACTTCTGTTGCATGTTAATCAGATTTAATAAAATTTGGCACTTACTTTTTAAATACTAGGTGGTTAGTAATAATAAAACGTTTTCGACAGTGATGCTATTAACTGAGCCAACTTGGCATTTTGAATTAATTTTATAAAGGAGTAGCTACCCGGTGTTTAATTAGTCGGGGTGTCACACACATCTAACAAAATAAAAACCAATATGAACTAATACTGTCTCGGCTCATAAATAAAATAACTCCGGGCTTATGCTCTTACAATAATCCAAAATAAATAAAGACATGAAGAAGTAGCAACCTAGACTAGATTCAATAAATGAATATTCGAGAAGCAACTCGTGACAACAAGCTCGATATTCCTTTAGTATCGCTATCCCTCTCTAAGCAAACTTGGGGGGGGGGGGGGGATTTAAATTTTGCGTCAGCACCGTAGAGTTGCAAGAAATAACTTACCAAATTTAAAGTGCAAACATACATTTAATTCAAAGTAAGTAAACTCGATCGTCACTCACTTGTGTCAAATATCTCACTCCTCATCTAAGTGTGATATATCCCGTATAGCCGAACAAGTCCAAAATAATAAATACTAACTGTGCCACTATAATATAAGATGTAATAAATAATAACCAACATACTGAAACATAATCATCTATTATCATATTACCATTTTCTAAAGCATCACAATCGTATTACCCGTAAAAGTGACAAAAACAGTTGTCATGCACATTAAATAGTATTGGATCTGTAATTTATTGTCTACGCTCTTAGACACATGAATTAATCTCATTATATTTGTACAGTCCTATATATGCCCTTTCATATATGCGACACTTAAAGTCATCTACCAGTAATGTTTCATTCGTGCTCTATCGGTAAGTCCGAAGGAATCTCTTATCCAATCAGACAACACAAAACACACACAAGTGGGTCGCTCCCTACACAGTACACTAGTTCACGACCCATACCCAACGGCGACAAAGGATCCCAGCATCAACACTTACCTTTCGTAAGTGGCGTTGCTACGTAGTACCTATAATAACGACCTATAAAACGCCTGGCCCACCTGTGCCGACATGTGTTACGATCTCGAACGCGCGTAACCTCAACCGATAGGACCGTCCACGAACATAGGTTTGTTCACACAAAAATTATAAGTACATATTATACTCATATACTATGTATAGGTAATCATTCTATAATCACCTAAGATATCCCAAATTAGGGGTGACAATTTTTGACACGACACGATAACCTGACACGAACTTGAAACGAAGTTAGCGGGTTAGGGTTGATGATTTCTTGACACGAACCCGAATATGACACGACCCGCCAACACGAATAATAAACGGGTTGGGTTAGTGTCAAACACGTAAAACTCGAAAATGACACGAATAGACCCACTTAACTCGTATTTTATGGAGAATATAATATCTCTATAGGCATTCTATAAAATTCATGGAGAATCGGATGATAAATTATTTATGTGTTGCAAGAAGTTGAAATTAATTAAATTTAAGTTATTGTAGGCCTATGATTGGTATGATTGGTTAAGAGAGAAGAAAAAAAATATTTTATATTTTACTTAATGGGTTATGCGGGTCAACCCGAACACGACACGATAATAAATAGGTCGGGTCAGTGTTTACTCATCTGACACGATTAGTTAAATGGGTCGGGTTAGGGTTGACTAATACTTGACACGAACCCGACATGACACGAACCCGACATGACATGACCCGAACACGACACGATGCACACGAATTGCCACCCCTATCCCAAATGATCCCCTATAAATAATTACGCCTTTATAATTAGCCATCTAGTTACTTATAAATTTCTTCCTCTTTATAAGAATATTTAATCATTTATTTAAGTATAGTTCCCCATTTAATATTTGTGCCACAAATGTATTTTTAATAAAATCTCATTTACCCAAACACTGTCCCACCCACTCGTATGGGTTCCTAAAAATATTTCGAATCAAATCCTGATCCCAATTCAACCTGCCCCAGGAGCTGAATCGATTCGGGTCTGGAGCCGAATCGACTAGCAAGTGGGCCTGATCATTTCGCCAAAGAGGTCGAACTGATTCAGATCTGGGCAGAAGCCCAGATCTGCTATGTTTTCACAAAAAATTCTTATTTCTTCCTCATCTCCCACCCCAACGGTTTATATATATATATATATTCAGATAGGATCAGGTGCGGACTTCCCGTGCGGACTTTTCGTTCGGACTTTGTCCTTATCCCGAAAGTGGTCCCCTCGTGGTCCCAAAGACTTTTGTTATTTACTCTAGATGGTCCCCCTCTTGTCTTATACTAAAACCTTAGTTTAAGATTATATAATTAAAAGATTTATAGTTTAAGACTAAAAACTGGTATCAAGACCTTAAGGATTTTAGAAACTCACCAAATTCCGACCAAACCCCAAATTCTGGTATCAGAGCCATAAGACGTTCCTTTTAGACATACGGTAAAAAGACTTTAATGCCCTTGGGATTTATCCATCGCATTTACCAAGATATTTTTGGAACCAACCTAGACTACCAACCTATACCCATAACTGACTTAGACTCAGAAGGTTGAACATATTCCATCCAAACACGCAGACAGTAGACAAGTCACTGCTAGTGCTATTAATAGCATAATAGACCAAAATAAGTGTATACTCCTTATATTAAGACAATTAATAAAAGACACTCAAATCCTAGAAACAGAGATAAAAAATATCTTTAAAAGATTATTAAACATGGATAATCAAATTCCAATAGACTTAGTACACGTGTTACAAGAAATAAATATTAAGACTAATCATATATAAGTCCTTAACAAAGACATTTTAGAAATTAAGACTTTAATTAAAAATCAAGATAGTGAGTTAATTAAACTTACTAAAGAACAAACTAAGCTTATCCCTAGACTAAATAGTTGTCTTCCTAATGGAGATAGTTAGATCAAACTGGAATGAGGTACCAAGAGACCTCTCCATTCAGACCTTATCGAAATTTTATCAAAGAATTTTAGAAAAGATAAATGATGATAGATTTTATTATAAGATAAATGAAAATGAGATTGCCAACGCGGCTAAGGCAACTAGACTTATATTAGAAAGATTAAATTTAATTTCTACATCCATAGCAGCTACCCAAGACTATAACAGTAGCTTTGTTAAAGACTTGCGTTTAGATTTAAAGGCTAAGACAGAAGGATTAACTACCTTCTACACAGACTTTGTTAAATTCCAATAAAATTTAGCAAATTACCTTAATAATAGGGAAAGCCATAACCTATCCAAAATGGATAGTATTATTAATGAACTTATACTAGACATGGCCCAAGTAGAAGAAAAATACAAAGAAATTATAAATGGAATTAACGCCGTATATAATAAACCATCCCAAGCAGAAATAGACTCTCCTTTTATTCTAACTCGGTTAGATAAAATTGAAAAGTCTGTAGAAGTCATAGAAGTTAGATCTATACAACAACAAGAAAAAGATAATGAAGTAAAAGACTATATTACTAATATTGGTAAAACCATTGTTAATTCTCTAGCTAGACATAGTGAAGAAACTTCTGAGAAGACTAGAAAAGAGAATAAGAATTTTAAAGAAGAAATCCTTAATCAGATAAAAAGACAAAAAGATTATTCAGACTTCTTAGAAAGAATTGAAAAAAGACTTGAACAAAAGCAGGCAACCACCTGTAAATTTAGAGAAACTCCTCCAATAGAAACTGGAGAAAGAAATACCATAGGTAGACGAGTCATAAATGACGGATTAGATAAGACTAGCAAGATAGTTAGCTCTATCCCAAAATATTGGACAGAGTAATCATATGCTCCAAAGACTTAAGGATTCAGCCTCCAATGTTAGGACATGGTGAAAAGAGAGAAATTTCACCAATCCTCTCCAATGGAAAGAGTGGGGTGAAGTTGACTGGAAGATTGTTGAAGATTCCATCCATAATGGACAACTTCCAGCCGTTAGATACATAGACTTGTTTGAAGAAGGTGCCACTCCTAAGACTCCTAATTACAACATGACTTACCATTGTAGGAATCATGTGTTAGACAAATCTTATACTGAGCTCCAAGTGTTCGACTCAGAATGGCTTAGATCTAGAGGAACTGATAGAAAGTTCCAATTCCTAACCTTTGGACTCTTCCAAGCAAGAATTCAAGGTAGACCTCAGAATAACATTAACATATTATGTTGTTTAGTAGACAAACGATAGAAAGATTTTGAGAAAAGCCTTATTGGGATAACCCAATTAGAAATGTCAGACAACATAGGATACTTTAATGTCATTCGGGCATTGACAGTAACTGTAGACACAGCCAAACATTTTAAGTTAATCTTATATGCTAGTGGCTATGAAGACTATATTATCCCAGACGCTAACATAAGTATAGAATTCCAAAGCTATGTGAAGTTCTCCCAATTTCCTTATGAAGGAATGCAGTCAGGAATTTCTAGCGGTAGACTTAATGAAGAAATCTTAGTTAGAACCAATGTGTCAGACTATAATCATACTTATAGTATTAGGAATACTCGACCTATGAAAGAAAAGGCTAAGACCCTCTGGCAATTGCCAGAATTTCAAGAAACTAAGACTATACAAAATAAACCTTTGTTTATTAATCAAGACGACGTCACTAGAAATGTTACCATCCAGTTTGGTCCTCCTAAGATTGTCAATAAGAATATCCAGACCGAAGAAATTAGATTTAGGAACTTGGGAGAAGCCATAATCAATGATCCTTCAGAAGGAGAATGTAGTAATAAGACTAGTGCTAGTTTATTAAGACAAGCCTCGATAATTAGACTTAGGAGATCATTTGAACAAAAAGACTTGGTTAAAGAAAAAGCTAGGATCCAAAACTTTGGACATGAACCCTCAGAATTGGATATGAAGACATTTAAAGATAACCTTAAGAAAAGTCATTCTGCTAGGTTTCAAAGATTTAATATGATAGCCCAAGACCGCATATTAAAATTAAAAGAATCTAAGAATACAAAGGAACTTCTTAGAAACTTAAGACTAACAGAAGAAGGAGAACAAAGATTAATGCCAGCTACACAAGTAGAATCTAGTAAACAAGAGATAGGGAGTAGTAGTAGGCTAGAAGATGCTCCTAGACTTTTTAGTAAACCAATAGAAATAAATATTCCTATATACTCAAGCACCGTAGTTAAGACTAAACCTGATTATATAAAAGACTTTCCAACTAGTGACAAGAGTTTCACTCCTGTTAAGACTATGGCAAGCCAAGCCATAAATCCAGTAGGTATATACCTTAACTTAGACAATGTTCAAGATAGGAAGAAAGCCTTAGATGAATGGCGTAACCAGATGAACATGTGTTTTGCATCTAATGAACAATGGGATGCAAGTTCATGTAAACAATACGCTGAGCAATCCATTCGAGGTATTGCAAAAGACTACCTAGATAGTTTAAGAAAGGCTACAGATGAAGATTCCTTAGCAAAGGTTGCGAAGATGAAGGAAAACTTAGAAAAAAGATCAATTGAAGAATATATTCAATTGTTCACTTCAGAATTCATGGAGCTGGACATCTAGCTCAGATCAATGAACAAGACCTAGCAAAAACTAAGTTAGCCCTCCTTAGCATTTGCAAATTAGATAAGATAAATGAATATAGCAATAATTACGAGCAGCTATATTACCAAATTAAAGAATTTGGAGAGACCTTAAAAGATGAATACTTTAGAAAGATACCAGCGATAGGACAAATCCTAATTAATGAATATAGGAATTGGCCAGGTGTAGCTGGAGTTAAGAATAACTCCCTTGGTGAAATAATCAATTTCGCCAAAGACTATATCATATCTAAAAGACGTGATATAACTCAAGGAAATTTAATAGAAAAAACTTTCAAGCAGATCCCTCCGATCAAAGACGAAAGAGACATCGCTCCAATCCAATGGGGATGTGGAAGTGAATCTAAGAAATTCAAAAAGAAAGTAGAATGGAAACATAGGAAGTTTAAGACTGAACCTTTAGGATTTCCAAAGAAGTATAAATTTAGACAATCTACTACCTTTAGAGAAAAGAATCCTAAGACTAAGAAAAATAAATTTAATCAAAGAAGATATTTTAAGAAAAATACTAGTAAACATAAGAAGGTTCCTAATTATAGGAAAGAAAAAGATGTAGCTCAATCTAAGACTGCCACAAAAAAATGTTGGACTTGTGGCAAAGAAGGACACTTTGCTAAAGACAGCCCTAATAAGAAAGATAAAGAAAGTATTAAGATTATTAATACAATATTAGACTATGCAGATCAAGAAGAATTAGATATCCTATATGCTATAGAAATATCAGACATAGAAGATGATGACAATACTAGTATCTATAGTGCATATACAGACAGTGATTCTGAAGACTATAGTGATACTGATGAGTATGAAGACTCTCAGGATACCCTAGACTTATATATGATGCAGACTGATCAAGGCGATCTAGATGATGAATATATAGACTTTGAAGAAGCTTGGTATAAGTGAATATTAAGCCCCCTTTTAAAGAAAAGATGGACAGTTAGTAATCCTGAATTACTAACCTATATACCTAGATGCTATTTTGATAAAAGACATTATTGTACATTTGAAATGAAATGTAGCAAGAAAGACTTTAAATGCGCAGAATGCTTTGAGATTAAACAAACAGAGTTATTTATGGTTTGTATTGTTTGTCAATTACACTACCATGAAGATTGTTGGAGAACTAGATTTAGAGCAATTTATACTAGCTAGTATGACGCTCAAATAGACCTAGATATAAAAATATATTATCAAGACATTGATATAAATATAGCTAAAAGATTGCAAGAAAAAGAAGACTTCAAAGGAAAGGGAATTTCCTATGATTTAGAAGAATACCATTCTGATAGTAGTTCAGAAGACCAAATACTCTTAGATTTTATAGATAAACCTCAGAAAGGAATATCTATTTTAGAAAAGAACAATTTAGGAATTTCTACTAAACCACATGCTTGTTTTGTAGAATTATTTGTTCAACATAAAGACTGTCGTAAAAGACTTTCAGCTTTTATAGATACAGGGTGCTCTCCGAGTATTTGCAAAGCTAATGCCTTCCCTGAAGACTATTTTTTAGAAAGTACTCAAGAAATCTATGGTAAAGTGGCTAATGGAAATCCATTTACCTTATATTTCCAGACTATTCCTATTTATTTTAAATTGGGAAATCAGACCAACAAAGCCGTTAATCATCGGTTTTGGATAATGGATCCTCGTCCTAGTTTCACAGGAAACATTATTTTAGGACAAGACTTTATTAGTAAATATCATCCTTATACTCAGTATAACGATAAGATATTAATTAGTGATCAAGAGGAATTTAATATTAAAGCTCCTCTAATAGATCATAAGACTGCATTTGACCTTATGCAGGTCAAGCCCAATTATAAACCCATAAAACATCAGAGTTCTTCAGCTGAGCATGGTGGACCTAGACCTACAACCCAACAAGAAGCCTTAGAAATTACTAAACCCTTACAAAAAGAGTGTAAGTGTCCAGACCAAAAGTGTTATAAGCAAATAACGCTTATACAATAAGACATTTTAGATCAAGCCCAGCAGACCTTATTACAGGTCCAAGCTATATCCAAACAGAAGAAAATGGATATAGAAGTAGAAAAGGAAAAGATTAGGCAACTAACAGAGCCTACTTTAGGAGAAAATCCCATCGCTAAGTGGGATAAAGACCAAAGCTATTGTGAAATCATCCCTATTAACCCAGACGCCACGATTAATGGTGGAACCTATAAGAAAGGATACTCACAAGAAGATAGGGAAGAATTCAAGAAAGACATAGATGAAATGCTTAAGTTAGGCATTATTAGAGAAAGTAAAAGTAGACATAATAGCCTAGCCTTCTATGTTCAAAATGAATCTGAACGTAAAAGAGGAAAAAGACATATGGTTATAGATTATAGACAATTAAATAAGAATTGTGTATTTGATTCTTATAAGATACTAGACAAGAATAATTTGATTAATTTAATCGAAGATAGAATTATATTCAGTAAGTTTGATTGCAAATCTGGCTTCTGGCAAATTAAGATGCATCCAGACAGTATTACTTGGACAACCTTTAGTGTGCCCCAAGGAAAATACGAATGGCTAGTAATGCCATTTGGATACTTGAATCCATTTGGATACTTGAATACTCCTCAAGTTTTCCAAAGAAGAATGGATAATATATTCAAACCTTATTCAGAATTTTGTCTTGTTTACATAGATGATATTCTTGTAGCCAGTAAGACTGAGATAGAGCATGTAGACCATCTTAAAAAGATTATTTTAGAATTAGACAAGCATGGTATTGTTATTTCTGAAAGGAAAATGCAATTATTTCAAACTGAGATAGACTTTGTGGGAATGCATATTAATAAAGGAAAATTGTCCTGGCAGAACACATAACTAAGAAGATTCTTGAATTTCCAGACCAACTTAAAGATTGAAAACAATTACAATCATTTTTTAGGATTACTTAACTGTGATGCAGACTTTAATAAAGACCTTGCTTCAAAAAGACAAAGCTTAACAGCCAAATTAAAAGGAACAGACAAAACTAATCCCTTTTATTGAACTAAAGACGATTTTGAAGTAATAAAACAAATTAAAGACGCAGTCAAGAATATTCCTTTACTTGAACTGCCTAATGCAGAAGACCAGTTTATAGTAGAAACAGACGCCTCTGATAAACAATGGGGATCAGTATACTTTGCCATTGATCATCAGACAAGAAAGAAGAAATTTTGTAGACATAGTTCTGGAACCTTTACAGACCCAGAAACAAGATACACTGCCCATGAAAAGGAAGTTTTAGCCATAGTAAGGGCAATAGAAAAATATATGTTGTTTCTAAGACCTAAACATTTTACTGTTTATACTGACTCTTCTTATGCAGTAAAATTTAGAGATTTAGACTTGTCCAAATCAAGGACTAATAGACTAATTAGATGGCAACAATTGCTTAATGGTTATGACTTCTCTGTTATACATATTAAGGGAAGTAAAAATACCATTCCAGACATTATATCAAGAGAGCCAATGTTTGCTAACACTAATATAATTTCATGTTTTATGTTGCAAACAGAAGACCTAGAAGCCATGAGTTCCTCTGGAACGAATAGACTGAACAGGGAAGACGTTGCAGACTATCTTAAACGCGTAAGACCAAATGCTGGTGTAACGCAAAGACAGACTCATATTCAAGACTCTCAAGAAAGACCAATCCTAGAGAACTTTGATGATATCTTAGTTCCTCCTGGAAAATCTAGACAAGAGATTATTTCTCAAAATAGACTCATTGGGAAGATGTAGTTTCCCCAATATAGACCTGATCAAAGATACCCAGACTTGATCAAATTTAGACGAGAATTTTCAGAAGACGAAAATACTCTTTTAGACGCCATATGGTGGAATGTAAAGAATAGACTATGGATCGAGTTCAAACAAAATTTGGTAGCCATTGCCAGATTCACGAGGACTCAAAGACTTGCAGTCACCCAGCTTAGTGGTACTGCTGTGCCTAGACCTCAGACTCAGACCTATGCTCAGACTCTTGGAGAAACCTCCAAAACTAGACCTACTGATTTCTGTTATCAGAAAAAGACTTTTAAGACTAAGATTGTTATACCATTTGGTCATAATAATCTCCCATTAACAGAAGATTTTAATAAAGAAGCTAATAACATTATCGATCATTTTAATATGTTATTATCATAAATAAATGGGGATGCTTTAATAATGAAATGTTTCTTCAAAGACGTTCCAAAGATTTATCTTGCTGGGAAAGCAGAAATTGCCCAGATAACCTTAGCAGACTATGGGTTCATCGGACTCATCCAAATTGAGACTATAGAAGACTCTGTTGCTCTTGGAAAAATAGTCCATGAGTACGTTAAAAAGGTAGAAGATTTCCTTCCTCTATTCGCTAGAATCTATCAGATTGCTCCAAGTTCCTGCGGAGGAATGAGAGTGGAAGGATTTAGACTTGTTAGATTTTCTAATTATACATTTGAAGATGTTGAGATCCTATCAAAAGACGAGACTAAATATTTAATCGTTGATAAGTCCAGACTCTAGATCGCTCAAGCTATGGAAACAATTGAGATCATGGAATTATTGACAGGAGAAGACAGGTGGTACACTGCCTACCACAAAGAAGACCTAATAATCCAAGCTGATGAGCCATTAAATGGAAGGCTCAAGAAAGAATCCAAAGAAATGGTAGAGATAGCTTTGCCAGCCAACCTTAGAACTGTGGGCCTCATTGACGAATTTTTCAATAATACCCTCCCAAACCAGGACAAGGCAGAAGAAGACACAGACACGACAAAGAAGGGCCCCTCAGTGGTAGATGAATTATTAAAGACGGAAGAATCGTTTGCCTAGACCATGCTTTCCATAAAGCAAAAAGGCCCATGCCCCACATGGACCACCAGACTGATAAAAAAGACGAAGACTTTGTTTGATGCTCTTGCATTATTACAAAATGACAAGACTCATGATAAAGACTTGGCACGCCCCATCAGCTGGCCTGTCTTTTCAAAAAGAAAAAGGTTCCCCAAATTATCGAAAGACGATAAAAGCTTGTAGACGCAACTGATAAGATTCTGAAGATAATGTTGCTTTAATAATTATTCTTTCAACCGGATCGCTTTTGATAGCCGGTTTCCAATCAATTGTAAGTGCCCTTGTGCTATAAAAGGGAGCGTCCATTTGTGTTTTAGGCATCAGGAGTTAGAGAGTGAGAGATTGCTAGACTTCCAGTGAGAGAGTATGCTTGTAAAGAGTAATATGTATATGAGTGAGTAAACCTCTCATAGTTAGGGGAGAGGGGAGAGTTGTATTTACTTATGCAATGCAATAAAAGTATTTTCTTTTCCAGAAATCTCTTATGCTAAGTTGTTATTATTTTCCAAATTGTCTCCAACTTTCTGTTCATAGAGGACTATTGTGTGGAACCTCTGGTGTAGCGCACAAGGTGTTATACTGGTGAACCACCATCAGGTGCCGATTTGCCGTGAGCCGTTAGCCAGGTGGGCGTTAGGCGTGAAGGCGTACAGGCAGGAAACGGGTCAACCGCCAAAATAGTGGATTGAGGTGCGACACATAAAGAGAGAGTTGTAGGAGGCCGAGACCGGAGAAGAATAGTAACAAAGCTGAAGAGGCAAATGGAAGAAGATAAAGATATTGCAGACCAGAAGGAAGGTATAACTCGAACCAAATCCTTAACTATTTTTACATATTATTGTTTTAAAAAGAAACTTATATGAGCTTACAAATCACTAAAGACTTCTTAGAATTTGTTAATCAAACAAATTTAGACTTAATTAGAGAAATTCAAGACTGGACTCTTACAGACCCTAAAGATAAAGAACTTATAGAAACTGCTTTAATATACGCAGGTGATACATTTAAATACATAGACCAGATTATTGAGTGGCTAGGAAGAGAAGTACCTAGAATAGAAATAATTAGAACAGGGATCCGTGATCTCTTTAGACAAAAATTAAGAACTGAAGATTTTGCAGAAGAACTATCTAGACCTGAAAAATACCAAGAATACACTAGAATACTTGAAGATAGTATAGACGTATTAAAATTTGTTAGAAGAAAAAGGTTAGCTGAAACTAAGGCTACTTTAATTAGAGCCGGAGGAATCCGCCCTCTTATTAAAAACGTAGAAATAGCTGCCCCTAGAACATACTGTAGATTTTTGTCATCGTATGGTGATAATAATTTAGACGAATTTATAGATAACGATATAATTGATATTATTAATCAAATATATAATGAAACTATACAGATAAACCCACGATAACGTATTAGGTATTTAAGACGAGAATATTTTTCATCAAAACCTCTTCCAAATTCCAGACTTCCTGAAGAAACTATTTATATAGATAATCCCCGCTATTCAGAACTCCAGTACGATAGTGACGGAAGAAGTTTAAGAAGTAGCAGTAGCCCTGAAACTTCTATAATTAGATTTCCAGATTAATTAAGTTTTAAAATAAGCTTAAAAGACCTTAGAAATCATTAGGGGTAAAAATTTATATTCCCTAAAACTTAGAAGAAGTTAAAAGACATCGCGGTCCCAAAAGGTGGTCCTAAAAAGACAAAACGGTCCCTAAATAAATTTTGGACGATAGCGGTCCGTAAACTCGGTCCGTATACGATCCAACCTCTATATATATTAAAGTAGGTCTTTATGACTTAGTTTATCATCTTAGGTTAATTATTTTCATAAATTGACATAGATTTTAGTCCCAAAAATCCCAGAATTTAACCCTTTAATATAC
The DNA here is from genome assembly GCA_949130495.1 of Sambucus nigra. NCBI lineage: Eukaryota > Viridiplantae > Streptophyta > Magnoliopsida > Dipsacales > Adoxaceae > Sambucus > Sambucus nigra. Next base: position 14,523,915 of record OX422219.1, on the reverse strand, counting down.
TTACATAAATCATATCTTATTTATATAGTCCCACCATATTCTACCATATATAAGAGTCCTAATTATCAAAGTTTTCATATTTCTAAACATGAATATATTTCCTCTACATATGTTAGGTTCCTGCTTTGTACTTAACATAAAATGATTGAAATACCCTTTGGGCCGACATGATTGATGGTTCTATTAAACAATTTTACCCCCAATTATCAAATTACTAATTGGAATATTATCCTTGATACTTTAATTGCATGTAGAAGTTCATTTTTGTAGATATAATAAAATCCATCCTTCTAAAACATTTAAACTAAGAGTTTTCGCCCCATTTTTTTTCTTTTGTAAAAAATTCCCACATTTTTGGAGTTTTTGTAAGAAATAACAAGTGATTTTTGGTTTCATCTTCTTCTCTTTATATTTGCACTATGTCATGAAGATGGGGGAGTTATCGTAATGAAAAGGTTATAATAAGGTCAAAATTTCCCTTTGGGCAACTTAGGTTAGCCCACTACCCTTGATCATGCCATTTATATAGGCAAAATGCAAGAGGAAAACCTTGAAGCCCAAACAAAGAGACCTAAATTGTAGGGTTACTTACATTTTAACCCCTCGAACTTTATCCTCATTTTCACTTCATGACCCTTACTTTTAGTTTCTTCACTGACCCTCCTAAACTTTTTAAAACATGGCAAATTACCCCTAAACCCTAACGGTGTTGTGTTGTAGACGGAAGATTGGTAATCTATATGAAAATACCCTCATGTGTTATGCACATGACCAATTTTCCATCATGAACATAACACCATTAGGGTTTAGGGACAATTTTATCCTATATACAAAGTTCAGGGGGTTTAGTGTAGAAAATAAAAGTATAGGTGGTGAAGTGAAAATAAGGGAAAAATTCGAGGGATCAAAGTGTAACTAATCCTAATTTATATTTTGGTACCACCACATATTCTGGCTCAAATACCTCTGCTTCCACCAACAATACACATATGACCACCAAAACAAAGACCAATAAATTCCATAAACCATCAAATTCTGCTTCCACTACATCTTGAACATCTACAATTACTCTAATAATCAAGAGTCTAATCCGTGCACAATATAAGCCTGGTCACTTTTATAAGGTCTAACAATTGTACATGCTAGGGGCAAGATCTAAGAGAGATCAAAGTGTAACTAATCCTAATTTATATTTTGGTACCACCGCATATTCTTGCTTAAATACCTCTGCTTCCACCAACAATACACATATGACCACCAAAACAAAGACCAATAAATTCCATAAACCATCAAATTCTACTTCCACTGCATCTTGAACATCTACAATTACTCTAATAATCAAGAGTCTAATCCATGCACAATATAAGCCTGGTCACTTTTTTAAGGTCTAACAATTGTACATGTTAGGTGCAAGATCTAAGAGAGGATGAGGGTGGTGAAAAAGAATTGTTGTAAGAGAAAGAGACAAATATGGAGATCTCAATTAATTCAATGACTCACAATCTAAACTAAAGTATTCTTATGGTTCCAAATTATATAAAACAGAGACCTATCACAGTCCTCATTGGCAGTGATAACACCCATAGTTTTGTGGATCGAAAAGTAGTAAAACAAAGTGAAAGTAAAATGGATCCTACTACTAACAAGATTGTGACTAGGGGTGATTATCAGTTGGTTTGGTCGGTATTTGGCGTCTACCAATACCATACAAACTTATTTCGATACGTTCGTTTTTTAGTTTTTTAAAAACCCTTACCAATACCAAACCGTTCGGTATTTGTGGTAAAATTTTCTTTTGGCAATTTCGTTTTTTCAGTATTTTTTGTTTCGATTTTCTTAGCTTTTTTTTTCCTCATTTTTATTGATTATTTTTCGGGTATATTCAATTTTGAAATGCAATATATATAAACTAGTAAATACGCTAAATACATGTTATGCAGTTTCACAATCTGAATTAGTTAATACTTACAGATGCATGACTTAATCTTTGAGACAAGCATATGATTACTGGCAAGATCAACTAGGTAGCATTCCTCATCGACGCTGAGACCGTATCACCTCGACCAATGTAATCGACAAGAGTCAAGACGAAACCCAATCGTACGCCGACATAAAATATCCAGTAACTTAGGTGTAGAATCAGATTACTCAAATAAGAATGAAAAGAGTCCGTCTTCGAGACAAAACAAATGAATAAGCATGTGTTCTTAACTTGAGAAACTTCTATACTTTCTAAATATAAAAATACCATCCACTTTAATATTAACTTTTGTGACAAATGAGTGAAACTAATGATATAAATTTAAAATTATAATATAACATTTGTATTTTAGGCCAATGAAATTGGTATTTTGGACGGTCGTTTCGATATTTGATTTTGGTACGGTAATTTCGGTAAATCAATTTTTTAAATATGTAAATCAAAATTAACCACCAAGTTCTGGTAATTTCGATTTGCGATAATGAGAAGTAGTAAACCAAAATCATAATTTTTCGGGCCAAAATAGTACGTTATAGTAAAAAATCATACCGCAACAACCCCTAGTTGTTGGTGATATTAGGGCGTGGCCTCTGGGGGTTATGACATGGTCTTAAGGGGGGTGATTGACTCGAGCATTGGGGTGAAATCTCCTTAATCCTCATCAAACTCCAATTGAGTTTTAAAACGGGAGCTAAGAGGATCACATTGACTAGGGGACAGAGAATGCTACCTTGAAGATGGTGACTGAAAACGCCTTTAAGAGGTTTTAGAGAAAGAACACTCATGGCCTATTGGATCATCTTTCTCTATCATTGCCCCAATTTAGGAGATACTTACGGAAGTGGAGTGACATATTTAAGAGTCCAAAGGTTTGCCACCAACTAGGAAATTGGATAATCACATGTGTAACACCCCGCCTATTAAAATAATGGGTGGTCAACCCTCTACCAAAATAAAATGGTAGTCTCATATTGTTCATTCTTAGCATCACTGTCGAAAGATGATTAATTACTAACCACCTAATTAATTTAACAAGCAGTGCCAAATTTTATCCTCCATTAACATGCAACAATATTAACCAACCCACAATAATGTCATGCACATTAATCAAAATAAATGAGATCACAATATAAGGTCTAAAGTTGTGATAAATAAATAAAGTCCCCGAATAAAACGTTGAGTAAAAATTCAAGACATTCAATCCAACTGACTAATATAATCTGAAATACACAAGTCTGAATAAAACGGGCAACACGCCCAACTAACAATGAAATAAAGAACATAATCTAGATAACAATAAATGAAGCGTCTACTCTGCATCCTGCAAGGCTCCACACCAGTTGCAACTACATGTCATGGGAAAGAATAATCATCCTTGGCGTCCTTGTGGCTGGACATCTAATTTTTTTTAAAAATATTTTATACGGGTCAGAGCCCAAAACCTTTAAAAAATATTTAGCAAGTGTATAAATCGCAGTATTGAAAATGTAAAGCAAGTTTCATATTTAAAGTGGTAGCGCATTCGCATGAGATAATCCTCGCCTCTCATCTAATGTGCACACCCACCGTATACTCTTAACCCTCCTAGATATGCTACCCCGCCTAACTAGCTTTGTCATTAACACCAATACTATACTACAGGTCTACCCTTAGTTCATTAATGAGCTTTCACAACTGCTTAATTAATATCTCATTAGATTATCACTATTTAGGATATAACTTTACTTTTGTTATTTTTCCACAATCACGTTTGTTTGTCTACACCCGTATATATGTATTATCATCTTTATATACGTAATCAATTCACACAATTTACTTGCACCCGCATATAATTATTTACATCATTATATACGTAAACATTTCATCCAAAGGTAAGCATGTGCGTGTGTGTGTGTGTAAAATCATGAGCATGCTATCTCGCTCCAGGAATGTCCTTCACATTCCGAGCAAGCGGGTCGGAATCTCATCACCGAATCCAAAAATATAAAACGAACTTCGGAGGCAGTCACGGCCTTAAGTCTGTGGTCATAACCATACCGCATTATTCTACGCAAATCCAAAACCTACATCACACGATCGTGCACAGAACCTATGGCCCAGGGGATGGTACTACCTCTGCTAGGATTCACTAAAGGAACCTCCCACAACGTGCAACCTCCACCGATAGCATATCCGCCAGGATGGATATGTTTCACATAAATATCATGCACACAGATTTTAAGACTTATACACACACACACACACACACTCACACTATCCCTATATATATATATATATATATATATATATATATATATATATATTTCTCGATTCCGGCCAATTTGTGCCTAACACCTGAAGCACAAGCCTATAAGTCCCAAGTTTGTCCCCGACTCTTAAATATTTAATTATTCACCAATTAAATTAAATTTAGTTACATAACCATTCTGGAATACCCTGACTTTCCCAACCTGCCTGTAAATAATAATACTACTCCCCAAATTCTTCTATTCCGAGTGTTACCCCTCCTAAACACTCATAACCATAATTCGAGCCTAATCACCCCTACCAATGGTCGTATAATTATTTATAAAATCTCTATAAGTCCTAGAACACGCTACGGACCTTCTACAATTTACAATTTTCCAATAATCCCTCAAATTATCATAAACGACTTGACTGTCCCGCACAACAGGTCTAAATTGATTCGGGTTCATGGACGAATCGATTCGCCTGCTGAATCGATTCGCCTATGAAGGACGAATCGATTCGATTCTGGGCAGGAGCCCAGTTCTTGAATTAAAGTGACAAATTTTCTTAATTACCAACATACAATCCCAAAACCTTCACAACCCCAACAATATTTTTAGTCTCCAAAGGGTTCTATACCTAAAATCTAATCTAAATCCATCCCAAGATTCACAAATCTCGTAATCATCATTCCAATTTAATTAATTCAACATATTCAATGATTCCCAATTTTCAGATTTCTTCCTCGTTTAATTACTTCTTTAATTAGATTCTTTCCCAAATCATTTTTTACACAATTCAGATTATCATAATTATTAACTCTCACAAAATTCAAGATTGATTCTACAAAAATCAAGATTATTCTCACAGAAATCAAGATTAGCTTCATCACATAATTCATATGTAAATCTTCTAAAAAAATCGTTTTACATGTGAATTCCCATCCCAAAATCAGTTTTACTCTACTAATTTTGATATGAAAAGCAAGTTAGACACTTGCCTTGAATGATGGTTGAATATTAGTCTCCAACACTAGCCTTTTTCCACCCTTCCTTATGTTCTTCCTCCTTCTTTTCTCACCAAAAGACTCTCGGGGGTTTAGATTGTGTAAAGTGGCTGCCTTCTAACCCTAATATCCTATTTAAATCGCGTAATCTCAAATTTAGGTTAACCCCTTAATGAAAAATGACTTAAATGCCCCCGAATGAGTCCCGACTAGTCTAAAAAGCACTCGGGACCCAATTACTACCCTCAGGTACCTAATTTTGATTATTTCGGCCCATTCCGGATCAACCGTGCACTCGAAATCGCCATCCGACTCACCAAACATAAATATCCTATCTGAATCTAATAGTAGTCTACCCGTATGTCCTGCTTGAGAGCCGTCATTTTTTTTCATTATTACCCACTACGACGTATTAACAATTTACCGAATTTAATTTACTTAATCACACTTAGTATATTTTATTTCTACATAAACATTAATTTTATTCTCACTAATTAATATTTATCAATTAAGCAATATTATTTCGAGCACACATGTAATTAAAATGCTAAAATTAGTTCTTCAAAAAATACGTGGTGTTACATACTTCCTCCCTTGCAAAGGAATTTCGTCCCCGAAATTCGGACGTACCTGCGATAAAAAGCTTTGGATACTACTCTTGCATATCATCCTCTTGCTCCCACGTCGACTCATCTACATTATGGTGTCCCCACTAAACTCGAACAAGGGACACCACCTTAGACCGCAACTTACACTCACTACGATAAAAAATAGCAACCGGTCTCTCCTCGTACGAGATGTTTGGCCGCAAATCAATCTCCTATAGTGGAATGTGACAAAAAGCCCTCTCACTCCTTTGATGTATCGTTAGTGACGATACATGAAATACGTCTTCGGTCCTCTGTAGATGCTCCGGCAACCCCAACCTATAAGCAACTGGCCCAACTCTCTCAATGAGTGGGATAGGCCCTACATACCTCAGCGCTAGCTTCCCATTCTTCCCAAACCTTAGTTTTCCCTTCATTGGAGACACGCGCACTAAGACCTGGTCCCCAATCTCTAGCTCTATGTGTCTTCTGTTGGCATCAGCGTAACTCTTTTGCCTATCCTAAGTTATTCGTATACATCTTCGAATGAGCTCAATCTTGGCCGTGTTGTCCTGAATCATCTTCGGTCCTAATAGTTTGTTGTTCTCGCCTCTAACCAACAAGTTGGCAAACGATAAGGCCGTCCATAAAGTGCCTCAAACGGTGCCATGGTGATGGTAGGAGTTGTTATAAGACAACTCTACCAGTGGAAGGTACTGCTCCCAACCTCCCCTAAAATCAAGTATACACATATTGAGCATGCCCTCTAACATCTGATTAACTCGCTCAATCTGTCCATCTTTCTTTGGGTGATACGATGTACTCAATCATAAATCAGTGCCCATCACCTCCTGAAAGCTCTGCCAAAAGTGGGACACAAAAATCTTGTCCCTGTCGGACACGATATTAATCGGTATCCCATGTAATCTCATTATCTCGACAATAAATAACTGGTTGTACTGTCGCATCTCAAAATCCCTACGAACTGGAAGGAAGTGGTCCACCTTAGTCAAGCGGTCCACGATGACCCAGATGGAATCGTGACCCCTCTATGACGTTGGTAACCCAGTGATGAAATCCATAGAGATGCTCTCCCATTTTCAGACCGGAACCTCCAACGGCTGTAACATATTTGTCGATCTCTGATGGTCTATCTTCACGAACTAGCATGTGTAACACCTTGCCAGGGAGAGCGGAGCGATACTCGATAAAACTAACCAAATCCACAATCAACAAGGTATAGAGCATCTAAATAAATCCCACAATATAAAATAAAAGAATCCACTAATCTCAATTCTCAAATTAAATACAACAAATGTCTCTCGAAATTATATAACTATCTATCTCAAAATAAAATAAATCGCCAATGCTCTATACAACAAAATAAATACAAATATTCTCATTTTGGACTCTTGAATATTCTTCCCAATATATGCAAGCTAAAAATCAATCTCCAATTAATCCATAGCAGCCAAATCCATGCTAACCTGCCACTAAGAAAAAAATATGGGGAAGTACACAATACGATAGGAAAGATGCTCAACAAATATTAGCGGTGAATAAAGCGTAACAATACGAGTACGAGTTTTCAAATCAAATGCAAATCTCACAAGCATTTTATCAATATAATTTCTCGACAACACATTATCCGGGTCGCCAGGCCTCACCATACCGCGCACATACTTTATCAAGTAGCCGAAAATTGGAATCTTGGTGGGTGCCCAACCTCTGTGCCATATTAAAATCTCATGACAACATTCTCAACACAAATATAAAATCACATGAATAAAAATCAGATTCCAACAATAATTTTCAGATTCCAAATGAATTTAGCAATTCAAATGAGTTCAATAATCACATGAAATCAAAGGGAATAACTCTCAAGAGATTAAAGAACATATTATGTAAAACCCCATACCTTAAACCATCATAAGAAACCAACATGAATCTTCCCAGAAACTCAGATTAAACCATCAAGAATCATCTTACCAGAATCCACAAATCATCTCCAAGCTCCAACATCAAAATAACCCCAAGAACGCCTCCAAAAACTACGGTTGAATATGATAATATAAAGAGGCTATGTATATATAAAAAGAGAGGAATATATGAAATGGCTACTGCATATTTGTGTGGCAAAAGATGGTTTAGAAAAGGTCTCCCACGACCCTTTTTTATAAGGTAAAGGAATAGGAATATAAACTAACAAAAACTCTTCAAAAACTTGTTGCGCACGAAAACAGTTGAGGTCGATCGATTGATCCCCGGGAGTCGATCGATTGATCCCTCAGGGATTTTGAATATGCCGACTTAAAACTGAACCCAAGGGATAATCTTTAAAAATCATTTAAAATTCCGTTTTAACTCCGATTTTGAAACCGATTGAAAATCTCGGGCTTCAAAAATTAATTCTCAACATTTTAGAGCAAGAAAAATAATTAAATCAAAAACTTTATTTTCCTCTATATTGTTGAAATTAATTTAAAATACCCCAAAATTACACGGGTTGTTACACTTCCCCACTTGAAATGAAATTTCGTCGAAAGCCTAACTCTCAAAATCAGGCCACTACAACAATCTCCAAAAAATAATCTCGTCTCCCAAAAATAAATTCCTCACATCTAATCTCGGAGCCTAACAAGAATATCACCGAAAATATTCTATCTCCAAAAATTGCCAATCACGAAATGAACCCAAAACCCAAGCCCCGAGGGTTGTCGTATACCTAAGCTCTGATACTATTTTAAATTGCAGTTTTAGCATGTGATGGATCTTTTATCGTTCAGTTATTATCATCATTTGGGATGGATTAAAATATTTCTCTTGTGGATTGATTAATTCATTGTCTTATATCTATCTCATGCTAAGAATGGTATTTATTTAGTTCACGCCCGACGTAGTTCGGCAGCGGTGGGTGGCCACCCCGTCTGTCGGATTGTGCAGGGTGTGACAAATAGTTTTTGGAAATGTTCGTGGAGCTAGTTTGATGTTGGAGCTTGGAGATGATTTTTGGATCATGGTAAGATGATTCTTGATAGCTTTATCTGAGTTTCTGGGAAGATTCATGTTGGTTTCTTATGATGGTTTAAGGTATGAAGTTTTACACAATATGCTCTTTCAGCTCTCGAGAGTTATTCCCTTTGATTTCATATGATTATTGAACTCATATTTGAATTGCTAAATTCATTTGGAATCTGAAAATTATTATTGGAGTCGGATTTTTATTCATGTGATTTTATATTTGTGTTGAGCATGTTGTCATGAGATTTTAATATGGCACAAAGGTTGAGCACCCGCCAAGATTCCAATTTTTGGCTACTTGATAAAGTATGTACGCGGTATGGTGAGGTCTGGTGGCCCGAATAATGTGTTGAGAAATTATATTGATAAAATGCTTGTGATATTTGCATTTGATTTGAAAATTTCTACTCGTATTGTTACGCTTTATTCACCGCTAATATTTGTTGAGCATCTTTCCTGTCGTATTGTGTACTTCCCCATATTTTTTCTTAGTGGCAGGTTAGCACGAATTTGGGTGCTATGGATTAATTAGAGATTGATTTTTAGCTTGGATATATTAGGAAGAATATTTGAGAGTACAAAATGAGAAGATTTGTATTTATTTTGTTGTATACAACATTGGCGATTTATTTTATTTTGAGATAGATAGTTATATAATTTCGAGAGACATTTGTTGTATTTAATTTGAGAATTGAGATAAGTGGATTATTTTATTTTATATTGTGAGATTTATTTAGATGCTATATACCTTGTTGATTGTGGATTTGGTTAGTTTTATCGAGTATCGTTCCTTTCTCCCGAGCGGGGTGTTACAAACATGTAGTGCACTTCTAGAAAAACTCTGTTATGTCCCGCTTCATCCCTGACCACCATTACTGTCTAGGCATATCCTGGTACATCTTCTCCCCACTGGGATGTACCGTAAACCTCGACCCGTGAGGCTTGGTCATCACTGCGTGTCTCAACTCCTCATCCTCTGAAACAACAAGTCTCCCATTGAAGTGTAAGCCTCCCTTAGAACTGATCGAGTAGGACTCTGCCCCATCTGCCAATAACTGGTGCACCTTATCCTGACAGAACTGATCCCCGCCTCTTCTTTCAACACCCGCATAATGATCTCGGGAGTGATAGCCAATACTTCCATACATGCTCTAGCGACCTCGTCATCATGTCGAATCTCATTCCACTTCACAATCCAAACCTTCGTTATCTCCCCAGTACGTCGTCGGATCATTGCGAGATGCATAAGTTATGGCCCTACCCTCCTATTGCAATACACCCCTAAGTCCTTGGTGGGACGCATTTATGAAAACACTATATTCCACCCTTCCCCTATGCAGTGCGAGCACAGGCACTGAAGTCAATTTGTCCTTTATCTCGTTAAGAGCTAACTAAAAATAGTCATCCCTAACGAACGGTACCCCCCTGCGAGTCAGATTAGTTAACGAACCCGCAATTTTTGAGAAGCCCTTTATAAAGCGGCGATAATACCCGACCAACCCCAAAAAGCTCTGAACCTTTGTCGGTGTCGTCGGTTGTCCCCACCCACTCACCGCTAATACCTTACTCAGATCCAAATATATCCCTCTGTCCGATATAATATGGCCTATAAATTGTATCTCCCTTAGCCAAAATTCGCACTTCTCGAACTTGGCGTAAAGATGATGGTCCCATAGTATTTGCAGAACCATACGTAGATGGTCTACATACTCACCCTCAGTATGAGAATATACCAGTATGCTGTCTATGAATACGATCACAAAATGATCCAGAAAATCCCTAAACACTATGTTTTTGAGGTCCATGAACACTGCTGGCGCATGAGTCAACCCAAATGGCATCATCCTGAACTCATACTATCCATACTGCGCCAGGATGCGATCTTAGGAACGTCCTCCTCCCTGATGCATAATTGATGATACCTCAATCTATGGTTTTCTTTGAGAAGTACGCTGCTCCTGTCAACTCGTCAAACAAGTCGTCGATTCGAGGCAATGGATACTTATTTTGAATCGTGACTTTTTTTAGCTCCCTATAGTCCACATACAAATGAAGCGACCCATCTCTATTTTTCACAAACAATACCGGTGCACCCCACGGCGTTGTACTTCCCCTGATAAAGCCCTGTCCCAGGAGCTGCTGAATCTGATCCCTCAATTCCCTCATTTCTAATGGGGCCATGTGATACGGGGATCGTGAAATCGACTTAGTCCCAGGCACTAAGTCAATAACAAACTCAATCTCCCGACTAGGTGGCAACTCGGGCATCTCTTGGAACACATTTGCAAACTCCCTTACAATCAGAATCGAGTATGAGGAAATAACCACCTCTTGTGAGGTCTCCTCCTCAATGTAATACATGTGAGTGCTCGATCCACCCTCAGGCAAAGGCATCGCCACTAGAAACATCTCCTACCCGGAATGGAGAATCCAATACTCCTCCCATAACAATCCACCATTGCCCTATATCCGGCCAATCAATCCATGCCGAGGATGACGCCGTAACTCACCATATCCTAAACTAGCAAATCGGACGTTAAACATGATCTCCCAATATCTATATCTACGCCCATATAGATGAGGTGTATAAAGGATCCACTGCCTAACGGTGAGTATACTCACACAACGGTATTGTTAGCTATCTATAGTAGGCCAACCATGCGTGAAAATTTGGTAGCTATAAACGAGTGGGAGGCTCTCGTATCAAACAACACCCTACCCATATACCCATAAATAGAAAATGTACCCTCAACTGTTGGCGGCGCCTGCTGCACTTGTGGTATGACTGAATTCTGGACTTTGTAGACACATTCGTACTTTATCTACCCCTGTGGCTGCGGGGCTGGTGGAGCTGGTGCTGCCGGTGGTAACTGTGCATGTTGTCCCGACTGGGCATCCTATTGAGGCCCTCTACCTAGTTGCGAACAGTCCCTCTTCCTATGGTCCATCTCACTACAAGTAAAGCATCGACTGGTGAAGTCCCCCTATCTCTGGCCTTGTCAAGGCTATCTCGGTCGTTGGCCCTAATGGCATCGACCATGCTAGCATCCCCCGTTGTTCCCTTGGCCCTGACATCCTTTGGGAACATGCTGCTACTAACGCTGATGCTGAGGGCCTTGCTGACCCTGCCTGAATCCACTACTCTCTATTTGAAAACCTCCCGACCGAAATCTCTTCGTCGGATCCCCATGTCGTGAATCCCGTTCCTGCTGTCTAACCCCGTGTTGCTGCGGTGCCCCGCTGACACCATTCCCACTTGATTTGCCTGCTTGGCTAGTATTTCCTTATTTCTTACTTCCCTTCGGATGGAAGCGATGGTCCTAGCAATGAAGTAATGTGACACTGACGACCTTAGAGTAGGTGGTCAATGTTGGGTTACCAAACAAGTGCAGTCTGATCCTCCAAGTGAGTTTATCCATGAATTTGAGCATCTTCTTCTCCTCCGTGTTCACCTCGTCGGGCACAAAGTTGACCACAAGGGTAAACTCCTCGTATTCAACCACCGACATATCTCCCCGAGTAACATCCAGAAATTTCCGCCGCATCTCTGTCTAGATCGCTATCGCAAAATACTTGCGGTCAAACCTACCCATAACTCTGCTACGGTCATAACATCTCTTTCTTCTGCCGTGGTAATTGACTCCCACCACTGTAGTACTACACCTACTAGCTTAAAAGTAGCCAGTATCTGTCTCTGGGTCTCACTGCACTCCACAAGATGAAGATGGCGTGTAATGTCCTTCCATCGGGTGGCTACCACAACATCCAAGCTGCCATGAATCTCTGGTGGATGCCCTTAGGCCTGTCAATGGATCGGATTTTAACCGAATCCGAAATCGAATTCGAATCCGATCCATTTAAGTGGATATGAATCATGCCTAAAATCCGATTGTCCGATTATTCGATTACTCGATTACCCGTTTATTAAATGGAGCTGATTTGGATTCAAATACTCTGATCCGATTAATATTTTTATTATTTATATATATATATATATATATAATATTTTTAATTAGTATGTATTGTATTTAAAACTATTATAAATATATATTTTTAATATTTCTTATAATAGTTCTTTATTTCATTATCTATTTTTTTGGAACATTTGCAAAATAATTTTATGAAATAAGAGTTGAAAATATAAATGTTGCAAATCAAGTTTAACATAAACGGATAATCGGATCGGATCCGAATCCGTTTAACATAAACGAATATGGATTTGGATTTTCCTGATCCGATCCGATTAATAAACAGATTGGATTCGAATCCGTTTAACTTAAACGGATATGGATTTGGATTTGTCTGATCCGATCCGAATCCGATCTGTTTACAGGCCTAAATGCCCTCTTTTAAAGGCCTCACTCACTCACTCCCAAGCTGACGACCTCGAGTGAGCCTGGACGATAGGTGCCACTGGCTGATGTGGATGGGTCTGCAGAAAATTATGTGCCATGGCGACATTAACCGTCTTGGCAACAATAAGGTCTACCTCTGCGACCTTCATCGTCCCTTGGGTCCCTATGGCTCCTGCTAAGCCTCTCCATCATTGGCCTTCCCGGTGGCCCTAGCTAGTCGTCCCCTCTTAGGTGGCATCTGAAACCAGATTGAAATTTGTATAAGTTCACAATCAAATACAAAATAATTAGCAGGAGAATGTAAATGCGCGTACTTAAGGATGAATGCAAAAGTCCTACAAATTGGGCTTTATATCAAAGAACGCTACGTTGAAATCGTAATAAGCCTCACAAATCCTAAAAGACTCTAGAATCTGATGCTCTGATACAATCTGTGACACCCTGCCTATAAAAATAATGGGTGGCTAGCCCTCTACCAAAATAAAATGGTAGTATCATATGACTCATTCTTAACATCACTGTCGAAACATGATTAATTACTAACCGCCTAATTAATTTAAAAGTAGTGCCAAATTTTATCTTCCATTAACATGCAACAATATTAACCAACCAACAATAATGTCATGCACAATAATCAAAATAAATGAGATCACATTATAAGTTCTGAAGTTGAGATAAATAAATAAAGTTCCCGAATAAACCGTCGGGTAAAAATCCAAGACATCCAATCGAACTGACTAAAATAATCTGAAATACATAAGTCTGAAGAAAACGGGCAACACACCCAACCAACACTAAAATAGAGAACCTAATCTAGATATCAATAAATGAAGCGGCTACTCTGAATCCTGCAAGCCTCCACAACAGCTGCAGCTACAACTACAGGTACTGGGAAAGATTAATCATCTTTGGCGTCCTTGTGGCTGGACACCTAAAAGTTTTTGAAAATATTTGATACGGGTCAATGCCCAAAACCTTTGAAAAATATTTAGCTATTGTATAAATTACAACATTGAAAATGCAAAGCAATTTTCATATTTAAAGTGGTAGCGCACTTGCATGAGATAATCCTCGCCCCTAATATAATGCGCGCACCTAATGTATACTCTTAAACCTCCTAGTTATACTACCCCGCCTAACTAGCATTGTCACTAACACCAATACTACCCTACCCCGACCTTAAGGTCTATGCGCTTTCATAACTGCTTAATAAATATCTCATTAAATCATCACTATTTAAGATATAACTTTACTCTAGTTATTTTTCAACAATCACATTTCTTTATCTACACCTGCACATATTTGTTCTCATCTTTATATACGTAATCAATTCACACAATTTAATTGCACCTGTATATAATTATTCACATCTTTACATACGTAAACATTTCATCCAAAGGTAACCACACACACACGCGCAAATATATATATATATATATATATATATAATCCCTAGCATGTTATCAAGCTCCAGAAATGTCATACACATTCAGGGCAATGGGGTCGGAATCTCACCACCGAACCCAAAAATATAAAATGAACATCGGAGGCGGTCATGACCTTAAGTCCGTGGTCATAACCTACCACATTATTCCACGAGAACATCACGCGGTCATGCACAGAACCTATGACCCAGGGGAACGGTACTACCTTTGCTGGAATTCGCCAAAGGAACCTCCCACGGCACGCAACCTCCACCGATATCATATCCGCTAGGATGGGTATGTTTCACATAACTATCATGCACACAGATATATATATACAGAGAGAGAGAGAGAGAGAGAGAGAGGTTCACCTACATGATGCTCTATACATCACCCATGCATCACACTTAATTCTAGGCACTCAAAAACTATTTTTTTCAAATTTATATTTTCCCCTCGAAATTAACCTTTCAATCAATCCATATGCAAAAAATTAGGTCAAAATACATTTTGTAGCCATTTTTAAAAAATCCCCCCAAAACTGTTAAAAATACCTTATTTATAAGGCTCTACGTCAGCAGTTTTTCGTGGATTTTTTAAAAATAGCTATAAAATGCATTTTGAACTAATTTTTTGCATATAGGTTGATTGGAAGGTTAATTTAAAGGGAAAAATATAAAATCTGAAAAAATAGTTTTCTAGGGCTAGAATTAGGTGTGATGTACGATGTGATGTATAGGGCATGATGTAGGTGAGCTTGCCTCTCTCTCTCTCTCTCTATATATATATATATATATATATATATATATATATATATATATATATATACACACACACACTATCCCTATACCCATATATATATTTCCCGAGTCCGACAGGAGCCCATTTCTTGAATTAAATTGACTGGTTTTCTTAATTCCCAATATTCAATCCCAAAACCTTCACAACCCCAATAATATTTATAGTCTCCCAACGGTTCTATATCTAACATCTAATCTAAATCCATCCCAAGATTCACAAATCTCATAATCATCATTCCAATTTCATCAATTCAATGATTTCATCCCAATTTCCAAATTTCTTCCTCTTTTAATTGTTTCTCTAATTAGATTCTTTCCCAAATCATTTTTCACAAAATTCAGATTATCATAATTATTGACTCTCTCGGAATTCAAGATTAATTCCACAAAAATCAAGATTATTCTCACAGAAATCAAGATTAGTTTCATCACATAATTCATATGTAAATCTTCTAAAATAAACTCGCTTTACATGTGAATTCCCATCTCAAAATCAGTTTTACACTACCAATTTTGATATGAATTTAAACAATGCAAAATCAACAAGCAAGTTATACACTTCCCTTGAATGATGGTTAAATATTAGTTTCCTTCTTATTGAATCCATTTAAGACTAGCCTTTTTTCCACCCGTCCTTGTGTTCTTCCTCCTTCTTTTCTTAACAAAGGACTGTCAGGGGGTTAGATTGTGTAAAGCGGATGCCTCCTAATCCTAATCTCCTATTTAAACCTCTTAATCCCGAACTTAGGATAACCCTTTAATGAAAAATGACTTAAATTTCCCTGAATGGGTCCCGAGTAGTCTAAAAAGCCTCGAGACCCAATTACTACCCCAAGGTACTTAATTTTGACTATTTCAACCCATTCCAGATCAACCTCGCACTCGAAATCACCATCCGAGTTACCAGACATAAACATCCTATCTCAATCCAACAATAGTCTACCCGTATTTCCCAGTTGAGATACCATTGATTCCTGTTGTTATTACCCGCTATGACTTATTAACAATTTACCGAGTTTAATTTACTTAATCACACTTAGTAAATTTTATTTCTACTTAAATGTTAATTTTATTTCTACTTAAATGTTAATTTTATTCTCACTAATTAATATTTATCTATTAAGCAATATTATTAAGAGCACACGTGTAATTAAAATACTAAAAATAATTATTCCAAAATACGGAGTGCTACAATATGCCTCACAGGCCTAATGTTGAAGCTGCCCAAAAAATAATTTTGACCTTATTACAAACTACCAGGTTACGATAAACCCCCCATTCTCATGACACACAACTCTCCACATCCAAATGCTAACAAATAGATTTAAGACACCCCCAAATGCTAACATATATATATATATATATATATATATATATATATATATATATATATATATATATAGAGAGAGAGAGAGAGAGATAACTAATCATATACATGCCACCTGTGCATACCACTTACGCGGACTTTTTTTTAAAATAGTAAAAAAAATCTATATTTTTTAGATGATTTTTTTGGCATCTAAATGTTTATGGGATGCTATTTTTTTAAAAAAAATGGTCAAAATATGTCAGTTTTGAAGCCGCTTAAGGTTGACCAATTTTTTTAAAATAGCAAAAAAAAATCATTTTGAACTAATTTTTTAGGGGTACCCTGAAATGTTTACATACCATAAAAATAAACTCCCCCCCTTTGTCTAACAATCTCCCCCTAAGATAGGTTGTCTCCCCCTACGGTAAAAATCTCCCTCCCGGACTATAAAGATTGATATACCATCCCCTTTTTCATTCAGGAATAGACAATGATAAAGATGCATAATGAAACCATTTCTCCCAAATATAATCATTTCTCCCCCTAACTGAAACATGAGTAAGAATAAAGGAAAAACAAGTATACCATGCAGTTGTGCAAAGTGTAACAAGCAACAACAGACATAACGTTGAAACACAAACACAAATATTTAATATAATGAACAAATGATACCAATTCAGTTAAAAAAAAAATTGAAGCATAAGATATCAATATGATCATCTAGCATACTAATTTAAAACTACTTGAAACTTAAGACTGAACATATAACATATATGGACTAAAGGTAAACGTAAAGACTAAAAAACAAATAAATATAAATATGCAGAAAGATACCAATGATACACATAAGCATATATATATATATATACAGAGAGAGAGAGAGAGAGAGAGTATAAACAACACAAAAGACACTAAAACCCATAAGCTTTCCTCACTCTTATGGCTTAAATGTGCCTAAACAAACATGTGTTAAACGGTGTGAATGGGTGTGAACTAAAAACAAAATAATTATGACCCAATCAATGTCCAAGGAGTTCTATTTGATTGTATTAGATTTATCAAATAAAGATTTAGCCTCATAGTGACAAATAAAGTGAATTCATAAATGGACATACAAGCACAGTGCACACTAGTCTGAGAAATATTGATGATTCTCAACTCAATAGCGTCAAACATGAATTAACTAGGACTCGTTGTGAAAACCCATTGTTCTTCAACTTATAACACCCTAAAAGCTTACAAATATTCCATCTTTTTCTCTCTCTCTCATTTTGAAGATATCAATTTATTTGAAGAATCAATGGAACACTTTTTGTCCATGGAAATATTTTCTTTTGGTTTGTCTCTTAATTTTTTAGGTTCTTTCCAACGGTGGCCTTTCACGCAAAGGAGATTTACTCCTTTCGTAGACCTTTTCATGTGATGAAACAACAAACTCACGGGCAATGATTCTTACATGCACAAATCCTTCATAGTCACAAGATTTGAAAATGACAAGATTGATAGGAGAACACATCACTTAGTTAATGTAACATATGAAGTTAAAATCCAAAAGAGCTCGTTGATTCGTATCGAATATTGTATATTTCCGCCCGTTATCCTTATGCATTCTAGCTCTTTTACGGTCCTAAATGCCCATAATTATGCTCATTAACCAGACAACCTTGGATTTGGATATATACATGCTTTGTAGGGGTTATTTGTGCTTTTGTAGGTATTGGAACGCTAAAAGTGAGGATCCGTTGCATTTCGGAGAAGTTTCGTCGTTGGACGCTACTTCAAGGGCATTTTAGTAAATTCACATTTCTTATTCGGCTCATGGAAATTCCACGGATGCGTAGTTCTTTGAGTTAGCATCGCGTGGCCGCAAACGGTCCGTCGTTTGGAGTTCGGACGAAGAAGCTAGGCTCGTTTCCGTAATGGACCTTTTCCCCCTCATCATGGACCAAATGCAGCCTGAAAACAGAGTACCGGTCGACCGCGGTTTCAACTTTTGCCATGGGAAGGAGACAGTATGCTTTGGCTTAAGGGACCGGTCGACCGCGCCCCTGCGATCGGTCGACCGGTAGTGCCAGATATTTTGGGCTATTTCCTCTTTCTTTCCTTTTTCCCTTATTTTTTCCCACTTACTATATAAACCCATTTTTGGTTTTAATTCAGGGATACTTAGTTAGAATAGATTGTAGAGAGTGGTAGTTAGGGTTTGGGTGGTTTTGGATGGTTCTTCTTCATTTATACTTGGTTTGACACCCCATGTATTGTGTAAGTTGACTATTCATCATCCTCTCCATTTAATTTAAGTTGTATTTCCTTTGTTTCCATTGTTGTAGTATAATTTACAAGCTTTCTAATTTAGGTTTTCTTGCTTTATTTACACGCTTTGATTTACACGCTTTCTAGTATAGATTTACTGCGTTTATTTACCGCTTTCCATTTATCGCGTTTTTAACATGCTTTCTAGGTAACTTAAATTAGGTTGTGTTTGAATTGAACTCACTCGAGTTGATGCGTTGCTTTGCTTTGGTGATGGAGTTTACGGGTCTATTTCGGGTGCGTTGTCCTAGTTATTACGCCTAGGAGATTTGACGGGGCATATCATGTATGTCCTGTGCTTACGACCTTTCGCCCGTAATTTTCGGGATATTTGTTGACGCCAAAATCTTATTAGGCTTTTATGACGATTTAGGGCGTAACAACCCTTGATTTAATTAACTGTCAAAATGAGATGCACTTGTAATAACTCGTCGACCCATGTAACCATTTTATACTAATTAATTCGGGTGAGGGATATTCGACGCAACCTATAGTTTTACTCGCTTTCATAATCTAGTTTCAACACATTGCCTAGATTAACATTTCCCTTTATGCATATTTTTTCTTTTAGTTTGTAATCATCTTTTACACTTTTATTTCGGAGTATTAAATCACTTAAATTCTAGCAACTCGTCTCTGTGGATTTTCGATACCCTACTTACCGCTATACTCATCCATTGAGTGTAGTCGTAACTTAGGTTTTTGTATTGAGTTGGTGAAACGAAAACAATGACTAGCGTCTTTACACGCGCTACTTTTCGCACTTGATCAAAATGGCGCCGTTGCCGGGGATGAGTTTGTTTTAGACTTTATTTGATTTAATATTTCATAGTATTTTCTTTCTATTTGTATTATTTGCTAACTTTTTGCAGGACTTCCACATTTGAGCACTTAGAAACGCTCGAATCTTTCCCGCGCGCACCTAGTTTGTGGAATCCGCCACTTCGAGCCATTTTTGGGGTAAGCATGTCTTATTCCAATTTTTTTGGTAATCCTTGTTATAATTCTCAAAATTCTCGCAAACCTATGACTTTCGGTGAATACTTAGAATCCCAAAGTATAACAAATTCAAATATGACTTTGGGCGAGTATAACGAAAGTCAAAACTTAGGTTATTGGAATTTTGATGATGATGATAATGATTTTGGGCCTTTACCTCCTTATAATAGGAATTTTGAAACGAATTCGAATAGTTTTCAAAATTTCTATAATAATGAGTTTAAGTTTAAGTCCGATGGCAATTTTCAAAGTTCCCATTCTAATGCATCCGCACCTCGACCTATGACATTCGGTGAGGGTTTGCGTATGTATGAAATTGAGAAAATTGAAAATCGTTATCGGGAAGAAAATCGTTCGTGGGAACATGAGTTGGATTTATTATTTGAGTCCGACGACGATTTTGCTTCTGAAACTTTTGAAGTCGAGGAATGTTTTGAACCAAATGAGGTACTTGTGCCTACTTTGGAACAAGCCAGTCTAGACTTTGCCCATTACGTAATTGATATTGAAAGTGAGGATGAAAATGACGTAATATCTATTTGCAATGAAATGATTTCTTCTTTGGCCCCCAAAGAAGAACATTTCATTGAAAATGATATTATTTCCTTTGAAATTCCAACTTCATGCGATGATGATTCATCTCATGAGTTTGAATTTCTTTCATCCCCATTTTCATTCTCTATTACCCCACCGGAACAAGTACCCGATGATTCGGTTTCGAACTTTAATGTTTTAAACCCTATCGCCGATGAGGAGTACTTGCTCGAGTCGCCCTCCACGATCGCATCTTTGCCTTTGTGTGCGCCGCCTCCCATTCCAACTTCAAAATCATTGGGAGGATATTCGGCTTTTCTCGGTCCCCACTTGTTTTTGTCACCCGTTCAATCCAAACCCCCCATCGTCACTCCAAAACTTTTAATTGGCGATGGTTCATTTCTTCCGCCTTACACATGCCTTCCGTTGTTAAAACGGAATTCATATTTTTCGGAAGGCATGCTTGTATGTGAGGGTACACCGGTTATCCTCCAAAGTCAAATCGTTCTTATGGTGGACCCTCAGCTATTTAGACTTCTAGTGTACAGTTAGTGTGAAGTCTAAATAGTAGGTTGTATATAGTTAGCTTTTTATTCTTTCTTTTTATTTTTTTACTTCCTTTTTAATTTAGTCTAATGTAATTAGTTAACTTTTTATTATTTGTTTTTGCTATGCTCGGTACTAACTTGTTTTGTAGACTCTTTGGACTTGTTCTTATGGGGATCGCTCCACGTTTGGGTAATATCGCTCTTTTCCTCTCTTTGACTTGGTTCTTAATTTACATTGAGGACAATGTCAAGTTTTAAGTTAGGGGGTGTGGGATAGTCTATCCATTTCATTATTTAGTCCATGTGTTGCTCACATGTTAGTTACTTAGTACGCTTTTCTTAGAAAAATTCAAAATTTTCAAAAAGATTTTTTTTATTTTTTCTCCTTTTTTGGGTGTTTTGCCTTTGCTTTCGATGATAAATTTCAATAATTGCCCGATCCAATAGACAACCCAATGATGCATGTTCTCGATTTTAGAAGTTATTAGACTTTAGTTTCGATTATTGATATTATGAATAACTTCATGAATTAAACTTTAATCCCGTGAGCACCTGCACTTTCCTTGCTTTATTGATTTGGTTTAAGATATTTATAACTCGGTAATCTTTTGTTGCATTGTATATACTTACACCGAGTAAGCTTTGTACCTTTCGTCGTTTGTGAGTGTATACACTATTCATTTCTCTTTGAAAACGTTGAATTCGTTGGTAATCTCTCTATTCTTTCATTTGACCGTTCATTAATTGAGTTCATACTTGAAATGTGTTACTTGATCATGATTTTCATTACTGTTTTGATTCGAGAATTGCGTAAACTTTGTGAAATGATCATAGGCCCTCTTTGCTATATCACCCATATGAGCCTTGACCTCACCCTTATATGTGTACCCTCGTTAACCCTTTTGAGCCTAAATATAGCCTTTCGTTTCATAACCCCATTACCATAACTAACTCTAAATTGGAGTTTTAGCCCATACATACACTTTCCATACCTTTGTTTGGAATGTTACTTGGGATTGAATGATGTTGTTATGATGCCGGTTGGAATTTAGGCATTTGAAAGTTTGAAAGTGAAAAAAAAAGTGAAGAAAAAGAGAAAGCAAAAGGCAAAAGAAAACAAAAGAGAAAACGAGAAAAAGAAGAAAAGAAAAAGAAAGAGAAGTTTGTAAATTTTGTATATAGTTCAATAAGCTTTGATTACTCTCCCCGATGATATATCTAATGCCTTTTTGGAACTTGTTTTCTAATTTTGATATTGTCCGCATTATCCCATTATCCCAAGTTTTCATTCTGAACACTTTGAATCCGTACATATATTCCTTCGTTTCGTACCTTAGCCATACCTACATTATAACCCTATTAAAGTCCTATGTGATCTTAGGTTGATGTAATTTAAAAGCCATAATAGTTGTGATAATCTGTGAAAATGCATTTCGCCTCTTTTAGTGAGTGGTATCCTTTCATTGAGATTACAGTTTTCAGTTTATATATAGCGTTCTTCTTTTGTGACATGTGTGCGGCCTAGTTTCCATTTACATTTACTCCTTATGCCCGCATGTCCCGTGTGTTACCTCCCTGTTTCGAGTGAATTCGCTTGATGAGCGTAATGCCCGTGAGGATTGAATATATGCTTGCTTTAATGTTTATCCAATTTATATAAGTTTTAGCCAAATCACACTTTGCATGTGCTCGCTCCCCTCCCACATTTTAAGGTTTCAATTCTATGAGGTGAATTCTATAATGTTAATGATTTGGAATTTTGTTTGAATTCATTCACTTTGCTAATAATGCGTATAAAATCCTTTTCGCCATTGTTGGGATTGTCGCATGTTGGGTTGGGCATATTTTGAGGAGACCATGTGATGTTTGTGGGTATCATCCCTGAAAACCCTCACGAGACGACACTCGTCCACTAGGGTAACCTAGTGGTTTAACGGCTTATTGCATATGCTAAATGCAATCGTGTTCCCTACGAAAGTGGCATTTATATTTTGATGCATATATACGTCTTGTACCGCCCTCTGTGGTCTGGTTTTCTTTGTTTCATTATTAGGGACTAGCAATGTGTAAGTTAGGGGGTGTGATTCGTATCGAATATTGTATATTTCCGCCCGTTATCCTTATGCATTCTAGCTCTTTTACGATCCTAAATGCCCATAATTATGCTCATTAACCAGACAACCTTGGATTTGGATATATACATGCTTTGTAGGGGTTATTTGTGCTTTTGTAGGTATTGGAACGCTAAAAGTGAGGATCCGTTGCATTTCGGAGAAGTTCCGTCGCTGGACGCTACTTCAAGGGCATTTTAGTCAATTCACATTTCTTATCCGGCTCATGGAAATTCCACGGATGCGTAGTTCTTTGAGTTAGCATCGCGTGGCCGCAAACGGTCCGTCGTTTGGAGTTCGGACGAAGAAGCTAGGCTCGTTTCCATAATGGACCTTTTCCCCCTCATCATGGACCAAATGCAGCCTGAAAACAGAGTACCGGTCAACCACGTACAAGGGACCGGTCGACCGCGGTTTCAATTTTTTCCGTGGGAAGGAGACAGTATGCTTTGGCTTAAGGGACCGGTCGACCGCGCCCCTGCGATCGGTCGACCGGTAGTGCCAGATATTTTGGGCTCTTTCCTCTTTCTTTCCCTTTTCCGTTATTTTTTCCCACTTACTATATAAACCCATCTTTGGTTTTAATTCAGGGATACTTAGTTAGAATAGATTGTAGATAGTGGTAGTTAGGGTTTGGGTGGTTTTGGATGATTCTTCTTCATTTATACTTGGTTTGACACCCCATGTGTTGTGTAAGTTGACTATTCATCATCCTCTCCATTTAATTTAAGTTGTATTTCCTTTGTTTCCATTGTTGTAGTATAATTTACAAGCTTTCTAATTTAGGTTTTCTTGCTTTATTTACACGCTTTGATTTACACGCTTTCTAGTATAGATTTACCGCGTTTATTTACCGCTTTCCATTTATCGCATTTTTAACATGCTTTCTAGGTAACTTAAATTAGGTTGTGTTTGAATTGAACTCACTCGAGTTGATGCGTTGCTTAGCTTTGGTGATGGAGTTTACGGGTCTATTTCGGGTGCGTTGTCCTAGTTATTACGCCTAGGAGATTTGACGGGGCATATCATGTATGTCCCGTGCTTACGACCTTTCGCGCCTAATTTCCGGGATATTTGTTGATGCCAAAATCTTATTAGGCTTTTATGACGATTTAGGGCGTAACAACCCTTGATTTAATTAACTGTCAAAACGAGATGCACTTGTAATAACTCGTCGACCCATGTAACCATTTTATACTAATTAACTCGGGTGAGGGATATTCGACGCAACCTATAGTCTTACTCGCTTTCATAATCTAGTTTCAACACATTGGCTAGATTAACATTTCCCTTTATGCATATTTTTCCTTTTAGTTTGTAATCATCTTTTACACTTTTATTTCGGAGTATTAAATCACTTAAATTCTAGCAACTCGTCTCTGTGGATTTTCGATACCCTACTTACCGCTATACTCATCCATTGAGTGTAGTCGTAACTTAGGTTTTTGTATTGAGTTGGCGAAACGAAAACAACGACTAGCGTCTTTACACGCGCTACTTTTCGCACTTGATCACTCGTGCATGTGTGTGAGGAGGTATATACAAAGTGAATTTATTAAGCAAATCAAAGTCGAACTACTCCATGCAAGCATGATTCAGAACAATCCAAGTATTGCAGCATCATAATCAAATGTCCTAAGCACATGGATATATGGAATGAAGTGGATTCAAACGTATCGATATGCTACATAAAATGTGTAAAACCAAACTTCACATAAACAATTTTTTTTAATGTTTTTTTAATATTAAAAAAAAATCACTTTGAAACCAAAATCAAAAGACAAACAAAATCTTTTTGTATTTTTCTCAATAACACCCAATCAAAGGAAAAATCAAAATACAAAAGACTCAAACATCATATAACTAGCAATAAGATATACCATGAAGCACAAAAGCTAGTGCATGTTAACATGCAAACACAATCAACCATTAAATTTATCATGAGAAGTATCATGTGCAAGCATTGGAGAATCAACATGTATAAAGTTTAAAGCCTCCAAATATGATTTCCTAACTCACATAGGTGTAACATGGTGCTCGTGGATTTTAAGAACTGGGTGACTCTAGTCTTAGACTTTCTAGGACATTTTCTAAGATCAAAGAAAAAACGCCTAAGGTGACCTTTCCCACCACAATGAGAGCAAATGTAAACATGAGGAATATGACCTTTGCGTTGACCTTTTCTAATGTTCTGGACAATGGTTGACATTCTTAAACACGCGTTGGTCTTGGCTTTAGCAACAGAAGAATTCGGATTATCGAAGCCAATACTAATGTGATTTGAGTATCTTAATTCATCTTTTAACTTCAAAACTTTAGACTCAAGAAAAGATTTAGACTCTTCGACATTTAGGGACTTCTTCATATTTTCAATCATTCCTAGAAGGTTATCTTGCTCCCCCTCAATGTAAGAAAACTTATCCTTAAGAGTCTTCTCATGTGCTTTCAAAACTTTTATCAATTTATCATTCTCCTTTACGACACGATATTTTACCTCAGTCTCAAACTTCTTAGAGTTCTCTAATTCACTCTCTAAAACACAGACTTTGTCCTCACTTTCTCTCTTGAACACTTCTAAATTTTGAAAATTACGTTTCATGTACTTGATCTTCTCACAGAGGATATATCTTTGAGTTTGAAAAGTTTGCAAAAGTTCGATTTCATCCTTTAAGCAAAAACTTTCTTTTTTTAAGAAATTAAATTCTTTTTGCAAACTTCAAATTCAAACGAGTTAATTTTTCTACATGATTATGAAGATCTTTGCACTCATCTCGAATATCAAAATCGTCATCATCGTTAAACACATCGGACAACTAATAACTATGATGATCCATCGAGAGAAACAAACAAACTCTAGAGAAAGAGATAAACAACCAAATAACCGTAAAACTGTACGAAACTATGAATTAACATAATAAATTGATGCAAGCGCTCTAATACCACTTGAGAGGCATAAATTATGTGCAAGGGATCTAATATGAATAGGAAAAACACACACACCATTATTTTTAAATTTTAATTAACCTAATTAAACTTAGCACCAATTAAATGAAAGTTGTGTTTAAACGATTAAACAATTAAACAATTCTATATTAACCAAAATCATGCATCTTGGTGAGTATAGCAAGATAAATTAAATTAATCACACATAATGCCCGTTTTACGAGGAAAATCCGCAACGAGAAAAATGTCGAACGACCCAGCCACACAAATTTCACTATGTACAAAATTACACAAGGACACGACAAAAGACTTACACAATCGACTCGACGCCCTCGCAAGCCTTGACCCTCTTCATTCTTTATACCTTTGCACAGTGACACGTAGGTGTGCCCCCACGAAGTTGTCACAACATGTGAGTCCACACACACCTCCATATCAACCGTTATAGGCTCAACAACCATCAATGGATCTGAAGATGGAGTCCACCGCTTCTTCACCGTAACACCACAACACGGAGTCCACCGTGTAAACAACATCAAGTACGGATTCCACCGCATGAAAAGAATACTAAGATGTGAAGAGTATTAAAGCAAAGTAACCAAATAAAGATCTCGAAGTATATATAAATTGAAACTTGGATTTTAAACAAGATGGGTAAAAACTAAGGTTCGGGGGCTTTTAGATGTGTATAGGAAATTTATTTTTGCCAAAAGTCACATTAAAAACTGATGCCAACACTTCTTTATATATGAAACACCTTTGTTCGAGGAGACACGTTTTTAAGGGTTCGTTGGAATGAAAAGAAGAGGTCTTTCTAATGAAATTGCATATCTCGTTCAAACAAAACTACATATCTCGTTCGAACGAAACTAAACCTTGTTCGATCAGACTTCGAACGAGCTTCGAACGCGAATCCCCTATAAAAAGATGAACCTTTTTTTTTACTTCATTTGAAGGTCATTCGAACCAACTAAAAATTCCATCCGAACCAACTAAAAATATCATTCGAATGAGCTACATGAATTCATTTGAACAACTTTTAAACCTAGATCGAATGACTTTGTTAAAAAACATTTTTCTTTGTAAAGACATTTTATGCAAAACTAGCCTCAAACATTTTAAAATACTGAAAATAACACCCAATACTAAAATCCAAGGATCAAAATATTTATACATTCATACCTTATGAGATCCTTGAATGTTGAAGACAAAACGATGCACTAAACACTGTATAATGATGTAGACACTCTAACTTAGCTTCTACGATCTTCAATCAAACACGTCATAGGCTTGAAATATAAACACACTGAAGTTTAAACATATGACTCAAAGGTTTTGTTCAAACACGGAATAATCCAGAACTTACAAATTGACTTGATTAAAAAATTTGCCCTTACACCTATGCCCTCAGATAAATCGTTATTTGGCCACCAAGACCTCTTATGCACTCAAGAAAAGGTCACAGTACTGTAGCATGGCTCCAGCACTTCTCCTTCTACTTAGTTTGATCATTCGTTTTAACATGTCCCCCAGTGTTACCCCAATTAAGCTCATTAACTACAATATCAGGGTTTCGCCAAGTCTAACGCCCATAACATACCTCAGTCTAAAGAAAAATAACCTTCCAAGATCTCCTAAGCCTCAGAACTGAGTTGTGTTGTTACATAGCACCTCAAGAACAAACTATGGCAAACATACAACAATTCTCGAGCTCTCAGATCTCCGGCAGAGCATCTTCAACCAATTTATCGTGTATGTGGAAACAAAAACACTATACTACCTATCTCCATTACCCAACTCCACTTGCATTGAAATCTCCCATTAACATTTAATTCTACCAACAATCACCTTACACCATCTACAAATCTTTTGGCCAACACTCCACCCCCTCACTGACACCGTTAGACCTTAGAAGATCCCCAACCAATGTTGTGATAGTCCACTCATTTTCTATCCTAGACTCTGCCTATAAATAGTGGATTGGTTGAAGGATGAAAACACGTTTAAGCTGATAGACTAAGTGATAACCAAGAGTTTTATCATTTCATAAGTTTTTACTTTTGTTCCATACTCTCAACCTAATGTTGAGAGCATATACTTGTAACTTGGGTTATTTTCAATTATCAAACACTTTGTATTTCTTGTTGAGCCCCAAATCAGTACTCACTAACCCTTATAGAAGTCTATTAAGTTACTTCTTAAGTCCCTCTAGGTTGTTGATAAAGGATGCAAGACCTCAAACTCACTTGACTAAAGCTTAAGATGTCAGTTAGATTTTAATAACTCACTTAGGATATAATAAACAATTGTAACACCTTTGATAATTGACGTATGACCCTCTGTCGATGTCCGAACGACTTTAAATCATTTCTTTACACTTTGACACTCCCCTCCTCGTACCTGTCTGGGGTCCGGAAGGGAGCGCCTCTGGCTATGAAGTTAGTTACGATTTATACATCCATCATCAATAGTCCATTTTTTCTTTGATTTTGGAAATAGAATCGACAAGGCTTTTTTCTGGTGTGAATAAAAAATGTTTTTCGAAAGGTTAAATTTCAAATCCTATTTTATTTTATTAAATTTCCTACAAAAAACTATAAGTTAATTAATTTTCCCGATTTTTGTTTTTTTTAATAAATCATGTGTAACTACCAAAGCATAATTCATGTTAATATGTTACTGATTTGAAACCTTTGTGTTTTTCAATTTTTTAATGCTTACAATATGATATTGATAACTTATTGTCAACTTTATTAACTAAGTAACCATGTATCTTTCATAAATGACTCAACTTGCAAAGGAGGTAACTCTAGGGTCTAGGGTTTTAAATAGAGACTATTAATTTGGGATGAAATATTATCTATTTTGAGATTAAATTTATTTTTATTTATTTAATTCATTAACTAATAATATAGTTGTCATGTCAAATCATCTAAACAAAACAAGTTTAACCTAACTAACCACATTTTTAATACAAAAAACACGAGGTTTTGACCTCTCCAACAATAATTTTTAAAATTGCACATTTTTTTTTTACTTTAATACATTATTAATTTTTTTGTACTTGACTCTAATACATTTTATTTCAAAAATTAGACTTTGTCCAAAATCTTTAATAAAAATGTAAACATTCACCACATGGAATATTAGGTTAAAAATAAATCGAGTGAAATTGGAACTAAGTAGAATATGAGATAGACCCCTCATATTCGAAAACAAATCTAAAATACACAAAATTTGAAACTAAATCTAAAATCAAAACTGAGCATGATGTGATATTCAAAAATCTAGAAACCACGTTTTGGAAACAAATTCAAAGCCCTTCAACTTCGGAATCACACTTCGATTCGAAATACTTTCCACTCAATTTGGTTCAAATTTTATGAATGGGTTCGATTTAGGACTTTGGAATTAATTTAATTCAGATTTGTTGATTGTCATCCAATGGTGGTGGTGTTTGTTATTGCGATTGGTTAGAATTTCAGTGATGGTGTTTAGTAGTGTGATAGGTGCAAGAGATTTTATTTTTTAATTATTGTTATATAATGTAATACCCCTTACTTTTGTGAGTATTTTATTTTCACATGTGCATTTAATTATTAATTTAATGGAGAAATAAAATTTGTTTTGAATAATATTAATTAACAACTTTAGGATTACTATTTATGATTATTATTATTTTTTACTTGCGTATAGTAAGTAAATATCTATGAGAATTATTTCATTGTCATTTAAGTAGTGAAAAGCGGCAAATTTTTATTATATTATCGTTAGAGAGTATAACGACAGATTAAAATGGTTGGAGGACGCCACGTACTACAGGAATATGTCGGGTTCGGTTAATGAGATGGTTGAATTTTTTTTGTTTGGTGATTTGAATGACCATTTTGAGTGCACCGATGATTCGGAATGGGTTAACATAGTCCAAAATAAGTACTTGGGGGTTATAATTGGATACCAGGAGCTTTTTAGACATAGTATGACCCTCAGGGCTACACCTAAAAATGGGATTATGGTGTGATTACGATGTATATAAGGCTAACTGGGGTGGATGGCAGCCTTATTCTAGCCTCTGCTTAGTGGATATTAAGGGAGAGATCAAAGAGAAGAGAAAAGATAAGAAAATAAAGAAAGAACCCAATAAGGCAGGTTTTTACTTGCTTTAGATTTGCAATTTTCTGTGGTTAATTACGTTCATGATTAATTAATAATCAAACCTCAAAATAAAAAGATGAAATTGTGGGGTTTAATCAAAAGGTTTTAATTGTGCTTAACATATTAATGTGTTTGAGAATTAATATGGAAGAAATTCATGATATAAATCTGGGTTTATGATTACGAACATGATGAATATTGATAGGGTGTTAGATCAATGGGTTTTAAGGTTTGATTAATTCCGAGTTGAATGAATTAAGTTAATGATTAGGAATCCTTGAGTTTTGATGTTGGATTCGAGTTTAAATCGGTGTTAAAATACTTCTGGAATGATTATGTATTGATTTGGGATAATAATTTATGATTTGGGGAGGCCTGGGACCTCCATTTAAGGGTCTGGGAGGTGAAAACACGAGGTCAAAGACAAAGGGCAGCCCAACAAATCGAATCGATTTGTTAGGGGAGCGAATCGGTTCGCTGACCGAACTGTCTCGGTCTTCCAGCGAACCAGTTCAATTTTTTGGCCTACCCCGATTTTTACTACACATTATTTTGACCCGCTAGCGTGGGGTATATATATCGTACGATCTTTGGGTGTAGATTGGGATTGCTGGGGAACATTCTCAGGGGTTGGTGTGTGTTTTAAGCTAACAGTTAGATGGGTTCGAGTGAGACGAATCAGATTACGAGTGAGTGAACACTAAAATAGAAAATCGAGGAATCGGTTCGAACTTTGTAGCAGACTAGTACGCTGTGGGATTTTCGTACGAAGTCAGTACTTTATATAAATACGAAATGTGGATTACTTATATATATATATATATATATATATATATATATATGATTGTTTGTGTGTTTGTTTGGAACATGCCTAATCGGTAGTGCGATTATTAGGAGGTTGTGCGTATTGGGCAGTCCGCCGTGGCGTTGACCAGTAGGTGTTGGATTGATTCCCCAAGTCATAGTACTTTTGCATAGCCACTATTCATGTGTGATGATAAGTAATGGTTTCGAGACCGATTGAGTGCAATGTGGTATGGTTACGACCCCGGACGTATGTTTATGACTGCCTCCGTTGTTTGTGTTTATGTTTGGGTTCAGTGGTGAGATTCCGATCCGATGGCCCAGTTGTGGTGCGTGGTATACCTGGAGCCTGATACCACATGAGGTATGTATCCACGAGGTCCGTCTTTAGGGATATGGTATATAAGTATATAGCGAGCGATATATATGTATGTATATATGAGACAGTGTGTGAATATATTTTTATAGCATGTGTGTAGATATGTAATTATTTATGAGGAAATACACCTAGCGAGGGTAGTATATATTAGCTAATGGTGATTATGAGCGGAATGGGCAATGATAGCGGTTATTTTCGTAGTTAGACTAGGTAACATGATTAGGTTAAAAAAATAAATGCGTTAGGTGCGCTCTATAGGTGGAATGTGAGGATAGGTCGCATGTGAGTGCGACTAAAAAGTTAATTAAGGTAATACACCGCACGTTTATATTTAAAGCATTTAAATACTTACAAAATATTTTCAAATGTTTTTTGGACTTTGACCTGATGACAAATACTTTTTGTTTTCAATACCCAAGGTATGAAGCAACAAAGACCCCATGTTTAATCTCTTCTTCGTACCGTTGCGAGCAGTAGCTTTGGATGCTACGAGATTGATTATAGCAGTCTCAGTTCATTCTATATAGATAAGATTTAGTTTTAATTTCAGTAATTCCTTTTGGGTGCCTTGCTCATAGTTGGATAGGACTTTAATTTATGTCAGATAGTTCATTACTTCTCAGTATTTGTTACGTTGGATCATTTATGGGGACTCATGGTTTATTCGATGGACTTTATTTATGATTATTCGCTTATGAGTTATGCTGTCATTTTATCTATTGTATATTTATATTGTTTTATATTTATATTATTTGTTGTGACAGTGATGTTAAGAATTACATCATACTGGATTCTTTTTTAAGTTTAATAAAGGATTGATCACACGGTATTAGATTAGGAGGGGTGTCACAATTGGTATCAGAGTATCAGGTTCTAATGTCATTTAGGAACTGTGCAAACTTGCTACATTGTCACTGTTGCGTTCCTTTGATATAAACCCCTATGTGTTAGGACCGTTGTTTCATATTGCCACTACACCAAATCTGTCGAATTGTCAAGGTCATTGACCTTGACAAATCCAACTTGTCAAGGTCAATGACCGTGACATTTCGAGGCGAGACAACTTTTTTTGTCACGATCGTGTCGCGGTCAATGACCGTGACACGTTTGTCACGGTTATAAACCGTGACAAAGCCGTGACCCTTTTTAATAATATTGTCACGGTCATTGGCCGTGACAATTCTGGGCAGAATTTAAAAAAAATCTGCTGGGCAGTATGGCCACTGCCACTGCCCAGCAGTATATTTGTACCTGTTATAGCAACGTTGTACCTGTTCCAAACATCATATATCCAAACAAACTAAAGATAATGCAAATATATATTCAAAATAGAAACTATTTAAGAAGAAACAACATCACCATCAATTATCTCAAATCTACAAACTATTTGCATGGAAAAGAGATTTTGTACCGCGACGCTCGTGGACACCTCCTTATCCTTCCCTTCTCGTCCGAATAGCCACATAAGTATAGAGCATATGTAGCCTACCCTTAGGGCCACTCCCTGTCCCCTGAATTGAAATAAAGTAAAATTAGTATCCGCCCCTCAAATTTAGATAAATATAAATCGTAACTGAAATCGAAATCGAAATTGACATATAAATATAAATACATTACCTGTAGTGTCACTCAAACAGCTAACTTGAGCTCATATGGCACCTCCTTCCAACTAATGTACCCCGGGCAATCGTGTCAAATATAATTCTCTTCATATCTAAACACTAAGAAATACCATAATCCTATGGAGTTATGCGTTGCAAATTCCTTCCAACTGTTGTGTAGTCAAAAACCAGCAGTTGTCAATTCCACCTTTCAATGGTCTCCCATGTTTTGCTAGAAGTTCCAAGTAGTGAGGTATGGAAAGTGGAATTGACAACTTCAACTGGTGATGTTTGGCTACATAACGGTTGGGAGCATCGCTCCATAGGATTATGGCATTTCTTAGTGTTCGGATAGACGAAGAGATTCAGTCTTCTCTCCACAAATAGGACACCCCAAATAACTATGTACTAATCACCTATTAAAGGTAAGAAGCGTATATTCATAGATTAGTATAAACAAAACTTAGATGTAGTTGGAATATTTATGTATTAATCTCCTCTCCACACACGCACACTACACAAGAGTGAAAATGATAAAGTGCAGATCAATTAAAAGCATTAAAAATGGATGTTTCGGTACAAATTGAAATATTTATTACAAATTAAAAAATTGTTTCAAATTCGGGTTATCATCAACAAATGTAGTCCAACTGTTTTCCACTCAAAAACCTTACCATTCTTACACCTAGCACACGGACACGAAAACTCTTCATCATTACGACATCTCTTTGCATATTTCACAAATTCGTTAGCACCTCTGCGAAACACATCCCCCATTCTATTAGTCTCACCCATCCACTCTTTTTATTTTGGATACTCCATCACAGCTACCACAACTAAACACCTATTAAATGTAAACAAAACTTAGATTTATAGTATGTTTTATTTAATTATCCCATCATTTAATTATCCTATTAAAGGGTAAGTGGTCCTATCCCATTCAAGACTGCATTTTTCTGTAATATACTTAACAGCTCATGCACATTGTTACGATTTGAAAAACATTCGACAGCATATCCCCGTAGTTCTCCAAGTACACGACGTAGATTGGCAGGTATGTCAAGGTCATTGACCGTGACAATTCTTTGTCACGGTCGTGTCAAGGTCAATGACCGTGACACAAAACGCGTGTTTTTTTGTCACGATCAATGACCTTGACAAGGGTGGTCGGCTGAAAGGTGACAATTTTGTCATTTTGGTGTAGTGTGCATATTTACGTTCTTTTGCTACTATTATATTTAAGTGGAATCTCATATGATTTTGGTTTGGTTTCAGATGCCAAACACTAAGAGAGGGAGGACAGCGAAGGCAAGAGGAAGGGCCACCGAGCGGGAGGCTCAGTCGGAGCCTCAGGCTGCCCAAGGAACTGTGGCTGCAGTAGAGGTCACAACCATTGTATCATAAGCAGTTAATGCTGCCATGACAGCCATGATGCAGTATCTTCCTCAGGAGCATCCACAACCTCCAGTGGCCGTACCGGTACAGATTGACACGTTGTCGTCCGTGTGGAAGCAAGTTAGGGAGGCCTTCCAGAAGGGCTGAAGCTAGCGGAGGCATCTTCTATGGCTGAGTGCAGCGACACTCAGAAGCAGATACTAGATACTTTTAAGCTAGTTGGGGCAGCTCTGTAGTGGTGGGAGTCAGTCACCATGCCTGAGGAGAGAAATTTGATGATGATTCATGAGTTCTGGGTGCGATTTGATCGCAAGTTCTTTCTGTCATCTGTGTAAACAGAGATGAGGAGGAGAATTCTGGATCTCGTGCAGGATGGTCGGACAGTGGCCAAGTACGAGGAAGAGTTGACTCATCTGGCGTACTTTATGCCAGATGAGTTGAACACGAATGAGAAGAGGATCTTGAAGTTCATGGAGGATCTCCTTATGTTGGCTTACTGTTAGGAGTAACAAATGAATTATAAACGGAGACTAAAATTAGTGGTTAACGAATGTTATAACCAAATTTAAATTAATAATTACAATTGAATAGTTAGTTAAGTAATTAATTTATGGATTAGTATTAATAATTTATTAGGTGGTAAATTATTAATTAATGAGATACGGTGGATTTTGGTTGGACTTTTATGGTAATGGTGGAGTAATTACCTATACATTTATATGGGATAATAATATCTACTGCTATGTGTTTGTGTGTACATACCAGTGGACTGTCCTATCGGCTCGGGACTTCGTGCGTTCGGACCGTGTACCACACTTCGGCACAAGTGGACTTAATGATGTGTAGGTCATATACGTACTACGTGGAGGCGTCACCTATGAGAGGTAGATTTTGGTGATGATCGTTCATGTGTCACCGCTGGGTATGGGCTGTGTACAGGTGTCCTGCGTAGTGACCGCCCCCAACTTGTGTGTGTTTTTTGATGTCCGCTTAGGATAAGGGATTCCTTTGGACTTGCCGATAGAGCACAAATTAGACACCAACGGTAGATGTCCTTGTGTGTCATATATAAATAAAGGGCATATATATAAGTACCCGGACTTTATATGAGATAAATTGAAATGTCTAAGAATGTCGAAATAAATGACAATTGTGGTTCTTTAATGCATAATAGATGTTTATGCCAATTATGTGAAAATTATGAGACTGGGATATTACGGGTATTGATAATTAAATGTAGTCGATACACTTAAATCATTTAGCCATTATTATTAATTTGAGACGTTATCATAATCATCATTTGGGGATTTATTGGGATGCGAATAATATTACACTTAGATGAGGGGTGAGGTGTTAAACGCATGTGAGTGACGAAAGGGAAATATTTATTTTGCATAGACTGTACTATTTCATCATAAATTAAATAAGTTAATTCTTGCACACCTCGGGCTCTAACCCGATTAAAAAATTTCCCCCATGTTATTTCTAGACAAGGATAGTAGGACTGTTCCTGTACTAGCCTTGCGATCTCTCGTGCTTAGAAACTTTTCGGATTTATTGACTCTTGTTTAGGTGCTTTTCCAGTCTTAGTTATTTTATTTGGAAATATTTGTAAGGGCATAAGCCTGAGATTCATTTATTTACTTACATTATGCTGGAGATGTGATTTTTATTTGCAGTTGGATTTATTATTTAGTTGGTTTTGATTTAAGTTTAATTATTGTCAGTGAGATATTCATAAAGTTTAAAGTATTGGCCTTTTTAAAATAACAATATATATATTACGTTGTGCTTAGAATGGTATTAATTGATCAAAAAGCTTCATCTTCTGTGTATCGTGCTTGACCAGTCTTTAAGTGAGAAAATGGGGGTGGTTACAATAAGTCTAGTACTCAAAGCCTTCACCTATCTCTACCACTTATAATCGTGAATTATTTTAAAATTAAATTAGTTAACCAGGGTTCCCATACACCCTATACCTGTGCATAACTTCACAAATGTTACCCGACTCTACTAGCCTTAAATCGTAATATAACTTTCAAATCACAGTTATAACTACATATATGTACAATAGCCAAGGTACCCAAAAACTATGTCCTAATGACCAAACACCTCCTAACTTACAACGTTGTGCTAAGTTTCATGCGTGGGATGTCTCGCAAAGCGAAATCTAAACAAGGAATCCCCCTAATACACTACTTCCTAACATTGTCGATTGTCGAGATCCGTTAGGCCTCCAGTCCATAGCAAGTACCCCCAAATTCCCTTATCTTGACATAAAAGTATACTTGTCCACTCTCATGTTACAAAAGACATCATACAATACGGCGCCCTTACTATCACTAGTTTGTCTACGCTATAACAATAACGAGCTATATCTCCCCGCTCGATAATAAGCCTGTCCACCCCAAATCCCATCAGTAAACGTCCTTATTTCCCTGGGATCAAATATTACCATACAAACATATCCTTATAAGTATATCATGTAACACACTATGACACACACACACACACACACACATATATATATATAGACCCTCTTTTAGGTTATACCTAGCAAAATAATCCATATCCTGGAACAACGAACACCAAGTTCTACTATGACCTTCCACCCTTTCTTAAACCATCGCTAACCAGTTGAAACTCGAAAATTAGTCCCCTCTACCCTCATAACTCTCGAAGGGAGTAAAACCAACACGTAATGCAAACATACTTTTAATGTGTACACACCCGTCCTCTCGTAGGCGACACTAACGAGCCCCGCCACCCCACGGTAATTAAATACATAATAAGGCTATTACGACCAACGCACCCACTAAATCCGACTCACTCGTGAATACTAGTGATAACAATCTTACATTATGACGCCCCCAATGTCACTTAACCCCATACTCATAGAATAATAAAGATAATTTACCTCCATACTCCATCTACTTTTCCTGGTCAATGGGTTCCTGGTCAAAATCCTCTAGTCCGAACTGACCCATGAACCACTGTAGTGGTTGTACATCCAGAACCTCGTCATGTAGTTGCCCTTTGCCTCAATTAGGGCAATCTCTCTTCCTGTGGCCTGTCTCTCAACAAAAGAAATATTTCCCATAAAATCCTCCCTTCCACTGATCCTGTCCCTGTTGGCCTCCCCCACCATTCCCTTGGCCCTGGAGGCCCTGAGGAATGAAATGTTGCTGCTGCTAAGGGCCCTGTTGTCCCTGCCTGAATTCACCACTCTCAAATTGATAACTACCATACTTAAACCTCTTAGCCAGATTCCCCTATCGGGATTCCTGCTCCTGCCATTGTTATGCCCCACTGGAACTGTTCCCATCTACCTTCTCAGCGTGATTGGATCCACTCATCCTTTTGTTATACCTCATGTGCAAGCGCTGATGCTAGAAATGAAGTCGCGCTTTATTGACAACCTATGTGTATGACTCTAACACCGGATTACCCAACAAGAATTGTCAGATCCTCCAGGCAAGTCCATCAATAAACTTACTCATTCTCTTCTCTTTAGTATTTACCTTATCTTTCACGAAATTTTATAATCGAGTAAATTCTTCTTCGTATTCTGCCATGGTCCTATCTCCTTGCGACACGTTGAGAAACTGCAGACGCATCTCTACCTGAATAGCGGATGAAAAATACTTATAGTTAAACCGCACCCAAAACTCCCCAATGGTCATCACATCTCTCTCCTCTGCGATGGTCACGAAAAATATTTAAGCTAGTGTCACACTCCCTTGAGATACTACTCAACCTTCATCTAAAGTGCACAGCTAACGCTTTTTTCCTAACCCTCCTAGTTATACTACCCCGTTTAACTAGCCTTGTTCTGAAAACTCCCTGACACACTACTCTAGCCCGAGTAAGTCGTACTTTTACTTCATAAGTTATTTATCGCATTAACTTGATTAATCATTTTTAAATACAACTATATAATGGTCTCACTAGTTATATACAAGAAATATTATTTTTCTTCATTTAATTCACCCTTATATAAATATCTACTTTATTATATACGTATAAACTTAATACAGTTGCACTTAATGTATTCCATCCATATATAAATATCTACACCATTATATACGTACCATTATACTACAACATTCACACACATGTCGTGTATATATCCATCCTTCCGAGTAAGGACTCACCGGATGTTTTCTCTAAAATGCTATCACCCCAGATATACTCAATCCCCCCGGATACCCCGAGACAATTAACTCACCAAATTAGAAAAATAAAAATAAGCATAGCAGAGGTGGTCATAGTTCCTCGGTTGTGAGAAAGAATCCTACCCAAAGCGTCTCACCCTCAAAAGAATCACAATATAAAATAATGGCCACTATGACCTGAGGATTATACTCGCCCTGCGTTCTCTAGCTAGGAGATTCACCCACATCGCGCAACCTCCTGTGATAACACTAGAGGGTATGTATTCTTATAAATATTACTCACACCAATATATATATATATATATATATATATATATATAAGCTAATTGAACCGGCTAACCCGTGTCTAACCCTCGTGGCACTAGCCCTTAATACCCGAGTCAAATTCCCCAACTCTTAATTTAATTAATTACACATTAATTTATAAAAGTAGTGTTACTCAACTACAATACCCGGACACATTCACTCAGCCCGTAATGTAATATTTTTGAATTTATTACACCAAGTCCCATTAATAAGTTTGACACACTTATAAATTTAATATTCCTTAATACCTATCTCTCAATATCCTAAGTATTAACCTCCATTTAATTGTTCTCTGATTAAATCCTTAAAGAAAAGTCCCAAAAGAAATCCAGGAAAAAGGACGGAACTACCAACATTTCCCCCTGTCATTTGAATGACATGCAAGGTCGTTCGAACAACTTGCTATCTTTCTTGACGCTGCATTCAGTAGCTACTGCTTCTTCCCCACTCACTGTTTCCGACCATTAATAAACTTACAAGATTTAATTCTAACCCAGAATTTAACTTAACCATTTCCAACAATAATTCTGCTCTTAACAGAGTCAAATCATGGATTTAGCCCCTAACCACCATCAATTTATAACACTCACAGTAAACATCAAAGTTGTGTTTTCATGATTTTTCTTCCTACACTCGTTTCCTCAAAATTTGATTCCAAACTCCAAATTGAACTACATGGATTATTGGTCTACTAACATAAATAAGTTATCAACCCTTTTTGATTCATAACAAAATCTCAATTGTACCTTTAATCTATGGAAACTGCCAAATTCATAAACACCCCCAATTCACAAACACCCGTTTTTCTTGCGATCGCCCACCCATAAACGAATTTGATTTACACTCACTATGATATGAATTGATTATCATAGATTTATATTGAAAACAAATTAACCACTTGGTTGTATTGATTCGTAGTGTCTTATTCCTTTGAGGTAGACGAAGAACACATTTATTCTCTTATGATTTGGCTCCTAAAAGCTCCCCAAGTAATCCCTCTTTTCTCTTCTATAAAATAAGGGTTTTCTTTTTGAGTCGTGTATGTCATAAACTCCCAAATGTAGGTTTTATATTGTTAATCCCGAAATTAAGCTTATGGGTCAAGTTAAAATGGCCCAAACACCCCCGTGTAGGTCTGATTATGCCTAAAAATGCATTGGGACTCATTTACTACCCCCGGGTACTCTTTTTCGACTATCTCGACCTATTCGGAATCAAATGTGCACTCAGAATCATCATTCGAGTTATTCTATAAATTCTTCAATTTTGACCTCAAAATACGACACACGTAAATTTTAAAAATAATTTGAATTAATTATAAATCTAAATTCTCCCAATTAAATAACTCCTCCAAATTTATAGAATTATATTTCACCATTATAATTACATTCCATGTCCTCAGAATTATGGGGTGTTATAGCTTCTTGGGTTGGACGTGATTCAGGATACGTCGACAAAGATTGAGTTGATCAAGAGTCGTATTCGGGTAGCTCAAATTTGTAAGAAGGGTTACGCCGATGCGAACCAGAGATTCTTGGAGTTTGGCTTGGGTGATCAGGTGTTGTTGTGAGTATCTACCATGAAGGGAGTGATGCATTTTGGGAATAAGGGGAAGTTAATAGCTAGGTATGTGGGGCCTTTTCCCATCATTGAGAGGGTTGAACCGCTTTCGTATAGCTGACCTTACCGGAGCACTTGCAATGGATTCACGATGTGTTTCACGTGTCGTCATGGAGGAGGTATCTCTGGGATGACTTGACTTACCGACATATAGTATTAGAGGAGACAGACTTGCAGCTAGTTACTTACGAGGAGAGACATGTTGCCATTTTGGATCGGAGTGACTGAAAGCTTTGGTCAAAGGTGGTACCGCTGGTATGTGTGTAGTGGGGGAATCACAATGTTGCCAAATCGATGTGGGATCTCGAGGATGACATGAGGGAAAAGTATCCATAGCTCTTTGGGGTAAGTGCGTTCGAATTTTGGCGACGAAATTTCGTTATTAGGGGGAGAATGTAATACCCAATACTATCTTATTTCCAGTGTGCATTTAATTATTAATTTATGGACAAATTAAATTGGTTCCGATAAATATTAATTAGCGAGTTTAAGATTAATATATATGATTATTATTATTATTATTGACTTGCATGTAATAACTAAATAGCGATGTGAAATATTATATTGTTGTTTAAGGAGTGAAAAGCGACGCATTTTTATTATATTATCGTTAGAGAATAGAACGACAGATTGAAATGGTTTGAGGGTGATGTGTACTATACGCACGTTTCGGGCCCGATTAATGAGATGGTCGAACACTTTCAGTTCGGAGACCTGGATGACCTTTTTGAGTGCACCAGTGGTCCGAAATGGGTCGATATAGTCCAGAATAAGTCTTGGGGTTATAATTGCGTTCCATGAGCTTTTTAGACATAGTATGACCCGTTTGGGGGGTAAAATCATCTTTTTACTCTC
The DNA here is from genome assembly GCA_949130495.1 of Sambucus nigra. Lineage (NCBI taxonomy): Eukaryota > Viridiplantae > Streptophyta > Magnoliopsida > Dipsacales > Adoxaceae > Sambucus > Sambucus nigra. Next base: position 14,482,465 of record OX422219.1, on the reverse strand, counting down.
CTACAACTAAAAATAGGATTAGGGTGTGATTAAGAGGTATTTAAGGTTAAGTGGGGTGGATGGCAGCCTCATTCTAGCCTCTGCTTAGTGGAGATTAAGGGAGAGATCAAAGTAAGAGAAAATATAAGAAAAAAATAGAAGGAAACCTTGGAGAAGAGAGGAAGAACATCTTCGGAAATCAATTCATATATATGAATCGAGACTTTAGATTTTAATCCAAAAAGGCAAGTGTTTACTTGTTTTAGATTTTCAATTGACTGCAGCCAATTATGTTCATGATTAATTAGTAATAAAATTTGGGAATTAAAAGATGAAATTTTGGGGATTGATTTAGAGGTTTGATTTGTGTTTAATATATTAATGTGTTTGAGAATTAATATGGAAGAAATTTGTGACATAAATCTAGGTTTATGATTATGAACATGGTGAACATTGATATGGTGTTAGATCAATGGGTTTTAAGGTCTGATTAATTCTGAGTTGAATGAATTAATTTAATGGTTAGGAATCCTTGAGTTTTGATGTTGGATTCATGTTTAAATCTGTGTTAAAATACTTTTGGAATGATTATATATTGATTTGGGATATGAATTTATGATTTTGGGAGACTTGGGACCTCCATTGAAGGGTTTGGGAGGCAAAAACCCGAGGTTGAAGATGAAGGGAAGCCCAGCAAAACCGAACCGGTTCGATGGGGGAGCGAATTGGTTCACTGACCGAAGCAGTTCGATCTGCCAGCGAACCGGTTCGATTTCTGGCTTATCTCGATTTTTGTTATGTGTTGTTTTGACCCGTCTGCGTGGGGTAAATGGGCATATGGGTTTTCAGGGTAGATTGGGATTACCAGTGAACATTCTTAGGGGTTGGTATGTGTTTTAGGCCAATGGTTAGATATGTTCGAGTGAGACAAATCGAATTACAAGTGAGTGAACGCTTAAATAGAAAATCGAAAAGTCGATTGGGACTTCGGGATTGCTAGACTAGTACGTTGTGGAACATACCTACTCGATAGTGCTATTGTTAGGAGGTTGCGCATAGTGGGTAGTTTACCCTTGCGTTGACCTGCAGGTGTTGGATTGATTCCCGAGGTCATAGTACTATTGCATGACCACTATCTATGCGTGAGGATAGGTATTAGTTTAGAGACCGATTGCGTGTAATGTGGTATGGTTGTGACCCCCGAACGTATGTTTATGACTGCCTCTGTTGTTTGTGTTTATGCTTGGGTTCGGTGGTGAGATTCCGACTCGTGGCCCTGTTGTGGTGCGTGGACGCTTGGAGCCCAATAGCACACGAGGGATGCATCCGCGAGGTCCGGTTTCGGAGATACATATATCACTTGCTATATGACAAGTGATATATATATATACAGTCCTGCTCTTGTGCGGACTAATCCGCATTTTAAGAATGCGGACCGGACATGTGTCACCTGACGGTGAGCCCAGAAAAGAGAGTGAGTGTGCCTACAATTTAGGCGATAATTTCTAGGAGCACCGTTAGGTGACACATGTTCGGTCCGCATTTTTAAAATGCGGACTAGTCCGCACAGGAGCATTATATATACACACACACACATATATATATATATATATATATATATATATATATGTGTGTGTGTGTGTGTGTGTGTGTGTGTGTGTGTGCGTGTGCGTGTGTGTTTATGAGATAGTGTGTGAATATATATTTATATCATATGTGTAGCTATGTGATTATTTACGAGAAAATAAACCTAATGAGGGTAGTATATATATTAGCTAATTGTGATTATTAGCGGGATGGGCTATGATAGCGATTATTGTCCTAGTTAGACTGGCTAGCATGATTAGGATAATAAAATGAATGCGTTAGGTACGCACTGTAGATAAGAAGTGAGGATATTTCTCATGTGAGTACGACGAGAAAGTTAATTATGAAGGTAATATATTGCACGTTTATATTTAAAGAATTTTAAATACTTGCAAAATATTTTCAAATATTTTCAAATATTTTTCGGACTTTGAGTCGTTGAAAAATACTTTATATTTTCAAAACCCCAGGTATGCAACAACAGGGACCACATGTTTAGTCTCTTCTTCATACCGTTGCAAACAATAGTTGTGGATGCTGCGACATTGATTGTAGCCGCCTCAATACATTCTATTTAGATATGATTCAGTTTTAGTTCCAGTATTTCCTTTTGGGCATATTGCCCGTAGTTGGATAGGACTTTCATTTATATCAGATACTTCATTTCTTCTCAGTATTTGTTACGTTGGATCATTTGAGGGGAGCGATGGTATATTTGGTTTATTTTATTTATGCTTATTCACTTATCAATTATGTTGTCATTTTATTTGGTACATGTTTATGTTGGTTATATATTTATATTATTTGTTGCGACGGTGATGCTAAGAATGAAATCATACTAGATTTTAGTTCAAATTTAATAAATAATTGATCACCCGGTATTAGATTAGGTGGGATGTCACATTTTACTATTAGGGATTTAAATTATTTTAATTTAAAATGTCGCTTGACTCTTAGAACTACAACGCTTCTAACAATTTTGGGCAAAATGTAATTTGTGAATTTAAATATATTAAAGTTAAATATCAACAGTCGGTGACTTATTAAAGTTGAAAAAACATTATTTAATTACCACAAGTACAAATAGTACACCCATATTGATGTGACAGTTATCGTTCTTTTAATCCGAGACAACAATTCTACGCTATGAGCAAATGGTCACAATATATTTTATTTTTATTTTTATTTCCGGGTTATTTGGGTTTCGACCCCGCTAGTTTTATCTGTTTAGGGGTTAACTCCCAATTAAAAACTATTGTAGATTTAACCCCCATTTCACTTTTAGCAACAATTTTATTTGGGAAAAATGTTTCACTAAAAATATAAAAAAATCAAAAAGTATTGCTAAATGTGAAAAATGAAAGTTAATCTTACAATAGTTTTTAATTGGGAGTTCGCCCCCAAATGCACAAAACTAATAGGGATCAAAATCCAAATAACCCTTTATTTTTTTTAATGTAAATTCAGTTTTACACAAAATGTCCCACACTCAAAAGTTTAGACAAACAATATACCAACAAGAAAAATAGTGATAACTTAGTAGCAATAACTTCATAAAAGAAGAGAGAAAAGTTGGGTAATGTTTAGTTCAAATTACGAAGTGGGATATACATATATATATTAGATGATGTTAAAATATTCTCAGCTACCATATTTTTACAAAAAAATAAATAAAGCACATTCGAAAGGTTTTTCAAGTCGATTTGGAATATTTGATTATCCTACAAGTGGTTGTCGCTAGAGGCACATGAAAGAATGTGTCCAAGATTTTGCAAACTAATCCTAACTTGCGAGTCAATTTCAAACATCTCTAGGAAGTGATTTTTTTCTTTTTGGTAAAAACATGTAGAAGAACCATTTTGACATTAACCCCCTATTAAATGCACATTGCCTACATTTTTATATAGACTACTTGAGGAAACTTTTTCCCCAAAAATGTGCATATTTTACATAAAATATGATTGTTTATTGGATAAAAAAAATATGAATGTTTACACAACAATTGGAAATTACAATAAACTATGGCATTTTTGCACACCACATGGTGGACATTACGCTTTCTTTGAATAAGAATAATAATTGGAATTTCGCGTTAGTGCTCGTTTGGTTATGAATTTTTTACCTCTCGGGGAATTTAAAAATAATGAATTCGAATGAAAAGTCTCATACTTCATCCAAGAGCTCGAAAATTAAGACACCAACTTCTTTTCTAAGACTCAAACTTTATAAATGAATTTATTAATGTTGAATTTCTGAAAACCGCAAAAACTCAAAACAAACGAGCACTTAACGGAAAAATAATTTAGGGTTCAAATGTTGGGACCTCGGAGTCAAAGCCGTGCGTCACCTGGTAAATAAACCGAGGAATAATATTCCTATATGGGTCACTCTCTCTTTTTTCTTTTAAATAAGAAAGACAATTTTCAACCTCTGATTTTACTTCTAAATACAATTCATGTGATTTGTCTTTGCTCCTTAATTCCTTTTGCCTCCCTACAAAGAAATAAAGTTGGATTTATAGTTAAGGAATATACCCATGAATCGAAAAAGCAAAAAGGAAAAAAAAAAGACAATTGAAAATTAAATAATACAAAATAATTTTGTAAAGGTACAACATGCCTATATTACAAAAATTGAATTCAAAATATTCAAAGGGAGCCTACTATCAATCAGGACACTCTAATGTCGGTGCAAACATGCAAATAACGGTTTATTTGGCTTAACTCCATGTTCGGTAATTATTTTTGGCTCCATTCCACTATTAATTTTGGGGGGCAGTAAGATCCCTCTCCGTTAATGTATACCCGATTTTTAGTAATACATATAATAAATTTTGTAAAGTATACATTAATTTTTTTTTTGAAGAAATTGTAATTTGTACGTGGAATTTTGTATTATATACACGAATTTTGGTAATGCATACGTGTTAGGTTTGTCTATACCGAACTTATAAGGTATACGCAAAGGGGTGAGGGACCTTGGTGCCCAAAAAAATATGCAAGTGGCTTAAAGCAAAAAAAATATTGGCCAATGACTGAAATGGAAAACTCTCTTAAAAAAATCCACAAGTTATAGGAGTTAAATGATGCGAGAGGGGCAGCCCAACCATGGGCTGACTTAGGCGATGGCCTACAACCCATGGTTGGTTTGGGAGTGACCCACTACACATACCAGCTCAAAAATCCATGGTTCTCAAAAACTCATGATCGCTTTTAACCAGCTTAAAAACCGACATATTTTGACCGTTTTATTAAAATAGCTAAAAAAATTATTTTGAGTTGATTTTTCTAGGGTTCTTGAAATGCTTAAATACCACAAAAAATCAACTTAGAAAGATCTTTTTTTACTATTTTAAAAAAATTGGTCTGCAGAGGTGGTATGTATAGATGGACCTCACATGATTCTCTGTGTATATATATATATATATAACTACAAATTATTGTCTATGTATCAAACATACCCTAAGGAATTTTCTTAAATTAATTGTAACCTATTATCATCTACAATAGGCTTAATTATAGAAAAGTGTAACGAACGTTACATGTTTTCTTGCGTTAGTCATTGTGCTTTCTTTTATTTGGTATACAATTTACACACAAAAAAAGGCTAATGAAGGCTTATTTTTTTGTTTGTTTGTCACTAAACTGTACATGTTTGTTCATTTTAGATATTTTCAAGTTTACTTAATTTTGCATTAGATATCGGATCTACGAAAGAGTTCAAATTTTCCAGCCCTCCTGAAAAGCGAGTCATGGTGACCCTCACACCCTATTAGTTGAAACAACAATAGCGGACTCAAAACAACTACTTATTTATTAATTTGTTATTTCAGCCAATAGGGTGTGAGGGTCACCATGACCCTCTGGTCAACAAATTTGAGTTCTCTATGAAAAGTATAAATTGTCATAATCTTAAGGTTTGGATATCGCCACTCGTTTCATATTTGCATGTGTAACACGTACTTTTTATGATATTTGTTAAGGAACTTTGTGACATTTTGTAATGTGCAGAAATATACTGCGTTGAAACATATTTTACTACGAACCAAACGGACACTATGGTCTAAATTTAAATTTCACATACCTTCTGTCTCAATTGGCTTTCCAAAGTAAAAATAAAATCTTCCTGGAAGTTTAGGTATATTTATTGGAAGGTGCACATCTTGGTTTGCAACTTCTCCTACACTCTCACTCCTGCGGAAAAAAAATTACAACAAATCAAAGAAGTCCACCATAACATGGAAAACCCATTTAGTTATGAAGAAATGAAATCATAGTAACTTGAATATGGAACTTTACGCGATAAAACCGCAATACAAAGGCCTGAAAAATTGTTTTGTTTTTTATTTTTAATTTTCATTTTCCATAGGAAATTATAGGAAACTAGAAAATGCGTTCATTTGGTAGACATAAGTCACTATTTTCAAAATATAGTTTAAAGGAAATTTGGGGGTCAAATGTAATTTACACAAAGTTCAGGCTCCAAAAGTAATTTACAGAAAGTCAAAGGGCCAAAATAGAATTTATAGAAAGTTTAGGGGACAAAATGTAATTCTCAAAAATTGAAGGCCAGAATATAATTTATAGAAAATTAAGAGATTATAGTATACTTTATCAAAATGTTAAGGGTCTAAATATAAGTTATAGAAAGTTCAGGGTTAGAAATATAATTTTGGGAATTCTGAAAATTGGTGGAAAACTTGTTAGAGTGGTTTTGGAAAACTGTTTTCCAATTTTAATTTTGGAAAATATTAAAGTTGAGCGCATTTTCTAATTTTTCTTTATGTAGAAAAAGTACGGAATTTTTTTCTGAAAAACAACCATGTTTTCCACAACTAAACAAGGCCAAAGTATTTACGCAGTTATGCAAGTGATGGGTTGGAATACTAGCTGATTTAACTAACTGTGATTAGATAGACAAAGGTATTATTTCACAATATGGAGCATAAAGATATTACAAAAGATGAGAAATAAGTTTAAAAATCCTCTGAGTGGCCTTTTGATCTAAACTATATTGTTGGATTACTTAAGAAGGCAAAAGAAGAAACAAGGCCACAAGTAACATTCTTCCCATGGTTTAGTTTAATTAAAGATGAGAGAATGGGAAATGGATTACTTTGGAGATAATATCGCTTTGCTAAGTTAATGATCCGAGCTCGGGTCATATATAGGCTCGTTTGATAAATGTGTTGAGCTTATTTATAGGCTCGAATATGACGTAACATTATTGGGATAGGCTCGACTTCATAAGGATCACGAAATGGCTCTATCAGTCTAATAAACACAAGATATATATAGTTAGTCTCTCCAACATACCACCAATTTTTTGTGTGTTTGGGGGTGGTGGGGTAAATAATTAAAAATTTTGATAAAATTTGGTGAAGATGATCTCCCTTGAAGATCATCCCCACCAAGTTTCATTAAGAAGTACAATTATTTAGTTGGTGAGATGATCACAAGTTTCAATGGTCGAAAATGACCATACATATCCAATTTGTATTTCAACCACTGAATGGGAGAATTTGGATTTTTCAGTGAGGAGATTATCTCCAACAAATTTCATTAAGAATTCATTCATTTAACCCAAAAGTGGAGACATGAGAAATCCACTCAAAAAATTCTTTTAATTTTTTACACTTTCTTACTGTGATATTTTTTTTCCCACAAGCGTGCTCTTCATTTTTGTTATTTTAATATTGTTCATTATGTAGTTGACTTGTGCACTATGTAGCCATTGGAATTTTTGTTATTTTAATATTGTTCCTTTTGTGCTGGGCCCTCAATGTTTTTGGCCAAAGTTGTGTAGACTTAAGTTTTGTTGTCTCGAACATATAGAATTGTAATATTTTTAGTATAAATACAATTACTGACCTCCTGTAAGCCATCACAATAATCTTCTTGGTGAGGTGTCTTGGGTTTCAAAACTTTTGGTGCTCAAATATAGGGTTTCGACCAGTTTTTGGCTCGACCTTCCTATTTTCTCATATTTTATGGTTTTGACCAGTTGGCCAACTTTGATATTTTCTAGGCATTGAAATAGCCAAATTTTATCATGGGATCTCTCTCACAGATAAAGTATGATGTGGGTCTCCTTGAAGATATCGGAATGATAGAGTGCAAACCAACTTCATCTCATATGGTTTCTAGCTTGAAGCTTTTGGCCAACACTGCTGAACTTTTAGAAATTTGTCTATGTATCAACGTTTGGTTGGTCGTCCCAATTACTTGGCAGATTATGCACAAACCCTGTCAAGCTCATTTGGATGCAGTGCATCACATTTTGTGGTATCTCAAGTCTTCTCATGGACTTGGTTATTTTATATAGCTGATCGTTAGCTTGAAGGATTACATAACTACATTGATTCAGATTATGGAGGATCTTGTGATAGCCTCTCTACTACTCGCTGGATTCTATACTTTCTGTGGGAGCCATCTCGTCTCCTGGAAAAGTAAAAAACAAGACAACGTTTCGCGTTCCTTGGTAAAGGTAGAATATATAGCCATGGCATTGGACACTTAAGAAATTATATCAATTTGTTTTCTTCTTGGGGAGTTGAGATTTTCCGAGAAGGCTCATCTGTTGAGCATTGTGATAATAAATCATCTATTCACTTGCTTCCAATTCAGCTTTCATGAGAGGACAAAGCATATTGAGATAGAAGTTTAGTTCCTCATACAGAACGTTTGTTATGGGATCATCACCCTGTTGTTTGTTTCCTCGGGAGAACAAGTTGCGGATGTTCTTCCAAGCCCGTTAGTCCTTCTCTTCTTCGCACTTCTATTGACTAGCTTGACTTGATTGATATCTACACGCCAATTTGAGGGGGAGTGTTGTAATATCTTAGTACTGTAATAACTTTTTAGTCTTAGTGAGGTTAATTTAGTTATTAGGTTACTCAATGGCCAAGTCTTGTAAAACCTGTAAATAAGCCTCTCTTATAACATAGAAATCACACCTTTTGAATACAATATTCCTTCCTTTATTTAATTTTTAATAACTCAATTTTAAGATGGTGGTTCATACTAGGCAATCCGATAGTGGGCGTGAATATGTTTCTAATGAATTTTGGTCTCAACTTAATCAGAAATGGATCTTGCATCAACTCTCTTGCCCACATACCCCATAACAAACTGGGGTGGAAAAACACAAAAGTCGCCATCTTAAGGGGGTGGTTCGCTTGTTGAGTGGTATGAAGGTGCCCAAATTCCGTTGACATCTTGTTGTCCTAATTGCCGATTTTATCATAAATCGCAAAAGATGCCCCTTCAATGCTTTCACCCGATAGCATTTTATTCCACATTATTCCTTGTGTGTTTGGGTGTCCTTATTTTGTTCAAGATCGTAGTTCCTCTCGATATAAACTTGAAGATAAAGTCATTCGATGCATTTTTGTGGAGTACTCCTAGACTTCTACGAGTATCGGTGTTATGATCCGAAATCTCTTAATGTTACTTTTCATGAGGATGTTTCCTTCTTTTTTTTTTTTGGGGGGGGGGGGGGGGGGGGGGGGGGTTAAATACTTTGCCGACTCTTGTTTGCCCATCTGTCGGGGATTAGGCTTCATCTTTTGCTCGACTTTCTCCTCTATTTGACGAGGCTTCATCTTTTATCCAATGTTGTTTTGCTATTATAGCATATAAGCTAACTCACCCTTCTAATATTCGGCACCACCTTCCCTATATAGTTTTGCCGGTAGTACTATCATATTATTTCCAATGATTTTTCCCATGATAGTCTTTTTGACGTAACCACACATCTAATGGCAACTCTAAAGGCACCACACCAATTTAGAGAGAGAAATATAACTAAGCTTTTACTCCAAAGTTCAAGTCCCCAAATGAGGAAGATGCGTGGTCTATTTATAGGATAGGGAGGTGAGCACTAAAGGAGTAACTAATCAATGTGGGACTTATGCCCATCTATACAATAAGCCTAATACTCAAGTGTTCACCTAAAGCCCATCCTCTAAATAGACTAATACAATATGAAATGAAATAAAATAAAATGCAACATAAGAAGAAACTATGATTAACTAATATATGTAGCCAAAAATAAAAGAGGATATGACCAAAATATCCCTCGGATCACATCATTCTCTCCGTCTTCCAAAAAGCTCGTCCTCGAGTATGTGGGGGAACGCCACCAAAAGGAACCCATCCTCCATGGGCTCCGCTGCATGCCACGGAAGTCTTCCTCTAACTCAAACCAAATATCGGCTAGAAAAGTGGCTGAGCATCGAGGTCAAAAACATCCAAATGAGAGTCTTACACCATAAAATCATCATCATACCCAAATAAGATCAAACCCGTGTCAACCGTGGGGGCATACATGGAGGGTGGGGGTGAAGTTGGGTGGGATTGTGGGTATAGAGGTGTGATTTTAGAGGGGTGAGGGATAAAAATGGGTTAGGATAGGGTGGGGACTGAAATTTTGAAGTTTGAGGGGTATTAATGGTTGGAGGAGAGTTAAAAAAGGGGTGAGGAGGTGAGAGAGAGGTGGTAAGTGGGTGGGGAAGGGATTAAACCCTAGAATTAGGTGGATGGAATAATTCAGGAGCTATTTGGGTTAAAAAGGTGGAAAAAATAGGGGTTTGGGAGGTTGCCCAACCCCAGTTGGCCGGAGTTCCAACGGTCCGGTGACCAGAGTTGGCCAAACGGGATGAAAATAGAGGGGGTGGGTCTCCCGGGGGTGGAAAATATGGATCCGAAGTCAGATCATTGATCGGACCACCAGAAGGGGGTGGGAGAAAGGTGTCGAATTCGCCGGAGCCGAGGGAAAAATGGGCGATAGAGGCTGTTTTAGGGGTATTTTGGGGTGGGGTCTTTGAGGGAGTTGTAAATCGGGATGAGAAGAGGGCGTGTGAGAAGTTTGGGGGAATTTAAAGGAGTTTGAAAACTTTCCGACGATCGAAAAAGTGACAGCGGCAGGGGGCTGGTGGCGGCAGGAGGATGGTGTAAGGTTGGTGGTGAAATATTAATGGGTGGGTGGGTTAGGGCGGTGATGTAGTGAGTGGTAGAGTTTGGGTTAGGGTTTATGTGAGGGAGAAGATGAAGATGGGTCTTGGGGGGTGTTTGAGTATGAGGTTAGAGTAGGGTTAGGGTTTTGAAAAATAGATGACATATGTTGGGTGAGGGTGGCCATGTATTACCTCATGAGGGAGGCCATTTCTTCTCTCATTTGTTCTTGCATTTGGATAAATCTTTCATCAAGTGTTGCCTTTTGGGGAGCCATTAAAATGTGGAAAACAATTTAAATGAAAAAAAAAATTGTGGTGACGCCTCACACACAAATGGAGGAGCGACACTTCGCTCTAATACCAATTGACGTAACTACACGTCTAATGGCAACTCTAAAGGCACAACACCAATTTAGAGAGAAATATAACTAAGCTTTTACTCCAAAGTTCAAGTCCCCAAATGAAGAAGAGGAGTGGTTTATTTATAGGATAGGGAGGTGAGTACTGAAGGAGTAACTAACCAATGTGGGACTTATGTCCATTTATACAATAAGCCTAATAATCAATTGTTCACCTAAAGTTCATCCTCTGAATAGACCAATACAATATGAAATCAAATCAAATAAAATGCAATATAAGAAGAAACTATGATTAACTAATATATGTAGCCAAAAATAAAAGTGGATATAACCAAAATATCCCTCGGATCACATCACTTTTAGATCCATATTGAGATTTTTTAGGCCAACTTGACTCCGTCATCAATCCCTGATCTGTATCTGAGGCTCTCGAGAACCACAAGTGGGTGGCTTCCATGAAAGTGAAAATGGATGCTTAATAGTGTAATGGTACATGGGAACTTGTTTCTTTACCTCCGGGGGAGAAGATAGTTGGATGTAAATGGGTATTCATTGTGAAATACTTCTTCGATGGTTAAATTGATCGATATACTAGCAAGGTTGGTAGCGAAAGGCATTACCCAGGTTCCCGAGTGATGATGCTAATGGGATTTCCCAAGTAAAGTAGGATATTGGCGACATGTTTGATGTGAAGGACTTAGGTTATCTCTACTACTTTCTTTGGATTGAGATGGCTCGGTTTCAATGTGAGATCTCTTTATCCCAACGTAAGTTTACATTGGCTCTTCCTGTGGATATTGAGATGCTAGGTTGCCATCGGACCTGTAGACCTATGGAAGCCAACCTGAAGCTCTCGGATGAGATACATGATTTAATTCTTGATCTTGCAATTTATGAGAGATTGGTCGGTTGCCTCATTTACTTGACTAACACGAGGTCGGATTTGGTATTTGCTATGAGTATAGTTAGCTAGTTGAGCAATACCATATTTTGGATAACTTTATGCCTGGGGAATCAAACTAGACTCCAATGTTTTATTGATGCAGACTAGACGGAGTCTAAAATAGATAGCACTCCACTTCAAATTTTTGTACTTTCTACGGTTCTCACCTTATCTCATGGAAGAGCAAAAAGCAGGCGGTGGTTTCATGCTCTTCAGCCTAGAATGACACTCAGGGGACATTTGAGCTTTTGTGCCTTCGATCTATTTGGGGGAGTTGGGCTTTACGAAAATAATCATGAGAGTTATTTTGCGATGATAAGTCGGTCATTATACTTGCACCCAACTCCGTGCTTCATAAGAGGATGAAGCATATGGAGGTTGACCTTCACTTTATCAGAAAAAAAATGGAGATGTGACATCATTCGACCGACTTTTGTCCCTTATTCGGATTAGACGGCGAATTTCTTCACCAAATCAGTCGAACATTCTCGTCTTCAATCTTCTATTGCCAAGCCGAGCTTGATAAATATATTATCTCAGCTTGAGTGGGAGTGGTGGAATTTGTGTTATTTTAGTTTATAGTTTCTTTTGTATTGGGCCCTCCATGTTTCGGGCCTTAGTTGTGTAGGCTTAGCTTTCTTGTCTCTCGAACTTATAAAATTGTAATATTGTTAGTAATAGTTTCCCAATTGGGTACGACATCACACAAATCTTCTGTAACATATAACATATATACTGTAATTTAAACTTAAAATACCTCAAGTTCACAGCCTCTTCAGTTAGTTCTTCTATAAACGTCTTAAGATAAGGAATCTTCATTTGGTCATCGTAGTCAATCACCAACTGGTCAAAGGAAAAACATAATTATTCAATAGAGGATAATATCTGGTATTAGAGAGATTGAATTTGAAAATAAGTAGACTCTATTATATCGGCCACAATTTTTATATACCCATGATTTTTTAAGAAATCCATAATAAAAAAATGAAACCAGCTAGGCACTATAACTCCATGTCACAGCCTCTTTAAAAATGATAGGGTGATCATAGACATGTCAATTTTGCTCTTATATGTAATATTTTCCTTCCATACAGCTTATAATACCACATTGCCATAAAAAGGCTTGGAGTAAATGTGTATTAAAAAATGTTAGGGACTTTTTGGTATTTGATCCAATAAAATTTGGTAACTAGAATAAATAATCATATTTAGAATTGACAAAGACAATAGTGGTTGTATTCAGTAACAAGTAGCAATAGATAACAAAGGCTGTAATCTAAGGAAAAAGTGTGTAGGCTTACTTGACTAATATCGTCTTCTCCAACGACACCAAAAGGCACAATTTTTGCTCCAAATCTAGCTGCCATCCTGATGAATTCAGACTGCTCTGGCCAGAATAATTTGTATTCCTCACCCTGGAAAAGAACAAGAACTTGTTAAAACACAATAATTGAAATTATAATTGAAAAGATATACATTTCTAAGATATAATGAAAGGCAGCATGTGGGGAGCCACTCAGGGAGATGGGGGTTAAACTTCTGCAAAATTTTCATTGTCATTTGTAATATTATAAAGTTAAACCAAAGGGGCTTGCCCCGATGGTTACTACCCACCTTTGCTTGCAAGAGGTTGGGGGTTCAAGTCCCTTCCCCACCCCCTCCCCCTCCCTGGGGCTTGAACCTTGAAAACAAAAATAAAGTTAAAAGAGTATATAGTGTAATATATATAACTTGTATTGTGATTATTTTTGTAGTGTTATATGCACTTTTTAATTTGTTACGCATATAATGAGGTTGGGTCCCACATTTTCGATGTTAGAAGTTTGGGGCTCAAAATGTCATAATACTATAAACAATCATAAAAGATTCTCAAAAAGCGTCAAAAAACTCGTTAAAAAAATGTCGGGAAAATTATAGCAACCCCGCTTGAATTATTGTAGTTTACTAATCACCCATGATTAAAAGTCCCGACAAACTGCCCCATAAACTATTTAACCGTGATAACTAACACATTTCCGTTAATTTAACAAATTTTATGCACAAGATCAAGTTTTTATCAGTCTTTTTTAAAACTGTTAGTTGTCATGGCTCAATAGTTTAAAGGGGCATATGTGGTGATTCGTATAGTTATGGGGAGTTTACCGTAGTTTAGCCTAAAAACTATTAAGACATTTTTGGACATCAAATTCATAATATGAAATTTTTTGAGCACCAACTTGATGCTTTGCACAGAAAATGGCCTTCGAAGTGTAAATAGCCCCAACTTCTATAGCAAAACCTTGTACGACTCTCACACCACACCAGCTAACCAATATTTGTAATTTAAATAGTTTGTTGGATGTGTGAAGTAATACATTACAATGATCAGGGATACAGATTTATACAGAAAGACATGGGGTTGTAGCCAACAAAACCGACTTGAAAGTCAACGTTCCGGTGCACGCGTACTTTTGATATTATAATTTTTTTTCAGTATTCCAATATTTACCATAAGACTTTATAAATAAAAATATTAATAGTATACACAGAAAAAAAAAATATAAATATATATATATATATATATATATATATATATGACTCTAAATAATACCTTGCGATGAAGAGCCTCACGCATGCCTCCTGGATACAAAAGGACATGGGACTTGGTAGAGAAAAGTCTATAGAAGTTAGTTGCTGATACAGGGACTGCACCCATAACTCTATAATGATCAAATTCTGATATGTCGGGCAATCTCCCTTCTTTTAACTTTGTAAACATCATCGGATGCGCTACCCCCCGCAAAAGTATTTTCCGTTCATCCCATATACGGGACACTAGAGGAGACAATTCCATCCCTAACATGTTGTGATAGCCAACATATAAAACGGGTCCTTCGGAAGGAATCCCCTCCAGCCCCCTCACAATCTTGCCATCTTCTAACGTAGTGAACATCACCGGACAAGTAATCATTTCAATCCATCTGAAGTTCATTACAATTGTAAAATAAGTTAAAGATCTGTTGTTGAATGAATATAGTCTACTGCTATTCTATTATAACAAACTCCCCTTAAATAGGAATGATTTTGTCTGTGTCAATTGCGTTATATTTAGTTTTATTCTATATGTCCATTTATAATTGATATATTTGAAACCAACCTTTCGAACAAGATTCATATTCAATTTCATATTAAAAGGGCAAACCCAGTGCATGAGGTTCCCGCCACTGCAGGGTACTGGGGGAGTTACATGTACGCAGCCTTACCCCTGTATATGCAGAGAGTCCCCTGTTTCCGTGACTCAAACCTGTAACCTCCATGTCACAACAATGGGGCAACCTTACAATTGCTTCAGGTTCACCCCTTATATTCAGTACTTAATTAAGAAGAAAAATGAATATGGTATTAAAACTGTATTCATAATGTTACTCTATTTTTTATTACTTGCAAACAAATGAAACTATGACTTATTATCTCAAAAATTGGCATCTGCCTTTGGAATGTAGAGCTCGTGATATTAGTCCATGAACTTAAACTAAACTGTGACGCAACAATGGCAACGTCCCAGGGAAATAAAGGATGGTAGATGAAACACAGAAGAAAGTTATCAGAAACTGAAATGATTTAAACCAATAAGGAGTGACAAAGATTTTAATTTGAAAGAAAATCGTTATTTCAAAAGGACGGAATATTTGATTGACAAACAACCTTAGATTTCATACCAAAACGATCTTAATGTAATTATGGAATGCTGGAAAAATGATGTTTACAGTACAAAAGCTATGAAATAAATGACTACCATATGCAGATACTCTCTATATCAATTGGACACATATGTCAAAACACAAAAGTTGTAGAGAATAAAATTTTACTTCAGCGTCTAAACATTTGATAAAAAAAAATTGAGGTTGAGGTATTTATTTTAACACTAAGACCTTATCATGATGATCTAACTAAAAAAGGTCGTACCCAGTGCACAAGCAAGCCCCCGCTTTAACTGCAGGGTCCGAGAGAGGCAGATGTCGGTTGGCCTTACCCCCAACTAGCCATTCACTAATTTTCCCTCCAAAAGGCATGGGGATTCTACTATTATATATCAACGGTACAACATAATTTTTTGCTTCCGTATAACATAAAAAGTAACTTTGTAGATATCACTTACTGGTGTGATTTCGTTATTTTCTTGAATTCAGAAGGGCTTGGTGGCAAGTAATCTATGGCATAATTAAGGTTCCTTGCACGGCGATAAAAACTAGCACCCTTTATGATAGTTACCAAATCGTGACCATCTTCCTGTTACATAAGCGTAGAATTACCATAAATGTTAACAATAAAAAATTTAGGATGACATTCAAGTGAAATTCTAAATTCAGAAAAGACGTAACCCAAAGAAATTGTGAGATATTGCAGATGATGAAGTTAGTATCAAATATAATTTTTATATTCCACGTGTACTTCTTCAGCTCCCACAAGTATTGATGAATAATAGTTACGTCTCAGCGTAAAGCACCAGCTCGGGTTGAAGCAGGAAACAAAAATACCCTTATGAAGTTCTTAATGTTTTGTTATGATTATGTTGAATTTACGATTTTTTGTCTCTTTAAATTTCATGAGAAATTTGCTAACTGATTACTGAGTAGAGTTACTAGATTCCATATATTACTGTGATCACAAAACAAATGTGTCGTACTCACAAAAAAGTTGCAATCATCTTTCCTTTTTTGAATTTTTTAGTCTATGTATTTTGTGGGGAACATCTAGATATTGATTTAGCAAGTCGGTATCCACTATCAAGTGGTCAAACACGCGTATCATGTGGTCATTATAAAGTAAATGCTCACCTTGTGGCAAACAAACTTGAGATGATATACTCCCTCCGTTCCTAAATTAGAGTCCCTATATAACTTTCGCGTTTATTAAGGATACGTTAATCAATGGCCAAGACGAAGGCATATTAGGACATCAAGATAAGTTCTTAAGACTGTTCCATTCATAGGACATCAAGAAGCAGAAGAAAACATTTACTTTATATGGCTTGCTAACCTGTACTCACTTTGTTCCTAGTCTATTCTTATTGGAGTCTTTCTCTTCGATGTCTTTGCTATGTGTAGGGCTCCAAATTTGAGTGGTGTTTAGAGAACCAAGGATTTGTTATTGATAATATTTTCCAGCATTTGGAGTGTTTGATTGTCTAATTTATCTTGGAATTTGATTCAGGCTTGCCTTAAGCACAAGATGATAATGCCCAACGAAAATGCTTCCATGGAAATGTCCAAAATGTGCATTATCAGGTTGTACTTTAGGCCTTTGATGTGTAGGCAAACCTGGAAAAAATTTCTAAGGCTAATTTTGGTAATCAAACACCAAAAGTTGAAAAATATGGAATCGAAGAAAAATATTGCCAATCTAATACACCCAAACAGATGACGAGATATTTTATGTCGTAATTTTCAGTTGAAACGTCACGTGCATTATCGTCACACAGTTTGCTCCTGAAACCACGCACACCTGGCGCGTGCGAGCGCGCACACGCAGGAGAAGGAGAGAGAGAGAGAGAGAGAGTTCACTCTACCAAGAAGAAGGCATGACCACTGTCACTAAATGTTCGAATCTCACATTTTGGCAGCATCCGACGAAGTCTTTCACCTTCCTCTAGACTTGGTAGTAATTGATCTCTCCCACTGCAGATATAAACATTCAAACCTGTCAATATATAAAGGGGGGAAAACAAACAAGCAGAAACCTAACAAACATCTCATCATTCTTAATTTAATATATAATTATCCATTAGGTCCCGAAGACTTGGTCGACTTAGTAAAAAGCTCATATCTTATAACTATAGTATGGGGTCCCTGTTTTCCTTGAAACTTTAGTTTGTGGCCCTTGATAAAATATTCTGCGGCATAACTTCTCAAGGTGAGCTATAAAATATCAGTGCGGATTGTAGAATATCTTGCAGGCTGTAATTTATTAGCGCCAAGGACCACACAATCAAGCGCAAAAAACGCCAGTTTTTCACTAAAATATCTTCACATCAAGGACCTAGACCTAAATGCCCCTATTCAATTCATGAAACTGGTTATTAATGTAAAATTCTTGTCATAAGTTAGTGTAATACTCCCTCCGTCCCAAATTAAGAGTCCAATATTCCTTTTTGGGCTGTCCCAATTAAGGGTCCAGTTTCCTTTTTTGGACATAATCAACGAACCAAGTTCCATGTTGGTGAACAAGAGTTAATTTTGATTGTTCATTGAGTGTATCCTTAATCTATACAAAATAAAAAACATGGACTCTTAATTTGGGACGGAGGGAGTATAAAATTACAGAATATATATTTGAAGTAGAAAGCTGTGGAAGCCGAGGAATGACCTGGTAAGTATCAGTGTCTGAGCTTTGACAGCATGCAGACGTGAATTGGCATACGCACAAGCTGATTTGAGCATCTCCAGCTTCCATTGAAGTGCCTCTACAGGTAAAACATCAACAAGGCCCTGTGACCTTAACCATCATTTTTCTTGCACAAACTTGACAATCTATAGTAATAAAAATCATGACCTTAACCATCAATTGTCATACTTTAATTATATGCATACATACATATATCTATTTATATATATATCATCGTTTAGTTATCTAAGATGTTCAAGATTTGAATCTTACGGAGAGGTAGTTTGACACTGCTGCAACATTCCGTGATAGCTCGTTAACTGTTTGTTGCAGAGGAAGTCCTTTCTCCATAGTAGCAATCGCCATCTTTGAAGGAATACCTAATCGTAACAATTGTCGGTGTCATTGGTTAATATTGTATACCATATATGATTTGCAGCAAAACTCAACAATTCTTCGCTAGAGGATTTCAAATCCAACTCCAAGGTCAAGAATTGGTGTTCCCAAACACACCCTTAGAGAATATATATTAGATTAATTTCCTGCTTGAGCCTAATATTATATCGCAGCCCATATACAGGCTTACACCATTACCCCAAACCCTATAATTTTCGAATTATGCTACGCGGGCTAAATGTGCTGCCCGACCCATGGAACCCCTGCCCTAAGTACAATTTTGTTGCCTCCTGGTAACAGTAAACAATAACGAAAAACAAAAAAAATTATGTGTACTTTATTGGAACACATGTTTAGAGAACTAAATTCTTGATCTAGAAACAAGTGGTGATTAAATGTTTCATATGAAATGTCCAGAGATCCTCCAAAAGATCTTCGCCTAGTGTTGCACCGAACATTAACATGGTCAATCTAATTCATCAATTATATCAGTTCCTTGTACTAAAGTTCAACAATGTAACGAAAAAATCAACAAAGGCCAGAAGTTAAACTTGTAAAGAATAAGGCAATAAAACCTGAGAGTAAAGTCAGCATATAAGACAGGCCAAGATGTAGCTGTTGAGGCATAATTTGTAACATAGGTATAATAGCTTGCACATGGGATTTGTTGAAACTTGTAGCTGCAGCAAACACATCATGTAAAAGTTAAGAAGTTGATAAATGCCTTAGGCCTCGTTTGGGAGTTTGGGAGAGAAAAGAAAGGAAAGGCAAATTTTATTAGGAGAGAAAAGAAAAGAAAAGAAAAGAAAGTTAATAGGAGAGAAAAGAAAAGAAGAGAAGAGAAAGGAGTTTGGGAGAGAAAAAAAATAATTTTCTTTCTTGTGTTTGGGTGTTTGGAAGGAAAATAATTTTTTTAAGAGGAAGAAGAAACAATTCATTAAAAAACTTTCCTTTCTCTCCATTTCTTTCCGATTTGGAAAGAAAGTTTTGGAGAGAAAGGAAGAGAGTTTTTTAAAAAATTTCCTTTCTTTTCTCTCCTTTTAAACTCCCAAACGAGAGAAAGTCACTTTCTTTCCTACTTAAACTCCCAAACGAAGGAAAGAAAACACACTTTCTCTTCCTTTCCTTTCTTTTCTCTCCAAAAATAGAACTCGCAAACGAGGCCTTAAGTTGAAAGCTGCCATAAACACAAAGATTTGGAGTTCACAAATCTTCTCACCTGGATTTGCCAAAATTAATATAAGATCAATATCAGGGTTACGGGCTGCAACAGATAGTGCTAGGCATGCCCCCATTGATTCTCCAACAAGATATATCGGTCTTTTTGGTGAATGGTAATTCTCTGACTTAACTGTTCTTTCTACCAGATTCACCAGCTCTGGAGTGGAAAAAATTAACTAGTTAGAATTTTATTCACACCCAAAAAAAAAAAACATAATAGAATCAAAACTAAACGCAATAGGAAAGGTCTTTAACTTCATATACTCCATCTGTCCGAAAGAATCATGTTTCTGAAAATAGTATGTAAATAACCTGAATTTCCAACAGGTACTTCAACATCATTCGATGTATTACAAATTTGGAAGACTAAAGTTGAAAGAAAACATTTTTTTTAAATTTGTGAATTTCAAAAAGGGATTTGGGATTGGGACACTTTGACTTTACCCCCAATATTAATACCTAATTTGACTTGCCCTTTATTTTCAAAATATTGCATAAATATTAATACCCCCAATATTAATACCTAATTTGACTTGTCACAAAAATCTTCTTGGTATCAGAGCCAAAATAAAATCTCCCTCCACATATTTTTCCTCCCCAACCCTAATTACTGTGCACCGTACTGTTAACCCGTACCATTCACTGACACTGTTTATCGCTGTTGTTCATCGATGTTCTAAGTGGGTGTTTTTGGAGCAATTTTTTTTTATAGCATCTATTCTTCTTTATTTTAAGGTCAAACCCTAATTATTCACCCTTTTAGGGTTTATTGGTGTTCTTTATGAAATAAGGAGCTGTTATTTTTCTTTTTTGGAGCTGTCGGGCTGTTCAGCAGTGGTCTTTTGGATATTTTGCCATTTTTTTCGGCCATTTGAGCGGTCGTTTATTGCTATGCTCCCCTGCAATAGATTTTTGATGATTCTCCAATAATTGTTGGTGAGTTCTTACTGTTTTTTAGTACAAATATGCCCTTAAAGAATTTCAGATTGTTGGTTGGTCAATTTTTGGGACTTTTTGAGTCATTATGGCGAGTGATTCGGGTATTGGCAAAGATGTTTTTTTCATTCGCAAAACGTACCCCCCGACTCAATTGGCTACAAGTCTCCTCATGAATTGGTGCACTTTTGCTTTCGAATCCCGTTGTTGTGATAGGGAGATTGTCTGTCGTCAACATCCAGTGTCGAAACAAAATTTGCTCAGATACGACTATTCGGTTCATCTAGCATAGCCAGAGGTGTTGATATCACTTGTCCTCGTGCGGTTTCTCTCTCAGTTGTCGATTCTTCTCTCAGTGTCAATGCCACCATTATTTCATTTGCCTCCTCCGCTTTTCATATTCAGACTGGGAAGCCCACTTGGATTCTGGATTCCTGAGCTACTGATCACATGACGAGAAAGTCATCTCTTATTTCTTTATCCACCGTTCCTATTTGTCAATACGTGCGTATTGCAGATGGCTTCCGTACACATAACCATAGCAAGGGGGACGTGTGTTTGTGTCATGATATTACTCTTTCCTCGGTTTTGCATTCCCTAATTTTTCTTTTAATCTCTTGTCTGTTAGCCAACTTGCCAAATATCTCAATTGTGTTGTGTTTTTTCCTATCCCTTGTTTCCTGAAAGACTCGAGTTCAAAGAGGACAATTGGCAGGGGCTATGAGCGCGACGAGTTGTACTGTTTTGGGGGACCTCCACCACCGCAACCTCCCACCCTTAGTCTCAAAAGCTTCCATTTTGTCGGATTCTATTTCTTATGATGTTTCCCTTCAGACCTTGCACTTGTAGGCATGTCAATTTCCGGTACTTATGTTTGTTATTCCTTTCTCTTTAGAAAGCGTGCAAGGAAAAAAAATCTTATGTGAAGTATGTGAGCTCTCCAAGCATAATATGACTAGTTATATTCTACATATGAGTCGTGCTCCTAGTATGTTTGATTTGATTTATTCTGATGTGTGGGAGTCATCTCCTATTACTGCCTTTTCTGGTCATCACTATTATGTGATCTTTATTGATGATTATTCTCAATATACTTGCTTGTTCAATTTCTCCAAATGAGTAAAACTCAATTTAAAATGAAATCTGAATTTCTCCCCTTATTTGTTCAATTTCTCCAAATGAGTAAAACTCAATTTAAGATGGTGGTTCGTAATATATGGTCCGATAATGGGCATGAGTATGTTTGTAATGAGTTTTGATCTCAACTTAATCAAAAAGGGATCTTTAATCAACTCACTTTCCCATATACCCCCCGAACAAAATGGGGAGGCAGAGCGTAAAAATTGTCACGTAATGGGAGTACTTTGATGCTGAGCGTAAAAATTGTTGAGTGGTATGAAGATGCCCAAATCCTATTGACATCTTGTTGTCCTTACCACCACTTTTATCATAAATCGTACCCCGGGTCGGTTTTGGGGGGGAAGGTGCCTCTCCAGTGCCTTCAACTCGATAGCATTTTATTCCACATTCTTCCTCGTGTGTATGGGTTTACTTGTTTTGTTCATGACCGTAGTCTCTCTAGGACCAAACTTGATGATAAAATTATTCGGTGCATTTTTGTGGGAACTCCTTGATATCTAAGAGGAATCAATGCTATTATCTGATATCAAAACACATGTATAACTCTCTTGATGTTACTTTTCATGAGAATGTTCCTTTCTATGGGGTGGTGAGTACATTGCAGGCTCCTGACTCCCCATCCCTTGAGGATATGATTGACTCACCTTCTCACGAGAGCGAGGCTCGCCCTCCCTATTCCTATATCTGATGAGGTTCCTCCTCCTGCACCTTCTGAGCCCTCCTTACAAGTATACTCCTGTCTCGCTCGGGTGCCTCTATCACCTCCTTCTCCAGACTCGGGTATTCCCACCTCTTTACCACCTCCTACTTATGCTTTTCTTTCTCGCTATCCTTCTCGTATTAGGCGCCCTCCTTCCCGTTATGGTTTTGATGGTAGCTCTAATCATCCCATTTCCCAACATATTTCCTACGATATTCTTTCAAATCCATATTGATCTTTTTTGGGCCAACTTGAGTCCATCTTCATTCCTCGATCAGTGGTTGAAGCTCTACAAAATCCTAAATGGGTGGAGGAAATGAAAGTGAAAATGGATGCTTTGGACCGAAATGGTATATGGGAGCTTATTTCTCTAACTTCCAGGGAGAAGACCGTTAGATGTAAATGGGTCTTCAATGTGAAGCATTAAGCCGATGGCTCTATTCATTGTTATAAGGAACTGTTGGTGGATAAGGGATTTACACAAATTCATGGGAAGGATTTTGGTGCTACATTTGTCGCGGTGGCCAAGCTTACTTCCGTACGATTATTGATCTCTCTTGCGACTTCTCACGCTTGGCCTCTACCTCAGTTAGACCTTAAGAGTGTCTTTCTACATGGGGATCTCTCTGAAACCATCTATATGGACCCTCCTCCGGGTTTCGGGCCGAGGGGGAGTATACCAAAAATGTGTGTCATCTCTGGAAGTCTCTTTATAGCCTTAAGCTATCACCCCGTGCATGATTCAGCAGATTCAGTGAGGTGGTTATATCCATGGGGTTTACACGGTGCCATTCCGATCATACGTGCCTTATTCGTCATTAGCCTGATGATAGATGCATCATTTTGTTGGTTTATGTTGAGGATATTATTATTGCGGGTGATAATGTAGCCGGGATTGCACGAGTGAGGATAGATATAGGGAAGGTGTTTGATGTTAAGGGAGTAGGTCATCTCCGTTATTTTCTTGGGATTGAAGTGGCTCGTTCTAAACGTGGGATCTCTTTGTCCTAGCGAAGTACACTTTGGATCTTCTACAGGATATCGGGATACTAGGTTGTCATCCGCCTTCTACCCCTATGAACCCTAACCTAAAGCTTTCGGCTGAGACGGATGATTTGATTCCTGATCCTTCAATTTATCAGAGATTGGTTTGTCATCTTATTTACTAGACCAATACGAGATCAAATTTGGCATTTGTTGCGAATGTGGTTAGCCGGTTTATGCATACTCCAAGCACCGCACACTTGGATGATGTCTACCACATTTTGAGATATCTCAAGTAATGTCCAGAACTTGGATTGTTTATGCCTTGAGGAGTCAGACACGTCTCTCATGTTTTACTGATGCAGACTATCCGGGTTCTAAGATAGATAGACTTTCCACTTCGGGCTTTTGTACATTCACCTCATCTCATGGAAGAGAAAAAGTAGGCGGCGGTTTCATGTTCTTCAGCAGAGGCCGAGTACCGTGCGACGGCTCAGGGACATGTGAGCTTTTATGGCTTCGATCGATTTTGGGGGAGTTGGGTTTTATGAAAAAAGAATCATCGAAGTTATTTTACAATAATAAGTCGGTTATTATGCTTGTATCTGATTCGTAGCTTCATGAGAGGACAAAGCACGTGGAGGTTAATATTCATTTTATCCGGGAAAAGTTGAAGCCCGACATCATTCATCCAGCTTTGTCCTTTCTTCGGATCAGGCGGAGGATTTTTTTACCAAATCAGTCAGGCCCTCTCTCCTTCGATCTTCCATTGTCAAGTTGGGCTTCATTGATATCTTCACTCCAGCTTGTGGGGGAGTGATGGATTTCATATTATTTTTAGTATTTTTCTCTTTGTATTGGGCCCTCCGTTTTTTAGGCCTTCGTTGTGTACTCTTAGTTATGTAGTCTCCAAAACCTTTTAGAATTGTAAACTTTTTAGTATAAATACAATTATTGGGATAACAATTGGGTAAGCCATTACCTCATAAAAATCTTCTCATTCTCACAACAATCTTATTTGAAATAGGTCTCATTATTGCAGTCCTGATTCATTTTTCCTTTGTCTTCTTTATATTCTACATCTACAAATCATATATATGCTCATGTGATCAATCCTTTTCATCTAGATAGCTTAGTTGGTGTAATCCATTTCTAGGCTTCAACACTAGAGAAAAAGAGTATATCCTTATATGGGCCGTTCAATTTCTGGCCACCCAACATTTTGTTTAACCTTAATAACTATATGTTTTTTGGCAGCACTGTCTGGCCACAATTCTTAATGAAAGTTTTATTGACATTCCAATTAAGACAATGAAAGGCAACATTGCCAAGCTAAACATACATAATAAACTCAGCAGGTGATAGGTAGACAGAGTGGTATTAAGGTGAGATCATTTTACCACTGAAATAAAGAGTGCGCGTCAGCTTGGGCGTGTGTGTGTGTTTGTATGTGCGTGTGTGTGTGTGTGTGAGAGGGAGAGAGAGAGAGAGAGAGAGAGAGACCTGAAAATGGTGTTCGATCCGCAACAGGAATATGCAAGCACCATATGTCAAAGATTCTTCATTTCAGGGAAAAATTCTATGGATTAGGCGTCATAAAATAGTGTATTGTACAGCTAAAGATAACATAATGTAAAAGCATATTCTCCACATATGGCAGTGATGATGGCAAATTAATGACAATTTAAACGGTTGTGAGCCTTTTCTTTTCCTTCATTTCATTAAGTTGATACTAAAATAAAATTAAAATTTTCAAGTACTTACTCTCCTAGTCTTTGATGATGCCGAATAAGTCCAAGCCCATCACCTTCAATTCCTGCAAAACCCAATTTGATAGAAGTACAATCAGTATACATGAAACAATAACAAATCAAAGAACTGCCTAGAAGGGAAAGATAATGAAGCGGCTTAAACCGTATATATATCCATACTACATGTGCACTATGTCTCAAATAAAGAGTGACACTATTGATTTTAGGATGTCTCAGCTTAAGAGTATCATTTCATAAATTAATGTACCAAATCTCAAAATCAGATTTATTTCAGAAATAGATTACATAAAGGTCAAACTTCTCTTAATAATTTTGAACTTATATAGCACCTCTAAATTTGACATTGAGGGACAATTTTGGGGGGGGGGAACCAATTTCGGTATTAGTACTATGAGAAATAGTTGTATGTGCTACGGCACACTATGTCTACACATCCAATACTTATAACAATGTGACACGTGTGTACAAAAGTTCTGTTTTTATAGTTGAAAAAGTGCCACTGCCGTGTCACGTCCCGGCTAGTGTTAAGACCATCAAAAGGATCTAATGCTATTTTGCTTAATCGAAAAACAGCAAGAGCTTTGTCCATTGTTTACCTTTCCACATCAGTCCAACTGTTCGCGCTTCACCTTCCCACAGCATTTCAAATGCCGCGGGATCAACAATAACTTACAACGGCTAATTTTTCATAAGCAACAATCCTATTTCCAAATTACTCTATATAGTCCCCAACTTCAACAAATTACATCACCACTCTCAATCTTGAACACAATCTATTATTATTATTATTTCCTAGCAGGTCTTCTTCCTCCCCCGACAACTCCCTTAATAAAATTCTTAGCGAGTCATCATGGGATGAAGATTATTACGAGCCATGCTTTGATAAATGTGATCTGCAGTCCCCATCTTTTAGAAGTTAAAGATGAACAAAACTGGTCTTATCGCCGAGGCACTACACCCGACCGAAAAGTTATTGACAAAAAGAGGGGGAGGGCACGTACAATTATGATAGATTAGTTTCATGTGGAGCCATTTTACGGCGCCAAGATCTTCCAATGTCGTTTTCGCACAAGGCGGTACGTATCTTTGATGGGATTGCTTCTTACGATAACTATTTCGTAAGGAAGCGAAACGCGCATGAAATAAGGAGTCTTTTCGGATTTCAGAAAAGAACGTGGCTGTCCAAATGGTCCCATGGTCCTTAGCCGATTCAATAGACGAGTATGTCTGATTTCGGAGAGTAGCGCCATTGAGACGTCAAAGAGATTTTACAACGCAATGTACGCCATATATTCAACTGAGTACTTGAGGACGCTAATGGTCCAGGATGTCCAACAATTGCTCGCAAAAAAGGGGAGCAACAGAGTTACCAAGGCATGCTAGGTAGCTGAAATTGTATGCACTAAAAGTGGAAGAATGTCCCCGTGGCATTGCAGGGAACACATCAAGGTCACTACAAAAAGGTTATTAACATACTTAAGGCCATAACTGACCACGACCTTTGGTTTTGGCGCGCATTTTTTATGTATGTTGAGGTTGAACAACGATTTGAATGTTATTGATTAGTCGGACGGTTTCGAGGAGTTTCTACACGACAAAGTCCGTCAATTCAATTACGTTATCAACGGACATTCGTAACACGGTTACTACCTCGCTGACGGCATATACTCGAAATGGTCCACTTTTGTCCAAACATTTACACAACCGTGGAGCGCAAAACAAAAACACTTTGCACGGTGCCAACAGGGTGCGCCAAAGGATGTGAAATGATCTTTCAGTGTTTTACAATCTTGTTTTGCCATTGGGAAAAGCCCCACTTGTTTCTAGTACTGTGACGATTGATGGCGCATCATGATGACTTGTATCATTCTACACAATATGATCGTAAAAGATGAACGGGACGAAGATCTCGAGTCGTGGAAACCCGATGCTTGTGAAGGTGAATCAAAACCCGTTGAACTGCTCAACTGCGACAACATAAATGTTGCGGCCTGCATATTTCCACATTCCTATCTTCGTGACTCCACAACAAATGTTTCTCTCCACCTTGATTTGATGAAGCATTTATGACAATTGCGCGTTAACATGTAGTACTTTTTCTGAATATATTTCTTTACTTGTAATCAACAGTGAAGAGTTTTAGTCGTAAAAAGTGAGACTAGGTCTGTGTTTCGACCGGATCGGATCGGAAAATGCCTCTTCGGAAAAAATTCCGATTTTTTCGGAAATAAAATAATTATTCCGATTTCTTATCCGATTTTTTTGGAATATTAAAAAAAATTCCGAATTTGGAAAAATTGGAAAATCGGCAAAAATTGGAAAAAAATCGGAAATTCACAAAGTATATTAAAAATCCAGAAATTTTGAAAATTCCAAAATTTTTAAAAAAATAAATTTTCGATTTTCTATTAGTCGAAATTCTCATTTTAAATAAACAAAGAAAAGGGTTTAACCCAACATATAAATATATGAGTATTTGACCCATTTTTTCATTTGCGTAGAAGTTAGGAGGATACTTTCCTTTTATAGATCAGACTTTGGAGCCCTCTCCCTCTCCCAACCAATTTGGGATATGGAAAACTTTCAAAAAATAGGAAATCGGAAAATAATTACGAAAAATTCGGAAAAATCGGATCGGCAAAGTTTCGAAAAAATCGGATTGGAAAATCGGAAATTCAGAATTATTTTCGATTTTCAATTCAATTTTTTTTTGGAAAAATCGGAAATCGAAAATCGGCAAACTAAAATTTAATTCCAAATTTGGAAAAAATTGGATCGTAAATCGGAAGTTCGGGAAAAAAAACACAGCCCTAGGCGAGACATTCCAACTGACACGCCAACGGTTCCATGGGCATTCCAACTGCCACGTGTATCTCTATAGTGTCACACTCGAAGTGGCTAATGTGAAAGCGTTTTCCTATTATATTTGTTATGGTTTTATGAAATGCTATTTTGCTTAATGGTCTCGAGTGCCAAATTTACCAAAAGTATCGTGCAAAATAGAATTATGTCATTTTTCCCAATGCTCTGAAAATGGTCTAAAAATCTAACATGCGATGCTCTTAGAAGATGCAATTTTTTCTCACCATATTTATAAATTAACGCGGAGAGGGAGTTTCAACGTGCCCATGAAATGACAATAATATTCACATTAAATTAATTGTTTGAAATACAAAACTACCCACTATTATTTATTACTCGTACTACATAATATCTCCTAATGTATTAATAATGACATAGATTGTTTTAAATCAAATATTTTCAAAAAAAATCATATAACATCATATATGAGTACCACTAAAATTTCATTAAATACGAGAAATCATGTGCAATACAATATATAGTTATAAAATCCCTTATACTAAATGAAATATATAAATTTCAGATTTTTATGTTTCCATTAATGTTATAAAATTGGGATAAATATATAATAGTGGAATTTTTTTTATTTATTAAAAGTTACATTTACTAAGGATGTTATAGTCGGTAATTTTAAAATTATAAGTAGTTAAACTAATATGATGTTACAGAGAATTCGTATGCATACGAACAATTATTACTCTCCTTTACAATAAAATAAAAAATAATATTTTGTGTATTTATATATAATATAAAAATTGTATTGCACATGCCTCGAGTGTGCCAGGACTAAATTTTGCATAACTGTGAGTTATTTGTATCCTTGGTTAACTGAAGATATTGCGCTGAATAGAACGGAATGGAAAAATAGGATTCATGTAGTCGACCCCAAATAATTGGAAAAATTCTTTGTTAAGTTAAATTGAGTTGCTTTCTTTTGAATTAGGTATGCCCGTAATATGATAATTATATACCATAAAGTTAATTATTTATTATTATAAAAGTATTCACTGTAATATATTGCTCATACTACATAAAATCTTGTAATGTATTAATGATAACATAATTTTTTTAAATTATATATTTAATAAGAAACTCCTTTAACAATTTATATAAATGCAACAAATAATTCATTGTTTATTAGAAGTATTGGCATGCTCTATGTGTTTGCAATATTAGTATATATTTATAAGAAAACTTTTTTTTACTAAATTAAGAGTTAGAGGTTGACATAATTTTTGCTAAAAAATATAATTTTGCAACAGTAAACAAAATGTTAGGAGCATTGGTTATTTATTAGAAAAAGGTACAATTTCTATATTAAAAAAAATGTCAGAAGAACTGATGTTAAAAAAAATAAAGAAAATTATTTATTTATTTATTATTATTATTTGGGGGGGAAGGGGACCACACATGTACAATTTATACACATGTGAACCGTAACTTTTAAACAAAATAGCTCCATATATGGGTTGAAAAATAGGTACAAACATATTGGCCTAATTATTTAGCACTTATGTGGAATGTGTTTGTACATGTATATTCAACTGACCATCAAATAAGCATAATTATCTAGGGGCTTTGTAAATTTAGGACCTATTGTAATATGTATTTTGGAAATAGGACAACAAACATTATATTTATGGTTTTAGTCCCTATTTTTTAATAAAGACGCTGGCGCGGACCCATATTCATAAACCGCCAACCAATCACAGCATGCCACGTGTCCCTTTAATTTGAAAATAGGGACTAAAAATGAAAACAAAATGTTTGTTGTCCTATATCCATAATCAATATTAATATAAGTCCTAAAATTACATAATCTAAATTATCTATCAGGAAAGTAGGATGCAACATAAAGTTATTGATGACACTTTTTTTCCCTTTTTGCAGCACTAAAGTTTAAAAAAATCAAAATGGTAACTAAAGTCGAATATTAATAACTAAATGGTGTGTAAATAATAAATGTCCCAAAAAATTACAATATAATGTTAAAAAGCGTAGTAGACCCTTGTAAAAACATATTTTTCGCCACTAAGGTCCTTCATTCTTTATACATTACAAAATTTCATGTATAAATTATATGATTTCACATATACATTCCACAAAAAATATGTGTAGACATAAAATTTGTCGTCGTGGAAAAAGAATATTGGCCTAGTCCACTTACATATTATTAGGACATCAAGGTCCCTCACCCTTTAATATGTATTTTGTAAATTATGATATATACAAACTTAAAACGTGTTTATTGCAAAAATACATGTATAAATTTAGACATTCCACGAAAAAATTACAAAAATTAACGTGTATATTACAAAATTTAATGCGTACATTCCTGAAAAATCGGGTATGCACTAATGGTGTCCTTAACCCCAAAAAATTACTGACCATGGAGTTAAGCCAAATAAACCGTATAAAAATAAATTATTGAGAGTATGCTTAAAGAAAAAAAAATCCATGTCTCGTCCTTCCCCCATTACCCTGTTTAAGATTTCAAATTTGTTAACCCACCTCAAAGATCCCTCACACTTCATTAATTGAAACATTAAAATAATAAATAAATAGTTATCATGGATCCTACACACTTAGGGCCCGTTTGGTTTATGTTTCTAAAAACTATTTTCTGTGTTTAAAGCCTAAAACCGGTAGAAAATGTGTTTGACAACTTGTTTTCCAAAATTTATTTTTAAAACCAGTTTTCAAAAATCTGTGTTTCAAACACCATTTTCTGAAAACATGTATGACCTGTTTTCACATTTTCATCATCAAGCGCAACCCACTACCCGCCCTAACCCACCACCACGTGCTCCAACCCACCACCCACCCCCAACCATTACCACCACCACACATGCTCTAACCCACCACCACCCACCAACCATCACCACCTACAATCATCACCACGTGACCCAACCCACCACCATCAATTATCACCACCTACTACCACAACGATATGCCCCGCCCTAATCAACCACCCGCCCTAACCCACGTATTATATATATATATATATAGATAGAGAGAGAGAGAGAGAGAGGGGGGGAGGCTCACCTACATCATGCTCTATACATCACTCATGCATCACGCCTAATTCTAAGCCCTTAAAAACTTTTTTTTTCAAATTTTATATTTTTCCCATGAAATTAACCTTCCAATCAACCCATACGCACAAAATTAGGTCAAAATACATTTTGTATCTATTTTTAAAAAATCCACAAAAAACTGCTAAAAATACATTTTTAAGGTTCTGCGCAAGCAGTTTTTTGTGGATTTTTTAAAAATAGCTACAAAATGTATTTTGACCTAATTTTGTGCGAACTGTCTCGCATTTTAACATTGCGGACCAAACATGCGTTGCCTGGCGGTGAACCTAGAAATTATCGGCTAAATTATAGGGGCTCTCTCTTTTTTGGGTTCACCGCCAGGTGACACATGTCCAGTCCGCACAAGAGCATATATATATATATATATGGCTCTGATACATACCAAGTACAAGTGTACATACCGATTTTTTTAAAATAGCAAAAATTTTGCTATTTTAAAAAAATCGGTCCCGCGAAAGTTTGACCGATTTTTTAAAACAGCAAAAGATTATTTTGAGCTAATTTTTTTTATATGGACCCTTGAAATGTTTAAAACCGCGTAAAAAAATTCAACTTCAAAATATTTTTTCAATATTTTAGAAAAATAGATTTGCGCCAACAAGTATGTATACTTGGTACGTATAAGAGCCGCTCTACGTGTATGTGTGAGTTTAATTTTTTAAATTTATTTTAAATCAAGTTTACCAACCGCTTACTAATATTTAAAATCAACAATTCTCAAACACCAGTTTTAAGAAACATAAACCAAAGCCCCCTTAATGTTTCATCCGAGAGGCAACCATGACCCACTTTTAAGTTTGAATAAAAATGATCGATAAAATGATTGGTTCATATATTAAAACTTTAGGACACTTCAATAATTCCAAAAAGTGAAACGTTTATTACAATAATGATATGCCATGTCTCTAAATGTACATATAGGATGCCAAACATAAAAAGTAAAAAAGTTGTACAACAAAATTACCTGGCAAAAACAGCAAAAGAGGAGATTTATCCAACCTTTTCCCACACTCCACAGGAGAAAACCACCTTGGTGACCCACCATCTGATAATCTCATCAAATGCTTTGATTGCTCAAAATAATCTTTCAACCCCAACCTTTCCACCTCCACCTCCACCCCAACCTCAACCCCACTATTTTTATCCTCACTTCTCAAACTCACCCCAACTTCATTTCCCACTAACCCAACACCAACACCCCTTTTTTTAGTTGCCAAAGAGCAAGAAACCCAATGTTTTGGTTTTGAATATTTTGGTTTTAGTGTTTTGGTGATGGGAAAAAGAACACCCAATGGCAAGGTGGTGGTACTACCCATTGAGTGAAAGTGTGTGTTTTATTAGAATGTAAAAAGGGGGTGTTGGTGTTGCAGATTTAAAGGGTTTGAGAGTTGACTAATGACTCAAGGGGGGAGCTATAAAGAAGACAAGATTTGGTTATTGATTGTGTAATAATAATCTAAGAGAATGTATGTGGCTTTTCAACGTGGGTAAGGCCTTAAAAAGGGGAATAGTTTAAATTTGAGTGGGGTTTGGGCATCTTTATAGTGTTGCTTAGGGTGGCAATTCGGGTTAGTCGTGTTATTTTCGGGTCGCGTTGATTTTTATTTGAGTATAAATTTTGGGTACTCTTAAATATGTACAAGCTAATCGTGTCAAATTCAAGTCATTTCGAATTATTACCATAAATGGATTATCGTGTCAAAAATTGTCAGCACTAGTGTTGCTCATTTGGGTTATTTGTGTGGAAAGCTTAGATTTGATGTTGTGCTAGATTGAGTGTATAACTTTTGTTTGTTTTGATTTTGAGAAAATTGAAAAAAATGATATTTTCTTCCTAAATAGGAGCAAAATATTATTAATGTTGTAAACCGAAGAAGAAAAATGAAATGTTGCGGTAATAATATATTATTTTGGAAGAAATAATTAAATTTAATTCTTATTAAAAATAATTGTATTTTTTTCAATATGATTTTATTAGTTCAAAAGGGTGACAAAAGAATCATCATCATTATTGTCTTAATTCCATCATATGGGGTCGACCACATGGATTTTCCTCTTTTCATTCTAATATATTATATGCGATATTATCATTCAAGTTTAATTTCTTAAAATCTCTCATAATAATTTCCTCACACGATAGTTTAGGGCGGCCCCTTTCTCTTTTACGATCTATTTTCAATAATCTTCCTATTGTTATAGATGCATTTACTGGTCTACGCAACACATGTTCGTACCACCTAAGTTTACTTTCTATTAATTTATCGCTAATGGAAGTAACTCCTAACTTTTCTCTCACAGACTAATTTTTAATTTTGTCATTTCTAGTAATTTATATTATCCATGGGAGTATCGTCATCTTACTAACATGGAGACTTTCTACATGGTTTTTTTAAAGCTCAACGCGCTGCTCCATATAGGGTCACTAGCCTAACAATTGTTCTATTTAATTAGTTATCCTCTAATCGCATAACACCCCACTTGCTTGTCTCCATTTCGTCCAACCAGTTGATATTCTACTCGTAACATCCTCATCAATATCCACATTACTTTGTAACACTGAACCTAAATAACAAAATTTATTAGTTTGTTTTATCACTTTTTCTTCAATCTTTAACATTATACTATCCGACGCCTCATTATTAAATTTACATTCTATAAATTTCGTTTTATTTCTACTGATTTTTAGTGCCTTAGACTCTAGGGATTTTCTCCACGTATCTACTCTCATTGTTAACCCCTCCTTTGAAGTGTCTACTAAAACTATATCATCCACAAACAACATACACCATGGGACATCTTCTTGTATGTCTTTAGTAATCTCATCCAAAACTACGACAAATAAGTAAGGACTTAAGACCGATCTTTGATATTGACCCACTTTAATCGTAAACTCATTAGTTTCTCCACATATAGTTATTACTCTCATCTTTGTGTTATCATACATATCTTAAGAAAATATAAATCACAGTGTGTTGCCCTTAGGACAATGTCTACAATGAGATGATTGTCTCATCTCAACACAAGTGTCGACACTTGCCTCGTATGTGGTTGGGCATCATGTTATACTTGAATCAAATCACAGTCAATACATAATATATGGATATCCTTTACAGTTTGCCACAACGTGTGTTGTGTCAGCCAGAGATAGTGGTGTCAATCATCCATTTTCTCTTACAACATCTCTCTCATGTTATGGCTCACCTAGAGAGAATCACTCAATCACCCACGGGCTTCCTCCTACATTAGTGACATAAATTGATAAATATCAGTATGGTAATAAGCTAGAAGTGAAATGTGCCCAACGAAATATATTATCAGTGTTATTTATTACATACCTGGAATAATATCCACAACGACTTCGTAGCCAACCAACACTATAAGGATGTAATCCTCCAACCCATGCACACTCACAACGTGTTCCCTCTAGATATCCCTCAACCATAGAATATGGTCCAGGCGATCATATGGGAAAAGTAAGTCTAGCCAGGGTCCGGGATCTCTCGAAAAATGGCTTGGGGCTCACAATATTAATATTAGTCACCTTGTAGATAATTGATACCAATAATCGACATCCATACTTCCTCCACACATGTTGTAATCAAGGTGCATATTGGCGTAACCTATGGCATTCACTACACCAAAACTGGCGATTGGCCACGGCCAAAATCCCTGACCAAAACTGTGGGCCGTGGACTTGGGTCGTGACCATTTCGGGGGTGACCATTTTCGTGGGTCGCGGCCCAAGTGACCAAAAAATGGTCACGGCCGAGAGGGGTCACGGCAGATGGGCGCGAATTTGGGTCGTGACCCATACCGTGACGGGTCACTGCCCTCATCCGTGACCCACAACCGTGACAAATTGGTCGCGACCCACGTCCGTGACAAAAAAAATGGTCTCGATCCTCATCCGTGACCCACAACCGTGACAAATTGGTCGCGGCCAAAGTCCGCGACCCACGGTCCGTGACAAAAAAATAAAATTTGGTCGCGGCCCTCATCCGTGACCCACAACCGTGACAAATTGGTCGCGACCAAAGTCAGCGACCCACGGTCCGTGACAAAAAAATAAAAAAAATTAGTCGCGACCCTCATCCGTGACGCATAATCGTGACAAATTGGTCGCGGCCAAAGTCCGCGACCCACAACTGTGACAAAAAAAAATTAAAAAAAATGGTCGCGGACTTTGGCCGCGACCATTTTTATGCGCGACGAAAAAAATAAAAATGGTCATGGATAAAGTCCATGACCATATTTAACTATAATTTAAAAATATATATATATTTTTTTGGTCCAATCCTAAAATTGGGGGTCCTGTGAGTGCATCGTCGGTTGCTACGTGTAACGTTGGATGCGTACGAGGTGTTACAAATATTTATTATTGGCAAAATAATAAAAAAAATCACAAATTGCGAATCGAGAACGTTGTTAATAAACAAATATATATACAAACTTATAAATATTACACGTCTTAATAATTCAAAGACCAAAAAAAAATTGGGCAGAGTTTCCTCTATTTTCTTGACATTCCAAAACCTGTAAATGTAAAACCTGCTTATTATAAAGCCCGCATGGCCATAAAATTCAACAATCAAATTATAAAAGCCCGCACGGCCATAAAACTAAACAATAAAAGCCCGCACGGCTGTAACACAAAAAAACAAAATCATGAATGTCCACAACATATAAACAATATTCAAGTTGTAGACCATTGCCTCCTTCGTTTGTACAAATGATAGGATAAATAAAAAAAATATCAGTAACAAAGTAGTTTTACAAAAAAATTAATCAAACTGAAAAATTGCATATATGAGTTAAAATTATCAGTAACCAAGTAGAAATATGAAAATTACCGTCGTATTCTCAAATCGGGAGTCCCGCGGCTGCGGGGTCAGTTCCTACGAGTTAAATTGGTCACGTAGGAGGTGTTGGAGCCACCCAGGGGGACGTTCGGGGGCTGTTTCGAATTCTCACCCACTAACGCCATGTTTTTAAGCCTAAGTCTAGAAATATGCAACTTATCGCCGTATTCTCAAATCGGGAGTCCCGCGGCTGCGGGATCAGTTCCTACGAGTTACATTGGTCCCGTGGGAGGTGTTGGTGCCACCCACGGGGTCGTTCGGGGGCTGTTTCGAGTTTTCACCCTCTAACGCCATGTTTTGCCTAAGTCCGAAAATATGCAAATTACCTTCGTATTCTCAAACCGGGAGTCCCGCGACTCGGGGTCAGTTCTTACGAGTTACATTGGTCCCGTGGGAGGTGTTGGTGCCACCCATGGAGACGGTCGGGGGCTGTTTCGAGTTCTCACCCTCTAACACCATGTTTTAAGCTAAGTCTATAATTATGCAAATTATCGTCGTATTCTCAAACCGGGAGTCCCGCGGCCACGGGTTCAGTTCCTACGAGTTACACTGGTCCCGTGGGAGGTGTTGGTGCCACCCACGAGGCCGTCCAGGGGCTTTTTCGTGTTCTCACCCTCTAACGCCATGTTTTTAAGCCTATGTCTAGAAATATGTAAATTATTATTGTATTCTCAAACCGGGAGTTCCGCGGCTGCGGGGTCAGTTTCTACGAGTTACATTGGTCCCGTGGGAGGTGTTGGTGCCACCCACGGGGACGTTCGGGGGCTGTTTCGAGTTCTCACCCTCTAACGCCATGTTTTTAAGCCTATGTCTAAAATACGCAAATTATCGTTGTATTCTCAAATCGAAAGTTCCGCGGCTGCGGGGTCATTCCTACGAGTTACATTGGTCCCGTGGGAGGTGTTGGTGCCACCCACGGGGACGTACGGGGTCTGTTTCGAGTTTTCACCCTCTAACGCCATGTTTTTAAGCCTAAGTTCAGAAATATACAAATTATCGTCGTATTCTCAAATCGAGAGTCCCGCGGCTGCGGGGTAAGTTCCTACGAGTTACATTGGTCCCGTGGGAGGTGTTGGTGAGACCCACGGGGCCGTTAGAGGGCTGTTTCGAGTTTTCACCCTCTAACGCCATGTTTTTAAGCCTAAGTCTAGAAATATGCAAATTATCGTCGTTTACTTAAACCGGAAGTTCTGCGGCTGCGGGGTCAGTTCCTACGAGTTACACTGGTCCCGTGGGAGGTGTTGGTGCCACCAACGGGGCCGTTCGGGGGCTGTTTCGTGTTCTCACCCTCTAACGCCATGTTTTTAAGCCTATGTCTAGAAATATAAAAATTATCGTTGTACAATTCTCAAACCGGGAGTCCCGCGACTGCGGGGTCAGTTCCTACGAGTTACATTGGTCCCGTGGGAGGTGTTGGTGCCACCCACGGGGACGTTCGGGGGCTATTTCGAGTTTTCATCCACTAACGCCATGTTTTTAAGCCTAAGTCTAGAAATATGCAAATTACCTTCGAATTCTCAAACTGGGAGTCCCGCGGCTGCGGGATCAGTTCCTACGAGTTACATTGGTCTCGTGGGAGGTGTTGGTGCCACCCAAGGGCCGTTCGGGGACTGTTTCGAGTTTTCGCCCTCTAACGCCATGTTTTGCCTAAGTCTATAAATATGCAAATTACCTTCGTATTCTAAAATCGGGAGTCCCGCGGCTGCGGGGTTAGTTCCTACAAGTTACATTGGTCCTGTGGGAGGTGTTGGTGCCACCCACGGGGGCCGTTCGGGGGTTATTTTGAGTTTTCACCCTCTAACGCCATGTTTTGTCTAAGTCTAGAAATATGCAAATTACCTTCGTAATCTCAAACCGGGAGTCCCGTGGCTCGAGGTCAGTTCTTACGAGTTACATTGGTCCCGTGGGAGGTGTTGGTGCCACCCACGGGGGAGTTCGGGGGCTGTTTCGAGTTTTCACCCACTAACGCCATGTTTTTAAGCCTAAGTCTAGAAATATGCAAATTACCTTCGAATTCTCAAACCGGGAGTCCCGCGGCTGTGGGATCAGTTCCTACGAGTTACATTGGTCTCGTGGGAGGTGTTGGTGCCACCCACGGGGACGTTCGGGGACTGTTTCGAGTTTTCGCCCTCTAACGCCATGTTTTGCCTAAGTCTATAAATATGCAAATTACCTTCGTATTCTAAAATCGGGAGTCCCACGGCTGCGGGGTTAGTTCCTACAAGTTACATTGGTCCCGTGGGAGGTGTTGGTGCCACCCACGGGGCCGTTCGGGGGCTATTTCGAGTTTTCACCCTCTAACGCCATGTTTTGCCTAAGTCTAGAATTATGCAAATTACCTTCGTAATCTCAAACCGGGAGTCCCGTGGCTCGGGGTCAGTTCTTTCGAGTTACATTGATCCCGTGGGAGGTGTTGGTGCCACCCATGGGGACGTTCGTGGGCTCTTTCGAGTTCTCATCCTCTAACGCCATGTTTTTAAGCCTAAGTCTAGAAATATGCAAATTATCCTTATATTCTCAAACCGAGAGTCCCGCGGCTGCGGAGTCAGTTCCTACGAGTTACATTGGTCTCGTGGGAGGTGTTGGTGCCACCCACGGGGCCGTTCGGGGACTGTTTCGAGTTTTCGCCCTCTAACGTCATGTTTTTAAGCCTATGTCTAAAAATACGCAAATTACCGTCGTATTCTCAAACCGAAAGTCCCGCGGCTGCGGGGTCATTCCTACGAGTTACATTGGTCCCGTGGGAGGTGTTGGTGCCACCCACGGGGACGTACGGGGTTTGTTTCGAGTTTTCACCCTCTAACGCCATGTTTTAAGCCTAAGTTCAGAAATATACAAACTATCGTCGTATTCTCAAATCGAGAGTCCCACGGCTGCGGGGTAAGTTCCTACGCGTTACATTGGTCCCGTGGGAGGTGTTGGTGCCACCCACGGGGCCGTTCGAGGGCTGTTTCGAGTTCTAACCCTCTAACGCCATGTTTTTAAGCCTAAGTCTAGAAATACGTAAATTATCGTCGTATTCTCAAAACGGAAGTCCCGCGGCTGCGGGGTCATTCCTACCAGTTACATTGGTCCCGTGGGAGGTGTTGGTGCCACCCACGGGGACGTACGAGGTCTGTTTCGAGTTTTCACCCTCTAACGCCATATTTTTAAGCCTAAGTTCAGAAATATGCAAATTATCGTCGTATTCTCAAATCGAGAGTCCCACGGCTGAGGGGTAAGTTCCTACGAGTTACATTGGTTCCGTGGGAGGTGTTGGTGCCACCAACGGGGCCGTTCGGGGGCTGTTTCGAGTTCTAACCCTCTAAGGCCATGTTTTTAAGCCTAAGTCTAGAAATATGCAAATTACCTTCGTATTCTCAAATAGGGAGTCCCGCGGCTGCGGGGTCAGTTCCTACAAGTTACATTGGTCCCATAGGAGGTGTTGGTGCCACCCACGGGGACGTTCGAGGGTTGTTTCGAGTTCTCACCCTCTAACGCCATGTTTTAAACCTAAGTCTAGAAATATATAAATTATCGTCGTATATTCAAACCGGGATTTCCGCGGCTGCAGGGCCAGCTCCTGCGAGTTACATTTTCCCGTGGAAGGTGTTGGAGCCACCCACGGAGCCTTTCGGGGGCTGTTTCTTGTTCTCACCCTCTAACGCCATGTGTTTTAAGACTATGTCTAGAAATATGGAAACTATCGTCGTATTCTCAAACCAAGAGTCCCGCGGCTCCGGGTTCTGTTCCTACGAGTTACATTGGTCCCGTGGGAGGTGTTGGTGCCACCAACGGGGCCGTTCGGGGGTTGTTTCGAGTTCTAACCCTCTAACGTCATGTTTTTAAGCCTAAGTCTAGAAATATGCAAATTACCTTCGTATTCTCAAATCGGGAGTCCCGCGGCTGCGGGGTCAGTTCCTACAAGTTACATTGGTCCCATGGGAGGTGTTGGAGCCACCCACGGGGACGTTCGAGGGCTGTTTCGAGTTCTCACCCTCTAACGCCATGTTTTAAGCCTAAGTCTAGAAATATACAAATTATCGTCGTATATTGAAAACGGGATTTTCGCAGCTGCGGGACCAGTTCCTACGAGTTACATTGTTCCCGTGGAAGGTGTTGGAGCCACCCACGGGGCCATTCGGGGGCTGTTTCTTGTTCTCACCCTCTAACGCTATGTGTTTTAAGCCTATGTCTAGAAATATGAAAATTATAGTCGTATTCTCGAACCGGGAGTCCCGCGGCTCTGGGTTCTGTTCCTACGAGTTACATTGGTCCCGTGGGAGGTGCTGGTGCCACCCACGGGGCCGTTCGGGGATTGTTCTGAGTTTTCACCCACTAACGCCACGTTTTTAAGCCTAAGTCTAGAAATATGCAAATTACCTTCATATTCTCAAACCGGGAGTCCCGCGGCTGCGGGGTCAGTTCCTACGAGTTACATTGACCCCGTGGGAGGTGTTGGTGCCACCCACGGGGCCGTTCGGGGGTTGTTTCGAGTTTTCACCCTCTAACGCCATGTTCTTCTTAAGTCTATAAATATGCAAATTACAGTCGTATTTTCAAACCGGAAGTCCCGCGGCTGCGGGGTCAGTTCCTACGAGTTACATTAGTCCCGTGGGAGGTGTTGGTGTGACCCACGGGGCCGTTAGAGGGTTGTTTCGAGTTTTCCCCCGCTAACGCCATGTTTTTAAGCCTAAATCTAGAAATATACAAATTATCATCTTATTCTCAAATCGGGAGTCCCGCGTTTGCGGGGTCAGTTTCTACGAGTTACATTGGTCCCGTGGGAGGTGTTGGTGCCACCCACGGGGGCCGTTCGGGGACTATTTTGAGTTTTCACCCTCTAACGCCATGTTTTGCCTAAGTCTAGAAATATGCAAATTACCTTCGAAATCTCAAATCGGGAGTCCCGTGGCTCGGGGTCAGTTCTTACGAGTTACATTGGTCCCGTGGGAGGTGTTGGTACCACCCACGGGGACGTTCGGGGGCTGTTTCGAGTTTTCACCCACTAATGCCATATTTTTAAGCCTAAGTCTAGAAATATACAAATTACCTTCGAATTCTCAAACCGGGAGTCCCGCGGCCGTGCGGTCAGTTCCTACGAGTTACATTGGTCTCGTGGGAGGTGTTGGTACCACCCACGGGGACGTTCGGGGACTGTTTCGAGTTCTCGCTCTCTAACGCCATGTTTTGCCTAAGTCTATAAATATGAAAATTACCTTCGTATTCTAAAATCGGGAGTCCCGTGGCTGCGGGGTTAGTTCCTACAAGTTACATTGGTCCCGTGGGAGGTGTGGGTGCCACCCACGGGGCCGTTCGGGGGCTATTTCGAGTTTTCACCCTCTAACGCCATGTTTTACCTAAGTCTAAAAATATGCAAATTACCTTCGTAATCTCAAACCGGGAGTCCCGTGGCTCGGGGTCAGTTCTTACGAGTTACATTGGTCCCGTGAGAGGTGTTGGTGCCACCCACGGGGACGTTCGGGGGCTCTTTCGAGTTCTCACCCTCTAACGCCATGTTTTTAAGCCTAAGTCTAGAAATATACAAATTATCATTATATTCTCAAACCGGGAGTCCCGCGGCTGCGGGGTCAGTTTCTACGAGTTACATTGGTCTCGTGGGAGGTGTTGGTGCCACCCACGGGGCCGTTCGGGGACTGTTTCGAGTTTTCGCCCTCTAACGCCATGTTTTTAAGCCTATGTCTAGAAATACGCAAATTATCGTTGTATTCTCAAACCGAAAGTCCCGCGGCTGCGGGGTCATTCCTACGAGTTACATTGGTCCCGTGGGAGGTGTTGGTGCCACCCACGGGGACGTACGGGGTCTGTTTCGAGTTTTCACCCTCTAACGCCATGTTTTTAAGCGTAAGTTCAGAAATATACAAATTATCGTTGTATTCTCAAATCGAGAGTCCCGCGGCTGCGGGGTCAGTTCCTACGAGTTACATTGGTCCCGTGGGAAGTGTTGGTGCCACCCACGGGGCCGTTCGGGGGCTGTTTCGAGTTCTAACCCCCTAACGCCATGTTTTTAAGCCTAAGTCTAGAAATACTCAAATTACCGTCATATTCTCAAAACGGAAGTCCTGTGACTGCGGGGTCATTCCTACGAGTTACATTGGTACCGTGGGAGGTGTTGGTGCCACCCACGGGAACGTACGAGGTCTGTTTCTAGTTTTCACCCTTTAACGTCATGTTTTTAAGCCTAAGTTCAGAAATATAAAAATTATCGTCGTATTCTCAAATCGAGAGTCCCGCGGCTGCGGGGTAAGGTCCTACGAGTTACATTGGTCCCGTGGGAGGTGTTGGTGCCACCAACGGGGCCGTTCGGGGGCTGTTTCGAGTTCTAACCCTCTAACGTCATGTTTTTAAGCCTAAGTCTAGAAATATGCAAATTACCTTCGTATTCTCAAATCGGGAGTCCCGCGGCTGCGGGGTCAGTTCCTACAAGTTACATTGGTCCCATGGGAGGTGTTGGAGCCACCCACGGGGACGTTCGAGGGCTGTTTCGAGTTCTCACCCTCTAACGCCATGTTTTAAGCCTAAGTCTAGAAATATACAAATTATCGTCGTATATTGAAATCGGGATTTCCGCAGCTGCGGGGCCAGTTCCTACGAGTTACATTGTTCCCGTGGAAGGTGTTGGAGCCACCCACGGGGCCATTCGGGGGTTGTTTCTTGTTCTCACCCTCTAACGCCATGTGTTTTAAGCCTATGTCTAAAAATATGGAAATTATCGTCGTATTCGCGAACCGGGAGTCCCGCTGCTTCGGGTTCTATTCCTACGAGTTACATTGGTCCCGTGGGAGGTGCTGGTGCCACCCACGGGGCCGTTCGGGGATTGTTCTGAGTTTTCACCCACTAACTCCACGTTTTTAAGCCTAAGTCTAGAAATATGCAAATTACCTTCGTATTCTCAAACCGGGAGTCCCGCGGCTGCGGGGTCAGTTCCTACGAGTTACATTGACCCCGTGGGAGGTGTTGGTGCCACCCACGGGGCCGTTCGGGGGCTGTTTCGAGTTTTCACCCTCTAACGCCATGTTCTTCTTAAGTCTAGAAATATGCAAATTATAGTCGTATTTTCAAACCGGAAGTCCCGCGGCTGCGGGATCAGTTCCTATGAGTTACATTAGTCCCGTGGGAGGTGTTGGTGTGACCCACGGGGCCGTTAGAGGGTTGTTTCGAGTTTTCCCCCGCTAACGCCATGTTTTTAAGCCTAAATATAGAAATATACAAATTATCATCTTATTCTCAAATCGGGAGTCCCGCGTTTGCGGGTCAGTTCCTACGAGTTACAT
This sequence comes from Sambucus nigra, assembly GCA_949130495.1. NCBI lineage: Eukaryota > Viridiplantae > Streptophyta > Magnoliopsida > Dipsacales > Adoxaceae > Sambucus > Sambucus nigra. Next base: position 14,439,036 of record OX422219.1, on the reverse strand, counting down.
TGGTCCCGTGGGAGGTGTTGGTGCCACCCACGGGGGCCGTTCGGGGACTATTTTGAGTTTTCACCCTCTAACGCCATGTTTTGCCTAAGTCTTGAAATATGACAATTACCTTCGAAATCTCAAATCGGGAGTCCCGTGGCTCGGGGTCAGTTCTTACGAGTTACATTGGTCCCGTGGGAGGTGTTGGTACCACCCACGGGGACGTTCGGGGGCTGTTTCGAGTTTTCACCCACTAATGCCATATTTTTAAGCCTAAGTCTAGAAATATGCAAATTACCTTCGAATTCTCAAACCGGGAGTCCCGCGGTCGTGGGGTCAGTTCATACGAGTTACATTGGTCTCGTGGGAGGTTTTGGTGCCACCCACGGGCCGTTCGGCGCTGTTTCGAGTTTTCACACTCTAACGCCATTTTTTAAGCCTATGTCTAGAAATATGCAAATGATCGTTTTATTCTCTAACCGGGATTCCCGCGGATGCGGGGTCAGTTTCTACGAGTTACATTGGTCTCGTGGGAGGTGTTGGTGCCACCCACGGGGACGTTCGGGGCTGTTTCGAGTTTTCGCCCTCTATCGCCATGTTTTTAAGCCTAAGTCTAGAATTACGCAAATTATCGTCGTATTCTAAAACGGGAGTCCCGCGGCTGCGGGGTCAGTTCCTACGAGTTACATTTGTCCCGTGGGAGGTGGTCGTGCCACCCACGGGGACGTTCGGGGACTGTTTCGAGTTTTCACCCTCTAACGCCATGTTTTGCCGAAGTCTAGAAATATGCAAATTGTCTTCGTATTCTCAAACCGGGAGTTTCGCGGATGTGGGGTCAGTTCCTACGAGTTACATTGGCCCCGTGGGAGGTGTTGGTGCCACCCACGGGGACGTTTGGGGGCTGTTTCGAGTTCACACTCTCTAACGCCATGTTTTTAAGCCTATGTCTAGAAATACACAAATTTCCATCGTATTCTCAAACCGGGTGTCCCGCGGCTGCGAAGTCAGTTCCAACGAGTTACATTGGTCCCGTGGAAGGAGTTGGTGCCACCCACGGGGACGTCCGGGTGCTGTTTCGAGTTTTTCACCCTCTAACGCCATGTTCTTAAAACTAAGTCCAGAAAAATATGCAAATTATCGTCGTATTCTCAAACTGAGAGTCCTGCGGTTGCGGGGTCAGTTCCTACGAGTTACATTGGTCCCGTGGGAGGTGTTGGTACCACCCACGGGGACGTTCGGGGGCTATTTCGAGTTCTCACCCTCTAACGCCATGTTTTTAAGCCAAAGTCTAGAAATATACAAATTATCATCGTATTCTCAAACCAGGAGTGCCGCGACTGCGGGGTCAATTCCTACGAGTTACATTGGGTCCGTGGGAGGTGTTGGTGCCACCCGCGGGGCCGTTCGGGGGCTCTTTCGATCTCTCACCCTCTAACGCCATGTTTTTAAGCCTAAGTTTAGAAATATGCAAATTACCGTCATATTCTCAAACCGGGAGTCCAGCGGCTGCGGGGCCAACTCCTACGAGTTACGTTGGTCCTGTGGAAGGTGTTGGAGCCACCCACGAGGACGTTCGGGGGCTGTTTCGAGTTCTCACCCTCTAACGTCATGTTTTTAAGCCTAAGTCTAGAAATATGCAAATTATCGTCGTATTCTCAAACCGGGAGTCCCGCGGCTGTGGGGTTAATTCCTACGAGTTACATTGGTCCCGTTGGAGGTGTTGGTGCCACCCACGGGGCCATTCGGGGGCTGTTTCGAGTTCTAACCCTCTAACGCCATATTTTTAAGCCTAAGTCTAGAAATATGCAAATTACCTTCGTATTCTCAAATCGGGAGTCCCGCGGCTGCGAGGTCAGTTCCTACGAGTTACATTGGACCCGTGGGAGGTGTTGGTGCCACCCACAGGGACGTTCGGGAGCTGTTTCGAGTTCTCATCCTCTAACGCCATGTTTATAAGTTTAGAAATATGCAAATTATCATCATATTCTCAAATCGGGAGTCCTTCATTTGCGGGGTCAGTTCCTACGAGTTACATTGGTCCCGTGGGAGGTGTTGGTGCCACCCACGGGGCCGTTCGGGGGCTGTTTCGAGTTTTCATCCTCTAACGCCATGTTTTGTCTAAGTCTAGAAATATGCAAATTACCTTCGTATTCTCAAACCGAAAGTCCCGCGACTGCGGGGTCAGTTCCTACGAGTTACATTGGTCCCATGGGAGGTATTGGTGCCACCCACGGGGACGTTCGGGTGCTGTTCCGAGTTCTCACCCTCTAACGCCATGTTTTAAGCCTATGTCTATAAATACCCAAATTACCGTCATATTCTCAAATCGAGAGTCCCACGACTGCGGGGTCAGTTCCTATGAGTTACACTGGTCCCGTGGGAGGTGTTGGTGCCACCCACGGGACCGTCCGGGGGCTCTTTTGACCTCTCACCCTCTAACGCCATATTTTTAAGCTTAAGTGTAGAAATATACAAATTACCGTCGTATTCTCAAATTGGGAGTCCCGCGGCTGCGATGCCAGTTTCTACGAGTTACATTGGTCCCGTGGAAGGTGTTGGAGCCACCCACGGGGACGTTCGGGGGATGTTTCGAGTTCTGACCCTTTAAAGTCATGTTTTTAAGCCTAAGTCTAGAAATATACAAATTATCGTCGTATTTTCAAACCGGGAGTCCCGCGGCTGTGGGGTCAGTTCCTACGAGTTACATTGGTCCCGTGGGAGGTGTTGGTGCCACCCACGGGGCCGTTCGGGGGAGGTTTCGATTTTTAACCCTCTAACGCCATGTTTTTAAGCCTAAGTCTAGAAATATGCAAATTACCTTCGTATTCTCAAACCGGGAGTCTCGCGGCTGCGGGGTCAATTCCTACGAGTTACATTGGTCCCGTGGGAGGTGTTGGTGCCACCCACGGGGACGTTCGGACGCTGTTTTGAGTTCTCATCCTCTAACGCCATGTTTATAAGCCTAAGTTTAGAAATATGCAAATTATCGTCGTATTCTTAAACTGGGAGTCCCGCGTCTGCGGGGTCAGTTCCTACGTGTTACATTGGACCCGTGGGAGGTGTTGGTGCCACCCAAGGGGCCGTTCGGTGGATGTTTCGAGTTTTCACCCTCTAACGCCATGTTTTTCCTAAGTCTATAAATATGAAAAATTACCTTCGTATTCTCAAACCGGGAGTCCCGCGACAGCGGGGTCAGTTCCTACGAGTTACATTGGTCCCGTAGGAGGTGTTGGTGCCACCCACGGGGACGTTCGGGGGTTGTTTCGAGTTCTCACCCTCTAACGCCATCTTTTAAGCCAATGTCTAGAAATACGCAAATTACTGTCGTATTCTCAAATCGGGAGTCCCACAGCTGCGGGGTCAGTTCCTACGAGTTACATTGGTCCCGTGGGAGGTGTTGGTGCCACCCACGGGTACGTACGGGTGCTGTTTCGAGTTTTCACCCTCTAACGCCATGTTTTTAAGCCTAAGTCCAGAAATATGCAAATTATCATCGTATTCTCAAACCGAGAGTCCCGCGGCAGCGGGGTCAGTTTCTACGAGTTACATTGGTCCCGTGGGAGGTGTTAGTGCCACCCACGGTGCCGTTCGGGGGTTGTTTCGAGTTTTCACCCTCTTACGCCATGTTTTTAAGCCTAAGTCTAGAAATATGTAAATTACCTTCGTATTCTCAAACCGGGAGTCTCGCGGCTGTGGGGTCAGTTCCTACGAGTTACATTGGTCCCGTGGGATGTGTAGGTGCCACCCACGGGGATGTTCGGGGGCTGTTTCGAGTTCTCACCCTCTAACGCCATGTTTTTAAGCCTAAGTCTAGACATATGAAAATTATCGTCGTATTCTCAAACCGAGAGTTTCGCGGCTGGAGGGTCAGTTCCTACGAGTTACATTTGTCCCGTGGGAGGTGTTGGTGCCACCCATGGGGCCGTTCGGGGGCTGTTTCGAGTTTTCACCCTCTAGCCATGTTTTTAAGCCTAAGTCTAAAAATATGCAAATTATCATCGTATTCTCAAATCGGGAGTCCCGTGGCTACGGGGTCAGTTCTTACGAGTTACATTAATCCCGTGAGAGGTGTTGGTGCCACCCACGGGGCCGTTCGGGGGCTCTTTCGACCTCTCACCCTCTAACGCCATGTTTATAAGCTTAAGTCTAGAAATATATAAATTATCGTCATATTCTCAAACCGGGAGTCCCGCGGCTGCGGGGTCAGTTCCTACGAGTTACATTGGTCCCGTGGGAGGTGTTGGTGCCACCCAAGGGGACGTTCGAGGGCTGTTTCGAGTTCTCACCCTCTAACGCCATGTTTTTAAGCCTATGTCTAGAAATATGCAAATTACCGTCGTATTCTCAAACCGAAAGTCCCGCGGCTGCGGGGTCAGTTTCTACGAGTTACATTGGTCCCGTGGGAGGTGTTGGAGCGACCCACAGGCACGTACGGGGTCTGTTTCGAGTTTTCACCCTCTAACGCCATGTTTTTAAGCCTAGGTTTAGAAATATGCAAATTACCGTCGTATTCTCAAACCGGGAGTCACCCGGCTGCGGGGTCAGTTCCTACGACTTACATTGGTCCCGTGGGAGGTGTTTGTGCCACCCACGGGGACGTTCGGGGGCTGTTTCGAGTTCTCACCCTCTAACGCTATGTTTTTAAGCCTATGTCTAGAAATACGCAAATTACCATCGTATTCTCAAACTGGAAGTTCCCCGGCTGCGGGGTCAGTTCTTACGTGTTACATTGGTCCCGTGGAAGGTGTTGGTGCCACCCACGGGGACGTACGGGGTCTGTTTCGAGTTTTCGCCCTCTAACGCCATGTTTTTAAGCCTAAGTCTAGAAATATATAAATTAGCGTCATATTCTCAAACTGGGAGTCCCGCGGCTGCGGGGTCAGTTCCTACGAGTTACATCGGTCCCGTGGGAGGTGTTGGTGCCACCGACGGGGACGTTCGGGGACTGTTTCGAGTTCTCACCCTCTAACGCCTTGTTTTTAAGCCTATGTCTAGAAATATGCAAATTACCGTTGTATTCTCAAACCGAAAGTCCCGCGGCTGCGGGGTCAGTTTCTACGAGTTACATTGGTCCCGTGGGAGGTGTTGGTGCGACCCACGGGGACGTACGAGGTCTGTTTCGAGTTTTCACCCTCTAACGCCATGTTTTTAAGCCTAGGTTTAGAAATATGCAAATTACCGTCGTATTCTCAAACCGGGAGTCCCGCGGCTGCGGGGTCAGTTACTACGAGTTACATTGGTCCCGTGGGAGGTGTTGGTGCCACCCACGGGGACGTTCGGGGGCTGTTTCGAGTTCTCACCCTCTAACGCTATGTTTTAAGCCTATGTCTAGAAATACGCAAATTACCATCATATTCTCAAACTGGAAGTCCCGCGGCTACGGGGTCAGTTCCTACAAGTTACACTGGTCCCGTGGGAGGTGTTGGTGCCACCCACGGGGCCGTTCGGGGGCTCTTTCGAGCTCTCACCCTCTAACGCCATGTTTTTAAGAGTAAGTCTAGAAATATGCAAATTACCATCATATTATCAAACCGGGAGTCCCGCGGCTGCGGGGCCAGTTCCTACGAGTTATATTGGTCCCGTGGAAGGCGTTGGAGCCCACCCACGGGGACGTTCGGGGGCTGTTTCGAATTCTCACCCTCTAACGTCATGTTTCTAATCCTAAGTATAGAAATATGCAAATTATCATCGTATTCTCAAACCGGTAGTCCCGCGGCTGTGGGGTCAACTCCTACGAGTTATATTGGTCCCGTGGGAGGTGTTAGTGCCACCCACGGGGCCGTTCGGGGGCTCTTTCGAGTTCTAACCCTCTAACTCCATGTTTTTAAGCCTAAGTCTAGAAATATATAAATTACATTCGTATTCTCAAACCGAGAGTCCCGCGGCTGCGGTGTTAGTTCCTACGAGTTACATTGGTCCCGTGGGAGGTGTTTGTGCCACCCACGGGGACGTTCGGGGGCTGTTTCGAGTTTTCATCCCCTAACGCCATGTTTATAAGTCTAAGTCTAGAAATATGCAAATTATCTTCGTATTCTTAAACCGGGAGTCCCGCGTCTGCGGGGTCAGTTCCTACAAGTTACATTGGTCCCGTGGGAGGTGTTGGTGCGACCCAGGGGGCCGTTCGGGGGCCGTTTCGAGTTTTCACCCTCTAACGCCATGTTTTGCCTAAGTCTAGAAATATGAAAATTACGTTCGTATTCTCAAATCGGGAGTCCCGCGACTGCGGGGTCAGTTCTTACGAGTTACATTTGTCTCGTGGGAGGTGTTGGTGCCACCCACGGGGACGTACGGGTGCTGTTTCGAGTTCTCACCCTCTAACGCCATGTTTTTAAGCCTAAGTCCAGAAATATGCAAATTATCGTCGTATTCTCAAACCGAGATTCCCACGGCTGTGGGGTCAGTTTCTACGAGTTACATTGGTCCCGTAGGAGGTGTTGGTGCCACCCACGGGGCCGTTCGGGGGCTGTTTTGAGTTTTCACCCTCTTACGCCATGTTTTTAAGCCTGAGTCTAGAAATATGAAAATTACCTTCATATTCAAAAACCGGGAGTCCCGCTACTGCGGGGTCAGTTCCTACGAGTTACATTGGTCCCGTGGGAGGTGTTGGTGCCACCCACGGGGCCGTTTAGGGGCTGTTTCGAGTTTTCATCCTCTAACGCCATGTTTTTAAGCCTAAGTCTAAAAATATGCAAATTATCGTCGTATTCTCAAACCGGGAGTCCCGCGGCTACGGGGTCAGTTCTTACGAGTTACATTGGTCCCGTGGGAGGTGTTGGTGCCACCCACGGGGCCGTTCGGGAGTTGTTTCGAGTTTTCACCCTCTAACGCCATATTTTGCTTAAGTCTAGAAATATGCAAATTACCGTCGTATTCTCAAACCGGGAGTCTCGCGACTGCGGGGTCAGTTCCTACGAGTTACATTGGTCCCGTGGGAGGTGTTGGTGCCACCCACGGGGACGTTCGGGGGCTGTTTCGAGTTCTCACCATCTAACGCCATGTTTTTAAGCCTAAGTCCAAAAATATGCAAATTATTATCGTATTCTCAAACTGGGAGTCCCGTGGCTGCGGGGTCAGTTCCTACGAGTTACATTGGTCCCGTGGGAGGTGTTGGTGCTACCCACGGGGCCGTTCGGGGTCTGTTTCGAGTTTTCACCCTCTAACGCCATGTTTTTAAGCATAAGTCTTGAAATATGCTAATTACCGTCGTATTCTCAAACCGGGAGTACCGCGGCTGTGGGGTCAGTTCCTACGAGTTACATTGGTCCCGTGGGAGGTGTTGATTCCTACGAGTTACCGTCGTATCCTTTAACTTGTACCCAAAATATATCATTTAACAAAATATATCTTTTAAATTTTTGGCCATGGTCAATAAGGAAGTTAGTAGTCAGGAATTTCTATGAGTATCAAAACAACTGTATTTATTTTGTCTAAGAAAGTATATTTACAATGTGAAATGACGTTCACCTGTAATCAATGCATGCCACTATAATGTCTCTTTCTGCCAACTGCTATCCTAAAAGAGAACCCCAAGCTTTATACCTACATTACCAAAGAATACAGAGACCTCAATGGCAATTACCTCAATAGGAATTACCTGAATAGTGTTAAACGAGTCATCAACAACAATTTGATAACATCATTCCACGAATACAAAATGTAAAATTGAAAAATAAATGAAAACCAATCTAAGTAGGCAATATGTAAACCTTGATTTGCTTGCTTTCAATATGTAAACCAATCCATAGAGAATGCATATATGCAGTCTGCATATATGCATATATGCAGATGCATATATGCTGCATATATATATGCATATATGTGGCTGTATATATGCGGCATATATGCAGCTGCATATATGCCGCATATATGCGCATATATACAGCTGCATATATGCTTGCATATATGCTGTCGGGTTTTTAAAACCATACATATAACGTGTTTTTATAAAACATGAACAAATGAATATCGATCCACGTTGTCTAATTTAATAAAATAAAAGGCAAATTTATATCTATAACGGGAGTTATCTGACCCAAGATGTTGGCAGAAGATGTCGTTCCCGGATAGGTGCCAAACATTGGAAATATACCTATTAGTTAACAGACGCTTTCACACAGTTGGTTGCTACTATTCATTTCATACTCGACGAGACGATCTTATTGCCGGTGTAGTAAACGAAGACGATCCTAACGGACATTGTGTCGGGTTTTTGCCTTCTAATGCCATGTTTTTAAGCTCAAGTTTAGTAATACGCAAATTATCATCGTATTCTCAAACCGGCAGTCCCATGATCGTGCGGTCAGTTCCTACGAGTTACATTGGTCCCGTGGGAGGTGTTGGTGCCACCCACGGGGCCGTTCGGGGGCTATTTTGAGTTTTCGTCCTCTAACGCCATTTTCTTAAGCTTAAGTCTAGATATTTTCAAATTGTCAACGTATTCTCAAACCGAGAGTCCCGCGATCACGCGGTCAGTTCCTACGAGTTACATTGGTCCCGTGCGAGCTGTTAGTGCCACTCACGGGGCCGTTCAGGGGCTGTTTTGGGTTTTCACCCACTAACGCCATGTTTTTAAGCCTAAGACTAAAAATATGAAAATTATTATCGTACTCTCAAACGGGGGGTCCCATGATCACGCGGTCAGTTTCTACGAGTTACATTGGTCCCGTGCGAGGTGTTGGTGCCACTCACGGGGCCGTTCGGGGGCTGTTTCGGCTTTTCACCCACTAACGTCATGTTTTTAAGCCTAAGTCTAGAAATATACAAATTACCGTCGTATTCTCAAACCGGGAGTCCCGGGACTGCGCGGTTAGTACCTACGAGTCACATTGGTCCCGTGGGAGGTGTTGGTGCCACCCACGGGGCCGTTCGGGGGCTGTTTCGAGTTTTCACCCACTAACGCCAGGTTTTTAAGCCTAAGTCTAGAATTATGCAAATTACCATCGTATTCTCAAACCGGGAGTCCCACGGCTACGCGGTCAGTTCCTACAAGTTACATTGGTCCCGTGGGAGGTGTTGGTGCCACCCACGGGGCCGTTCGGAGGTTGTTTCGAGTTTTCACCCTCTAACGCCGTGTTTTGCTTAAATCTAGAAATATGCAAATTATCATCGTATTCTCAAACCAGGAGTCTCGCGGCTGCGCGATCAGTTCCTACTAGTTACATTGGTCCCGTGGGAGGTGTTGGTGCCACCCACGGGGCCGTTCGGGGGCTGTTTCGAGTTTTGACCCTCTAACGTCATGTTTTTAAGCCTAAGTCTAGAAATATGCAAATTACCGTCACCTTCTTAAACCGGGAGTCTCGTGGCTGCGTGGTCAGTTCCTACGAGTTACATTGGTCCCTTGGGAGGTGTTGGCACCGCCCACGGGGTTGTTCAGGGGATGTTTCGGGTTTTCACCCCCTAACGCCATATTTTTATGCCCAAGTCTAGAAATATGCAAAGACTATGATATTCAATCAGTTAGGGAGAAGCTTAATAAGGTGTATGACCCCTAATTCACGTTTTTCTTGTTAATTTATGAAAAGACTATGATATTCCGTTATTCCATTCTTTTATACGATACAATCAAGTGTTGAGCGTCTAAAACTAACTATCATTTTACTCCCCTATTGAAGATCTTGTCCTCTAGCTAGTAAATTTAGTGAAGTCAAGCCACGAGGAGAAAGCATCAAACAAATAAAGCCACAACCTTTACTCACAAATAAACATATCGAAATATCAAAGTTCACAAGGGAAAATAACGACACATACGTATAAGTTGATTAAAGCATACCAGATTGAAATGTTTTTCACATTTCCTCTCAATTATCTGCAACCAAAAGAGAGAAAATTATTAAAACTTATCTATCTGAACTCGTAATAAACGCGAAAGGAAAGTTAAATTCACCATTAAACACATTCTCATACAAGTTATCCAAGACAATTACCTGAAGAACCTTGTACATACACACTTTTGGGCCACGAGAAAAATATCCAAAGACAACTGGGCATGGTCTAAACTTTAGCTAATTTGTATACAAATGAAAAAAGAGTTATCAGTAACCTTAAAATCATTCAACGTTTGCACACGATCGACTTTAGTTTCAACAAATAAAAAATGGAAAGAAGAGTGCCAAAACTATTTTAGATATTTCATTACTGTTTACATACTACCAAAAAAAATTATACCAAAGCTGCTCTGGTAGGGAGGTCAATTATTCTGCTTTGACTGGAAAGAATCTACGAAAATGAAAAATCACACCAAATCGCCGAAATATCTCCTGCAAAAAGATTAAGATCATCTGAAAAACTTACGAATAGCCATATTTGCTATATTTATAAAACAATAATAATTATTATGGAAAACTTAATAATAGCCATATTTGCTAATATGGGCTAATACCCTTCAATTTCATCTTCTTCCTAAAATCAATGAACAACATATTCAATATCAAAAGCATTTGTGTGCCAGTCTAGAATTATCCTAAAAAATAACGAAAGGCATATAACCCCCAATAGAATGTAAAAAAAAAAATACTTAATTATATTTTGTTAAAACAAAAATTAACGACATGCATATAACCCCCAAAATAAGATGATGACATGCAAATAACCCAAAACAATGTCGATGTAATTTTTTTACTTATTAAAAAACCATTTAATTAGATTTTGTAAAAAAAAAATACAGTATTTTGGGGTTTAGTCCCATGTCCAAAGTTTTTTTAGGCGCCTCTTCCATGTATTTTTTTAAATTATATTTAGTCCCATAACTACTTAAAATTGTATTTAGGACCTACGACTAAAAAAATTAAAAAACAGGAGTGGATGCCAATAAATCTTTAAAAGTGGGACTAAATATCTGTATTTTCAAAAAAAAATACAATCTATAGGGTTTTTAATAATTTTTATCAAAAAAAATAACCCCAATACAATTTCTAGGGTTTATTGACATATATACATAAATCTATGCATACACACACATATAAACATAAATCTATTCATACACACACACATATACACACACAAATAGAATCTATATGCACACACACAGATATACACAAATATAAATCTATACGCACACACACAGATATACACAAATAGAAATCTATACATGCACACACATCAGTCACAAATCAACAAATCGAAATGCACACACATATACACACATACACACACACACACACATATCAACCACAAATGAATAAATCGAAATGGCCAAACCTTTTACTGATTGACAAATTCTTAGAGCTGAAATCGCAGAAATCGAATAGCCAAAATCGAAATCGCCCAAAATCGAAATCGCAAATGCCCAAAAACAGACTAGGGTTTGAGAAAAGCGCGTTTCCCTTTTTTAATGGCTGAACCTGGTCACGGCTAAGAGCCGTGACCCTCCATCGCGACCCATTAGTTCCTTACCCACTGCTGATTGATGAATCGTCACGGCCTGAAGCCATGACCCCCATGTGCGACCAACTTCAGCCCAATAACAAAACCTGCTGCTGATTGACAAATGGTCACGACCTATATCCGTGACCCACACCAAGAAATGGTCACGACCCATAGCCGTGACCCTCAATCTGTGATGCGCGACATTTCTTCATCAATCCTAGTGCTTGAATGAGGGATGGTCACGGCCCATAACCGTGAACCACACCCAGAAATGGTCACGGCCCTAAGCCGTGACCCTCAATGTGTGTAATCTCTTCTTCATCATGCCATGGGTCACGAACTTGGGCCGTGACCCATCCGCGACCAAGCTTGGAGGGAATTTTGGCGCGAGTTTGGTGCCAAGATGGTCACGACCTGGTCACGGCCCAAGTCCGCGACCACTGTGGTCACGGACTTGGGTCATGACCACTTCGAGAGCATCGATAATTTAGTGTGGTAATAAATATGGTCACGCCAAATATTGAGTGGGTCACGGCCCAAGTCCGCGACCAGCTGGTCGCAGACTTGGGCCGTGACCCACTGGGCGTGACCATTCGCAGGATTTGGTGTAGTGATTGGTCCATCGGTTAGGCTCTCGGCGGTATGTGATCTTCTAAGGTTGCATGTGCTGGCATGCCATGTCACATAGTAGGGGGCGGGGCATTAGACTAATTAAAAATTTGATGCACTACCTCTAACACCGATGCCTTAGAATCAGACGTGGATACTTACCCCGACAGATGAAATAGCCTTTTACCTAGTAAGGAACTACTGGGATGACATCACATCGACCCCATCTAAATGTTGACTTCCAATCCATGGTTGCCATACCAGCTCACTCACTGTGGGTCGTGATGAGGTTTTTGTAAACCTAACCAACAGTGATATGTTTGTGATCCTTCCCCCACGCTAGTGTTCATGGTTATGCATTATTATTAGCATGCCCCTAATCCATTAAAGGGTGCATGCACGTATGTACTTAAACTGCAAATGGACAACCTTTAAATGAAATTTAATTAGGGTTACTAAATTTAATAAAAATTAATAAGGATGCAGAGTTAAATGAAATTTAACTAAATGAAATTAACTAAAAGTAATTTACCCACAAAATACAAATGAATTCATTGACCTGTGATCACTAGTGTGGAATATCGAGTAAGTTACCCTTTTATGACGATATGTCAAAGCCAATATATACAATGTGTGACTATGACGTCTCCCCAATCAAATTAACCTAATATTTGTCCCGCGTCGATAAGTGGGGTAAGACAACACAACTTATTATCATTGTTGTCAATTACGAAAAACAATTTTTCCAAATAATCAAATTTAAAATGCCCGCACATAACCCATATGAGCAACAGGTACCCTATTTTCCCTCACCATAAGCTTCAGTTTTGAAAAATAAGCCATCTAAACTACGTTAGATGAGATATGTGTTTGCTTAAGCTGAGGGAGATACTGTTAGGTGCACTCATATGTCTCATTGCATAAGATAAGGGAGATACATGAAGTAGTCATCACTACACTAAAATCCAAAAATTATCATGGTAACTTTATCACAGTCCAAACCCATGACCAGGTTGATCACGATCCAAAACCATGACTACCCACTAAAGATCATGACCCATTACATGGGTGACATTTTGCCAAAAAATGGACAGGTACCCCGTTGATCATAAACAATGAGTGTGACTTTTTACGTGAGAAACATGGCGCCAACATGGTCAAGACGATGGTCACGGTCCACAACCGTGACTCCCTGTCAATAAAGTGATAATAATTATTGAGAAAGGGTCATAATCCTCAACTGTGACTAGAATTCGTGACAACCCTAGGATTAAAAAATGATCACACCAGTTGGATCACAGTTCCTAACCATTTGTAATGTCCCGCGGCCTGCCCTATTCGGCCACAGATGTTAAGTTACTTTATCTCATGGGGATTAAAAATTTAAACAATATAGGGAAACTCTTATACTGCCACGGCCTATATGAGGCCTCGGCCTCTACCTCAGAGTTAACATAATTAATAACATTCACAGTTTAATAACATATCTCAAACGGAAATTCAATCACTTAGCATTTGATTCATAATAATAACTTTTTAATACATGCCAAAATGATATTCCCTTTCATAAAATTCTCATAAAAGTTACCTAGATCTCTAATTACAACAAAGAGTGAAATCTAGATAACAATAAAAACTCTAAACACTAATTATATAAAACTACTCTTTGCATCCTCTATACCCTCCGCAGCCTCAACTATTGTCCTCAACTCCTAACCTGAAGAAACAATGAATATAGAAAAGGGTGATCTCTAATAGCTCAACAAGACTTAAATCGAAGATACTCATCCACTTGCCAAAGTTAGTATTTACCAAGGCAATAAATATACAAATGATATAATGGAATTAATAAAAATAGAAAATAACAATTGTGTATAATGAGCAATAAGAAAATGAAAGAATTGTATTTTCCAATCCCTTAGATTCCCCAATAACCTATGGATCAATATCCGAAAGGTCTCAACTCTCCGGCTTCCCCCATGGTTCTCCCTCATAGTCTGTGACCTATATTTTTTAACCTTGGACATCTCAAATTCGACGACCTTATTATAGATGTTCTTGATCTAGTCATGCCACAGACTGCAGCCTCCTCTCCTGCCCAAATCCAGGATGAGCGATCCAAAGTCTATTATTAACTCTACACTTTGGTCGAGCTCTTTCGCGGCCCCAGAGTAAGCCTAGGCTTAATCTCCCTAGAATAATCGTGTTGATCTCAAACACTGAGCATGAGGTACTCAAATAGACATGATGCCTTAGTTTGGCCAATGAATGTCGCGGCCTCAACACGAAATTCCCAAAACAGGCACAATATGCTACCGCCTCCCCAATCTACGAACTCCTTTAATAGGTTGTAACCTTAAGGAAAGAGTTAAAAATACTGGTCATCAACAACAAGTGTATTAAAGTAAAATAGTGTTTTAAAACCCTAAATTACTTTCAACATAAATCCTCAAAGATCAAAGACAAAACCCTAAATAAATCTCCTAAGGTCAAGTAAAAAATCCATTCTCCAACCATACAATATCACCTCAATAATCCTAGTGGAAAACATCTAAAAAACACAAATATACTCAATGAATAGTATGAAGAAAAGCTTTAGGGTTAAAAGCTTGTTTAAAAGATTAATAACAAACTGTTATAAGTTGTGTAAACTCCGAATAAACTTTTTGGGAAAAAATCTTTTCGAAAAACACAAGATGTGTTATAAAAGACTTTCTGAATATATGGATTAAATTTAATAGTTGATTACGTTCTTTTTAATTTTTAATAAACATCTACTAAAGTTACCATGCAGTCCTAATCACAACAACAGTTAAGAACATTCAAAGAAATAGACACATGAATTTTTAACGTGGTAAACCCTTTAAACGAGGGAAACATCCACGGTGCCCTCTATGGCACAAAATAAAAATTCACTAGAATAAAGAATCAAGTTACAACACTTAAGCAAACCACAAAGATCCAGAATATACCTATATGAGATTCTCCACTCCAAAGGTAATCTGAATTGGACTGATCTTTTCTTGCTGCTTCTTTGGTTTTTCCTTGATCTCCTTCTCTTTGAATTATGATTCCAGCAACTCGTTCAAAATCCAAGATTCTCAGACAGAACCACAGTGTCTAAGTGTTCATGTGAGATAGTGTTTGTGACGTGATACTACATGCAAACATACTAATCACCCTCTCAAAATTATACAAACATTCCTAATGAATTACAACAGTTCTAAAATGATAGGTTATTTCTGAATCTTGATTTTTTAAGCCAAGATTTCTTGATCTTTTATTTATCCACGGATCTCAAGGATACCTTTCCCATAAGACGGTTCAAGGTCTTAAACAATTTCAGTATATTGAAAATATTTTTGAAATTGTAAACCTCCAATTGAGATCCAAATTATACTAGAAGTTTACTTTATTAAAACAGATTCAGACTTAACATGCAGAGACTGATAGAACAATTTTTGACATAAAACTTCTTTTCAGATCTATGGTTACACCTTAAAACTGTAGCAAGAGTTCTTTATGTTCTTTTTATTTTTGTACACACGTATTTCATAAAA
Source organism: Sambucus nigra (assembly GCA_949130495.1). Taxonomy (NCBI): domain Eukaryota; kingdom Viridiplantae; phylum Streptophyta; class Magnoliopsida; order Dipsacales; family Adoxaceae; genus Sambucus; species Sambucus nigra. The sequence continues at coordinate 14,423,524 of OX422219.1, read as the reverse complement.
CATGAAATAGAAAACTAGAAACACAAATAACTCACTAGATCAAAAGGTTTCTATTTTAAAATTTGTTGAAATTGAATAGATCTACAATACCAGATCAAAAAAGAGAAACAAAAAACAAATCGCGTGATGTTCTCTTTTAGAAAAACTTAGTTTTAACAATGAAACTTATGTCTCTCTTAGAGATGAGTTCTGAGAGTCTCAAATATTTGAAGAGGTCATCAAACAAAAACTCAACACCAAAAAAACAAAACCCTAGAAGAATCTAACTCTAAAAAAGATGGGTTTTCTGGTGTATGGAATTTTTAGGTTTTGGTGTTTGGCTTGGGAGAAATCACTCAGAGGTTTGAACTATGAAGAAACTAGGGTTTCTTCTTTATAATCTCTCTCTATTTTTTTCCTCTCTTCTCCCTTCTCTCTCTTCTCTCTCTACTCTCTCTTTTCTCTTAGATTTCACGAAATGGCAAAAGTCTCAAAATGCTAAGGCTTGGGTCCTTTTTATACTAATCGAAAAAGGATCCAGAACCTTGAACTCAATCTAATGGCTAGGATTGAATCTTGACTGATTGACTTTAATCCTATGGTTCATCACAAGCGGTGGGTTAACCGTTTGGTGATTGGTTTAAATTAGGTTCATGAGGATTGACTCTCATCACATGCAGTACGTTGATAATGTTGATCCAAGGGCTGAAAATGTATACGCATTTTGTGTCTAACAGAAAACACAATCTAAGCCGTCAGGAATGCAACACGTGTACGAACCAGATGCAAGGCAAAACGCTTATTTGAAAATAATTACAAAGTAGACCTTGAATTCTCTAGCAGTTTTGGATTCTACCCAGGTAAACAATCAGTAAAGAAAATCACTTTCTGAAATTCAACTTTTACCCACAACACTTTTAAAAACATTTTTTAATTAATTCAAAACTCATTTGAAAATTATTTTAAAATATATAAAATGATTTGAGTTGAATGAAGTTGATTTTAAAATAACTTGAAGTGTTGAAGAACCATTAGTGCAAATAGGTGATATGAATAATGCATAGTGTGTGTCCTATTTGTGGTTTTAAGGATAAAAATAACTTCCCTTTGAAGATTCTCTTGGACAAGATTTCTTCTTTGAGCTTGTACCTTTGAGGAGATGGAGTTCTCATAAAATCTAACTATTTTGTCTAAATATCCAAACTAGTTGGAACTCCTGTATATGTAAACTTAAGTAAGTCAATATATAGTGTGTTCTCAATCTCCCCCTTTGGATATTAGAGGCAAAATTCCCTTGAGTATTCTTAACTCGTGGGTCAAAATAAAAAGAAATCCTATGTGTCCTATACAAAAATTCTAACTACCCATTCCCATCCTAGAACCGAAAATAAGGCAAAAGAAATACATCACTCAACTATATACAGACCAATACCCTACAAAGTAGAAACAAGATATACAACGGGTCTGAAATGCCTATAACAAGATAAACACTAAATTGGCATATTAGTTGAGTTAGAATCAGGAATATATAGAGAAATCGCTAACCAATACTTAAGATCTTGTCCCCCAATTTTTCTCAAATATACAAGGGGTATAAATCACAAAAAATAGAGATTAATTGAGAGTGACCATGCCTATAGTTGTGCATAAATACTCAAATCGTATATTATCTAAAGGTTTTGTAAAGAGATCTGCGAGCTGCATTTGAGTGTTCAGATATTCAATAATGAGATCTTTGGATTCGACAAGGTCACAAATAAAGTGATGTCTAATCTTAATATGCTTAGTTCATGAGTGCATTACAGGATTTTTGGAAATATTAATAGCACTTTGGTTATCACAAAACATGGTTAATTTTTTTTCTGTGAGACCATAATCACTAAGCATATGTCTAATCCATACTAATTGAGCACAATAACTACCAGCTACTATATTCAGATTCAACGCTAGATAATGAAATACAATTCTATTTCTTACACGGCCAACCTACGAGATTATTGCCTACGTAGTAGCAAGCACCAGAAGTGCTCTTACTATCATCAGAACACCCAGCCCAATCGGCATCGGTGTATCCTACAATAGAACTAGTCGTATCATTTGTGTACCAAATACCAAATTTTAGAGTACCCTTAATATATTTAATAATTCTTTTTACACTTAATAAATGAGATTCTTTAGGGTTACTTTGAAATCTAACACAAATACATACGACAAAGGATATGTCAGGTCGAGACGTGGTAAGATACAACAAACTCTCTATTATACTTCTATAAACACTCTATAGAGTGGGATCAACACTTTTCCCATTATCATCCTTAGATATTTTAGTTGAAATACTCATGGGGGTTCTAGAAATGTTGGCATTTTCTAAGCCGAATTTTTTAACTAAGTCTGCAACATACTTGGATTGAGAAATAAAAAGACCATCACTGCATTGTTTGACTTGTAAACCCAAAAAATACTGTAGTTCACCCATTAGAGACATCTGAAATTCAATATGCATGATTTCAAAAAAATTATCTACTTGTTTAGGACAAGTGGAACCAAAAATAATATTGTCCACATATACTTGTGCGATTAAGACATGTTGATTTTCCTTTCTAACAAATAACGTTTGGTCGTTACCGCCACAGACAAAATTGTGAGACACTAAAAACGTAGATAGTCTCTCATACCAAGCTCTAGGAGCTTGTTTCAAACCGTATAAGGCTTTCTTAAGTCTAAAGACGTGGTCCGGGTGTACAGGATCAACAAATACTTTGGGTTGTTCTACGTATACTTCTTCAGACAAAATTCCATTTAAAAAGGCAGATTTAACATCCATTTGGAACAATTTGAATTGCATATGACAAGAAGTTACAAGAAGAAGACGAACTAATTCTAGACGAGTAATAAGTGCAAATGTTTCGTCAAAATCAATTCCCTCAATCTGGGAGTATCCTTGCGCAACCAACCTAGCTTTATTTCTAATGACCTCCCCATTTTCATCAGTTTTATTTTTAAAAATCCATCTTGTGCCAATAACCTTCGAATCTTTTGGTCTAGGAACAAGATTCCACACATCGTGACTCTTAAACTGGATCAACTCTTCTTGCATAGCATTTATCCAAAATGAGTAAGTAAGGGCATCATAAACATTTTTAGGTTCCTCAAGAGAAACAAAACAAGTAAATTATGCCACTTGTCGAAGTTGGGATCTAGTTCTAAGTGGTTCCGAAGGATTATCGCCAATGTTTTTAGTAGGATGATCTTTAGAAACCCAAGTGGGTACAAAAGGACTCTCAGGTGGAAATGAATCAATATCATCTTGAGGATCAGTGGGTAACACAGGTTCGTCCTCATTAAATGTTAATGGTTGACTGTCACTTCTCCTAACACTCGTGTCATCTACAATTACATTAATTGATTCCATAATAGTTTTGGTTCTATAGTTGAAAACACGCAAAGCCCTACTATTTTGGGAATATCCAAGAAAAAATTCCCTTTTCTCCTCGGGTATCAAATTTTGAATGTTGCTCTCTATCTTTATAGATGTAGCAGATACTACCGAAGGTTTTAAAATATTTTAAGTTAGGCTTTTTGTGGAACCATAACTCATAAGGTGTTTCTTTGGTATTTTTTCTGAGTTAGATACGATTAATAATATGACACGCGGTTTGGACAGCTTCTACCCAAAAATATTTAGGGAGATTCTTAGCATGTATCATAACCCTAGCCATTTCTTGTAAAGTCCTATTCTTACGTTCAGCTATACCATTCTGCTGCGGGGTTTTAGGAGCACTAAAACCCATATTTATAGCCATTAGCTACGCAATACTCAGAAATTCCAGAGTCCTTGAACTCTCCACCTCTATCACTCCTAATTCGACATATCTGGGTATCCTTCTCATTCTCAATTTTCAAGATGATTCACAAGAATTCATTGAAGGTATCTAATTTTTGTTTCATAAAGGCTGCCCATGTATATCTCGTATAGTCGTCCACTATAACTAGGATGTAAGAGTTTCCACAGGAACTGACAGTTCTTGAAGGACCCATGAGGTCCATATGGATAAGTTCTAGAGGCTTAGTGGTCAGGACATATTTAACTTTCTTGTGAGGGGATTTACTTATTTTGCTTTCCTGACAAGGTCCACATACAGGATTAAAAGAATTTTTATTTTTTTGTAAACCTCTAACTATCTCTTGGGAACTCAATCTTCTAAGGTTATCATAATTTGTGTGTCCCAATCTATTGTGCCAAAGATCAGAATCCCCTAAGCTGACAACATTACAAGATTTAGAATTGGGGATTACTGTATAACAATTTTTTGGAGTTTTATTTCATGTTAAAATACAATTACCTTTTTCATCAGTAATTTTGCAATCATTTTTAAAAAAGTAACTGAGTGATTGGAGTCACAAAATTGTGATATACTTAAGAGATTGTATTTAAGGCCTTTAACTAAGAGAACATCATTCAGTTCAGGAAGCCCTTGCTCACTCAATGTTCCCTTACCTATGATCTGAGATGAAACACCATCTCCAAACATGACACTACCTCCAAGGAAGTCTTTCTTGTTTTTCAATTTGGTTTCATCCCCGATCATATATTTAGAACATATGGAGTCTAAATACCATCCAGTTGAAGTGCTTTATGCCTCTAAAGCAGAAATAATAATGTTGCACTTAAGTTGGGATAGTAGATCATCTTTTCTAATCCAAATAGGCCTAGTGTTAAAATTTTTGTGACCTTTTGATTTAGAAAAGGTTTGAGGGGTCTTTCTAAATAATTTTTTCTTAGTCATGGACCCTCCTTTTTTTCTTTTTAGAGCTAGAGTTATTTGTGGTTTGTCTAGGAAGAACTTAAGTATTTCTAAATTTCTTAGAGTAGTTAAAGTTTAGGTAGGTCGGGGTGAATAACTTTTATGGAAACATTCATCAAGAGTATGGCCGAAAATATCGTAGTAGGAACAATACTGATGGGTATATGACTTGACTTTCTTGCTAAAGTCTTTGAAAATTGGCTTGGATCTATTGGATACAGTAGTCCAGTCATCATTAGGTTTAGGTTTCTATCTTTGGTCTCTGGTAGAAGAACAAATATATTTGGTCTGACTGTTTGGTTTCAACTGTTGATTGTACTGACTATGCGTTGTCTCGAAGACATTGAGACTAGATTCACTTTTTTAACATTTTGACAAGTTTGGCCTTGTTTTATAAAGGTAACATTTTCAGGTGAAACCTTGGTCTTATTTGTGTGCACTATTTCTCCAAAACCTAAGCTAGACTTATCTTCAGAGTCAAATTTCCTTCCAGTAACAATTTTTTCAAAAGTCTTGGTTTGTGTTTCAAAGTGTTAGCATTTTTTAAACATATTTGAAACCTTTTGCTTTGACTCTTCTAGTTCAATAAGGGTTGCCTTGTATTTTTGTTGAAATTCATAGTTCTTTTGAATCAATGAATTTATTCTGAAGGTGTAATTCTCAATCTCAGTCTCATGAGCAACACATAAGGCAGTATAATCTCCAGTGTTCTTCCTAATGGTCTGGTTAAGCAAATCAATACGCTCACTTAAGGTTTTTATCATTTTTTCTAGGCAAGCACTCTTCTGAATCGTTTTAGTGTATAACTCATGTAAATCAGGCAGATCGCCATCAGACTCACTATGTGCATCGTGTGAAGTGTCCCCTATATTTTTGATAGGTTCTTTACTCACGCACACATTTAATGTTTCATCAAAATTATCACTTTGACTCACACACAATCTTTCAGCAGTAATAGGAACAAAATTATCAGCAAGATCATTAACAACATCAACAGGCATATCAAGTTCATGAGCAGGCAAGCATGCATCATCATTATATATTATCTTAGCAAAGAAAGACATGCAGTACTCATTTATCTGGGTTAACTCAGTTTCATCTTCATCTGAATCACTAGAGTCGTCCCATGTCTTACACATATTGTCCTTGTTATTCTTGTTAAAACTATTTGGACATTTACTAGCATAGTGACTTAATTTACCACAATGATGACACTTAACATCTTTTATGCCATGTTTAGGTCTGTTGGGATCATAATTCCTCCTATTGTCTTAAGTGTTCTTCGTATTGTCTCTGTCATGAGGTCTGTGAGATTGATTACCTTGATAATTTGATTTGCCTTGTTTAGAGGCTACAGCATTTCTAAATTTCAAAATATTTTTGAAATGCTTACTCATAAGAGCTATTTCATTGTTAAGGTTTTCCAAATCACAGTTTTCAAGACAGTCAGTGTCAAATCTATAGTGTTTAATTTAGGTAATGGCAATTTAGAAGAAAACACAACATTAGAACTAGAGAATTTATTAGTCCGTCTGGTCAATTTCTTTTTGAAATCTAGTTCCAATTCTACAGTCCTCAGTTTACTGTTAAGTAATTCAGAAGTCATATTAGGGTCATTTATTTCCTAAATAGTATATCTCTTGTTGTCAAATTTAGATGGCAATAGCTAAAGAATCTTTGAATCAATTTCCTTTCTACATAGGTTACACCATTTTCATGAAGTTTTGTAAAAATATCAGTTAACCTTACGTAGAAATCGTCAAAGGATTTATTGTCATTCATAATCAGGGTGTTATATTGCTGAATGAGCATTTGAGTTTTTCCAACTTTAACACGTTCATCACCCTCATGAGCAATGACTAAAATGTCCCATGCCTCTTTAGAAGTAGAACATATGGATATTCTTTTGAATTCATGTTCGTTTATAGACATAAAGATGGCATTATTTCCTTTGTTATTATCTAGAGACAATTTTTCTCTTCCTTAGTAAATTCACTGAGAAGTTTCTTAATCCTTGTTGGATCAGTGGCTGAAGTAGGTTTAGTAGGATGTTCAAACCCTGTTTCAATCATTTCCCATACTTCATCACCCAAGGTTCCTTGAATGAAAGCAGTTATTCGCACTTTCCAGTACGAAAAATTATTTCCATCAAAGAGTGGTGGTCTCGATAGGTTACCTAACTTCTCAAATTTCTCTTCCATATTCAGATTTTTTTTTTCAGAAAGAGGTTTCAAAAACAATTTCTTAAGTTTCAGGATCATAAAAGGTGTTCCCGCTCTGATACCAGTTGAAGAAAAGCTTTAGGGTTAAAAGCTTGTTTACAAGATTAATAACAAACTGTTTTAAGTTGTGTAAACTCCGAATAAACTTTTTAAGCAAAACTCTTTTCGAAAAATACAAGATGTGTTTTAAAAGACTTTCTGAATATATGGATTAAATTTGATAGTTGATTACCTTCTTTTTAATTTTTAATAAACATATACTAAAGTTACCATGCAATCCCAATCACAACAACAGTTAAGAACATTCAAAGAAATAGACACAGGAATTTTTAACGTGGTAAAACCCTTAAACAAGGGAAACATCCACGGTGCCCTCTACGACACAAAACAAAAATTCACTAGAATAAAGAATCAAGTTACAACACTTAAGCAAAGCATAAAGATCCTAACCTAAGTTCAGAATATGCCTATATGAGATTCTCCACTCTAAAGGTAATCTGAATTGGACTGATCTTTTCTTACTGCTTCTTTGCTTTTTCCTTAATCTCCTTCTCTTTGAATTATGATTCCAGTAACTCGTTCGAAATCTAAGATTCTCAGACAGAACCACAGTGTCTAAGTGTTCGTGTGAGATAGTGTTTGTGATGTGCTACTACATGCAAACATACTACTCACCCTCTCAAAATTATACAAACATTCCTAATGAATTACAACAGTTCTAAAATGATAGGTTATTTTTGAATCTTGATTTTTCAAGACAAGACTTCTTGATCTTCTATTTATCCACAAATCTCAAGGATACCTTGCTCATAAGACGGTTCAAGGTCTTAAACAATTTCAGTATTTTGAAAATATTTTTGAAATTGTAAACCTCCAATTGAGATCCAAACTAGACTAGAAGTCTACTTTATTAAAACAAATTTAGACTTAACATGCAGATACTGATTCACTAATTTTTGACATAAAATATCTTTTCAGATCTATGGTTACACATTAAAACTGTAGCAAGATTTATTTATGTTCTTTTTATTTTTGTACACACGTATTTCATAAAATATGAAATAAAAAACTAGAAACACAAATAACTCACTAGATCAAAAAGTTTCTATTTCAAAATTTATTGAAACAGAATAGATCTACAATACCAGATCTAAAAAGAGAAACAGAAAACAAATCGTGTGATGTTCTCTATTAGAAAAACTCAATTTCAACAATGAAACTTAAGTCTCTCTTAGAGATGAGTTCTGAGAGAATCAAAGATTTGAAGAGGTCTTCAAACGAAAACTCAACACCAAAAACACATAAACCCTAGAAGAATCTAACTCTAAAAAAGATGGGTTTTCTGGTGTATGGAATTTTTAAGTTTTGGTGTTTGGCTTGGGAGAAATCACTCAGAGGTTTGAGCTGTGAAGAAACTAGTGTTTCTTCTTTCTAATCTCTCTCTATTCTTTCCCTATGTTCTCCCTTCTCTCTCTACTCTCTCTTTTCTCTCAGATTTCATGAAATGGCAAAAGTCTCAAAGTGCTGAGGCTTAGGTCCTTTTTATACTAATCGAAAAAAGGATCCTGAACCTTGAACTCAATTCAATGGCTGGGATTGAATCTTGACTGATTGACTTTAATCCTACGGTTCATCACAAGCGGTGGGTTAAACGTTTGGTGATTGGTTTAAATTGGGTTCACAAGGATTGACTCTCATCACATGCATTACGTTGATAAGGTTGATCTAAGGGCTGAAAATGTATACGCATTTTGTGTCTAACAGAAAACACAATCTAAGCCATCAGGAATGTAACATGTGTACGAACTAGATACAGGGCAAAATGCGTGTGTAAAAATTAATTATAAAGCATGACTTGAATTCTCTAGCACTTTTGGATTCTACCCAGGCAAACAATCAACAAAGAAAATCACTTTCTAAAATTCAACTTTTACCCTAACACTTTTAAGAACATTTTTTAATTAATTCAAAAATCATTTGAAAATTATTTAAAAATATACAAAATGATTTGAGTTGAATTAAATTGATTTTAAAATGACTTGAAGTGTTGAAGAACCATTAATGCAAATAGGTGATATGAATAATGCATAGTGTGTGTCCTATTTATGGTTTTAAGGATAGAAATAACTTCCCTTTGAAGATTCTCTTGGATATGATTTCTTCTTTGAGCTTGTACCTTTGAGGAGATGGAGTTCTCATAAAATCTAACTATTTTATCTAAATATCCAAACTAGTTGGAACTCCCATATATGTAGACTCAAGTAAGTCAATATATAGTGTGTTTTCATAATAGTATGTACAAGTCTCCCAATCTTTAAGAATCAATGGCACTCTACGACCTCTAACCTCGATGAATAGTAGATTTCTATGGCCTAAATCTAGAAACCCAAAATCTAAGATGACTACTAGAACTCCATGGACATTTTCCAGATTTCACAAAAGGGTGCATCTCAATCAATAAAAATATTGAAACTAGAGTTTATGAATGAGGAAGAAGAGAGTGAGGCCAAATCCCTTGCCTTAATGGATTAATCTGGTGAATAGTAACCTTTCGCTGCCTTGCTCCAACAACCTTCTCTTCTTCACACATGGACCTTACTTTCTCTATCTAGAATGGATCTCAGGGTTTCTAATGGTCTTGACAAGTGTGCCAATGGTGGGTATTCATAGGTTATAGTGAGGAACCGAGGGTTTTTTAGCACATTTTTCCATAACTACCCCTTTTAAAAAGGCTTATAGAATCTTCTAAACTTCCTCCCGAAATGATGACATAATAAGGCCACATCATCATTCCTTGTGATGCTAAACTAAGATCCTCGGCCATCACCCTAGGTCATGGTATTCTAGAGTGTGTCTGCGTCCTTTGCACACTAAGTCGTAGCCTCTATGTTTCATATGTCCGTAAAACTCTTCTCTAACCTAGGTTTTTCCAGTTCAACTACACATCACGGTTTCCATAGGGCCATGGTCTCTTATAGTTTTAGGGTTGTTACAACCTCCCCAACTTAAGAAATTTTGTCTTCGGACTAAATGACTTAAAAGTGTAAATTAATTCATACCTTGGAACAATCGTGGATAATTTTCTTTAATGACAGACTCTAGATCCCAAGCTACCTTTTACGTGGCCTGATGTGTCCAAAGAACCTTGACTAGGCATATTGTCTTTATTCTCAACTGCTTTTCTTTTCTTTCTAATATCTCAAATGGATTCTCTTCATAACTTAAGTCCCCGCATATTTTAATGGGATCATGGTTCAGTATATGGTTGGGGCCTTATGTAATTACTGAATAATAAAATATGGAACATGCTGTGCACATGGGACCGGGGGCAGGGCTAGTCTAAACGAAGTCTTCCCAACCTTCTTAAGAATCTCAAATGGTCTAATATACCGTGGGCTTAATTTTCCCTTCTTTCAAAACCTCATAACTACCTTCCATGGGGGGAATTTTAAGTCCATATCCCTCATTTTAACATCAACCCAACTATTTTGTCTACTCTGAGCACTTTGTAGCCAATCTTGAATCAGTTTAACTTTAGCCACGGCCTCTTTAATTAATTCTTACCCTAGAAATTATCTTTCCCCCACTCTATCCTACATCTTCTGCCATATAATGTCATCATCTTAATACTCTCTTGGTAACTATTGTTATACACAAATTCAACTAGGGGTAGGTGGTCCTCTCAACTTCAATAGAAGTCTAAAACATATATTCTCAATGTATACTCAAAGGGTAGATTTATTATCTTTATTTTTCCATCTATCTATGGATGAAAAGTTGTACTGACATCTATCCGCACCCCTATTGCTCTTTGAAATATTCTCGAGGTAAATCTAGGGTTACTGTTAGATATTACGGTCACAGGGACCCTATGAAGTCTTACAATCTCCTTGATGAAAAGCTTAGCCAACTGGTCAACATTGGTTATGGTCTTGACAGCCAAAGAGTGAGCAAACTTGATTAATCTATCCACAATGACCCAACTGGAATCCATTCCTCTATGCGTCCATGACAATCCAACTATAAAATCCATGGAGATGTTTTCCCCACTTTTTTTCTGGGATAGGCAAGGGTTGTAACAACCCTCCCGATCTTTGGTGCTCGGCCTTAACTTGCTGGCATATTAAACACTTAGCCACAAACTTTGCCACTTTTCATTGCTCGACCTTTTTGCCTTATTATTCTTGACTACCCATATTAGGAAGGAGAATCAATACATGTGGTCTTCTACAGTATTATGGCTTATCCTTGAGAGCAACAAAGGTCTTCAGGACTAAATAGTGATCTGTCAGAGGTCAACCATAGGACCTCTATTCTTACCTAAGGGTAATCGAGGGAACTTAGAGCCTTTTAAATACCAAGTGTAAAATATGGTATCATCAAATTTGAACAAACATATTTATAGTTGTTTCTAAGATTAGTTTCAAAATCTTAGATGGGAAATACTGGTTTAAATCACTAGTCAAGTACACGACATGCATTGTCGCAGAGTAGCTGCAACAAAGATCTTCTTCAATACAGAGAATGATGCTTCACTGATACTTTTTCCAAGTCTAAAATATCTAGATTCATAAGCGACCTGCATTTTCTACAGGTTCACTACAACGACGTATTTCTTCACTGCAACAAAGCTCTAGTGGTGGCTCCAGATATGGCACAAAAGGAGATATGCCTTAAAGATTGCTTTATAAAATGTTTATATTTTATTTTCTTCCATATCTTTTGTTGTATTTAGGAAGCAACCTATTTTGTGTGGACAAGAATGACTTAGAGGTTTAGAGAGTTCGTGGACATAAATTTGAAATGCCTATTTAGTTCGTCTTCTTCTCCAAAATAAAATAAGGTTAAAGCGGTTAATTTTGTAAGGTTTTTATTATTTTATCAAGCTAAAGAAATAAGACTTTCTTAAGCGCAAAAACCCTTTTTGTATTTTTGAGATATGCAGTAAGGATTTTAGTAAAATCGCTCGACCTTTGTGTAACCTTCTTGCCAAGGATACACCCTTTGATTTTATGGATGATTTCCTTCACGCCTTTGAAAGGATAAAGAAGGAATTGACCTCTGCACCCATTATGAGACCTCCCCACTGGAGTCAGCCTTCCAAGATTTCGCAATGAGAAATGTCTGCACGTTATATACTACACTAGTAGGACTCTTAATGATCCTCAATTGAACTATTCCACGACTGAAAAGGATTTTCTCGTTGTTGTTTTTACGCTTGAAAGGCGAAAGAGTTACGAAAGAAAATCTCTTTTGCGAGAAAGCCACTGTTGGCAATAGCCTAATGAAAAGATTAAAGGCAATAAAAATAGAAAAATTGCCAAAAGTACTACATGTTTAGTTTGTTTGATCGTTCAAAAGTAATAGCTTCAAAAGAGTTGAGAAAATAAAATAAAATATATTATATATTTATCTTTTGAGGGTGTTTAGTTGAAGATCAACGGGTTTACACAATGAATCCTAGTTAGGCTTATTTGTTTTATTATACCACTGATTTGTAGAAACATCAATATTATAGACTTGTGTACATTATGCTTGTTTGTTCATAGAGTTCACTTTTCTTATCACTTGAGGATAAATCTTAGTTTGATAAAGTTTTACGATTAATTAGACCTTTTAAAACATATTTGAGTGTTTGGATCATAATTCATTTGTATCTAGTTCACACTCATTCATTCCATCCCACATATTTAGACATGTCGATATTATGATAGTGTGTAAAGCTTATGTGTTTTGTGTCGAGTTTTGTGGTTGTTTATATATATATATATATATGTGTGTGTGTGTGTGTGTGTGTGCATATGCTGGATTTTCATTAATATATTTTTCATATGTTATGTATGGTATCGTGTTTTAAGTCTTTGCAGTTTGCATTTAATCCATGTTTGCCATATGCTTATCTTAGGATTTTATTTGGAATTATATATGATCATATTGATATCTCTCCTTAAGTGCATTAAAATTATTTTTTGGTATCTTTTCTCAAATTAGTAATTTCAAAACTTTTATCATACATTATTTCTTATTCACATTGGTATCTTTTTGCTTTGGTATTGTAATTGGTTGATCATAGTTTGGACTATTTGTGCTTGAGTTGTCTTATTGTGTGTTTGCTACACTTTACACAATTGAATGATTTTATTCCCTCCACCCTATGTTTAAAATTGTTATCTTATGATCATACATTTAGGGTGAGCATTGTTTTTTATGGGGGGTAATTGTTTCATGTTATCTTACTTTGTCTATTCCTAAACAAGGGGGTGGGGGAGAGACATGGTATCTTTCCTTGCATGATTAGGATATCTTTATCTTAGGGGGAGACATTTTACCTATGTTAATATTGTTTTAGACATTTTTAGATGTTTATTCATTTCCAGATTTATACTTGTTATATTCTGTTTGCATTTGAAGGTATGTTTAAGTGTGAAGGTTTACATGTTTATAACAATGCGGAAAAGTTTTCAAGCAAAGCAAAGATACTCAAGTTTGTGTGTCCGTCGAGCGCCAGTACTCTTTTTCCTTTTTAGGGTTAGGGAATGAGTCTTTTTAGAGAGTTTGACACGCCACACCAAAATTGGCGGATGGTCACGGCAAGCTGGTTACGGACCAAGACTCTGACCAGGGTAGAAACACACGTGACCAGTTCCAAGACCATAGACTTTCGTGACCTAAATTGGAGCTGGTCACGATCTAGGGCCATGACTAGGTTGGGTCACAACTATGGTCCGTGACCAGTGCATTCCCATTATTGAAGCAAAATTGTGCCAAAATTCCCTCCAACTGTGGTCACAGTCATTTTCCATAACCATATCCATGACTATATCCATGACCATGGCCAAAATTCCCTCTAATTGTGGTCATAACTTTGGGTCGTGACCATTTTATATTGGTCATGATAGTGGGTCACGGTCAAGGGTCAAGGGTCATGACCAGTCCATTTATGATGACATGGTCATGGATGATGACGTGAAAAAAAGGTCACGACATGTAATCACTGATACGTCACGAATACTGCATATTTGTTCCCTTTATCTTTATGTATTCCATCACTTTTGTGTTCTGTATGCCAATATTTATACTCTTTAACCATACATCCTCTATTTTGTATGTTTATAAGCTTTGAGAGGTATAATTGAGCTTTTGTAGGTATTGAAATTCTTAGCGTCTGAATTGGTTGCTTTTCAAGGAAGTTCCATTGTATGACTGAACTTAAAGGGAATTTTAGTCATTTCGCACTTCCTCTCTGGTTCTGTGAAATTCCACATAAGCGTACTTCATTGAGTTAGCTTCGCGTGGCCGTAAATGTCACGTCGTTTTGAGTCTGGACGAAAATGTTATAGCCATTTCCCTTAGCATCCTTTTCTCCCTCATGAAGACCATTAGTCCACTCAAAACAGGACACCGATCGATCGGCCTTGAGCCCCTGATCGACTGGCTTTTCAGTTTTAACCCACAAAGGGAACCATTACGCTATAGCCTTGACCTGCGGTCGATCGGGTCCACCAATTTTTGGGCGGTTTCTCTTTGTAATTTCTTTTTCTTTTATTTTATTTTCCACTTTCTATATAAACCAAACTTTTTTTATTTGTAATATGTAATTCATTTTAGTTACATTTGGGGAGCTTCCCTCTCCTCTTTTTTGTTTGGGTTTATACCCATTTATGTAAGTATTTTCTACTATTCATTGTCTTCCTTACTTAGTTAATGCTTTATGTACTTAATATATGTTTTTTTCTTCATTTCCTTGCCTTGTATTTAACTTTTTCTTTTTATTTAGTTGCTTTCTTTAGTAATTAGTTGTTTTAATTAGTTTCATACTCCCCCAAAGAATGTAGTCATAGTTTAGGCTTTTACACGGACGATCTATTTTCGCGCTCCATCAAAATGGCACCGTTGTCGGGGATTGTTTTGTTATATATCGTAATTATTTTATTATTTCTTAGTATTTTTTCTTTTGTATTTTTATTCTTTATTTTAACCTTTTTCGCAAATTTGCACATTTGAGCACTAAGAAACATTGAATTATCGGTCACACACCTCTCCACGTGGATTTTCCATCTACAAACTATTCGGTAATCATGTCTTTTTATAGTGATTTCAGTAATTATAATGGTTCTCATTTGTATGGGAATAGTTCTCAAACCTATCATTTTCAAGATTTCGTCCCTTCACGTATGACTGCGCATGAAGGCCTTCGAATTCTTGAGAATGAAAGGCTTTAAAACATATATCGGGAAGAAAATTATTTTAGGGAGCAAGAGTTTGATGCATTGTTCAAATCCAGTGACGATTTTTCTTTCGATATTTTTGAAGTTAAATAAGAGTTTCACCCAAATGAGAATAGTTCTTATTTGAATGTAAGTCTTGCTCCCTTGAAATTCAATCTCTTTAAGATACGAATCACTTAAGATTTAATTTATTTCATTACCATTTTTATTCTCCATGTTAGAACCATTACAACTACCACTAGATTCCTATGAGTCAGTCAACGTTTAAACCTTTTAGTGACGAGGAATCTTTGCTTGAATTGTTTTCCAATATATATTTTTTCTTTTTGTGTTCCCCGCCTTCCATTCCACTCGAAAAACCTTTGGGAGGTGTTTCTATTTTTCTTGGATCCCAATTGTACTTGTCCCCTTAGCATCCAAATCCCCCATGGTCCTCCAAAAATTTGAATGAGCGATGGTTCATTTATTACATCTTACACATGCCTTCCGTTGTTCAAACGAAATTTCTATTTTTTGAAAGGCATGCATTCAAGGGAGGGTCCACCGTTGATCCTTCAAAAGCCAAATTGTATTTAGGGTGGATCCTCAAAATTTTCAACTTCTATTATATAGTTAATTAGAAATTAAAATTATAGTTGTAAATAGTTAGCTTTTTATTTTTCTTTTTACTTTTAGTCTAGTGTAATTAGTTCAGGCTTTTATTATTCTTTTTTGTTATGCTTGGTGCTAACATGTTTTGTAGATTCAATGGATTTGTGCTTATTGGGGATCACTCCATTTTAGGTAATATCCTTCTTTTCCTCTCTTTATATTGTGTTCTTGATTCGCATTGAAGACAATGTAATATTTAAGTTAGGAGGTGTGGGATAGTTTATCCATCCATTGTTTCGCTTCATCGATTTTATCATATGTTCTTTACTAAGCATGCTTTTTGCTGAAAAAATTGAAAGTTATCAAAAATATTTTCTTTCTTTTTACTATTTTGTTGGGCATGCCGTCGTTTCCGATGATAAATTTGAATAATTTTCTGATCCAATATACAATTCAATGATGCATGTTCTCAATTTTAGAAGTTATTAGACTTCAGTTCTCAAATCATTAATATTATTAATTACTTCGTGAATTAAACTTTAAGCCCATGAGCACTTGCGCTTTTCTTGTTTTAATGATTTCGTTTAAGATTTTTATATCTCGATAATCTTTTATTGCATTGTATATATTTAAATCGAGTGAGCTTTGGGCATTTATTCATTTGTGAGTGTTTATACAATACTCTTTCCTCCTTGTAAACGTTAATTTCGTCGGTAATCTCACTATTCTTTCATTTGATCATTCATTAATTGAGTTCATTTTTGAAATGTGGTACTCGAGCATGATTTTCAAAGTTTGTTTTGACTCGAGAATTGTGTAAACTTTAGGAAATGGTCATAGTCTATCTTTGTTATATCACCCATATTGACCTTGACCTCACCTTATATGTTTTTCCTAGTCAACCCCTTTGAGCCTTAATATAGCCTTCCGTTTCATAACCCAAAATCCCATAACCAACTCCACATTGGAGTTATAAACCATACATATGACTTTTTGTACCTTTGTTTGGATGAATGATGTTCGTGTTACGTGGTTACAATTAAGCATGTGAGAGTGTAAAAGAAAAGAAAAAAATAAAAAAGCGAAAGAAAACAAAAGAAAAATATGATAAAAAGAAGAAAAGAAAAGAAAAGAAAAGATAAATTTTATACATGTTGTATATAGTGTTCAATAATACTTGTCACTCTCCAATTTCATATCCAATGCTTGTTATGGAAATCATTTTTTAATTTTGAAATTGCCAGTAATTTTTCATTATCCCCAGTTTTTCATCCCCGAATAACTTTGAATCCGTACATATTCCATTCCTTTCATAACCTTAACCCCCATCCTACATTACAACCCTATAAAGTCCTATATGATCCTAGGGTGAATTCAATTTGAAATTCATAATAGTTTTGATAATATGTGAAAATACATTTCGCCTCCTTTAATGACAGTGTCTTTCATTGAGATTAGAATTTTTCATTTTATATATAGAGTTCTTCATTAGTGACATGTGAAAAACATTGTTTACATTTCCATTTACTCTTTATGCCCGCATGTCTCGTGTATTACCTCCCGTTCTGAGTGATTTCATTTATTGAGGGTTTACACCGGTGAGGATTAATTTATAAGCACACTTTAATGCTTATCCATTTTATAAAAGTTTTGCCAAATCATACTTTGCATGTGCTCGCTCCCCTCCCAATTTGAAGGTTTTAATTTTATGAAGTTCTTTCTATAATGTTATTAACAACGGACTTTTGAGTGAATTCGTTCACTATACTAATAACGTGTTTGAAATCTTTTTCGTTATTGTTGGCTTTTCGCATGTGGTTGGGCATCTTTTTAAGGAAACTTTGATATTTGTGGGGTTCATCCATGAAAACCCTTATGAGACAATACTCGTCCACTAGGATAACATGGGGGTTTAAGGACTTATTGTACATGCTAAATGCAACCGTGTTCCCTATGAAAGTGGCATTTATATTTTATGTGTTTATATACGTTTTGCAACCTCCTTCTGTTGGACTGTTTTTTTTTTATTTCATTGCTAGGGACTAGCAATGTTTAAGTTAGGGGTATGATACGTCCAAAATACTGCATATTTGTGCCTTTTATCTTTATGCATTCTGGCACTTTTTTGTTCCGTATTCCTATATCTGTGCTCGTTAACCAGACAACCTCTATTTTGTATGTTTATATGCTTTGGGAGGTATAATTGAGCTGTTGTAGGTATTGGGATGCTTAGCGTGTGAACTGGTTGCTTTTCGAGGAAGTTTTGTCGTTTGACTCAACTTCAAGGGAATTTTAATCATTTCACACTTCATCTCTAGCTCTTTGGAATTCCACAAAAGTGTAGTTCGTTGAGTTATTGTTTCGTGCCATGTCGTTTCGATTCCAGATCAAAAAGTTATTGCCATTTCCATTAGAATCATTTTCTCCATCATGAAGACCATTAGCCAAGACATCAGTCGACTAGCCTTGAGCCCCCGGTCAACCAAACTTTCAGTTTTAACCCATAAAGGAAACCAGTACGCTGCAGCCTTGACCCGGGGTCGACCGAGTCCACCAATTTTTGGGCGGTTTCTCTTTGTAATTTTTTTTCCTTTTATTTATTTTCCACTATATAATCCAAACTTTGTTTTATTTGTAAGATATAATTCATTTTAGTTAGATTTTAGGGTTTCATTTGGGGAGCTTCCCTCTCCTCTTTTCTATATTTGGGTTTATACCCATTTATGTATGTATTTTCTACTATTCATTGTCTTCCTTACTTAGTTAATGCTTTATTTACTTAATATATGCTTTGTTCTTCATTTCCTTGCCTTGTATTTAGTTTTTTTTGGTTAAATAGTTGTTTTCATTTGTTCTTTCTTTAAATATGTGTTGTAGCTAGTTTAAGGGTTGGGGTCATGTTTTCGTCATTGATGGGCGTCGAGCTCCGAAAGTTAGGTTTTGGGTAAAATTGTGTTTAATTGAAACCTCATGTATTAAAGTTAGAATATTATGCGTTTAAATTTCTTTGTCATGCAACGTTAGTGTTTAAAGCAATATTCCAAAATTAATCCACATGTGACCATTTTCGATTAAATGTTTTATCTCGCTTTTTTGGATTAGATTCCTTCATGTGTGATGTTTATGATTAATTGAATATGCTCAGTTAAATGTTTTCGAATCGAAATTCTAATTACACGTTCAGTCCATGGTAGGGATGTGATCCTACCCTACTTTGATTAATATTGCTTAGCATAGTTAACTTCTTTTTTTTCCTTTTTAACCCACATCACATTTTACAGTTTTATTTTCGATGTAATAAATCAGTTAAAATCAATCAAACAGTCCTTGTGGATTCTTGATACCCGGACTAGCCACTATACTCCCGCAAAGAGTGTAGCCATAGTTTAGGTTTTTTGCATTGAGGCGGTGAACTGAAAATAACGACAGTGCCCTTACACGAGCACGCGGTTCACGCCCAATGAGTCACGATCCTGAGCCGTGACTAACCTCTTTATTTATAAACCCCCCCAAACCCTTCTGCCATTTTCACCGACCCCCCCCCCCCCCCCCCTCTTTCTCTCCAACGTTCCTCTATCTCACTCTCTTTCTCTATCTATCTATCTATCTATCTATCTATCTATCTATCTATCTATCTATCTATCTATCTATCTATCTATCTATCTATCTATCTATCCACTATTGTAGTAGCATGTGTATATGTGTGCATTAATGTGTTTATTATTGTTCGTATTTGTGTGTGTATATATATGCGTATATATACTCACACACATATATATATATGTATGTATATGTGTGTGTATATACATTTTGTGTATATATACTATGTATATATGTGTGTGTATGTATGTGTGTGTGTCTATATGTGTGTGAATGTATGTGTATGCGTGTATTTTCACTAATTTAAAATTTTCAATTCTTAAACCCTAATTAACGAAAAAATTTAACATTCTGAGTTGAATTATATTGATATTTGATTTGTAATCCTAGGTTTTTGATATAGGATTCATGTTTAGATTTATGTTTAAATGCTTCTGAAATGTTAATATAATGATATATGAGGTCTATTGAGGTTTGGGGTGATTTGAGACCTCCATTAGAGGGTTTGGATGAGAAAAACCCGAGGAAGAAGATAACAGACAACCCAGCAAACCGAACTGTTTTGCTAGTAGATCGAATATCGCTAGGGGAGCGAACCGATTCGCTCAACTGAACTAGTTCAGTCTGCCAGTGAACCGGTTCAGTTTGCTGTCCTGCCAAATTTTTTTTGTGCGTTATTTTGACCTTTTAGGTCTTAGGGAATGACTGTAGGGGCTTCTGGGATACTGTGGGATTACTGGGGAAGAATTTACAGGGTATTAGATAAATACTTTCCTCTGTTTTTCTTTGATATTATCATCAACCTGCTTGTACATTTATGCGAAGAGGCTTTGTTATGTGGTCCCATTAGGTATCGCTGGATGTATCCTTTTGAGCGCTTGATGAAAACCACCAGAGATTACGTAAATAATACACGGTATATTGGAGGATCAATTACTGAAGAATACGTTACTGTGAAATCATCCCTATACGCTCAGGAATAAGTTTGAGGATGAATTGCCTTTAGGTAACCTTAAAGAATTGAAACTCACAAATATACAATACGAGCAAGCAAATCGTTATGTCTTCAAATCGCAAGATGAAGTCGAAGATTGGGGAGAGTAAGTATCTACTGAATTATTTTTTCAATTATATGTATTTTATATATTATGATCTAAACTCTACAATATACCCGTAGGAAGTACGAGAACAAAATTTTCCAAAATCAAAGGAGAAATTACACGACAAATGATTTTAGGGCATGGGTATCAAAAGAGGTAATTTTCACCTCTTATGTGTGCGGTTATTTATTCAGGTGTGGTAAAAATATGCCCTAATACAAATTCATTAATAAATGTAGCTTCTAAAAAGAGTTTATGTCTATCCATGGCTTGCGCGCCTAGCAAAAGTTCTTAATTTTCATGGGAAAGATTTTAAGAAGTTCCGCACCAACGGTTTTGATTTTGTTTCATATCCATATGAGGAAAAGCTTTTGACGCAAAATAATGGAATTTCAGTATCTGCTTTGATTACATGTGTCACTAACAAAAGTGATAAAATCCAAAAGATAAGGTGTTAATCTATTATGGTATAATCCAAGGTTCTAAAAAATGCGGGACGTGATTGAGGCGTGGAGTCCAAGCCTTAAGCCTTAGAAGCCTAGGCGTGAAAAAACGTGAAAAGGTGTTTAGGCCTTCTTAATATATTTTAATATTTTTTAACCATAACAAGGTTATTAAAATACAAAAATTGAACATATCATAAAAATATGTCTGAATATATGCAAATTAAAACATTATTTGATTATTTTGGATGAGATAATGGTCCGATTTGTAAACAAATTCTTTAAAAGGCGACATCGTATCACTAAAACATTGTTGTTTTTAGAAAAAAGTGCGCATTAAGGGTTTTACCAAGAATAAGGCGCGAAAAGCGTAAGGCGAGGCGTTTCTCCCAAGCCTTAAGCCTAGGCGGAGCCTAGGCGGGTTTTTTAGAACAGTGGTATAATCCAATAAATAGTAGAACTCGATTACTTACATTTCACAGAAACCACATTATATTGTGATTGGGTGAAGGTGGAGGATACTACGGATGCTTGGGAAGTTGATCCTGACTCCAAACTTATTATTGAAGATTTATCAAAGATGGAAAGTAAAGATCGCATAGTTGACGAGCCTTTTATTTATGCCTTTCAGAACGTAAAGAAGTTATTATATTCGAAGTGCATAAACAATGGAAATTGGTCTATTATTGTGCATTCACCAAAGGGTATGACTACTCAAGCAGACACATTAAAGGCTCCAAATTGTTGCAGTCACCACTTGATGACAACTCAAATTTGAAGGATCGTTTAGTTAATTTTGAGTAAGATTGAGTATCAAAACATTATTTTATCCTTGTCAATCTTATTTGTATCCTATTATGATATTGACACTATATTGGCCCTTTACTTTGATTTATGAATGTTTAGTTTTATGATGAATGTCTAGTTTGATTTACGAATGTTTAATATGATTTATGATCGTTTAGTTTGATGTATGAATGATTAGTTTGATTTACGAACGTTTGATTTGATTTATGAATGGGTAATTTGATTTTTGAATGGTTAATTTGATTTATGAATGTTTAGGGGCACAAACACCCTGCACGGGATGATCGGTTTGAGAATAGAGTCTCCCGAGTTTTTGGTTGGACCAAATTAGCCCAGCATAATTTCCACGTGTTCCTGTACATGTATATTTGCCAATTAGTTTCATTGATACAATCTTCATAAAATGAAAAAAAAATTAACGTCCCACATGGGACAAAAATCAACGTTACTGATATCTTCAAAATTTAGAAACTTTAAGTTGGTGATGAAGTTGTTCTGTTCTGAAAATTATCCTTGATCAAACTCAAGGACATCAGTGGATAGGCAATTTCAATTTTCAGAATATAACAACCTCATCACCAACTTCGAGTTTCCAAATTTTGACGATATTAGTAGTGTTTATTTTTATCTCATGTGGTACGTTAATTTTGTTTTCATTTTATGAGGATTGTTTCAAAATCAGCAAATGCGCATGTACATGAATACACGGGGAGTTCCACGATCAATTTGGTCCAATCACAAACTCATAAGACTCTATTTAATGGCCTTCTCGGATCCCAGGAACCAGAAATTCTTTGCTTTAACTAATTTTTTTAATACACTTGATAAGCATAATATTTTAAATATATTATTCCTATATAGACACACTTAGGCTTGAACACCTCACATGTAACCAATGTAACTCGCGTTAACTGACCAGATAGTCATGAAACTCTCGATTTGAGAATATGACCAAAATTTACAAATAGGCACACTTACGATTAAAAACATGCCGCTAGTGGGTGAAAACCACGAAGGGCCCCACAAGGGTCATGAACACTTCGTACATATCCAAAGTAACTCGTAGCAATTGATCGCGTAGTCACGGGACTTTCGATTTTAAAAAAGAACCAAAATTAAAAAATAGGCACACTTAGGCTTGAAAATGTGCCGCTAGTGGGCAAAAGTCTCGAACAACCCCTAAATGGCCCCCAAGGGGCACGAACACCTCGCTTATGATCAACGTAACTAGTAAAAATAAACCGCGTAGTCAAGAGACTCCCGATTTGAGAATATGATCGAAATTTGTAAATAAACAGACTTAGGCTTGAAAGCGTGC
Source organism: Sambucus nigra (assembly GCA_949130495.1). Taxonomy (NCBI): domain Eukaryota; kingdom Viridiplantae; phylum Streptophyta; class Magnoliopsida; order Dipsacales; family Adoxaceae; genus Sambucus; species Sambucus nigra. The sequence goes on along the minus strand of OX422219.1, from coordinate 14,400,431 downwards.
CACTAGTTGGTGAAAACCTTGAACAGTCCCCAAGCGGCCCTGCAAGGGGCACGAGCACCTCCCACGTAACCCAAATAACTCATAAAAACTGATTGCATAGTTACGGAACTCTCGGTTTGAGAATATGACCAAAATTTGAATATAAGCGCACTTAACGTTCCACTAGTGGGTGAAAACCCCGAACAACCCTGTAAGGGTCACAAACGCCTTGTACGTGACCAAAATAACTCATAGAAATTGACCGCACAGTCGCGGGACTCTCGATTTGAGAATAAGATCGAATGTTGTAAATAGGCACACTTAGGCTTGTAAACGTGCCGCTAGTGGGCGAAAATCCTGAACAACCCCCAAACGGCCATGCAAGGGGTACGAACACCTCGCACTTGAACAACGTAACTCATAGCAACTAACCACATAGTTGAGGGACTCCAGGTTTGAGAATATGACTGAAATTTGAAAATAGGCACACTTAGGCTTGAAAATGTGGCACTAGTGGGGCAAAAACCCCGAACAACCCCCAAATAGACCCATAAGGGGCACGAAACCCTCGCATGTGACCAACATAACTCGTAGCAACGGACCGCATAATCTCGAGATTCTCGACTTGAGAATAGGACCGAAATTTGCAAATAGCCACGCTTAGGCTTGAAAGCATGCCACAAGTGGGCAAAAATCCCAAACAGTCGCCAAACGGCTGTACAAGGGGCACGGACACATCACACGTGACCAACGTAACTCATAAAAATTAGCCGCATAGTTACGGGACCCGTGATTTGAGAATATGACCAAAATTTGCAAATAGACAGACTTACACTTAAAAATGTGTTGCTAGTGGGCGAAAACCCCAAATAGCCCCGTATAGGGCATGAACACCTCGCACATAATCATCGTAAATCGTAGCAACTGAGTGCATAGTCGCGAGACTCCCGATTTGAGAATAGGATCGAATTTTAAAAATAGTCACACTTAGGCTTGAAAATGTGCCACTAGTAGGAAAAAACACTGAACAACCCCGCAAGGGGCATGATCACCTCGCACGTGACCAGTGTAACTCGCAGTAACGGACTGCATAGTCGCGGGACTCCCGATTTGAGAATAAGACCAAAATTTATAAATAGGCACACTTAAGCTTAGAAACGTGCCGCTAGTGGGAGAAAATCCCAAACAACCCCAAAATGGCCATGCAAGGGGCACGTATACCTCGCACGTGACCAACGTAACTCGTAGAAACTAACCGCATAGTTACGAGACTCCTGGTTTAAGGATAGGACCAAAATTTGAAAATAGGCACACATACGCTTGAAATGTGGCGCTAGTGGATGAAAAGCCCGAACATCCCCAAGCATTCCCACAAGGGGCACCAACAACTTGCATGTGACAAACATAACTCGGAGCAGCTGACTGCGTAGTCTCGAAACTCCCGATTCTAGAATAGGACTGAAATTTGAAAATAAGCACACTTAGGCTTGAAAACAGGAACCTCGAACCACCCCCAAATAGCCCCGCAAGGGGTACGAATACCTCACGCATGACCAACATAACTCATATCAACTGACCACGTAGTCCCGAAACTCCCGGTTTAAGAATAGGACTGAAATTTGCTAATAGGCACACTTAGGCTTGAAAACGTGTTGTTAGTGGGTGACAACCCCAAATATGCCCCATAGAGTCGTGCAAGGAGCACTAACACATCGCACGTGACCAGCGTAACTCATAGCAACTAACTGCATAGTCGTAGGACTCCCGATTTGAGAATAGGACCAAAATTTAAAAATAGGCACACTTAGGCAACGTGTTACTAGTGGGAAAAAACTCGAACAACCCCCAAACAACGCCGTATAGGGCACAAAAACCTCACACGTAACGAACGTAACTCGTAGTAACTGACGGTCTAGTCCCGGGTCTCCTGGTTTGAGAATTGGACCAAAATTTGCAAATAGGTAGACTTAGGCTTGAAAACGTTCCACTAGTTTGTGAAGGCCTCGAACAACCCCCAAATGACCCCGCAAGGGGCACGAATACCTCGCACGTGACCAACATAACTCATAGCAACTGACTGCTTAGTTCCAAGACTCCCGGTTTGAGAATAGGATCGAAATTTATAAATAGGCACGCTTAGGCTTGAAAACGTGCCGCTAGTGGACAGAAAACCTCGAATAGCCCAATAAGGGGCATGAAAACCTCCCACTTGACTCATGTAACTTGTAGCAACTGACCGCGTAGTCATGGGATTGCCGATTTGATAATAGGACCAAAATTTGAAAATAAGCACACTTAGGCTTGAAAACATGCCTCTAGTGGGCGAAAAACTTTGAACAACCCCAAAACGGCCCCGTACGGGGCACGAACACCTCGAACGTGACCAACGTAACTCATAGAAACTGATCGTGTAGTTGTGGGATTCCCAGTTTTAAAATAGGACTGAAATTTAAAAATAACCACATTTAGGCTTGAAAACGTGGCGCTAATGGGCAAAAACCTCGAACAGTCCCCAAACGGCCACACAAGAGGCACAAATATCTCACATATGACCAACATAACTCGTAGCAACTGATCGCGTAGTATCGGGACTCTCAAAAGAAGATGACTAAAATTTGCTAATATCCACACTTAAGCTTAAAATCGTGCCGCTAGTGGGTGAAAAGCCCTGAATAACCCCCAAACAGCCGTGCAAGGGGAACAAACACATCACACGTGACCAACGTAGGTTGTAGCAGCTGACCATGTAGTCGCCGGACTCTCGATTGGAGAATATGATCAAAATTTTATATAAGCACATTGAGGATTTAAAACGTGTCGCTAGTGGGCGAAAACCCCAAATAACCCCCCAAATGGCCTGCATGGTGCATGAACAGCTCGCACGTGACCAACATACCTCATAAAAACTAACTGTATAGCCAATGGACTCCTGGTTTGAGAATAGGACCGAAATTTGAAAATAGGCATGTGGGTACCTAGATTTGTCGTTCTGGCCTAAAACAGGCCCAGGACGAGTAGCCTAATAAAAAGGCCCAAAGTATGGAGAGCCTTACATCATAAGTAATTAGAGTAACGACTTGGTAAACCCCAGAAATCTCAGAGGCAGATATTCTGGGGATTTTGGACTGACGTGATGGTTTCCAACACCCCACTAACGCACTAGTATATAAAAAAACCTAGGCTTGGGGCAAAAGGCACGCATTGTATTCTCTGTAAAACACTCCCCGGAGTATATAGAAATAACACTGAAAATACCACCGTAGATGTAGGCATTCTTGCCGAACCACGTACATACTATGTTGTGTGATTGGCATCTTTTACATTCTTTACTTGCTTTGGTGATTGCGCTTTTCTCATTTACTTGTGTTGAATTTAATTGTCACCACAATTGGTGCCGCCTGTGGGAAATGTTTGTCTTCCTTGAGAAAGACCTCACCAACAAAGAATTTGAAATGTATGGTCACAGTAGTAATGCCCCTTAAGCAGGGGATATCCAAGAGCAGCCTGTCCCCCGTAGGATCAGATCTGAAGTTCAACGTCCGGATCAAAGGGCTCGCCCTGAGCGACTAGCCTCAAAGGAAAGACAGGGACCAGCGAGGTCCACACAAATCTCCAGATTAATTGATGCCTATGAGGAAAGGTTCCAAGAGCAAAAAGTGTCCGCTCGCAAACAAGAGGCTGAGAATGCTCGCCTTAAGAGGAAAATAGAAAGAATGGAGAAAGAACTCCATCACAGCCGCACTCCTAACCCTTAGGCGAGCAAGTGTCACAGCCGAGGAAGGAGCCCTAGACGTGGATCCTAGAAGAGTTAGAAGCAAGAGTCAAATGATGACTCTCTCGAGTAACTGCGACCAGCTAGCTCGAAGTAATGAGGACATACGAAATTTGGTCCGAAGGGAGATGGACCAGCACATCGGGGTGCCAGATCGACCAGAGAGCTTGCTCGTCGATCTCTCAGGATCTAGATGAAATCCCCTTTCTCAAGAGAGATAAAAGAAGAAGAATCCCCAAGAAGTTCACAATTCCAAGATTTAAGATCTATAATGGAAAGACTGACCCTATCGATTACGTTAGGCAGTACAGGTAAGCCATGACTCTCTGGAACCACAAGGATGCACTAATGTGCCGGATTTTTCCCTCGAGTATGCATGATGTGGCCCAAAAGTGGTTCGAGAGGCTCCCCCATAGGTCCATCAGGAGTTTTGAGTCCTCGGCTGAGCTCTTTACGGCTCGCTTTATTACCAGTAGCTCCCATCCGAAAAGGATGGATGTTTTACTAACAATGAAGAAGACGCCTCAAGAGGGCCTCTGAGACTACGTGAAGAGATACTGGGAATTATTCAATGAGGTCGAGGACAACTCAGAGCAGGTAGCAGTGGCCTCTTTCAAGATTGGCCTTCCCAGCTCTTGCCTTCCGCACCAATCCCTGACAAAGAAGGAGACCACGACCATCGATGACCTGATGGCCCGTATCAAAAAATACGCCAAAGTGGAGGATGTGACACGCCTCAGTACAGGGGAGAATGGTCGAATTAAGCTCTCTACCAAGGGCAACGACAAAGATGAGAACCAGAAGAAAGGAGGCAAGAATGGGGGTAAGAATGGCTCTAAAAACGGAGATAAGAACGATGCTTTGAAAGCATTTCAGGCAGTGAACATTGTCTTTAAAGAACCAATCTACAAGATCCTGTCAAAGATTAAAGACGATCCATTTATTAAATGGCCCAGAAAAATGGGAGGAGATCCCTCGAAGAGAAACAACGCGCTGAGATGCGCTTTTCACAAGGAAGGTGGACATAAGACTGAGCAATGAAAAGCTCTTAAGTCTCACCTTGAGGAGTTGGCCCAGATCGGGCACCTAAACGAGTTTTTGGAGAAGAAGGCAGAGAAAGTTACTGCCAACGGAGAAATAAGACCCAATAACGTGCTTGAGGATGATACTGGACATCATGACTTTGCCGTAATCCATGGGGCTTCTGATATGAAACAAATTCAGGGAAATTCAGCCCGGATGGAAGTGAAGAAGCTTACTGCAGTAATACAAGCTTTCGAGATCGATCCAGCGAAGACACAGTCGGGAAAACATCGGCGAGCAAATGACGTCGACTATAGCAAACACATAATATTCATATATGAGGATCAAGTGGGGGTGAGAACCCCTCATCATGACGCTTTGATCATTACGCTCAGGATAGCCAACTATGACGTCGATAAGTTGCTCGTCGACCTGGGAAACTCATTCGAGGTCATGTATCTCGACCTATTCAAAAAATTAAAGTTAAGAATTACTGACCTGAAGGAAGCCACTGTCCCTGTAGTTAGCTTCGCTGCAAAAGTAACTATCCCATTGGGAAAGATCATGCTATCGGTAAGGGCAGGAAGTGTCTCTAAGATGATCGAGTTTCTAGTAGTCCACATTGACTGACCATACCAAGATATCCTCGGCAGAGGGTGGCTACATTCCATGAAGGCAGTCCCCTCGACCTACCATCAGAAACTCAAGTACGTGACTGATCGAGGATTAATGGAGATCCATGGAGATTAAGCAATGGCAAGAAGGTGTTTCATAGCGGCCATCCGGTCGAAACCAGAGAAGAAGGTCAAGAAGGCCAAAGAGAAGGTTGAGGAGCAAGAAGGTTTGATACCTTCAAAATAGCAGTTAAAATATGGAAGGCTCGAAGTGGAGGAGACCAGGCTCCTCCCCTCTGAACGGGTCGTTGAAAACTCGAAGAAGATAATAGCCGGTGGAAGCAATAAAGACAGGAGTTTCTTAATCGGGAATTCTCTTACAGACCAAGAGAAGAAAGAATTGACGGTGCTACTGAGAAGCAACCTAGAAGTTTTTGCGTGGGAACCATATGAGCTGCCTGGCATCGATCCCAGTGGGGTTTGTCATTGGTTACATGTTGACCCCACTTTCAGGCCTATCGCGCAGAAAGCACGGCGAACCGCGCCCGAGAAGGCTAAGGCTGTGGAGAAAGAAGTTGAAAAGCTTCTAGATGCAGGATCCATACGGGAAGTTCAATTCCCTAAATGGTTATCTAACCCAGTAGTAGTTTCGAAGAGCAATGGGAAATGTAGAGTATGTATTGACTTCACTGACCTTAACAGGGCCTTCCCTAAGGACAGTTTCCCTCTCCCAAAGATCGACCAATTGGTAGACGCTACATCCTCTCATGAGAGGATGAGTTTTCTATATGCATACTCGAGGTATCACCAGATTCCTCTATATACACCAGACCAAGACAAGACCGCATTTATTACCACCTTCGGTTTATACTGCTATAAATTTATGCCCTTTGGGCTCAAGAATGCAGGAGTAACTTACCAGCGGCTGGTCACAAAGATGTTCAAAGACCAAATGAGTGATACCATGGAAGTCTAAATTAATGATATGCTCGTCAAGAGCAAGTGAAAAGAGGACCATCTCTCAGACCTATCAAGAACCTTCGAAATCCTCAGGAAATACCGAATTAAACTCAATACGAGAAAATATTCTTTCGGTGTCTAGTCAGGAAAGTTTCTTGGGTACTTGGTCAGTAAGAGAGGCATTGAGGCCAATCCGGACCAGATCGATGCAATCAATAGGGTACAACCCCTTGCACAATATGAGACGTACAGAAGCTCACGGGCATGCTCGCTGCTTTGAACCGTTTCATCTTGAAGTCCTTTGAGAAGTATAAGCCATTCTTCCAACTCTTAAAAGGAAACAAGACAGTAGAATGGAATCAAGATTGCTCTCAAGCATTGGACGAGCTCAAGGCTTACCTCAGCTCACCGCCTCTGCTCGTTATACTTAAAGAAGATGATCCCTTATACTTATACCTCGTCGTTTCCAGTCACACCGTCAGTTCTGAACTAGTGTGCTAAGAAGCATGAGTCCAGCACCCAGTTTACTACGCGAGTAAGACCTTACTGGATGCCGAGCAGCACTACCTACCACTAGAGAAGCTCTCTTTTACACTAGCGATAGGTTCGAGAAAGATGAAGCACTACTTCGAAGCTCATACGATCGTCGTCCTCACATTGCACCCCCTCAAAGCAGTCCTATAGAAAACAGATCTATCTGGCAGACTATCCAAATGGTCAGTCGAGCTCGGATGATTTGACATCCAATTTCAACCCAGAAATGCAATCAAGGGGAAGATCCTTACCGACTTTATTACAGAATTCACAGGCGAGCAGCCTTGCGACCAACTTCAACCCGTAAAGCAAATGATAGATCATTCATCAGCAAGAGTCTGGAGATTATTCGTTGATGGAGCCTCCAACTCAAAGGGGACAGGAGTGAGCATTGTGCTCGTTACTCCCAAACACACAATCCTCGAGCAAGGGATCAAACTGGGATTTGAAGCCTCCAACAACGAGGCAGAATATGAAGCATTGATAGCCGGACCTGCAAAAGGCACAGGTGTTGGGGGCGAAGCAGCTACAAGTGTTCGGTGACTCATAATTGGTCTCCAATCAGATAAGTGGGGACTTCAACGCAAGAGACGAAAGAATGGCAGCCTACCTTGCCTTGGAAAAAAAGCTAATGACCAGCTTTGAGGAAGTCTGTGTCTAATAGTTTCCCAGAGGACAGAATAGCCATGCTGACGCCTTGGAAACCCTAATTTCAACAATCGATTCCGACTTAAAAAGAACGATCCCCATCGACTTCCTCGCCCATCCAAGCATCAACCAGAGCAACGCGATGCAAAACCTGGAACATATACTCCAGAATGACTCAGCGCCCAGTTGGATGGACCCTTTGAGGGACTATTTAAGAGATGGCGTACTTCCCAATGATAAAAAGGTCGCTCATCAGATAAGAATCAAAGCTGCTCGCTTTCACTTATCTCCTGAGGGAAAACTGTACAAGAGATCATTCACCGGCCCTTACCTTTAATGTGTTCACTCGAAGGATGACGAGCAAGTTCTATACGAGCTTCACGAAGGAATCTGTGGAAACCATATTGGAGGAAGGTCACTAGCTTTCCGAGCAATGAAGGAAGGCTACTGGTGGCCATATATGCAAAAAGATTCGGTAGTGTATGCTCGTAAATGCGAGAAATGTCAAATACAGGCTCCTGTGGTCCACCAGCCTGCCAGCGACCTAAGATTGCTCACCAGCCCATAGCCTTTCGCCCAATAAGGGATGGACATCGTAGGCCCTCTTCCTACTGCTACCGGTAACTGCAAGTATCTGTTGGTCGCAACAGATTACTTCACCAAATGGATCAAGGCAGAGCCACATGTAAATATCCGAGATGCAGATATAATGAGGTTCATATGGAAGGACATAATTACTCGTTTTGGCATCCCTAGAACCATCATCGCTGACAACGGAACACAGTTCGAAAGTGTCCATTTCCAGAACTTCTGTAGAGAATACGGGATTAGACACTATTTTAGCTCGGTGGCCTACCCCCAGAGCAATGGACAAGTTGAAGCTCCTAACAAAATAATGATCGATGGGTTGAAAAAATGACTAGAGTGAGCCAAGGGCGCATGGGTAAGTGAGATGCTACATATTTTGTGGGCGTACCTCACTACCCCACGGCGTGCAACTGGGGAAACCCCATTCTTGCTAATGTATGGAATGGAATCAATCATCCCCTTGGAGGCTGTTTTACCAACCATGAGAACCACCCTTGCCGACCTAGGCCAGAACGATGCAACATTACTCGCTGAACTTGACCTAGCTGACGAACGTAGAGAACTAGCTTTGGTAAACCTGAAGAGCTATCAGCAATAGCTCGCGAAACACTATAATAAAAAGGTCAATCCAAGGGCATTCCATATTGGGGACTACGTCCTAAGGAAAGTCCTTGGCAGTGCAGTAAAACCATCAGACGGTAAGCTAGGGCCGACTGGGACGGACCATTCAAGATAATAAGAGATGATCTACAAGGAGCCTATCACTTAGAAACGCTAGAGGGCAGAGAAATACCCCGAGCATGGAACGTAGCCAACCTGAAGAAATTCTATTTCTAGTTTTTTCTTGGCTCTTTTATCGAATTTTTAAAATTGGCAACTCATTTTTTATTTACTTGTGATTAATTAAAGTTGTTTGGCAGTGGCATGCTATGAAGTGTTAATTCTGTATTAAGAACTTTATAACTTGCACACCCTTTCCAAGTAACAGGAACCTTACTCAAAGCATAAAAGCAGGGTATCACCCTTCTCAGGTTTTCGTTATGAAACACGAACAACCTCGTAGCATTGCTCCGACAATATATGAAGCCCTACAGGGGATCCTTAGGAAATTAGACCAAAAACGAATTGGTCACCAAACTATGTTTGGTTCAGAAAACCTGATCGGATAGAACATCCAACACCAGGTGTTTCCTCACCATTGCCACACTTAGTCCTAAGGGAGTGTGACGACACGACCTAAAAGGTAAAGTGAAGCAAAATGGTATCTCATAAGCATACTGACTGGGATGATACTCACTCGACAAAATAACCCTACCAATCTAGTTTGCCATAAAGGGCCCAAGATAGTTAGGCAAGAAGTAAATAAAGTAAAGAATGTACAATACATGTTTAGTCGACAAGATCGCCCAAAATATAGATATTACATTACTTCATAACAGTTACAATGAATCACAGTTAAAGAATATACAACACATGTTTAGTCGGCCAGATCGCCCAAAACATCGATGGTACACTATTTCATTACATTTACAATAAGTTACAATCAGTAAAATCTAAATGAGGATTAGGCCTCTGAGCAAGATAGTCAGCCACCTGTGCTATTTGGCCATCATCCGGATGAGGAGACAATTCCTCCTCGACCTCATTCGCATCTGTCTCAAGCAACGGTCTAGGGATGGCATCTATAGGGATCCACTGGTCGTCCCTTCTGAAAGGATTGGGCATCAAGGTTGAAGGAGAAATTTTGTGAAGGTACCATAGTATTAAGTTCCTAGGAACTTACAGCTCCGTAAGGGCACTCAACCATCCCCTAATGAAAGACAGCTCTTCAAACTCTGTCAACCTCATTGGAGCATCCGTCCAGCCTTAGTCATATCCATCAACCCACACTCGCCAAGGACCTTTCTTGAACAAATGTATCAATAGTGTAATGTCTCTCTGCAGTCCAGCTGCTATCACATAAGCTTGTCGAACATCAACACGAAGCTTGTCAGCCTCCCTGGCTGCGCTCTCATCACCTGCACCAGCTCGCGGACCAGCTGATGAAGAAGAGCCCCTTAAAACTTGGGGTGCAACGCTTGGTGCGTGCTCCATGAGTGGCATTATCTCTCTCCTTAGAGTCTCATTCTCCTGCTGAAGGACTTCTCCAACTTGATTGATTTCGAAGGCATCTAGAAGCTTGGCTCTTAAAGTATTCACTTCCTTTTGAACAGAGGCACCAACTTCTTCCATCTCCTAAAGTCTATCCTTCAGTTTGGCGACGAGCTATGACTGGTCCTTAAAGTTCTTATTCCTTATTTTAAGAGACTTATAGATCCTAATAAAGGCTTGGCGAACTTGATTGCTTGCATTAAGACCAAGGATCCTTCACAGTTGAGAGGTGGCAGGTATATATTCATCTACATCAATCAACTACAAGACATAAAGAGCAGTAAAGAACAAATGAATCAGTACGCTAAAGGAAAAGTCTTTTCATTTCATTCAAACATGGAGGATCAAAGTATATTAAAAATCAGAAAAGATCATTACAAACAAATCAAAAATACAAAAGAAGTCCTAAGAGCAGGCTATCGGGCAACCTCAGTCTGTTTAGAGGTAGATGGATACTTTCCCTTGTCAACATCACTGGCAGCACCTCCCTCGGATGGAGTAGCTATTATTCCCTGGGTAGGAGGAGCATCAACAGGAGCAGTCTGAGAAGCAGGGACTACACCTTTAGTGACCGGGGCAGGCACATCATCCACAATAAGCTTTTGTCCTGGATTATGCTCATTAAATAGGGGTGAATTAATATCCACCCCAGCAGCCAGAAGAGCCTTGTGCCAGCCCTTCTTGAAGTTCAGTCGTCTAATGTATCTAATCTGAGCATCGGTATCTTCATACGCCGTGACCCAACCAGCATTGTAGGAGCTCCCCTTCAGGACGGACGCCTTAGACTCCATCTTCTTCAGCTTCTCCTTCAGCACCTTATTTTCCTCGACCATTTCCAACTTGCTTGTGTAAACCAGTTCGTAGGACTGCCTCAACTCATTTAGTCCCTTGATCGACGCCTCCCTTGCTCTATTGGCTTCAGCAAGGGCGAGATCAGAGGACTTTTTGGCCTCGTTGGCAGTCTTCAAACTGGCCTCCAGCTCGACACCTTTCCCCCTCAGCTCAGCGTTCTACTTCTCCTAGTCCGCATTCCTACTCACTAGCTCATCGCGAGTACGATATAGAACAAATAATTCAGTCATGAACTGCGAGGAAAGAAGGAGTATTAGAAGAAAGAATTGAATGGGATATCATAAGTATTAAATAATGGAAATGGACTTACAAAGGCTAGCCTATGACTCGATTGTAGAGCTAACTTGTTGATCCCCATTGCCTTCTGTCAATCAGTAGGCAAAATTGCTCGCTCGAGCAATGCAGGAGCCAGTCAGGGAGAGATGGCAACAGATGCCCCCTCAGGCAAGGAGGACACAGGAACCAGGGAATCCCCGGACTTCGTTATCACCTTATCTTTCCTTCTCTCCTCTTCCATCTCCTTCTTATTCATCTTAACCCTCCTTCTCTCCTCCACCTTTTTCCTCTCTTCCTCTCTCTTTCTCTCTCAACAACTCCTCCTCCTTCCTCTTCTTCTCCTTCTCATGGGCATCAGACTGAGAACCAGTGGCAATATTCCCACTGTTGGAATTTTGCTTCTTTGACCGCTGAATAAGAAGCACATCATCATCATCATCATCACAGATCAGGTTTCTACTGGGGGGGAGCCATTTTCTCGCTGGAACTGCTGGATGTGCTTGAAGACTCTGGAGCCTCAGAAACCTATGCCGAGCTAGAAGATTCGTCACCACTAGAGCTCGCCTCGCTGGGACCACCTTTAGCACCTCCCTGGATATCACTTTCAAAGTTGCTCTCTTTCTCGTCCAACTAGATGGGGTCAGCAGCAACTTCTTCAGTAATATCTAAGTCAGGAATATTGTCTATAGGCCACACAATGAAACCGGACCCGATGTTCTTGTACTCCAGAAGAAAAGCAGCTGACTAGGGATGTTCACCGTCAACTAAAGGCTCTCTGATATTCTAAGCTTTAATCAGCTCGACAGCTCAAACCTAACTAAGAGCAAGTTCCAAGTTCTTTATCCTTGCTGAAAAGAAAACAGAAGAGTATCTGAAAAATCAAATATTAACAAGAAGACCATTGAGCAGAGCAAAGATTACCTATGTACTCCTCCCATAAAAGGGGACTGTGAATCTATCAGACCTCGCCCCCTCAGTATGGGGGGACAATTGCCAATTTCTATCAAGAAAGCCCTCTTGCCAGTAATCCTTATGGGAATCAGGTAGGTTTACTACCAATACCCTATCAGGACTCCTGGCCTTGAGGTAAAGAAGGCCAGAGCTAATTCGAGAGAAAGAATAGCAAAAATAGATTTGAGCAAGCCCTAAATTGGTGCTATAGAGTTAGTTTATTCCATGGACCCCGTTGACTATCTTCCACACATTCGGCAAACACTCTGCAGGGAAGATGTTGAAATAACTGAAGAAATGTAAACATAAATTTCTTGGAGGGAAAGTGAGCCCCCCTTGAGACAGCAAGAGGAAATGAATCCAATGAGCGTCCTCTATCTCCCTGACATTTTTAGGGACAGAGGCGCACTCAATATCAACCCAGTCCAGAATATTATAGAACTTCCAAAACTCAGACACAAATCTATTACCTATCTTCGTCATTTGTAAACCCTAATTATAAATCCAAAGAAATCTCAACAGAAACAACACAAAGAGAAAGCGAAAGGGACTTACGGAATGGGAGCTTGGCTTGGGACGACGCAAGGTCACAAGCACAGACGATGAATAAAGCGGAAAATGGAGACCTGGGGGCAAAAGCGCAACAATGGAGCTTGAAGAAGATAAGAAAATGATAAAAATCTTGAAACGACAGTATGGAAATGCCACTCCAAATGGCTTCTTAAGCGTTTCCAATCATAATGCACAGGACACGAAGCAGGCTGCCGCCTAAATCAGTTCAGATGCACTTCAATCCTGGAAAGAGTTACACAATTTATAAGAAAGCCATTATGACAAATCATTTAAATTTATTGAGCCCAAAAATTATGGCCCAACAACTTTAGGGAAAATTGTGGGTACCTAAATTTGTCGTTTTGGCCCAAAATAGGCCCAAGACTAGTAGCCTAATAAAAAGGCCCAAAGTATGGAGAGCCTTGCATCATAAGTAATTCAAGTAACGACTTGGTAAACCCTAAAAATCTCGAAGGCAGATATTCTGGGGATTTTGGACTGACGTGGTGGTTTCCAACACCCCACTAACACACTAGTGTATAAAAAACCCTAGGCCTGGGGCAAAAGGCACGCATTGTATTCTCTGTAAAACACTCCTCGAAGTATATAGAAATAACACTGAAAACACCACCGTGGACGTAGGCATTCATACCGAACCACGTATATACTGTGTTGTGTGATTGGCATCTTTTACATTTTTTACTTGCTTTGGTGATTGCGCTTTTCTCATTTACTTGTGTTGAATTTAATTGTCACCACAAGGCAGACTTAGGCTTGAAGGCCTGCCACTAGTTGGTGAAAACCTTGAACAACGCCAAATGATGCCGCAAGGAGCACGAACACCTTAAACGTGACCGAAGTAACTTATAGCAACTAACTGTGCAGTTGTGGGACTCCCTATTTGAGAATAGGACCAAAATTTGAAAATAGGCACACTTATGCTTGAAAACGTGATGCTAGTGGGCAAAAATCTCGAACAACCCCCAAACAACACCACAAGGGGCACTAACAACTCGCACGTGACCAACATAACTCGTAGCAACTGACATTGTAGTCCCATGACTCCCGATTTGAGAATAGGACCGAAATTTGCAAATAGCCACACTTAGGCTTGAAACATGCTGTTAGTGGACGAAAATCCCGAACAACCCCCAAACGGTCGCGAAAGGGGTACTCACACATCGCACGTGACCAATGTAACTCGTAGTGACTGATCGCGTAGTCACGGGACTCCAGGTTTTAGAATAGGATTAAAATTTTCAAATATGCACACTTAGGCTTGAAAACATGTCGCTAGTAGGCGAAAACCCTAAAAACCCCCTAAATGTGGTACAAACACCTGCTACGTGACCATCGTAACTCCTAGGAACTGACCGTGTAGTTTTGGGACTCTTGATTTTAGAATAGAACTGAAATTTACAAATAGACACACTTAGGCTTGAAAACGTGCCGCTAGTGGGTGAAAATCCTGAATAGTCCCTAAAAGGCCCCACAAGGGGAACAAACACCTCGCACATGACCAACATAACTCATAAAAACTGACCGCGCAGTCACGGGACTCCTGGTTTGAGAATGGGACCGAAATTTTCAAATAGGCAGACTTAGGCTTAAAAACGTGCCACTTGTTGGTGAAAACCTTGAACATACCCCAAACGGTCCCACAAGGGGAACAAACACCTCACATGTGATCGACATAAAGTTTCCAAGTAGCCCTTATTTAATTAGAGTCTACTTTTAAATCAAATAAATACAGCCCCTAAACATGCATCTAAATCAACCCATCAAAACTAAAGAATGCAACATAGTAAATATGCTGAGACACAGATTTCAGGAAAAAAAAACCTTTCGGGTAAAACCTTTATCTCACTATGAATATATAAATCGCAACTTACAATTACATAGAGAAATCTGCAATGGATCAACGCGCAGTCAACCCACAAAGACATGCAGTTTTGAACTCAGCAAGAGAATACATGCAGCACCCTCCAAGGACTCGCAACCCAAACAACAAAGGAAGAACCGCAGCTCTCCTTAATGACACGCAACCATAACACTTTGTAGAGACTCCTTCAGCAATAACACGCAGCTCTCGGTTGCAAATATCTCCCTACAAAGGTTGAACATTGGCAAAGCTTGTGTTTTAGGGTTCTAAAAGATTCACACAAGTAATTGGGATTTTTGTGTGTGAATTAAAAAGATGTTGGGCAAATCAAAAAATGAAGTCTTGTTGCATTTGAACTCTTAGAAACGTTTTCTCAAAGACTTAATAAATACATCACCGAAATAGGAATATATATAGGAAATTTGAGTCGGTGAAAAAAAAATCTCAGCAGATCTGTTCGAGATTATCAAATCCAGATCGGTTCATTTTTTAAAAACACTCTATCGGTTCGACTTTGATTCGGGGTATACTGGTTTTGATGAAAATCGAATCGGTCTATTTTTTATGCCAGATCGGTCTGATTATCGGATCGATTCATTTTCAAAATGATCGGATCGGTCCGGTTTACCAGAAAAACTTTACCAAGTTATAATGTTGAAGACGTTTTGATATTCGGATCCGTTGATGTAGATGCGATCTTGAATTTCTTCAATGGTGTAACGGCGTATGACATACATATTGACAATGGAAAAAAATGTCCTTACACTCGTAGCAATTGAACGCATAGTCGCGGGACTCCCAGTTTGAGAATAGGATTGAATTTTACAAATAGTACACTTAGGCTTGAAAATGTGCCACTAGTGGGTGAAAACATCGAACAACCCCACAAGGGGCACGAACACCTCGCACGTAACCAACGTAATTTATAGAGACTAACCGCATAGTTACGGGACTCCCGGTTTGATAATAGGATCGAAATTTGAAAATAGGCACACATAGGCTTGCAAACGTGGCGTTGGTGGGCTAAACCCTGAACAACCCTCAAGCGGCCCCACAAGGCGCACAAACACTTCTCACGTGCCCAACATAACTCGCAGCATCTGACCACATAGTCCCGGGACTCTCGATTTGTGAATAGGACTAAAATTTACAAATAGTCACACTTAGGCTTGAATACGTGCCACTAGTTGGTAAAAAACCCTAAATTACCCCCAAACGGCCCCATAAGGGGCACGAATACCTTGCACGTGACAAACATAACTCGTAGCAATTGATTGCATAGTCTCGAGACTCATGGTTTAAGAATGGGACCATAATTTACAAATAGGCACACTTAGGCTTGAAAACGTGCCATTTGTGGGAAAATACCACAAAAATCCCCCAAATAACGGTGTAAGGGGCACGAACAAATCGCACGTGACCAACGTAACTCGTATCAATTGACCGCACAGTTGCGGGGCTCCCGGTTTGAGAATAGGACCAAAATTTACAAATAGGCACACTAAGGCTTAAAACATGTCGCTAGTGGGCGAAAATCCAGAACAACCCCCCAAAACACCACATGGGATATGAACACCTCGCACATGACCAACGTAACTTGTAGCAACTCGTCACATAGTCCCGGGACTCCCTGTTTGAGAATATGACCAAAATTTATAAATAGACACAGTTAGACTTGAAAACGTGCGACTAGTGGGCAAAAACCCCATACAACCCCTAAACGGCCCCGTAAGGGCCACGAACACCTCGCACGTAATCAGCATAACTCGTAGAAATTGATCACGTAGTCGCGAGACTCCCAGTTTGAGAATAGGACCGAAATTTATAAATAGGCACACTTAGACTTGAAAACATGCCACTAGTGGGTGAAAATCATGAACAATCCCCAAACGGCCTCGCAAGGGGAATGAACACTTCGCACATAACTAATGTAACTCATAGAAAGTGACCGTGTAGTCGTGGGACTCCCGATTTGAGAATAGGACCAAAATTTTCAAATAGGCACACTTAGGCTTGAAAACATGTCGTTAGTGGACGAAGACCCCAAACAACCCTGCAAGGGGCACGAGCACCTCGCATGTGACCAATGTAACTAGTAGTAACTGACCACGTAGTCGAGGGACTCTCGATTTGAGAATAGGACCGAAATTTGCAAATAGACAAACTTAGGCTTAAAAACGTGCCGCTAGTGGGAGAAAACCCCGAAAAACCCCCAAATAGCCCTGCAAGGGGCATGAACACCTCTCATGTGACCAACATAACTCGTAACAATTGACTGCGTAGTTGTGGGACTCTTTCTTTGAGAACAAACACCGCACATATTTTTTTTCAAATAAATATGGTCACCGACTTAAATCGTGACCATATTTAATATTTTTTGTTGTAATAAATTTCTGGTCACGGATTGAGGCCGTTACCACATTGAACCATGTGTAGATGACTGGTCACAACTTAGGTCCTTTACTAAGGTTTCAAACATGGTCACAGATTAGGTCAGTGACTAAGTCTTCAAAGTTGGTCATGGCCTTTGTTCGTGACTAGCTTGTCGTATACTGGCCCACGCTCGGGTCCGTAATTGTGTCTTTTAGTCAGGGATCAAGTCCGTGACCAATGATTTTGGTCACGCCCATTTTGGTCACGGATTGAATCCGTGACCCATAGGCTTGGTCGCAATCGGAATCCGCGTCCATCCACCTATTTTGGCGAAGTGACGGTCCATAGGATTTTTGTTTTGGTTTTGTCCCGAAATAGCAAAAGGGGGAGAGTTGCAAGAATAAATTTCCAATCAAGCCAATTTGTATATTATTGGCTTAATTTCGGACAAAACATTTGAGTCATCTTAAAGACTTTGTGTTGTAGATCCCATAAGACTATGACGTGTTTGATGAAGATGAGGCAGCCAAGTTTTAAAGTTGGATACATCCTGCCGAGTTTATCATGCTAAGTTCGTCTTCATGTTGACTGAGGATGTTGTAGGTATGAATACATATTGAATATAGGTCCTTGGATATTTTTAAGGGTGATTGTTTTTTTAATTTAAAATCATTTGGAACTGTTTTTAAATATTTTTTTAAGAAAAATATTTTTTGATTATAATCTTGTTAAAACGAAATTCAATCTCATTAGAACGAAAATAACATTTTTATTAGAATGACTTTGGTCTCGTTTGAATGGCATTAAAATCTCATTGGAATGCCATCAAACGAGCAGATAACATTAAAATCTCGTTGGAATGCCATCGAATGAGAATCCTCTACTAAGGATTGTACATCTCATTAGAAGCTCATTATAAGAACGATCGAACGAGAAATCTATTTCGTTAGAACGAAATGCAGTTTAGTTAGAACGACAAGCTGATCTCGTTCAAACGACCTGTGTTTTCGTTCGAGCGAGATCGTAACCTTAAAATTCATATTTTTCTTCCCCCAAAGTTCCAAAACCCTAATTCCACCCTTTGAGTTTAAAGATCCAAGTTCTTCATATACATATGGTATGAGATCTTTAGTTTGGGCACCAAGGTTTGATTCTCTACATCTTAAGAGAACCTGTTTCATGCGGTGGATTCCTGTGACACCACGCCTAATTAAATATCGAGTGATTACTCCTTTATTAATTAAAATAGTTTTCTCATTAGTTTATTCTTGGCATCACTGTCGAAATCATATAAATTACTAATCACCTATTAGTTAATTAAATTGGGGTCAAAATTTTATATCTTTTTATTAACGTGCAGGAATATAAAATACTAAAACACATTCACTATTTCAAATAACGACATAATAAATACTGGAACCTCTAAATAAATAAAAGGGACTGGAATAAACACTCCAGACTAAAATCCAAATACAATCATCCATAACATAAAACCAAGTCCAACACTGGAAAATAACTGAAAGTACAATGTCTTCACAATAACTGATAACTTAAGATGGGTGACATGCCTCACTGAAATAAGTAAATGATCAAAGGAGATGATAGAATCGGAAGCGCTACTACCGAGGTCCTGCAACTTCCACAACAGCTACAACACGTCAAATGAGTATGAACTCCTAATCTAAGCGTGCCTGTGGCTGGGCACCGAAAAGGTTTTTATAAAAATAAATTTTCAACGGGTCAGAGCCCGAATAAAAACAGTTTGAAAATATTTGCAAGTATTTAAAATGTAATAAGAGAAGATATTGTATACATTTTAATTCCACGTGCTCTCACTTGAGATCCTCACCTCTCCACTATTGTGCATGCCTAACGTATACTCCAAAACCGTCCTAGTCATGCTATCCCACCTAACTAGTCTGAACCAATACTCTACCTGTATACTGAACTCGTTGTGCCCACTCGTATTGCCCATACAATTCGTTACCGAATTCCCAATGTCTTTAGGCCAATTAAGAATTTCCCATAGGATATTAAGTTTCCACATATTTAGGTAATTTTAGATATTCGTATCTATCTCATCTACTATTGCACACACAATAGAATAAATGACACACACAGATATATATACCAGTCTTATCATATATACGAATACAACATCCCTAGACTGAGACCTGCAATGCGTGCATACTCTGCTATCGAGTCTTGGTACATCACGTACTAAATAAAGGACTTCGGGTTCGGATTCACTCTCGAACCATAGAGTTATAATTCAAATAATTTGGAGGCGAACATACTTATAAGCCTTTGGGTTATGCACACACCGAACACACCCAAATGACCGGTCACACTATCATAAACACGAGTAGTGCTCAATCCCTAAGTTCTATGCTCTGAGCTACAAGTTTAAAATCCCCTAAGATGGTTCATCAGGATAAGACTGCCCATGGCACGAGATCTCCAGTGATAGCAAGCAGTGTAGGTATGTTCATTACACATAATAAGTCATACATTAGGTATTCACACAACCTATGTATATATAAATTTAGTATAGGTAAGCACATAACCTATAATATATTCAGTACGTTGTCTATATAAATCCCTAATATCCTACGTATCACTAATTTACCATAACACCCCTCATCGTATAATCCCGAGTGTTTCCCCACTAACAAAAAGGTTACCAATTGTTCCTTAAGTCGTTTGAGTAGATACCTCACTCCTATCTTCCTCCTCTTGTGTCCTATCTTTGGTTTTGTAAGATCTAACCCTAATTACCTCGCCCTACCAGATGTTATAGACTTATAATTTTCGTAGGTCTTCTTTCCTTAAAAATCCAAAAGATCGAAATACCCTCTTGGGGTGCCGGTTTGGCCTAAAAATTCTGCAGGACCCAAACTAAACCCCGAGTACACTTTTCTGACTATTTTGACCCTTTCGGATACATTAGCGCACTCAAATTACCATTTGGATGGTCTATAATTAAATTATCTTTTATCTCATAAATTTAAATCCCGACACAACTGACACGCGTCCCGATTAAATTATTATAATTGCCATATTTTCCCTCGCAACAATTGTAATGTATTCTTAATAAGTTATTACATACCCACCAAGTAATACTCAATATAATTCACATGAATAAATATTAACCCTTCACTCACCAATTAATATTTATCTTAATCTGGATTAATTTTTCATTTTAATTTAAATTAATCCCAATATAAAAATAATTAAAAGTACGGGGTGTTACCTACTTACCCCTAATAACATAATTTCATCCCAAAATTTGAAAAAATAAATACCTGGTATGAATAACTCTGGATATTTGTCGCGCATCTCAACCTCGTGCTCCCAAGTGGACTCGTCGGCATTATGATGCCCCCACTAAACACGTATAAGTGGAACAACCTTGGACCTTAATCTCCTCTCACTGTGGTTTATGCCACTGGACTCTCCTCG
Source organism: Sambucus nigra (assembly GCA_949130495.1). Classification (NCBI taxonomy): domain Eukaryota; kingdom Viridiplantae; phylum Streptophyta; class Magnoliopsida; order Dipsacales; family Adoxaceae; genus Sambucus; species Sambucus nigra. Next base: position 14,379,814 of record OX422219.1, on the reverse strand, counting down.
TGTGAAATATCGGGTTGAAAATAAATTCCTCCAATGCTATGTGAGTGTGAGCTAACTCATCCCGGAGATATCACCTCAGCAAAGAAATGTGAAATACATAATGAATATAATGCAAGTGTTCCGGCAACTCGAGTCTATATGCAACTGGCCCAATCTGCTTAATGATAAAGAATGACCCCACTTACCTTGGTGTTAACTTTCCTTTCTTCTTGAACCACATTATCCCTTTCATAGGAGATACACATAGCAATGCCTAGTCCCCCACCTTAAACTCTAGGAAGAACTGCTTAGCATCAACGTAACTCTTTTGTCTATCGTGAGTTATCCGTATACGATCCTAATAATCTCAATCTTGGCTGAAGTATCCTGAATCAATTCTAGTCTGAGAAGTTTGTTGTCCCCCACCTCTAACCAACAAGTGGACAAACGACAAGGTCTACCATACAACGCCTCGAGTGGTGCCATGCCAATCGTAGACTGATAAAAGTTATCATAAGCAAACTCCACAAGTGGAAGATACTGCTCCCAAACTTCCTCTAAAGTCAAGAATTCACTTCCGTAATATATCTTCAAACATTTTATTCATCCTTGAAATTTGGATAAGATCAGTACTAACAGTCTCAGATACTTCCTTGCACAGTATCCACATATTTCTTAGGTTTGGAACATTATGATGTTCCCGATACCCCTTCATTAAGGGTACTCTTTAGTCCGATGGTCTATAAACTACCATTCAAACTAGTGATCAATCCTCCCTAATCACTTCACTCCGACATACTCCTTCACTTCCCTTACCATTTACCTTAGAGCCTGCGAAATCAGTTACCCTTCTCCTTAGAATATTTCAACACGATTTGGATCAATCTTCTACCAGCTATACTATTCATTATACTGGGAAAGATACCCACATCTCTAGGTGCCAACCTTCCCCTTTTTAAATTATATAACTTACTTTGGGAGAGATATCTGCGATCAAGCCCGACTTCCCAAGTTAAACTTTTGAATCTTTAATTTGTTATGGCGTAACTCTCGTCATATTGCACCTATGCACAGAGTAACTCCTGATTTTTCCTCAAAAATCTACAATGTACATTTCTTATACTTTCAACTACTATAATCGCACCTTTCCGTTTACTCCTCGGTCCCTGGTAACACACCTTGTTCACAATGCAATTTTGTTTCCCTTTTTGTCTTATTTTATTTCAGTCTCTAATTTACCAATGCGTCTACGTTTATTTAATAATTTTCCATGTATATTCACCGCGAGTGATGTTGGAAATCTAAACTAACTAGGGTGACCATACACCCTATGTCCCGTGCATTTCTTGACAAATTAACTGGACATAATATACTCGTTTTAAATTAAGCCTTGTACAGTTGGTCTGATTATACTGTAAGGTTATACTCAACTACTACAACCAATCGCAACTAATTATTCTCTAAATTATCCCACCGATCTACTTGTGGTGTAATCATTCTACACTGGTTCTGAAATCTGCATTATACGGATCTACCGGCCTTAAGTTGTAATATAAATATTAACTCACACTTATAACTACATACGCATCGTAACTAAGGTACTAAACCCATGTACTATTGGCCAAACCTCTCCCAACCTCCAACGTTCGCTAAGTTTCATACGTGGGATGTCTCGCAAAGCGAAATCCAAACAAGGAACCCCCGATACACTACTATCTAACATTATCGATTTTCGAGATCCGTCGGGCCCTCAGTCCATAACACGTACCCTCCAAAATTCTCGCATGCTGACCAAAAAATCCACTCGTTCACTCTCTTGTCACTAAAGACGACATACAACGCGACGTTCTCACCATCACAAGTTCACAGTGCTATATAAATAACGAGATATATCTCCCCACTTGACAATGAATATAATACACCCTGAATTGCATAATTAAACATTCCTACTCATCGGGATCAAATATAACAAGACAACATACTTACAATGAATTTTTTTTATATAAATATATAGGACCAACCCTATTTCAGGTGATGCATCAGAAAAATAATATCTCACCATGGAATAACAAGCATGATAGTCTTATCACAAAATCTACTATCGTTCAAACACTTGGAAAAACATTACCATAATAAGCCCTACTTTCCTAACTCACAAAAATAGTAAATCATAACATAAAATTCTCTTAGTGCCCGCACCCGCTCACCAACGGGCGACACCTAAATGAGCCCCGCTACTCAACGGTATGTATATTTATAACAACCACGATTATATTGCCAACGTACCCATTATACCCGACTCACATTCAAATTTTATTATTAACAATCATATATACCGTGACTCACCCATGTCACCCAAACTAATTCAGTATTCCCAAGGATGAAATAAAAATATTACCTCTATATGCCATATATCTCACCACATCGTAGGGTCCCTGAACATAACTCTCGCGTCAAAACCAACCGATGATCATTTGTAATGATTGTACACCCAGGATATCATCCCGTAGTTGCCCCCTTTCTTGCTTTGGGCGATCCCTTCCTTTATGGCCTATACTCCCATAAGTGCAACCTCGGCCCGAAATATCTTTCCACAACTGTAACAACTTCCAGGGGAGCTCTTTTTTCTCTGGAGCTGGTTCTGTTGGCCTCCCCATCATTCTCTAGTCCATGTCTACCTAGGAGAACGGGATGTTGTTTCTGTTGAGGATATTACTAGGCCAGCCTGAACTCACTATTCTTGAGTTGAAAGTCTCTGGGCCTAAATCGCTTAGCCCGATTCTCCTGTTAAAAATATCGTTCCTCCTGTTGTTGTGCCTCACTGGCACCGTTCCCATTTACTTCCTAATCTGATCAGTCTCACTTTCTCGCCGTGAACATGTTCAATGCAGGTGGTACTACTGTCCACTCATAGGGCACCTTTCGATGCCATCCTCTATCTCTGGCCCCACTGGCCATGTCGGGGTGTTTTTGCTCACACTGAGTAGTCTTGGCCCCGATTGCTACCCCCGTTGTCCCTTTAGCTCCGTTGGCCCTTTGGAACTCTTTATTGTCCTTGATGGCCCTGGGTGAATCCATCATCACTTTATAGGAATTCAATCAATCTGAATCATTTACATGGGTCCCCTACTGGGTACACCCTCCTGCGGTGCTTCTCTAGCACCATTAAATTCAATTTTACTCTTTGGCTAAATTTTTCTATCCTCTAGGCTCTCTTCTCATGGAAGCGCTGATACCAACTTATAAATGTACAACCTTGACTACATCGGCACTAGTCATCCTAGACGAATTTCCCATTCAAGCTTGTGTATTCTACTCACGAGTCCATTATCAACTTACGAACCCTTTTATTTTCTCGGTATCGCCTTCGTCGGATATGAGGTTCACTAAACAACTCAATTTATCTCTCACTATCAGTCCCTATTTGCCCCACTTGCGATAAGTTCTGAAACTCCATTGGCATTTCTGTCTAAATAGTAGATGGAAGATCTTACGATCAAATTGCACCCAAATTTCTCGTTTAATTCCATATATCTTCTTTATATGTGGCGATTGACTCTCATCACTTTATGCTGCTCCTATAAGCTAAGAAATTTTGCTCGAAATTTTAGTCATATGTGTCGCTGCACTCTACCCTACACAATTGCCTTTGGATTTTCTCCTTCCATTGGCCCATCACACTCACTCTCTTCCCCGAATTCTTATAGGTGGCTTTTCGAAAGAGTCCTTGTGATTTCCCCCTTTTGCCGACTACGCTGGGTGAGTCTGGAATTGCTCTATCGTTATCTACCACAATACTTGGGGAAAACCATTGTTCCCGAGTGATTATCCTATTGTCATCTTCCGGAACAATAATTATGGCAACTTCTATCGCGATCACCGTTTCCAGAATATTCTATGGCTTCTGCTGAGCCTTTCCTACTGCAGTCCTTCTAATAGTCCTCGCTGGTCGTCCTATATTGTTCGGTGTACTAAGCCCAACCGAACTCGCATATGAATCACATCACTGCACTTAATAGCAGAAGGACATAAGTCGCATACGTAGGGGAATACAACAATCCTATAATAAGGCTCTATATCAAAGGACGCTAAGCTGAAACGTGAAAAGTTACACAGATCATAAGGACACTAGAACCTGATGCTTTGATACCATCTGTGACACCCCGCCTAATTAAATACCTGAGTGATCAGTAATTAAAAGAGGTTTCTCATTTGGTTCATTCTTAGCATTACTGTCGAAAACTATAAAAATTAATAATCACCTATTAGTTAATTAAACCGATGTAAAAGTTTTAAATCTTTTTATTAACATGCAGGAATATAAAATACTAAACCACATTCAGCTTTCTAAATAACGACATAATAAACATTGGAACCTCTGAATAAATAAATGGGACTGGAATAAACACTCTAGACTAAAATCCAAATACAGTCATTGGTAGCCGGTGTAAACTGTGCGTAAAATATGTCGTTGGGCGTTTATGCCTCTACGCAAACAAATACCTAAACTTGTGCACTAACAACGGAGTGCAGCGGCAAGTAGGGATCGAATCCACATGGAGTGTTCGATAGATTGTAACGGATTTATCAATTCAGGAATAAAAGTGTAAAAAGGTGATGTGTGCTAGGAAATAAAAGAAAAGAATAATTTAAATCTAAATAAAAGTAAAGAGAGGATCGGGATATCATCCAACCATACGGCTTGAAACAACTATTAGTCAGAATTCCGGCTCGAGAGCAATTTAATCGAGCATTATCAATTAATCATAAAGTTCGCACAATAAGGAATTTAAGCCAAAGTTACGTGAAGAAATAATTAACGGAAAATGGTCGCACGCGGATTAAACTTGGATTATCGCTATAAACACTAACGTTGCATGACAGAGAAAGTTAAACGCATAATATTCCGACTTTAATTCACGCGGGTTCAATTAAACGCAATTTTGCACAAAACTTAATTTTCGGAGCTCGGGGCCCGTCAATGGCGGAACGACATCCCGACATTATTTATCTAGGGCCGCATAATGATTAAACTAAATTACAACTAATTAAACTAGGAATGTAAGAAATAAAGCAATTAAACTAATTAAGAAAGCATGGAAATTACTCTACAAAGCAAGAGAAAAGCAAGAACAACTATATAAATGGAGAATGAGATGGAAAGTTTAATATACACAACCCATATGGTTGTCAACCAAAAGAGAAATGAAGCCAATCTCTCAAAAACTCACCAACCCTAACCTAATCTAATTAGAACTCTATATATGCTAAATATTACAACAAAATTGGGTTATATAGTAAGTTGAAATAAAAGAAAAGAAGAAAGAAAGAAAAGGAAAATATCTGCAGAAAATAGGCGATCGATCGATCGACCCCTTTGGTCGATCGATCGATAGTTGAAATCGATGCAAAATTCTGAAGGATCGATCGATCGATCCTTTTGATTGATTGATCGATCAAGCAGGGCAGCTTCCTATTTTCTCCTGTTTTGGTATGTTTTCTTCTCCGCTAGAAATGACGTAACTTCTTCGTTCGGACTCAGAATCGCGCATCGTTTATGGCCACGCGAAGCTTACGAGGAGGGATACAACTTTCGTGAGATGTCGGGCCAGGTGCCAAAATTTTGAATTGACCAGATTGACCTTGAACGTGCGAATGCGTACGTGACTTGAGCGGAATGCTTCCGAACTTCATTCTTAGTACCTAAATACCTACAAAAGCCCAATTATACCTCATATAGCATGTTAACAATATAAACCGAGGTTTGGTTAACATGATTAAATATAGAGATTAAGGTACCCAAAGGGGCTAAAATGCGTAGGTTCAACGGATGAAATACGCAATATTTGCGTATTATCACACCCCCTAACTTACACATTACTAGTCCCTAGCAATGAAATAGGATGCAAAAATAACAACAAGTAAACCAAGGAGATAGCACAAAAGTATGGTAAGAAGGCAATAAAAAGATAAGGCCACTTTCGCGGGCGAACGATTCCATTTAGCATATGCAATAAGCCGTCAAACCCCTAGGTTACCCTAGCGGACGAGTGTCATCTCGTGAGGGTTATCAGGGATGAAACCCACAAACATCATAAAGTTTCCTCAAAATATGCCCAATAAGATACGACAAACTCAACAATACGAACAAGATTTCAACATGTTATTAGCAAAGCAAATGAATTCACGTGAAAAGTCCGTAGTTATTAACACTGTAGAATGCACCTCAATGAATTGAAACTTTAACATGTGGGAGGGGAGTGAGCACACGCAAAATATGATTTGGCAAAACTTAAATAACTCGGATACCAAATATCAAAGCATGCATAAAAGTCAATCCTCACGGGCATTACACTCATCAAATGAATTCACTTGAAATAGGGAGGTAACACACGAGACATGCGAGCATAAGGAGTAAATGTAAAGGGAAACTAGGCCACGCACATGTTACAATCGAAGAACGCTATATAGGAAATAAAAATTGTAATCTCAGTGAAAAGATACCGCACATATAAAGAGGCGAAATGCATTTTCACAGATTATCAAAACTATTTAAACCTTTGAATTATATCTACTTAAGATCACATAGGACTTTTATAGGGTTGTAATGTAGGCTAGGTTAGGGTACGAAATGAAAGGGATGTATATACGGATTCAAAGGTGTTTGGGGACGAAACTCGGGATAATGGGAAAAAGTGGGCAATTTCAAAATTAGACAAATGATTTCCAAACGAGCATTAGATATAACAATCGAGAGAGTAACAAGGATTATTGAATCACTATAAACAATATATACAAATTTCTCTTTCTTTTTATTCTTTTTCTCATTTTTTCTTTTGTTTTCAACTTTCTCTTTTTCACTACACTTTCTTCTTTTCTCACTCTGTTCATGCTCAAATTTCCACCACAAAACAACAATATCATTCAATCCCACGTAAACAGTCCAAACAAGGGTATGTACGGTAATATGTATGGTATATAACTCCAATTTGGAGTTGGTTATGGGATTTTGGATAATGACAAGAAAGTCTAGTATTTAGGCTCAAAGGGGTTGACTAGGGAACATATAAAAGGTGAGGTCAAGGTCATATGGGTGATATACAAAGATGGCCTATGATCATTTCATAAAGCATACGCAATTCTCGAATCAAAACAGTATATGAAAATCATGCTCAAGTAATACATTTCATATATGAACTCAATTAATGAATGGTCAATGAAAGAATAAAGAGATTACCAATGACTGTAACGTTTTCAAAGAGGAAAGAATAGTGTATACACTCACAAATGAAGATAAGTCTCGAATCTCACTCGGTGTAAGTATATACAATGCAACAAAAGATTACCGAGTTATAAAAATCTGAAACCAAATCAATATAACAAGAAAAATGCATGTGCTCATGGGATAAAGTTTAATTCATGAATTTATTCATAATATTAATGATTTGAGGACTAAAGACTAATAACTTCTAAAATCGAGAACATGCATCATTGAGTTGTCTATTTGATCGGGCAATTATTAAAATTTATCATCGAAAATAAGGGCAAAAAGCCCAATAAAGGAGAAAAAAGAAAGAAAATATTTTTGAAAATATTCAAATTTTTAACAAAAAACATGCTTTGTAACTAAATTGTGGTCAAATTCAAGGACTAAACATGAAATGGATAGAATATCCCACACCCCCTAACTTAAATGTTGCATTGTCCCCAATGCGTCCATTAAAGAACACAACACAAAGATAGGAAAATAATGATATTACCCACATTTGGAGCGATCTCCAAGTACAAGTCGAAATGAATCTGCAAAACAAGTTAGTACAAAGCATAGGAAGAATATGTACCGATGTATTAAGTTAAAAGAATCTTTATCACAAGTCACAATAATATAGAGGGGCTGAAGTGCAAATACTGGATACATTGATGGTGAACATTTTGATATTATAAAATGGATGGTCACACACATCAAAATCCAATAAACAACCACAAACTACATTTTCATTTCTCATTCCATAAGTTCAATACAAAATAACTTAATACATTACAACCAGTTAAAAAGAAAGAAATAAAAATAAAATAAAATACAATACAAAATAAAATAGGAAATAATAACCATCCCATAAATGCCAAAAATGACCCAGTGCAGCAGTAGCCTAGTGGCCAGAACCACTAGGATCAGAAGGATCCTTAAAGTGAGGAGGTAGCGCTGTGTCCGAATCATGCCTCTGCAAGTAAATGTCTCTCATCATGGACTGCATCATTCGGTACTCATGCCTCTGCTACGCTCTAGCCTGCCTATGCTCGGCTCTAAACTACCGGTGCTCATCTCTATCCTGCCGTAGATCGGCCTCCTGCTGGTCTAGGTGGGACACCCATGTAGCCCACCTAAGCTGGGTCTCCTCCCAGCGCTGGTCCTGCACTGCCCTGAATGCCTCAAAGCGGGCATCTGCATCTGTGGGTGGCACGTGAGAACCCTCACCCTACTCCATCTCTCTAATTTCAGCCTCCTTCACTGCCATGTCAGCCGACCCTGTCCTGTCAGCCGCCTCTGCCCCCTATCTTTTGTTCCCCGGCTCCCCCCAAGCATGAGTCAACATCTTCAATATATTGTCCTTTGTGAGAAGCCCTAGTGGCTCACGTTTTCGATAACCATCGTACTCAGGGAAATCATGATAAGTACACATCCTCGTGATGAGGGAAGGAAATGGAAGGGAAAATCTCCAAGCAATCTCCTTTGTTGTCGCCAGCATCGTCTCCAAAAATATTTTGGGCAAACTGATATCGCCCAAATCATGAAGCATAGTGTAGATGAAAGCTGCATGCTTGTGACGAACCTCTGACCAATTGTTTGTCACCATGAATGAGTGGACATTAATATAGTGTAGAAGTCTCGGTAATTCTGCCATTACCACCGAATGGAAGGCACCCTTCTTCCAAACCTCCCTCGGCGCAAGGGCCTTTATCAACGTCGCATGCCCAAATATATCCCCATCCATAAAGCTGATTGGATCTACGGGGAGTGGCACACTCATGAAAGCTGCCAAATCAGAAAGGCGGAAATGTATGTGCACCCCACTAACCATGGCCTCATACGTAGTAGGCCCCTGCCCCCTCACCTCTACCAATGTTGCATAAAACATACGGACAAGCTCTTCATTGATGCGCCCATTGGCAGCGAGAAAGGGCTCCCATCCCTATCGGCGCAACAAATCCCGCGCCACCTGTGGTATATGATTGAAGGTCCAGGGAAAATGATAACCCAGCGGTCGCTGGGATGTCTGAAAATAGGCTTGATACCAGTCTCGCTCCTGCTCGCAGCGAAACCCCTCGAAGCCCTGGTGGGGCATGCACCTAGTGTACTTGTATTTCTTGATGTTTGCCATTTCAACCTACAAAACAGTAATTAAGCAATACAAAGAAAATTGTAAGCACAATAAATGATTAGTTAGTGTACGAGTTGAAATGGTGGGTGCACGTGCGCAAAACCGAGGAAAAAAATCATCATTGCGATAAAAATTATCGGAATGCGACAAGGGGTGAAAATCACCCAAGTGCGCGCCAAAATAGGGATTGAAAACTGTTTGGGGCATTTTAGCGAACACTTGGCGTGCGCAATGTGTGTCGAGGGTGAAAAATACCACTTTGAACCAATAAATGAGCCCCATTCATGAACACAACAACAATGCAACAATACACGTGTGTTCATGAATGGATATATATCAATAATTGCAAGTGAAATCAGGTGGAACAACACAAAGTAGGGACAAAGCCACACACATGCAATATATGTCAAATAATGGATTAAACATGTAAAACATGACAAAAAAAACAACCAAAATCTACAAATACATGATTAAGTAGGAAGAATTATACCTTGGAAGTGTAGAAAATGGATGGAATTAAGAAGGAAACGTGGTGGGGGAAATAGGGCACAAAAGTGGGAAGAGAAGAGGGAAAAAGAAATGAGGAGAAAGGGTAAAAACTAACCTACCTCGGCTTTTTACTGGTCGATCGATCGATCGACCCTTGGGCTTCGATCGATCGATCAAGCAGTAAAAAGCCCACTACCTCTTGTTTTTTAAATGTGTGTGTGTGTGTGGGGGGGGGGGGGGGGGGAATGGAATTTAGGGGAGTATGGGGGGTAGAAATGTAAAAATAAATATATATAAGCATATATATATAGTATATAGAAGTATAAGTACATAAAAATATATAATAAAAAAAATTAAAATTAAAATTAAAAATAAAATAAAATAACATAGACTTAGACTAAAATATGCACATATATATGCCTATGCTAACCAAAAATTGAAAAATATGTACAACGAGTGGCACACACGCATGTTCATAAAGAAATGAAAAATAAAATAAAAAATAAAAATAAATGCAAATGCGTGAGAATGAGTGTGTGAAAAATAAAGAAAAATTATTTTTATGACTTTTTTCATTGTTTTCTTAACAAGTGTGTGTCGGGGCGCATAGTCTCCGCAAATTCAAGTCCGTTGAACCTACAAAAGAGTTAGAACCAAGCATACAAAAAGAAATAAAAAGAGATTAACTAATTACACTTAGACAAAATTAAGATTAAATAAAAAAATGAAGAAGTTAGTATGTACAACCTACACATAGAACTTCTAATTAGCTATAAACTAAAAGTTGAAATTTTTTAGGGTCCATCCAAAACACAATTTGACTTTGACGGATCAACGGTGGACCCTCCCGAACATGCATTCCTCCCGGAAAATAAGAATTCCATTCAAACGACGGAAGGCATGTGTAAGGCGGTAAAAGCGAGCCATCCCCAATTGAAACTTTGGGAGGGAGGATGGGGGATTTGGATAGGACGAGAGACAAATACATATGTGGGCCGAGAAAAATTGAATAATCTCCCAAGTATTTTAAAGTTGGAATGGGAGGCGGCGCACTTGAGGGCAAAGATGCGGTCATGGAAAGCGGCTTGAGCGAGTACTCCTCGTCGGTGAAAAGGTTTGGAACTGTAAAGTTTTGATCCGATTCATCGGGTACTAAGATTGATACGACAATATAGAATAAAGAAGGGGATGAAAGAAATTCAATCTTAGGCGATGAGTGATCATCGCCGGAAGATTGAATTTCGGAAGAAATAGGATCGTTTACAATGAAACTTTCTTCTTTGAGAATCGAAGAAGAAACGAGTTCATTGCAAATGTATACTATGCCTCTTTCATCCTCATTTTCATTCTATACTATACCATGGGTCAAGTCAAGGATGATTTGATCCAAAGTACGAGTGAAGTCCTCATTTGGTTCATAACGGTCCTCGACTTCGAAAGTCACGAAAGAAAAGTCGTCGTCGGATTCAAATAATAAATCCAACTCATGTTCCCAATTACGATTTTCTTCTCGATATCGATTTTCAATCCTCTCATTTTCAAGCATGCGCAATCCCTCACCGAAAGTCATAGGGCGAGGAGACAATTCTTGGAATTGAGAGGATTGGAAATTGTTCTCGGGACTACACTCAAAATCATTAGTATAAGAATTTAGAAAATGATTACAATTTGTTTCGAAATTCTTATCATAAGGATCTTGCGACCCAGAATCTAAATAATCACGCCCAAAATTGATGTAATTTAAACTTTGACTTTCGTAATTCTCACCCAATGTCATTTTAGATGTTGCAACTTTTTGGGATTGCAAGTATTAACCAAAAGTCAATGGTTTACTGTAATTTTGAGAATTATCATTAGGATTCCTAGAAAGTTTGAATAAGACATGCTTACCCCAACAAAAGCTCGAGAGGACAAATTCCACAAAGAAATGTGCGACGGGAAAATTCAAGCTTTTCTAGGCGCTCAAATGTAGAAGTCCTGCAAAAAAGGTTAAAACAAAGAATACAAATACAAAAGAAAGAATACTATGAACTAATAAGACAATTACAATCTATAACCAAACCGTCCCCGGCAACGGCGCCATTTTGGTAGCCGGAGTAAACTGTGCATGAAATATGTCGTTGGGCGTTTACGCCTCTACGCAAACAAATACCTAGACTTACGCACTAGCTACGGAGTGCAACGACAAGTAGGGATCGAATCCACAGGGAGTGTTCGATAGATTGTAACGGATTTATCAATTCAGGAATAAAAGTGTAAAAAGGTGATGTGTGCTAGGAAATAAAAGAAAAGAATAAGTTAAGTCTAAATAAAAGTAAAGCGAGGATCGGGATATCATCCAACCATACGGCTCGAAACAACTATTAGTCAGAATTCCGGCTCGAGAGCAATTTAATCGAGCATTATCAATTAATCATAAACTTCGCACAATAAGGAATTTAAGCCAAAGTTGTGTGAATAAATAATTAACGGAAAATGGTCGCACGCGGATTAAGCTCGGATTATCTCTATTAACACTAACGTTTCATGACAAAGAAAGTTAAATGCATAATAATCCGACTTTAATTCGCCCGGGTTCAATTAAACGCAATTTTGCACAAAGCCTAATTTTTGGAGCTCGGGGCCCGTCAATGGCGAAACGACATCCCGACCGTATTTATCTAGGGCTGCATAATGATTAAACTAAATTACAACTAATTAAACTAGGAAAGCAAGAAATAAAGCAATTAAACTAATTAAGAACGCATGGAAATTACTTTACAAAGCAAGAGAAAAGCAAGAACAACTATATAATTGGAGAATGAGATGGAAAGTTCAACATACACAACCCATATGGTTGTCAATCAAAAGAGAAATGACGCCAAGCTCTCAAAAACCCACCAACCCTAACCTAATCTAATTAGAACTCAATATATGCTGAATATTACAACAAAATTGGGTTATATAGTAAGTTGTAATAAAAGAAAAGAAAAGAAAAATATTTGCAGAAAACAGGGGATCGATCGATCGACCCCTTTGGTCGATCGATCGATAGTTGAAATTGATGCAAAATTCTGACGGATCGATCGATTGATCCTTTTGATCGATCGATCGATTAAGCAGGGCAGCTTCCTGTTTTCTCCTGTTTTGGCATGTTTTCTTCTCCGCTACAAATGCCGTAACTTCTTTATTCTGACTCGGAATCGCACACCGTTCGCGGCCACGCGAAGCTTGCAAGGAGGGCTACAACTTCCGTAAGATGTCGGGCTAGGTGCCCAAACTGTAAATTGACCAGATTTCCCTTGAACGTGCGAATACGTACGGGACTTGAGCGAAATGCGTCCGAACTCCATTCTTAGTACCTAAATACCTTCAAAAGCCCAATTATACCTCATATAGCATGTTAACAATATAAAACGAGGTTGTCTGGTTAACGGGCTTAAATATAGAGATTAAGGCACCTGAAGGGGCTAAAATGCGTAGGTTCAATGGATGAAATACGCAAAAACTGTAAGTACAATGTCTCCGAAAAAACTGATAACTAAAGAATGGTGACCTGACTGACTGAAATAAGTAAATGATCAAAGGAGATGATAGAAGTGGAAGCGTCTACTACCGAGGTCCTGCAACTTCCACACCAGCTGCAACATGTCAAATGAGGATGAACTCCTAATCTGGGCATCCCTGTGGCTGGGCGCCTAAAAGATTTTTACAAAAATAGATTTGCAACGGGTCATAGCTCGAGTAAAAAAAGTTTGAAAATATTTGCAAGTATTTAAAATGCAATAAGAGCAGATATTATATACATGTTAATTCCACGTGCTCTCACTTGATATCCCCACCTCTCCAGTATTGTGCACGCCTAACGTATACTCCTAAACCGTCCTAGTCATGTTATCTCGTCTAAATAGTCTGAAACAATACTCTACCTATATACTGAACTCTTTGTGCCCACCCATATTTCCCATACAATACGTTTCCTAATTCCAATGTCTTTAGGACAATTAATAATTTCCCATAGGATATTAAGTGTCCACATACTTAGGTTATTTTAGATATCTGTATCTATCTCATCTATTATTGTACATACAATAGAATAAATTACACGCACACACATACACACACACACATACATATATATATACCAGTCTTATCATATATACGAATACGACATCCCTAGACTGAGACCTGCGATGCGTTCATACTCGATCGAGCCCTGGTACATCACGTACTAAATAAAGGACTTCTGGATAAAATTCACTCTCGAACCATAAAGTTATAATTCAGATAATTTGGAGGCGAACATAGTTCTAAGACTTCGGGTTATGCACACACCTAACACACCCAAACGACCGGTCACACTATCATAAACATGAGTAGTGCTCAATCCCTAAGTTCTATGCTCTGAGGTATAAGTCTAACATCCCCCAAGATGGCTCATCAAGATAAGAACGTCCACTACGCGAGACCTCCCGTGATAGCAAGCAGCGTAGGTATGTTCATTACACATAATAAGTCACACTTTAGGTATTCACACAACCTATATATATATTCAGTATAGGTACACACGTAATGTATAATATATTCAGTACGTAGTCTATATAACTCCTGAATATCCTACGTATCATTAATTTACCATAACACCCCTCATCGTATAATCCCAATTGTTTCCCCACTAACAGAAAGGTTACCAATTGTTCCTTAAGTCGTTTCAGCAGATACATCACTCATATCCTATTGGTTTAAGTTATCGATTCCCAAGAATCCCCGCTACATGATCGTGTTTTCCAAATTTAAATTTCATTCCCTAATTAGGCCTACTTAACCGTAGTCTTAAATTCGTCTCATGATGTTAAGTCCCAACCCTAACACTGGCCTACTGGTGAGTAAAGTATCACTTATTATGATTTACTTTCGAAGTTAACCCGATCGTTACCCACGAGTTCTAATTAAAAAGGGAAAATTGTCATTTTTTAGGAAACTGAATCGATTCAGTCAAGGAGTCGAATTGATTCGCTGTAATAGGTCTTCATCTTCTTCCTTAAATAGTTACGGGTTTCACCATTTTTAAACCTATAAAACTCCATTACTCATTCCTAAACTCCCAAACAAGCATGTTAAACATTATAGTAACATATATAAACAATTTATAATGTAATAGAATCATTAAATCCTCAAGGAGCATCAATTAATTTAATTAATCCAACATAAAATCTTAAAAACCCTAGTTTAGCCTTTTTGTTCAAGAACTTCATCAAGATTCTAGATTTCTTCACCAATTCATCATACTAATTCATCAAATTCGTTATACATGTAAGGGGGATTTAAACCTAAACCAATTCCTACCCAAGAACATGATTTCTATTTTCCCAATTATACCAAAATTCATATAAACATGCGACAAATCATCCTACACAAACATCGATGGTATATCTAATAAGAATTAACAAGAGAAATACTTGCCTTAATTTTGAAGGTCTGGTTTTCTGTAGATTGATGGTATGGTTGTGTTCCTCTCATCTTGATCTACGCAACGGTGGTGGTGGTGGTGCAAAATTGGTGTGGGTTGGCAGTAGAATCTCCTCTCTTCTTCCTCGTCTGGCCTCTCTTTGGTTTTGTAAGTTTTAACCCTAATTCCCTCACCCTACCAGATATTATAGACTTAGAAGTTTCGTATGTCTTCTTTCCTTAAAAATCCAAAAGATCGAAATACCCTCCTGAGGTGCTGATTTGGCCTAAAAATGCTCCGGGACCCAAACTAAACCCCCGAGTGCACTTTTCTGACTATTTAGACCCTTCCGGATACATTAGCACACTTAAAATGACAATTTTGATGATCCATAATTAAATTACCTTTTATCTCATAAACTTAAGTCCCGACATGACTGACACGTGTGTCCAGACTATATTACTATAATTGTCGTATTTTTTCCTCGCGACAATTATAATGTATTCTTAATAAGTTATTACTTGTTCACTAAGTAATACTCAAAGTATAATTCACATGAATAAATATCAACCCTTGTGTCTCTAATTAATATTTATCTTAATCTGGATTAACTTTCAATTTTAATTTAAATTAATCCCAATATAAAAATCATTACAAATACGGGGTGTTACAATTTCGTACTCGATTTTTACATGCGGTGGACTCTGTATTTGTGCTGTTGCGGTGAAGAAGTTGTGGATTCCATCATCCTATCCGTAGACGGTTGTTGAGCCTTATATGTGAATATCGAGACGTGCGTGGACTCGTGCGTTATGACAGCTTACGAGGGTGGACTTTTGCGATGCATTGTGGAGGAGCAGTGGAAGATAGAAGAACGTCAAGGCTTGTGAGGATCGAGTTGTTGAGTAAGTATATTGTCTATACTTTGTAAAACCATATCATAATGATCTGTTGGCTGGGTCGTCCGAGGTTTTTCACTTTGTGATTTTTCTCGTACATCGACGTGTTGTGTTTGGTTTATTTATTATATCTGCTTAACACCTGGATACATGTTTTAGGATAAAAAGATAATATTGGTCAAATCTCTTTTTTTTTTCATAACAAATCTTTAAATTTTGAAAAATATAAAGATTAGACTTTTGTTTATTCGGACCATCTTTTCCTATGCACACACTTGTAGGGGTTGCGTTCTCATAAGAGTGCATTGATAGTTCATCTATAGGAAGAAATACCCAGATTCAAATCCTTGTGGAGGCTATTTATTATTTTTATCAGACTTATCTCAACGTTGAGGAGTATTTGAGAGTTCACCTAGTATAGATATACTAGATATTCTTCTTCTTTCTTCTTTTGTAATTTTTTCTCTCTTTACAATTGTTAATTATTAAAAGGAAAATTTGTATATATTCTATTTAGTTAGATTATACAATTAAAGTAAATAAACTAAATGGTAGATTTTCACCCTTTATTTTTTCTCTCATTTTAGTCATATCATTTACCTTACATCTTGTTATTTTTCATTCACTAGTTAGTTTAGTTAATTAGCTTAAATTACTCCTTGAATATATTTTTTAAAAAAATAAGAAAAAAATATTTGGAAGTGAATTTTGCAATTATTTTCACACCTTTACTCTCAGACTTGAAAGTCGGATTGATACCCCACTTACCTCTATATTAGTTTTTGTCACATTTTGTAAGCATTACTTGAATTTTGGTTGAAAAAGTTTGTTCTACAACGACTATACAAACTACAGCTGTAATGCATCGGTGATGATTGACTATTTTTACGAGTACAATTAAAAGGTGGAAACTATGGTGGCCCGATTGAGAGAAGTATCAAGATACACCCATTGTATAAGATCAAAATTAGTAAATATTTCACAATTACATCTTGTAAGACAGATGTAGGCAAGCCCCGTCGAAGCACAAAAAACATTCGATTTTCAAATTTTACATCTCTCTCTTACATTTAGTTACTCTCTTGCCTATTTCATATTGTTGAAATATATATCAAATTTAGTTGCGAACTAAAAATATCTTGAACTTTTTAATTAAGTGAAAATTTATCAATAATCCAATACACTTCCATCATATATTACTTTCCAGGAATCAAAATTGAATTAATTCCACTTATTTTATAAAAGTTGTGCATAATGAAGATTTTTGGTTTATTGATTATATTTCAATAAAAAAGTAAAAATAATTAATAATTCAATCCACCCAATTATATATTAGATAACTTAGCAAATGATTTAAGACTATTGAGTTACGTTTAGATGATCTTAGTACTATCCTTAAATTTTGTGACTGCTTTAACAATTGTTTCAAATTATTTTGTCTTTATGGATTTAAATACCCTTGTAAGATTTAACAAGTTCATCCACTCATATTACAATTATTTAGTTAAAAGCAACAACGAAAGTAAGTCTCAAAATATGGTAAGATCTAGTACTTTAAATGAACAACACTTTCATGCTTTATTAGATAATCATTTTCAGATTTTTTAAAAGTATTTTAAGCATATGCTCGTTAATAGTTATAACATTTTAACATTTCCATGCTATTATTGTTATTCAAGATTGTTTTGTCCATCATTAAATCGGACATAAACCATAATATTATATCACGTTAAAAACAGTTTTGTCATGAATCCAGGATGTTTTTATCATCATGCAACCACATAATTAAATTTTTCTATATAACTATGATCAAAGCTAACCTTTGTCCATTGCAGTTTATTTGGAAAATTGACGTGAATGCTCCAATTGATTTCTTCCTTGAATCCCTTGCAGAATAGACTAAAATTGCCTTTGTGTGTGTTCAAAAATTTGATGAGGAAATATTAACCAAGGGAATTTCGAATTTCGAATTTTCGAATTTCGAATTTTCGAATTTCGAATTTTCTCTCCCAGCTTAGAAATAGTGTGTTATGAGATATCCCTAGATGGTGTAGGAGTATCTATTTATAAGGGGAATAGGGTCAAAATCCTAGTCAAGATGGGATTCTTTTTCAAGTCCCCCACTAATCCCACTAACCATCATGTGACTAAAATCCAACGTTTGGATCCCCAAACGAACCCGAATCCATAATCCAATTAACCCCAAAGCACCCCAACCTATATACTATTGACTGAAGACTATTTTTAAAGGCCTAAATCACCTAAACGAGACCATATGTGTCCCGAAATATGATCCGATTTATTTATGCCAATAATAAGTACTTTTAATTTGTGCTGCACATTAATTATGTATTTTTCTTCATTATATGTAAATGTCATAATCATGCACATAAAAATTAGTCACACACATATATAACTAAAGAACAAATTTTAACTGTGAAATTTTTAAATAAATTTTTTAATTAGGTCCAATTTTTGAATTTTATTTATTCCCAAATATATTTTTTCATTATTTATTTTAGAAGAAAATACGGGGTATTACAAAAGTTATTTTACGTTCCCTTTCCATGTATTTTTTAAATTGTATTGAGTTCCATAACTATTCAAAAATTTCCTCAACCTCCTTATAACCTCCTCCCTCTCTCTGTAGAGAATGACACGTGTTCCGCAGTTGTTACAATTGGAACAACGGCTAAAAAAGTAAAAACATAGGAGTGGATACAAATAAATCTTTAAAAGTAGAACTAAATGCCTGTAATCCCATTATTTTCTTTATATAGTTACAATGTAATAATCTTTAAAAAAATGTAATTTCTTTTTGGACACATGAATTTCTTTATGTATTATTGCAGTTATGGTGTTGGTGAAACTCGAACCTCATTGGTTCCCAGGGTCGGTTGGATGTCCTACCACTGAGAAAACTTCACTTGATATAAAGAATGCTAATTTCGATGGTACATTATTAAAAAAAAACTACAAGGGACATTTGCTCGGTTTGAAACATGCAATTCTAAAAATTAGTAAATCCATACGCTACAAATATATATCAAAATTTAGTGAATTAGAACATGCCCAATGGTGGGGAAGAGTTCAAGAAAATTGACAAATCTAGACAATATGCAACTTCTAGTCGTTGGGGGGGGGGGGGGGGGGGGGGGGGGGGGAATAGTGCAAAATTTGAAGAAGAAAGGCAAGAGAATTGCAAAGTTGCAATTCGTATACAAATTTTACACGTGTTGATACAAATTTCATTTGTTCGTTTCAATTTCAAATAAAGTTTGTAACAATTATATTTGAACTAAAATATTATATATTTAAATTTTTATGAACTACATTAATTCGAAAAAACTTCTTACAAATTAGGAATTTCTAAACTTTCAAATCTACTTATCACCTTTGTTAATAGTATTGCGTAGTTTTACACACTTTGATGGATGTTGTTAATAAGTTAACAAAGCCTTTTAATTGGATGTCCCTATGAAATTTGAGGATTAATTCAAGAATATCTTTTTTACTTTCTTTTTGTGTATAGAACTTAGATTTATTGGTCTAATCTTCAAATTCTCTAAGAATTTGACACAATCTGCATACCTTGCTATCCAAATGTGCATGTGAAGTTGTTGCACTTTGTTAAGCACACGTTAAGGAGAAAGTGATCTACTCATAAAAAAGTACATTGATCTTTCTTGTACGTTTGAGTAAATTATACTCTTGCATTCTATAACTAGATTATCTAATAGACCGTTTTAGACTAGAAATATTACGTGTGGAATTCTCTTTTTATAAACTCATCTGCCTGCTAACTCATAGTCAAAATAATAAGAAAATATTTCAAATATGTTGCCCAAGAGATTTTTGCACCAGTTATTTATAAATACATACATATATATATAGGGTGGGGTTCAAAAGTGAACCAAAAGAATGAACTTTTTAATGAACCTACTAAGACATTAATTTTTTTTTTTTTAATTTCTTGTTATAATTGGTCCGCGCCAGCGGCATTGAATAATTTTTCAATCCCCCCGCTGGCGCGGACCAATTACAACAAGAAATTAAGGATCAATTTTTAATATCTTAGTAGGTTCATTAAAAAGTTCATTCTTTTGGTTCACTTTTGAACCTCTCCCTATATATATATTATATTTGAATGCTCTTCTGCAAATTGTCCCGCATTTTAACAGTGCGTGTGTCATCCGTCAGTGAATCAGAAAAGAGAGAGAGAGTGCTTTTATATATATACACTCGTCGGTGAGCCATAAAAGAGAGAGATAATGCTTATATCTATATATTAGTGCTGACTCACCTACGGGTGACACATGTCTAGTCCGCATTGTTAAAATGCTAGACAGTTCGCACAAGAGAATTAGTATATATATAAGGAGCTCGTGATTTACTCAGTTGCTAATAAGATTTTTCCATTCTAACCTAATGACATTTTCTTTTGGCACAACAGAACCTCACCGGTATATACCGGGGCGGACCCATCTAGGTTCGAGGGAGGACAGTCGCCCATCCCGAGTTTTTCGGGATTTTTAAAAATACTTGTATTTAATATTTTCTAACGACCTAAGTCCGTGACTAGATTGTCACAGCCCAAAACCATGGCAAAATATGTTCTAAAAGTTTAATTAGTCACATATTTTGTCATGGTTTTTATGCGTGACACTTTTTCTCTACTGATTTCTAATAATTTTATCTCTAACAATTTTTTTTACAACTCAAAGTTTTTTTATTTAGTTTTATTGCTCAAGAAATTGTTTTAATTTACGTTATTGATAACTCTTGTGACGGAGATAACCTGACAAAATTTACAATCAATTCTGCCCCTCTTAGTGAGAATCTTGGATCCGACATTGCGTATATATACATTATATGTTATTTTATAGAGAAATTTAGCACATATTTTACCAAATTCATGTACACGTCATAAAAAAACAAATTCTACTGTGACACATTTTGAACTACATTGATCGGTGTTTTTAATATTAATCGGAGTACCTCAAACACCAAGAAATGTAGATACGATATATAAATGTGTCAAAATCACGTGTTGCTATAAAATTAAAATTACTCTCATAAATATTCACATACACTACGAGAAGAAAAACTCACTTGTACAATGCATTACAAAATAATACGATAACAATTTTTTAAATATTTATATCTAGTCACAATCCAAATAAAAATTTGTATGATAGAGCCAAGTCAAATATTCCGTTTTAAATATTAGAGTGTCTTTATTAAACAGTAAAAATAAGGAACCTTTATTAGTAAACCCTAATCTACAAATCAATACTGTGACAAAGTTCCAGTCCTCTCACGTTGAAGATAACGTTTCAAAATGAGTGTAAATTTGTTGACATTTATTAAATAAGTTTATATGCCTTTAAATATTGTTATTAGTACTTAGCTTTCATAGTTTAACATTAAAATCCTTTGACTTAAGAATACTCCAAGGTCAATAAAGTGTAATTCCTTAAAGAAATTTCAATAGAATATGTAGATTTAATTTTTTAAACACAACTCATATCAAATGATGGACCGACACCTTTAAAGTTGATAATGGTTTTAGTGTTGTTACATATTGAAGAATGTTAATATAAAAACTTAATTAAGGACTATATGGTTGATTTTAATTATTAAGTGAGAATATAAGTGATTTCTCTGATATAATTACAAACAATATCAATATTAGTTACACATTTACATTAAATATAATATTAACTCTATTTATGATTCTAATACAAATAGTTAGAGTAAAATAGGGATCCAATTATTTAGCGTACAATTTTTTTTGTCAAGTAGCATTGTAAAAAAAATGTTTGTAATATATAAAATTTACGCAGTTTTTCGATAGTGAGAAAAAATTTATGTGCACTACTTAGGCTCGACTAAATAGTTACCGAATTGCTTGAGTTTCTCATGTGATGGAATCATCCACTCGAAATCGACTCGTAAAATAAATAAGTAATGCATAAATTTCATTTGAACTAATTTATTATTTTAATTCAAGCCAGCTTATTTACACATCTACCAATAATCATAAATTTGAAATTTACGCAAGTAGGCGGAGCCAGGGACAGAGTTATAATTTTTGTTTAATCGGGGAAAAATCTGATAATATGATTTTTTTTCCGAAACAAATGGGTTTGAAATGTTAATATACTTGAAATTTACCCTATTAAGCTTTCAAAATCCTCCATTCGTATTAGTAATTTAAAATTATCTCAAAATTTGAGGTGGGCAAAAGCCCCTTAGCATTTAAGTAGATCCTCACATGGGTGACACTTTTTCTCTATTGATTTCTAACAAATTTTTTTACAACTCAATTTTTTTATTTAGTTTAATTGCTCAAAAAATTTGTTTTGATTTGCAGTGTTGATAACTCTTGTCACGGAGACTACCAGACATATTTACGTACAATCTTTTCACTTTTACATTTTTTTCAAAACAAAATAAGTGATTTTGCTCCTCCAAGCAATAATTCTTTGATCCTCCACTGCGTATTTATACGTTATATGTTATTGTATAGACAAATTTAGCACATATATATTACCAAATTCATATTCACGTCATAAATAAGTAATTTTAGAGTAACACATGATTCTGACATCTTTTGAACTCCATTGATCGGTGCCTTTAATAATAACCAGCGCACCTCAAATACCTACGAATGTAGACGCATGATGTAAATGTGTCAAAACCACGTGTTGCTATAAATTACTCTCATAAAATTCTACATGCGTTATAGACAAAAACACATTTGTACATCTTAACACGTGTAGTGCATTACAAAATAATACGATGAATTTTAAAAAAAATATTTATATCATGTTGTAATCCAAATAAAAATATGTACGATAGAGCAAAGTCAAATATTCCGTTTTAAATATTAGTGTCTTTGTTAAACAGTAAAAATAAGGAGCCTTTATTAGTAAACAGTAATGAACAAATCAATACTGTGGCATAGTTGCGGTCCCCTCACGTTGAAGATAACGTTTCAAAAGGAGTATAAATTTGTTGACTAATATTTAATAAGTTTATATGGCTTAAAATATTGTTATTACTACTTATGCTTTTATAGTTTGACATTAAAATTCTTTTGACTTAATTACGTTCAAAAGTCAATAAAGTATAATTCCTAAAAGGGGATTTTAATAGAATAAGTAAATTTAATTTTTTGAACGAACAACTCATATTAATAGGTGGATTTACCCTTGTCAATGAGTCGAATTTGGATCCGGACTCAATTCGCATAATAGAGCATGAGCATATTTTTTTGGACTCGAGACTCAAAGTTTCGAATAGGGCTGTCAATGGACTGGGTTTGGACCCGGACCCGACCCGAATTAACGGATCTAAGCAAAATTTGTAGATTCGATTGGCCGAATACCCGATTAGTTAATGGACCAGCGCTGGATATACATGACTCCGATCCGATAAGGACTCGACCCGAAAAAAAAAAAAAAAAAAAAAAAAAAAAAAAAAAAAAATATATATATATATATATATATATATATATATATATATATATATCAAGGTTCTAAAAAACGCGGGGCGTGATTGAGGCGTGCAGGCCAAGCCTTAAGCCTTAGAAGCCTAGGCGGGCCTAGACGTAAAAAGGCGTGAAAAGGCGTTTAGGGCTTCTTAATATATTTTAATATTTTTTAACCATAACAAGGCTATTAAAATATAAAAATTGCATATATCATAAAAATATGTCAGAATATATGGAAATTAAAATACTATTTTATTATTTTGGATGAGATAATGGTCCGGTTTGTAAAGAAATTCTTTAAAAGGCGACATCGTTTTACTAAAGCATTGTTATTTTTAGAAAAAAGTGCGCCTTAAGGGTTTTACCAAGAATAAGGCGTGAAAAGCGTAAGGCGAGGCGTTTCTCCCAAGCCTTAAGCCTAGGCGGGTTCTTTAGAACAGTGGTATATATATATATATATATATATATATATATATATATATATATATATTATTTTACATTTTTTAAATCAATGTTGATGTTGATTCTGGTGGTATCCTTTGAAATCAATGTTGATTTGGATGTGATTTGAAAATGTTAATTGTTAACTTAATTATTTTGGAAAATATTAAAATGTTATACTCTTCGGGCAATCGGGTCGGGTATTCGGGTCGGTGTAATACCCCGTACTTTGGGCTATATTTATTTATGGGATTAATTAATTAATTGTTGTATTAATTGGAAATTAATCCGGATTATAATACTAATGTAGTGCGAGTTAGTATTTGATTATGTGCATATATGATTATATATGAGTTTGGAATTTGAAAATTTGTCGTGAGATTTATATACGGCATCTTAGAAATTTTTGTTGAGACGCGTGGGACCGCCGCGTCACGGTATAATATTTTGATAATAAAAGTGAATTAAAAAAAATCTATAACCCGTATGGTCGTTTTGAGTGCGCCAACGCGTCCGGAAGGGTCGAGATAGTCAGAAAACACTAGCCGGGGGTATAGTTTGGGTTCCGGGGTATTTTTAGGCCATTCAGGCACCATAAAGGGTATTTTAGTAATTTGGTATTTTTGGGTAATTAAAAGTGACGAAAATGGAGAGTTGTAATCTGATAAGGATTGACCCAACCAACCCTTATTAACCCAACAAGCTACGGAGGTTTATTATATTAGGTTTTCTTAAGTTTCCCTCAAACCAAACCCTAGCCACCTTGAGCCACCATTGAAGGAGAGCTTGGAGAAGGAGAGAGATAGAGGAATTCTGCAGAGATTCTTCACCAAATCAACACCAAATTCGAAATCAAACCAAGGCAAGTGGTTTAATTATGTTTAACTTCAGCAAATGTTCTTTCCATGTTAGCAAATTGAAGATTTATAATTGTTATTGGAAGATGAATGAAAAACCCATGATTAATTGAACTTAGGTCTGAATTTTGAGGATAAATTGCATGTAGACTAGTTGGTGACGATTAATCTGATGTGAATACATGATTGGGTGAAAGAAAAACGAATTAAATTCTGGGATTTGATGATGATATTATGTTAGGGTTCATGTTCTTGAGAAAATCTGGAAAAAGTAGGTTTTTATGAAGATTGATCCATATGTAGCCTTTAGATGTTGAATTATTGATTTATGAACGTTAGTAATACTGTAGGATTGTTATATGGCATTACTATGACGTTATATCTGAGAATCATACGTTAGAAATTGGTTTTGGGATGAATTAAAATCTGCAAAACGAAGCAGTCCGTAGCCATACCTGTTCGATCGATCGATCGACATTCATCAGTCGATCGATCGACTAGATCGATCGAGCGACATTCATAGGTCGATCGATCGACCTTCCCAGAATGAGTAAAATATTCCTTAATTTGATTTTAATGGTGGAAACCCTCGGAGAATACGTTTGTAGCCCTTATGAATACCCTCACCCTTGAGGAAGACCAGTAGGTGTGATTATTATAGTGGACTTTAATTAGAATACAATTCGAGGAATTATTCTAGATTATTGAAATTCGTTAGTGAGGTAACGTTTGGGTTAATAGTGTAAAATTGTGTAATTTGATGAAATAAGGTTTAGAGCAGAAGTAAAGACCTTAAGAATAAAGATGTTATATTTGGGAACAATCGGAACTTAATAGTCTATTTGAGATAGATTTTAAGGATAAGGGATTACGGCGTGAGACGTGTCGGCAATTTAACCTTACATTAACGGGAGACTTGAAATATATATAAGTCTGGAATAATGGTATAATGATGTAGAAAATACCTTATTAAAATGGTGATATCTAAGATGTGTGAATGCTTAGTATATGGTTTATGTGTATAACATACCTACCATACTTGCTATCACGGGGGAGGTTACGTTCGCTTAGGACCCTCTAATCCTCGTGTGCCTACGGGGGGGATATAGACTGGTACCTTGATGAACATAGGTCATTGAAAGACTTATTGTGATATTAATAAGTCCGCTGATCATGGGAGCGTAGGTATGTGCGTGACCCATGTGATGGTGACTGTGTTCGCCTCCATTATTTGTGATGTTGTTATCGGTAAACTATTCCTGAGAGATTCGGAATATGAAATCCTTATGTACGTGATGTACCGGGATGGATAGCAGAGTATGTGTGCACCGCAGCTTAGTTCTCGGGGTGCTTGTGTCGTATATTTATGATGTGAATAATATACGCTTAATTTAATGGGAACCTTCATGTTAATGTTGTGAATATAATTACGGTAATGTTCCGAGACTGATAATGAGTTAACTGATAGTTATATCAATGGCATATTTAGTAACTGAGTTTACGTTAAACCTCTATTTAATTATGAGCGTTGTTATAATAAATGGAACCTAGTAATATGGGTAGAACCTTTGGCAGTCTAGCTAGTTATGTCGTCAGTTAGCTAGTAGTATGGGTCGTTATAGATGGGTAATTACGTTAGGAGTGCACAGTTAGTCGAGAGGTGAGAATTTAATGTGAGTGCACGTCCTAACATGTACTTTGCATTTAATGTTTTAAATGTTTTTAAAGCACTTGCAGGTTTTTAAAATATCTCCACATTCGGGCTCTGACCTGTTTGCTTTTCAAATCTATTTTTCTTGTAAAAACCATTTTAGGTGCCCAGCCACAAGGACACCAAGCATAGGACTCTCATACAGGTGACGAGCTGTAGCTGTTTGTGGAAGCTACAGGGACTTGCTTTTAGACGCCTCTCTCATTTGGATTCCAGTCTCAGCATCTATCAGTTGTAGGGCATGTTGCCCAATTCTATTAGACATTTTTACATTTCAGTTTTCAGACTCTAGCCTGTATTGCTTGTATTCAGTTTTAGTTATTTTTTTCAGTTTACTTATCAGTTGTGGGATTTGTATTGAGGAGTTTTTCCCTCCAGAGTTTATTTACATTTTGTGATGGTTATTCGTTTCATTTCATGATGGTGAATGGTGTTATTTAGTTATTCATTACTCTTGTTGCATGTTAATCAGATTTAATAAAATTTGGCACTTACTTTTTAAATACTAGGTGGTTAGTAATAATAAAACGTTTTCGACAGTGATGCTATTAACTGAGCCAACTTGGCATTTTGAATTAATTTTATAAAGGAGTAGCTACCCGGTGTTTAATTAGTCGGGGTGTCACAGGTGGTATCAGAGCATCAGGTTCTAGTGTCCTTTAGGATCTGTACGGCTATTATGTTTCCGCTACATTTCTTTGATATAGAGCCCTATATTTTAGGACTGTTGTACTCTTTTGTGTGTACGCTTCGTTCCTCAGCTATTTTAAAGTTTATAACTGTAGACTTATAAACTTTGTTCTTATTTCAGATGCCTCCACGACGTGCACGACGAGTTCCCAGGGATGCAACGCCCGAACCCCAGCCCGCTCCAGTTCAGGGCATGATGAACGCCGCTGAGGTTGCAGCTATAGTAGCCCAAGCGGTAAATGCCGCGATTGCTGTTGTTCAGCAGGCACCTCCTCAGGCGCCGGTTGTCGCGCCAGTCCAGGTTAATGCATTCCCGTCTGCTTGGGAACGTGTACGTGACGCTTTTCAGAAAGCGCATCCGCCAGAGTTTGCAGGAAGCTCAGATGTGATTGTATCGAGCCAATGGAGGAAGGATATGCAGAGGCATTTGAGGATGCATGAGTGCACGGATGTTCAGAAGCAAGTACTAGCTACTTTCAAGCTAGTTGGATCTGCGCTGCAGTGGTGGGAGTCTATTACCACCGCGGAGGAGAGGGATACCCTCACGGTTCAGGAGTTCTGGGTGCGGTTCGACCGCAAGTACTTTCCGTCCGCAGTTCATACAGAGATGAGGAGAAAGCTGATGAGTCTGAAGCAGGAAGGCAAGACAGTGGCCGAGTATGAGGCCGAGTTCACTAACCTGTTGAATATCGTTCCAGACGAGATTCCAACAGAGAAGAAGAAGATAGAGAAGTTCACTGATGGGTTGAATTGGAGGATCCGTCAGCATCTGCTAGGGAACCTATCGTTGGCCACGTATTCTGATGTGGTTAACCCTGCACTATTGCACTGCCAGGACCACCGTTTTCATATGGCCGAGGGCAAGCGGTCGGGGGAGTCTAGCCATCAGGGCAGGACTGGAGGACACGGTGCCAGCGGGGCACAATCTGGTCAGGGGCAGAGACAGACTGAGCAGGGTACCCAGCAGGGGGATAATAAGAGGTTCCGGTCAGGGAACTACAGGCAGGGACAGGGAGGTTTCCGTCAGGGCCATCAGGGTCCAAACGGCCATCAGGGCCAACAGGGGCAGAACGGGAATCAGGGCCAGCAGGGCCAAGGCAGGAATGGTAACGGCCACCAGGGCCGGGGACAGCAGGGACAGAGGGGAGGGAACTTCCCAGGGAAGTGCTTCGTCTGTGGCAAGATTGGCCACAAGCGACAGGATTGTCCTGATAGGGGCAGGGCCCCACAGCAGCAGCAACAGGGTGCTCGCCAGGAGCCGCAGAGGCCTATATTTCCCGCCGCTCTTCCCGCACCGCCACATATCATTCCAGCACCTCAGCAGGGGCAGCTACAGTATGGACGTGTCTACAACGTTCACCAGGCTGCAGTTCCACAGGCACCGCCCGCGATCGAGGGTACGTTTCCTATCCATGGCACTATGGGTCGGGTGTTATTTGATACGGGTGCTACACATTGCTTTATTGCTACACACTTCGCGAAAGCTTTAGGATTGTTAGCTACGGCAGAGAGCACAGTGACGTGTGTTGACTCACCATTAGGGAGTGGGTCACTTATTTTCTTTATATGCCGGGGAGTGGGGGTAGAGGTTGGTGGTTTGGTATTACCTGCAGATATGTTTGTGTTAGACATGCATGTTCACGATGTGATCATCGGTATGGATTGGCTCGTAGCATATAGGGCCATGATTGATTGCTTCAGCGGGAGCATTGTTTTTGCCATTCCGGGGCAAGAGATGTTTATAGTGGCGATGCCTCGCCCAGAGGGAGGGTCGACCGCTCATCTGTATTACATAGAGGAGGATACCTCTAAGGAGGTTGTTATTCCTTTAGATTCGATCCCGGTTGTCAGGGAGTATTCGGATGTGTTTCAGGAGATACCAGGCTTACCACCCAGTCGAGAGATAGATTTCGTTATTGATTTGCTACCGGGTACGAGACCTATAGCACGTGCACCGTACCGTATGGCTCCGGCTGAGATGCGAGAGCTACGGGATCAGATTGAGCAGTTGTTGGGTCAGGGGTTTATTCGGAGGAGTACTTCACCGTGGGGTGCCCCTGTGTTGTTCGTGAAGAAGAGGGATGGTTCACTGAGGTTGTGTGTGGACTACCGAGAGTTGAATAAGGTCACGATACGGAATAAGTATCCGTTGCCTCGAATCGATGACTTATTCGACCAGTTGAGAGGAGCTTCTTTCTTCTCGAAGATTGATTTGAGATCGGGATACCATCAGTTGCGTATCAGGGAGGAGGATGTCTCGAAGACTGCGTTCTTGTCGAGATATGGTTCTTACGAGTTTCGGGTTATGCCTTTCGACTTGACCAACGCTCCAGCAGTGTTTATGGACTTGATGAACAGAGTGTTCAGAGATTTCCTAGATCAGTTTGTCATTGTCTTCATTGATGACATTCTGGTTTACTCTCAGACGGAGGAGGAGCACGCCGAGCATTTGAGGCAGGTTTTGCAGACACTTCGTCAGAACGAGTTGTATGCAAAATATGAGAAGTGCGGGTTTTGGCTGAAGGAAGTCCAGTTCTTGGGTCACATTATTTCCGACCAGGGGATATCAGTTGATCCGGGAAAGGTGTCAGCGGTGAGGGAGTGGGGACAACCCACGACACCAACAGAGATTCGTAGTTTCTTGGGATTAGCAGGATACTACAGGAGGTTTATTCGGGGTTTCTCGGAGATTGCAGGTCCTTTGACACATCTTACTCGTAAGGGTGTGCCATATATCTGGAGTGATGCCTGTCAGTTGGCATTCGATGAGTTGAAGGACAAATTGACCTCAGCACCTGTGTTAGCATTGCCGAGACCGGGAGTTGAGTATTTGGTTTACACCGATGCGTCTTTGCAAGGACTGGGAGGTGTGTTACAGCAAGAGAGACAGGCCATAGCTTATGCTTCCCGTAAGCTTAAGCCTCATGAGAAGAATTACCCCACGCATGATTTGGAGTTGGCAGCAGTGGTATTTGCCTTACGGATTTGGAGGCACTATCTTTTGGGGGAGAAATTTCAGTTGTTCACGGACCACAAGTCACTACAGTATTTGTTCACGCAGAAGGAATTGAATATGCGGCAGCGTAGGTGGCTTGAGTTTGTGAAGGACTACCAGTTCGACATCCAGTACCACCCGGGTAAGGCTAACGTGGTAGCAGACGCGTTGAGCCGTAGGCCAGCAGATGAGGTGGCAGAGTTGTGGAAGGCAAAGTGGAAGGAATTGGGACACCAGGATGCAGTGGCCCGATCTTTCATGTCTGTGATGACCGTTACGCCGCAGATCGTCACGAAGGTAGTACGGGCACAGGCTAATGACTCGTTCTGTCAGGAGCAGATAGTTCGATTACTTGCAGAAGGAGCCGAGTCCTATACCGTTAGCTCAGACGGGGGATTGCGCTTCAATGGGAGATTGGTAGTTCCGGAAGGAGAAGATTTGCGGCACGAGGTGATGACAGAGTCGCACGGCTCACGGTTCGCGGTACATCCCGGAGGGGACAAAATGTACCAGGACATGAGACGCCAGTATTGGTGGAGCGGTATGAAGAGAGACATCGCTGAGTTCGTTTCGAAATGCGCCACTTGTCAGCTTGTGAAAGTGGATCATCAGAAACCAGCAGGATTGCTACAGCCGTTAGAGGTTCCGATGTGGATGTGGGAGAGCATATCCATGGACTTCATCACGGGATTGCCTACGTCGCAGAGGGGTCATGATTCCGTTTGGGTAATTGTGGACAGGTTGTCCAAAGTCGCTCACTTTTTACCCGTAAGAACAGACTACACTACGGGACAGTATGCCCAGCTCTTCATTTCAGAGGTTGTGAGACTTCACGGTGTGCCTCTGAATATCGTGTCTGACAGAGACAAGATATTTGTTTCGAGGTTTTGGGAGAGTTTCCAGGAAGCAATGGGCACGGAATTGCGGTTGAGTACGGCTTATCATCCGCAGACCGATGGGCAGACAGAGCGCACTAATCAGATGTTGGAGGACATGCTACGCATGTGCATTATTGACTTCGGGGGTGGATGGGAGCAGTATCTTCCACTGGTGGAGTTTGCTTACAACAACTCCTATCAGTTCACGATTGGCATGGCTCCGTTTGAAGCACTGTACGGTAGGCCTTGTCGTTCCCCAGCATGTTGGTTGGAGGTGGGGGACAACAAACTACTCGGGCCGGAAGTGATTCAGGACACTTCGGCAAGGATTGAGCTGATTCGTAGTCGCATTCGGGTAGCTCAAGACAGGCAGAAGAGTTATGCTGATGCGAAGAGGTTTTTCAGAGAGTTCCAAGTAGGGGACCAAGTTCTGCTCAGAGTATCTCCTATGAAGGGGATTATGCGTTTCGGGAAGAAGGGGAAGTTGGCACCGAGGTATGTGGGGCCCTTTCCTGTTATTGAGCGGATCGGACCGGTTGCGTATAGACTTGGGTTACCGGAGCACTTGCATCGAATTCACGATGTGTTTCACATTTCCTCGCTGAGGAAATATCTCAGAGATGATCTAGCTCATTCTCTCATTGCTGTGGAGGACATCGATCTCCAGCCGGATAGCTCCTACGAGGAGGGGCCAATTGCTATTTTGGACCGAAGCGAGAGGAAACTGCGGTCAAAGATAGTCCCGTTAGTACGTGTTCAGTGGCGACATCACAATGTCGAGGAGTCCACATGGGAGCGCGAGGATGAGATGCGCGAACGTTATCCAGAGCTGTTTTTAGCAGGTACTTTCTAGTTTCGAATTTCGGGACGAAATTCAGTTATTAGGGGGGAAGTATGTAATACCCCGTACTTTGGGCTATATTTATTTATGGGATTAATTAATTAATTGTTGTATTAATTGGAAATTAATCCGGGTTATAATACTAATGTAGTGCGAGTTAGTATTTGATTATGTGCATATATGATTATATATGAGTTTGGAATTTGAAAATTTGTCGTGAGATTTATATACGGCATCTTAGAAATTTTTGTTGAGACGCGTGGGACCGCCGCGTCACGGTATAATATTTTGATAATAAAAGTGAATTAAAAAAAATCTATAACCCGTATGGTCGTTTTGAGTGCGCCAACGCGTCCGGAAGGGTCGAGATAGTCAGAAAACACTAGCCGGGGGTATAGTTTGGGTTCCGGGGTATTTTTAGGCCATTCAGGCACCATAAAGGGTATTTTAGTAATTTGGTATTTTTGGGTAATTAAAAGTGACGAAAATGGAGAGTTGTAATCTGATAAGGATTGACCCAACCAACCCTTATTAACCCAACAAGCTACGGAGGTTTATTATATTAGGTTTTCTTAAGTTTCCCTCAAACCAAACCCTAGCCACCTTGAGCCACCATTGAAGGAGAGCTTGGAGAAGGAGAGAGATAGAGGAATTCTGCAGAGATTCTTCACCAAATCAACACCAAATTCGAAATCAAACCAAGGCAAGTGGTTTAATTATGTTTAACTTCAACAAATGTTCTTTCCATGTTAGCAAATTGAAGATTTATAATTGTTATTGGAAGATGAATGAAAAACCCATGATTAATTGAACTTAGGTCTGAATTTTGAGGATAAATTGCATGTAGACTAGTTGGTGACGATTAATCTGATCTGAATACATGATTGGGTGAAAGAAAAACGAATTAAATTCTGGGATTTGATGATGATATTATGTTAGGGTTCATGTTCTTGAGAAAATCTGGAAAAAGTAGGTTTTTATGAAGATTGATCCATATGTAGCCTTTAGATGTTGAATTATTGATTTATGAACGTTAGTAATACTGTAGGATTGTTATATGGCATTACTATGACGTTATATCTGAGAATCATACGTTAGAAATTGGTTTTGGGATGAATTAAAATCTGCAAAACGAAGCAGTCCGTAGCCATACCTGTTCGATCGATCGATCGACATTCATCAGTCGATCGATCGACTAGATCGATCGAGCGACATTCATAGGTCGATCGATCGACCTTCCCAGAATGAGTAAAATATTCCTTAATTTGATTTTAATGGTGGAAACCCTCGGAGAATACGTTTGTAGCCCTTATGAATACCCTCACCCTTGAGGAAGACCAGTAGGTGTGATTATTATAGTGGACTTTAATTAGAATACAATTCGAGGAATTATTCTAGATTATTGAAATTCGTTAGTGAGGTAACGTTTGGGTTAATAGTGTAAAATTGTGTAATTTGATGAAATAAGGTTTAGAGCAGAAGTAAAGACCTTAAGAATAAAGATGTTATATTTGGGAACAATCGGAACTTAATAGTCTATTTGAGATAGATTTTAAGGATAAGGGATTACGGCGTGAGACGTGTCGGCAATTTAACCTTACATTAACGGGAGACTTGAAATATATATAAGTCTGGAATAATGGTATAATGATGTAGAAAATACCTTATTAAAATGGTGATATCTAAGATGTGTGAATGCTTAGTATATGGTTTATGTGTATAACATACCTACCATACTTGCTATCACGGGGGAGGTTACGTTCGCTTAGGACCCTCTAATCCTCGTGTGCCTACGGGGGGGATATAGACTGGTACCTTGATGAACATAGGTCATTGAAAGACTTATTGTGATATTAATAAGTCCGCTGATCATGGGAGCGTAGGTATGTGCGTGACCCATGTGATGGTGACTGTGTTCGCCTCCATTATTTGTGATGTTGTTATCGGTAAACTATTCCTGAGAGATTCGGAATATGAAATCCTTATGTACGTGATGTACCGGGATGGATAGCAGAGTATGTGTGCACTGCAGCTTAGTTCTCGGGGTGCTTGTGTCGTATATTTATGATGTGAATAATATACGCTTAATTTAATGGGAACCTTCATGTTAATGTTGTGAATATAATTACGGTAATGTTCCGAGACTGATAATGAGTTAACTGATAGTTATATCAATGGCATATTTAGTAACTGAGTTTACGTTAAACCTCTATTTAATTATGAGCGTTGTTATAATAAATGGAACCTAGTAATATGGGTAGAACCTTTGGCAGTCTAGCTAGTTATGTCGTCAGTTAGCTAGTAGTATGGGTCGTTATAGATGGGTAATTACGTTAGGAGTGCACAGTTAGTCGAGAGGTGAGAATTTAATGTGAGTGCACGTCCTAACATGTACTTTGCATTTAATGTTTTAAATGTTTTTAAAGCACTTGCAGGTTTTTAAAATATCTCCACATTCGGGCTCTGACCTGTTTGCTTTTCAAATCTATTTTTCTTGTAAAAACCATTTTAGGTGCCCAGCCACAAGGACACCAAGCATAGGACTCTCATACAGGTGACGAGCTGTAGCTGTTTGTGGAAGCTACAGGGACTTGCTTTTAGACGCCTCTCTCATTTGGATTCCAGTCTCAGCATCTATCAGTTGTAGGGCATGTTGCCCAATTCTATTAGACATTTTTACATTTCAGTTTTCAGACTCTAGCCTGTATTGCTTGTATTCAGTTTTAGTTATTTTTTTCAGTTTACTTATCAGTTGTGGGATTTGTATTGAGGAGTTTTTCCCTCCAGAGTTTATTTACATTTTGTGATGGTTATTCGTTTCATTTCATGATGGTGAATGGTGTTATTTAGTTATTCATTACTCTTGTTGCATGTTAATCAGATTTAATAAAATTTGGCACTTACTTTTTAAATACTAGGTGGTTAGTAATAATAAAACGTTTTCGACAGTGATGCTATTAACTGAGCCAACTTGGCATTTTGAATTAATTTTATAAAGGAGTAGCTACCCGGTGTTTAATTAGTCGGGGTGTCACAGGTGGTATCAGAGCATCAGGTTCTAGTGTCCTTTAGGATCTGTACGGCTATTATGTTTCCGCTACATTTCTTTGATATAGAGCCCTATATTTTAGGACTGTTGTACTCTTTTGTGTGTACGCTTCGTTCCTCAGCTATTTTAAAGTTTATAACTGTAGACTTATAAACTTTGTTCTTATTTCAGATGCCTCCACGACGTGCACGACGAGTTCCCAGGGATGCAACGCCCGAACCCCAGTCCGCTCCAGTTCAGGGCATGATGAACGCCGATGAGGTTGCAGCTATAGTAGCCCAAGCGGTAAATGCCGCGATTGCTGTTGTTCAGCAGGCACCTCCTCAGGCGCCGGTTGTCGCGCCAGTCCAGGTTAATGCATTCCCGTCTGCTTGGGAACGTGTGCGTGACGCTTTTCAGAAAGCGCATCCGCCAGAGTTTGCAGGAAGCTCAGATGTGATTGTATCGAGCCAATGGAGGAAGGATATGCAGAGGCATTTGAGGATGCATGAGTGCACGGATGTTCAGAAGCAGGTACTAGCTACTTTCAAGCTAGTTGGATCTGCGCTGCAGTGGTGGGAGTCTATTACCACCGCGGAGGAGAGGGATACCCTCACGGTTCAGGAGTTCTGGGTGCGGTTCGACCGCAAGTACTTTCCGTCCGCAGTTCATACAGAGATGAGGAGAAAGATGATGAGTCTGAAGCAGGAAGGCAAGACAGTGGCCGAGTATGAGGCCGAGTTCACTAACCTGTTGAATATCGTGCAGACGAGATTCCAACAGAGAAGAAGAAGATAGAGAAGTTCACTGATGGGTTGAATTGGAGGATCCGTCAGCATCTGCTAGGGAACCTATCGTTGGCCACGTATTCTGATGTGGTTAACGCTGCACTATTGCACTGCCAGGACCACCGTTTTCATATGTCCGAGGGCAAGCGGTCGGGGGAGTCTAGCCATCAGGGCAGGACTGGAGGACACGGTGCCAGCGGGGCACAATCTGGTCAGGGGCAGAGACAGACTGAGCAGGGTACCCAGCAGGGGGATAATAAGAGGTTCCGGTCAGGGAACTACAGGCAGGGACAGGGAGGTTTCCGTCAGGGCCATCAGGGTCCAAACGGCCATCAGGGCCAACAGGGGCAGAACGGGAATCAGGGCCAGCAGGGCCAAGGCAGGAATGGTAACGGCCACCAGGGCCGGGGACAGCAGGGACAGAGGGGAGGGAACTTCCCAGGGAAGTGCTTCGTCTGTGGCAAGATTGGCCACAAGCGACAGGATTGTCCTGATAGGGGCAGGGCCCCACAGCAGCAGCAACAGGGTGCTCGCCAGGAGCCGCAGAGGCCTATATTTCCCGCCGCTCTTCCCGCACCGCCACATATCATTCCAGCACCTCAGCAGGGGCAGCTACAGTATGGACGTGTCTACAACGTTCACCAGGCTGCAGTTCCACAGGCACCGCCCGCGATCGAGGGTACGTTTCCTATCCATGGCACTATGGGTCGGGTGTTATTTGATACGGGTGCTACACATTGCTTTA
This sequence comes from Sambucus nigra, assembly GCA_949130495.1. Lineage (NCBI taxonomy): Eukaryota > Viridiplantae > Streptophyta > Magnoliopsida > Dipsacales > Adoxaceae > Sambucus > Sambucus nigra. The sequence continues at coordinate 14,343,167 of OX422219.1, read as the reverse complement.
TTGCTACACACTTCGCGAAAGCTTTAGGATTGTTAGCTACGGCAGAGAGCACAGTGACGTGTGTTGACTCACCATTAGGGAGTGGGTCACTTATTTTCTTTATATGCCGGGGAGTGGGGGTAGAGGTTGGTGGTTTGGTATTACCTGCAGATATGTTTGTGTTAGACATGCATGTTCACGATGTGATCATCGGTATGGATTGGCTCGTAGCATATAGGGCCATGATTGATTGCTTCAGCGGGAGCATTGTTTTTGCCATTCCGGGGCAAGAGATGTTTATAGTGGCGATGCCTCGCCCAGAGGGAGGGTCGACCGCTCATCTGTATTACATAGAGGAGGATACCTCTAAGGAGGTTGTTATTCCTTTAGATTCGATCCCGATTGTCAGGGAGTATTCGGATGTGTTTCAGGAGATACCAGGCTTACCACCCAGTCGAGAGATAGATTTCGTTATTGATTTGCTACCGGGTACGAGACCTATAGCACGTGCACCGTACCGTATGGCTCCGGCTGAGATGCGAGAGCTACGGGATCAGATTGAGCAGTTGTTGGGTCAGGGGTTTATTCGGAGGAGTACTTCACCGTGGGGTGCCCCTGTGTTGTTCGTGAAGAAGAGGGATGGTTCACTGAGGTTGTGTGTGGACTACCGAGAGTTGAATAAGGTCACGATACGGAATAAGTATCCGTTGCCTCGAATCGATGACTTATTCGACCAGTTGAGAGGAGCTTCTTTCTTCTCGAAGATTGATTTGAGATCGGGATACCATCAGTTGCGTATCAGGGAGGAGGATGTCTCGAAGACTGCGTTCTTGTCGAGATATGGTTCTTACGAGTTTCGGGTTATGCCTTTCGGCTTGACCAACGCTCCAGCAGTGTTTATGGACTTGATGAACAGAGTGTTCAGAGATTTCCTAGATCAGTTTGTCATTGTCTTCATTGATGACATTCTGGTTTACTCTCAGACGGAGGAGGAGCACGCCGAGCATTTGAGGCAGGTTTTGCAGACACTTCGTCAGAACGAGTTGTATGCAAAATATGAGAAGTGCGGGTTTTGGCTGAAGGAAGTCCAGTTCTTGGGTCACATTATTTCCGACCAGGGGATATCAGTTGATCCGGGAAAGGTGTCAGCGGTGAGGGAGTGGGGACAACCCACGACACCAACAGAGATTCGTAGTTTCTTGGGATTAGCAGGATACTACAGGAGGTTTATTCGGGGTTTCTCGGAGATTGCAGGTCCTTTGACACATCTTACTCGTAAGGGTGTGCCATATATCTGGAGTGATGCCTGTCAGTTGGCATTCGATGAGTTGAAGGACAAATTGACCTCAGCACCTGTGTTAGCATTGCCGAGACCGGGAGTTGAGTATTTGGTTTACACCGATGCGTCTTTGCAAGGACTGGGAGGTGTGTTACAGCAAGAGAGACAGGCCATAGCTTATGCTTCCCGTAAGCTTAAGCCTCATGAGAAGAATTACCCCACGCATGATTTGGAGTTGGCAGCAGTGGTATTTGCCTTACGGATTTGGAGGCACTATCTTTTGGGGGAGAAATTTCAGTTGTTCACGGACCACAAGTCACTACAGTATTTGTTCACGCAGAAGGAATTGAATATGCGGCAGCGTAGGTGGCTTGAGTTTGTGAAGGACTACCAGTTCGACATCCAGTACCACCCGGGTAAGGCTAACGTGGTAGCAGACGCGTTGAGCCGTAGGCCAGCAGATGAGGTGGCAGAGGTGTGGAAGGCAAAGTGGAAGGAATTGGGACACCAGGATGCAGTGGCCCGATCTTTCATGTCTGTGATGACCGTTACGCCGCAGATCGTCATGAAGGTAGTACGGGCACAGGCTAATGACTCGTTCTGTCAGGAGCAGATAGTTCGATTACTTGCAGAAGGAGCCGAGTCCTATACCGTTAGCTCAGACGGGGGATTGCGCTTCAATGGGAGATTGGTAGTTCCGGAAGGAGAAGATTTGCGGCACGAGGTGATGACAGAGTCGCACGGCTCACGGTTCGCGGTACATCCCGGAGGGGACAAAATGTACCAGGACATGAGACGCCAGTATTGGTGGAGCGGTATGAAGAGAGACATCGCTGAGTTCGTTTCGAAATGCGCCACTTGTCAGCTTGTGAAAGTGGATCATCAGAAACCAGCAGGATTGCTACAGCCGTTAGAGGTTCCGATGTGGATGTGGGAGAGCATATCCATGGACTTCATCACGGGATTGCCTACGTCGCAGAGGGGTCATGATTCCGTTTGGGTAATTGTGGACAGGTTGTCCAAAGTCGCTCACTTTTTACCCGTAAGAACAGACTACACTACGGGACAGTATGCCCAGCTCTTCATTTCAGAGGTTGTGAGACTTCACGGTGTGCCTCTGAATATCGTGTCTGACAGAGACAAGATATTTGTTTCGAGGTTTTGGGAGAGTTTCCAGGAAGCAATGGGCACGGAATTGCGGTTGAGTACGGCTTATCATCCGCAGACCGATGGGCAGACAGAGCGCACTAATCAGATGTTGGAGGACATGCTACGCATGTGCATTATTGACTTCGGGGGTGGATGGGAGCAGTATCTTCCACTGGTGGAGTTTGCTTACAACAACTCCTATCAGTTCACGATTGGCATGGCTCCGTTTGAAGCACTGTACGGTAGGCCTTGTCGTTCCCCAGCATGTTGGTTGGAGGTGGGGGACAACAAACTACTCGGGCCGGAAGTGATTCAGGACACTTCGGCAAGGATTGAGCTGATTCGTAGTCGCATTCGGGTAGCTCAAGACAGGCAGAAGAGTTATGCTGATGCGAAGAGGTTTTTCAGAGAGTTCCAAGTAGGGGACCAAGTTCTGCTCAGAGTATCTCCTATGAAGGGGATTATGCGTTTCGGGAAGAAGGGGAAGTTGGCACCGAGGTATGTGGGGCCCTTTCCTGTTATTGAGCGGATCGGACCGGTTGCGTATAGACTTGGGTTACCGGAGCACTTGCATCGAATTCACGATGTGTTTCACATTTCCTCGCTGAGGAAATATCTCAGAGATGATCTAGCTCATTCTCTCATTGCTGTGGAGGACATCGATCTCCAGCCGGATAGCTCCTACGAGGAGGGGCCAATTGCTATTTTGGACCGAAGCGAGAGGAAACTGCGGTCAAAGATAGTCCCGTTAGTACGTGTTCAGTGGCGACATCACAATGTCGAGGAGTCCACATGGGAGCGCGAGGATGAGATGCGCGAACGTTATCCAGAGCTGTTTTTAGCAGGTACTTTCTAGTTTCGAATTTCGGGACGAAATTCAGTTATTAGGGGGGAAGTATGTAATACCCCGTACTTTGGGCTATATTTATTTATGGGATTAATTAATTAATTGTTGTATTAATTGGAAATTAATCCGGGTTATAATACTAATGTAGTGCGAGTTAGTATTTGATTATGTGCATATATGATTATATATGAGTTTGGAATTTGAAAATTTGTCGTGAGATTTATATACGGCATCTTAGAAATTTTTGTTGAGACGCGTGGGACCGCCGCGTCACGGTATAATATTTTGATAATAAAAGTGAATTAAAAAAAATCTATAACCCGTATGGTCGTTTTGAGTGCGCCAACGCGTCCGGAAGGGTCGAGATAGTCAGAAAACACTAGCCGGGGGTATAGTTTGGGTTCCGGGGTATTTTTAGGCCATTCAGGCACCATAAAGGGTATTTTAGTAATTTGGTATTTTTGGGTAATTAAAAGTGACGAAAATGGAGAGTTGTAATCTGATAAGGATTGACCCAACCAACCCTTATTAACCCAACAAGCTACGGAGGTTTATTATATTAGGTTTTCTTAAGTTTCCCTCAAACCAAACCCTAGCCACCTTGAGCCACCATTGAAGGAGAGCTTGGAGAAGGAGAGAGATAGAGGAATTCTGCAGAGATTCTTCACCAAATCAACACCAAATTCGAAATCAAACCAAGGCAAGTGGTTTAATTATGTTTAACTTCAACAAATGTTCTTTCCATGTTAGCAAATTGAAGATTTATAATTGTTATTGGAAGATGAATGAAAAACCCATGATTAATTGAACTTAGGTCTGAATTTTGAGGATAAATTGCATGTAGACTAGTTGGTGACGATTAATCTGATCTGAATACATGATTGGGTGAAAGAAAAACGAATTAAATTCTGGGATTTGATGATGATATTATGTTAGGGTTCATGTTCTTGAGAAAATCTGGAAAAAGTAGGTTTTTATGAAGATTGATCCATATGTAGCCTTTAGATGTTGAATTATTGATTTATGAACGTTAGTAATACTGTAGGATTGTTATATGGCATTACTATGACGTTATATCTGAGAATCATACGTTAGAAATTGGTTTTGGGATGAATTAAAATCTGCAAAACGAAGCAGTCCGTAGCCATACCTGTTCGATCGATCGATCGACATTCATCAGTCGATCGATCGACTAGATCGATCGAGCGACATTCATAGGTCGATCGATCGACCTTCCCAGAATGAGTAAAATATTCCTTAATTTGATTTTAATGGTGGAAACCCTCGGAGAATACGTTTGTAGCCCTTATGAATACCCTCACCCTTGAGGAAGACCAGTAGGTGTGATTATTATAGTGGACTTTAATTAGAATACAATTCGAGGAATTATTCTAGATTATTGAAATTCGTTAGTGAGGTAACGTTTGGGTTAATAGTGTAAAATTGTGTAATTTGATGAAATAAGGTTTAGAGCAGAAGTAAAGACCTTAAGAATAAAGATGTTATATTTGGGAACAATCGGAACTTAATAGTCTATTTGAGATAGATTTTAAGGATAAGGGATTACGGCGTGAGACGTGTCGGCAATTTAACCTTACATTAACGGGAGACTTGAAATATATATAAGTCTGGAATAATGGTATAATGATGTAGAAAATACCTTATTAAAATGGTGATATCTAAGATGTGTGAATGCTTAGTATATGGTTTATGTGTATAACATACCTACCATACTTGCTATCACGGGGGAGGTTACGTTCGCTTAGGACCCTCTAATCCTCGTGTGCCTACGGGGGGGATATAGACTGGTACCTTGATGAACATAGGTCATTGAAAGACTTATTGTGATATTAATAAGTCCGCTGATCATGGGAGCGTAGGTATGTGCGTGACCCATGTGATGGTGACTGTGTTCGCCTCCATTATTTGTGATGTTGTTATCGGTAAACTATTCCTGAGAGATTCGGAATATGAAATCCTTATGTACGTGATGTACCGGGATGGATAGCAGAGTATGTGTGCACCGCAGCTTAGTTCTCGGGGTGCTTGTGTCGTATATTTATGATGTGAATAATATACGCTTAATTTAATGGGAACCTTCATGTTAATGTTGTGAATATAATTACGGTAATGTTCCGAGACTGATAATGAGTTAACTGATAGTTATATCAATGGCATATTTAGTAACTGAGTTTACGTTAAACCTCTATTTAATTACGAGCGTTGTTATAATAAATGGAACCTAGTAATATGGGTAGAACCTTTGGCAGTCTAGCTAGTTATGTCGTCAGTTAGCTAGTAGTATGGGTCGTTATAGATGGGTAATTACGTTAGGAGTGCACAGTTAGTCGAGAGGTGAGAATTTAATGTGAGTGCACGTCCTAACATGTACTTTGCATTTAATGTTTTAAATGTTTTTAAAGCACTTGCAGGTTTTTAAAATATCTCCACATTCGGGCTCTGACCCGTTTGCTTTTCAAATCTATTTTTCTTGTAAAAACCATTTTAGGTGTCCATCCACAAGGACACCAAGCATAGGACTCTCATACAGGTGACGAGCTGTAGCTGTTTGTGGAAGCTACAGGGACTTGCTTTTAGACGCCTCTCTCATTTGGATTCCAGTCTCAGCATCTATCAGTTGTAGGGCATGTTGCCCAATTCTATTAGACATTTTTACATTTCAGTTTTCAGACTCTAGCATGTATTGCTTGTATTCAGTTTTAGTTATTTTTTTCAGTTTACTTATCAGTTGTGGGATTTGTATTGAGGAGTTTTTCCCTCCAGAGTTTATTTACATTTTGTGATGGTTATTCGTTTCATTTCATGATGGTGAATGGTGTTATTTAGTTATTCATTACTCTTGTTGCATGTTAATCAGATTTAATAAAATTTGGCACTTACTTTTTAAATACTAGGTGGTTAGTAATAATAAAACGTTTTCGACAGTGATGCTATTAACTGAGCCAACTTGGCATTTTGAATTAATTTTATAAAGGAGTAGCTACCCGGTGTTTAATTAGTCGGGGTGTCACAGTCGGGTCCCCGGGTCCTTAATGGATCCGGCTCTGGATCCATTTATTAAGATCCGACGGGTAATCGGGTAAAACCCGACCTGTTAAAAAAATACGATCGAATATGCATATACCCTTATCCGATCCAGACCCGATCCGTTTACATCCCTAGATCTGAAGACCTGAAGATCCATTTACTACAGGGGTAGGGTTTGGATCATATACAAAATCCGGACCCAAAGACCCGACCCGCCTCGTACAGTATTATTTTTTAAATATATATATACTATAAATTTTTATATATTTATAAATATATCTTATCAATATAACATGTTAGTATTATATATAGAAATATATATTTTTGTATGTAATAAACATAAGTAATATATGTTTTATTTATACTAATCATATACTATAATACATTAAAAAATATTTTAATCTAAGATTAAAAAAAAAGAAGGGGAATAAAATAAAAATAAAAATAAATATAAAATAAATGTACATATCTGGCCAAACCTGGACCCGGATATTAAACGGATCTGGATCTCATAGGCTTAATTATAGGTACCCTCTTTCTCTTTTCTGGGTTCACCACTTGGTAACACATGTCCAGTCGGCACTGTTATATATATATATATATATATATATATAGTACTGATCTTGTGCATACCAGTATGCATTTTAAGAGTGCGGACCGGACATGTGTCACCTGGCGGTGAGCGCAGAAGAGTGAGAGAGAGAGAGTGCCTATAATTTCTAGGCTCACCGCCAGGTGACACATGTCCGGTTCGCACTCTTAAAATACATACTGGTATGCACAAGAGCAGTATATATATATATATATATATATATATATATATATATATATATATATATAATTCTCATCTACACTTGTATTGGACACTCTCAAAAGAGAGTTAAGGATAGTAAATAAATTGCTACTTCATCCTCTTGCAACTGCCCCCACCCCGCCCCTCCTGTACTCAGTGGTACCCCTAAATCAATCCTTTTTTCTTCTCTCTCTCTCTACACACGCACGCACACGCGCACGCGCACACACACACACACACACATTGTGTTAGTTAACAGAAAAGGGAGGGGAGGGGTTGTTCATCGAAAATTGGAAAAGGAGGTGGGATATAATTTTCGTTTATTTTTTAGTTTTTCCTTTTATTTTTGTTAATAAACTAGTGGGTCGGTGGTTTGTGTTGGGTGGGGCTTGTGTGGTGGGATGGGCTGAGTGGGGTGGGGTGGAATGGGGATGAGGCAGGGGTGGGTGGGGGATTGGGCGGCAGGCTGTGGAGTGGGTGGGATGGGATTTAATTTTCGACATGATGTGTGATAAGGATTAAGTTTTTTTTTTTCAATTAAATTGTTATTGAATTATATTTATTCCTTTTAATAATAATGTAAACGTGAAGATTCCCAAGGGTGGTTTCTCGAACAAACACAAATTTTATTTTTTGTATTTTTAAACAATTCAAAGTCAAAGAATACAAGACCCAATTTTAAACAAATTTTATCTTTTTATTCTATACATGCATTTATATGATGAAACAAATAAATCAAACCAAGAAAACAACGAAGACAAGGTTTAAGAAAAAAACCCCTTTCGGGTAAAACCTTTATTCACTTAAAAATCTGCAAGATAGTCAACTTACAGACTACTTGATATCCGCCACAAGCATAAAGCGTTGATCTTTGCAAATCTCTAATGAACAACTATGATCCTCGCAAGAATCATAAGACATCAGTCCTAAGAAACAACCTCAGCCTTTGTCTTCAGCAGTGAGTCCCCTTAGCTATCACAAGTCATCCATGGAGTACCTATCCACAAGGTGTACGCAAGGATACAAAAATTTCTATGGTTTAAAGGAATTCACAAGAACAATATTCAAGGATGCTTTGTTGTGAATTAAAAAGTATTTTGGAACACTAAAACATGAAGAACTTTCGCAAAAGTTATGTAGAAACGGAGTTGAGAAAAGTCTTAAACGTTCTGAATACGAAACAAGTATTTATAAGCCATTCACAAAAATCGAGATGATGATAAGTCATTCGAACGAGAAGCAGAGATCGTTCTAACGATATAGAGACATCGTTCGAACGACTTGAACTTCTCTTCTAATAACATGAAAAAACTTGAACCAGTAACCCTCGTTTGAAACACGTTTAAAACCATAAGAAACAACCTATCTAAAGACATAGCATCTTGTCTGAACAAGATCTTAGTCTCATTTGAACGAGAGTTAAAAAATAAAATATTTTCCTTTTTCGAAATAAAAACTTATTATTCGTTTTTGATAAAAATAAAACATCCCAAACATAATTCTGTAAAGTAATTTAAACTCTAAATTGTTTTATACCTTTACGGGATGTCGAAAAGTCTTCAAACTTGGAGATGCTCGAGTTCGGTTCGTTTTGAAGGTGCGTGGCGATTTGTAACGGGATACGCCAAACTACTCTAAAATTATGCTATTAATAATATCAGAAAAATTATTCTTAAAAAAATGTTAATCATGTTTTACCCTTATAAATAGCCACGCATGACTTTATTCCGTCCAACTTAATGGACAAATGGATGAAATGGTCTTGTTAAATCGGTTTGGTTAGTTTGAGGGATTATTTGACATATTTGATAGTCGAGGGGCCATTTTAAAACAATCGTGATAATTTATGGGTCAAATGGGTAATTTACTCTATATAATTTATAAAAGATAATGTTTAATCAAAGGATCATTTTTTAAATCTTATAATAATAGATTGATTACACATATGATATGCATCAAATAGAGATACTTGTCACTTTCTCCTTTGAAGAGAAAGTTTTATAGTGATATGATATACCATTAACTCCTTACAATATTATAATATAATAGAGAGTATAAAATAGAGATTATAGTATTTAACTGTATATAATGTTTGCCAAGTATCATTGTAAATAAATGTTTGTTCTATATAAAATTCAAGCAGATTTTCAAAATAGGAAGAAAATAGTACAAAATAATTAAGTGCAAGCAAAGTAAAACCTACGTAGTTTCAACTAAATAATTACAAAATTGCTCGAGTTTGACATGTGATGGAATCAGACACAGAAAATCAACTCGTAAAATAAATAAGTCACACATAAGTTTCATTTAGACTAATTTCTTACTCGATTCAAGTCAACTTAATTACACATCTACCAACAATCATAAATTCACTGTTACACAAGTATTGGGAACCAGGGGCAGAGTTAAAATTCTTGTTTAAGTTGGGGAATCTAATTTTAATATTTTATTCAAAAACCAAGTTGGCAAAATGTTAATATGATTACAATCTATCCTATTATAAGATCTGACAAAATTAGGCACGACATGATAACACGATACGAATTGACACAAAGTTATAAGTCAATGGGTGGATCTTTAATGATTTTGAGTCATATTAGTGCCAACCCGAGACACGATAGTTAATAGGTAGGGTTATTGTCGAACCCCTTCAACCGTTAAAACCCGATAAGACCCATTTATTTAAGAAAAAAAGATATATGGTTGGGACTTATAAGGAGTTTATGCATCTTAATGTTAATTTAATCGTAACGAATTTCATTAAATAAGAGAATTAGTAATGCCAACGAATTCAGGAGTCTAATTGTGCAAAGAAATGAGTTAGTATGTTAACTTGTATAGGATTTAAAATAAATCATTGTCTTAATGGGTAATAATGGGTGAACATGACATGACACGACATATACGATAAGACCCAAACACGATAAAAATCGACACAAAACACGGCTGGACAAGACTCGTTAATAGATCTACCTATTATGCTTTCAAAAACCACAAGTCATTAGTAATTTAAAATTATCATAAAATTTGAGGCGAAAAAATGTCCCTTTCGCATTCAAGTAGATCCTTACTTGGGTGGAGCCCATGATATGAAACTCCTTTATAAATATGAAATAAAAGTTATAATTTATAAGTTTTAAATAGAGACCTTAATGATTTAGTCCCCTTTTAATAAGATATTTCCATTCAAACTTAATAATATTTTTTTGTCAATAGAATCTCTCATCCTTATATATATATATATATATATATATATATATATATATATATATATATATATATATATACAGAGAGAGAGAGAGAGAGAGAGACTCATACATATCAAGTATACATACTTACTGATGCAAACTTATTTTTTTAAAATATTAAAAAGAATATTTTTGAGTTGAATTTTTTATTTGATATTTTAACATTTCAATAGACTCGTATAAAAAAATCAGCTCAAAATAACTCTTTTTGCTATTTAAAAAATCGGTTAAACTTTCAGATCTTTTAAAGTTCTTTAAAAGGAGTGAAAGTTTGACCGATTTTTTTAAAATAACAAAAAATATTATTTTGAGTTGATTTTTTTTATATGGGTCACTCGAAATGTTCAAATACCATACAAAACAACTCAACTCAAAGATAAATTTTTTACTATTTTAAAAAAATAGGTATGCATATTTGGTATATATACTTGGATTGTACTGAAGCATCTCTCTCTCTCTCTCTCGTTCTTAAGTAAACCAAAATAATGAACTTTTTAATGAACCTAATAAGACGTTAAAAAATAAACCTTACTTCATTTTGTGTGTGTATATTTAAAAAATATGCATGTCCGCTGCCGCTGACACGAACCAATTACAACAAGGAATTAACCTTTTGTTTTAAAGTCTTATTAGGTTCATTAAAAAGTTTATTATTTTGGTTCACTTAATAACCTCTTTCTCTCTCTCTCTCTCTCTCTCTCTATATATATATACATGTGTGTGTGCGTGTGTGTGTGTAAACAAACATATACAGTATATTACAAAACGTCACGTACACATTATAAAATTGACATATACTTTAAATTTTCAAATATATCGTAACACTCCGTATTTCCCAGTATTTAGAATTTAATTAATTCGGGTATTTTTAAATTACACGTGCATCATAATTTAATTAAATTAAATATTTTTTGTTTAATAAAATATTAACCGGGAGAGATAAAGAGTAATGTCTATGGAATAAATTTACTAAGTGTGTAGTAAATAGCATGTGATAATTATTATACGTCATAACGAGTGATATCGACGTGACTGTGTTATATCTCAATCGGGAGTCGCGCGTAGACTATATGAGGTCAAGATAGGAAATTTGTGTAGAGTGACTCAAATGGCGATTTCGAGGTCATGGTTAATTTCGAATGGGTCGAAATAGTATACTCAAGTGTATTATTTGGGTCCTGAGGCGATTTTAGACCAAACCGACACCGCAAGAGGGCATTTCGATCATTTGGGAGATTAGGGTAGGCAAACTCCGAAAATCTAAGTGTTATATTAGCCCCTTTGAGTTAGATTCTAAGGTTACCACAAACTTGGGAGATGAGAGGCCATATGAGAGAAAGAAGGGAAGAAACCTGGGCTATTCCACACTGTTTACCATCACCGATGTGTCGGAATCGAAATCGGAGCAAAGGGAGAGAAACCTCATCATCCTAAAATGAAAATCAGACCTACTGAACCAAGACGCGTGTGTATCTTGCACTACTTTAAGTATGTTATAATAACCATATTGTGTAGGGTCTTAAAGTCTATGATTTAAATGTTGTTCTTGGAATTTAGATTAATAAAATCATGATTTGGGGTAGGATTGCATGTAGAATGAATTCATATATTTAGATAGCATGAAATTATAGTATGTGTGATGATTACCATGAAAGAAATCTAGAAAAATGAATGAATATGCATGAAGAACACATGAACTAGGGTTTTGGTAGAAATCTGTATTTTAATCCATTCTTGGGTAAAATTCACATGGATTTAATGTGTTAGTTGCGTTAGAAATTGCCTATATACTCTTATTTGATGATGGGTTGAATTATGTTAGAGTTTAGGTATGATGCATGAGAGTTGTGTTAAAGAAAATGGAAGAAAACGTAACAGTCAAACGAAGAAGAAGACCTGTGGCATTTCGAATCGATTCAGCGGTAAGAGAATCGATTCGGTTCCTTCACTGAATAGATTTGATTACCCAGAGTTGTCCCATTTCTTTTGTTTGTGCCCAAAATTTGCGAATAATTAATCGAGAGACTTTTGGGTTATTCTTAAACTATAGTGAGAGATATAGTGAAGTCCAGAAGACCTATGATAAGGTTTAGGCTTAGCCAAAATGATAGAATTAAGGCTACGAAGTATCGAGCATAATTTGATGTTTAATGAATTCGCGAGACTTAGAACGGGTCACGGAGAGTATGAGTGAACCTAAGATCAGGCCAATAGTAGAGAAATGTTATAACCACTGAAATAACTTAAGGGGTAACTAAGGACCTTCGGGTAGTGAACGATACTCGAGAATATACGATAAGAAGTTATAATTGTTAAACCGATAGTACGTTGAGTATTAAATATATATATATATATATATAGGTTGTGTGAATGCTTATTATATATTTGGTTATATTTGTGAACATACCTACACTGCCTGCTATCACGGAGGTTCTGCGCAGAGGGCGATCCCACCTTGGCGATTCCAGTGAGGTCTGGATGTGTGCCCTAGAACATAGAATTTAGTTTGGCTCACTATGTGTAGTGTATTAGTGGGACTGACAAGTAATTTGGGTACGTTAGGTTTGTGCATATTCCAAAGACTTAGAAATATGTTCGCCTCCATTGTGTGTTATTTGATTTAGGGTTTGAAGTGACATTCCGAACCGATAATACTTAATTTGGTACGAGAGGTACATGGACGCTAAGGTTTTTGGGCTCTGACCCGTGTCAAATTTATTTTCCAAAACATTTTGGGTGTCGAGCCACAGGGACGCTAAGCTTGATGACTCGTTCCAGGGATGTGTAGCTGTATCACTTATGGAGGCATGCATGATTTGTATACAGTTATTCATTCCTAGATTAGGATTTTTGATTCAGTATTTCTTTTGGGGATGTTGCCCCTTTAGCTGATAGAGTCGTTTAGTTTATTTATCAGATTATGTTTTTTATTCAATTTTATTTACTTTAGACTTATAGTTGGATTTTGTTCTGGCAACTAATGGTTTATTTGGTATTATTTATTCATCTATTTATCGTGTGATTGATTCAGAATATTATAATTGAGTGGATGATTTGGCTATTGTATTTATATTCCGCATGTTGTTATAATGAAAGATAAAATTTGGCATCGGCTAAATTTGACATAGGTGATTAGTAATTTAAAAAGTTTTTGGCAATGCTGCTAAGAATCAACCAAATGAGATTCCTGATTATTTTAATAAAGGAATGATCACCTGTGGTTAAAATAAGTGAGGTGTCATAGATGGTATCAAAGTATCAGGTTCTAGTGTTCTTAGGATCTGTGCGGACTTACTACATTTTCAGCATTGCTTTTCTTTGGTATAGAGCCCTAATATTAGAACTATTGATTGATAATGCGACTTACGTTTTCCTGCTATTAAGTATAGTTGATGTGAATTATATACGAGTTCGGTTGGGCTTCGTACACCGAAAAATTTGGGAGGACTAGCGAGGGTCGTTAGAACTATAGGATGAGAGGCTCATCAGAATCCATGGAGTATTTTGGGAACGGTGACCGCAGTAGAAGTCATCATAATTATTGTTCAGGCAAATGACGTAGGGATAACTTCTAGAGTGCAGTGCTTTCCCCAAGTACATCGTAAAAGACAGTTGCAAAATTTCAAACTCACCCAGCCTAGTCAGTAAAGAGGGGGAGTCGGATAGACTCTTTTGAAGAGCCATCCGTAAGAGATTGGAGGAAGAGCGAAAGTGTGATGGGCTAATGTAAGAAGAAAATCCAAAGGCAATGGTGTAGGGTGGAGTGCAGTGACACTCAGGATTAAATTTCAGGAGAAAGTTTTCCTTATAGGAGCAGCGTTGTAGTGATATGATTGAGTCACCACTTCCATGGGGAGATACCATGAATAATGAGGAATTAGTGTGAAATTTGACAACGAACCCTCTCAACAGTCGTGTAAACAAAGAGGTAAGGAAAATTTCAGTGCGTGTTTCAGAAGGGCCGAACAGTGGTCGAACATGAAGGAGAACTAACGTTTTTAGATTACTTCATACCCGGAGATATGGATACGAATAATAGAAAGGGGGAATACACAAGAAAGGATGAAGAAAATTGAGATAAGATGACTGGTGTCATTGTTGTCAAATGCCGTACATTTACAAGTCTTTATAAACACTTCCTTGAGGATGGAGCTAAGAGAGTTAGAGAATCTATCCAGGATGGTAAAACTATATTTAACGGTGATAGTAAGGCACCACAGGGGTATACCCAGTAGGGGAACCATCTAAATGATTCAGATCAATGGAATTCCTACCAAGGGATAATGAGTCCATTTAGGGCCAACAATGTGTTCTCCAAGGCCAACAGAGCCAAAGGAATAATGAGGGTAGCAATCAGGGCCAAGACTACCAGATTCGAGAGAAGGACAACCCCGATATGGCCAGTGGGATCAGAGAAAGGGGATAACACAAAGAGGTGTCCTAGATGTGGAGAGTAGGACGACAAGATTTGACATTGTCCGCAACGAGCTAGGGAATAGGAGCGGGACGCTCAGTAGGGGAAACAATTATAAAAGTTTTTGTTCAGTTTGGATGAGAGAGTTATGTTTAGGAACCATTTGAACCGCCAATACTATTGTCAATCGAAGGTATGAGTTTTATACTAGGGTGAATGGGGTAGGTTTTGTGTGACACGAGCGAGTCACAATACTTCATTAAGACTAGATTCGCACGTGAAACGAGTTTAGTGGATGTATCGTTAATATTACTATAGCTTGTATATTATCACTGTGAAGTAACGGGGCTTTTTGTTTCCATCTACAAGGGAGAGGGTGTGGACACTGAGAGGATATTTTTTAATGGGTTAGCTCATTTTAAGAGATGATTTTCGACTATATTTTTCATCATGGGTATGGAATAGTTAGCGATGGTTTGAGCGATGGTGGGCTGTTACAGCAAGACTATCGTATTCGTTGTTTCAAGACATGATGTATGATTTTACGATGTCTCACCTGGAAGAGGGGATAGCTCATGTCTATATTATATTGCGAAGGAGATTTCAGAGAGTGTATTTGTCTCGTTATATTTGATTCGAGTGGGTAGGTATTTTACTGATGTGATTGAGGAAATATCGAGTTTCCTAGCGAGCGAAGAGATTTAGATCGTTATTGAATTAGCTCTGGGGACTTAGTGATAATGCGAGCGCTGTGTTATATAACTCCTTTTGGGATGTGGGAGTTTATTATTAGACTTATACGAAGGGGGAAACATGATTGGCAGTGTCCCGGTTATATGATTTGGTCCTACAGAACTCGATGACCGATAATTCTGGATGATAGTACATTGGGGGAGTTACTTGTTTGAGTTTTGTTTATAGGTAGTTCTACACATGAACCATGATAACCGTCGAGAGTGGGGAGACGTTGTTAGATGCAAGGGTATTAATTTTCCTTATTTGAGTTTCATTTACAGGACGTTCTACACATGAACCATGATAACTGTCAAGAGTGGGGGGACGTTGTTAGATGTCAGGGCATCAATTTTCCTTGTTTGAGTTTCATTTACAGGACGCTCTACACATAAACCATGATAACCGTCGAGAGTGGGGAGACGTTGTTAGATGCTAGGGCATTAATTTTCCTTGTTTAAGTTTCGTTTACAAGACGTTCTACACATGAACCACGATAAACGTCGAGAGTGGGGAGATGTTGTTAGATGCTAGGGCATCAATTTTCCTTGTTTGAGTTTCGTTTAAAGGATGTTCTACACATGAACCATGATAACTGTCGAGAGTGGGAAACGTTGTTAGATGTTAGGGCATCAATTTTCCTTGTTTGATTTTCGTTTACAGGACGTTCTACACATGAACCATGATAACCGTCGAGAGTGGGGAGACGTTGTTAGATGTTAGGACATCAATTTTCAATGTTAACCCTTGAACGTATAGAGAAAATACTTTGAGCTGAGAGATATTATACTATATATGGCCAGTGGAACTGATAAGTGTTTGGTAGAAATCACTAGGAAAATTTTCACCACTAGTTCATAATTGGGGTAGTGTCGAGGAGAAATAAGTCACGATTAGTAGAGTAACTGATTAAAACCTCACTGTATAGCCACGCCGAGAGTGCAGGGGCTGAGCTTGAAACAAGTATGTTATGTACGTGACATTAGTAATGTTTATGCAGATATGTAAGGGATATAGGGTGTATGGGCGCCCTGGTAAGTTTAACTTTCAATATCGTCCATGATAAGGGGACGTGGTCATAAATGTGATGTATATATGACTGTGGGATAGTTAGAAACATAAGTGGAATGGTATGTTGGACTGAACTTCGTTTGAGGAAAGGAGATAGTCTGACTATGTGCGTATCAAGTAGAACTACCACACTCAGAAGAGTCGCAAGATGATAGAGATGCATGTAAAAAAATATCCCTTGACCAAGGGGGAACCCCAAAATTTTAGAAGGTAGAGTGGATTGTTACTTAGCCAAATGCCTAGAATGACTTGCGTATAGGTAAGACGTTGATTTCTACCCGATGGAAAAGAGCCCAGGAAGTGCGTAGTATTGGAGCAGATGCATAAGTCATGATTTATGGTATATCCCAAAAAGGGAAGTAAGGTTTGCCATGTGATGTGATATGTTAAGCATGTGTATATATGTTGAGCGAGACATAGTGAAGTTTAATTTTAGGTGCGCCACTCATAAATGGAAAAAGGTTGGTCCGCGATTATTAACCAAAATTTTGTAATAGATTGGTGATTCCCGTGACGGAATGGATATGTAGACTGATAAGGTTTATTATTGGGTTATTAAAATCGCGGGGAGGTTAGGATTTACTTCGGGTTTGTGGGATGAATTAACCAAAACGAAATAATTGTTATTTATTTGGGGTGAGTATACTATCGGGTAGTATACCCAATATTTCATTGGAAAGAAGAAATGAACCGGCACAAGGTGCCACCTAATATTATTGTGAATTAAGATGATACTCTTCTGTCCCACGTCTGATAGGAAGTTTCAGGAGGTAATGGGATAAAGTTATGTTTTGAGCTAGAGGTGTCACCCATAGGCCGATGGGTAGACGTGAGGTAACTAAAATATAGGAGAATGCGAGAAATATGTACTTTGGATCCATTTCAAGGAAACATAATAGTCGAAGAAGAAGAAGATTTGTGCCATTTCGAGTTGATTCGGCTCAGAGAGCAAATCGATTCGGTAAGTGAATCGATTCGCTTCATTCATAGAATCGATTCGGTTACCCAGAGTTGCCCAATTTCTTTTGTTTGTGCCTCAAATTTGTGAATAATTAATCGAAAGACTTTTGGGTTATTCTTAAACTATAGTGAGAGATATATTGAAGTTCAGAAGACCTATGATAAGGTTTAGGCTTAGACAAAATGAGAGAATTAAGGCTAGAAAGTATCGAGCATAATTTGATGTTTAATGAATTCGCGGGACTTAGAAAGGGTCACGGAGAGTATGAGTGATCCTAAGATCCGGCCAATAGTAGAGAGATGTTATAACTATTGAAATAACTTAAGGGGTAACTAGGGCCCTTCGGGTAGTAAGCGATACTCGAGAATATACGATAAGAAGTTATAATTGTTAAACCGATAGTACGTTGAGTATTTGAGTTATATATATATATATATATATATATATATATATATATATATATATATATATGGGATATATTATAGGTTGTGTGTATACCTATACTGAAAATATGGTATATAATGGCCATGGAAAGATGCAACAAAATTCGTGATTTGCACAAGGGGAGAGATGATTGGACACTAAAAGTTCTTCTTGCAAGGATATGGGCACCCAAAAACTTTAAGAGAAACAATGAGACCCTTTCACTAAACATGTTGATGCTCGATGAGAACGTAAATACAACTTATTCCTAAATTCATAATTTAATATATTACTATTAAAACAAATTTAATAATTCATCATTTCTTTAAACACAACATGATGTGATTTATGTCTGCATAAGAATCTACATGCTTGAAAAACACCAGAGCAAAATAACATAAGGAAAATCTATTATATTTTCAACATCAGAGTCCTGGAAAACAAATTAAGATACAGGCCGGTTCCTCAAGAATACATATTGCAATTCTTACCCTCAGTATTAGTAAAAGAAGTAGACCCTCATCCCATTGCATCACTTCAATTTCATTGAGTTCAGTGATTTAAGATACTGGGTGGATAACGACACGGATTTCACAGGTGCTTACTCTTTCAAAGATTATATAAAACTATATAGGTACTAATGCTAAATTACTAATTCAAAATTTGTACTCAGATGTGAATGGGACAGTTTGTAGCATATCACCAGCAATTGATCAAATGTCCAAAGGAAGAATGGTGACAAAAAGGTTAATAGAGATCAATAATACATGGTAATATCTAAACCTAACTATATCACATATTTAACTAACTTAACAATTTTATCGAAAGTTTAGACTTGCAATATACTCAGTAACAAAGAATGACAGAGGAGAAAGAATACGTGTCATTCTCTAGGGAGATAATGCTCATGACATTACGGAGGAAGATTGCCGGAATAACTTATCTATAGTGATATTAATTGTAATGTCGCCTACTGTTAGGCTGTTCAATGGTAAAATTTCGTGAAATATTATAATCATTTTCAAATACATATTTATATACATGAAGGCTATGACAAAAATTTCAAAAATTATGATTAATAGGACATCACCCACTATCCATAAAAAGCGAGACGAATGTTTGCATAAATCTTAACATCGAAGAAGTAAATGAGTTCAAATCTTAGTATGTAATCTTCCATTAAATTTTTATTCATATAAAGTTATTTTGATCGGTCTTATTTAATAAAATATATAACAAACATGTATCTAGAAAGGCCCTTGATATCAATTATATTGGAGAAAATCAAACACAAGTAAGAATTGAGAGATAAAGATCGTACGAGATAATCAACATCGCATATATACAGGACTTACTATAAAAAATAATAGAAGAGGTGAAACCTACCATTTAATATCAATAAATATATTCACTCAAGAACCTACTTGAAACTTCATACTAATTACTTTATGATTATGACAGGTAAAATTGGTATGCTGCAAGGCAACGATAACAGATATTGAAACTGAATGTGGTTAGTATTACAATTCATGAAATATGTGAAACATAAAGGTTCAATGGGTTGGAAATCAGAATTGGTGTCAAACATGCAACATGGAGATTAAACACCCCAAGCCAAGGTGAGTTCAACATTATAAAACTTACGTAGAAATGAAGATAGCGAAAAGAATAGTATAAAACATTTACAAGAATAATAATGTCCTGTTTTGATTCCAAATGGAGTCTTATTACTAGAAAATAAAATTTTCATAATTAACACAAATACAAAATACAACTATGGGTAAAGGACAATTCATCATACACTTTATTCGTTGTCTTTGACAGAGTTGCAAATGTTATGTCTACTATTTATAAATAACAATTCTACAAAATTAATAATTATAATATAATTCGGAATTAAAACAGAATTACAGAAATGAAACACTTACTTGAATTTGCAGAAACAATAATAAAAATAGAAAGATAATCCGAGCCCTATAAATCTCACAGTATCCTTAAGACAATTTATTCCCTCCAATGTGCTTCGAGGTTGATGAATATTGTCTCCCAAGATAGAACGAATTTTCTAATTAATTATGTAGCACGACAATAATTAATTACAACGAACTCAAATCTGTGGCTTTTGCTCAACTCAACAACTATGCAAGATATGTTATGCAAGAAAAGGACAGGAATTTTCTGGGACAAAAATGACAGCAATTCTGGAGGAGGGAAATTTTTCAGTAATTAATTCTTCAGGGGAAACGTTTAATTTATAGCTTTTGTGTTGACTGTTGGAACAGTCAACTGAAATTAACTGTCAAAAAACAGTTAATCAGTTAAACGCCAATAGTTAATTAATTTCATAATTAAAGCCCAGAAAGTTAAATAAATTCGGCCCAAAAAAGTAGGAGATTTTTATAAGCCCAAGCCCGAGCCCGAGCTCGAACCGAACCGAGCCGGCCGGCCGGACGGATGCGCGAGCGCGCGTGTTGACTTTTGACCGAAAGTCAACCCGTGCATAACTTAGGTCACCTCCCCCTCAAAGAGTTGGGATACCCCCAAGGCATCCAAGCCTTAGTCCATACTTGGGGTGTTATTAACTCATCAAAATTCCACTACTCTTCCAATGTGGGACAAGACTTAAAACATACCCAATTCATTAACTTTCATTGCTTTGTGAGTCACTTAGGGGACATATTTATCATTCATAACTTATTGAAATTGGACATATGAATATACTACGTTAATCTCCTTGCAGAGGTGAACGCGTTCGTATATGGTCCCACAATTTTCGTAGTGTGGGTCCCACCTAAATTTGAGCTCAAAGTTGCTCAAAAATATGTCCAGAAAAATTTGAACAGCTTTATAATACCCATTCAATTCCAATTTTCCAACAATCCCCCACATGAATGATATATCGCTATAAATAAAACAAAACAGATGCTTATGCAGATGCAGACACAAGTTGAGTAAAACTGAAGACTTATTGCATTGGGAGAAGTAGCCTAGTGGCCTTGAACTTTCCTTAGTGATATACTATCGGATTTACTTGGTTAATCAGTAGACTTCACGTCCTTGAACCGTCAACCGTTTTTGTAAACCTAGACAACAGTATTCACACAACAATTCTTCAACACAGTTGGTTCTCACATTTGTGTTCATTTTGGTGATGAACACCACTTGGTTCCGCAAGTATTTTAGAGAATATGCCTTTCATTATTCTCATAGAAGTGTCCTCCTTCTTACTCACGTAGGTGACTTCCATAAAGAGTATTCTGCAATACCCCACTTGGACGTACTAAGATATAGATGTCATTAAAAGCATAACTTATCCTAATTTCGCGGTAGATGTGTACTGTCTCATCTTTGGAATGGATAGGATTAAATATCCTCCACTGCTTATTCAATACAATATAGTTCGGTTTGCCCATTGAACCTAGATCTTGGGATCTCCAGTCAGCTAGGTTGGGTTTCCACTAAATTGATTCTTATTTATTTATAGGCTTTAGACCCATTCCTCTCGATGATCTTTCAACTTGCTCTCGGTTTAAACCTTTCGTTAGTGGATCCGATATATTATCTTTTAACTTTACATAGTCAATTGAGATAATTCCGTTTGAGAGAAGTTGTCTAACGGTATTGTGTCGACGATGAATATGTCGTGACTTTCCGTTATACATGTGATTTTGTGCCCTTCCAATCGCTGATTGGCTATCGCAATGTATACATGTTGCGGGCACAGGTTTAGACCAATTTGGAACATCCTCTAAGAAATTTCGAAGCCATTAAGCTTCTTCTCCAACTTTGTCTAGTGCAATGAATTCAGATTCCATTGTCGATCTAGCAATGCACGTTTGTTTTGAGGATTTCCAAGATACGGCTGCACCTCCGAGGGTAAACACATACCCACTCGTAGACTTAGAGTCTTTTGTATCAGATATCCAATTTGCATCGCAATGTCCTTCAAGAACCGCTGGATATTTTGAGTAGTGCAATCCATAGTTTTGAGTATATTTTAAATAACCCAAAACTCTCAATATAGCTTTCCAGTGATCTCTTCCTGGATTACTCGTAAATCGACTTAGCTTACTTATTGAGTATGCTATGTCCGGTCGTGTACAGTTCATGATATACATTAAACTGCCGATAATACGAGAATATTCTAGTTGAGATATGATTTCACCATTATTTCTTGCAAGATGTAAATTTACATCTACAGGTGTCTTGGTAGGACTAATATCATACTTCTTGAATTTTTCAAGTACTTTCTCTATGTAATGAGATTGAGATAATATAAGTCCATCCGATGTTCTAGAAATTTTAATTCCTAATATAACATCGTCGATTCCCATATCTTTCATGTCAAATCTACTACTCAACATTTGCTCCATATAAATTTCCTCATCTAGTTCACCGTTTAAGAATGCAGTTTTTACATCCATTTGATGTATTTCAAGTCCATTAATAGCAGCTATTGCTGTTAACATCCGAATGGACGTTATTCTTGTTACCGGTGAATATGTGTCGAAGTAATCCAACCCTTCCTTTTGCCTATAGCCTTTAGCTACAAGTCTAGCTTTATATTTATCAATTGATCCATCGGCCTTCAATTTCTTTTTGAAGATCCATTTATAACCTAACGGTTTTGAACCTGGTGGAAGATCCACTAGTTCCCATGTATGATTTTGTAATTTGGATTCAATTTCACTATTAATTGCTTCTTTCCAATTGGAAGCATCGGGTAAGGATATAGCTTCTTTATACGATTGAGGTTCGTTTTCTAACAAATATGTTAGAAAATCCGGACCGAAAGAAGTCGAGGTTTTTGCTCTTTTACTACGTCTTGGTTCATCCTCTATTGATTCAATAGGTTGATGAGTACCACTTGTAGTAGCTTGATTTGTCCTTTTAGAAGGACCAGATTCTCGGGTCATGTTATACGGGAATTCATTTTCAAAAAATGCAGCATCCCTCGATTCAATAACCGTATTTACATGAATGTTCGAAATCTCAGATTTACAAACTAGAAATCGATATGCATTGCTATTAGTAGCATAACCGATGAATAGACAATCCACGGTTTTTGGCCCTATTCTTACCTTTTTAGGTTTAGGAACTATCACTTTGGCTAAGCACCCCCACACTCGTAAATATTTATAGGAAGGTCTTCGACCTTTCCATAATTCGTAAGGTGTCTTGTGAGTCTTTTTGTGAGGTACTTTATTGAGAATGTAATTAGCAGAAAGTAAGGCTTCCCCCCACAAATTTTGTGGAACTCCTGAACTTAATAACATTGAGTTCATCATTTCTTTCAAAGTACGGTTTTTGCGTTCAACAACACCATTCGATTGAGGAGAATAAGGAGCGGTTGTTTGATGAATAATCCCATTTTCAGTACAAAATTCCTCAAATGGATATTCATATTCACCTCCTCTATCACTTCTAATAGCCTTTGTCGTTTTGCTTAATTGATTCTCAACTTCATTCTTATATTGTTTAAATGCATTAATAGCCTCATCTTTACTATGTAACAAATATACATAGCAATATTTTGTGCAATCGTCAATAAAAGTAATAAAATACTTTTTCCCACCTCTAGTTTGAACAAATTTTAAATCACAAATATCGGTGTGAATTAAATCTAAAGGTTCAGTTATCCTTTCAATAGAATGGAAAGGTAATCTAGCTAATTTAGATTCCACACAAATTTCACATTTATGATTTTTATCAACATTAAATTTTGGCAAAAATTCCAAGTTAATTAATCTACGCAATGTATCAAAATTAACATGTCCTAATCTAGCATGCCAAATATTAGATGACTCAATCAAGTAAGAAGAACTAGCAATTTCATTCAATGAAACAGATGTTTTAGGGGTTACAGTAAGAACATTCAGTTTAAAGAGCCCCTCATTTAGGTAGCCCTTTCCTACATACACATCATTTTTCGACAACACAAAGCGATCAGACACAAACACAAGCTTGAAACCATTTTTAGTAAGGAGAGATCCAGAAATCAGATTCTTTCGGATATCAGGCACGTGAAGAACATTATTGAGAGTAAGTTCCTTTCCAGAAGTCATTTTCAAAGCAATCTTTCCTTGTCCCACAACCTTAGAAGTGGAAGAATTTCCCATAAAAAGGTTCTCCTCATTTTCCAAAGGCTTATAGGTGGAGAACATCCATTTGTTTGCACAAATGTGTCGTGTGGCTCCAGTGTCCACCCACCATTCCTTAGTATTTCCATCCAAGTTACATTCAGAGACAACGACAGAAAGATTCATATCCGCCAAATCATTGGTGATATTCTCACCCTCAGTCACATTTGCTTGAGAGTTATTTTTATTTTGCTTCTTAGGCTTACGACACTCACTTGAGCGGTGTTTCGGTTTACCACAATTGTAGCATTTGCCTTTGAACTTTTTCTTGTTATGTTTGGAAGTGCCTTCCCCATCATACTTTCGTTTGTTCTTTTTAAGACCTTCCACGGCATGGACCTTTGTTTCCATCGGATTCTTCCCACTTTTCTTTTGAGACTCACGGTTGTCTTCTTCGATTCTTAGCCTGACCACCAACTCCTCCACATTCATCTCCTT
Organism: Sambucus nigra; assembly: GCA_949130495.1. NCBI lineage: Eukaryota > Viridiplantae > Streptophyta > Magnoliopsida > Dipsacales > Adoxaceae > Sambucus > Sambucus nigra. The sequence goes on along the minus strand of OX422219.1, from coordinate 14,318,645 downwards.
ACGCTTGTGCTTGAGATAGTTTTTGAACAAAGTCCAAGATGGTGGAAACTTTTCAACAATTGCAGCAACTTGGAAAGTTTCACTAATTGACATTCCTTGAGCATGAATGTCGTGGAGGATCACTTGGAATTCTCGCACTTGCGAGATTACAGATTTAGAATCGACCATTTTGAAGTCCAGAAAACGCCCGACGATAAATTTCTTGAGCCCAACATCTTCAGTTTTATACTTCTTTTCCAAAGAATTCCATAATTCTTTGGATGTCTTGATAGTGCAGTAGACATGATACAAAGTCTTGTCCAAGTAGGCTAAAATAAAATTTCGGCATAGGTAGTCCGAATGCTTCCAAGCATCGACAACAGCAACCTTTTCAGCGTCTTCTCCTTCTTGAATAGAGGGGCAATCTTCATATACAAACCTGCCCAGTTGGCAGGTAGTGAGATAGAAGTACATTTGTCCCTGCCAACGTTTGAAGTCAGCCCCAATGAACTTTTTCGGTTTCTCCCCGTGTGGCATAGATACGGGTGTAGTCACATTTGTGTTGGTGACAATCAGTTTCGTAGGAGTAGTGTTCGTACTTTGTGATTCCATTTCTGTTACAAAAACAGAAGTTTTATCAATGATAAAATTCATATATAGTGAATTAATCAAAACAGAATACAAAATTCTGTGCAACAATTTCCTCCAACTATAATTCACAATAAATGAATTCCAAAAGAATTCCAAATAAAATTCAGAATTAAATTATAATATAAATAGAATTCCGTACAAAACAGAATTAAATATAAAATCCGTGTCACACTAATTTTAATAATAAAAAGAATTATGTACAAAACAGAATTATAATTTGAAGATTAAAAATTTTACATAAACAGATTTTAACAAGAATACACAAATAAAATTTTATTTTCTAAAACAGAATATAAAAACAGTATATAAATTAATTTCTATATCAAAACTGTTTTACTAATTTCTACATAAAGCAGTAAATTAATTCATATTATTCTGTCAAAACAGATTTTAATTTCCAACAAATAAATTTCTGTAATAAAAAATTCTGTAAACTAAAACAGTAGACTTTTAATTAACTGTCTTAAGATTGTTATGTCTACTATTTATAAATAACAAATTTACAGAATTAATAATTATAATATAATTCGGAATTAAAACAGAATTACAGAAATGAAACACTTACTTGAATTTGCAGAAACAATAATAAAAATAGAAAGATAATCCGAGCCCTGTGAATCTCACAGTGTCCTTAAGACAATTCATTCCCTCCAATGTGCTTCGAGGTTGATGAATATTGTCTCCCAAGATAGAACGGATTTTCTAATTAATTATGTAGCACGACAATAATTAATTACAAAGAACTCAAATCTGTGGCTTTTACTCAACTCAATAAGAATGCAAGATATGTTATGCAAGAAAAGTACAGGAATTTTCTGGGACAAAAATGACAGCAATTCTGGAGGAGGGAAATTTTTCAGTAATTAATTCTGCATGTTTAATTTATAGCTTTTGTGTTGACTGTTGGAACAGTCAACCGAAATTAACTGTCAAAAAACAGTTAATCAGTTAAACGAATTAACTGCTGACTGTTGGCAATAACTGGCAACACTTTATTAATTAATTAATTAATAATTAAATCCCAGAAAGTTAAATAAATTCGGCCCAAAAAAGTAGGAGATTTTTATAAGCCCAAGCCCAAGCCCAAGCCGGACGGATGCGCGCGCGCGCGCGTGTGGACTTTTAACCGAAAGTCAACCCGTGCATAACTTAGGTCATCTCCCCCTCAAAGAGTTGGGATACTCCCAAGGCATCCAAGCCTTAGTCCATACTTGGGGTGTTATTAACTCATCAAAATTCCACTACTCTTCCAATGTGGGACAAGAGTTAAAACATATCCAATTCATTAACTTTCATTGCTTTGTGAGTCACTTAGGGGACATATTTATCATTCATAACTTATTGAAATTGGACATATGAATATACTACGTTAATCTCCTTGCAGAGGTGAACGCGTTCGTATATGGTCCCACAATTTTCGTAGTGTGGGTCCCACCTTAATTTGAGCTCAAAGTTGCTCAAAAATCTATCTAGAAAAATATAGACAGCTTTATAATACCCATTCAATTCCAATTTTCCAACAATCCCCCACATGAATGATATATCGCTATAAATAAAACAAAACAGATGCTTATGCAGATGCAGACACAAGTTGAGTAAAACTGAAGACTTATATCATCGGGAGAAGTAGCCTAGTGGCCTTGAACTTTCCTTAGTGATATACTATCGGATTTACTTGGTTAATCAGTAGACTTCACGTCCTTGAACCGTCAACCGTTTTTGTAAACCTAGACAACAGTATTCACACAACAATTCTTCAACACAGTTGGTTCTCACGTTTGTGTTCATTTTGGCCGTGAACACCACTTGGTTCCACAAGTATTTTAGAGAATATGCCTTTCATTATTCTCATAGAAGTGTCCTCCTTCTTACTCATGTAGGTGACTTCCATAAAGAGTATTCTGCAATACCCCACTTCGACGTACTAAAATATAGATGTCATTAAAAGCATAACTTATCCTAATTTCGCGGCAGATGTGCACTGTCTCATCTTTGGAATGGATAGGATTAAATATCCTCCAGTGCTTATTGAATACCATATAGTTCGGTTTGCCCATTGAACCTAGATTTTGGGATCTCCAGTCAGCTAGGTTGGGTTTTCACTAAATTGATTCTTATTTATTTATAGGCTTTAGACCCATTCCTCCTGATGATCTTTCAACTTGCTCTCGGTTTAAACCTTTCGTTAGTGGATCCGATATATTATATTTTGACTTTACATAGTCAATTGAGATAATTCCGTTTGAGAGAAGTTGTCTAACGGTATTGTGTCGACGACGAATATGTCGTGACTTTCCGTTATACATGTGATTTTGTGCCCTTCCAATCGCTGATTGGCTATCGCAATGTATACATGTTGCGGGCACAGGTTTAGACCAATTTGGAACATCCTCTAAGAAATTTCGAAGCCATTCAGCTTCTTCTCCAACTTTGTCTAGTGCAATGAATTCAGATTCCATTGTCGATCTAGCAATACACGTTTGTTTTGAGGATTTCCAAGATACGGCTGCACCTCCGAGGGTAAACACATACCCACTCGTAGACTTAGAGTCTTTTGTATCAGATATCCAATTTGCATCGCAATGTCCTTCAAGAACCGCTGGATATTTTGAGTAGTGCAATCCATAGTTTTGAGTATATTTTAAATAACCCAAAACTCTCAATATAGCTTTCCAGTGATCTCTTCCTGGATTACTCGTAAATCGACTTAGCTTACTTATTGAGTATGCTATGTCCGATCGTGTACAATTCATGATATACATTAAACTGCCGATAATACGAGAATATTCTAGTTGAGATATGCTTTCACCATTATTTCTTGCAAGATGTAAATTTACATCTACAGGTGTCTTGGTAGGATTAATATCATACTTCTTGAATTTTTCAAGTACTTTCTCTATGTAATGAGATTGAGATAATATAAGTCCATCCGATGTTCTAGAAATTTTAATTCCTAATATAACATCGGCGATTCCCATATCTTTCATGTCAAATCTACTACTCAACATTTGCTCCATATAAATTTCCTCGTCTAGTTCACCGTTTAAGAATGCAGTTTTTACATCCATTTGATGTATTTCAAGTCCATTAATAGCAGCTATTGCTGTTAACATCCGAATGGACGCTATTCTTGTTACCGGTGAATATGTGTCAAAGTAATCCAACCCTTCCTTTTGCCTATAGCCTTTAGCTACAAGTCTAGCTTTATATTTATCAATTGATCCATCGGCCTTCAATTTCTTTTTGAAGATCCATTTATAACCTAACGGTTTTGAACCTGGTGGAAGATCCACTAGTTCCCATGTATGATTTTGTAATTTTGATTCAATTTCACTATTAATTGCTTCTTTCCAATTGGAAGCATCGGGTAAGGATATAGCTTCTTTATACGATTGAGGTTCGTTTTCTAACAAATAAGTTAGAAAATCCGGACCGAAAGAAGTCGAGGTTTTTTATCTTTTACTACGTCTTGGTTCATCCTCTATTGATTCAATAGGTTGATGAGTACCACTTGTAGTAGCTTGATTTGTCCTTTTAGAAGGATCAGATTCTCGGGTCATGTTATACGGGAATTCATTTTCAAAAAATGCAGCATCCCTGGATTCAATAACCGTATTTACATGAATGTCCGAAATCTCAGATTTACAAACTAGAAATCGATATGCACTGCTATTATTAGCATAACCGATGAATACACAATCCACGGTTTTTGGCCCTATTCTTACCTTTTTAGGTTTAGGAACCATCACTTTGGCTAAGCACCCCCACACTCGTAAATATTTATAGGAAGGTCTTCGACCTTTCCATAATTCATAAGGTGTCTTGTGAGTCTTTTTGTGAGGTACTTTATTGAGAATCTAATTAGCAGAAAGTAAGGCTTCCCCCCACAAATTTTGTGGAGCTCCTGAACTTAATAACATTGAGTTCATCATTTCTTTCAAAGTACGGTTTTTGCGTTCAGCAACACCATTCGATTGAGGAGAATAAGGAGCGGTTGTTTGATGAATAATCCCATTTTCAGTACAAAATTCCTCAAATGGATATTCATATTCACCTCCTCTATCACTTCTAATAGCCTTTGTCGTTTTGCTTAATTGATTCTCAACTTCATTCTTATATTGTTTAAATGCATTAATAGCCTCATCTTTACTATGTAACAAATATACATAGCAATATTTTGTGCAATCGTCAATAAAAGTAATAAAATACTTTTTCCCACCTCTAGTTTGAACAAATTTTAAATCATAAATATCGGTGTGAATTAAATCTAAAGGTTCAGTTATCCTTTCAATAGAATGGAAAGGTAATCTAGCTAATTTAGATTCCACACAAATTTCACATTTATGATTTTTATCAACATTAAATTTTGGCAAAAATTCCAAGTTAATTAATCTACGCAATGTATCAAAATTAACATGTCCTAATCTAGCATGCCAAATATTAGATGACTCAATCAAGTAAGAAGAACTAGTAATTTCATTCAATGAAACAGATGTTTTAGGGGTTACAGTAAGAACATTCAGTTTAAAGAGCCCCTCATTTAGGTAGCCCTTTCCTACATACACATCATTTTTCGACAACACAAAGCGATCAGACACAAACACAAGCTTGAAACCATTTTTAGTAAGGAGAGATCCAGAAATCAGATTCTTTCGGATATCAGGCACGTGAAGAACATTATTGAGAGTAAGTTCCTTTCCAGAAGTCATTTTCAAAGCAATCTTTCCTTGTCCCACCACCTTAGAAGTGGAAGAATTTCCCATAAAAAGGTTCTCCTCATTTTCCAAAGGCTTATAGGTGGAGAACATCCATTTGTTTGCACAAATGTGTCGTGTGGCTCTAGTGTCCACCCACCATTCCTTGGTATTTCCAACCAAGTTACATTCAGAGACAACGACAAAAAGATTCATATCCGCCAAATCATTGGTGATATTCTCACCCTCAATCACATTTGCTTGAGAGTTATTTTTATTTTGCTTCTTAGGCTTACGACACTCACTTGAGCGGTGTTTCGGTTTACCACAATTGTAGCATTTGCCTTTGAACTTTTTCTTGTTATGTTTGGAAGTGCCTTCCCCATCATACTTTCGTTTGTTCTTTTTAAGACCTTCCACGGCATGGACCTTTGTTTCCATCGGATTCTTCCCACTTTTCTTTTGAGACTCACGGTTGTCTTCTTCGATTCTTAGCCTGACCACCAACTCCTCCACATTCATCTCCTTACGCTTGTGCTTGAGATAGTTCTTGAACAAAGTCCAAAATGGTGGAAACTTTTCAACAATTGCAGCAACTTGGAAAGTTTCACTAATTGACATTCCTTCAGCATGAATGTCGTGGAGGATCACTTGGAATTCTCGCACTTGCGAGATTACAGATTTAGAATCGACCATTTTGAAGTCCAGAAAACGCCCGACGATAAATTTCTTCATCCCAACATCTTCAGTTTTATACTTCTTTTCCAAAGAATTCCATAATTCTTTGGATGTCTTGATAGTGCAGTAGACATGATACAGAGTCTTGTCCAAGTAGGCTAAAATATAATTTCGGCATAGGTAGTCCGAATGCTTCCAAGCATCGACAACAGCAACCTTTTCAGCGTCATCTCCCTCTTGAATAGAGGGGAAATCTTCATATACAAACCTGCCCAGTTGGCAGGTAGTGAGATAGAAGTATATTTGTCCTTGCCAACGTTTGAAGTCAGCCCCAATGAACTTTTTCGGTTTCTCCCCGTGTGGCATAGATACGGGTGCAGTCACATTTGTGTTGGTGACAATCAGTTTCGTAGGAGTAGTGTTCGTACTTTGTGATTCCATTTCTGTTACAAAAACAGAATTTTTATCAATGATAAAATTCATATATAATGAATTAATCAAAACAGAATACAAAATTATGTGCAACAATTTCCTCCAACTATAATTCACAATAAATGAATTCCAAAAGAATTCCAATTAAAATTCAGAATTAAATTATAATATAAATAAAATTCCGTACAAAACAGAATTAAATATAAAATCTGTGTCACACTAATTTTAATAATAAAAAGAATTCTGTACAAAACAGAATTATAATTTGAAGATTAAAATTTTTACATAAACAGATTTTAACAAGAATACACAAATAAAATTTTATTTTCTAAAACAGAATATAAAAACAGTATATAAATTAATTTCTATATCAAAACTGTTTTACTAATTTCTACATAAAGCAGTAAATTAATTCATATTATTCTGTCAAAACAGATTTTAATTTCCAACAAATAAATTTCTGTAATAAAAAATTCTGTAAAATAAAAAAGTAGACTTTTAATAAATTGTCTTAAGATTGTTATGTCTACTATTTATAAATAACAAATTTACAGAATTAATAATTATAATATAATTCGGAATTAAAACAGAATTACAGAAATGAAACACTTACTTGAATTTGCAGAAACAATAATAAAAATAGAAAGATAATCCGAGCCCTGTGAATCTCACAGTGTCCTTAAGACAATTTATTCCCCCAATGTGCTTCGAGGTTGATGAATATTGTCTCCCAAGATAGAACGGATTTTCTAATTAATTATGTAGCTCGACAATAATTAATTACAAAGAACTCAAATCTGTGGCTTTTACTCAACTCAATAAGAATGCAAGATATGTTATGCAAGAAAAGGACAGGAATTTTCTGGGACAAAAATGACAGCAATTCTGGAGGAGGGAAATTTTTCAGTAATTAATTCTGCATGTTTAATTTATAGCTTTTGTGTTGACTGTTGGAACAGTCAACCGAAATTAACTGTCAAAAAACAGTTAATCAGTTAAACGAATTAACTGCTGACTGTTGGCAATAACTGCCAACACTTTATTAATTAATTAATTAATAATTATATCCCAGAAAGTTAAATAAATTCGGCCCAAAAAAGTAGGAGATTTTTATAAGCCCAAGCCCAAGCCCAAGCCCAAGTCGGACGGACGCGCGCGCGCGCGTGTGGACTTTTAACCGAAAGTCAACCCTTGCATAACTTAGGTCATCTCCCCCTCAAAGAGTTGGGATACTCCCAAGGCATCCAAGCCTTAGTCCATACTTGGGGTGTTATTAACTCATCAAAATTCCACTACTCTTCCAATGTGGGACAAGAGTTAAAACATATCCAATTCATTAACTTTCATTTCTTTGTGAGTCACTTAGGGGACATATTTATCATTCATAACTTATTGAAATTGGACATATGAATATACTACGTTAATCTCCTTGCAGAGGTGAACGCGTTCGTATATGGTCCCACAATTTTCGTAGTGTGGGTCCCACCTTAATTTGAGCTCAAAGTTGCTCAAAAATCTATCCAGAAAAATATGGACAGCTTTATAATACCCATTCAATTCCAATTTTCCAACAATCCCCCACATGAATGATATATCGCTATAAATAAAACAAAACAGATGCTTATGCAGATGCAGACACAAGTTGAGTAAAACTGAAGACTTATTGCATCGGGAGAAGTAGCCTAGTGGCCTTGAACTTTCCTTAGTGATATACTATCGGATTTACTTGGTTAATCAGTAGACTTCACGTCCTTGAACCGTCAACCGTTTTTGTAAACCTAGACAACAGTATTCACACAACAATTCTTCAACACAGTTGGTTCTCACGTTTGTGTTCATTTTGGTCGTGAACACCACTTGGTTCCGCAAGTATTTTGGAGAATATGCCTTTCATTATTCTCATAGAAGTGTCCTCCTTCTTACTCATGTAGGTGACTTCCATAAAGAGTATTCTGCAATACCCCACTTCGACGTACTAAGATATAGATGTCATTAAAAGCATAACTTATCCTAATTTCGTGGCAGATGTGCACTGTCTCATCTTTGGAATGGATAGGATTAAATATCCTCCAGTGCTTATTGAATACCATATAGTTCGGTTTGCCCATTGAACCTAGATTTTGGGATCTCCAGTCAGCTAGGTTGGGTTTCCACTAAATTGATTCTTATTTATTTATAGGCTTTAGACCCATTCCTCTCGATGATCTTTCAACTTGCTCTCGGTTTAAACCTTTCGTTAGTGGATCCGATATATTATATTTTGACTTTACATAGTCAATTGAGATAATTCCGTTTGAGAGAAGTTGTCTAACGGTATTGTGTCGACGACGAATATGTCGTGACTTTCCGTTATACATGTGATTTTGTTCCCTTCCAATCGCTGATTGGCTATCGCAATGTATACATGTTGCGGGCACAGGTTTAGACCAATTTGGAACATCCTCTAAGAAATTTCGAAGCCATTCAGCTTCTTCTCCAACTTTGTCTAGTGCAATGAATTCAGATTCCATTGTCGATCTAGCAATACACGTTTGTTTTGAGGATTTCCAAGATACGGCTGCACCTCCGAGGGTAAACACATACCCACTCGTAGACTTAGAGTCTTTTGTATCAGATATCCAATTTGCATCGTAATGTCCTTCAAGAACCGCTGGATATTTTGAGTAGTGCAATCCATAGTTTTGAGTATATTTTAAATAACCCAAAACTCTCAATATAGCTTTCCAGTGATCTCTTCCTGGATTACTCGTAAATCGACTTAGCTTACTTATTGAGTATGCTATGTCCGATCGTGTACAATTCATGATATACATTAAACTGCCGATAATACGAGAATATTCTAGTTGAGATATGCTTTCACCATTATTTCTTGCAAGATGTAAATTTACATCTACAGGTGTCTTGGTAGGACTAATATCATACTTCTTGAATTTTTCAAGTACTTTCTCTATGTAATGAGATTGAGATAATATAAGTCCATCCGATGTTTTAGAAATTTTAATTCCTAATATAACATCGGCGATTCCCATATCTTTCATGTCAAATCTACTACTCAACATTTGCTCCATATAAATTTCCTCGTCTAGTTCACCGTTTAAGAATGCAGTTTTTACATCCATTTGATGTATTTCAAGTCCATTAATAGCAGCTATTGCTGTTAACATCCGAATGGACGTTATTCTTGTTACCGGTGAATATGTGTCGAAGTAATCCAACCCTTCCTTTTGCCTATAGCCTTTAGCTACAAGTCTAGCTTTATATTTATCAATTGATCCATCGGCCTTCAATTTCTTTTTGAAGATCCATTTATAACCTAACGGTTTTGAACCTGGTGGAAGATCCACTAGTTCCCATGTATGATTTTGTAATATGGATTCAATTTCACTATTAATTGCTTCTTTCCAATTGGAAGCATCGGGTTAGGATATAGCTTCTTTATACGATTGAGGTTCGTTTTCTAACAAATATGTTAGAAAATCCGGACCGAAAGAAGTCGAGGTTTTTTCTCTTTTACTACGTCTTGGTTCATCCTCTATTGATTCAATAGGTTGATGAGTACCACTTGTAGTAGCTTGATTTGTCCTTTTAGAAGGACCAGATTCTCGGGTCATGTTATACGGGAATTCATTTTCAAAAAATGAAGCATCCCTCGATTCAATAACCGTATTTACATGAATGTCCGAAATCTCAGATTTACAAACTAGAAATCGATATGCACTGCTATTAGTAGCATAACCGATGAATACACAATCCACGGTTTTTGGCCCTATTCTTACCTTTTTAGGTTTAGGAACCATCACTTTGGCTAAGCACCCCCACACTCGTAAATATTTATAGGAAGGTCTTCGACCTTTCCATAATTCATAAGGTGTCTTGTGAGTCTTTTTGTGAGGTACTTTATTGAGAATGTAATTAGCAGAAAGTAAGGCTTCCCCCCACAAATTTTGTGGAGCTCCTGAACTTAATAACATTGAGTTCATCATTTCTTTCAAAGTACGGTTTTTGCGTTCAGCAACACCATTCGATTGAGGAGAATAAGGAGCGGTTGTTTGTTGAATAATCCCATTTTCAGTACAAAATTCCTCAAATAGATATTCATATTCACCTCCTCTATCACTTCTAATAGCCTTTGTCGTTTTGCTTAATTGATTCTCAACTTCATTCTTATATTGTTTAAATGCATTAATAGCCTTATCTTTACTATGTAACAAATATACATAGCAATATTTTGTGCAATCGTCAATAAAAGTAATAAAATACTTTTTCCCACCTCTAGTTTGAACAAATTTTAAATCACAAATATCGGTGTGAATTAAATCTAAAGGTTCAGTTATCCTTTCAATAGAATGGAAAGGTAATCTAGCTAATTTAGATTCCACACAAATTTCACATTTATGATTTTTATCAACATTAATTTTTGGCAAAAATTCCAAGTTAATTAATCTACGCAATGTATCAAAATTAACATGTCCTAATCTAGCATGCCAAATATTAGATGACTCAATCAAGTAAGAAGAACTAGCAATTTCATTCAATGAAACAGATGTTTTAGGGGTTACAGTAAGAACATTCAGTTTAAAGAGCCCCTCATTTAGGTAGCCCTTTCCTACATACACATCATTTTTCGACAACACAAAGCGATCAGACACAAACACAAGCTTGAAACCATTTTTAGTAAGGAGAGATCCAGAAATCAGATTCTTTCGGATATCAGGCACGTGAAGAACATTATTGAGAGTAAGTTCCTTTCCAGAAGTCATTTTCAAAGCAATATTTCCTTGTCCCACCACCTTAGAAGTGGAAAAATTTCCCATAAAAAGGTTCTCCTCATTTTCCAAAGGCTTATAGGTGGAGAACATCCATTTGTTTGCACAAATGTGTCGTGTGGCTCCAGTGTCCACCCACCATTCCTTGGTATTTCCATCCAAGTTACATTCAGAGACAACGACAGAAAGATTCATATCCGCCAAATCATTGGTGATATTCTCACCCTCAGTCACATTTGCTTGAGAGTTATTTTTATTTTGCTTCTTAGGCTTACGACACTCACTTGAGCGGTGTTTCTGTTTACCACAATTGTAGCATTTGCCTTTGAACTTTTTCTTGTTATGTTTGGAAGTTCCTTCCCCATCATACTTTCGTTTGTTCTTTTTAAGACCTTCCACGGCATGGACCTTTGTTTCCATCGGATTCTTCCCACTTTTCTTTTGAGACTCACGGTTGTCTTCTTCGATTCTTAGCCTGACCACCAACTCCTCCACATTCATCTCCTTACGCTTGTGCTTGAGATAGTTTTTGAACAAAGTCCAAGATGGTGGAAACTTTTCAACAATTGCAGCAACTTGGAAAGTTTCACTAATTGACATTCCTTGAGCATGAATGTCGTGGAGGATCACTTGGAATTCTCGCACTTGCGAGATTACAGATTTAGAATCGACCATTTTGAAGTCCAGAAAACGCCCGACGATAAATTTCTTCATCCCAACATCTTCAGTTTTATACTTCTTTTCCAAAGAATTCCATAATTCTTTGGATGTCTTGATAGTGCAGTAGACATGATACAGAGTCTTGTCCAAGTAGGCTAAAATATAATTTCGGCATAGGTAGTCCGAATGCTTCCAAGCATCGACAACAGCAACCTTTTCAGCGTCATCTCCCTCTTGAATAGTGGGGAAATCTTCATATACAAACCTGCCCAGTTGGCAGGTAGTGAGATAGAAGTACATTTGTCCTTGCCAACGTTTGAAGTCAGCCCCAATGAACTTTTTCGGTTTCTCCCCGTGTGGCATAGATACGGGTGCAGTCACATTTGTGTTGGTGACAATCAGTTTCGTAGGAGTAGTGTTCGTACTTTGTGATTCCATTTCTGTTACAAAAACAGAATTTTTATCAATGATAAAATTCATATATAATGAATTAATCAAAACAGAATACAAAATTGTGTGCAACAATTTCCTCAAACTATAATTCACAATAAATGAATTCCAAAAGAATTTCAAATAAAATTCAGAATTAAATTATAATATAAATAAAATTCCGTACAAAACAGAATTAAATATAAAATCTGTGTCACACTAATTTTAATAATAAAAAGAATTATGTACAAAACAAAATTATAATTTGAAGATTAAAAATTTTACATAAACAAATTTTAACAAGAATACACAAATAAAATTTTATTTTCTAAAACAGAATATAAAAACAGTATATAAATTAATTTCTATATCAAAACTGTTTTACTAATTTCTACATAAAGCAGTAAATTAATTCATATTATTCTGTCAAAACAGATTTTAATTTCCAACAAATAAATTTCTGTAATAAAAAATTCTGTAAACTAAAACAGTAGACTTTTAATAAATTGTCTTAAGATTGTTATGTCTACTATTTATAAATAACAATTTTACAGAATTAATAATTATAATATAATTCGGAATTAAAACAGAATTACAGAAATGAAACACTTACTTGAATTTGCAGAAACAATAATAAAAATAGAAAGATAATCCGAGCCCTGTGAATCTCACAGTGTCCTTAAGACAATTTATTCCCTCCAGTGTGCTTCGAGGTTGATGAATATTGTCTCCCAAGATAGAACGGATTTTCTAATTAATTATGTAGCACGACAATAATTAATTACAACGAACTCAAATCTGTGGCTTTTACTCAACTCAACAATAATGCAAGATATGTTATGCAAGAAAAGGACATGAATTTTCTGGGACAAAAATGACAGCAATTCTGGAGGAGGGAAATTTTTCAGTAATTAATTCTGCATGTTTAATTTATAGCTTTTGTGTTGACTGTTGGAACAGTCAACCGAAATTAACTGTCAAAAAACAGTTAATCAGTTAAACGAATTAACTGCCGACTGTTGGCAATAACTGCCAACAGTTTATTAATTAGTTAATTAATTTCATAATTAATGCCCAGAAAGTTAAATAAATTCGGCCCAAAAAAGTAGGAGAATTTTATAAGCCCAAGCCCAACCCGGACGCGCGTGTGGACTTTTGACCGAAAGTCAACCCGTGCATAACTTAGGTCATCTCCCCCTCAAAGAGTTGGGATACCCCCAAGGCATCCAAGCCTTAGTCCATACTTGGGGTGTTATTAACTCATCAAAATTCCACTACTCTTCCAATGTGGGACAAGAGTTAAAACATATCCAATTCATTAACTTTCATTGCTTTGTGAGTCACTTAGGGGACATATTTATCATTCATAACTTATTGAAATTGGACATATGAATATACTACGTTAATCTCCTTGCAGAGGTGAACGCGTTCGTATATGGTCCCACAATTTTCGTAGTGTGGGTTCCACCTAAATTTGAGCTCAAAGTTGCTCAAAAATCTTCCAGAAAAATCTGGACAGCTTTATAATACCCATTCAATTCCAATTTTCCAACAGCAAAATCATTGGTCCACACACCAATTGGCAACGTTCTAAAATTATATAACAATGAAATAATAAGCGTCATTAGCAAAAAGATATGCATGAAATGTACAATGTGTATACAATAATTATCATTATAATTGACAACATCTTCAATGGCAGGCTAACCAAATGACTATACCGAATGTCCTTACAATTTTGATTGGGTCTGAACACACGTTCCAACTCAAATTGACATATCATAACTTGGTGTTTGGGTGGAAGAACTACATAATGACAAGAATTAAAATTAAAATGCTATGTGTATAACTATATATAACTATAACTATATATAAAATTAAAATGCTATGTGTATGCAATTCTTCTCAATTTTTCTATTCTTCACTCCCTACACATCTATATAAAAACGAATCGTGCTTCGCTATTCTCGAGTTTTCAATTCTACTTTGCATTTTTCGTTCATTTAAGTTACTCTCGGTAGGATATGTTCACTTTCTTACTTGTCTATATAATTTTCTCAAATTGAAGGAATATCACTGTTTTCTGATTGCTCGATTTCTCAATTTTAAGATGGATTTCGATTATTGAAACACATTCTTATAATGGAAGATCTTTGCCTTTTGTATGCTTCCATAATATTTCTTTAAAGGATTAAAATTTATAAACCTAACTTTCATTTGTCAATACACTTTAGTATAACAAAATAAATCACATCATACTAACTGTTCAAAACGGGATACAGTTAAGACAGATTTAAACAACGATTATACATAATATAGAAATCTCTTCTAAATAAAATATAGAGTTCTTAACATTGGGGATCAAGGCCACATAATAGAGAACTAATTTATTTATGAGAATATGGTGACTGAGAGTGGATTTGACAACAATTACGATCACTGTTCAAACAATCAATTCGATCATTAGATTCGTTGCTTCTAGAATACTATCACCTTGAATTTGCTCTCATTCTATAAAAAAAGTGTAGAACAACTTTATAACAATAACTCTTTGAAAAATGCACTTTTAAAACTCAAATTTGTCATAATTTAAAAAGCATAAAAGAAATGTACCAATCTATAAATCACACATTTAGACATTTAATTCCACAAAACAGTACAACTGCACCTGATCAGCATAGTTGCTTTTCAAATGTCCTAATTGTCATATATGAATATCTATTTCTGCGAGAATATATTTGTCGTTTGAGAAATTTCAACTAAATAAACTGTTGTGCTATTTTTTTTTGCCTCGATTATGTTTATTCATACTAGAAATCAGACAACTCAAAAATGACACCAGATTATGTTTTTGCTTATTTTAAAGAGTACAAACATCGATAAGTTTGGGAACCAGTAACAACATCCCTTTGTAACTTCTTTTATGCAGAAAAGAGGCTGTACAAGAATAGGTTATAATGGGATTGGTTTTCTTTACTTTTAATTGTCTATACACAATAGCATCAAATGAGGGAGCTGTGGTTTAAGCAACTATCATTGTGATTCATCCTTTTTTATTTGTTGGCTCATCAAAATCAGTTTTCTATGTTTTAAATCTCTGAAGAGTTTTTTGTTTAAAGAATCAATTTGGTTTAATTAATTACATTCAGAAAAGAATTAAAGTGCCGATTGAGTTAAAATGTGGATAAATATATATCTATGTAAACATATTATATACATTAGTATCTATACATTACATAAGTATCTAGACGTAACTACATGCCCTAAACACATAGTAACATTGGTTTATTTCCAACATATAATGAATACATTTCGTCGAATAATGTGATGAAGAAACTACAGATGTTTATGTACCAAAATTAGATGATCCATTAGGATGACTTGCTATAGAGGCTCTGCCTAAAATAATACAAATTTTTATCCTCCAAATAACTTTTATATATGATATCTCAAATTCAATGGTAATTTTGTGCATTCTCAACTTCAATTCCATACCCAAAATGATATTTAATCGTATTCATATGGGATAACTCTGGAATATTTTTCGCTCAAAACGTATTTAGGACATCAAAATTTCAAGTTATGAAAGCAAGGATGCTCGACAAAAGTTAGAGAGCGATCGCCAAATATGCATATCGCACAACAATCAAGCTCTCATTCTAGAAATGAAATTTGTCGAGGATGGAAACAACATAAGGACATCGAAGAGATTTAATAAAAAAGTTAACCTTCAATAAATACTGTCACATACATAAATAGACATTAGAATATTAGCTTATTACTTAAAACATCTATAAATTTTAATTTAAATGTCAATAATTTGCAGAAGCAAAGAATTAAACATCAGGGATTGAGTGAGCACAATGATGCTTGGAATGCTGAAGACATTTCAAAGTTGAAATTGGATATTGATTATGGTTTGGGTTTTCGTTAATACAATACATTGACGGGGATAAACTTTTACACAGTAACTTTTTGTTATATTAATACTATGTGAGTACATATGCCATTTACATATAATGAAATAATATATTTCAGCGAGTATAATGAAATATTATTTTTCCTTTAGACAACAGTCGTTATATACACTTGCGCTCGTGGATCGCGCGGGGTACATGCTAGTTTTACTAAACAATGATCTCATGGGTATAATTTGACGCCATCGAAGAAATGATCATATGACCCACTATATGGTACCACTACATATAAAACTTGATAAACAAGAATCACTACCCACCTAAGTCCTCTTTGAATGATCTATTTACTCTAAGTCGATTGACAAGCCAATTCATCATCTGTAGAGGCCAACTCTTGTCTATTTTCAGGTTGATTAAATGGAACTAAAGGTGGTCAATTTTATTATCCTAAGGACTAGGGAGTAATTATTGGAACAAATGGTGTGTAATTAGACGAAGATTATTTGATAGACCACAAGCACATGAGCTAGATTATCTTTCAAGATCTAAAAGGGAAAGAACAAGTAATTTTTTCTGGACCACACATACAAGATGTAAGGCAACTTACTGTCAATAATAGACTGCCTAATAGTAGTGGAAGTATTACCAATGATTAGGATACATGTGTCAGTTATATTGGGACAAAAGTGGAGTCATGCCATAGTGGGAAAGTTAGACATGAGTTTGATAGGTTTAGTGTAATTGGGTGAACACCTTGGTTGGATCCTAGGAAACACAATCTAAATCCCGAAAACTATGACGATGAACTCCATGACAAGGACTAGAAGCTTTAGCTAAAGGACATGAATATTGACATGAATTCGATGTGTTTGAATAAAATTTTTGGAACTTTTAGACTTGAAAGATGGGATAAATCCGTTGGATGCAATTTGATAAACAAGAAGGAAATAGGGGCACACTAGAGATTGTAAACCTTCAAGGAAAAGATTATTGTGAAAGGGTTTACTAAAAAAGATGGGATCGAATATGAGGAAACCTTATCACCGGTAGCCATGCTAGAGTCTACATGAATTCTTTTATCCTTTGTGACAGTCTAGACGGGTGCATATTTATATTTCAACCCAAGGGATTCATTCCAAAATGACCAGTAATGTAATGTGTGCAAGCATATAATATCCATTTGTGGATTAAAGCAAGAGTCAAGGTCTTTGAACATCCGATTTGATTAGGAATTAAAATTTATTAGTTTTGATAAATGTCTGGATCAAACTTGCGTATATAAGAAGCATGACGAAACTGTGGTTGTATTTATAGTACTTTAAGTGGATAATATTGTCCTGATAAAGAATGTTGTGGATGCATTCTTTAGTATAAAAGTATGGTTGTCTAGTCAATTAGATATGAAGAACTTAGGAGAAGAGAGTCACATTCTTGGGATCAAGATTATGTGTGATCAGAAAACTCGATGTTGGGATTATCCCAAGCCACTTATATAGATAATGTGCTCACAAGGTTTAACATAAATGATTCCAACAAATAATTTATCCCTTATAGGACTGAAATTTATATATTTAAGGATCAGTGTCCTAAGAAACGTCATTCGATAAAGAGGATGATGAATATACCTTATGCTTCTATAGTGTGCATCCTGGGGTATGCCGCGTGGAGTATAAGATCAGATATATTCTTTGTCATTGGCATTATCAACATATTCTAGTCTAACCAAAGTGAGGAGCACGACATTGATGTTAAGAACATTCTCATGCACCTAAAAGGGACGAGATTATGTTTTGGTTTACTCAATGGGTATTCTAGTACCCATTGGGTACATGGACTCTGATTTTCTGTCTGAGAGAGGTTCCTAGAGATCGACCTCACGATATGTTTTAATCCTAGAAGGTGGAGCCATAAATTGGGGGATTATTAAGAAATCGTGTATTGATTATTTGACTATGGAAGATGAATATGTTACTACTTAGCAGGTAATAAAGGAGGTTTTTTGGCTCCAAAAATTCCTAAGCGACTTTGAAGTGGTTTCTTCAGTGAAGTCGGCTATTACACATTAATATGATAATAAAAGTGTGGTTACAAATCCGAACAAACCATTTATTCATTAGAGGGTGAACCAAATTGAGCGAAAGTAAAATCTGATTAGGGAGATCGTGCACATAGGCGATGTGATATTGATCAATATTTCATCTTAGGATAACACAGAGGATCCTTTTTACGAATATCTTACAATCTCAAAATTTTAATATTCATGTATAGGGAATTTTAGTCAGATGTATATGCACATGGCTGTAAGACTAAGTGGGATATTATTGGGATTTTATTCTTACAACTATGTTATGAAATTTTATATATTAATAAAAGATTATCTAGTATATTTGAAATGGGAATGATGTTTGTAAGAATTATTTGTATTTTATCTTCTAAGTATATTATTGTATATATGTGGGTAAATTGCACTTAATAGGATTTCCCTTGATTTGGTTTATCCTTGATAACAGGAGTTCAGAATTTCGGTTCTGGTACAATTGGGTTCGACTTGATTACATGATATCGGAATGTTGGTTATTGTACAATTAAAAAATTCAAAACGACTTCTTACTAGTTTGGTTATGTGTACAATCCTAGTATTTTATCTCAAACTATGAGAATATGTCTCGTGGTTTGAGAATTTGTGCGATAGTCCAAAACAAGTTCGTGCCTTATACATCCAAGAATGTATTTAA
This sequence comes from Sambucus nigra, assembly GCA_949130495.1. NCBI lineage: Eukaryota > Viridiplantae > Streptophyta > Magnoliopsida > Dipsacales > Adoxaceae > Sambucus > Sambucus nigra. The sequence goes on along the minus strand of OX422219.1, from coordinate 14,299,704 downwards.
AAGGAATATCTATGAGTTTTAGCTTTAAGGGTTGTCTTGATTAAACTTAGGTAATCTAACACCATTTTCAAGGGTTCATAAATTCTTAGGTCCTGAGAATTTTGAGGATTGAAATTTGGACAATATTTTCTTTGATTTCTATGGGTGCGATATGGGGTGAATACATTGCCACAATTTGTGCAACAATTGTGTGAGTAGGTCCAAGATCATAATTCGAAGTAATTTGCATCCAAGAAAGATCTTCGATTGCGATACCCCTTTGATAGAATTATAATATTTCTTTCCATTTGTAAACCTAATAAGTGGATTATTTCATAATTTGGTGGAGTAGCAAAATTAGTTATTTCTGAGAATCAAGTGTTTGGTTATAATTTATTAACAAAAAAATAATTTGATAAAGCGGGTATCGGATGCTTACTATAGGGAATCAGTATACCACAATCAACTTGACAAATAAGACATCATTATATCCACGTGATTTTTTAGATAGTTGAATTGGAGTGGAGTTGTAATTATTTAATTAATTATGATTAAATAAAGAAAGGACATAAAGTTAGGAGTTTGTAATTTAGGATTTCCAAAAAATTATTTGGTAGCCAATTTAATTATTTGTCTTTGGTCTCTAGTATAATCCATAGGCCCAAGTAGTTAAGCATACACTATCGACATGCATAGTTTATATCAAACCCATAACTTATACTAATACATATTCGTGTAAGTTACGCTTTTAAGAATCATATTCATTATTAAGTGCCAGAGAAGGGGAGGGAAAACACTACTCACTTTTTTGTGAACAGGCTTAGATACATATGTCCATATCTCGCTTAAAACCACTGTTCTAAAAAACCCGCCTAGGCTCCGCCTAGGCACGCCTAGGCTTAAGGCTTAGGAGAAACGCCTCGCCTTACGCTTTTCACGCCTTATTCTTGGTAAAACCCTTACGGCGCACTTTTTTCTAAAAACAACAATGCCTTAGTGAAACGATGTCGCCTTTTAAAGAATTTGTTTACAAACCGGACCATTATCTTTTCCAAAATAATCAGATAGTATTTAAATTTGCATATATTCAGACATATTTTTATGATATGTGCAATTTTTGTATTTTAATAGCCTTGTTATGTTTAAAAAATATTAAAATATATTAAGAAGGCCTAAATGCCTTTTCACGCCTTTTTACGCCTAGGCCCGCCTAGGCTTCTAAGGCTTAAGGCTTGGCCTCCACGCCTCAATCACGCCCCGCGTTTTTTAGAACCTTGCTTAAAACCAAAGGTTTTCATATCAAAATGTTCCCACACACCTACCTACCTTTGAGAGGATAGTAAACTATAATATCCAAGTGTTTCGGTGGACACACGAAAGATTTTTTAAGACCAAAAGAATTCATCATTATTCATCTAGATAAATACATTTTTGCTATATTCGGATCGAAATTAGATCCTCAAAGGTATTGTATTCATAACCATATGTTTAATCTCTCAAATCCAATTTTTCTTTTTTTTCTTTCCTTATTATGATTTATAAAAGATTCACGAGCTCAAAGTTTTTATTCTGCGTATATATCGATCCCTAACAAGCATAAGTGTGAATGTATGAGAATTAAAACACTAAGAGGGAGTAAACTCTGGAGGGGTTTAAAATTCCCTCGCGAATGATTTAATATTTTTAGTTCACGAGGGACCAATGAAAGATAGCTTACGTGTGAAAGCACAATAATGAACAAATTAAGAGGGGGTAAGCTCTCGAGATTTAAAAAATTATGTCACCGATGTTTAATAGTTTTAGTTAACGAGAACTAACAAAAGACAGCGTAAGTGTGAACGTGTGAAAATTAAAATCCTTTTAACCGCATTGCTTTTTTTTTGTTGATTTGTTCCTACGTGCTGTATTTTTTGCATTCCGTTGACTCCTTAATGATCAGGGACTCCATAAGGCTGTAGAGTAGGGCTTTGTCATGTGAGCCTCCTTTTGTCAAAACAATGGGGTTTTGTTTGTGGTTGGATAGTTTATCTTTTGGGGGAATCCCGCAATGTATGGTTATTATTAATGTTTTAGGGGAGTTTTGGTGGGACACCACCAACACCTTAAACTTTACTATAGGGGAAATGACAATGAAACTTTGGACTTATTTTCTTTCACTAGGATTCCTTTTATTGGGGAACCCCATTTGGTGGACCGCTCTCTAACCATTACCGTGTTTAGACTATACATAACTTTGGGAATATGCTTCACTCCTTTTCATGTGGAGTTTATTGATGCACATGTATTTAGTGTTCATGACAGAAAGCTTTAATTGTAATCGTTGTAACACAAAGCCTTTCAACCAAAATTTCATTTAAACCTACGAATACACTAAAAACATGTATAGGGCAAGTAAAGTTGTCAATCCAACCCTCAAGTGGGAGAGTACAAATGATGAAAACGAGTAATTTCACTTCCAAATATGTTTTATTTTCTTTTGTATTTTTTGAAAACAAATTCAAGAGTTTATTAAAGCTAATTAACAATGCGAATATTAATCTACAAGGAATAAAATAAGTCATGTAACAAGAATGATAAAGAGACAAGGAATGAAATCCACTCCCATTTCATACAATTAACACTAATTTGCAACTTCCCAATTTGATTAACTTCCAAAATATTTATCTAACTCAAAAGTTGATTCTCATCACACTATGAATATAAACAATTATTGTTTTAGAAAAAAAATTTCAATTCCTACAAACTCTACTCTAAATAAATTAAAATTAGTCCAATGAACCACTTATAGGGAAAATTCATGTAACTGATTATAATTCAACAAAAATAACAAGAGTAATGGAAAGTTATATTACAATTTTAATCAAAAGATAAGCCTATCTATAGTTTTAATCTCGGGACAAAATTATAAAACTAGCCTTCAATCCTTTCTCATGGATGCTCCACCAATTCTCATTGAATAAACAAGTTTAGGAATTAGAAATTAGTAATCAAAGAAAATCAAACAAAAAGGAAACTCTCAAACTAAATTAATTGAGTCCATTTGGCATGTAATATCATCCCTTTAATGGGTTGATTAGCCTACCATTATGAACATCCAAAGCCCGAAGTAGACTATCAAATTCATATGTAAACTAAAAAAGTGTAAATAAAAGGGAGGAAATGACTCAAACGAATCTCTTGAATTAATTCAAAACTTCACTTCTTACACAATCCCCATCTTCTGAAATGAATTCCAAACGCTAAAATTATTTTTCTATTAAACCTTAACAAAAAATAAAAATAATTCCTAATATAAAAGATACATCTGCAAATGAGCCAATCTCATTGGCAAGATGGCAACAATCTGTTGATAATGAGGTCTCGGAGAGAAAATTATCCTCTCGTATATCAGGGAGGGCAAATCGGACCAAGAAAGCTGACGATACTACTCTGGGCTTACGTCTTATGCCGAGGTGGAACATAGGATGGTAAGTTTTGAACGTTCTTTTACTTTAGTTTCATTTGATTCTATTTAGTTATAATTATATACTAATTTACTAATTTTGAGTTATTTTATTTTGGTAGGCGGGGAGTGGTCCTGGTGGGAAGCCACATAGGCTCGATGCTTATGTGGCAATTCGAATGAAGAAATGGAAGGATACGAAGGTGGATCAGACCGTGGCCTCCACTATTGTAAGTTATAATTTTAAATACATTATAAAAATAAAAATTTATAATCACATATTTATTTCTTAATTTATCTAATCGTGTACTTTTTTGTTGTTTCAGGGAAAGCTTAAAGAAGTGCAAAACTCACAGAATGATGCCGACAAGGCATATCTATCTACGGACGCACTAAGCCAAGTGCTCGGGCAGGATCACAAGGGCCGTACTCAGAGGGTGATCTCTATATTTAGGAAGTCGAGGCTCACTGGGATTGCATTGAGCAACACTGGGCCAGCATGCAAAGTGGACGACTTGATGACCAACAATGCCGAGAAGTTTGACAACTTGGAGAGAACAATGAAAAAAATGTTTGCGTTTGCCAAGCGTGCTCTTAAGGGCAAGGAGAAAGTGATGGATGATGGGGCCATTTCTCTGTCACCCCCACCTTCTCCCTCACCGATACCCCCTTGTCTCCATATGACATATTCGCCACCTCCTCCCATACCCCCTCATCCCAAGGCCATTTTTAACAATTGGTTGGCCTATTGTGTATTTAGTAGACACACGGGGTGGAGATACAATAGATTATAATTATGGAAACGAATACACGCCCAGGTACTTTGGTGCATAATCGCCCGTTTCAACTGCACGAGGCACGGGTCCGTGTCACGAAAGTGGTCGTGGGAAAAGAAAATGAACCCGTGTGGTTGAAAGAACAGTGTTGCGTTCGGACTATTGAGGGTTGTCTCAATTCTTATTTACTATGGTCTATCTTTCTCCTTAACACTGATAGCGAATGAACAATTATTTGTAACAATTTGATTAGTATTTGTTTAGTTTTTTATTATCATGAATATAAATATTGAATGTTGTTTATTATTTATTGTTGGATAATGATTGAATGAATGTTGTATAGCTTAGATCTTATGAATGAATGAATTTTGGTTGAGAATATATATGATATATTTATTGTAATAGGTTATAATATACTTATGGGTAGTGGAAGTGGCCATACTGTCCAACTGTTATTTTTTGTCTGTTACCCAGTATTGTCATGCACTTTGACCGTAATAAGTCCGTGACAAGGATAACTTGTCACGAACTTTGACCGTGACGTATAAGTGACAAGTTCAAAGCTGTCACGAATGTGTTATGGTCAAAGTCCATGATAATTTATCCTTATCACGAACTTGTCACGGCTAAAGCCCATGACACATCCGTGACAAGTAAAAATGTGTCAGGACTTTGATCGTGACATGTCTGTGACAAAAAAATTATCACCCTCTGTCATGTCACGGTTAAAAACTGTGACAAGTTTGACTTGTCAATATTTTTTACCGTGAAAATTTGTCGGTTTTGGTGTAGTGAAATGACAGTTTTCTTTAGAAAATATGTTCATAATTGATTCCCCGATACTAATTTTCTAAAGAGTCGTTTAAGATATAAACCCTAGTTTTCAAGATTGAATCTTTTTTTAATCCATTCAAGAAGCCTTATTTCAAGTTTGTTCTCTTCCACCTTCAACCAACATGAGGGTGAACAGTAAGGTCTCTCATAGCGCGCCTCTAAGGTGCCATCCCAATAGTAAACTGATAATTATTGTAAGCAAACTCCATTAAGGGCAAGTATTTCTCCTAACTACCCGTAAAGTGTAATATGCACATCCACAACATATCCTTCAACATCAAGTTTACCCTCTCCATCTAAACATCGATTTATAGATGGTACGAGGTGCTCAACCTCAACTCTACCCCTAATGCCTGCTAGAAACTCCTCCAAAAGTGGGACACAAATGTCTTGTCCCTATCCGATATAATATTGAGCGATACCCCATGAAATTTTACAAGCTCTGCTAGGAAAAGTCTAGCATACTTCTCTAATGTGTAGTATGTTCGGACAGATAAAAAGTGATCCACCTTTGTCAATCGATCAACGATCGCCCAAATCAAATTGTGTCCCGCTGTTTAGTAGGTAACCCCGTGATAAAATCCATGGAAAAGCTCTTCCATTTCCACATTAGAATCTCAAAAGGTTGAACGACACTTGCAAAACGCTGATAGTCCACCTTCACTAACTAGCATATGGCACACTTGAACATAAAAACCGCTATGTACTTCTTCATGCCTGTCCACAAATACTGGTCCCTCATGTCCTGGTACATTTTATCCTCATTGGGATTTACCGTGAAACGTAACCCATGAGCCTCAGTCATAACCGCTCGCCTCAACTCCTCATCCTCTGGAACAACCAACCTGCCCTAAAACCTCAATCCACCATCTGAGCCAATCAAGTAGTGCTCTTCCCCCTCGGATAATAATTGCTTTACCCTCTCTTGAAAAAGATGGTCTCCTGCATGTTCCTTCATAACCCGAATAATGGCCTCTGGTGTGATTATGAGAATCACCATAAAATCACCCATTAACTCATCATCATCATGAAATGATTTTCACTTTGCTTTCCACACTATTGTTAACTCTAGTGTCAGCTTGCAGCTCAAAGCATCCACAGCTACATTGGCCTTCTCGAGGTGGTACTGAATATCGAACTCGTAATCTTTCATAAACTCTATCCATTTCTGATGTCTCATGTTAAACTCTCTCTGCGTGAACAAGTATTATAGGCTCTTATGCTCTGTGAATAGATGAAGTTTCTCACCCAGGAGACAATGCCTCCATATATGTAATGAAAATACCAGGACCGCTAACTCCAAGTAGTGGGTGGGGTAATGTCCCTCATAAGGTTTTATATTTCGAGAAGCATACGCTATCTACCTCTCCTCCTACATCAACACCCCTCCAAGTCCTCGAAAGGCATCATTTGTGGAAAACTTATAGTCTATCCCTACTCGAGGCAAATCAACTACTGGAGCTGTAGTTAATTGAGCCTTCAGCTCATCAAAGGCCTATTGACACACATCATCCCATATAAATGGAACATCTTTCCTCATCAAGTTCTCTTGGGGCTAGACTGCCTTCGAGGACCCATCAACGATCCGATGGTAATATTATGTCAATCCCAAAAAACTACGCACCTCTGTGGGTGTAGTGGGATGTCCCCACTCCATCACTATAGAAACCTTTCCTGGATCCAATGATATCCCCCTCTCAGATACGATATGGCCCAAGAATTGAACCTCTCGCAACCAAAAACCACAATTCTTGAACTTAACATAAATATGTCTAAAACACCTAAACGAGTCCCCAAATCATCTCGAAACGTGACCGAATTATTTTTACCCAACATACACATTTTTCTAATTGATTGAGCATCACATATCAATTATTTAATTAACATGCAATTATTTTCTACGAGAAATTTTACCATACATAGATGAATCCACATAGCACGAAATTACAATGAATCAATTTATTGATGACTTAATTAATTGAATTTTACCGATTTAATTTAATTTCCCCTGATTTTATTTTATTATAGAAAAATATTGGGTATTACACATATGAGTGTCTGTTCATGGAATATTGGAAGATAATTAACTAGGCGGAAGGTTTAACTTTGGAAAATCTCCAACCTGCCCATACCGACGCAAGATGGGAAGAAACTACAGATCTGGTTCTGATTCGAATGACGATCTAGATAAAAGTGATGAAGAACAAATGATGTCTGATTATGACGAGATGGGTGATATAGAAAAGCAAAAGGAAGATCGTAAAAGGAAGAAAAAGTCCATGAGGAAGCCATCTCTAATGAAAAAAAGATCTTTATTTTTTTATCACGCATGTCTTATCATTTTGATCATAAACATCTATACTCTAATAATATTGCCGTTGGCTCGAACTATATTATATGTAGGCTACACAAAATCATAAGTAACACTATATGTGCTTTAATCTATTGAAAGTATGCGTATAATCTTGAATAAGTTCTATGTATACTTACTTGAATCCTTCTTGTAGTTTATACTGTAAAAAATGACTAACACAAATGTTAAGTACACGCAATAATACATAAAGTACATCTGAACATTATTAAAAAAATGTTTGTGTACTTTACATTGATCCCATTCACAAACAAAAAAAATAAATAAATGAATAATTAACAATAAAATTACATTCATTTATCAAATGGGTTCTTCAATAATTTTATCAAAAACTATTTTTACAATGAATGAATTGAACAATAATAAGTTTAATCAAATGGATTCTTTACATGTAGACCTGTAATGACCCATTTTACTACACCTAGAGCAAGTAACTTCCCTAACTGTGACCTCACCAACAGAATTTAGTCTATTATTTCTTGGACTGCATGTTGGTCTCTTTGTTATTGGAGGAAGGATGGCTAGATTTATAGGTAATGGAATGTTTATATACATTAAATCAGGAAGATGAACTATAGGTGATGAGTACGATTTTATGTAGAAAAAAACCTTATAGTAATCCTCAATATGCACATAAATAATTGTCCTTATCCTCCGCACAATGAAAAAAACATGAGAACATGGAGAGCACCTTAGCTTCCAACTCTTACAAGAATAAATTCCTTGTTCTAAGTTAATAGTGGTCCGAACATCTGAATGAACTTTGAATACATGTTGACTTGAGAGGCTAATATTCCAATGTCGACTTTTATTCCAATTATCAGTCAGTAATTTCTGAAAAATAGGACACATCTCATTTTTCCATGTTTCAGATTCAGTAAGTTTGTTTGTGTTGAAATTCATAATCTCGATCCTCAGTTTGTCCAACACATTAATTATCAGTAGAAGTCCTTCCTCTAAGATCTAAGAGGTGAATGATTTCATAACACTAGATGTCATGCCAACATAATGTTTGTTGGGGAAATATGCACGCGAACAATTCTCTAGAGGCAAGTTATCAAGGAAATCAGAAACACTAGCTCCACCTTCCATCTTCAGGGCATCAATGTTCTTCTGAAATTCGATGACTGTTACAGCATATGCATAAAACATAAAATCTTTGATAATCTTCTTTCGCAAGTTCCCACAATTCCCCCATATTCTATTTTTATAATTCCTTGTAAATGATGTATAAATCAGGAATTTACAGACATCGGGAAGACCTTCAAAACTGCTTCGATGAGACCATTGTTTCGATCAGATATAAATGTGATGTTTCGATCTTGATGAGATAGTGCATTATGCAAATTAATGAGAAACCACGTCCAATTGTCCTCCATCTCTGAATCAACAACAACATATGCAAGAGGTTAAAGGCCTGAAAACATAATGAAATATATTAGAAACAAATAAACTATAGTCTAATATACGATGTAATCTAATAATGGTGCCGCTGGCACGGATTATATAACACATAAGCTATACAAAATAATAAATATATTTTAATATTTTACATGCAGATTGTTTGAATGTTTAAGTTTATGGATTAAACCCTGTAAAGTAGAAGAATATTATACGTGTACTTTGTAATGTTATGCATGTACTTTCCATTCTGTCCAAAGAACAAACAGACAATGAATCCCAAACTACACGCATAACATTACAAAGTACACGTAAAAGTAAAAATAAGTTCACATGTACTTTGTAATGTTATGCGTGTAATTTCCATTATGTCTAAAGAACAAATAAAGAATGGTAAAGTACACGCATAACATTACAAAGCACACGTAAAAGTAAAAACAAGTTCACGTGTACTTTTTAATGTTATGTGTATACTTGCATTATATGTAATTAACAAACACAAAATCTTAAAATACACGCATAACATTACAAAGTATACATAAAAGTAAAAAGAAGTTCACGTGTACTTTGTAATGTTATGCGTGTAGTTTCCATTCTATCCAAAGAACAAACAAAGAATTCTAAACTACATGCATAATATTATAAAGTAATATTGTTCCCAAAATCTTGAGGTTGGTGAGAAAATTGTTCCATGGTAGCGACTTTTAAAAAAGGGACCATTAAGAAACAAAATAACCCTACAGTACTGAAATCCATGAATGGATCCCGCAAACATTATAAAAATTCTCTTGAATAATTTAATCTCTAGTTCCATGTAAAGAATGCAACACGATTCCGGATTATACTACAAGAGAAGTTCCCTATAATCGTTGATTAACAAAACAGGAATCTCATTTGGTTCATTCTAGTATTATTGTCGAAAACATTTTAAATTACTAACCACCTATTAGTTAAATAAGTCGGTGCCAAATTATATCATTGATTACAAAACGACAAGTAAAACGTTAACTAAAACCAACACAAAAATAACGATAAATAACGAAACACACCAATAAGTTACTCTAAACACAGTATAATAATAACCAAACACCGAATAAACCAACGATTATAAAATCCAAAACAACATTTGGATAAAATAATCACTAAAAGTAACTGAGTCTGAAAATAAAGGGTCAACACGCCCAACTGACAATTGAAGTAAAGAACCTATTCTAGAACAAAATAAGTGAGGCGGCTACTTAGTAACCTGCAAGCCTCCACATCAATTGCAGCTTCGTGTCCCTCAGAAAATAATCATCCATGGCGTCCCTGTGGCTGGGCACCTAAAAGTTTTTGTAAAATAATTTGACACGGGGCAGAGCGCCAGAACCTTTTAAAAAGTTTTGAATGTAATTAAGATTAATTAATAAACATACAGTAAGACTTTCCATATTTAATCCAGTGTCGTACTCCCATGAGATGCCCCTCACCTCTCAATTATAGTGCACACCTACCGCATACATCTTAACCTACCTAGTTACACTATCCGCCTAACTAGTCCTATTGCAAATCTCACCAATACCCTACTCTAACCCGAGTATTATCTATCCTTTATTTCTTAGCTAGTTTACTCATTAGCTTAATTAATCATCTCATCATTAATCATTCTTATAACTTTACTCTGGTTATTTATAAACAATCATACTTAATGTTTTAAACCCGTATACAATTAACTACACTATTACATACATAATGAGATACTATAATAAACACATATATGTTCACTCATAATGTATTAAGCCCGTATATAATTAAAGTTATACTATATCAAACACACATATGTTGCGTATAGTATCCATCCCCTGAGTAATAACTTATTAGATGTCACCGTCTCCCGAGTAAGAACTCATTAGATGTCACATTCCACCGAGTAATAACTCGTTAGATGTTTCCATCCCCCGAGTAGTAATTAATTGGATGCGGGTATCTATAATGCTATCATTATCTAGGGCATGCTCACGTCATCTTAGTTACCGAAAGTCGTACTCTCATACCAACTCGGTAATATTGCGAACATATTGGAGGCGGTTATAGTCCTTCGACAGTGAGTCATAACCACACCCACAATTACATCATTGCGAAATAAAATCACACAAACATAAACATGGCGTTATAACATGGGGATGAAGAAAGGCTTTAATTCCCAAAGCTTGTTTACAAGGTTAATAACAAAAGGGTACAAATTGTGTAAACTCCGAATAAACTTTTTGTGCAAAACTCTTTTCGAAAAGAACACAAGATGTATTGAAAAAAACTTTCTGAATGTATGGTTTAAATTTGATAGTTGATTACCTTTCTTTTTAAATTTTAAGAAACATCTACTAAAGTTAGCATGCAGTCCTAATCACAACAAAAGTAAAGAATATTCAAAGAAATAGATACAGGAATTTTTAACATGGTAAAACCCTTAAACAAGGGAAACATCCACGGTGCCCTCTACGGCTTAAAAAAAATTCACTAGAATAAAGAATCAAGTTACAACACTTAAGAAAACACACAAGGATCCTAAATCTAAGTTCAGAATTATACATACATGAGCTACTCCACTCTAAAGGTTTCTGACTAGAACTGATCTCTTCTTTGTTGCTCCTTTGCTTTTTCCTTGATCTTCTTTTCTTTGAATTCGGACTCCAGCAACTCTTTCAACTTTTAACTCTCAAACAAACCACTGTGTCTAAGTGTTTGTGATGTGCACTATATGCAGATATGCAACTCACCCTCTCAAAATTATTTATACATACGATCCTATTGAATTACAAACAGATCTAGAATGAATAGGATATTTCCAAGTCTATATTCTATAATTCAAGACTTCTTGATATTTCTATTAATCCATATATCTCAAGGTTACCTTGCTCAGAAGACGACCAAGGTCTTAAGCAATTTTAGTATTTTGAAAATATTTTTGAAACTGTAAACCACCAATTATGATCCAAACTAGGCCAGAAGTCTATATCGTAAACACATAATAAAAAATAACATGTAGACACTTATTCAAATGCTTTTGTAAAGGGAGCTTCTAACTTAAGAACAAATCTAGAAGAACAACCTTGCTTTCAAAAATAGCTAAGGTCTTACGTGTTCCTTTTTATTTTTAAACACGTTTATTTCACAAAATGTGAAATAAAACCAAGAAACACAAACTATCTTAAGGATCTGGTTTTTCTTAAAACCCTAGAAGTTTATTTTTTAAAAACTTTGGAATCAGTTGGATCTAAAGACACAAATCCAAAAAGAGAACTAAAAAGTAGGCGTGTGATGTTCTCTTTTAGAAAATATCAAGTTTTAATATATGAAACTTGTTATTTTCTCAGAGAGGTGTTTTGAGAAAGACTTAAAATGAAAGAGGTCTTCTAACAGATGTCGACCCAACTACCAAATCCACAAAAACCCTATATTGGTTCTGTCTCTCGTGGTTTTTTGTTTCTGGTAAGAGTGTTTGAGGTTTAAACTGTATGGGTTAAAGGGATTCACTCAGAGGTGATGAAGGATGAAGATGGCTTTATCTTCTTCCCTTTCTCTCTCTTTTTTCTCTCAAAATTTTCCCTTTCTCTGTCTTCTCTCTTTTGTTTTCTCTTTGGGATGATTTGAACAAAAGTCTCAAAATGCTGAGGGTTGGTTCTCTTTTATACAGGGTGAAGAAGGATCTCGAACATCAGTTGTAATCCAAGGGTTGAGATTTGGTCTACCCACATTGACTTAGGATCTAATGGCACATAATCAAGGGGTGGAATAACGAATTCTTATTCGTTAAAAGGTAAGCACTGGGATTGTAACTAAAGACATGCAGGCCGCAGATAAAACACATCCCAGGGTTGAGATTGGTGGTTGAGTTTATGTCTATGAGAAAACACAAATCAGACGCTCTAACAACCAACACGTGTATGGACCAGATTGAGATAAAATGTTTTGGAAATAAATACAAACACACCCTCAAGTCTCTAGCGCTTTAACATTCTACCCAAGCTAACTTTGTAGCAAATAAAACACTTTCTGAATTGAAATTTCTATCCCCAACACTTTTAAAAACCAAGATTTAATTAATTTAAAATTATTTGAAAATTATATAAAATGTTTTAAAAATGTTGTAAAAGAATTAAATTGATTTTGAAAAGACTTGAAGTGTTTTAAAAAACTACTAATGCAAATAGGAATAAAATATTATGCAGTGAGAGTGTCCTATAGTGGTTTAAGGAGAAAATTAACTTCCCTATGTTGTTCGTGAGGATATCTTGGACTGGCTTGCTTCTTCTTCTTGAACCTTTGGGATATGGAAGAATTCATAAAGACTAATACTACTTTGCTTTAATATCTAAACTTGTTGGAACTCCTATATAATTTAAACTCAAGTAAGTCAATTATATAGTGTGTTCTCAATCTCCCCATTTGGATATTAGAGACAAAATTCCCTTGAGTATTCTGAACTCATGGGTGAAAATTGAAAAATCCTAGTTGTCCTATATAAAGGTTCTAACTACACATTCCCACCCTAGAACGGAAAATAAGGTAAAAAAAATCATTACTCAACTATATACAGACCAATACCCTTCAAGAGTAAGAAGTTATACAACGGGTCGGAAAAGCTTATGACAAAATAAACACTAAATGGCATATTAGTTGAGTTAGAATGAGGAATAGATAGAAAAATCGGTTAATAATACTCAAGATCTTCTCCCCCATTTTTTCTCAAATATACAAGGGGTATAAATCACAAAAATGGAGATTAATTGAGAATTATCATGCCTATAACTGTTCACAAAAACTCAAATCGGATATTGTCCAATGGTTTGGTAAAGATATCTACGAGCTTCTTTTTAGTGTTCAGATGTTCAATGATGAGATCTTTGGATTCGAAACGGTCATGGATAAAATGATGTCTAATCTTAATGTGCTTAGTTCGGGAGTGCATTACAGGATTTTTGGAAATATTAGTAGCACTTTGGTTATCACAAAACATGGTTAACTGATTTTTGGTGATACCATAATCTCTAAGCATTTGTCTAATTCATAGTAATTGAGAATAATAACTACCAACTACTACATATTCATATTCGACGCTAGATAAGGAAATACAATTATGTTTCTTATACGACCAACCTAATTATTTCCTGCGTAGTAACAAGCACCAGAAGTGCTTTTACTATCGTTAGAACAATCGGCCCAATCGGCATCGGCGTATCCTACAATAGCACTAGTCATATCATTTGTGTACCAAATACCAAATTTTAGAGTACCCTTAATATATTTAATAATTCTTTTCACACTTAATAAGTGGGATTCTTTAGGGTTACTTTGATATCTAGCACAGATACATACAATTGTCGGGTCGAGACGCAGTAAGATATAGTAAACTCCCAATCATACTTTTATAAAGAGTGGGATCAACACTTTTCCCAGTATCATCCTTAGAAAGTTTAGTTGAAGTACTCATGGGGCTTCTAGAAGGTTTAGCGTTTTCTAAGCCGAATCTTTTAACTAATTCTGCAGCATACTTGGATTGAGAAATAAAGAGTCCATCACTACATTGCTTAACTTGCAAACCTACAAAATATTGTAGTTAACCCATAAGTGACATCTGAAATTCGATATGCATGATATCAGAAAAACTCTCGACTTGTTTAGGATAGGTGGAACCAAAAATAATGTCGTCCACATATACTTGTGCGATTAAGATATGTTGATTTTCCTTTCTAACAAACAACGTTTGATCGTTTCTGCCACGGACTAATTTGTGAGACACTAAAAAGGTAGATCGCCGCTCATACCAAGCTCTAGGAGTTTATTTCAATCCATATAAGGATTTCTTAAATCTAAAGACGCAGTCCGGGTGTACAGCATAAACAAATCCTTTGGGTTATTCTACGTATACTTCTTCAGATAAAATTCCATTCAAAAAGGCGAATTTAACATTCATTTGGAATAATTTGAATTGCATATGACACGAGATGGCAAGGAAGAGACGAACTGATTCTAAACAAGTAGCAGGTGCAAAGGTTTCGCCGAAATCAATTCCCTCAATCCGAGAGTATCCCTGTGCAACGAACCTAGCTTTATTTCTAATGACCTCCCCATTTTCATCTGTTTTGTTTTTAAAAATCCATCTTGTGCCAATAACCTTCGAGTCTTTTGGTCTAGGAACAAGATTCCACACATCGTGACTATGAAATTGGACTATCTCTTATTGAATAGCATTTATCCAAAATGAGTCAGAAAGGGCATCATTAACATTTTTAGGTTCTCAAGAGAAACAAACATGAAAATTGTGCCACTTGTCGAAGTTGGGATCTAGTTCGAACTGGTTTCGAAGGATTACTAACAATAGTTTCAGTGGGATGATCTTTAGAAACCTAAGTGGGTACTGAAGGACTCTCAGGTGGTAGTGAATCAATATCATTTTGAGGATCAGTGGATGAATTAGGTTCATCCTCGTCAAATGCTACTAGTTGACTGTCTGAAGTTGCAAGGTTATATGATCTTAGTTTAATTCGTAGAATACACACACACGCAATCCAATTTTATCATTAGTTATAAAGAGGTATTTTCCAATCTCAATTTAAATGCAGTTTCACAAGTTTGCAAGAACAAATTCCAATTATATTCATTTTATCCTAAGCATGCATCTAGGTGATTTAATAAAATGAAATGCGGAAATTCCAACCACAACACGCCGATGTACGAGGAAAACCCAAATGGGAAAAACCTCGGACGGCTGGGCCTAGACAAAATCCACTACAACAATAGGTTTTATAAGAGACTCAAAAGACTTACAGACATTGACTCACTCAAGACATGCTTATGTCGTCCTCGACCTCTGAAGTTGTAGTCCGCGAAGCTCCAACGCGTTGCTCAACACTCCTCGTGTTGCGGTATCCACCGAAGCCCAAAACCACCGTCTCCTCAAAGCTTGAATGCAGAGATCCACCGTAAACTTGCTTGTTGAATGTGAATTTGAATAAAGGGGTTTTGTTTGAAAAGATGATAAAAATGTTGGAGTTGATTTTTATCAAAAAGAGGGAAGTTGTGGAAAAGGTTATCAAATGAAAAATGAACTTCCTTAACATATAAAACTGATTTTCGTCCATATGAAAATAACTGAAAAAGTAGAGGGCAAAAACAGTTATGGGAAAAAACTGCATAAAAAATAAGTTTAAAAAATCAAACCTGGCAAAACTCGTTCGAACGACTTGTCGTTCGAACGAGATATCTAACGGTGTGCCAGTATAGAATTATAGAGGTCGTTAGAAACCTCGTTCGAACGAGGTCTTTCGAACGACCTTTCTAACGAACTTCTAACGAGCCACCAGTTTAGGCTGTGGTAAGTCGTTAGATCCAGGTCGTTCGAACGACCTGGTTTAAACTTCGAACGAGATTAAGAATTTTGCCTAAAATTGTCCAAATTTATTTCAAGGATTTTTCAATATTAATATTGCTTATTTACGAACATTTTTTTATTTGAAAAATTCTTGATTAGTCAAAATACTCCAACACATAAAATTGTATTTTGGTCATATACCTTTGTGGGATAGATAACATGGCATGAATATTGATGACGCATGAACTTTGGATGCGATGTTTGAATCTTTGCGTTGAATAATGCTTGAAGCTGTATGACCCAAAATTGTTTTGTCCAACGGAATAAAGCCAATTTCAGGATGGCATCAAGATGCTCTAAAAGGAGAGAGTCTCGACGAGCCTGGGCTTTATCTCGACGCGCTTGTGCTTCGTCCCGAGCGGCATCTCGACGGGCTTGGGACTCGCGCTCCTGCTGCATAGTCAGTATAAGCTCCTGCATAAGGGACCGGTCCTGGCGGCGATCCTCCTGAAATTGTTCAACCTGTGAACGGACAAACAAAAAATCCTCCGATGCGACGGGTGCGGGAATATGGGAAGGGGAGGGGCGATGGATAGAGCGGGAGGGAGAGGGACGAGTAGGGGCCGGGTGAGAGGAAGCGGCGAAATGGGAAGAGGTGGAGGGGGTGAGGGGAGGTGTATCCGGTGGCAAATGACCACGAGAGCGGCTAACGGAGGTCATGTCAACGGTTTGGTATTTAGTGGTGGGGATATCGGTGGAGACACGGGGGCAACCGGCGGTAAGACAAAAACGAGTGATAATGACCGCAAACGGGAGGGCTTGTCGAGTGGGGCTGGACGGAAGGATCCTAACAGACCGAATCACACTAAAAAGATAGGAGGGGAGGTCAATGTGAGCCCGAATGCTGATAGCAAACATGAGGTCCACATGCTGTTTTGTGATTTGAGTGGTGTTGGCACGGGGGAGAAGGCAGGCACATACGATCCAATTAAGGACCATAAAGTCAGGATGTAAATTTTTATGGAAAAAAGTGACTGTGCCGGGAGGGAGAAACCTAAAAACAGTACAAAAGACAAGAGTGGGATCGGGACATGTATCGGATGTCCAAGGGAAAGAGGGATTAGTTACCCGAGGGAGGGGAAGGAGTTGAGCGATGGAGTCGGGAGAGACTATAATCTCCCGACCATGCACCCTAGAGTAAAGGTGAGTATCCCTGTTAATCAGGCCAAAATAAAAGTCCCGAACAAGGTCGGGAAAAACGACATCCGTGAGGGAGAAGAGAGGGTCCCACCCTAAATTGGAAATCCACGAATGCACAGTTGTGCCGTGGAGAGAGTGGAGATTAATAACTTTCTCCCTAACAACGGAACGGGTAGCAAACCCTTGGGTGTGATATAGGGTATGTTTGGCAAGGGTTCGCCAACGCAGTTTAAGGTCGGGAATGGCACGGGATTCCTCATCAGAGGACGAGGTGAGTTCCTCGGGGGAATCGCTAAGGCGGCGTTGACGACGGTTACGTGCCATGAAAAAATGAAAAAACGTAGAACCTACCCGAACATAGTCCAACCAAACCACTAATTACACCAAGAAACCAACAACCAATCAGCATAATTCCCATTCTCCTTTAGAAATAAAAAATAAAAAAATGAAAGGAAAATTAAAAAATTGATTAAAATAAAGTCCATGAATAGTAACGGAATTTTTAGTTGAGAAAAAAATAGAATGTTCATGGAAGATTTTTTAATCAGGGGCAACATATAAATACACAAAAGAAGATAGCCCCCCAAAAAAGTTATGAGGGATATACACACATGCATATATAGAAATGTTGGGAAAAAAAGGTTGAAAATTGATTTTTGAAAATATGCCCAACAGTAGAGATATATTAACAAATATATATATATATATATATATATATATACATATATATAGATAGATCGATTATATATATATGAAATGTGTGTGTATATCAAGATATCGATATATAGAGTATATATATATCGATATATAGGGTTTATATAGAGTATATAGATATAAGGGAATAGAGGGATATATATATTATATATATATATATAAATATAGATATATCGGAAGAGAGTAAAAGGAAATTTTTTTTTACCTGGAATGGAAGATGAAGTAGCAGCACAAATCGTAGATGAGGGAATGGATGAAGGTTGTAGGAAGAATGAAATAGGGGAAAGAGAGGGGGAAGAGGGAAAAATCGTGGGAGAGAGAGATAAAAGGAGAGGGGAAAATGGGAGAGAGGGGTAAGAGAAACTGGGAAAGAGGGGAAATGGGGGTATGGGGAATCGTGGGTTGAAAAATGGGAGAAGTGGCAGGTTTTGGGGAAGAGAATCTGACCATTTTAACTCCAGGTCGTTCGAACGAGTTATGTCGTTCGAACGAGGGGTTCGAACGACGAGACAGTTTCGACTCGTGAGATACCTCGTTAGAAGTTGGTTTGAACGAACTTTGTCGTTCGAACGATATTTCGAACGACGAGACAGATTCGACTCATGAGATAACTCGTTAGAAGTTGGTTCGAACGAACTTTCTCGTTCGAACGATATTTCGAACGACGAGACATATTGGGGCTTATGGATGTCGTTAGAAATCTCGTTCGAACGAGAATTTCTAACGAAAAGTAAAAATTTTTAAATAAAAATATCATAAAATATAGTGAAAAATACCATAATATCAGGAATTGGGATGGCCAGAACAATGCCAAAATGTGATTTTATTAATCCTAGCTCGAGGCACCATATCCAAATAGTGGGAGCGGGAATGTAGGGGTGTGAACAATACGCGTGAAAGTTTTTAGCCACAACATTGTACATGTGCGTAATGCCAAACAATATATACGTGCAATATTCACTCAGATTAGCCTTGTGTCAAAAATGAAATATTGTTGAACACTTAACCACGAATGTAACAAGCATACAAAATAGATGATTCTCTCGCCAATAAAGTCACAAGGATAAAGCAATAAGTTGATGAAATGTGCATGCCCGTTGATCTTCAACTTATATCTCCCATGAATAACAATAGATTGAGACGTATCTTTTTGAAGACTCAATCAAGCCTATTATTTTGGCTTTGGCATTATATATATATATCATTTTCAATGCTTCTATTTTAGCCACACAACTGAGAATGCAAATGGTGGCTTTTCACGCAAAAACTTTTATGTTTTTCGCAGCCCGATTCCATTGCTTGAAATGGAAAACAACCGGAAGAATATAATCATTTTTGTTTCAATCCGGGCAACGGATGATCATGCACAATTTCGATTGCTTATAAGGGATGTGACAAGATTGAGAAGACAACACCAAATCTCACTTTGCAAGAACAATGTGAACAAGATATTCGTAATATTCCATGTACGGTGTGTGCAAAAGGCAAATATGTGAGGAAATCACAAAATTATATATCATAAAAGAGCATTATTGTGCACAAGATAAACAATGTATGGATTAACTATTCATCGAAAGCCACGTGAACATGGAAAAAGATAGGGATTTGAATACATTGACCACAAAGCCATATGGACAAAAATTTTGATAGCTTTTCTAACCATTCCCGTTTTCCTTGAAAATAAAGAAAAAATATTTTTGAGATTTTGAATAAAATATATACAAAGGAAATCTAGTTCATAGGCATAAAGATATACAAGAGTAGCAACCTAAACTAGATAAATGACTTCGATCTCAATCAATGGAGCAAACCCCAATTGATTTCCTAAGGTTTTCAAACCTAAGGGCATCTAGAGGTTTAGTAAAGATATCGGCCAATTGTTGATCGGTAGGAACGAAGCTTAGAGAAACAATTTTCTCTTCAACCAAGTCACAAATGAAATGTTCACGGATCTTAATATGCTTGGTTCTAGAATGTTGAACGGGATTACGGGAAATATGAATTGCACTAGTATTATCACAATATATGGTCATAGTGCCTTGGGAAATACCGTAATCTTCCAACATTTGTTTCATCCAAATGAGTTGAGTGCAACAACTCCCGGCGGCAATGTATTCGGCCTCATCCGTGGACAAGGAAATAGAATTTTGTTTCTTGCTCATCCATGAGACAAGTGCACTTCCAAAATAGAAACAACCGCCAGATGTACTTTTACATCCATCAACATCTCCTGCCCAATCGGCGTCTGAATATGCCGATAGACAATCATTGGTGTCAAAAGAGTACCAAATGCCAAAAGACAGGATCCCACTAACATATTTGATGATACGTTTAATAGCAAGTAAATGAGACTCTTTTGGTGCGGCTTGATAACGAGCACAAACTCCTACGCTAAATGAAATATCTGGACGACTCGCAGTTAGGTAAAGTAAACTACCTATCATACTTCTAAAAAGAGTATGCTCTACATCCTTTCCGTCGGTATCTTTACTAAGTTTAATAGAGGAGCTCATAGGAGTACGAGCATATTTAGCGGGTTCAAGTTTAAATTTCTTAACAAGGTCTTTATCATACTTAGTTTGGGACAAAAATATCCCACTTTTGAGTTGACGAACTTGAAGACCTAGAAAGAAAGTAAGTTCACCTACCATACTCATCTCAAATTCATTGTGCATTTCTTTTGAAAAAATTTGAGTATGTTTATCACACGTAGACCCAAACACTATGTCGTCGACATAAACTTGAGCAACAAGGATACCTTTTTCATCATGCCGAACGAAAAGTGTCATATCTACTCCCCCTCTAAAAAAGCCACGAGAAAGGAGATAAGAGGTGAGTCTTTCATACCAAGCACGGGGAGCTTGCTTTAAGCCATATAAAGCTTTCTTTAGAAAGAAGACATGAGTAGGATGTTTTGGGTCCTCAAACCCTTTTGGTTGTTCAAAGTATACTTCCTCTTGAATAATACCATTTAAAAAGGCACTTTTGACATCCATTTGATATAATTTAAATTGGAGGTGACATGCTATGGCGAGTAAAAGACGAACCGATTCTAACCTAGCAACAGGAGCAAAAGTTTCTTCAAAGTCAACACCTTCTAATTGGGTATATCCTTGAGCAACTAATCTAGCTTTATTTCAAACAATGACACCATTTTCATCCATTTTATTTTTAAAAATCCATTTAGTGCCAATGACATTGGTATTAGAAGGCCTAGGGACTAATTCCCAAACATCATTTTTCTTAAATTGAAACAGTTCTTCTTGCATAGCATTACCCAATGTTCATCTTTTAATGCTTCTTTATAATTTTTGGGTTCAATTGTAGAAGTATAGCATAGATAGGTAACTTCATTTTCTAATTGCGCCCTAGTCTTGACACCTACCTCGGGATCTCCTATAATTTGTGAAGTGTCATGATTTTTTCGTACCCAAGGAGTAACTTCCTTTTTCTCGGTAGATGGAACACCCAAATCATTTAGAGCGTCAATACTTTCAACATTTGACACAACATCACACTCACATGACAAATCTTCCTCATTATTAATTTGTGTGGCTGGAGCATCATCTTTTATGACAACATTAATGGATTCCATTACTTTAGAGTTACTTAAGTTGAAAACTCTAAATGCTCTACTATTTTGAGAATATCCAAGGAAAATACCTTCATCACTCCTTGAGTCAAATTTCCCTAGAAGTTCTCTATCTCTAAGAATATAGCATGGACTTCCAAACACTCTAAAATAGGACAAATTGGGTTTCTTACCCGTCCACAATTCATAAGGAGTTTTATTAGTGTTAGGACGTAAATAAACTCTATTTACTATGTGACATGCAGTGTTAACCGCTTCGACCCAAAACCTACGAGCCACATTTCTTCCAAGGAGCATAGATCTTGCCATTTCTTGGATCGTTCCATTTTTACGTTCAACTATACCATTTTGTTGAGGGGTTCGAACGACCGAGAATTCATGTTTTATTCCTATTTCATCATAGAAGGCATTCACACCAGATTCCTTGAATTCGGTTCCACTATCACTCCTAAAGCGGTTTATAGTAACACCGTGAAGATTTTGAAGAGCTCTACATTTAACAGTGAGAAAGTCAACTGTTTCAGATTTTTCTCTTAAAAAGCCTACAATAGAGTATCTAGAGAAATCATCCACCATAACCAAGATGTATCTTTTTCCACCTATGCTCTCGGTACGAGTCGGACCCATAAGGTCCATGTGTATCAATTCTAAGACACGAGATGTTGTTATCGAGTTTAACTTTTTATGTGGACTTTTAATTTGTTTTCCAAATTGACACGGCCCGTAAATGGTGGACGTTGGCTTTCCTAGTGGCGGTAAGCCTCGAATAAGCTCTTTTCTCACAAGTCTGTCAAGATCTCTAAAGTTAACATGACCTAATCTTTGATGCCAAAGATCGGTAGAAGAGGTTTTTACATTATTGCAAACTAAAGAAGATTTTGGAATGATTCCATAGCAATTATCACTAGTTCTAACACCATGTAAAATTGATTCACCTGACTGATCATAAACGATGCACTCCGATTGACTAAATTTCACATCAAGATTATCATCACATAGTTGGCTAATACTTATCAAATTAGCCTTTAGACCATCAACATAAAGAACATTTTCAAGTTTAGGGAATCCTGAGATTTCAATAGAACCTCTACCAATGATTTGGGACTTGCTACCATCCCCAAAAGTTACTTTACCATCTTTATGGTTTTTGAGAGTGGTAAATAGAGATTTATCGCCAGTCATATGTCTAGAACAACCACTATCAAAATACCATTGAGAGGTATTTTGTGCCTTTAGTGCTACATGAGCGACAAAAGCTTTCTTGGTTTGATTTTTCTTAACCCAAGTTTGAGTAGTTTTCTTCCCTAGATTGGCACTAGTCTTACAATTAGAGTTATTTCCTTGGACTTTAGAAAACCTAAGAAAATCTTCCATTATACTTTTAGAAGTATTGACTAGATACTTGACTTGACTCTTAAGATTAGCTAAGGAGCTATAGGGTTGTTTTGAATTTGTGAATTGAGGGTTCTTTCCAAGTTTGTAGCAAAAGTCTTTAAGATGACCCTGTTTGTGACAATATGAGCATACATAGGGTTGCTTTGGGCCGGCTTTTAAAGGTTGCTTAGAGGGATTAACGTTAGGAACTTTAGATTTTGTAACAAACTTAGCAACAGGTTCAGTTTTGACTTTTGGAGAATTTCCTTCTTCATATCCTATACCCTTTCTCTCTTGATAACCTTTCTCCTGATATCCTAAAACAGAACCTAGAAATAATTTTCCCATTCTTCCTGAATTGTCCTCGAGTGTGACTTTAACTTCACGAGAGGGCTCGAGATCTTTTTCAAGTTGGGCTATTTTAGCTTCTAGTGATGTTCTAATTTCTAGAGACTCATTAAGCTCTTTTTTAACACTTTCTAAGGAGATAATCAAGTCATATTTTTCTTTACCAATCATGATAAGCTTTTCAGAAAGAGATATTTTAATAGCCTCGAGTTGACTAACTAAAGCCTCCTTCTCCTTCAAGCCTTTCAACTCTTTTTCTAAAGTTATGACTTTCAAGGTTAATCTTTTGTTGACTTTTTGAATCCGAAGAGATTCATTGTAGAGTTCGGAATAAGCAGATTGTAGTTCACTCTCATCTATATCACTATCACTCTCTTTTTCATCACTACTCGTAGAATGAGTAGAAACAACCTCTAGATTTTGTTCAGAATTGTCAACATTAAGGTAGGACTCACACGAATTACTAGCAAGGCTCGCCATAAAGGCAGTGAAGTTATTTCTAGACGGGTTAGAGTCATCAGAGTCTTTAGACTCATTATCACTGTCACTTAGAGTAGCATTGTAAACTGCTTTTTCTTGGCCTTGTCTTTTAAGTTTTGTGGGGCACTCGAAAGTTCTATGACCACGTCCCTCACATTCAAAGCATCTCTCCGAATCATCCTTCTTAAAGTTGTCTTTATTGAACTTCTTTGAATCCTGATTAGTGAATTTTTTATTTCCTTCTTTGTTTTTATTCTCAAATTTAGGTTTTTCAAATTTAGAGTTTTGTTTTTTAAACTTGAGAATTTTTTTAAATTTTTTAGCGAATAAGGCTATATCATCAGAATCAGACACATCGACTTTCTTAATTTTGAAAGCAACTCCTTTATCTTTCCCTTTGTTATCTTTAGGAAACATATCTAGTTCATAAGTTTGCAAATCACTAACAAGTTCTTCAAGTTTTAAAGTATTTAGGTTTCCTAAAGAATTAAGAACAGTGACTTTAGGAATGAATCGCTTAGGAAGACATCTAAGTATTTTCTTAACAACACGATTTTGAGGTATTTTTTCACCTAAGTTAAAGCAAGAGTTAACCATGTCAGATAAACAAGCATAAAACTCATCAAAAGTTTCAGTTTCTTTCATGGTGATTGTTTCAAATTGTGTAGTTAAATTTTGAAGCTTTGATGCTTTAACAACACTAGTTCGCTCATGAGTAACTTGGAGAATGTTCCAAGCTTCCTTTGACGTTTCGCACGTCATTATACGACGAAATTCATCGAGAGACACGGCACCAAATAAGGCATTTAATCCTTTAGAGTTAAAGTTACACCATTTTAAATCTTCGTCACTCCACTGTTCAACAGGAGTCAAAATACGTTCATCATTAACAACCGTAGTAGGAGGGGACCATCCTCTTTCAACAGTGACCCAAACACGTTCATCAATAGATTTAAGAGCGGATTTCATACGTGCTTTCCAATAGGTATAATTTGTTCCATCAAACATAGGTAGTCTATTCGACGAAAAACTATCCATATAACCTCCAGGATTCATCTAAATAACTTTTTGGAACAGGCTCTGATACCAATTTGAAGTTGCAAGGTTATATGATCTTAGTTTAATTCGTAGAATACACACACATGCAATCCAATTTTATCATTAGTTATAAAGAGGTATTTTCCAATCTCAATTTAAATGCAGTTTCACAAGTTTGCAAGAACAAATTCCAATTATATTCATTTTATCCTAAGCATGCATCTAGGTGATTTAATAAATGAAATGCGAAAATCCCAACCACAACACGCCGATGTACGAGGAAAACCCAAATGGGAAAAACCTCGGACGGCTGGGCCTAGACAAAATCCACTACAACAATAGGTTTTACAAGAGACTCAAAAGACTTATAGACATTGACTCACTCAAGACATGCTTATGCCGTCCTCGACCTCTGAAGTTGTAGTCCGCGAAGCTCCAACGCATTGCTCAACACTCCTCGTGTTGCGGTATCCACCGAAGCCCAAAACCACCATCTCCTCAAAGCTTGAATGCAGAGATCCACCGCAAACTTGCTTGTTGAATGTGAATTTGAATGAAGGGGTTTTGTTTGAAAAGATGATAAAAATGTTGGAGTTGATTTTTATCAAAAAGAGGGAAGTTGTGGAAAAGGTTCTCAAATGAAAAATGAACTTCCTTAACATATAAAACTGATTTTCGTCCATATGAAAATAACTGAAAAAGTAGTGGGCAAAAACAGTTATGGGAAAAAACTGCATAAAAAATAAGTTTAAAAAATCAAACCTGGCAAAACTCGTTCGAACGAGCTCGTTCGAACGACTTCTCATTCGAACGAGATATCTAACGGTGTGCCAGTATAGAATTATAGAGGTCGTTAGAAACCTCGTTCGAACGAGGTCGTTCGAACGACCTTTCTAACGAACTTCTAACGAGCCACCAGTTTAGGCTGTGTTAAGTCGTTAGATCCAAGTCGTTCGAACGACCTGGTTTAAACTTCGAACGAGATTAAGAATTTTGCCCAAAATTGTCCAAATTTATTTCAAGGATTTTTCAATATTAATATTGCTTATTTACGAACATTTTCTTATTTGAAAAATTCTTGATTAGTCAAAATACTCCAACACATAAAATTGTATTTTGGTCATATACCTTTGTGGGATAGATAGCATGGCATGAATATTGATGACGCATGAACTTTGGATGCGATGCTTGAATCTTTGCGTTGAATGATGCTTGAAGCTGTATGACCCAAAATTGTTTTGTCCAACGGAATAAAGCCAATATAACAAATGACTCGATTGGAAATTTGTCCTTACACTGTCATTTCTCCTTATACTCGTGTCATCTATAATTACATTAATTGATTCCATAATAGTTTTGGTTCGATAGTTAAAAACACGTAAATACATACTATTTTTGGAATAACCAAGAAAAATTCCCTTTTCTCCTCGGGTATCAATTTTTGAAAGTTGCTCTCTATCTTTGCAGATGTAGCAAATATTTCGAAAGGTTTTAAAATATTTTAAGTTTGGATTTTTGTGTAACCATAACTCATAAGAGGTTTCTTTGGAATTTTTTCCGAGGTAGATACGATTAATAATGTGACATGCGGTTTGGACAGTTCTACCCGAAAATATCTAGGGAGATTCTTAGCATGTAACATAACCCTATCCATTTCTTGTAAAGTCCTATTCTTGCATTCAGCTATACCATTTTACCGCGGGGATTTGGGAGCGCTAAACTCATGTTTATAGCCATTAGCTACAAAATACTCAGAAAGACCAGAGTCTTTGAACTCTCCACCTCTATCACTCCTAATTCGACACACCTGGGTATCCTTCTCATTCTCAATTTTCAAGAGGATTCTTAAGAATTCATTGAAGGTATCTGATTTTTGTTTCATAAATGCTACCCATGTATATCTCGTAAAATCGTCCACTATAACTAGGATGTAGCAGTTTTCAAAGAAACTGAGAGTTCTTGAGGGACCTATGAGGTCCATGTGGATAAGTTCTAGAGGCTTAGTGGTCAAGACATCTTTAACTTTCTTGTGAGGGGATTTACATATTTTGCCTTCCTGACAAGTTCCACATACAGGGTTAAAAGAATTTTTAATTTTATGTAAACCTTTAACTATCTCTTGAGAACTCAATCTTCTAAGATTATAATAATTTGTGTGTCCCAATCTATTGTGCCATAGATCAGAATCCTCTAATCTGGAAACATTGTAAGACACAGAATTGGGAATTACTGTGTAATAGTTTTCCGGGGTTCTATTTCTTTTTAAAATACAATTACGTTTTTCATCCATAATTTTTCTATCATTTTTTGAAAAAGTAACTGAGTGATTGGAGTCAAAAAATTATGATATACTTAAGAGATTAACTAAGAGAACATCATTCAGTTCAGGAAGCCCATTCTCACTCAATGTTCCCTTACCTATGATCTGAGATGAAACACCATCTCCAAATATGACACTACATTCGAGGAAGTTTGTCTTATTTTTAATTTGGTTTCGTCCCCGGTCATATGTTTAGAGCATTCGGAGTCTAGTACCATCCAGTTGAATTTCTTTGTGCCTTTAAATAAAAAATGAAAATGTTGCACTTAAGCTGGGGTAATAGGCCATCTTTTCTAATCCAAATAGGCCTAGTTTTAAAAGTTTTGTTGCCTTTTTATTTAGAAAAGGTTTGAGTGGTCTTTCTAAATGATTTTTTCTTAGTCTTGGACCCTCCCCTTTTCTTTTTAGAGTTAGATTTGTTTGTGGCCTGTCTAGGGAGTACATAAGTATTTCTTAATTTCCTAGAATATTTAAAGTTTAGGTAGGTCAGGGTGTATAACCTTTTCTGGAAACATTCATCAAGAGTATGGTAAAAAATATTATAGTAGGAACATTACTGATGGGTATAGGACTTGACTTTCTTGCTAAAGTCTTTGAAAATTGGCTTGGATCTATTGGATACAGTAGTCCAGTTGTCATTAGATTTAGGTTTAGGTCTTTGGTCTCTGGCAGAGGGACAAACATATTTGGTCTGACTGTTTGGATTTATCTGTTGATTGTACTAATTATGTGCTGCTTGAGAGACATTGAGACAAGATTCTCCTTTTTTAACAGTTTGACAAGTTTGGCCTTGTTTTACAAAAGTAACATTTTTAGGAGAAACTTTGGTCTTACTTGTGTGCACTATTTCTCCAAAGCCTGGGCCAGACTCATCTTCAGTGTCAAATTTGCTTCCAGTCATAATTTTTTCATAAGACTTAGTTTGTGTTTCAAAGTTTTGGCATTTTTTAAAGACATTTGAAACCATTTCCTTTGAATCTTCTAGTTCAACAAGGGTTGCCTTGTATTTTTGTTTAAATTCATGATTCTTTTGAATCAAATATTTTATTTTTAATGCATAGTCTTCAATCTCAGTCTTGTGAGCAATACATTGGGCTGTATAATCTTCAGTGTTCTTCCTAATGGTCTGGTTAAGAAAATCTATATGCTCACTTAAGGTTT
Organism: Sambucus nigra; assembly: GCA_949130495.1. Lineage (NCBI taxonomy): Eukaryota > Viridiplantae > Streptophyta > Magnoliopsida > Dipsacales > Adoxaceae > Sambucus > Sambucus nigra. The sequence goes on along the minus strand of OX422219.1, from coordinate 14,271,323 downwards.
TTATCATTTTTTCTAGGCGAGCACTCTTCTTAATTATTTTTGAGTATAACTCAGGTAAATCAGGCAGATCATCATCAGACTCTCTAAGTGCATCGTGTGAAATGTCCCCTATGTTTTTTATAGGTTCTTTACTCATGCACACGTCCAATTCATTATCAACATTATCACTTTGACTCACACACAATTTTTCAGCTGTAGTAGGAACAAAATTATCAGCAATATCATTAACAACATCAACAGTCATAGCAGATTCCTGGGCAGGAAAGCATGCATCATCACTACATATTATCTTGGCAAAGAAAGACATGCAGTACTCATTTATCTGGGTTGAATCTATTTCATCCTCATCAGAATCACTAGAGTTGTCCCATGTCTTACACATATTGGCTTTGTTATTGTTATTAAGTCTAGTTGGACGTTTACTACCAGAGTGACCTAGTTTACCACAACAATGACATTTAACATCTTTTATGTCAGGTTTAGGTCTGTTGGGGTCATAATTCTTCCTATTGTCATAAGTGTGTTTGGTATTGTCTCTGTCATGAGGTCTGTAAAATTGATTACCTTGATAATTTAATTTTCCTTGTTTAGAGGCTACACCATTTCTAAATTTTAAAATCTTTTTGAAAAGCTTGCTCATAAGAGATATTTCATTGTCAAGGCTTTTAAAATCACAGTTTTCAAGACAGTCAGTGTCAAAATTTAGAGAGTTCAATTTAGGCACTGGCAATTTTTGAAGTCTAGTTCCAATTCTACAGTCCTCAGTTTACTGCTAAGTAATTCAAGAGTCATATTAGGGTCATTCATTTCTTCAATAGCATATCTTTTGTTGTCAAATTTAGATGGCAATGACTTAAGAATCTTTGAAATAATTTCCTTTCTACTGTAGGCTATACCATTTTCATGAAGTTTTGTAAAGATATGAGTTAACCTTATGTAGAAGAATTTAAAGGATTCATTGTCATTCATAATCAGGGTGTTATATTGTTGGATGAGCATTTGAGTTTTTTCAACTTTGACACGTTCATCACCCTCATGAGCAATGACCAACGTGTCCCATGCCTCTTTTGAAGTAGAACATATGGATTTTGAATTCATGTTCGTTAATAGACATAAAAATAATATTCTTTCCTTTGTTATTATCTAGAGATGATTTTTTCTTTTTCTTAGTGAATTCACTGAGAATTTTCTTAATTCTTGTTGGATCAGTTGCCAAAGTAGGTTTAGTAGGATGTTCAAACCTTCTTTCAATCATTTCCCAGACTTCATCACCTAGGGTTCCTTGAATGAAAGCAGTCATTTGTACTTTCGAGTACAAAGAATTATTTCCATCAAAGAGTGGTGGTCTGGATACGTTACCTAACTTCTCAAATTTTTCTTCCATATACAGAATTTTTCAGAAAGAAGTTTCGCAAAAAATTTCTCAAGTTTCAGGATCAAGAAAGGTGTTCCTGCTTTGATACCAGTTGAAGAAAGGAATTAATGCTAAAAGATTATTTACAAGGTTAATAACAAAATATTATAAATTGTGTAAACTCCGAATAAACTTTTTGGGTAAAACTCTTTTAGAAAAGAACACAAGATGTGTTGTAAAAAACTTTTTGAATGTATGGTTTAGATTTGATAGTTGATTACCTTTCTTTTTAAATTTTAAGAAACATCTACTAAAGTTACCATGCAGTCCATATCACAACAACAGTTAAGATTATTCAAAGAAATAGACACAGGAATTTTTAACGTGGTAAAACCCTTAAAAAAATGGAAACATCCATGGTGCCTTCTATCTCACAAAACAAAAAATCACTAGAATAAAGAATCAAGTTCCAACACTTAAGCAGACACACAAGGATCCTAAATCTAAGTTCAGAATTATACCTACATGAGCTACTCCACTCCAAAGGTTTCTGATTAGGACTTATTTCTTCTTTATTGCTCCTTTGCTTTTTCCTTGACCTCGTTCTCTTTGAATTCGGACTCCAGCAACTCTTTAAACTTTTAAGTCTCAAACATACCACTGTGTCTAAGTGTTTGTGTGAGAAGTGTTTTTGATGTGCACTATATGCAGATATGCAACTCACCCTCTCAAAATTATTTATACAGACGACCCTATCAAATTATAAACAGATTTAGAATGAATAGGACATTTCCATGTAAGTATTCTACAATTCAAGACTTCTTAATCTTTCGATTAATCCACAGATCTCAAGGTTACCTTGCTCAGAAGACGACCAAGGTCTTATGCAATTTCAGTATTTTGAAAATATTTTTAAATTATAAACCACTAATTGAGATCCAAACTAGATTAGAAGTCTATATCATAAACACAGAATCAGAAATAACATGCAAAGACTGATTCAAATGTTTTTGTAAAAGGAAATTCTAACTTAAGAATAGATCTAGAAGAACAATCTTGCTTTAAAAAATAGCCAAGGTCCTATGTGTTCCTTTTTATTTTTAAACACGTTTATTTCACAAAATGTGAAATAAAACCAAGAAACACAAACGTTCTTAAGGATCTATTTTTTCTTGAAACCCTAGAAGCTATTTTTCAAAAACTTTGGAATCAAGTGGATCTAAAGACAGAGATCTAAAAAATGAACTAAAAAGTAGGCGTGTGCTGTTCCCTTTTAGAAAATCTCAAGTTTCAATATAGGAAACTTGCTATTTTCTCAGAGAGGTGTTTTGAGAAAGACTTAAAACCAAAGAGGTCTTCTAATAGACGTCAACCCAACTACCAAACCCACAGAAACCATAGATTGGTTCTATGTCTCGTGGTTTTTGGTTTCTAGTAAAATTGTTTGAGGTTTAACTGTATGGGTTGAAGGGATTCACTCAGAGGTGATGAGGGACAAAGATGGGTTTATCTTCTTCCCTTTCTCTCTCCTTTTTCTCTCAAATTTTTCCCTTTCTCTCGCTTCTCTCTTTTATTTTCTCTCTGGGACGATTTGAACAAAAGTCTCAAAATGCTGAGGGTTGGTTCTCTTTTATACAGGGCGAATAAGGATCTCAAACATCAGTTGTAATCCAAGGGCTGAGATTTGGTCTACACACATTGACTTAGGATCTAATGGCATATAATCAAGCAGTGGAATAAAGAATTCTTATTGGTTAAAAGGTAAGCACTGGGATTATAACTAAAGACATGCAAGCCGTAGATAAAACTCATCCAAGGGTTGAGATTGGTGGTTGAGTTTGTGTCTGTGAGAAAACACAGATCAGACGCTCTAATAACCAACATGTGTATGGACGAGATTGAGATAAAACGCGTGTTTTAGAAATAAATACAAACACACCCTCAAGTCTCTAGCGCTTTAACATTCTACCCAAGCTAACTTTGTAGCAAATAAAACACTTTCTGAAATGCAATTTATATCCCCAACACTTTTAAAAACCAAGATTTAATTAATTCAAAATTATTTGAAAATTATATAAAATGTTTTAAAAATGGTGTAAAAGAATTAAATTGATTTTAAAAAGAGTTGAAGTGTTTTAAAAGACAACTAATGCAAATAGGAATAAAATATTATGCAGTGAGAGTGTCCTATAGTGGTTTAAGGAGAGAATTAACTTCCCTATGTTGTTCTTGAGGATAACTTGGACTGGCTTGCTTATTCTTCTTGAACCTTTGGGATATGGAGCAACTCATAAAGACTAATGCTACTTTGTCTTAATATCCAAACTAGTTGGAACTCCTATATAATATAGATTAAGTAAGTCAATTATGTAGTGTGTTCTCAGGGGACTATACTAACCCTGCTTTTGATCACCCACATCGCGCAACTTCCATCGATAGCACTGGAGGGGCATGTTTCACATAAATATCATACTCACATATACTATTATTTCTCATATATATATATATATATATATATATATATTCACAAATCCGGCCAATCTGTGCCGATCACTCGAAGCACTAGCATACTTATCCCGTGTTTATTCCCAACTCTTGAATAATCTACGTCCTCATCAATTTAATTCATAACATAGCATCACCCTGCTAAAACACCCAGACTTACCCAGCTAGTCCGAATCAAATAATGACATTGCATCATCCTACTAAAATACCTGGACATACCCAACCACCCCATAAATAAAACTTATCCAAATTCCTTTTTCCAAATTCGTTATTTAAAATCCTCGTGAATTATCTCTCTCACAATTTATAATTAAACTCCGATTACCCTATCATCCCAAGGTAACTTAACACCTCCCAGGACATTCCTAATAATCTTTTCTATTTTTATGGGTTTTATAAATCGACTTAAACCCTCCTGAATTAACCCAATAATCAAACAACCCAACCTCAATATGCCCAGAAATCCAAACTAGTTCGGCCTTGAGGGGAACCGGTTCGCTGGTCCAGATCATCGAATTCCATTCTTGTTTTTCTTCTTCCAATCCATCCCAAACATCATCAACAAGTTATTCCGCATTTAACAATTTATATAGAATATAAAGGGACATTTTGTACATTATTCTAACATCTACGAATCATTCAAATTTAAAAGATAAACTAACAATCATCTAATTAATCCATTCAAAAGGGTCTAAATGTTGAACAACTCAAATAAACCTAGATTCAATTCAAAACTCCAATTAATTATGATTATCCTACGAATCTCTAACCATGTCCAATTTTCAGCATGTATAATTCATCCAATAACATCAATATTCATTTGCTCCGATCAATTTCGGAAAACCCCTTTTTACATGTGAAATCCCCACCCAGAAAGAGTTTTTCACATCACCTACCATAATATGAATATATTCTACTACTTATTCAATTAAGCAAGTCAATTACTTGCCTTGGTATGCTTGTAGAGTCTGATCTACTTCGTGTGTGATGGGTTGTTGCTAGATGTTTCTCGAATCCCTTCCTGAATTGGCCTCCTCTAGCTTTCTGTCTTGTTTTCTCTTCCTTCTCTCTTAGGGTCTTAGAATAATGATCTGGCTGCCTCACCCACCTAATCCTTATGGTTTAAAACACAAATTCTGAAATTAGGTTATTAGGCTATATCAAAATGACCCAAATACCCCTACATGAGTCTGAGTTAATTTAAAAAGCCCCTAGAACCCAAATACTATCCTCGGGTACTTAATTCTGACTTTTTCAACCCATTCGGGACCAATCGTGCACTCGAAATCGCCATCCGAGTCACTATACATTAATTTTTGTGTGAACCTTGAAATAGTCTACTCACAAGCCTCAGTTGAGATACTGTCATATTCATGTCATTATTACTCACTACGACGTACTAACAATTTACCGTATTTTATTTACTATCACACTTAGTAAATTTACCACATAAATATTATTCTTGATCTCACCCAATTAATATTTATTAAATATACAATATTTCATTTTAATTAAATTACTCCACACGTGTAATTTAAAAAGGCCAGGAATAATTTAATCCATAATTATTAAAAAATAAGTGGTGTTACATACTTCCCCCTTGTAAAGGAGTTTCGTCCTCGAAATTTGGATATACCTGGTACTAAAAGCTTAGGATCCTTAACCACACGACATCCTCTAGTACCCAAAATCAAATCATGATAACATTACAGTGCTTCCAATATACCCTCGCTAGTGGTGCCCACCTGTCTAAAGGCCTACTCACTACGGTCCAAGTCTAGAAACAAGTTTGTTCAAATCGTATCACACATATATTCTCTGACATTCTTAAGGTCTCACCTTGACAATAGTACGCAAAACACACTGTGATCCTATTAAAATATTCCAATAAGACGAGCCTACACATCACTGGATCTGTCATCTCAATACTGATGGAAGGCCCCACATCGCTAGGTGCTAACTTCCCTTTTTTGCTATGTCACATAACTCCCTTCATGGGAAAAACTACAATAACACCTGACCACTTATGTCAGTCCTTAAAGCTTCGGTTCGTGGCTACGTAACTCTTATGACATTCATGAACCACAAAAAACAGTTTCTAACTAACTCAATCCTTCCCGGTGGACTCCAAATCATGTTCGACCAGAAAATCTTATTATCCCCTCATCTCTAATCAACCATAGGGAGGACGACAAGGCCTCCCGCACAAAATATCAAAAGTCTCCTTGCCAAAATAAAATGTTAACGGTAATGACTCTTCTCAATTACCCAAAAATTCAGAATACACATTCCTCGCATTCTTTAATATCTTAGTCACCTACTATCTAACCGTCGTGCTATGGGTGACACGTCTTTCTCAAAATGCAAATCCATCTCCTTCGTATCCGTATATCCCTATCAGAGGTGGGACTCAAGGATTTTTTCCTGATTCATAACAATGTTGGGCGACACCTCGTATCGGTTCATTTTCTCTCTTTAAATAAAATATTGGGCACACTAGTCGATAGTGTAACTCACCCAATGTAACAATAACTATTCCATCTCGGTAAATACACTCCACAAACCCGAAGGAAATTTTAACCTTTTTGCGCTGTTGGCAACCCAACAATGAATTATATTAGTCTTCCTATCCATTCTGTCACTGGAATTGCCAATTTGTTACAAAATTCTGGTTGATCATCTCGGACCAACCTTTTTCCATCAAAGAGTGGTGCACCCAGAGATAAATTCACTATGTCTCACTCAAAACCGATACACATGTTCAATATTTCACATTACGTGGTATATCTTACTCCCCTTTCCTAGAGTATGCCAAAACCATGGCCTGTGGATCCCTCGCAAAACTACGCACTTCATGGGTTATTTTCTTGTGGTACTAATCAACATTCTACTTATATGCAAGCCACCTTCAACATTTGACTAGGTAAGACTCCACTCTACTTTCCCAAAATAGTTAGATGGTCTTTTGTCAAGAGATATATTTTACATGTGTCTCCTTTGTCTTTTAGCCTATCTCGGGTGTGATAGTTCTCCTTGTACATACATATTCAGACTATCATCTTTCCCAAGTGAAGTTCAGTTGATCATATTTTTCAATTCTATTTCTACTGCCCCACATGCATATTTTTGAAACACTTATAACCGCGTCCCCTTATCTCGAACGATTTTGAAAATCAAACTAACCAGGGTGCTCATACACCTTATAACCTATGCATATTTGCACAAACATTACAAACATCACACGTGTAATATATTTATCTCAAGCTCAGTACCCGCATTCTCAGCGTGGCTATATGATACGGGAATTCTCGATCACCTCACATATCGCAATTTAATTCTTATCGAGATTGCCCCACCCATAAACTAGTGGTGTAAAAGTTTTCCTAGTGCCTCCTACACAGTACTACTGGCTCTATTGGCCTTATATTGTATAATAGCTCTCGGCTTAAAGTGTTTTCCCCATGAATACAACTAGTAAAGTTCAAAACCGATGCCCTAACACCTGGTAATGTCTATCCACTTTCGACGTTTATTAAGGTTCATGTGTGTACATCCCGCAACGAAACTCAAACAAGGAACTTACCCATTGAACTATCACCTAGCATTATCGGTCATCGAGTTTCGTAGGACCGAAGCATATAGCTGGGACACTCAAAATCCTATCCAAGAATTTTTAAGTTTAATCATCGACTCCTACATCTCTAAAGGAGTTCCATAATACTGTGCTCGCATCATCACTAAGTCCTTAGCGCTAAATTAACAACGAGCTCAATACCTCTACTTGACAGTAAACTCAATATACCCTGAATAACATCAGTAAATTCCCTATGCACTAGGATCAAATATAAAGAGATAACTATACTCTCCAAAGTTTCCTTCACAATATAATATAGACACGAGCTCGACCCTCTTTTAGGTGAGACATCGTAAAAAAACACATCCTGCCCTGAAACAGCAAACACGATAGCCTTGGCGTAATAACCCACCATCGCTCAAACCATCGCTAACCAGTCCGTACCCAGGATAACATCATACTCACATAACATATCTCCAAAATCAGTAAATCCATTAAAACATATTCTCTGAGTGTCCACACCCACTACCCTGTAGATGGAACCAAAGAGAGTCCCGTTACTGAACGGTAACTATATACACACACTATAGTAATATTAATGATACATCCACTAAACACGTTTCACATTCGAATCTAGTGCTAATGAAATGTTGTGACTCGCTCGTGTCATAAAAACTTACCCCATTCACCTGAGGATAAAACTCATACTTTCAATTGCCAATAGCATTGGCGATTCAAATGGTTTTTAAACATAATACTCTCGTCCAAACTGAAACAATAAATGTATGAACTGTTGCCCCTTCTAGGCACCATGTGCTTGTCCCTTTACTCATTACGGACAAGATCGGCGCATGTGGTCCTGCTCTCCACCCACTTTTTGTTTTAGGGTTGTCCTTCTCTCAGACTTGGTAGCCTCGATCCTGATGGCTACCCTCATTATATCCTTGCCTCTGCTGGCCCAATGGAACACGTTGTTGGCCCTGACTGAATCCACCATCACTCAGTAGAAATCCCATTAATCTGAATCATTTAAATAGATCGCCTGATAGGTATCCCCCTGTAGTGCCTCACTAGCACTGTTACATTCAGTCTTTCCCTTTTGGCTAGATTCTTCAACTCTCTTGGCTCCCTTCACATGGAGGCATTGATATTTTCCTTGTAAATTCATGGCATTGACATCATCTGCATAGGTCATCAAAGCCATATTTCCCATAAGTGATGGCGACTTCTACCCTTGAGTCCATCATCCAACTGAAGGACTCCTTTCTCCTTCGTAAGCACCTTGCCTGGCACGAAGTTTTCTAAATAAGTAAATTCTTTCTCACAATTGGCCTTTGTCCGACCCTCTTATGATAAGTCCAGAAAATTCATTCACATCTCTATCTGAACAACAGATGAAAGAACTTGCAGTAAAATCATATCCAAAATTCTTCAATTATAATAGTATATCTCTTCTCATAAGTGGTCACTGACTCCCACCACTGCAACACCGCTCCTACGAGCTCAAAAGTTGTAAAATTTGTTTCTGAGTATCACTACACTCCACCAAATGCAAATGACTTTGGATATTCTCCTTCCATTGGCCTATCACACTTTCGCACTTTACCTGAACTCTTGCGAATGGCCCTTCTGAAAAGCCCCTCCTACTCTCTCCCTTAACGATTGTAGTGGGTAAGTCTGAATTTCCGCCGTCATCTTCTATGGTGGTACTTGAGGAAAACTACTACGCCCTAGAAGTTATCCCAACATCAACTGCCTAAATAATAATAGTGGTTACTTATATCATGGTCATCATCCCCAGAATACTTTGTAGGTCCGACTAAGTCTCTCCTCCTTCAGTCCTCCTTACGGACCTCGCTGGTTGTCCTATATTATTTCGTATACAAAGACCAACCAAACTCGTATATGATTCCCGTTAACTATACTCGATAGCAGGAGAATGTAAGTAATATTATGAATCGACAATCCTAAGCATAGGGATCTATCAAAGAAAAGAATCGCTGAAAACGTAGTAAGTCAGCATAGATCCTAAGGACTCTAGAACCTGAAGCTCTGATACCATATGTCACACCCAACCTATTTAAATATCGGGTGATCATTCCTCTACTAAAATAAAATAGGAATCTCATATGGTTCATTATCAGCACCACTATAAAAAAACATTTTGAATTACTAACCACCTATTAGTTAAATAAGCCAGCGCAAAATTTTATCTTTCATTACAAACCGACAAGTAAAACATTAACTAAAACTAACACATCAATAAAGATAAATAACCAAACCACCAATAAGGAAGTTTAAACATCATATAATAAAAACCAAACACCGAATAAACCATCGGTTATCAAAATAAAAAATAATATCTGAATAAAGTAATCAGTAAAAGTAATTGAATCTGGAAATAAAGAGGTAACACGCCCCACTGATAACTGAAGTAAAGAACCCATTATAGAATACAATAAGTGAAGCGGCTACTCAGTAACCTGCAAGGCTCCACATCAGTTGTCTCTTTGTGTCCCTGGGAAGAATAATCATCCATGGCATCCCTGTGGCTGGACGCTTAAAAGTTTTTGTAAAATAATTTGACATGGGTTAGAGCCCAAAACCTTTTAAAAATATTTTCAAGTAATTAAGATGCATGAATAAATATACAATATAACATTCCATATTTAATCCGGTGTCGCACTCCCATGAGATACCCCTCACCTCTTAGCTATAGTGCACACCTACCCCATATATCTTAACCGACCTAGTTGCAATACCTGCCTAACTAGTCATGTTGTAAATCTCACCAATACTCAACTATAACCCAAGTATTTTCTATCATTTATTTCTTCTCTAGTTCACTCATTATCTTAATTAATCATCTCATCATTAATCATTCTTATAACTTAACTCTAGTTATTTATATAAACAATCAGACTTAATGTTTTAAGACCATATACAATTAACTACACTATTATAGACGTAATGAGATACGACAATAAACACACATATGTTCACTCTTAATGTATTAAGCCTGTATATAATTAACTACACTATTATATACGTAAATGTATACTACAATAAACACACATATGCTGTGTATAGTCGCCATCCCCCGAGTAATAACTCATTAGATGTCACCTTCCCCCTATTAATAACTCATTAGATGTCACCTTCCCCCGATTAATGCATCATTAGATGTCACCATTCCCCGATTAGTAACTAATTGGATGCGGTTCTCTAGAATGCTATCATTATCCAGGGCATGCTCACCTCATCCTAGTTACCAAAAGTTGGACTCTCATACCAACTTGGTAATATCGCAAACGTATTGGAGGCGGTCATAGTCCGTCGATAATGAGATATAACCATACCAATAATTACCTCACTATGAAAATAAATCACACAAACATAAACAGGGCGCTATGACCTGGGGACTGTACTTACCCTGCTTTCGTTCGCCAGGGAAGATCACCCACATCACGCAACCTCTACCGATAGCATTAGAGGGGTATGTTTCACATAAATATCATACACACGGATATTATTCTGTCTTATATATATATATATATATATACCCGTATATGAATATATTACAAAATCTAGCTAATCCGTGCCTATCGTTCGAAGCACTAGCCTACGTATCCCGAGTCTTTCTCCAACTCTTGAATAATCTAAGTCCTCATCAATTAAAATAATAACATATCATCGCCCTGCTAAAACACCCAGACTTACCCAACTAGTCTGAATTAAATTAATGACATAACATCATCCTGCTAAAATACTCGGACTTACCTAACCAGCCCATAAATAAAACTTATCCTAATTCCTCTCCCCAAATTTGTTATTTAAAATCCTCGTGAATTATCTCTCTCATAGTTTCTAAATAAAGTTCGATTACCCTATTATCCCAAGGTAACGTAACACCTTCTAGGCCACTCCTAATAATCTCTTCCATTTTCTAAATCAACTTAAACCCTCCCGAATTAACCCAACAATCAAATAACCCAACCTCAAACTTCCCAAAAATTTGAACCGATTTTGGCCTGGAGGCGAACTGGTTCGTTGGTCCAGCTTAGTGAATTCCACCCCTATTTTTCTTCTTCAAATCCATCCTAAACATCATCAATAATTTATTCTACACTAACCAATTTATATAGAAAAAGAAGGGACATTTCGTAAATGATTCTAACACCTAGGAATCATTTAGGTTTTGAAGATTAACTAACAATCATCTAATTAATCCATTCAAATGGGTCTAAATGATGAACACCTAAAATAACCCTAGATTCAATTCAAAACTCCAATTAATTATGATTTGCCTATGAATATCTAACCATATCCAATTACCAACATGTATAATTCATCCAATAACATCAATATTTATTTACACTACAATTTGTGGGATCAATTTCGCAAAAACCCTTGTTACACATGAAATCCCCACCCAAAAATAGTTTTTCACATCACCTATGAATGGATTCTACTACTTATTCAATTAAGCAAGTCAATTACTTGACTTGGGATGTGTGTAGAGTATGTTCTACTTTGTGTGTGATGGATTATTGCTAGATGTTCCTTAAATCCCTTCCAGAATTGGCCTCCTCTACTTTTCTATCTTGTTTTCTCTTCTTTCACCTCTCTTATTTCTCTCTTAGGGTTTTAGAATAATGATATGGTTGCCTCACCCATCTAATCCTTATGGTTTAAAACAAAAATCCCGAAATTAGGTTATTAGAATACATCAAAATGATCCAAGTACCCTTACATGAGTTCGGGCTAGTTTAAAAAACCTAAATACTAGCCTTGGGTACTTAATTATGATTTTTAACCTATTTGGGATCAATCGTTCACTCGAAATTACATCCGAATCACTATACATTAATTTCCTATCTCAACCTTAAAATAGTCTACTCACAAGCCCCGGGTGAGATACCGTATCATTCTCGTCGTTATTACTCACTACGACGTACTAACAATTTACCGTATTTTATTTACTATAAACACACTTAGTAAATTTGACACGTAAATATTAATCTTAATCTCATCTAGTATATTTATTAAATACATAATATTTCATTTTAATTAAATTACTGCACATGTGTAATTTAAAAGTACTAGTAATAATTAAATCCATAATTATTCAAAAGTACATGGTGTTATAAGCACATATGAAACCTTTTCATCACCATATAACTCATCTGCAGCCATCTCTTTCCCACGTCGTGCATGATGATATCCTACATCAAGACTGTAGTTCTTCTTCATATCTCTAACTACATCAATTGGCCTCAGCAATGGAGTATCCCTAAGATCATTTGCCAACAGTGCTAAAAGTAGCTTGGAGTCCATCATTTTGCTTGCTGGACTATGATAGACACCCCTACAAGTATGCTCATTATTTAAACTTCGTATATAAAAGTAACCATTTATTAAAGATAATAAAGAATGAACTCGCCACATGCAATTCTCATTAGTCTTTTGTGAGCACTCTACTATCACCTGAGTTTTATTATTATTCAAATATACATACTTGAAACCAGCATCAGTAGCATACTTTTGCAATTTATCTCTAAACTCAACCACAACTCCTTCAAAACACTGCTCTTCATGACTTATATATGTCTTCTAATCATTGGAGAGATAAACTTTTGGCGTACTCGAATCCACACCTTCAATATAAACATTATTTTCAACACCACTACTAAGATCAATTGCTGTGGTTGATGATAAACAGTCTACCCTTTCTCCACTTGTATCACTGCAGTCAACCCTCTCACAACTTGTTTAAGTGTGATCAACTCGTTCGTGAATTCTATAAGTGCATTCAACCCGTTCATGAATTGTATTAGTGGGAAAAGTAGTTGAATCAAAGACATATATCCAAATAAAATCAGTTTTGACAATCAGTTGAGAACGCAACATACAACGAACATCTTTCTCACAAACCAACATGAATCGACGTTCATCTCCAAACGAGTACTTCAATGAAAAAGATCCAATTTTCAAATTCGTAAACCTGCTACACAAATCATTGCATGTGAAATCTAATGAATTGTCTTCAAATATTTCATTGCAAGCCATATTATCCAAATAACAACACCTCGCAATCCTAAAACTTTCCATTATGACATGCATTAAATGAAAAAACAAAATTGCTTTTGTTATAGGTTAATATTGGTTAATGTCGCTAGAACGGACCCCTAAACACATCGCAATTAAAACATGATAAGTCTATTAAGTTATGAAATTAAGTAACAAAGTAAATGGACATTAGAATAATGCCAAAATAATATCAACACATAAAATGAGAATAAATTAGTATAATTTCACGTGTACTTTATATCTTTACATGTGTTCTTTACTATAATTTTGTTGTGAGCTATATACATATGCGTGTACTTTATGTTTTATGACATAATACTATAACATAAATTACACACACATATGCAAAACACACTCAAAACATATACATACACAACTTGTTAGAAAATCAAAATACAATGAGAATAAATAAGTATAATTTCACGTGTACTTTATATCTTTATGCGTGTACTTTAATGAAATTTTGTTGTGAGCTATATACATATGCGTGTACTTATGTTTATGACACGACACTATAATAAAGTACACGCACATATGAAACACATAATCAAAACATATACATACACAACTCGTTAGAAAATCAAAACACAATATAATGTCAACACACAAAATGAGAATAAATCAGTATAATTTCACCTGTACTTTTTATCTTTGTGCGTATACATTACTGCAATTTTGTTGTGAGCTATAAACATATGCATGTACTTTATGTTTTATGACACAACATTATAAGATAAAGTACATGCACATATGCAACACACAATAAAAACATTTACATACTCAACCTTTTAGAAAATCAAAGCACAATGTTTTGATGCTTTATGTTTAAACATCACAACACATAGTCAAAACATACTCATATAAAATTACAAAAAAAATATCAAAATGCACAATCAAATCATTCAGTTAATATTGAAGTTATTCTAGTACATGCATTAAACAATTATAATGATATGATTGAATCGAAACCAAATACATACAACACACAGTCAAAACATATTCTTATAAATTTACAAAACATGTTATCAAATCACACAATCAAATCATTCACTAAATATTGAAATTATTCCATCACATGCATTACACAATTAAAATTATTTGATTGAATCAAAACAAAATATATAATCCTATTGTAATTGATCGACAAAAAAAAAAAACCGTTGATAAAAAATATAAACTTACAAATGATCGAATTATGACAGAGGTAAATGTAGATTAAAATTTATGTATTCCCATCTTCGAAAGAATGGATTTCTTCTTTCTTAGAGAGAATGAAAAGAAATAAGAATAATAGCTGGTTGAAGAGAATTAGAACAACGAAATAAGATCATAAGTTATTGGGGAGCGGCCAATCAACGATTAGGTCTATAATAACAAAATGAATGAAATTAATGAAAAAGGTATTTATATGGACCTAATTGTTTAAAATTTGTTTGATTCGATTAAAACGTCCAAAATGTCTAGTTAAGGGACTAGACCATAAAAACCTAAACAAAATATTAAAAAAGAAGAGTCAAAGCCTTGAAGTGAGAAAAAAATCGTAAGTGTACATAACAGAGGAAACAAGAATCAAGACAACCAAAACATTATTAATAACTTAAAATAAAGTAAAAAAGATCCAAAAGAGAACACGTCTTCATCAAAGCAACAAAGAAAGACAAAATAAAAAAAAATTGAGGATTAAGAGAGCTAGAATCCAATTGTGAGGCACATCTCTCAACTCATGGTTAGAATCCGCTCAAGAATTATAACCACATATTTTTATATCACTCCTTTTGTTTGTCTTATTTTGGATTGATAAAACATATTGCATAGGTTTAAGTGTGCCTTTGTGTCTTGCGGTATGCCTATTTACATCGTCTTATCAGACAACATCAGTGCATGGATGAACATATCTTGAGTTATTGGTAAGTTTGGTAAGTTGTGATTTTGGTTTATGTTGTTTCTTTACTTGATTTGGTTTGGCATGAATTGTTAAAAGTAAGAATTTTTTTATTTTTATTTTTAGGAAAGTTTTTAAATCATAAACACTATATTTGAAAACTTTGAGGGTATTTTTGAAAAATGTAATGTTTCAAACATTAAAATTGTATACTTTTAATTAAGCTTTACAACACAAAAAAAATATGTGTCATTCTGACACCTAAGTCAAAGTTATGCTCAAAAACATTTCGAGACAGAAACCATCGTATGAAGTGCTACTTCGTACAAGGCGACCTGGGTTCAAATTAGAGCTGATTTGAATGAGATTGACTTGGTTCGAACAAGGGTCAATTTTCCATAAATATATTTTCACTTAAAAACTATAAATAGGACTCTAGTTTTGATCCAGAATAACCTATCCATTTGCTACATTTTTTTTGAAATCCTAGAGTGAGTGTTTTTTAGTTTCTTGTTCATAAGATATATTACCAAATCAATACACAGCAAAAAATAAATATCATATACACCTGATTTGGTTGTGGTTTGAGGCTCCGGTTGATTTTAAGGCTGAAATTAACAGCGACTGGTATGCTTGGGAGTCGAAGTTGTAGTTCTGATCTAGACAGACAACCTTCACTTTGAAGATATCAACAAGAGAATCATATGGGTTGATTACCACGATAATTTATGTAGACAGATTATCTACCAGTCAAGATCGGTGGATATCAAGACCTGCAGGTTATGCAAGTTGCCGTGGGAGATAACAATTGATTTATAGTACTGACAGATGCATCTGATCAGAGAGCAATGGAGAGACTTAGTGATGTGTATCATTTTCTTATATGTAAGTTGTGTTTATTCTCTATAAGAGGTAAACATTCTTAGTACTGGTGGACTTGGTTGGGTTGGGGCACGATAATGATTTTTCCAGCAAGGGCGTCAACTATAAAATTTAGTGTTTAATGTGTATTATTATTTTTTATATTTTGTCCATCATTTAATTTTCAATCGCCATTTATCATAATTGGGTCCAATTAATTAATTGAATAAATAACTTAATCAAACTAATTGGATTCAATTAGCTGATAATTTTAATTTGTTGGGTAAAATTGGACAAAAATAATCTTTTGAATTAGAATTAATATTTTGTATCAATGGAGCCATTTCGTGCTGTAATGAGATAATCTTTCAACGTTTTTTATTACGAGTTATTTTGAAGATGTAACTAAAATTTTAAATACAGTAGGTAATCGAACTTAGTCCAACATAGGGAGAAAATTTTCAAGAATATATACAAACTCATATACAAAAGTGAGTGAAACTTAACACTCATAAATAAATAAAAACTTTTAAACATTAAAAAAAAAATCCTAAGGCTTTTAACCAGAACGAGGTGCCTGAAGCACTCACCTAAGTTAGGCATTTGAATCCTGATTGATTTTCAAACATTTAAAGGAGAAAATAAAGCACTGGAGAGAAACTCGATAATCCTACTATTTAGGCATCAATGTCTTCAAATAAGGCACATACTATGATAAAGGTTACTCTATTCCCACTTCTCTCTTGTCTTCCCCACTCCACCTTTGGATTAGGAATATTAAATTATAATTTTATCCTTAAGACCTTTTGACTTAAATGTAAAATAAATAAAAAGTAGAAATTATAAAGCTTTATTTAAAAATTCTAATTATCACAAAAAAATAATTTTAAAGAACGGAAAAGTTGAAGAAAAAAACTCTGAGGAATACTGATAGATATTGGAAAAACGACATCTAGTAGGGAAAAAAACTATTTTTCACCCAAAAAAATGTTTTCAAACAAAAAAAAAATCATTGAAAAACGGATTTCAGAAAGAAAGAAAAAAAAACGTTTTCCACCAAAAAATGAATTCCAACAACAAAAAAAACTGTTTCCACCCAAAAAATGATTTCCAATAACAAAAAAATAATTTCTCGAGAAAAAAATCATTAAATATTTAATTTCCAAATAAAAACTGTTTTCCAGGAAATAAAACGATTTTCAACAAAAAATTATTTTCCACCCATTTTATTTTGTGGAAAAAAGTTTATTTTTTAAATTAAAATTTTCTAATGATTTTTAAAAGCAGTTTTTTTTGCTGGAAATTTACCACAAACCTCCAATATTGTACCAAATAATTAAATTAATTATTAAAACTAAATTATACTTTTATGGTGAATTTTAATCGTGAGTAAAAATATAATTTTTATTTTATATATTGGGTATAATATACCAAACGAAAGTATAATTTTTATTGTGAATTGAATTGTAATTTTATGTTGAATTTTAACCGTGAGAAAAAGTATAATTTAATTCACCATAAAAATTATACTTTTGTTTGGTATAATATTGGAGGTTTGCGGTGAATTTATCCACTCACGAGAGAACCTTAAAATTTCAAAAAATACAAGATACAAGGGGGTCAAAATAAAATTTAATATTATTACCCCTCTAATTGATCACAAAACTGTCTTATTAAAGTTCTTCAACTGAGCATGGTGGACCTAGACATACAAACCAATAAGTAGCCTAAGAAATAACTAAGCCCTTACAAAATGAATGTAAGTATCCAGACCAAAAGTGTTATAGAAATTTTAGACCAAGCCCAATAAGCCTTATTAAATGCCCAAGCTATATCCAAACAAAAAAAAATGGATACAGAAGCAGAAAAAGAAAAATTAGGCAATTAGAAAAGCCTACTTTAGAAGAAAATCTCATTGCTAAGTGGTACAAAGACCAAAGTTATTATGAAACTATTCCTATCAACCCAAATGCCACTATTAAGGTGGAACCCATGAGAAAGGATATTCACAAGAAAATAGAGAAGAATTCAAAAAAGACATTGATGAAATACTTAAGCTAGGCATTGTTAGAGAAAGTAAAAGTAGACATAATAGTCTTGTCTTCTACATTCAAAATGAATTTGAACGAAAGAGAGGAAAAAGATGTATGGTTATAGACTATAGACACGTTAATAAGAATTTTGAATTCTATTATTAGAAAATACTAAAAAAGAATAGTATAATCAATTAGATTGAAGATAAAATCATATCTAGCAAGTTTCATTGCAAGCCAGGCTTCTGGAAAAATTAAGTTGCACCCTGACAGTATTACTTGGACGGACTTTAGTGTGCCCTAAGGAAAATATGAATGGTTAGTCATGTCATTTGGATACTTGAATGCCCCCCAAGAATTTCAAATACGAATCGATAATATTTTTAGACCTTATTCAGAATTCTATCGTATTTACACAGATGATATTCTTATTGCTAGAAAGACCGAAGTAGAACATGTAGACCATCTTAAGAAGATTATTTTAGAATTAGATAAACATGGAATTGTTATTTCTGAGAAGAAAATGCATTTATTCTAGACTGAAATAGACTTTTTGGGAATGCATATCAATAATGGAAAATTATCCTTAGCAAAATACATAACCGAGATGATTCTTGAATTCCTAGACCAACTTAAAGATTGAAAACAATTACAATCATTTTTAGGATTACTTAATTGTGCTGCAGACTTTATTAAGAACCTTGCTTCAAAAAGACAAAGCTTAACATCAAAATTAAAAGGTACATATATGACTA
Source organism: Sambucus nigra (assembly GCA_949130495.1). Lineage (NCBI taxonomy): Eukaryota > Viridiplantae > Streptophyta > Magnoliopsida > Dipsacales > Adoxaceae > Sambucus > Sambucus nigra. The sequence goes on along the minus strand of OX422219.1, from coordinate 14,252,269 downwards.
ATCCTTTTAACTGGCCTAAAGATGATTTTGAAGTCATAAAACATATCAAAGAATCATTTAAGAATATTCCTTTGATTGAACTGGATAATATTGAAGATCAGTTTATAGTAGAAATAAATGCCTCCGATAAACATTGTGGAGTAGTGTACTTCGCCATTAATCATCAGACTAAAAAGAAGAAACTTTGTAGATATAGTTTTGGAAATTTTACTGATCCAGAAACAAGATATACTGTCCACGAAAAAGAAGTTTTAGCTATAGTTTGGGTCATAGAAAAATATATGCTTTTTCTTAGACCTAGGCATTTTACTATTTATACTCATTCATCTTATGCTGTAAAATTTAGAGACTTAGACTTATCAAAATCAAGAACTAACAGATTAATTAGATGGCAATAATTGCTTGGTTGATATGGTTTCTTTATTATTCGTATTAAAGAAAGTAAAACCACCTGTAAACACCCCATTCTAGCAACGCCTAACCTCTCCTTAGGTCCCTAGCACCTCCCTTCATCACTACAAACCTAAGTCATACTCCGGGTACTGACCTAGAGGCCATCGGAAGCTCCCAGGCTTCGTTTGATCAAATTCAACTCTTCATCTCGATCGAGACTGAATGAATCTTCAATAGGTGCTGAAACCCCTTTCCAACACTCCATCCCATGCATGATTCTGACTTACGATACGGACGAACGATCCGTTTTACTCCGAAAGGCCATCGGACGCTTCCAGGACTCGGTTGACCAAAGTCAACTCCCAAACCAATTCAAACTCTTTGGAATATCGAAGTACATATCATAAACTTTCCAATGGGCCACCTCGTCCATGATTTTGACTTACCATGTGGACGAACGATCCATTTGCGTCCGACGATCCCTCGTCTAAAGGACCGACGAGCGTTTCCAAGCCACATTTATCTCAAAGACAACTCCCGAATACGGGAGAAGTCCAAAGGAATTTCAAAGGTCTCTGAAGTACCTTTCCATCGTCTTTCCCTGTGCACGATTCGGATCAACAGTTTGCATTTTACAACCATTTTTTCGAAGGAACCAAAAAGAGACTGCCAAACGTCAGGTTCCAAATCCTTCTTATCAGCAGTGTGCCTAAACACACATGCCGATTGGCAGGACTAGGCCTATGCTGATCGGAAACACCCTGGGCCTATAAAAAGGAGGGCTTGACCTTATTGTAAAAGAACCCAAGATCTGAAATCCATCACTCTCAGCGAACTCAGAAAACCTCTCTCAAAGTCAATGTGATTTCCACATCCAAATCATTTTCCAACATTCATTTTTTATCATATTGTTCATCAAACTTGGTGAATTAACTACTCTTAATCATCGCCCAAGTGCAAGGTCTGCTCTCCAACATTCAAGATCAAGCTCAAGATCTTCAAGAAGGTCCAACTTTCTCAACTCTCTCTTCAAATTCTCTTAAATTCGCGTTAACTTATTTTATTACTTAGCACTTTTATTCTCTCCATATCACATATCCTAATATACTTTTTATTTAGTATTATTGCACATCTCTTATTTTCATACAAATAAAACCCAAAATAAATAAGAAAAGGAGGGTTTGCTCATAAATTCCAAACGGGAATTCTCACACTTTTCTCACACATTTCCCACAACTAAAACACTTCTTTTACACACACACGCAGATAAGAGAAGTCCCCAGTTGGATTTATGGGATAAACCCCACCCCTCTTTTTGTATGCGAACTATGTGGACTTTGATGCCTCTATAGGCTACGTAGGCGTCTCGGGGTTAAACCCGAGACTCGAGTCCTATTTTTTTATTTATTTCTTATTTTTCTAATTTTTTTTAACTTAATTCTCTTAGATTCTATATATTTGCATATAAATATATTTGTTCTTAATGGTGCATTATTCCATACGCCTTATCGTTCCATTATAACGATCAACGCTAGGATAATCGCATAAATCTTATCATCTAATATTACTTTTAGGAACATTCCTATGGATGACTCGCTTTATCTCTTCCATGATACAAGTCGATGATTTCTATCTCCACTACATATACACATGCACATATATCATGGGGAAATAGAGGAAAATAACAACAATCCATGAGAGACCGCAAGGGCGAAATGGGTGCCTAACACCTTGCCATTCCGTAACTTAGCCTCCGAAACCCTACTTGAATCATTTTTGGTTTCATATGTATCAGTATGTCTTCGGATGTTGTCCTTCGAGATGGACCCACCTTCGTTTGTTTGTTTTGAGTAAAATAGACTGGAGACTCCATCTCTCTACATCTTTCACCTCACACATCACCGACGACGGCCGAAGCGCTCCCGAGAGGGATGCGCGGGACCAAGATCCTCTCACCATGGAGATGACCCTCTTATCTCTCCCTCTCCACAAGGATCGAGGATGGCCACAGTGGCAACTCTGTTGGGTAATTTTGTTTAAGAGGGCTAGACTCTATTTACATGGATGTTTTATCTTCTTATATACTCTCCTACTTTGCATGTCCCCTTTTCATGTGTACCTCATGCTTATGTTTCTATTCACACACTTGTAAAAAATTCTCCATGTACACTTCGCACCACGTGTACCTAGGATCACATATGTCCACATGTTGCACGCATCACTTATCCATGCTTGGTATACTATGGGTACTTGGACTTTGCTCCTTGTTTGGCATGATCAAGAATGATACTCTCATCATAAGATACTAATAAGAGAATCATGCATGATTCACACGACATCACTAAAGAGCATTGTTATTTGAAATATATGAATATTGAAAATATTAAAATTATCGCGAGACTGAAATACGACAATTTGGGAAATTTAGTTGGGATGCGCGTGTCAGTCGCTTCAGGAATGTAATTATTTGAATTAAAAAGTGAATTTTATTTTATCAACCGAATGGTCATTTTGAGTGCGCCAACGAGTCCGTAAGGGTCGAAATAGTCAGAAAACACTAGCCGGGGGTTTAGTTTGGGTCCCGGGGCATTTTTGAGCCATATCGGCAACTTAAAAGGGTATTTTGGTAATTTTGAAATTTTGGGGATTAAAGCCTACGAATTTTAGGAGTTAATTATACATTATTTAGGAACCCACTAAGCCCATTATCATCATTTGGCAAGTTAGAGGGCTACGGGAGTTATAGGAAGAGTTGGAAGAGGTTCCCAAAAGAAAACCCATAACCACCATCTTCAACCTTGGGAGAAAATCTGTAGAGAAAGGGGAGAGATCAACCTTCAACCTTCAACATCAAATTCTGAAGAACAATCTAAGGCAAGTGATTTAGTATTTTTAATGCATTGAATATGTCTTCCATGTTTAGTGTAGGAATTACCTTGTATTGAAAATTTTGAAGAAAACCCATGAAATATTTGGAGAAACTTTGAATTTGGGTTAGAATTTGCATGTAGTATGATAATGGACTGATTTAATATTTGAAGAGTTATATATGATGACTTAAAAATGGATTTTGATGAGTAATTCGGCATAAGAAAATTAAGAGTTCATGTTCATAGGGTTTGGGGAAATAATTGGAGATTTACATTAATTCCATGATGGTTAGTAAGAATTGACCCCAAAAATATGTTAAGGAATGATATAGGGTGATTAGAAATGGTTTATATATGTTAAAACATAATTTGGATGGTCTTAGGGTGGATTTAGAGGAGAGAAGAATTGAGAAAAACGGATTTGGGATTTTCTGGGCTGAAACTGCCATCTCGTTAGAAGACCTGCCCAGGTCGTTCGAACGAACTCGTTCGAATGAACTTCTAACGAGATGACAGTATGACTTCTAACGAGTTAGTATTTCATTCGAAGCCCTTCGTTCGAACGAGACTTTTAACGAGTTGACAGAATGGTCTTTTCGGCCTGAATTGATTTCTAGTATCCCGTAGACTTATTTAAATGGTGAGATAACCTTCCCTTATTAACTAGTGGGTATACATGGGAGATTAGGTACATTGAGGAGTAAAACTTAGACTAGTGTCTTGAACCGGATGACATTGTGGATTGGGAAGCGAGTAACTAATCACGACGTGAGTAGAGTTGATAACTTAAATACATATAAACCGGGGACTTGTGAGTTGTATAACACTAAATGTTGGTATAAGAATGAGAAGTATACTACTAATGAAATATTATGATATCTAAGATGTGTGAATGCTTAGTATATGTAATTATCTGTGTATGACATACCTACCGTACTTGCTATCATGGGAGGTCGGCGTTCGTTTAGGGCCATCTAATCTTCGTGTGCCTACGGGGGGATTTAGATTGGTACCTCGAGGACATAGGTCAGAGAAGGACTTATTGAGAAGTTAATAAGTCTGCTAATCATGGGAGCGTAGGTATGTGCGTGACCCATGTGATGTGAACTATGTTTGCCTCCATTGTTTGTGATTTTTGTTAATGAAACGTTTCCTGAGATATTCGGAATACGTGCTCCTCATGTACGTGATGTACCGAGATTTGATAGCAGAGTATGTGTGCACCGCAGCTTAGTCTCGGGGTGCTAGTATTGTATATTTTTGGTGAGAATAATATACTGTTAATTGAAATAAATTGTCGTGAATGATTGTGAGTATAAATAATAGCAACGGTTATAAAGTGAAAATGTAAGATTTCTAATAAATTGTAGTGCTAAAGTGGGGAAACTGTGTAATAAGGTACAATACTCTATTAAATAAAAGATGTTGGAATTTGAATTGGATATTATATAGAAATGTTAGATTTAGCATTGGACTAGATAGATATGGGAGTTGGAATGGGTACGGGTACGATATGAGTGCACAATTAGTTGAGAGGTGAGGAACTCACGTGAGTGCACATACTATCATGTACTTTATATTCACTGTTTAATGATATTAAGCACTTGCATATTTTTAAATTATTTTCACATTCGGGCTCTGACCCGTTCGCTTTCAAATCTATTTTTTTTGTAAAAACCTTTTTAGGTGCCCAACCACAAGGACACCATGCATAGGAGTTCTATTCAGGTGACGTGCTGTAGCTGCTGTGGAAATTACAGGACCTTGACAGTAGACGCTTCCATTTATGATCTTGACTCCATCATCGGTTTTTATCATTTGTTGGGCATGTCGCCCATTCCTTTTAGAGACATCTTACTTACTCAGTTATTTCAGACTTTGGGGTTGCAATTAATTTTAGTGATGCAGACTTTGTATTTATTTATTTCGGAATTTGGTTTGTGGTGAGGAGTTTTTTCTCCCGACTCATTACTAGTGGTTGGTTATTCTATTGTGGCTATATTGTGTTGGTTCTGTTGACTTTTCATAATTCATTTATTGCATGTTAATCGGATTCAATTTAAAATGGACAACTCACTTATTAAATACTAGGTGGTTAGTAAATATTAAAATGTTTTCGACAGTGATGCTATGAACTGAACCAACTTGGCATTTTGTATTAATTTAATAAAGGGGTAGCTACCCGATATTTAATTAGTCGAGGTGTCACAGGTGGTATCAGAGCATCAGGTTCTAGTGTCCTTAGGATCTGTACGCCTTGTTATATTTTCGCTGAGCTTTCTTTGATATAGAGCCCTATATTTTAGGACTGTTGTATTCTTTTGTGTATATGTCACTTTTCAGCTATTTTGAGATAATAACTGCGAACTTATAAGACTTTACTCACATTTCAAATGCCTCCACGACGTGCACATCGAGTTCCTAGGGATGCACATCCAGAGCCACAGCCTGCACCAGTTCAGGGCACTATGAATGCCACCGAGGTTGCAGCTATTGTAGCCCAAACGGTAAATGCCGCCCTAGCTGTTGTACATCAAGCACCACCCCAGGGGCCGGTAGTTGCGCCAGTTCAGGCTCATGCATTCCCGTCTGCTTGGGAACGCGTCCGTGATGCTTTTCAAAAAGCACACCCTCCGGAGTTTGCAGGTAGCTCCGATGTTGTGGTATCTAGTCAGTGGAGGAAGGATATTCAGAGGCACTTAAGGATGTACGAGTGCACAGATGTTCAGAAGCATATACTGGCTACTTTCAAGCTAGTAGGATCTGCATTACAGTGGTGGGAGTCCATTACCACCGTAGAGGAGAGGGACACCCTCACTATACAGGAGTTCTGGGTGCGGTTCGACCGCAAATATTTTTCGTCATCTGTTCACACGGAGATGAGGAGGAAATTGATGAACCTCAAGTAGGAGGGAAAGACTGTGGCTGAGTATGAGGCTGAATTCACCAATCTCTTGAACATTGTTCCTGATGAGATTCCGACTGAGGAGAAGAAAATTCAGAAGTTCACGGATGGATTGACTTGGAGGATCTGTCAAAACTTGTTGGGGAATCTCTCGTTGGACACTTATTCTTATGTGGTTAACGCTGCATTACTTCACTGCCAGGATCATCGCTTCCAGATGTCTGAGAGCAAGAGATCAGGGGAGTCCAACCAACAGGGCAGGACCGGGGGAAATGGTGCCAGCGGGGCACAATCTGCTCAGGGACAGTACAGGCAGGGTGACCAGGGTTCCCAACAGGGGGATTCTAAGAGATTCAGATTTTGGGGTTTCAGAAGTGGACAGGGAGGTTTCAGACAGGTCCATCAGGGTCAGAACGGCCATCAGGGCCAGCAGGGTCAGAATGGTCAGCAACAGCAGTTTCAGCAGGGCCAGCATTCCTAGGGCAGGAATGGTAACGGCCACCAGGGCCGAGGGCAGCAGGGACAGCGAGGGGGAATCTTCCCGGGGAAGTGTTTTGTTTGTGGTAAGACTGGCCACAAATGCCAGGATTGTCCTGATGGGGGCAGGGCCCCACAGCAGCAGCAGCAGGGTGCCCGACAAGAGCCAGAGAGGCCTATGTTTCCCGCCGCCCTCCCAGCACCACCACAGATGGCAGTACTACCACCCATTCCAGCGGTCCCAGTCCAGCAGGGACAGCTTCAGTATGGGAGAGTGTATCAGCTCCAGCATGTCGCAGCCCCACATGATCCACCGGCCATTGAGGGTATGTTCTCTATTCAGGGGACTTTGGGACGTATTTTATTTGACACGGGGGCCACACATTGTTTCATTTCCATGAGATTTGCACGCACTATTGGGTTATTAGACACCATCGAGAGCACGGTTACTTGTGTAGATTCACCGTTGAGTAGGGGTTCTGTGATTTCCCTTATGTGTAGAGGTGTGGGTATAGAGATCGGGAGGTTTACCTTACCCGCTAATATGTTAGTGTTAGAGATGACTGAGTACGATGCGATTATTGGTATGGATTGGCTAGTTGCGTACCGAGCCATGATTAACTGTTTTAGTAGGAGTATCATTTTTGCCATTCCCGGGCAGGAGATGTTTTTATTGGCGATGCCTCGCCCTGAGGGAGGATCGTCCACTCACTTGTACTATATAGAGGAGGAGACCTCTAAGGAAGTGGTGATACCACTCGATGCGATTCTAGTTGTTAGGGAGTTTGTCGATGTATTTCAGGATATACCTGGACCACCTCCGAGTAGAGAGATAGATTTTGTGATCGATTTGATGCCGGGCACTCGGCCTATTGCTCGCGCACCTTACCGTATGGCTCCAGCAGAGATGAGAGAGTTACGGGATCAGATTGAGCAGTTGTTGGGTCAGGGGTTTATCCAGAGGAGTACTTAACCGTGGGGTGCCCCTGTGTTGTTCGTAAAGAAGAGGGATGGATCGTTGAGGTTGTGTGTAGATTACCGAGAGTTAAATAAGGTCACGATACGGAATAAGTATCCGTTGCCCCGAATCGATGACTTATTCGACCAACTGAGAGGATCTTTTTTCTTCTCAAAGATTGATTTACGATCAGGATACCATCATTTGCGTATCAGGGAACAGGACGTCTCGAAGACTGCTTTCTTAACGAGATATGGTTCCTACGAGTTTCGAGTTATGCCTTTTGGCTTGACCAACGATCCAACCGTGTTTATGGACTTAATGAATAGGGTGTTCAGAGAGTTCCTAGACCAGTTCGTCATTGTCTTTATTAATGACATTCTGGTTTACTCCCAGACTAAAGAGGAGCACGCTGAGCATTTGAGGCAGGTTTTGCAGACGCTACGTCAGAACGAGCTGTATGCAAAGTATGAGAAGTGTGAGTTTTGGATGAAGGAGGTTCAGTTTTTGGGACATATCATTTTAGACCAGGGGATATCGGTAGATCCGAGGAAGGTATCCGCGGTGAGGGAGTGGGGACAGCCCACGACACCGACTGAGATCCGTAGTTTCTTGGTCTTAGCAGGATACTACAAGAGGTTTATTCGGGGTTTCTCAAAGATAGCGGGACCTTTGACACATCTGACTCGTAAGGGTATGCCATGCAGCTGGAGCGATGCCTATCAGTTGGCATTCGATGAGTTGAAGGACAAGTTGACCTCAGCACCTGTGTTAGCATTACCGAGACCGGGAGTTGAGTATCTAGTCTACACCGATGCGTCCTTACAAGGACTTGGAGGTGTATTGCAGCAGGAGAGTCAGACCATAGCTTATGCTTCCCGTAAGCTTAAGCCTCACGAGAGAAATTACCCCACCCATGACTTGGAGTTAGCGGCAGTTGTATTTTCCCTTCGGATTTGGAGACATTACCTCCCGGGGGAGAAGTTTCGGTTGTTCATGGACCACAAGTCCCTATAGTACCTCTTCACGTAGAAGGAGTTGAATATGCGTCAAAGACGGTGGCTTGAGTTTGTGAAGGATTATTAGTTTGATATCCAATATCACCCGGGGAAGGTTAACATGGTAGCAGACGCGTTGAGCCATAGGCCAGTAAATGAGGTGGACGCAGTGTGGAAAGAAAAGTGGAAGGAGTTGGGACACCAGGAGGCAGTAGCCCGATCGTTCATGTCTGTGATGACTGTTACACAGCAGATTGTTACGAGAGTGGTAAAGGCCCAGGAAAATGACTCGTTCTGTCAGGAGCAGATAGTTCGATTACTAGCATAGGGAGCCGAGTCCTATACCGTTAGCTCAGATGGGGGATTAAGCTTCAATGGGAGACTGGTCGTTCCGGAAGGGGAAGACTTGCGACACGAGGTTGTGGCAGAGTCGCACGGTTCACAGTTCGCGGTACACCCTGGTGGGGACAAAATGTACCAAGACATGAGATGTCAGTATTGGTGGAGCGGGATGAAGAGAGATATTGCCGTATTTGTTTCTAAATGCGCCACTTGTCAGTTGGTAAAAGTGGATCATCAGAGACCGGAAGGACTTCTACTGCCATTAGAGGTTCCGACGTGGATATGGAAGAGCATATCCATGAACTTTATCACGGGGTTACCTATGTCACAGAGGGGTCATGACTCCATTTGGGTAATTGTGGACCATTTGACCAAAGTTTCTCATTTTCTACCCGTAAGGACACACTACACTACGGGACAGTATGCCCAGATTTTTATTGCAAAAATAGTGAGACTTCACGGTGTGCCCTTAAATATCGTGTCTGACCGAGACAAGATATTTGTTTCACGATTTTAGGAGAGTTTCCAGGAGGCCATGGGCACTGAATTGAGGTTGAGTACGGCTTATCACCCGCAGAACGATGGGTAGACCAAGCGTACAAATCAGATGTTGGAGGATATGTTGCGTATGTGCATCATAGACTTTGGGGGTGGATAGGAGCAGTATCTTCCACTGGTGGAGTTTGCTTATAATAACTCCTTCCAGGTTTCATTGGCATGGATCTATTTGAGGCATTGTATGGTAGACCTTGTCGTTCCCCAGCATGTTGGTTAGAAGTGGGGGACAACAAACTCCTTGGACCGGAAGTGATACAGGATTCTTCGGCAAGAATAGAGATGATACGGAGTCGCATTCGGGTAGCTCAGGATCGGCATAAGAGCTATGCTGATGGGAAAAGGTTCTTCAGAGAATTCAAAGTGGGGGATCAGGTTTTACTTAGAGTATCACCTATGAAGGGGATTATACGTTTTGGGAAGAAGGGGAAACTGGCACCAAGATATGTGGGGCCATTTCCTATCATAGAGCGGATTGGGACACTTGCGTATAGACTTGGGTTACCGGAGCACTTGCATAGGATTCATGATGTGTTCCATATTTCCTCGCTAAGCAAATATCTTATGGATTATTTGGCTCATACTCACATTGCTTTGGAGGACATCGATCTCCAGCCCGATAGTTCCTACGAGGAGGGGCCGATTGCTATTTTGGACCGAAGCGAGCGGAAACTGAGGTCAAAGATAGTACCATTGGTACGTGTTCAGTGGCGGCATCATAATGTCGAGGAGTCCACATGGGAGCGCGAGGATGAGATACGCGAACGTTATCCAGAGTTGTTTTTACCAAGTACTTTTTAGTTCTGAATTTCGGGACGAAATTCTGTTATTGGGGGGGGAGTATGTAATACCCCGTAATTTTATTGATATTTATTTAAGGGATTAATTAAATTAAATGTGAATTAATTGAAAATTAATCCGGATATAAATACTAACGAGATGTGAGTTGGTATTTGATTATGATGTGTATATATGGCAATATATGAATATTGAAAATATTATAATTGTCGCGAGACTGAAAAACGACAATTTGGAAAATTTAGTTGGGATGCGCGTGTCAGTCGCGTCAGGAATGTAATTATTTGAATTAAAAAGTGAATTGTATTTTATCAATCGAATGGTCATTTTGAGTGCGCCAACGAGTCCGTAAGGGTCAAAATAGTCAGAAAACACTAGCCGGGGGTTTAGTTTGGGTCCCGGGGCATTTTTGAGCCATATCGGCAACTTAAAAGGGTATTTTGGTAATTTTGAAATTTTGGGGATTAAAGCCTACGAATTTTAGGTGTTAATTATACATTATTTAGGAACCCACTAAGCCCATTATCAGCATTTGGCAAGTTAGAGGGCTACGGGAGTTATAGGAAGAGTTGGAAGAGGTTCCCAAAAGAAAACCCATAACCACCATCTTCAACCTTGGGAGAAAATCTGTAGAGAAAGGGGAGAGATCAACCTTCAAACTTCAACATCAAATTCTGAAGAACAATCTTAGGCAACTGATTTAGTATTTTTAATGCATTGAATATGTCTTCCATGTTTAGTGTAGGAATTACCTTGTATTGAAAATTTTGAAGAAAACCCATGAAATATTTGGAGAAACTTTGAATTTGGGTTATAATTTGCATGTAGTATGATAATGGACTGATTTAATATTTGAAGAGTTATATATGATGATTTAAAAATGAATTTTGATGAGTAATTGGGCATAAGAAAATTAAGATTTCATGTTCATAGGGTTTCGGGAAATAATTGGAGATTTACATTAATTCCATGATGGTTAGTAAGAATTGACCCCTAAAATATGTTAAGGAATGATATAGGGTGATTAGAAATGGTTTATATATGTTAAAACATAATTTGGATGGTCTTAGGGTGGATTTAGAGGAGAGAAGAATTAAGAAAAATGGATTTGGGATTTTCTGGGCTGAAACTGCTATCTCGTTAGAAGACCTGCCCAGGTCGTTTGAACGACCTCGTTCGAATGAACTTCTAACGAGATGACAGTATGACTTCTAACGAGTTAGTATTTCGTTCGAAGCCCTTCATTCGAACGAACTCGTTTGAACGACCTCGTTCGAACGAGACTTCTAACGAGTTGACAGAATGGCCTTTTTGGCCTGAATTGATTTCTAGTATCCTGTAGACTTATTTAAATGGTGAGATAACCTTCCCTTATTAACTAGTGGGTATAGATGGGAGATTGGGTACATTGAGGAGTAAAACTTAGAATAGTGTCTTGAACCGGATGACATTGTGGATTGGGAAGCGAGTAACTAATCACGACGTGAGTAGAGTTGATAACTTAAATACATATAAACCAGGGACTTGTGAGTTGTATAACACTAAATGTTGGTATAAGAACGAGAAGTATACCACTAATGAAATATTATGATATCTAAGATGTGTGAATGCTTAGTATATGTAATTATCTGTGTATGGCATACCTACCGTACTTGCTATCATGGGAGGTCGGCGTTCGTTTAGGGCCATCTAATCTTCGTGTGCCTACGGGGGGGATTTAGATTGCTACCTCGAGGACATAGGTCAGAGAAGGACTTATTGAGAAGTTAATAAGTCTGCTTATCATGGGAGCGTATGTATGTGCGTGACCCATGTGATGTGAACTATGTTCGCCTCCATTGTTTATGATTTTTGTTAATGAAACGTTTCCTGAGAGATTCGGAATACATGCTCCTCATGTACGTGATGTACCGAGATTTGATAGCAGAGTATGTGTGCACCGCAGCTTATTCTCGGGGTGCTAGTATTGTATATTTTTTGTGAGAATAATATACTGTTGATTGAAATAAATTGTCGTGAATGATTGTGAGTATAAATAATAGCAACGGTTGTAAAGTGAAAATGTAAGATTTCTAATAAATTGTAGTGCTAAAGTGGGGAAACTGTGTAATAAGGTACAATACTCTATTAAATAGAAGATGTTGGAATTTGAATTGGATATTATATAGAAATGTTAGATTTAGCATTGGACTAGATAGATATGGGAGTTAGAATGGGTACGGGTACGATAGGAGTGCACAATTAGTTGAGAGGTGAGGAACTCACGTGAGTGCACATACTATCATGTACTTTATATTCAATGTTTAATGATATTAAACACTTGCATATTTTTAAATTATTTTCACATTAGGGCTCTGAACCGTTTGCTTTCAAATCTATTTTTTTATAAAAACCTTTTTAGGTGCCCAACCCCAAGGACACCATGCATAGGAGTTCTATTCAGGTGACGTGCTGTAGCTGCTGTGGAAATTACATGACCTTGACAGTAGACGCTTCCATTTCTGATCTTGACTCCATCATCAGTTTTTATCATTTTTTGGGCATGTCGCCCATTCCTTTTAGAGACATCTTACTTACTCCGTTATTTCAGACTTTGGGGTTGTAATTAATTTTATTGATGCAGACTTTGTATTTATTTATTTCGGAATTTGGTTTGTGGTGAGGAGTTTTTCCTCCAGACTCATTACTAGTGGTTGGTTATTCTATTGTGGCTATATTGTGTTGGTTGTGTTGACTTTTCATAATTCATTTATTGCATGTTAATCGGATTCAATTTAAAATGGACAACTCACTTATTAAATACTAGGTGGTTAGTAAATATTATAATGTTTTCGACAGTGATGCTATGAACTAAACCAACTTGGCATTTTGTATTAATTTAATAAAGGAGTAGCTACCCAATATTTAATTAGTCGGGGTGTCACACCGAGGCCCTATTACCTCGAGCTATGGGTCCACCCGAGCCTATATGGGTTCCCGAAGAGTATCAGCACTCTCCACGTGCCCCTCCTGCTAATGGGCCGCCACCTGCCCAGCTTCCTATGCCAAACCTTGCCCAGCCTGGGGTTAACTTGCCTATGGTCATGAATCCAAAAGAATAAAATTTGAACAAGGTCAAAGAAGATCTCAAGATGCTAACTAAGAAGTTCGACTAAGTCAGAATCTCTAGAAATTACATGGACTACACCCACATGTCTCCTTATCCTAAAGCAAGGTTACCCAAGAAGTTAATGATGCTAAATATCGAGAAATTCAGAGGAAATGGACCCCCGATTGTTCATCTTCGCAGCTATCATCATTCCTTTACTCTTCTCGGGGCTTCTGAAGAAGTGATGGCCCAATTATTTCAGCAAACTTTAAAGGATAGTGCCTTCCGATGGTTTTTGTCTCTCGAGGAGTCCTGAATTCATAGCTGGGAGGATGTAGCCCGAGAATTCATATCGCAGTAAAAATATAACAAAGAGCTTGAGGTCACCCGTCGTGATTTAGAACTGCTCAAGCAGAACTCTGGGGAATCAGTCAGTAACTTCATAGCCCGATGAAGGGAAAAAGTAGCCACTATGACCAATCGACCACCCGAGGAAGAACAAGTCAACATAGTGAAGAAGAATTTCTCACCCCGTGTCCAAGTAACAATGAGAGGACAATACTATCCCCACTTTCGAGCTCTCAGAGAAGCAGGAGTAGAAATCGAGGAAGGTCTTGCTAAAACAGAATTTGAACCGAAGAAAGTGTCCGGACAGTTCACTCCCAGAAAATATGATAAGCCAGTCAGTGCGGCAGTCTCAACCATCAACAACATCTCTCAACCAACCACCTCGTGGGCATCAGAAATCCACCTTATCCCAGTCTTAAAGGAATACACTGAACTCCATGCTCACCTCTCCAAAGTTTATCAGGCCTTGTTAAGTTGAGTATTTTGGAATTTTAAGATTTTCGAGAATTAAAATGGATGAAAATAAATAATTAAAATGTGAATGTACATGGGTAATAGGTTATCAGCCAGTTTCCAAACCTAAGTGAGAGAGAGAGAGAGAACCAAAGACGAAGAAGAAGAACTCCATAGGTGCCTTGGGATAAAGACTCATGCTCTCACACCAAAAATCACACCAATGTGTAGATCGTGAAGAAAGGATCACCTCTATACCAGTTTCATTCAGCGAATCAGAAGTTTAAAAAAATCCAAGTTTTTATCTAGCTTGATTTTAAAGCATATATGATTCATGTTAATTTAGTTGATGGTTTAATTATAATATCATGTAATTAGGTCTGAAATTGGGAATTTATTCATGATTGTGGTATAGGAATTGCATGTAGTTTAATAACTATATATTGGGGATTAGAAATCTGATTGTTATCTGTTGAGACCACGAAATCATATCTGAGTTTAGTTGGTCCTTAATGGTGATTACATGAAATTAGGGCTTTTGAAGATTTGAGAAATTAATCGAAATTCATGTTAAAATTATAAGGATTTGATGTTAAAAATGGATAGGAAAGTGTTCTAATACTAGGGGATATAGTTTAGAGTTGTTAGATTTGAATTAGGATGAATTTTAAGTGATTTTGTTGTTGAAAGAAATGGGAAAAACAAATTTTTTGGAAGTCAGGATGAACTCGGAATTCTCGTTCGAATGAGAATTCCAATGAAAATTCCATCGAGATTACTAACGAGTTTTGTTTTATGGTTCGTTCTAAGTGAGATCAACCTCGTTCGAACGACCTCGTTAGAATGAGAATTCCTAGCTTCTAACAACATGTCAGAAACTTGATTTTTTGCCTGGACGCGTTAAAATCCTCCTAGGTTGATTTAAGAGAGAGAAATGACCTACGTTAACATTAAGCGACTTAAATTCCTATTCTAGTGGTGAGATGAGTGTGTGATTACTCAAGGAATATTTTGGAATAAGAGAACCTTAAGGAGTATATACGATAGAGAGATAAGTCGTACGGTTAGTGTATTGTGAGTAGTAGGGATGATAATACTACTTATAATTCGGGGATTTGGGTTGCGTGAATACCTCATGAATATGATAAGTTGTGTGCATACTCATTGGTTGAACTATTTTGTGTATAACATACCTACGCTGCTTGCTATCGGGTGGAGGTTACGCGTTGTGGACGATCATAACCTGAGGGTCCTTCGGGGGGATTTTGAATCGTACAACTAGAGCATAGAACCTAGTTACGGGCTATCCGTGAGTAATAGTGATGACGGTCATATGGGTGCGTAGGTATATGCGTATCCCATCATCTTGGAACTATGTTTGCCTCCAATATTTGTTTTATGTTTCGATGGTTTACGAGAGATTGAACATCCTTAATGTAATGAACGATGCACCGGGACATGATAGCAGAGTATGCATTTCACCAAAGGCCCTAATCCAGGGGTGCAGTATTAATATATGTATATATATAGAGATAGATATATGTATACCTGATACTTATTCTACTGTGATTGTTTATTAGTTTTGGAAATAACAATAGTTATTATATTAACTTAATGAGAAAAAGAATGTTACGAGAATAACAGTTGAATATTTCTATAGCTATCCTTAACATATGTTAATGCAGGATACGGGTGATATGGTCAATCACTTGAGAGTCTTGGTGTAATTCTATTTATCATCTGTCTAGTTGTAATACCCCGTACTTTTATTGATATTTATTTATGGGATTAATTAAATTAAATGTGAATTAATCCGGATAAAATACTAACGAGATGTGAGTTGGTATTTGATTATTATGTGTATATATGGCAGTATATGAATATTGAGAATATTGAAATTGTCGCGAGATAGAAATACGGCAATTTGGAAATTTTATTGGGACGCGTGTGACAGTCGCGTCAGGAATATAATTATTTTAAATTAAAAAGTGAATTTTATTTTTATCAACTGTATGGTCATTTTGAGTTCGCCAACGTGTCCGTAAGGGTCGAAATAGTCAGAAAACACTAGCCGAGGTTTAGTTTGGGCCCCGGGGCATTTTTAGGCCATACCGGCAACTTAAAAGGGTATTTTGGTAATTTTGGAATTTTGGGATTTATGACTAACGAATTTTGGGAGTTTAAAATTGGAAATTTCATGACCCACTAACCCATTACCAGCAATTAACTGATTTGAGGGCAACGGGAGTTTTAGGAAAGGTTAGGAGAAGTTCCCAAAAGAGAAACACAACCTCCATCTTCAACCTTCAACCTTGGTAGAAAAAGGAGAGAGAGCAACCTTCATCAATTCAACACCAAATTCAGAGAAAAAATCCAAGGCAACTGGTTTAATTGCGTTATTTGCAACGAATGCTTCTTCCATGGGTAGAAATTTATATGATTGCATTGTTTTGGTAGAATTGCAAAAAAAATCATAAAATTGGAATTAGAAATTCATGATTTGATAAAGAAATTGTATGTAGAATTGTGTTTGGGCGATTATACTGATGGAAATACATTTTATTTATTACAAAAACGGATTTAATTATGGTTATTGATGACTTTAAATTTCTAGGGTTCATGTTCATGAGATTTGAGGAAAATTGGGGAGATTTGATGATTAGATGTGGTCTAGGATGATTTGACCCCATATATATGTTAAAATACGATCTAAGTATGTTTAGGAATGATTAGAAACCTTGAACTACTGTTGGAATGATGTTTAGATGAGATTAGAGGTGAAGAAAATTGGGAAAAACGAGATAGGAGAATTCTGGGCTCGAAACTGTCACCTCGTTAGAAG
The DNA here is from genome assembly GCA_949130495.1 of Sambucus nigra. Lineage (NCBI taxonomy): Eukaryota > Viridiplantae > Streptophyta > Magnoliopsida > Dipsacales > Adoxaceae > Sambucus > Sambucus nigra. The sequence goes on along the minus strand of OX422219.1, from coordinate 14,235,242 downwards.
GCCTGCCCAGGTCGTTCGAATGAGCGCGTTCGAACGAGCTTCTAACGAGTTGACAGTTTGACTTTTAACGAGTTGGATGTTCGTTCGATGCCTTTTGTTCGAAAGATATCTCGTTAGATGCCCAATTCCTTCAAACGAACTCTCGTTCGAACGACCTCGTTCGAACGAGACTTCTAACGAGTTGACAGATTTGTCTTTTTAGCCTGATTCGATTTTTAATGTCCCGTAACCTGGTTTAATTGTAGAAATAACATTCCTTTGATGACTAATTGATATAGTGGGACATTTGGGATATATTGAGGAGTGAAACAAAGAAGTGTGATTTGAACCAAATGATAGTTGTGAATTAGGGCGCGAGTGACTAATCACGATGCGAGGATAATTAATGATTTAAATACATATAAACCGGACATATGATTTGTGTGACATTATAAGTTGGTATGAGAATGAGAAGTGTACCTCTAATAAATTATGGTGATTACTAAGAAGTGTGCATGCTTAGTATATATGATTTTATGTGTATGACATACCTACCATACTTGCTATCACGGGAGGTTTGTGTTCTCTTAGGGCCATCTAATCTTTGTGTGCCTACGGGGGGGATTTAGATTGGTACCTCGAGGACATAGGTCAAAGAAGGAATTATTGGGAAGTTAATAAGTCTGCTGATCGTGGGAGCGTAGGTATGTGCGTGACCCATGTGATGTGACTGTGTTCGCCTCCATTGTTTGTGATTTGCTATTATCTGAGAACGATTCCTGAGAGATTCGGAATGCGTGATCCTTATGTACGTGATGTACCGGGATGGGATAGCAGAGTATGTGTGCACCGCAGCTTAGACTCGGGGTGCTTGTATTGTATATTTATGATGTGAATAATATACGGTTAAATGAGAAGGAATTGATATGTTTAATTGTGAGAATAATTAAAGTAAAGCCTTGATAAAGATAAAAAGGGATAACCTGCGATGAATTATATTGCTAATAATTGAGAATCTGAGTTTCAGTAAAGCTATCCATTTAATTGATAACGTTTGGAATTTATATTGTGAATCGAGTAGAAAGGTTAGAACTTATGATGGTTTGGTTAGATACGAATATCACTTAGATGGGTACAATGCGTTAGGAGTGAACAATTAGTCGAGAGATGAGAATTTCATGTGAGTGCACGTCCTAACATGTATTTTGCATTCATTGTTTTAATGTTATTAAAGCACTTGATGTTCTTAAAATACTCTCCACTTTCGGGCTCTGACCCGTTTGCTTTCAAATCTATTTTTGTAAAACCCTTTTTAGGTGCCCAGCCACAAGGACACCATGCATAGGATTTCCATTCAGGTGACGAGCTGTAGCTGTTGTGGAAGTTACAGGGCCTTGATAGTAGACGCCTCCTTTCCTAGTCTTGACTCCATACTCAGTTTCATCATTGTAGGGCACGTCGCCCATTTCTATTAGAGACATTTCATATTTCAGTTATTCAGATTTTTGGCATGAACTGTTTTATTTATTTCAGTTGTGGGATTGTTGTGAGGAGTTTTTCCTCCGGACATATTATTATTTGTTGGTTACCTCATTGAGACTTTATGATGTACGGTTATGTTATTCTTTCATAATTCTTTTATTGCATGTTAATCAGACTTAATTTAAAATTTGACATCTTACTTTTAAATACTAGGTGGTTAGTAATCATCAAAATGTTTTCGACAGTGATGCTATTAACTGAACCAACTTGACATTTTGTATTAATTTAATAAAGGAGTAGCTACCCGGTATTTAATTAGTAGGGGTGTCATCGGTGGTATCAGAGCATCAGGTTCTAGTGTCCTTTAGGATCTGTATGGCTTATTATGTTTCCGCTGAGCTTTCTTTGATGTAGAGCCCTATATTTTAGGACTGTTGTATTCTTTTGTATATGCTACATTCTTCAGCTATTTTGAGTTTATAACTGCGAACTTATAGACTTTACTCTTATTTCAGATGCCTCCACAACGTGCACCACGGGTTCGTAGGAATGCAGAGCCAGAGCCACAGCCAGCTCCAGTACAGGGCACCATGAATGCCGCCGAGGTTGCAGCCATAGTAGCCCAAGCGGTAAACGCCTCTCTCGCCGTTGTACAGCAGGCACCACCTTAGGCGCCAGTAGCCGCGCCAGTTCAGGCACATGCATTCTCGTCTTCTTGGGAACGCGTTCGAGATGCTTTTCAGAAAGCACACCCACCGGAGTTCACAGGTAGCTCCGATGTTGTGGTTTCAAGTCAGTGGAGGAAAGACATTCAGAGGCACTTGAGGATGTATGAGTGCACCGATGTTCAGAAGAAGATACTAGCTACTTTCAAGCTAGTGGGGTCTACACTACAGTGGTGGGAGTCTATTACCACCCTGGAGGAGAGAGATACTCTCACGATACAGGAGTTTTGGGTGCGGTTCGACCGCAAGTATTTTCCGTCAGCTGTTCACACGGAAATGAGGAGAAAGTTAATGAATCTCAGACAGGAGGGAAAGACTGTGGCCAAGTATGAGGCCGAATTCACAAATCTACTGAATATTGTCCCTGATGAGATACCGACAGAAGAGAAAAAGATTCAGAAGTTTACAGATGGATTGACATGGAGGATTCGTCAGCATTTATTGGGGAACCTCTCGCTGGCCACTTATTCTGACGTGGTTAACGCTGCACTGTTACACTTTCAGGATCACCGCTTTCATATGGCTGAGAGCAAGAGGTCAGGAGAGTCCAGCCATCAGGGCAGGACTGGGGAAAATGGTGCCAGTGGGGCACAATCTACTCAGGGGCAGAGGCAGGGTGACCAGGGTTCCCAGCAGGGGGATCATAAGAGGTTCAGATCGGGGAATTTCAGGCACGGACAGGGAGGTTTTAGGCAGGGCCAGCAGGGTCAGAATGGTCAACAACAATTTAAGCAGGGCCAGCATGGCCAGGGGAGGAATGGTAACGACCACCAGGGCCGAGGGCAGCAGGGACTGAGAGGGGGGAACTTCCCGGGGAAGTGTTATGTTTGTGGCAAGACTGGCCATAAATGCCAGGATTGTCCTGATAAGGGCAGGGATCCACAGCAGCAGCTGCAGGGTGCTCGACAGGAGCCACAAAGGCCTATGTTTCCCGCCGCCCTCCCAGCACCGCCACAGATGGCAGCATTACCACCCATTCCAGCGGTCCCAGTTCAGCAGGGACAACTTCAGTATGGGCGAGTGTATCAGCTCCAGCACGCCGCAGCCCCGCAGGATCCACCGGCCATTGAGGGTATGTTCTCTATTCAGAGGACTATGGGGCGTATTTTATTTAACACGGGGGCTACACATTGTTTCATTGCTATGAGATTTGCACGCACCATTGGGTTGTTAGACACCGCCGAGAGTACGGTTACTTGTGTAGATTTGTCGTTGAGTAGGGTTTCCGTGATTTCCCTTGTATGTAGAGGCGTGGGTATAGAGATCGGGAGGTTTACTTTACCCGCAGATATGTTAGTGTTAGAGATGACCGAGTATGACGCCATTATTGGTATGGATTGGCTGGTTGCGTATCGAGCCATGATTGACTGTTTTAGTAGGAGTATTATCTTTGCCATTCCCGGGCAGGAGATGTTTTTAGTGGCGATTCCTCATCCTGAGGGAGGATCATCCACTCACTTGTACTATATAGAGGAGGAGACCTCTAAGGAAGTGGTGATACCAGTTGATTCGATTACGATTGTTCGAGAGTTTTCTGATGTATTTCAGGATATACCTGGACTACCCCCGAGTAGAGAGATAGATTTTGTGATCGACTTGATGCCGGGCACTCGGCCTATTACCCGCGCACCTTACCGTATGGCTCCAGCTGAGATGAGAGAGTTACGGGATCAGATTGAGCAGTTATTGGGTCAGGGGTTTATCCGGAGGAGTACTTCGCCGTGGGGTGCCCCTGTGTTGTTCGTAAAGAAGTGGGATGGATCGTTGAGGTTGTGTGTAGATTACCGGGAGTTGAATAAGGTCACGATACGGAATAAGTATTCGTTGCCCCGAATCGATGACTTATTCGACCAGTTGAGAGGAGCATCTTTCTTCTCGAAGATTGATTTACGATCGGGATACCATCAGTTGCGTATCAGGGAAGAGGACGTCTCGAAGACTGCTTTCTTGACGAGATATGGTTCTTACAAGTTTCGGGTTATGCCTTTTGGTTTGACCAATGCTCCAACCGTGTTTATGGACTTGATGAATAGGTTGTTCAGAGAGTTCCTAGATCAGTTCGTCATTATCTTCATTGATGACATTCTGGTCTACTCCCAGACAGAAGAGGAGCATGCTGAGCATTTGAGGCAGGTTTTGCAGACGCTACGTCAGAACGAGCTGTATGCAAAGTATGAGAAGTGCGGGTTTTGGCTGAAGGAGGTTCAGTTTTTGGGGCATATTATTTCCGAGTGGGGGATATCTGTCGATCTGGGGAAGGTATCCACGGTGAGGGAGTGGGGACATCCACGACACCGACTGAGATCCGTAGTTTCTTGGGCCTAGCAGGATACTACATGAGGTTTATTCGGGGTTTCTCAAAGATAGCGGGTCCTTTGACACATCTGACTCGTAAGGGTGTGCCATTCATTTGGAGTGAGGCCTGTCAGTTGGCATTTGATGAGTTGAAGGACAAGTTGAACTCAGCACCTGTGTTAGTATTGCCGAGACCGGGAGTTGAGTATCTAGTTTACACCGATGTGTCTTTACACGGACTTGGAGGTGTTTTGCAGTAGGAGAGTCAGGCCATAGCTTATGCTTCCCGTAAGCTTAAGCCTCACGAGAAGAATTACCCCACTCATGACTTGGAGTTAGCGGCCGTGGTATTTGCCCTTCGGATTTGGAGACATTACCTTTTGGGGGAGAAGTTTCGATTGTTCAGAGACCACAAGTCCCTACAGTACCTATTCACGCAGAAGGAGTTGAATATGCGGCAACGAAGGTGGCTTGAGTTTGTGAAGGATTATCAGTTTGATATCCAATATCACCCGGGGAAGGCTAACGTGGTAGCAGACGCATTGAGCCGTAGGCCAGTAGATGAGGTGGCAGGGGTGTGGAAGGCAAAGTGGAAAGAGTTGGGACACCAGGATGCAGTGGCCCGATCGTTCATGTCTGTGATGACGGTTACACCGCAGATTGTCACGAAGGTGGTAAAGGCACAGGCAAATGACTCGTTCTTTCAGGAGTAGATAATTTGATTACTAGCAGAGGGAGCCGAGTCCTATACCGTTAGCTCAGATGGGGGATTACACTTCAATGGGAGACTAGTAGTTCCAAAAGGGGAGGAATTATGACACGAGGTGATGGCAGAGTCGCACAGCTCACGGTTCGCGGTACATCCCGTTGGGGACAAAATGTACCAAGACATGAGACGTCAGTATTGGTAGAGTGGGATGAAGAGATATATTGTCGTGTTCGTTTCTAAATGCGCCACTTGTCAACTGGTAAAAGTGGATCATCAGAGATCGGCAGGACTTCTACAGCCATTAGAGGTCCCGATGTGGATGTGGGAGAGCATCTCCATGGATTTTATTACGGGGTTACCTACGTCACAGAGGGGTCACGACTCCATTTGGCTCATTGTGGACAGGTTGACCAAAGTTGCTCATTTTCTACCCGTACGGACAGACTACACTACGGGACAGTATGCCCAGCTTTTCATTGCAGAAATAGTGAGACTTCACGGTGTGCCCCTAAATATCATGTCTGACAGAGACAAGATATTTGTTTCACGATATTGGGAGAGTTTTCAGGAGGCCATGGGCACGGAGTTGCGGTTGAGTACGGAATATCACCCGCAGACCGATGGGCAAACCGAGCGTACGAATCAGATGTTGGAGGACATGTTACGTATTTGCATCATTGACTTTGGGGGTGGATGGGAGCAGTATCTTCCACTGGTGGAGTTTGCTTACAACAACTCCTACCAGTTCACCATTGGCATGGCTCCAAGTGAGGCATTGTACGGTAGACCTTGTCGTTCCCCAGCATGTTGGTTGGAGGTGGGGGATAACAAACTACTTGGGCCGGAAGTGATTCAGGATACTTTGGCGAGGATAGAATTGATACGGAGTCGCATTCGGGTGGCTCAGGATCGGCAGAAGAGTTATGCTGATGCGAAGAGGTTCTTCAGGGAGTACCAAGTGGGGGACCAAGTTTTACTCAGAGTATCTCCTATGAAGGGGATTATGCGATTTGGGAAGAAGGGGAAGTTGGCACCGAGATATGTGGGGCCATTTCCTATCATCGAGCGGATTAGGTCTGTTGCATATAGACTTGGGTTACCGGAGCATTTGCACATGATTCATGATGTGTTTCATATTTCCTCGCTAAGGAAATATCTTAGGGGTGATTTGGCTCATTCTCACATTGCTCTAGAGTATATCGATCTCCAGCCTGATAGCTCCTACGAGGAGGGGCCGATTGCTATTTTGGATCGAAGTGAGCGGAAACTGCGGTCAAAGATAGTTCCGTTAGTACGTGTTCAGTGGCGGCATCATAATGTCGAGGAGTCCACATGGGAGCGCGAGGATGAGATGCGCGAACGTTATCCAGAGTTGTTCTTACCAGGTACTTTCTAGTTCCGAATTTCGGGACGAAATTCTGTTATTAGGGAGGAAGTATGTAATACCCCGTACTTTTATTGATATTTATTTATGGGATTAATTAAATTAAATGTGAATTAATTGGGAATTAATCCGGATAAAATACTAACGAGATGTGAGTTGGTATTTGATTATTATGTGTATATATGGCAGTATATGAATATTGAGAATATTGAAATTATCGCGAGATAGAAATACGGCAATTTGGAAATTTTATTGGGACGCGTGTGACAGTCGCGTCAGGAATATAATTATTTTAAATTAAAAAGTGAATTTTATTTTTATCAACCGTATGGTCATTTTGAGTGCGCCAACGTGTCCAGAAGGGTCGAAATAGTCAGAAAACACTAGCCGGGGGTTTAGTTTGGATCCCGGGGCATTTTTAGGCCATACCGGCAACTTAAAAGGGTATTTTGGTAATTTTGGAATTTTGGGATTTATGACTAACGAATTTTGGGAGTTTAAAATTGGAAATTTCATGACCCACTAACCCATTACCAACAATTAACTGATTTGAGGGCAACGGGAGTTTTAGGAGAGGTTAGGAGAAGTTCCCAAAAGAGAAACACAACCTCCATCTTCAACCTTCAACCTTGGGAGAAAAAGGAGAGAGAGCAACCTTCATCAATTCAACACCAAATTCAGAGAAAAAATCCAAGGCAAGTGGTTTAATTACGTTATTTGCAACGAATGCTTCTTCCATGCGTAGAAATTTATATGATTGCATTGTTTTGGGAGAATTGCAAAAAAAATCATAAAATTGGAATTAGAAATTCATGATTTGATAAAGAGATTGTATGTAGAATTGTGTTTGGGCGATTATACTAATGGAAATACATTTTATTTATTACAAAAACGGATTTAATTATGGTTATTGATGACTTTAAATTTCTAGGGTTCATGTTCATGAGATTTGGGGAAAATTGGGGAGATTTGATGATTAGATGTGGTTTAGGATGATTTGACCCCATATATATGTTAAAATACAATCTAAGTATGTTTAGGAATGATTAGAAACCTTGAACTACTGTTGGAATGATGTTTTAATGAGATTAGAGGTGAAGAAAATTGGGAAAAACGAGATAGGAGAATTCGGGGCTCGAAACTGTCACCTCGTTAGAAGGCCTGCCCAGGTCGTTCGAATGAGCGCGTTCGAACGAGCTTCTAACGAGTTGACAGTTTGACTTCTAACGAGTTGGATGTTCGTTCGATGCCTTTCGTTCGAACGATATCTCATTAGATGCCCACTTCGTTCGAACGAACTATCGTTCGAACGACCACGTTCGAACGAGACTTCTAACGAGTTGACATATTGGTCTTTTTGGCCTGATTCGATTTTTAATGTCCCGTAACCTGGTTTAATTGTAGAAATAACATTCCTTTGATGACTAATTGATATAGTGGGACATTTGGGATATATTGAGGAGTGAAACAAAGAAGTGTGATTTGAACCAAATGATAGTTGTGAATTAGGGCGCGAGTGACTAATCACGATGCGAGGATAATTAATGATTTAAATACATATAAACCGGACATATGATTTGTGTGACATTATAAGTTGGTATGAGAATGAGAAGTGTACCTCTAATAAATTATGGTGATTACTAAGAAGTGTGCATGCTTAGTATATATGATTTTATGTGTATGACATACCTACCATACTTGCTATCACGGGAGGTTTGTGTTCGCTTAGGGCCATCTAATCTTTGTGTGCCTACGGGGGGATTTAGATTGGTACCTCGAGGACATAGGTCAGAGAAGGACTTATTGGGAAGTTAATAAGTCTGCTGATCGTGGGAGCGTAGGTATGTGCGTGACCCATGTGATGTGACTGTGTTCACCTCCATTGTTTGTGATTTGCTATTATCTGAGAACGATTCCTGAGAGATTCGGAATACGTGATCCTTATGTACGTGATGTACCGAGATGGGATAGCAGAGTATGTGTGCACCGCAGCTTAGACTCGGGGTGCTTGTATTGTATATTTATGATGTGAATAATATACGGTTAAATGAGAAGGAATTGATATGTTTAATTGTGAGAATAATTAAAGTAAAGCCTTGATAATGATAAAAAGGGATAACCTGCGATGAATTATATTGCTAATAATTGAGAATCTGAGTTTCAGTAAAGCTATCCATTTAATTGATAACGTTTGGAATTTATATTGTGAATCGAGTAGAAAGGTTAGAACTTATGATGGTTTGGTTAGATACGAATATCACTTAGATGGGTACAGTGCGTTAGGAGTGAACAATTAGTCGAGAGATGAGAATTTCATGTGAGTGCACGTCCTAACATGTATTTTGCATTCATTGTTTTAATGTTATTAAAGCACTTGATGTTCTTAAAATACTCTCCACTTTCGGGCTCTGACCCGTTTGCTTTCAAATCTATTTTTGTAAAAACCTTTTTAGGTGCCCAGCCACAAGGACACCATGCATAGGATTTCCATTCAGGTGACGAGCTGTAGCTGTTGTGGAAGTTACAGGGCCTTGATAGTAGACGCCTCCTTTCCTAGTCTTGACTCCATACTCAGTTTCATCATTGTAGGGCACGTCGCCCATTTCTATTAGAGACATTTCATATTTCAGTTATTCAGATTTTTGGCATGAACTGTTTTATTTATTTCAGTTGTGGGATTGTTGTGAGGAGTTTTTCCTCCGGACATATTATTATTTGTTGGTTACCTTATTGAGACTTTATGATGTACGGTTATGTTATTCTTTCATAATTCTTTTATTGCATGTTAATCAGACTTAATTTAAAATTTGACATCTTACTTTTAAATACTAGGTGGTTAGTAATCATCAAAATGTTTTCGACAGTGATGCTATTAACTGAACCAACTTAACATTTTGTATTAATTTAATAAAGAAGTTGCTACCCGGTATTTAATTAGTCGGGGTGTCACACTAGTTAGGCGAGGTAGCATAACTAGGATGGGTTGGTACACGCGTTAGGTGTGCACACTAGTTGAGAGGTGAGTATCTCAAGAGAGAGTACGGTAATCTAACATGAATAATATATGTACTAATGATTCATTTAAGCACTTGTTGATTTTTAAACTGTTTTACAACTTGGGCTCTGACCTGTTTTCTGCAAATCTCTTTGCATTGTAAAATTAATTTAGGTGCCCAGTCATAGGGACACCAAGCATAGGAGTTCCATTCATTCGACGAGCTGTAGATGTTGTGGAAGTTACAGGACCTTGTCAGTAGGCACCTCTATGTCCATCATTTCTTCATTTTTGAGTTATCATTTCAGTTAGGGAATGTTGCCTCTTTTTATATTCAGATATTTAGAGATCTTGGATTTAGTTATTTACTTCTTTCAGTTGCTGGTTTATGTCTATTGGATTATTGTATTTGGTACTTAGACTGGAAGTGTTTACTCCAGTTACATTTATTATTGCAATTATTTCCTATCATATGAGATTGATGCGAATGGTGAATGTTTTAATTAATCGTTAACCTAGTTTTATATTAATTAAATGATAAAATTTTGACATAAACCTTTTTAAATATTAGGTGGTTAATATTTAATCATAAAGTTTTCGATAGTGATGCATAATCTGAACCAACTGGATATTCTGATTTAATTTAATAAAGGACCGATCACTCGACAGTTAATTATGTGGGGTGTCACAGGTGGTATTAGAGCATCAGGTTCTAGAGTGCTTAGAATTTGTGCGGCTTATTATGCTTTTCGCATAGCTTCCTTTGATATAGAGCCCTATATTTAGGACTATTGCATTCATTAATTGCGCCTTCCACATCTTTAGCTATTTGAGATATTTATTGTGGATTATAAAGCTACTCTCTCATTTCACATGCCTCCCAGATGTGAACATCGAGCCAATATGGATGCTTAGCCCGAGCCTCAGCTAGCTCTGACCCAGGGCACGATGAATACTGCATAAGTTGTCGTTATTATTGCACAGGCGGTCAATGCATCATTAGTCGTGGTACAGTAGGCCCCACCACAGGCACCATTAATGGCTCCAGCACCAGCCAACGCTTTCCCTTCCGCTTGGGAGCACGTCAGAGATGCCTTCTAAAAGGCACATCCTCCAGAGTTCACAGAAAGTTAAGATGTGGTAAAGGAGAGCCAATGGAAGAAGGATATACCGAGGCACATGAGGATGTATGAGTGAACGGAGGTGAAAAAGAAGATTTTAGCTACCTTTAAGTTGGTAGAAGCAGCGTTACAGTGGAGGGAGTCCATTACCACTGCAGAGGAGCGGGAAGTTTTGACTATTCGAGAGTTATGGGTACGGTTTGACCGTAAGTACTTCCCTTTCGCCGTGTATACCGAGATGAGGCGTAAACTGTTGAACCTCAAACAGGAAGGGAAGACAGTTGCAGAGTATGAAGAATAGTTTACAAATCTTCTAAATATTATTTCAGATGATATACCGACAGAGGAGAAAAAGATCCAGAGGTTTATGGATGGATTGACTTGGAGGATTCGCCAGCATCTGTTAGGGAATCTTTCATTGGCCACTTTTTTTGATGTGGCTCTATTACACTGCCAGGACCACCGTTTCCATTTGTAGGGAAGCAAATGAGCTGGTGAATCCAACCACCAGGGCCGAACAGGAGGCAGTAGTACCAGTGGGGCACCGACAGCTCAGGGACAGGTTTGTCAGGGTGAGCACAGTTCCCATCAGGGGGACCCTGCTAAGCGATTCCGTTCTAGAGACTTCAGATAGGGTCAGGGAGGATTTAAGCAGGGACATCAGGGCCAGCCCGGTCAGTAGGGCCAGCAGGGGAACAACATTTCTAGCAGGGCCAGAGGAGGTGTGGTAACGGCCATCAGGGCCGAGGACAGTAGGGGTATAGAGCCCCGTACGTTAGTTTTACCCTTTTAAAATCCACTACAATAAATTCTTTAAACAAAAATAAGATTAAGATTAAGTTATTAAAAGATAATGTATACGAAAAATAGATTATGAATGTAAGTTGATAACAGAGACATACAACAAAATTTAAAAGATACAACTAATAAAAAGAGAAATAAATCCATTGATTTGGATAGGAAATTTTGTGTTCTCTCTGAAAGTGACAATACCATTGGATTGATAAGAAGACACTTATAAATTAAGCTCAACCCTGAAAATTGGACACCAAATCAAAATAATGTTTTTCCCGTCATTACTCATTATCTATCCCAATGTCTATTATTGTATGCCAAGATGTGATCTTACTTCTCTTCTATTTCTTCCTTTTTATATATTCTTGTAGAAGGATATGGACCACTTGGGGTAGAACTCATTTACCCATGGATTGGCCTTTTATCGGCATATTGTTGGGGTTTCTCTAAAATGACCAAAGCCATATTTTGATCCAGAGTAACTTACTAAACAGGGCATATGAACTTACTAAATAGGGCACAGGGCATAGGAACTCCTCACTTACTAAACATGGCATAACAACTTAAAAAACATGAACCAAATAAAACTAAAGGGCAATTGAAGAATACTTTGAAAACTTACAATAAACGAAAGATACCTTAAGGATGTGGTTAGCTACTTCAACATGTAGGTGTACCTAAAAAACAGAACAAAGACATAAGATAAATAACTCACATATAAAGAAACTTGTAGGGCATAGCCATAGACTTTAGATCTACCAAAATTAAACTAAGTAAGGTAGAAGAAATGCAATGCTTTAGAGTATATACTTCCAAATGTCAATGGATGTGTACGTAATAGTAAAAATCGTGTACATACATTTGATTAACAAAACCGAAAGCTTGGTCATATAAGCATTGGGCTAGTCGTCATGCTTTTATGGTCACTATTTAGTTCTGATCGCCATGGAGCAGTTCTGGCATCTATTGTTCCTGGCATCAATATAATAAAAGTGCTTCTTTTGGGAATTGGAGTATGGAAAGATGAGACCACTGCATAAGAGATTCATATAATAAATCCAAATCTAAGAAACAAAAAATAAAAGAAAATGAAATGTTATCCTCTAACTAACATAAACCAATGGAATTTATAGATCACACAAAATAGTGGATCACATAATCTGGAATCAACTGAGTAAAACAAATGCCCCGCTACTTCTTTCGTAAGGATCACGATTTGTAACTTAATGCAAATAAAAAAAAGTATGAGACTAAAGGCAAAATCTAAAACAAATAGAAGTACTAAGAAAAACATTTTAAAGTACTAATTAAAAATAGGTAGAATGTAAATCATGCCTCTCAACTACCTATGGTGCCCATCACTGTGAAAACATGCCTCTCAACTACCTCCCGATTCTCTTGATGAATGTTTTCACATATTGGACAAATTATCTCTGTCAAGTTCCTCAAGTTTTGATTTAATAACAGCATACTTGATCGCTGTCTCATAATAACAGTAGCCTTGATTGCTTCTTGATTTAATAACAGCAGCCTTCGTGTCACCAAGTTTCTCAAATTATAAACATCTTTCTCCATTCTCTACTTGATCGCTTTCATAACAGCACCTTAGTTACGACTCTTGATTACAGGACATGTCATTTTTAACAGATATAAAAAAACCATAACATATAGACCTAGGCATCTAGCGACACTAATTTGAGACCTATTCAAAGTCCATAATTATGAGTGGAATTATTCATCGCCTAGTTAATTCAAACATTACATCATTGAAGAAGACCTACTCTGTAACATTGATAAGTTTCTTATTATAAGACGACAAATTAAAGCATGAAATATCAAGAGAAATTTGTTAAATTAAACCATTAAAAGTCAATCACAAATATAGTTGAATGTTGGGGATAACTGCATTTGGTAAATCAAATAATTATTGTGGAGTTTCCTACTAAATACCTACAAATCATAAGGTTATAAATGTATCAATATTCCAATTATAATCTTCATACGTTCAATCAACAACTTGATTCAAAATATCTTTAGACACTGGCATGCACTTCTAATCACATTGTCACTAAATTCCTTTCTATTAATAGGGTAAAACATCAATTGGGATATTTTCTCAAACATCTAAGAGGCATGCCAAAAATGACAATACAATATAGAAAAATATTCTCAAATAACAAATGTTTCAGAGGTACAAATGGAAATAATAAATTAAATAGGAAAATATTAAATGCTTTAATAATAAAAGGGGCCAAAAACTCACCAATCCTAATGGAATCAAATCGCCATAATTTTCTTTAATTAACCTTGCCAACAAAAGAAGTGTTATGGACTATAAGAAAGATATCATATCAAAATAAAAACTCACTTTAGAATACAAATAAAACAACTAAAAAAATAAAACAAAATGAGAAAACCAATAGAGATACAAAACAAAATTAAACCATTTGTAAAAAAAATCAATAACCAAGGATGAAATTGATACCTTAAATGGGAGAAGTGGAATGCCAAAATTAACCACCTGCAACATCAATATAACATGACAATGTAAAACAAAATGCAAAGTAAACAATAACAAAACTTCAAACATGATTGATAAATAAAACTTCAAATATAACCATACCCAGATTATGGTTTGGTGGTAAGTGTGGGTGAGAGAATGCTCCCCATCAAACCCGAAAAGCATAAAACTCAAATCTAAAATCCAAACCACTAAGGGAAGCAGCGTTGGAGATCAAGGGCGGAGGCGTGGGAGGGATGAGAGGCGGGGTGCTGGAGGGGGCGACAACGGGATGTTTTGAAATGTGGGACGGGGAAGCAGGAGAGAGAATCGGGGTTTGAAGAGACAACGCTTTTGTAATGGGGAATGAGTGTGTATTGAGTTAGATCCGGATAAAATGTGTCAAATACTAATGTACCTGTTGATACCAAATTTAGTCTGCTGACATGGCACAATTAAGTGGAGACACGTGGCAATCTGCGTGGCAATAACAAGCACTTCCGAACAACACTTTGAATACGAGGAGATCTATTTCCACAAACAACTCAGAATACCTCGAGCAGTATATACTCTCCGAGGAACTATACTACAACGAGGAACTCTGCCTCCCCGATCAACTCAAACGCTCCGACCTGCAAGAGTTCTCCGAGGAACTTCAGTACACCGAGCAACTCATGGGTGGCTAGTTACTTAGGTGGTTCGAGAAGCTTTGGCGGTCCGAGCTGCACCTCGATCAGAGCATTTATTATCAGACAATTAAGAGGATTAAATACGCATTAAATGCTGATTATCATCATACAGATGTATACGCTTAAGGGGCATTAATGTATTACCCGTTCACATGTACAGCCTGAGGGCTATAAATACATTGTATCATCCTCATTATGGGGGGCCGGAATTTCTTGACTAAACCTATAATCGAGAATTCCCAAACACTCATCAATAACAAATACAGTGGACGTAGGCCATTCTTATAAGGCTGAACCACTTTAAAATTTTTTTATCTCATTTAAATTTATCTGTGATTAAATAATTAGACACAATCTAATTTTTTACATCAACAGATTGGCGCCGTCTGTAGGAACGACTGTTAGTATCATTTTTCACCAAAAATAATTCATCACCAGTGGCTGATAATCCAGAACCCAGCAATCGAAACGCTGGAAACCCTCCAAATCCATCTGCTCCGCCAAACGTTCTAGTTCTGGCTGGAATAATGACAAATCTGGCCTAGGGCCAGACAGCCATGCAAGAAACTATGCGATAACTCATACAAACCCTTCATGGCAGTGCACCAGCCCATTCAGGACAATGAAGCGTTCAAAGAAATATCCATTTACTCTCTTCACGTACTAGGCGTACTGATTCATATCGTGCTGATGAATCTGATGATTTTTCATACCAACCAGGAAGAACTTCGTCGGTACGAGCCACAGATACTGAACAAAAAGTCACTCTCTCTCCAGAAAGGACCAGTGCGCTGAAAAGATTAAGCAGGGTGTCTCCCTTTGATCGATTGGGCCCTAGGAGGAACAAAAGCCCTCCTAAGGCTGCATTGAAAAGTTTTAGACGACCAACAGACTTAAGGGAAGGATCTGCCCATTCGCGACCAGCTGCTCGTCAAGACAGATCCCAAGAAACCACATCAACGCGATCAATTGCTCGAACCAACAAGATCGAGGAAGGAAACGATGCATGGAAAGGGTCTATTCAGAGGTTGGAAGATAGATTAGGGGAAATGGCTAGGGCCAAGAATCCCCTGCAATGAACTTTTATTCCAGGGACGCCTTTTTTCCAGGCCATTGTGGATTTTTCCACACCGTCAAAGTTCAAAGCACCTGGTGTGACCCCCA
This sequence comes from Sambucus nigra, assembly GCA_949130495.1. Lineage (NCBI taxonomy): Eukaryota > Viridiplantae > Streptophyta > Magnoliopsida > Dipsacales > Adoxaceae > Sambucus > Sambucus nigra. The sequence goes on along the minus strand of OX422219.1, from coordinate 14,219,404 downwards.
AATATGATGGAAAGACCGATCCTGTTCTTCATATAGAGCAATATCAAGCTGCAGCCGACATCTATGTTGCCCCAGACGAGATGAGATGCAGAGCATTCTCGGGAACTCTTACCGGATCTTCTCAAATATGGTACAATAATCTTCCTCGGGGTAAGATCTCAACTTTCTTCAACTGGCCGAGTTATTCATTGGGAATTTCTATTTTGGGGCAAAACCAGTTAAACGAGTAGCGCATTTATTAAGTGTTAGACAAAAAGCTGGTGAGAGTACTAGAGATTATATAACTCGTTTTAATAACGAGAAACTCGAAGTCATAGATTATGAGGAAAAGACAACGATCACCGCCTTGATGAGTGGGCTGTTTCCCAACAAGTTGTATTATACTTTGAACAAAGATCCACCCACAACCATGTCAAAACTGATGGAAAAAGCGGCCAAAATCATGAATGCTGAGGAGGCTATGGCTGCGAAGAAGAATATGGATAAAGAAACCAAGGTGGAGGTTGACAAAGCCAAGAAGAAAGAGCATAAGAACAATGGTGGTGACAAACAATCCAAAAATAGGTCGTCATGGGAGGTATTGAGGAAATTTGATAACTATACTCCTCTGAAGGTAGACATCAACCATGTCCTGAAAGAAATTAAGAACAACGAGGAGTTAAACTGGCCAGGGAAAATGAAGGCAGACCCTGACAGGAGGAATAAGCAAAATATTGCGAGTTTCACAAAGATCATGGCCATATGACCAAAAATTGCATAGCCCTTCAGAATGAGATTGAAACACTCATTAGACGAGGAAAGCTGGCAAAGTATGTTGATCGTAGAAATGAAAAAAGAAACAGCGACCGAACAAGAGAGAGGTCTAGATCTCCTCGTTGAGCAGAGGAGAACAAGAAAAGAGAACATGAAGATGATCCAGAAGATGACCCCGACCTTCCCAAAAGACCGAGGCAGCCAGAACGTGAGGTATTTTCAATACGTTTTGGGTCATTTGATTGTAATGTTATCATAGGTAGAGATGTAGGAGGAGGAGACCATACTGCAGAGAGAAAAGCTTACCTTTGTGAGGCCCAAGCTTGCTCATACATTCAACTAATAAATCTAGCTGAGGAGGATCGCCCGAGAAAGGTAAACAAAGAGAAATTAGTCATTGGTTTTTCAAAAAACGACCTCGCAGGAGTCCTATATCCTCATGATGACCCATTGGTGATCAAAATGAGGATGAAGGAAGTGATGATTTCAAGAGTACTAGTAGACAATGGTAGCTCGGTAGATATCATGCTCTACTCATGCTTCGATAGTTTAAATTTAAAGCTATGCCAACTGGATCCTTATCACAGACCTCTTCTCAGTTTTGCTGGCGAGAAAGTTTTTCCACTTGGGACGATCAAGTTGGATATATTCATTGGTACATGGCCTGCTTGTCGAACAAAAAGAATATGCTTTTTTGTGATGGATAAGAATGTTCAGTCAGCCTACAACATCATCATGGGAAGGGTCGGATTGAAGAAGTTCGAAGCAGTACCATCTACGGTACATGAATGCCTAAAGTTTCCAATAAATTTTAGAGTAGGAGTTGTGAAGGGTGATAAAAAAGTAGCTCGAGAATGCTATTATTCATCTGCCGAGCAAGAGGAGCTGGAGGAATCGAGGAAAAAGACTACTACCTATCAAGTGGATGAAGGTACAAAAATGGAAACATTGGATCCTAGAGATGAATCGCAACTCGTGAAAGGTCAGGTGGTGGAAGCTACAAAAAACATCATTCTGGACGATGAGCATCCTGAACGAACAACTCAAATAGGTTTGTCGTTGGATGCCTCACTAAAACAGGAACTGATAACTTTCCTAAGAAGCAGAAAGCAAAATTTTTCATGGAGTCATGAGGATATGCCCGGAATAGACCCAAATTTCTTAGGTCACGAGCTCAACGTGAATAAGGAGATTAAGCCTATGAAGCAGAGAAGAAGAGTATTCAGTCCCGAGAAGAATCAAGCTATACAACAGGAGGTCGACAAGCTCCAGAAAGCTTGCTTTATAGAAGATGTTAAATATCCAGATTGGTTAGCAAATGTGGTGAAGGTGAAGAAGAAGAACAACAAATGGAGGATGTGTGTAGACTTCACCGACCTCAACAAAGCATGTCCAAAGGATCACTTTCCATTGACTTGTATTGATCAACTAGTTGATGCTACCTCGGGGCACGAGCTGCTGAGCTTCATGGATGCTTATTCTGGTTACAATCAGATTAAAATGAAACCTGAAGACAGGGAGAGTACTTCTTTCATTACCCCTAGGGGAGCTTATTGTTATAATGTTATGCCTTTTGGTTAGAAAAATGCAGGTGCAACCTATCAGCGGCTAATGAACAAGGTGTTTGCTGAACAAATCAGTTGCAATATGGAAGTCTATGTTGACGATATGCTGACAAAGAGCAAGAAAGCTGCCGATCATCCAGTTGACTTAGGCCAGACCTTTGATCAACTGGATAAATATCAAATGAAGTTGAACCCGACGAAGTGCGTATTTGGAGTACGAGAAGGCATGTTTCTCGGATACATTATCAATCAACGAGGCATTAAGGAAAATCCTGAAAAAATCAAAGCTCTATTAGGGCTGCGATCTCCAATAACGAAGAAAGAAGTACAGAGTCTCACAGGACGAGTAGAAGCACTCAACAGATTTGTATCGCGAGCAACTGATAGATGTCTCCCATTCTTCAAAATGCTCCGAAAGATTTTTGAGTGGAATGATGAATGTGATAAGGCTTTTCAAGACTTGAAGAAATATCTGGGAGCACCTCCACTGTTGTCCAGGCCGGTGATGGAAGAAAAATTGTACTTGTATCTGGAAGTATCGGAGAATGAAGTTAGCTCGGCGTTGATCAGAGTGGAAAAGGGAGTGCAAAAACCAATTTATTACATGAGTAAGTCCTTTTGAGGAGCAGAGATTAGATATCCAAAACTGGAAAAGTTGGCACTGGCGCTGATTGAGGCGAGTAGGAGAATGAGGCCATACTTCCAGGCTTATACTATAGTCGTATATACTGATATGCCTTTGAGGCAAGCCCTTCATAAACCAGAAAAATTAGGGAGATTGATGTACTGGGCAATAGAGCTTGGTGAATATGATATAATTTATGAACCCAGATCATCGCTTAAAGGGCAACCACTAGTAGATTTTATAGCAGAGTTCACCTATCTTGATACCCCCGAGGAGAAAAAGCTGCTCACCAATCAACCTGTGGATGTTACAAGATCATCAAACACAAGCCCAGACCAACTTAGGTTGGTAAAAGGGCAAGTGGATGTTACAGGATCATCAAATTCGTGCCCAGACCAACTTAGGTTGGTAAAAGGGCAAGAAAAGATGATCGACGAAGAGCAAGAAATATCAGGGGGGTGAAAGGAAGCAATAAATATTACACTGAGGAACTCTGTCAGATCAGAAATTAGAAGACGAGTTACCTATATGGAGGCTTTATGTAGATGACTCATCTTGCACTACAGGCTGTGGGGCAGGGATCATTTTGAACATCCCGGACGAGGTCGATATGGAATATGCCCTACGATTCCAATTCAAAGCTTCTAATAATGAGGCCGATTATGAGGCCATGATTGCAGGTCTTAATTTGGCAAAAACTATGGAGGCACAGCAGGTTATTGTCTTCAGTGATTCTCAATTGATTGTAAATCAAATATTGGGAATATATGCAGCCAAAGGAGAATTAATGATCAAGTATTATGCAAAGGTGATGGAGTTGGTATCAGAATTTATTACTGTTCAGCTGGTCAGAATACTAAGAATGGAGAATGCGAGAGCAGACGCCCTAGCCCGATTAGCATCAGTTACTCGTACCGAGCTACGAAGAACAATACCAATTGAAGTATTGGCTAGTCGAAGCATAAATGAAGATCTGATGATGAATTTTATTACCCTTGATTTAGGACCATCTTGGATGTGTCCCACCAGGGCATATATTGAGGATGGAGAATTACCAATTGACAAGCTCGCAGCCAAGAAGTTGAAGTTTAAAGCTGCTCGGTATGTATTAACTAACGGTATTCTATATAGACGAGGAATTATGGCAGGTTTGTAAAGATGTGTACATCCCTCTGAGGTAAAAGATTTGATTGAAGAGGTCCACGAAGGGTCCTATGGAGCCCATGTAGCAGGTCGAATTCTTTTGCAAAGGATACTGGCGTAAGGATACTATTGGCCAACGATGAGGGCTGATTGTATAGCCTATGCCAAGAGATGTGACAAGTGTCAGCGTTTCTCATCCATACGAAGAACTCCCCAAGCATTGTTGACACCCATTACTTCCCCTTGGCCATTTGCCATGTGGGGAATAGATTTGGTCGGGCCACTGCCAACGACCAAAGGAAGGTTCAAATATCTCGTCGTCGCAGTGGATTATTTTACTAAATGGATAGAAGCCGAGCCTCTTGTCGACATGACGTACGAGAAGGTATATCAATTTATTTAGAAAAATATCATCTGTAGATATGGTCTTCCGCATGCATTCATTACCGACCATGGAACACAATTTGATAATTAGGAGTTCGCCTGCGCAAGTATTATCAGTGATGTAAATTCCCATGTAACGCAGTTCCATCAGTATGAATAAAATGAAGATATTCTGCCAAATTCTCTCCTTTTATTGAAAATTTTTTGGGGAATACTAGTGCTACACACTACTCAGCAAAACTCAGACTACTCGGCAAAAATATTCCTAAAAATGCCAACTCAGGTTGGTTAGGAAGCAAAAATATTCCTAAAAATGCCAACTCAGGTTGGTTAGGAAGCAAAAATATTCCTAAAAATGCCAACTCCGGTTGGTTAGGAAGAAAAATATTCCTAAAAATGCCAACTCGGTTTGGTTAGGAAGCAAAAATATTCCTAAAAATTCCAACTCAGGTTGGTTAGGAAGCAAAAATATTCCTAAAAATGCCAACTCGGTTTGGTTGGGAAGCAAAAATATTCCTAAAAATGCCAACTCCGGTTGGTTAGGAAGAAAAATATTCCTAAAAATGCCAACTCGGTTTGGTCAGGAAGAAAAAATATTCCTAAAAATGCCAACTTAGGTTGGTTAGGAAGCAAAAATATTCCTAAAAATGCCAACTCCGGTTGGTTAGGAAGAAAAATATTCCTAAAAATGCCAACTCGGTTTGGTTAGGAAGCAAAAATATTCCTAAAAATGCCAACTCAGGTTGGTTGGGAAGAAAAACATTTTCCAAAAAATACCAGTTATGGTTGGTCGGGAATAAAAACCCACTAACTATAGTTGGTCGGAAAGGAAAATCTACCGACCTTGGTTGGTCGGAAACATTTTATAAATACGAGAAAGTGATCAAGTAGAATATTTGATACTCGTAATTTTTTAAATTACTGCCAAGTTGGCCGAGAAACAAAACATCATTAAATTTGTTTAGTCAAATGATTACCATAAATTCAAGCTAGTCGACAATAAATTTTAATCAACTATAGTTGGTCGACAAATTACACAATGTTGTTATCTTTTTAACAGATATACATATACATATATAAAGTATTTTACAACCACGAGACAATGGCAATTGAGATTGCGAACAAAAATAAAAGTCTTTGATTAAATTCAAAAACAAAATACATCGAAAATGAAATGTATACTAACTATTACATCAAGATTCCTACTCTACTGGTTTCTTCCCCTCTGCTTTTGAAACAGGTTCCTCACCAGCAGGTGGATCATCCAAACCATAAGGGGAATTTATAAAGTTAAGATCTTTAAGTATCCTGATGTTCATCACAGATGGTCTGTCGAGCAGGTGCTCGGGGCGAGATATCTCGGCATTAGAATGGAGATTGTAATCGCCGAGGTATTTAGAAATCAAACACCGAGGGATGGCCCGAGCAGGGATCCAGCTCATGTCAAGCTTGAATGGTGGTACTGGTAGGTCGAGCAGCCCAGGATTATGGTAATCCCACAAGTAATGACCCTGTTCCAGCTGCAGTACCCCTAAGGCATTCAACCACCCCTGTTTGTAACCCTCATTATATGCATTTTCGATACTATCATCCAAATAGTAGAGAGCCTCATTGTAGCCAGCCATCCAGAATTCTCTGGGCTGCTTATGGAATTGATATGTCAATCTGTCCAGTTGCTCATGAAGATTTTTTGCAAAGAGTTCCTTATTCTCCAAGGCAGACTTCTAGGAAGAAATTTGCTCCTCGAGATTTATGATCTTCTTAGACATTTCAGTCAAGGCCTGATTCTCCAAATCTGATTGGGTTCTCTGTTCCTCGATAGTAATCCGAGCAGCTCTTGTTCATCCTCGAGAAGCTCTTGCTCATCCCCGAGCAAAGGTAGACGAACCAGTTTTCTTAAAGGTCTCCAATTCATCTCGAAGATTGTCATTTTTGACTTCCAAGAAAGAAAATCCCTCATCATTCATAGGGACTAAAGCATTTGATGAAGACACAACAGACTTCAATTGAACTATTTCCCTTTGCAGGTTATTATTTTTTTGCTCCAACAGCTCAGCTATTTGCCTGTGCTCCTCAACCTCAGTTTTCAAAGTTCTCTCTCTCACTTCATAAGCAGCAAACATTTTATCGTATCCTTTATCAGCATTCAGTTGCTGATATCTCTTCTCGTACCCCTCGTGCAAAAGTACAGTAGATTCCTTATGTTGTTGTTAAAGCTCTTCAAGAGTACCTTGGATATCTTCAATCATATCATAGTATGCTACGTTGTTAGCTACTGCACGGTCGAGTAAGCACTTCAAATATTGGTATGCTTTAATTGCTTGTTCTGAAGCATCTTGGCCGAGGATGTCGACAATTTGTGCTGCACTCAGATCTGTGTGACCAGCTGTGAAGTACTCATTACATTGCCTCAACAACTTTGTATCATGAGCAGACAATAACTCCATTCTGGCCATAAACTAATAAAGGAAAAGAAAGCAAGAATCAATAAGAATGCGAACAGAGTATGAAGAGGAGAATCAACAGTATGCATAATCAAAAGCTCAAATTTTATTACATCATAGAGAAGAATTACAAAGTTCAGAGTTACATTTGATAAAGAAAAAAGAAAACATAGAGAAAGATTCGAACAACTCTACACCTTTTCCTTGTCTCCCAAAACTTTCTCGGGAGGTTGAGACGAGGAGGAGGGTTGCTCGGATGGAAGAGAGAGTTGCTCGGGGAGTGCAGGATGTTGCTCGGATGAGATGAGAGGTAGTTGAGGTTGTTCGCCAGTAGACTGGATAACTGGGAGAGGAGGAATTTGATCTACCATCACCATAGATGATTCTTCAGAGGCGGCTTCGTCCTCTTCTTCTTCTTCTTCAGGAGTTGGAGCGGGGCCCGGGATGTGTCGCTGGAACAAGTCAGAATTTTCATCGACTTTCATCTCCTGCAGAGCAGCGACCCAGCCATCTCTAAAGTATTTGTGGCTGCCATATTCCACTTGCGACATCATGACAGTCAAACCTTTATTCCACCCCTTATCCCATCCGGCGCTGAAGGATTTTTTGACAGCCAATTTCCTTTTTGTCTTCTCAGAGGAAAGCTTCTCGGAAAAAAGATCATCAACAGCCTTCAATTTATTCTTAACTTCTTCCTTCTGAGGACTTACTTCCCGAAGTTGACCCAACTCCTCCTCAGCAGTTTTGAGCTTACTTTCAAGCTCCCCAGCATTTTTGAGCTTCTCTTCAAGATCTTTATTCTTCTCCTCCAAATCTTTTATTTTCTTCTCTAACTCCTTGGAGACCTCGACAACCTTATCCTTCTCCTTCTCGGTTGAAATGAGTTGTTTCTCCCATGCAGCTTTATCATCATCATATTTTTGACGAGAATCTTTTAGAGACTGCGTCAGGCCCACCAAAGCTGCCTCTACACCTGACGAGGAGCTTGAAGCTTTGATAGCTTCGTCTTTCTTCAAAATGGTATTAAAACAGGTCACCAACTGGAAAAAGAAAATAATGACAAGTCAGTGCAGAGACAAATATAACAAGGGACAAATTAAAAGTTCAAGACAATAAGACTTACATAAGCAATATGGCGAGCAACTAATGTGGTGACCATATCCCGAGAAAGGTTTTCTTCAATACCTTGGATCTCGAGAATGATCCAAGTCTTCACCGAGCTCAGGGTAGAGCTTGGGGCAACAAAAGTAGGAACACCAGTTCCAGTAGTTGGGGGCTGAGAGATGGTTTCAGCCAAATTGACCGAGGAGCTCTTCTTCAGCTTCCTCGGAGGAACATGAATAGTCTCGACTAATGACGTAGTCTTAGTTGGAGACATAACAATCACCTCACTTGGAGCAACAACCTTGCTCGGAGCCACTGGGGGCTTCTCGGCAACTTTCATAGAAGCAATCGGAGGAGGTACATCAATTTTCTTTGTCCCTTCTTCTGGGACATCATGTTTACTTCTCTTTGCCTCTCCAGTAACAGAGGCAGGTTTCTTGAAGAGAGTAAGAGGTCTTCTTTTCTTCATCCTTTCACTCAGAGGTATATGGGATTCAGATGAAGAACTTGCAGAAGCAGGTATTGGTTCAACCTCACTCACTACCGGACGAGCAGTAAAAGAAGAGGTGTAGCTCTTATACTGCAGCAAATACGAGGCTGACCTAATATGCTCATCGGCAACAACCTGATGCAAGCTCCAGATATGTTTCAATGCTTTATATTAACTTATGTCTCTTTTGGAGACTTTCTTTTGCTGTCAACTGCAAATCAATGAACATAAAAATATCAGCGACACCTTTTATCACACACAAAGAAAGCATAGTTTCAAAAATAAAATAAAAATTAAAAAAACCTATCCCATTGCCATAGGGAGGGCATCTGGGACCCTGATACACTTCATATCCAGTTAAAGGAGCATGTTGCCAATTTTTTATAACAACCCCGTGCTCAAAGTAGTTCATATTGGCATCCGGGAGATTGACCACTAAAGCCCTATTTAAAAATCTAGTTTTTAAATAAAAAGTATTATCACCAACAACCCATCTATAACAAAACATGATTTCAGGAATTCCTATGCGAGTTTCATGAATTTGATTTAGTCTATGAACCCCATTAACTATTCTCCATGTATTGGGGGCTATTCTTGCAGGAACAACGTCAAAATATTGACAGAATTCCAGACATAATGGATTTGGCGGAAAGGAAAATCCACATTCAGCAACAAAAAGACTGGGGAACCAATGTCCCTCAGCCAAACGGAAATAATCTGAAGGTTCAGAAAGCTCCTCCAGAACAACCCATGAAGGAATAGAAAAATCAGAACGGAACTTATCAATCGACTCTACAGGGTAAACCATGATGAATAAAGGAAATAAAGAAGGAGGAAGAAATTCTTACAGGAAAAGGATGGATCTGTTAAACAACGAACGATGAAAAGGATGAACGCACAAGAGAGAAAGACAATGGAAAACTCAAAGATACAAATTCGAAAAAGTAGAAGACGATGGGACTGTCTGCAATGCTTAAATACTTTGCCTCGGGAAGGGGTAAAGATAATTATTACAAAAAGAGATGATTACGCTACCGGCGCCTAAAAAGACAAAAAGGGCGCGGGAACCAAAGCGGTCATAGAAACTCAAAAAGTTTGATTCTACGAATGTGGAAAGAGAAATAAATACAAAAGAAAGTGCTCCTAAATTTTGGGATGATCATTTAAAACTGCAATATTTCGAGAAAGAATGTGCCACACTCCTCAAATCTCGAACTATGAAACATTGGGGGCTTCCGTTGATACCAAATTTAGTCTGCTGACATGGCACAATTAAGTGGAGACACGTGGCAATATGCATGGCAATAACAAGAACTTCCGAACAACACTTTGAATTCGAGGAGCTCTATTTCCACGAACAACTCAGAATACCCCGAGCAGCATATACTCTCCGAGGAACCATACTACAACGAGGAACTCTGCCTTCCCGATCAACTCAAACGCTCCGACCTGTAAGAGTTCTCCGAGGAACTTCAGTACACCGAGCAACTCATGGATGGCAAGTTACTTAGGCGGTCCGAGCAGCTTTGGCGGTCCGAGCTGCACCTCGATCAGAGCATTTATTATCAGACAATTAAGAGGATTAAATACGCATTAAATGCTGATTATCATCATACAGATGTATACGCTTAAGGGGCATTAATGTATTACCCTTTCACATGTATAGCCTGAGGGCTATAAATACATTGTATCATCCTCATTGTGGGGGACCGGAATTTCTTGACTAAACCTGTAATCGAGAATTCCCAAACACTCATCAATAACAAAAACAATGGACGTAGGCCATTCTTATAAGGCTGAACCACTTTAAAATTTCTTTGTCTCATTTGAATTTATCTGTGATTATATAATTAGACACAATCTAATTTTTTACATCACCAGTACCCTTATTTTGAATTTTGGTGAAGAGTGGAAAATAAATATGAGTGGAAGAAAAGGGGGGGAATCCAAAAAATTTAAGGGCAAAATAGGTAGTACATAAACTAATTCATCTCATGACATCATTGTTGTATCTTATGACATACATAAGTTTTCTACTTTATTATATATATATATATATATATATATATATATATGTGTGTGTGTGTGTGTGTGTGTGTGTGTGTGTGTATTGTGTATTTGTGTGTGTTTGTATATACCATTCATTGTGTGTGTGTGTGTGTACACATATACACGTATATATATGTATATGAGTGTGTATATGTGCAGTGTGTGTGGTTATATACCATGTGTATATGTGTGTGTATATATGTAGTGTGTGTGTGTGTGTGTGTGTTAATTGGTGTTTATTTTAACCATAATTAAAATTAAAACTCTAATTTTCATGTATAAGTTAATGTGTATTTATTTTAACCCTATTTAAAATTGAAACCATAATCTTCATGTGTATAGTCATAAACATGATTATTTAGTTATAATTTCATATTATTATAATTATTTAGAAGCTTATTAATTTTTATCTTTGTAGATAATGTCAGAAGGAAACGAATAAAATGTACAAAGTGATGAGGTGACACCCCAACGAGGATCCTCATCTTGTGAACAACAACAAGAATTCGCATCACCAATCGCTAAGCAATTCACAACTCAACCATTGGTTCATTTCCCTACTCAAAGTATGATTCCAAGTACTAGTAGACTACAAAACCTTGTTGATCCATTTCCCCCATCTAGCAATCCGAACACCTCCCGTTAAAATGAAAAGAAGGCCATTGGGTTCTCTATTCTCGGGAATAATCCCACGGGTGATAAAAATGACCTGCTGAGATTTAGAACACAGTGTCTATCACTGGGAAAAATGAACGTGAGAGTCGGGGGGAGCAAACAACTGGAACCTTGTTGATCAAGCCATCAAAGATGATATATAAGATCAAGTCTGTAAGAAATTTTGATTTACCAACCGTTTAAAGCATATGGTTCTTTCCCGAGTTACTGAAGAGTTGAGAACATACTAGAGAAACAATCACCAGAGACATTTTCCAAAGGATGCATCGAGACCTGAGATTTCTCTCTGAAAGGCAGAGTGCCTCTGAATGTTGAAATTCCGGTGGAGCAGTGCAATGGTTTTTTTGGAAAATGAGGCAAAAAATAAAAAATTGGTCTAGAGGTAGAAAAATAAATAAACCAGGGTAAAAAATTGATGTCCATGGACTGGGCTCCAAATCATATGAAGATTTGAAGAATGAAAGGTCGAGTAGGACAAAGGATGGTACAAATGCCGATAAACAATCAAATAATACCGACTTATACATTCTTCCTTGATGGGACAAAGATAATAAATTCCTATCGCGCTTAGCTAAGACTCTTGAATAAGTAGAGGCCATTAGCAATTAATTAAGTTTGATCCCTTTTGATGACTTGGAAAATGATTCCCTGACCCATACCTTTGGAAATGACAAAAGGGGGAGGATGATAGGTGTCGGATCACATATGCCAAAAACAAAATTAAAACACATCGTACCTCTCATGGATGAGATTTATTCGATAAGGAATCATATCTCGACCCAAGAGGAACATCAGTCCAAGATCGATGGGGATGTCAAGGAAATTAATAGCAACCTAGGAGCCTTGGCGAGTTAAATTTGGAAACTTTTGTCTCTTTTTACTTAAGGTTTTCGACCCCCAATGCCTCCTTAAGGTTTTTCTTACCCTTCTTCTCAAGGTTTTCCCTTTCCCCCCTCTTTATGTTTCCCCTCCCAAGTGTTGCATCCTTCAACATTCCCTTTTCTAGTGGCTCCTCCTATCACAGGTCTTGGGTCATCGTCTACCACTCACGGTGACAATGGCGAGACATTATATTTCAAGAACCTGGCCAATAGTAGGATTTTTGGCGTGTTCACACTCATCTCCATAGTTGATGAAATATACAACAACCACAAATGTGTATATGTGTACATTAACAGCGGGAAAGGGAAAGAATTGAAGCATTATGCAAATTCTTTCATCACTTGGCTAGTTTATCTCTTGATCAAGTTATAATAATATTTTTTTATTTCAGTTGTAATGATATATTTTTTTCAGTTGTAATAATATTTTTTTGTTTCAGTTATAACATTTCTTTTATTTCAGTTGTAATAATATCACTCGGCAAGTTTGTTTTATTTGGGTTTAAGTTGTGAAATTTTCGTAATCATATTAATTTCTTGTATGCAACATGACATTTGTTTTAACCTATTAACATGGGACTAATATTTGAAGATTGTTAAATGGATTTTCCAAAATACAAAGAATGGAAGGCAGAGACTAACCGAATGACAAATAGTTATGTAAAGGGCATTCAAGAATTCGTTAAATACGCTTACAAAAATCTTAAAAGTGATCGGATTCTATGTTCGTTACCCCTTGTCTAAATGGAAAATATAAGTCATTAGAAGATGTTGAGTTGCATTTAATATTGTGGGAAATTTTTCAAGACTATAAAATTCTGACATACCATGGTGAAAAAATATACCTTATGTTCCGAAAGAATTATCAATAATCGACCGCGTAATAGAACCCCAACAAGTGGAAGTGTTACATGATTCACCAACACATTGTCCATTGACCGATTTAACTCATGATGCTTACATAGTCCATAACCATAAAAACTACTAAACTATGGATACGGATAATGTGCATTATGACCAAGGAAATGAAAGTTTTGATGCTGAATTATAAGGAGATGGGGAATACATATGGTTGAAAGACAATGCGGCTTGACCATTTTATAAATATTGAGATGAAGAGAACTTGGTATTATATGTGATGATTGGCTTACATAATTTGAAGAGTCAATTTGGTTTGTCTAGCAACAGCGTAATCGGAATTCTTAAGCGGGTTAAAAAAATTCTCCCAAAAGTGAACGCGTTACCATAAAGAAAAGCTTGAAGGGTTTGGTTTTGAAATAAAAATCGATTCAAGCATGCAAGTATGATTTTATATTGTACCGCAACGAGCACGGAGAGAAGGATGAGTGTCTTGTATGCAGTGAGCCTAAATATGTGGTTTGTGAGAATGGAAAGGACAAAGTTATCAAATATTGCAAATGCTCGCAAGCCCCACAAAAACTTTTGAAGTATTTTCCACTTGGGCCATGGTTAAAAAGATTTTTCATTGTTTCGTGGATATCGAAGGCCATGACATGGAATTCTCGATGCGAGGTGGGTGGGAATCTGATGCATCATCCGATTGATTCACTCATCTGGCAAATTTCAAATGCATGACACCATGAATTTAGAATAATGCAATGTCCGTCTTGCAATCTCAACCTATGGGTTTAACCCTTTCAGTAATTTAAGTACTAATCAGAGTTATTGGCTAGTTCTCATGGTTCCTTTAAGACTTTTAGGATACAGTTATGACGGAATTTGACTCTCATAAGGGTGAAGAGTTGACACTTAAAACAATGGTAATGTGCGCGATCCATAACCTTCCTAGTTATGGGGCCTTGTCTGGTTATAATGTTTATGACTATTATGGATGTCCCATACATGGGATAAAAATGAATCAATTTGTCTATATCATAGTGGTAAGATGAGTTATACGGGTCATCATAGAGTTCTGTCGACTAGTCACCCTTTCAAGAACGACAAGTCAAAATTTTTACCTGTCGATCATGAGCACATTATACAATTTACTCGACTTTCTAGTTAGCAGATTGAGAAGAAGGTGATGGCTACGACTTTGGGGAATAGGTACGTAGGTAAACACTCTCAATTTGTAAACCTAACGCATAAAGCTAGGGATGATTCGAACGACCCTAATAAAGCGAAGCCATGGTCTAGACAATGAATATTTTTTGACTTGTCGTATTGGAAAGATCATCGTGTAAGGAATTTAATTAATGTGATGCACGTAGAGAAATATGTTGCAGAACATCTGATAAGAACATGCCTAGGTGGATCTCATTCAATATATGGAGAGCGGGCTTGTCGCGATCTACAAGATATGAAAATAAAAAAGAAACTGTGGTTAGAAAAGGATCCTGAAACATGAAGAATTTCTATCCCCCAACTGCTTTCACTTTGACTTCTAGTGAGAAAAAGGTCTCCTTAGACACGTTGTTCAACTTGAAGACTCTAACTGGTTATTTTGGTAATTTATATAGGATAGTAAGCTACCAAATAAATGACTTGAAATAGTGTAAGTCTCACGACTGGTATGTAATCATCTAATTAATCCCTCTGTTATTTCGACATTACTTCTCTGAATACAAAGATCTCCGTCAGGAAATTATGAAAAATCAGTTTGTGGTTACCTACTTTTTGAAAAAGTGGTAAATAGATGTCACATTAAAGTTGTGAAATCAACTTTATCCAAGGCAATTTATGTATTAGAAAAAAACTTTCCTTTGTCATTCTTCGATATCAGCATCAATCTGCTTGTGCATTTATGTGATGAAGCTTTATTATGTGGTCCCATTAGGTATCACTGGATTTATCCTTTTAATCTCTTGATGAAAGCCTTTAAAGATTATGTAAAGAATACACTACATATTAGAGGATCAATTGTTAAAGAATAAATGTTACAGTGGAATCATCGCTATACGCTCAAGAACATATGTTAGAATAAGACGTGAGGTGGTTAAATCCTCATGGATAACGAGTGATCGAGGAACCTGAAGATTTTGAGTATGAATTGCCTTTTAAGACACATAAAGAGGTCAAACTCACAAATTTACACTACGGGTAAGCAACTCGTTATGTGTTCGAATTGTAAGATGAAGTCGAAGACTAGGGAGAGTGAATATCTAGTCAATTCTTCTTCTTTGATTATATATATATATATATATATATATATATATATATATATATATATATATATTATGATTTAAACTCTACAATTCATCCGTAAGAAGTACGTGAAGGAAATTTCCAAAAATTAAAGGAGAAATTGCACGATGACTGATTTTAGGGCATGGGTATGAAAAGAGATAATTTTCACTTGTTACGTGTACAGTTATATATTCATGTGTGCTAAAAACATGCCCTAATACAAATTCATTAATAAATGCAACTTTTAAAAAGAGGTCATGTCGCTTCAAGGCTTGCACGCCTAGCAAAAGGTCCTAGTTTTCGTGCGAAAGAGTTTAATAAATTCTGCACCAACGTTTTTGATTTCGTTTCATATCCATATGAGGAAAATATTTTGACACAAAACAGTGGAATTTTCAATTTCTTCCTTGACTACCTGTATCATTAGCAAAAGCGATAAAAATAATACGCTGCTAACCTATTATGGGATAATCGAATAAATCCTAGAAATTGATTACTTAGATTTCACATAAAATGTATTCTATTATGATTGGGAGAAGGTGGAGGATACTATGAATGCTTATAAATTTGATCCTGACTCCAAACTTACTATGGTAGATTTATCAAAGATAAAGAGTAAAGGTTGCTTAGTCGATAATCCTTTTATTTGTGCCTTTTAGAACGTAAAAATATATTATACTCAAAGTGCATAAATGTAGGGACACAAATTTCCAATTGAGTCCATATATAGTTTTGGCTCAATTCCGGACAAAAACATTTATTCATAGGATAGTATTTAATTGTAATATTCTCAAGCCTATGAAGTGTTTGTTGAAGACGTAGAGGCAAAGAGTATAAAGCTTCATCAATATGCCGGTTTGCGTGCCTCGTTTCTACGTCATCAACTATGGTTCCATGCTCCCAAGGTATGAATGCAATATTATATATATAGGAGCTTGGAACAAGTTTTATTGGGTGTTAGGTTTAATAAAAACTGTGTTATATTTTCAGAAATAATTAAATAAAACTTTAAAATAAGTTTATAAAGTTTTCTGGGCTAAAATCGAATTTTCCAAAATTCTGGAAGTTCGTTCGATAGGTCGTTCGAACGAGTTTTTCGTTCGAACCATATATCGTTCGAACGAGTTTGCGAACGAGTTCCCACTAAGGTATACTGGTCCGTCGTTCGAACGAGATTATTCGTTCTAACGAGATTTCCAACGAGGTTCTAACGAGTCCATATTGGAGCGTCGTTAGAAGACTCGTTCGAACGAGATTTCGTTCGAACGAAATGTCGTTCGAACGAGATGCCAGGCGGGAACAGTTTTTTCATCCACTTTCCCAGTAAGTTTTTAACCAACTTTTTCAGACTTTATCAATAGCAGGAATAACATTTTCCAAACTAACTTTTCCATTCTATTTCCATCTCTTAGAGAGAGTTTGAGAGCAAATTATTTTAAGGAAAATGTTCAAGTTTTGAGTGTTAATTTTCAAAGAGAAATTTACTTACCACTCTAGTTTTACACCCAAATTAGTGTTTATCCAAGTTCATATATACATATCAATTGCTTGGAGTTTGGCACCGGTTTTTCTCTACACCGAATTTAAGAGAAGTTTCGGGTTTTGCTTCTACCTCCCACAAAGAAAGAAGAAGTGTTCTTATGTTATTTTACCCACTTGGAGAAAGGCTCCATGTTCGGGTGACGGTGACCATATAAAGTCCAATCGGTGGATTCCGAGACCGCAGTGGTGTTCCAAGGTTATTCGCTAGGAAGAGGTGTCTACAAGAAGAAGCGTCGAGGCTTGAGAGGTATCGAGTCGTGCATTGTAAGTCTATATGTCTTGTATTTGTAATTCCGTATCTAGTGAATTTGTGGCTAGGGCCGTCCGAGATTTTTTCCTGTCTTGGGTTTTTCCTCGTACATCGCGGCGTAGTGTGATTGATTTATTTTATCTTGCATAAATAATTTAGAACGCATGTTTAGGATAATTCAAGATAAAATTTGGTTTAAATTATCACACTCAATTTAATTTGGACTTACATTAAATTTTGGGTAAAGTTGTTTAATTCAAGTCATTTGCTAAAAATTGGTTTGGCCTAACTTCGGAATATTGTCAATCATGACTTAGGCAAATTTCTAGGGCTTGGATTAATTAATATTGGATTTAGTGAAATAAATTAAAATTTGGTATTCATTTGTTTTGTTGAACCATCACATCATTCAACGCTTCCGCATCATCTCGTGTTTTACAAAAGAAAATTATAACTTTGATTTTAATTGATCATTTAAAATCCGGACTGAATAATAAACTATGGCAATTGATCTATTATTGTGAATGCACTAAAGGGTATGACTACTCAAGTAGATGCATTAAAGTCTCCAAAAGAGTTCCAGTAAGCTCTTGATGACAACCCTAATTTGAAGGATCTTTTAGTTCATTTTGAGGAAGATTAAGTATCAAGACATTATTTTTTCCTTGTCAATCTTATTTGTATCTTATTGTGATATTGACACTATATTAGTGCTTTACTTTGTTGTATGAATATTTAGTTTGATGTATGGATATCTAGTTTAATTTACGAATGTTTAATATGATTTATGTATATTTAGTTGTGACATTTCAAAAAATTTCTTATGTAATGCATGTGTGTTGTGTACTAAGACTATAGTGACATATACAATTTTACTCTATTCATTTACAAAAGTAGTTTCTGAACACTTTATGCTTTGCCAATGAGATTCGATTGAATATAACATAATATCGAAAGTTAACTTACATGGTTCCAAATCAATATTTGTTAGCAGGAAAATAAAAATGTTTCTTAAATAAGATTAGGGACTCTACATCATTGGCATGTTCAATCGAATGTTGGGGGCATGAACTCCTTTCACAAGACGCTCGATTTGAGAATAGAGTCTCCTGAGTTTATGATTGGACCAAATTAACCCAACTCAATTTTCACATGCTCCTGTACATATACATTTGCTGATGAGTTCCATTGATACAATCTACATAAAATGAAGTAGAGTTGGCAATTTTTTACCCGATAACCCGTTTACGGTAATAACCCGAAATGACCCGATTAGTTTGTATAGATTTAGGAGTACCTAAAACTTATATTAATATAAAAATCAAATCGACCCAAAAATGACACGATTAACTCGAATTGCCACCCCTAAAATGAAGGCAAATTAACATCTCACATGGGATAAAAATCAACATTAATGACATCCTCAAAATTTTGAGGATATTAATAATGTTATTTTTTATTCCATTTAGGACATTAATTTTATCTTTATTTCAAGAATATTGTATCAAAGAGACTAATCAGCAAATGTACATGTGCATGAATACACTGGGGGATCCATGATCAATTTGGTCCAATTACACATTCAGAAGACTCTATTTAATGACCTTCTTGGATCGTTAGACCATATATTCTTTATTTTAACTAACATTTTTATATAATTGATATGCATAATATTTTAAATGTTTCAAAATAGGCACATTTAGGCTTGAAATATGCCACAAGTGGGTCGAAACCACCACCAACCCCCAGAAGGCACCACAAGTGGTACAGACACCTCGCACGTGTTTAATGTAACTCGTAGCAACCATTCGCATAGTCGTGGGATCTCGATTTGAGAATGCGATGCGAATTTGAAATTAAGCACACTTAGTCTTAAAAATGTGCCGCAAGTGGGCCGAAAGAGTGGCACGAACACCTTGCATGTATCCAACGTAACTCATAGCAACCGATCGCATAGTTGCGAGACTGTCGGTTTGAGAATAGGACATGAATTTGAAAATAGGCACACTTAGGATTGAAAACGTGTTGCGAGTGGGCCGAAACAACCAATAGCTAACAAAAGGTCCTACAAGTGCCACGAACACCTCGCATGCGTCTAACGCAACTCGTAGCAACCAGTTGCGTAGTCGTGGGACTCCCGCTATGATAATAGGAGCCGAATTTGAAAATATGTACACTTGGACTTGAAAATGTGTCACGAGTGGACAAAAACAACCAACAACCCCAAAACGCCCCCATAGTTGGAACGAACATCTCATAAATATTCAACGTAACTTATAGCAATCGACCGCATAGTTGCGGGACTCCCATTTTGACAATAGGACCCGAATTTAAAAATAAGCACACTTAGGGTTCAAAATGTGTCGCGAGTGGTCCGAAACCACCAACATCCTCCAAAAGGCCTTGCAAGTGACACGAACACCTCGCACATGTCCAACGTAACTCATAGCAACTAGATGCATAATCATGGGACTCTCGATTTAAGAATAGGACTCGAATATGAAAATAGGCACACTTGTACTTGAAAACATACTACGAGTGGACCAAAACCACCAATAGCCCCAAAAGTCCGCACAAGTTATCGCACAGTTGCGGGACTCCTGATTTGAGAATAAGAAGTGAATATGAAAATAGACACAATTAGGCTTGAAAACGTGTTGCGAGTGGACCGAAACCACTAATAGCCCCCAAACGGCTCGACGAGTGGCACAGGTACCTTGCATGTGTCCAAAGCAACTAGTATAAATCAATCGCGTAGTCGTAGGACTCTCGATTTGAGAATAGGAATCGAATTTTAAAATAGGCACAATTAGTCTTAAAAAGTGCCACAAGTGGGACGAAACCACCACCAGTCCCCAAACGGCCCCGCTAGTGGAATGAACACCTCTTACATATCCAACATAACTCGTAGCAATCGTTCGCATAGTCGTGGGACTCCCGGTTTGATAACATGACCCCAATTTAATAATAGGCACACTCAGGGTTGAAAACGTGCCACGAGTGGGCTGAAATAACCAACAACCACCAAAAGGCCTCGCAAGTGGCATAAACACCTTGCACGTGTACAAAGTAACTCCTAGAAACCGACCACGTAGTCGTTAGACTCGATTTAGGCTTGAATATGTGCCGCGAGTGGGCCCAAACCACCAATAACCCCCAAAAGGCCCTGCAACCAACGTAACTCGTAGCAATCAGATGCATTATTGCGGGAATCCCATTTTGAGAAAGGACCCGAATTTGAAAATAGGCAATCGTAGGCTTAGAAATGTGTCGTGAGGGGGCCAAAACCACCAATATCCCCCGAAAGGACCCGTAAGTGGAACGAACACCTCGCACATGTCTAAAGTGACTTGTAGCAACTAGCCGCGTAGTCTCGCGACTATCGGTTTTAAAATAGGACCCAAAATAACCCATTTTTTGCTATTTAAATATGGTCACGGAATTTTATCGTGACTATATTTTATTTTATTTTGTCATAAATTTATGGTCGCAACTGTGGTTCGTAACGAAATTGAAACAGGTGTAAAGGTTGGTCATGGCTCCTACCCATGATGCAGGTGTCACGACTTTGGTCAGTGACCACTTTTAAAGGTTTTTCATGCCAGGTCAAGTCTTTAGTTCGTAACCAATCTTAAATTTTTATCATGACTAGTCACGACTTTAGTCCGTGACCACATGTGAAGGTTGGTCATGGATGGGTCATGGTCCTTGTCCGCGACCATCCACCATATACATCCATACGCCATGGTCTATGACCAAAGCTTTTGGTCGAGGATGAGTTCCGTGATCCATGTTCCTATTCACACCTATTTTGGTCATGGATCAGATCCATGACCTACAAACTTGGTCACGACCCGAATTTATGACCATTTGCCTAATTTGGTGTAGTGGGAATTACCTATTGGACCTAAAAAAGTGAAAGAAATATGTCCCATAATCCCCTCTTAACCCAATAATGCAAAATAAGATGGTTAGTCGTTTCCTCAATCGCTTTGCATAATCAACACTGACTAGCCATCCGTCTCCCCCTCCTATGTAATCTCTCTATCGTTAAAATAGCCTGTCTAAGTGCGATCCATATGAAGAAAATGACTTTCAGAGGATCCCTCGCTTTCCATAGTCCCTTCCAAGGGAACTCATTACTCGCCGACACCTTCAACACCGTGTATAGTTTCTTAACCGTACCTCTCACCCACCTCAGGATGTCCTCCCCTTCCTTTGGAATCGACTCCATTCCCAACCAGTCAAAGAAGGCATATGCCTCCTCCAATCCCTAATCTCGTAGTCTTCTTTTAAATTTTAGGTTCTACACAGCTTGATCCGCTCCCTTAAGCATGTTATCTTCCACAAACCGCTCCGTATTCCTACCTAAATGATACATCCCCAGGAATAGATCCTCTAATGTGCCATCCTTTACCTAAATATCATAATTATCCACTGCTGGGCCCTACCAATATCATAATGATCCACTTCTAACCACCACTAATTTCCTCTAGAACTGTTCCCCTCTCCATTAAATCTCCACAATCATTTTCCCAACAATCCTTGATTAAAATATTCTAAGATCTTCACGCCTCCCCCCCATACTTAAGCGGCTTGTGGACCTCCTCCCAACTCATTAAGTAATATTTAAATCCTTCCTCGATCGCTCTCCATAAGAATTCTCTAATTAATTTTTCCAATAACTTAAGAATTGTACTAGGGAAGGGTAAACTCGATATGAAATAGGTTGGCAAATTGGATAAAACACTTTTAATCAGAGTTAGCCTTTCAGTTAGCAAACGAGATAAAACTCTTTTAAGTTTGCAAACTGGATAAAACACTTTTGAATTTTTGTTATTCATCTATCCATTTCCAAATAACCTAAAGTTATTTCATCATCAGGATTTTTAAGAAAAATTATTAGTTTTCATGTACTTGGATATATTTCATGTTTTATGTATACATATTCAGTTTCAAAATGACAAGGTTATAGAGATAAAGGTTTTGTGATGGGCTTGAAGACATGGATATTGGTTTTTTGTACATATCCCAAGGTATATGCTTATGTTCTTACCAAAAATCTGGGAAGAAAGACTCATATCATGGTATACATTTTACATGAAGGTGTGATTTCATATTAAAATCTTGTAAAAAATACATATACCTTAATATATGTTTGACAATATATCTATGTTCATATTAAAATTAGTAAAAATATGTGTCCTTTTCAAATTTAGGTAAAAAATTACACATACATGGATATATTTAAATGTTTATATTTATCGATAATATAATTCATAGTTACTGTTAATTTTTTATATTGAGCCAGGATCACTATAATCGTTAATTTATATTCGGTAATGTATAAAATGTATGGAATCTATAGTGACTACTTAGATATCAATTTAGTATTTTACCTAATAAAGAGCTTTATTGGTAAAGAATTTATTCTCATTTGTATGAATGTCAATTCTAAATATTCTTCTAATAATTAAAATATATAAAAAAAATATTATCGCGAAGAAAAAATTAGAAACTTAAAAACGTAATCCTAAAGTTTTGGTTGATTTTCAATTTTCAATAGTTCTTTTAAAATTTCCAATGTTAATTTGATGTACATTCAAATCGCATCAATTGGATCCACCTAGAAGTGTAAACGGATATTAAAAAATATGAATCTATCCAATATCCATGTTCGTATCGTGTGGATATTTATGTGTGGAAATATTCAAAATGGAGGATATGGATATCATGTTAAAATATTAGAGAAAACGTATATAGATGCGGATAATACATTTATCCATCAAGGATGATCCGTATTTGACTTAGAGTATCCACATTTTTGGTTATGTATTATCCTGAATAAACATAATCGTATTAAATTTAACATTAAATATTTACAATTCTAACGAATAAAATACGGATATGAGTAGTGGATTTATAAACGGATATGGATAATATATAACATAATATCTTCTTTGTATCCATATTTTTACTACCCCTTGATCCATAATTATATATCCGTTCGAAATTTAACAAAGGAGTGAACATTTGACAATTTCTACACACTTAGACCTTATCACGTACTCAACTACGTGTTTGGTAAAAAATTACCACTTTCTCTATATTCTAACACTTAACATCTCTCTCTCTCTCTCTATCAAAAGATCAAAGGTTTATTCAAATGTCTTAATTGTCTCATTTCTCTCACTATCATTCATCTCTCTCTCTCTCCCCCCCCCCCCCACTACATTAAAAGGATAAATTGGCACCCTTTAGCCGGCCAGCCTTGTCACGGTTATTGGCCGTGATAAAAAAATACGCATTTTTTTGTCACGGTCAATGACCGTGATAAGACCGTGATAAAAGAAGAGGGTGTGCAATCATTTGACTCTTTTAGAAAAGAAGAATTTATGATGAAAGCTATGTTGATGTGGGCAATTCATGATTTTCCAGCTTATGGGACATTATCCGGTTGTGTAGTACATGGTTATTTGGGGTATCCAATTTTTGAAGAGGAGACTGAATCTCTTCGTCTATCCTTTAGCTCAAAAAATGTATACCATTGCCACATGAGGTTTTTACCCCCGACTCATAGTTTCAAATTTGAGAAAGGTTCCAATTTTTTATTAGGTGGGGTTGAACATAGGCTACCGCCGAGACAACTATCAGGTTCAGAAATTGAAAGTAAATCTTCTGAATGTGACCCTAATATGCCAGGTAAGAATCCAAAATTTAAGAATGTCAAGCATAAGAAGACCCCAACTGGGAATGAAATTGAGACAAGAAAGGCAGGTATAGGGGGTCAATTTTATTTGACTTTCCTTATTGGAAGAATAACCTGGTGCGCCATGTATTGGATGTGAGGCATGCAGAGAAGAACTTCGCTGAACATATTGTGGGCACTTGCCTTGGGGGGGAGTCATTCGAAAGATGGAGAAAATGCACGAAAAGACCTTAAATCGTTGAAAATTAAGCCATAACTATGGTTGAAAGAAGATAGTAGGGGAAGGACAATAATTCCCACTGGTGCGTTTACTTTGACGAGTGGGGAAAGGAAGGTGATTTTAGACACAATATAAAATTTGAAGGGCCCATATACTTTTTTGTCCAACTTGCAAAGGATTGTGAATTATGCTACTCATGATTTACATAAGTGTAAGTCCCACGATTGGCATGTGATCATGCAATTGGTTCCTCTATTGTTTAAGCACTGTTTCTCCAAGCACAAGGATTTGCGAAGGGCTATTATGCAAATTAGTATTACCTTCTCACTCTTGTGTGAGAAGGTAGTCAATCGAGAACACATAGTGTCTGCAAAATTGGCGGTGATCGAAGTACTTTCCCCCAACATTCTTTGACATAAGTGTGCATTTGTTGGTAAACCTACGTGACGAGGCACTTCTTTGTAGTCCAGTTAGATATCGGTGCATGTATCCGTTTGAAAGATTGATGAAAGTTTTTAAAGATTACGTCAAGAATACGCGATACATTGTAGGATCAATTGCATAGGAATACATAACCCTGGAGTCATCAATATATACTCTGGAATATATGCCTGACTCGACTAGCGTTGATGACACTGATGAGTTCGTCGATGAGGTGGTCACGTGATGGGAAAATGAGTGAAATTAAGTTTGCAACATGAACAAGTAGCTCGTTTTCTATTTGACACACATGAAGATGTCGAAGAATGGAAAAAGTAAGTTTCAATTATTATAATGTTTAACATTATTTTAGATTATTTTATACATGATTAATTTTGTAATATACAGAAAATATGAAGCTTGTGAGAACGATAAAAGATGAAAAACAATGGTACATTTAGACAACGAATTTAGGCTGTGGTTGACACAAGAGGTAATTATAATGAAAATGGTTGTTATATAACGTTACATTACACTCAAATTTTACAACTAATATAATTAATGTATCTATATTCTCAGCTCTTAAAGACGTGTGATGCGACATCAAGGCTTGCTCATCTAGCCACTAGCCCCTTGTTCGTGGCACAAGAGTACAAAAAGTATTGATTGAACGGTTACATTTTTGGCACTAAAGTGTACGAGGAAAGTACAAATGTACAGAACTCGGGCATTTCATACAAGGCTCTTACTTTCTTTCGAGCAAGCGCAAAAGATAAAAATCTCGTTGAAGCTGAAATGACTTACTATGGTATAATCCGAAATATATTTGAATTGGATTATATAAGCTTCAAAGAGGTTTTAATTTACCATGACTGGGTAAGAGTTGAGGATAAAAATGCTTGTAAAGTTGTCACCAATTTGATCATGGTTGACTTGTCCAAGTTGAAGAGCAACGACCACGTGAGCGATGAGTCATTTGTTTGTGCATTTCAAAAGTTTAACCAAGTGTTTTACTTGGAGTATATCAACAACGAGTCGTGGTCAATTGTCCAACACGCGCCAAAACTTCTAAATAGTAGTGTGGATGATTTGGTTGCTCCTACCGAATATCAATCCATTTTTTATGATAACCCGAATTTTAAATAATTTTTCAATTTGTAATAAATACTCCAATTTGTACCGAAATATTCCAATGCGTTTGGACAGTTTGGGACTGCATAATTTCTGTATAATATTCTTAGTGGCTTAAAGTTGTTACTTTTGGAGGAATTTTCTATTATAAATTGAATTTGAATTTGAAATTTAAGTTTTTTTTATAGTAATCCATGAATATATGCTTCTTACCTTTAATAGGTGATTAGTACATAGTTATTTGGGGTGTCCTATTTGTGGAGAGGATACCGAATATCTTCGTCTATCCCATATATCCGAACATTAAGAAATGCCACAATCCTATGGAGTGATGTTTTGCAAACTCCTTCCAACCGTTGGGTAGCCAAACATCACCAGTTGAAGTTGTCAATTACACTTTCCATACCCCACCATTGGAACCTCTAGCAAAACATGGGAAATTATGGAAACTGGAATTGACAACTTCAAATGGTGATGTTTGGCTACACAACGGTTGGAAGGAATTTGTAGAGCATAACTTCATAGGATTATGGCATTTCTTAGTGTTCAGATATGAAGGGAATTATATTTGACACGATAGCCCGGGTACATTAGTTGGAAGGAGGTGCCATATGAGCTCAAGTTAGCTGTTTGGGTGGCACTACAGGTAATGTATTTATATTTATATTTATATTTATATTTATATTTATATTTATATTTATATTTATATTTATATTTATATTTATATTTATATTTATATTTCAATTTCGATGTCGATTTATATTTTTATGAATATTTGCTTGTTGGGTGGCACTACACTATTATTATGAATATTTTCTTGTTGGGTGGCACTACACTCTTGTGTTGTGTCTTGCAGTGGCTGATTCTTATAGTGGAACTGGAACTGGAAATTGGTGCTGGATTTTCTCAAAAGTTGTCCTCTTCTAGAGGTTCTTATCTTTGAGGTACGTCAAGGGTTCATAACATCACTTCCAGCTAAATAGTTTGTAGATTTGAGATAATTGATGGTGATGTTGTTTCTTCTTATATTAGGGTTTTTCATTTTGTTGTGAACAAATCATGACATCGTGGTTGGAATGGTATGTACCTGATTGTTTGAGATCACACCTAAAGACAATTGAAATTACAGGATTGGGGTCGAATAATGGAGTTGAACAGTTGAGGTACTTTGTGGAGAATGCCAAAGTTTTGGAGAAGACTATAATAAATATGAAGGGTGGTGTTGAACAATTTAAGCTTCCAAAGTGTTCAAAGCACATGATTAGTAAAATAAGTAAATTAATAAGAACATTGAAACGACAAAAATATAGCATGACGCGAAGTTATCCCGTTTGCATATTGTTTCTATTTTGAATGTATATTTGCACTATCTTTATTTTATCTGGATATATAATGTTTGAACAGGTACAACGTTGCTATAACAGGTACATATATACTGCTAGGCAGTGGCAGTGGCCATACTGCCCAATAGATTTTTTTCCAATTCTGCCCAGAATTGTCACGGTCATTGACCGTGACAATTTTTTAACATTGTCACGGGTTTGTAACGGCCTTAAACTGTGACAAAACTTGTCATGGTAAGGGACCGTGACATGATCGTGACAATTCTAATGAACTTGTCACGGTCTTTGATCGTGACAAAAACAGTTGTCTCGCCCAGAATTGTCACGGTCATTGACCTTGACAAGTCCAACTTGTCAAGGTCAATGACTATGATAATTCGACAGATTTGATGTAGTGCTCTCTCTCTAACTTTCTTTTGCGAACAATTCTGATTCAAATGTGACATTTGATATATTTTGTAAATTGAGATAATAAAATTAGGATACTATAATTTTTCATATTTTGTTAAAGTTTTTTTACATATAGGGTTTCAAATATTGGTTTATGCATTGCATGGGCCAGTTCTAGTAATATAAATTCCTTCAAATGTTAGTCTTTTGACACTTCTTAAAATTTTTAAGTTACTTTGATAGTATTCTTGCTTTAGTCACTTCTTCATATTTTTAAGTTACTTTAATTGTATTCTGCATTTATTTAGGGTTTTTAAACAATGTATGACCATCATTATGCATTCTTTAAAGCTTTAGATACGCAATCATTTAAAAAATCTTTTGAAATCCTAACTAATTTCCTAAATATTTTGTAAAAATTAGCTGTGCATTTAGTTTTTTTAGTGATTTGTTACCTTTGATGATTATTTGTTTGTTTTAAACGATAAATATAAGTCATTTCCATGTCCGAACAATAATTTTAGCCATATTAGACATTTAAATGAATTAAAACTTGATGGTGATTGAATTTTGTATACCCCATACACCTAAATATAAATGAATGTTGAATTAAACTGTTCGATAGAGATGAAAAAAGTACCAAAAAATCATAAAATTAAAATACTTCAAAGTGTGAAGAATATTTTTTTAACAAATGGGATTTACACCAACTAGATCGATTTATAAAGGGATATTAGAAAACAATATAGTCAAGATACAACAGGGCAACCCTGATTGCATATTTAAAACATGAAGACATGTAAATGACCCTTGAACTAAGCCCACATACCATCGAACATC
Source organism: Sambucus nigra (assembly GCA_949130495.1). Classification (NCBI taxonomy): domain Eukaryota; kingdom Viridiplantae; phylum Streptophyta; class Magnoliopsida; order Dipsacales; family Adoxaceae; genus Sambucus; species Sambucus nigra. The sequence continues at coordinate 14,191,299 of OX422219.1, read as the reverse complement.
AACCAAGACTCACGTGTTAAGAGATAAGTTTATTATCAAAGGGCACCATTACGTCCATCTAACGTGTTCGGCTCGCTAGCTGTCTTAGTCCCGGGATCAAGCATGGCACACACATAGATCATAAGAGTCATCGTGGAGCATAGGACACATCAGGCATTGGGTGGTGGTCCAAGGTAAGAATATGAACCTCGAATACAAAAACTAATAACTTTTAAAACACATGTCTTCATCGAATCCAGTAACTTTTCAACTTACCGATACTCAATTGCTTTACATAAATAATTCTTAGTTTATAGAATTGTGTTTTTGTAAAATATATTGAATAATGTCCCACCATTTTCAAAATATAATAAAAAAAAATGTGAAGCAATTGAATGCATTATTGAGAAACCATAAAAATGAAGGTATTTGAAGCTTCATCTAGTTAATACTCACAAAAGTTGATCTTATAGAATAGTTTAAACACCCCATCCTATGACCCCATAAGGACCTCCATAGGTCCCTAGAATTCACTCGTTCACCATAAACCCTAGGTCATACTCCGAGTACTGATGTGGAGGCCATCGGGCTCTCCTGAGCTCCATTTGACTTCGATTAACATTTCCAACTAAGCAAAATCTCATTGAATTATCAAAGGGTTCTGAAGAACCTTTCCAATGGTCCGCGCCGTGCGCAAATTGGCCTTATAATTCGGATGAACAATTCGTTTCCCCTGAAAACTGATCTGGAGGCCACTAGGCACTCCCGAATATCATTTGACTTCGATAAACTCTCCATCTTGGGCAAATATCTTTTTATCTTCAAAGGGATCTTAATACCCTTTTCAACGGTCCGCCTCGTGCATAAATCAGCCTTACGGTACAGACGAACGACTCGTTTTACTCCAAAGTGTCACTGGGAAGGTCTGGGCACCATTTTACCTCGATTGACTCTCCAAACTGAATGAAGCACATTAAAACATTGAAGGGCCCTGAATACACTTTCTAACGGTACATCCCGTGCACAAATAAGCCTTATGTTTTGGACGAACGATCTATTTCCCTTCGAGAATTTCATGTCTAAAAGACCAATGGGTGTTTTTTGCCCCATTTTACCATCAGTCAACTCCTAGACCTGAGAGTGTCTAATGGATTCTTAAAGGTCTATGAATACCTTCTCTAACGGTCCATCCCGTGCGCGATTCTAACTGATTGATTGTGTTTTACGACCATTATTTCCAAAGATCTGCCAACAGACTACAAAATGGAACTCTCAGGACCCTTCCTATCGGCATTGTGTCTGGGATGCCATGTCGATAGGAAGATCAAGGACCATACCGATCGGCACCCCTTTGACCCTATAATAGGGTCATGAAATCACATGGAATGGAACCTGAAAAAACATTCCCTTAAGTGATCTAAGAAATATTCTCTCGAAATCAGAGTTGTTCCCGTCCAATAAATGCCTTCCCACGTTCCATTTCCATACTTTCCTTACCTCATTTAGCGAAATACATTCCCTCTCTTCATACCACCTCCATCCTATTGCAAGATCATCATCTCAACACTCAAAATAAATCTTAAGTGCTCATAAAGGAAGTCCAATCTTTTACTCTCTCTCTAAATTCTCTTATTTTTGGATTAGTTGCTTTATTCTTACTTTAGCACTTTACTTCATTAGATCAAACATACTAATATCCCATCTTTATTAGTAGTATTCCACATACTATATTTTCATTAAAAAACAAAGATAAGAAAAAAGAGGGTTTAAATGTAAATTCCAAACGGGAAATTCTCATCGCATTTTATCACACTAAAATACATTTTTTCTACACACATGTATAAGAAAAGTCCCCGGTTGGATTTATGGGTTAAACCCCACCCTATGTTATATTGAGAACTATGTGGACTTTGATGCCTATTTAGTCTACGTAGGCATCTCGAGTAAAATTCGAGATTCGAGTCCTCTTCAACTCATGTTTATAATATTGTTCTCATATCATATATTCATAATTCATGTCATAGTCTTGTACACTTGTGTTTTGTCCAACATACACCATTGTTCTTCTATAACGACCAGTGATACAACAAATACGCACATTATTTTTTTTATTATTTTGGGAACACTCCTAAGGATGACCTCAATCTGCCTTTATCCATGACGCGGTTGAGTAATTCCACTCTCCATTTATATATACATGCACACACTTCACAGAATTTATTAGGAGAAGAATAATACATGCCATGAGAGATCGAAAGGACAGGATGGGTGCCTAACACCTTTCCATTCCGTGAGCTAGTCCCTGAACTTTTGAACTAATTGGTTTCGCAAGCATCAATATGTCCTTGATGCCATTCTCTCGAGGCGAGAACATTTCTTTTTCCCATTTTTTGAAAAATAGGCTGGGAACTCTATCCCTACACTTCACCCCCACACATTTTCGATGACGGCCAAAAAGAAACCGAGGAAAGGCCGCAAGGCAACCCCCGCGCAAGAGCCTGGGGAGGGATGGCCATAGTGGCGACTTTGTTGGGGACTATTTTTCAAGAGGACTAGACTCTATCTTTACACGGGTGTTATTCTTGTCTTCATGTGTGCATATGCACCTACCTGTATGATCCATTTTCTCCTCTATCTACTTGTTGTGTATATTTTCCTCATGTATATATCACTTTTCACTCACTTATACACTTCACACACTTGTATATGCTCTCCACGTGCACTTCACACTACTTACACTTGTATATAGATTCACTTTTACTCACATATTTCACACACCACTTAGAATATCCATGCTTAGGCTTCACTAGAACACACCACACTTATCACATTTGTATATATCCATGCTCACTTACACATGTCACACACCACTTGTAGTTGATCCATGCTTAGGCTCACTAACCCACACACTCACATATTCTCATGTCACTCACTGACATGTATCCGTACTTTTTATAGTCTTCATGATCCATGATAAATTTACTTTTCATGATACTCATACATTATGTCCCATTAGTCTAGTACTCCCTTTACTCATCATGCAAATAAAATATTCTCTTTCTCCATAATATACTAATTACGACTCGTTTATTTTACACACTACATCATAAATAGCATGGAGATATTGACCAAAATTTGTTCCCGCACTGAGGGGTCACTTTGTGATGGGCACTGGTCATGTGGGGTGTATTTAGCCAAAGTGATATGACTCTCACATTCCATTGTCCTCGTACCTTTTATGTATATCAAACGGTTCCCCCCGCATCATATCGCTTGACCAAACTCATGAGGGAGGCATATAGCAGGAAACTCATTCACGTACTTCTAGTATATTGAATTCTCTTTCATACATACCATCTCTATGAGGTATATAGTGAGGTAATTCACGTACATTTAGGTATATCAAATAGCATGTCCACACATACCGATGAATGATTGGCATCATAGGCAAGAGATATATCGTGGAAGTTATGCCAAAGGAGGTAACCCTTCCACTAGCCCAAAAATTGCATAAATCTGATATAGGTGTCAAACCTAGAGCACTCATATTTGTTTTTTCGGTTACTATGAGACTCTGTCAAAATGCCAAGTCGGCATGCTGCCAAAATTTCACACTATTTTGCATTTTTTTCAATATAGGACCCTGTCCATGAGCTTGGAAACAAGTCAAACCGTGTCTTACATATTTTCAACCCCAATTTTCCCCGGTGTGGATCCTGGCCGACATTTTTTTGTTGCATTTTGGTAAACATAATACATGTGAAAACCGAATAATAACAATAATAATAATCATGTCGAGATTCTCTTCCCCCTTTTCCCTCATTTTTTTTAAAAACTTAAAATGCCAAAAAAACATTTTTTCCTCAATTTCTTAAAATACCAAAAATAAATTTTTTCACTCCTTTTTTTTAAAATAAACTCGAACCATTTTGATCGCATACCCAATTCTTGGTCTAGCTCCCTATTTGCTTTGGTCTTCCGTTAAACCACGTTAAAGCTCCATTGGTTCTTCTACTACTTTATCCGAGTTTACAATCTACCTTCACGAGATCCTCGTGGAGATCGTTGACCAAGAACTTGATGTGCAGCCCGATCTGATGGATGTCTTAGTCCAACTCATTTATAAGGTTGTCAGCCTTCAAACCAGGGTCCATAAGATACAACATCACCAGACCTAGATTCTCAAAGAACTCGAGGTTCTCTTTCCTCGTGCCATTGGTCCATCGGGTCCTGAACCTGTCTAGGTTCCAGAAGAGTATCAATATGTTTTACATGCCCCATCTGCCAATAGGTCACCGCTAACTCAACTCCTGATTTCGAACCTCGCCCAATCAGGGGCCAACCTAACGATACCCGTGGATCCTAAAGAGGAGGAACTGAACAAGGTAAAAGAAACCTCAAATTACTATCCAAAAAGTTTGACCAAGTTAATATATCCATGAACTATATGGACTATACCCATATGTATCCCTATCCCAAAGCAAGACTACTAGAGAAGTTCAAGATGCAAACCATCGATAAGTTTGGGGTTTATGGGATCCCAATTGTGCACCTTCAAAGCTATCATAGAGCCATGCCCCTTCTTGTTTCCTTCAAAGCGATAATGTCCCTGATCTTCCAGGAAACTTTAAAAGAAAGCACACTCTAAAGGTTTTTGTCCCTCGAAGAATCCAGAATCCACGAATGGGAAGATGTCGTCCAAGAATTTATGTCCCAGTAAAAGTAAAACAAATAGCAAGAGGTTACACACCGTGATCTAGAACTTCTTAAGAAAATCCATGGGGAAACAGTCAGCAGCTTCATTGGGAGGTGGAGAGAAAAAGCATGAAAAATTGACCCCTCTCAGGAGAAATAAGTCAATATATTGAAGAAAAATTTCTTGCCTCATATCTGAGAATCCATGGGAGGACAATATTACCCACACTTTCGAGATCTTTGAGAAGTCGGTGTAGAAATTAACCTCCATGCTCCCCTATCCAAAGTCTAATAGGCCCTATTAAGCTGAAATCTCATCGAACCCTTGGACTTCCATCCATTACTAAATCCACTCCCTAAAAACTTCAGGGCCGATGCCCACCGTAACTTTCAGTAATTCGCAGGTCATACTACTGAGCAGTGTTTCCATCTTAGAAATACGGTCTAAGGCCTAATTGATCGGGGTCTCATTACCCCACCAGCTAATCTTAATCCCAAAACCACTAATAACCCACTTCTAGCACATACAAACACCATCTTCCTAAAAAATGACCTAAAATTTTATCCATCTACTCAAATCGTTCCCAACAAAGCACCCATCATCCCTATAATCTCACCCAAACCACTTTGAGTTTTCCCATATCTTCTCCTACACCCTATCGGCTTCACCGATAAAGCTTTGTCACTCCTTACAAGGGCATGCATTATTATCCGTACCCAGTTCGAAGGGAAAGGCTTGGAGCTACAACCATGTTAAACAAATTCTTAGAATTTAGGTTAAAATTGCCCATCAAGATGACTATCGATTGTTATAAATTCAGTGGCTTGTTCATGGAAGCCCAAAAATGGTCTCGAGAATCAAATTAATGGGTGATACCTACAGAAGAATTAAGTCTAGATCATGTGGTACAGATCATGGCTGACATGTTTCGATAGACAAATACAATATGGAGAATTTCTGAGTTACTTACTACTTTGAAACATCAAGGGCGGTTAGTCCCTTCACTTCTGCACCTGCCCATTGAGTGGGAGGACTTATACGATGAAGCCGTTGAGGTTGTTGAATGTATTGATTTCTCTTAGAAATAATACATAGTCTCCACTGGATGTGGGGATGATTTTGATAACTCAGATGATGAATCGAGTTAAAAAAAGTTAGTCCAATAGCCAGTCTATGTGAAATAATATCCCTCGAAGATCTATTGGGGGAAATTAGTAAAGTGGCCATTCAGCCCGAGGTAGATGAATACACAAGGTTCTTATTCTTCCCTGCCTTAGTAAACCACATGACCAAGTTAGAGAGACATTACAAAGATTTGAATCCTTAGTCATCAGAGGTAGATGAACGAAAGGGTGTGACAGAATAACTTCCTATGTTAGAAATGACCGTTGAAGAAAGTAAAGTCCTTGACAACCTCAAGAAAACCCAAGCTAACATCACCCTATGGGTGGTTTTCATGTCCTCCCAGTTGCATCAGAATGCTTTGATAAATCTCCTCACCGGACATATAGTCCCTCCTTCCACCACTCTCGAAGAGGAAGTAAACATAGTTGGGTCCTTGACCTCTTCTAGACTTCTCTCCTTTTTTGAAGAAAATTTTTTGAAGATCGGCACCGATCATAATTATGCCCTCAACATCTTCGTTGAAGTATTGGGAAAGATAGTCCCACTCTCACTTATTAAAAATGTATCCACGCTCAATGTTTCTCCTCTCAGAACCTTCAATTATTTAAGATTAAAAGTCAGCGATCTTACTCCTACTTCTAGCATCATGCGTGCTTATGACAATGCCCTCCAAGAAATAATGGGATCCATAAAACTCATAATAAGGGATGGCCCTATTAATCCTATCCCTGAGTTCCAAGTAATTGACATACCTGCATGCTTTAACCTTCTCCTTGGTTTCCCATAGGTTCACAACATCTAAGGTGTATCTTCTTCATTTCATCAGAAACAGATGTTCTTTGCCAAAGGTCAAATTATCACCATTTGGGGGGATGACGTAAATACATACAACACCCACACTAGAAACTCGATATTGGAAATCTAGCATGGGATAAATGACATGCTTCTCCCTGGATTCAAAGTTAATTAACTTCCCTTTCTAGCAGGACATAGTTTCAAAGATCGAGTTTGTCCAGAACATAGTCCTCATGCAATGTTAATGTGATTCAAATGTTTCAAAATATACACTTAATGCTAAGAATGGGGATAGAACGACGCCAGTAAGGGATCTTTGAACCTATAGTCTTGAAGAAGGACTTTCCCCCATGTCGCCTGGGTTACCAACCCTCACTATATGAACTCAAAGCGCTCCGCTAACCCCGACTGAAAAAAGGCTTAGAAAATAATAAGGCCATTTTAAATGACTCGCTGACTGGAAGGTTTATCCAGGAGGGTGAAGACTTCCCTTTATATTGATTCCCTAAACTATGGTATGACCATATTGACAAGAAGATGAAATGTGGGATGGAAATCTTCTTTTTAGATAATAACTCTTGGGCCGAAGACTGCAAACATAAAGTGCAACTTCACACCATGAAAGTAGTGACAGTTACTGAGGTCTCCGAGGAAAGTAATTTAAAGACTCATTCGATATGAAGACACTGGGGTTGAGTCTATGTATGATCCGAACAGATGCTACACCGTCGAACTCGTCCGCTCTGATCAAAGCTGATGACATGCCTCTCCTTAACTGGAATGCTATACCAGTCCAACCTGCTCAGATTCGACCCACCCTGCTGTTTACCCCATCTCTTTACTTGTTGTTACTTTTACTTTTTTGGAGATCAATGTAACTAAGACCTCGTTTTACGAGGTTCTCAACATTATTTCCCCCCCAAAATTAAATAAATAGGGATTTTGAGTCATGTTGTGCCTTACATTATTTGTCTTAATTCTAATCAAACCATTGATGATGATGTCTTTGCAAATAAATAATTCTTAACTGATCTTTATAAAGAGAATAATAAACAACATAACCCCATTCAAATTAATGAAGATGAGACAGTTGTTATCAATCTCAATTATAGTATCCAATAGCATGAGATTAGGATAGGGTTCGCCATCAACAAGCTTGAGCGCGCACAATTTAAAGAATTATTGAATGAATTCGTGGATGTATTTGCATGGTCTTACAATGACATACTAGGCATTAACCCCAAAATAGCTCAACATGAGATCCCTACCTTCCCAGAATGCTAGTCGGTCAAACAGAAGCTAAGAAAACTCCACACTAAATGGTCGCTCAAAGTTAAAGAGGAGGTGGTCAAGCAATTGAATATAAGCTTCATCTGTGTGATCGAGTACCCTATATGGATCACCAAAATTATCCTTGTATCGAAGTCAGGAGGAAAAGTCATCATGTGCATTGACTATCGAGATTTGAACAAAGCAACTCCAAAAGATGATTACACGTTACCCAACATCGTCATGATCATAGATAACACATCCAACCATGCCCTCTAGTCATTCGTCGATGAATTCATCGAATATAACCAAATAAAGATGCACCTAACCATCAGGAGAAAATCGCATTCATCACCCGATGGGGAACCTTTTATTATACTGTCATGCCATTCGAATTCAAGAATATCGGGGCTACCTACCAAAGGACTACTATAACCATCTTGCATGATTTGATTCACAAGGAGGTTAAAGTCTACCTAGACAGTATGATCATTAAGTTCAAGAATTAATAAGGTCACATTCCTTCCCTTCGAAAGTTCTTCGAACGACTTCAACAATACCAGATGCGGCTAAACCCACATAAATGTGTTTTTGGCATCACAAAAGGAAAGCTCTTAGGATTCATGGTTAGTTAGAAGGGAATCGAATAAGACCCTGCCAAGCTGAAAATCATACTTGAGTTGCCACCACCACGGACAGAGAAGGAATTTCGAGGAATTATGGGTAAACTATAGTACATCACTCAATTCATTAGCCAACTGACTTTTATTTATGAGCCTATTTTCAAACTCCTCCAAAAGTATTCAACTAATGTATGGAATGAGGTCTTCCAGGAAGCCTTAGACCAAATCAAACAATACCTCACCCGACCTCCGATGCTTGTGCCTCCGTGCCTAGGTCTACCCCTCCTCTTGTACTTAACTGTAATAGATACCGCAACAAGGGCTTTGCTCGCCCAGTATATTGAGGAATCCTACAAACAGAGGTCCATCTATTACGCTAGAAAAAATTGGTTTTGTACGAATTCAATTACACTTCATTGGAGAAAGCATGTGTCGTCCTAGTCTGGGCCATGTAGAAGTTATGGAACTACATTCTTTCCTTACCCATTAGACTAGTGTCCTGTATAGATCCTATTAAATACCTTCTTCAGAAGCCCGACTTATCCAGTCGAATGGCCTGGTGGTTGATTCTGCTAGTTGAGTTCGATATCATATACGTCACGTAGAAAGCTATGAATGGGAGACCCATCTCAGATTACCTTGCTGACGACCCTATGGAGGGAATCGATGTTTGGGTATCTTAATTCCCGAATGAAGATATCCTTTGCCCTTCTCAAGAAGACCTGAATTGGTAGATGTTCTTTGATAGACTAGGTAATAAGAAAGGATACGACATTTGGTCCTGATCGCCCTTGATGACTCTCACACCCCCATTACCATCAAGCAAGATAACGAATATGAATAGTATTAGTATCTGACACAGATCCGATGCGGAGTATCCGTTTTACCGGATATCCGTATTCGTCGAACATATGGTTATAATATTACTAATAATATTAGTATTAGTATTACTAATAAAATAATATTAAAAAACCTTAATCGTTTATTCCCTAAGACAAAAGAAATACACACTCCACTTAAAATAAAACACCATAAAGTTATGATTTTATGGGGTATATTATAAAATGCCATATATTATTATTTTATTGGGTATATTATCATGGAGTTACACTAAAGTTATAATACACCCTATCACACACAACATACACCCACTAAAGAACATATGCTCCACTAAAAAAAAACTAATTTCATTTCCTTTCTCTTTCGTACAAAACAAGAGAAAAGAAACCCTCATTTCACTAAAAAAAAACTCATTCCGCCACCTCCCCCTCCGCCTCATCAGCTTGTCGCTACTTATCCACCCGCCACCGCTTCTTATCAACCCCTCTGCTGCGCATCAACTCCGTCGTTGCGCATCCCCTCCTCCTGCAATAGAAAGTTAACAAAGACGGATACATACAAAATAAAAATAAAAATATATAACTGTATTTATATATTGTTCATGTGGTTGTTCATTAGTTTCCTTAATTATAAATAAATATAGGAGAGAAACAAAAAAGTAAATAGATGGTTTTGATTATGATGAGAACATAAGTTAACAACATGTATATTATATACAAAATAAAAATGTACACTTAATAAAATAAAAATATTAATATGTTTTCAAGACTAAAAGGTCTATGAGGTTATCATTCTCAATAAATTTGATTTAATCTAAAAGGTGTATATTTATTTCTACTGTTATGGAATGCTACTGTTATTTTTTTATGGATTTAAGCTTATTTGTTTGTAAAGTATGGATGGATTTAAGCCATATAATCATTATGGAATTCTACTATTATTATGGAAGCCATAATTGTTGATGTTAGGAGGTAGTAATTTCTTTATATATTTATTTGGATTGTGTTGAATTTCATTGGATTGGATATTTTAATAGTTATTTTTTGTGATAGCTAAACAATGTAAACGGATACGGATATTATCCGAATTCGAGGTATTCGCGCGGATATGGATAGTTGTTTTAACTATCCGGGCGGTTACGAATACGGATAGTGCATGGATGTGGAAAACATGGTATTCAATTTTTATCCATCCATTTACCACCCCTACTTAGGACAAATCCTCCCCCAAATTGTATATAAAAAGTTATAATTTCCAAATTTTAATCCCGATTTAAATTACACTTTAAACCTTATATTTACATATATAAGTCAACATTTTTACATACCAAAATTAAATAGATTCCAAAAAAATTAATTTTCCAAAATTTTTAGTTTAAGAAAGATTTTTATGGCTAAAAAATCACGGGGTATTACACTATAAGGACCAAACAACCTTTATAACAAAGTCTGAATGCCTTTACATGATTAACTGCTTCAAGTAAGCCTTATGCACTAAATATACTTGGTGACCAATATAAGGAAACATCTTGAGGAACATTGAAAGACACCTAAACCAAGAGGGTTAGCCTATGTTGGACTTCGAGGTCTTTGCCATACCATGACCAATCAAAGTTGATGGGTGCCTAAGGCCGAGGGATTAAGTCACAATCATCTAGAGAGTGAGAATCTTTGGAAGATTTTAATTAAGTGGCTTTTAGATAAGTTGGAAGATATCATAAAGAGTAAGAACCCCTTGTAGAGGGGTATATCAAAGGATCATAATTTGTATTTGTGATAATGAAATCCCCCACTCTGGCTAAGCTCAATCCACCTGTTATGACTCCCAAATATAATGGGAGCTCCGATCCTATTTATCACATTGAAATGTATTAACTAGTAGCCAACATATATTCAATTGAAAATAAAATGAGATTTGGAGCCTTTTCTAGTACTATTACTCGAGTTACCGATGTGTGATATACAAGTTTTCATAGGGTGTGGATCAAGTATTTTAAAAATCTTAAAGACAGGTTCATTCATATTTTGTACTTAAGCCTCAAGCTCGCACGAAGAGTTTCTCATCTTCTAAGAATGAAGCAAAAGAAGGGTGAATCACATAGAGACTTAATCTCTCACTCTTAATAATTATAAATTAAAAGTAGTGGACTACGAAAAAAAATAAACATGACAACACTCATCAATGGACTTCTCGTGGGTCAGCTTTATTAGGATGTTTTTAAAGATCAAATAACCTTCATGAATGAAATCCATCCCGAAGATAGAAAAATCATGGTAGTAGAGGGATTTATAGCTGGAAAAAATGGGTAATATGAAAAAATATGGGTCTAATAAGTATGGTAAGAAAAAATAAAAGGTGGCAAGGAACCTCATGAGTAGTCTGATCACAAATTTATAAGTTATATACCTCTAAACACTATGATGCACCACATCCTTAGAGAGATTAAGGAGGATGAAGATATGAAATGGTCTGTCAAATTAAAGTCTCATCCTAACAAGAGAACAAAAGCATGTATTATGCACTACACTAAAATAGTCGACTTGTCAAGGTCTAAAACCGCAATAAGTTAGACTTATCAAGGTCTTTGATTGTGACAAGTATAGGGGTGACAAGTCCCTTTATCACGGAATTGTCACGGTCTTGTCACAGTCTTTGACCTACAGAAGTTTCGTCATGGCCAAAGACCATGACAAGCCCGTGACAAAACAAAAAAAATTATCACAATAAAAAACTGTGACAAGTTTCTTTGTCACGGACTTGTCATGAGTTTTTACCGTGACAATTTTGGGATAAATTTAAAAAAAATACTCGGCAGTATGGCCAATGCCACTGCCCAACAGTATATTTATATCTATTATAAAAAAATTATACATGTCCAAACAACATATATCTAAATAAAATAGAAATAATGTACCAAATCATGTTATATATAATCCATAGCCAAATAAAATAGAATTACAAATATCCATATCCAAATCAACAAATAAAATAGAAATACAAATATCCAATATCCAAATAAAAAAAGATAGAAATAATATCATAGCACAGGGTCTTGATCAAGTTGGTGGAGGAAGGAAGGCCATACGATATATCCATTGACAACCCCATCAACTCGTTGAACGCCGCATTGTTGGCACAACCACAGAGGTGAGTTCTCCTTTCCAATCACCACATGTGTGATGAGAATCCTTGCCTCAATTTCTTGGAGGGGACGTCGATGAACCATCATACCCTGGAGGAAGGACGTGTCCCTCAACCCCCTCACTATCCGCTCTCCACAATATATGTCGAGTAAAAACTCTCTCTGCCAATCGATTGTTGACATAGGCTGCTCGACGTGAGTCAAGATGGGAAATAGATCATATGGTGGGGAGTCCATGCGTATCGACAATGAAATAGTGACATCCTCGTCTACCTCTACCTCCTTCTCCTTTGCCTTCCCCTTCCCCTTCTCCTTCCCCTTCCTCTTCCCCAACTGACGCTTCATGAAGGTGTACATATCTAGGACCGTCACCTCTAACCTTGATAGCTTATCATCATGGATGTCCACCTTATGTGAAAATCTGGTGTTGCTCATCTCTATCCCGATGATCCTCGAATTCCCCACCCGCCAGCTCACCCCCTAGTCCTCCCCTTACGATCTGTCTCGAGTACTTGGCTGAGTGCTCCATAGCCAAATACGCTTTGTCAGCCTCAGACTATAACTCATACACTTCCCGAAGCTTTGTCTGAAACAATAAAAAGTACACGATTAGTTAATTAAGTAAATAAAAAATTATAATATAATTAAAAAAATTAAACGTTTATAACTTATATTTGTGGTTGCGACGCTCGGGGCCACCTCCTTGTCCTTGCCCATTTTCATTCAAATTGCCAAATAGGCATCGAGCCTATGTGGCCTATCCCCTGGGCCACTCCCCGTCTCTTGAAATAAAATAATGCAGAATGAGTAAGTAATTCTAAATTAGAATAATATAAAACTAAAATTAAAGAAAAATAAAAACTTACTATCTTGTGCCCCACCTCGGCGTAAGATGTCCTCCCGGAGTAGTGCACGTCCAACTTTTTCGAGACAATTCAAGAGATCTCATTATAGAGGTAATGACTCTCGAACGGGTCTAAGATCTATTAAATGCGTATACATAAGAACTAGAAGGTTAGTATGTATGTGCACTATATATAATCTAAAGTATGTTTCATTTAATTATGTCTTATCACAATTCGAGAGACTTCATTTAATTATGTAATGTAAAGTATGTTTCATTTAATTTAAAGTATGCATAAGTTTTTAAACTTATACCAATTTATACTAATTTATACCAATTCAAATTCAAATTCAATTTATATCAACTTACACCAATATCAATACCAATACCAATTCAATTTCAATTTCAATTTATAAACAATTTATACCAATTTACACCAATATCAATACCAATTCAATTTCAATTTATACCAATTCAATTCAATTTCAATTTCAATTTCAATCTCGTTCAATTTCATTTAAAGATATTAAAAGCTTAAGTAATATTTCTATTTTTCTAGGATCTATTTGTTGCAATTAGATTAAGTATTTTTTTTTTGTATAATTGTGAGATTATAAGGGTAACGTCAATTTCATTTTAATTTTATTTCTTATTCATAGATCTTCTTTCGACCTTTATTTTTTTCTTTATCATCTAAAGTTTAATATAAATTATTATGTACACTTTCTAATTTCTTCTCCAAGTAAGGGTTCAAGAAAACCATGGATTGGCAAAGGATGAATTGTGTCTTTTACGTGAAATATTCTTTAATTTTAAAGTAGCAAGTTAGATGTGTATTCAATTGATAAAAATACTTGCATTTTTTGTTTTGTCCATAGAATTTCTTATCTTCCAATTTGGCCCCTTTCTTCCCTATCTAACTGCAAGTCACCAATTTTTATTTTGATTTTTGATTTTTTGATTAATATATTTATTTCATTTAAGTTGTATTGCTTGTTTGTTTCTAAACATATTTATCTAATATAAATTGCAAAAAAATTTCAATAGTGCACATCAAACATCTTATTAATTGTCATACTTAAAAAAAATATTTTGTTATTTTAAATCACCTGTATTTTTTAATATATACAATATTTTTCGTATAGTGTGATAGGTGGGAAGATATTTTCAGATTTATCCAGGAATGAAATACAAATCATGTTGGGTGTTGTCGGGTTTAGTTAGAAATTTTTGTATTAAGAATGTATTAAATTAGTTTTAGGAGTTTTTCTTGAATTTATGCAATGAAATTTTGATTTATTAATTTTTGGAACTAAAAAATGTATATTGTTTTAATTTTTTTATTACGTTATTCCGCGGGGGGGAATACGATTTGTTGTTTGGATATTGTAGGTGCAATTTTTAACACAATTTTGTAAATTTTTCAGGGAAAACATATTTTTTAAGTGTCACTTCAACAATAAAGTTGTTGCATAACCGGATTGCACCTATTGACTTCAACACCAAAGTTGTTGCATAACCAGATAAGATGAGTTTGATTCAATCAAATTAATCCATATTCCAAGCTACACGGTTGTTGCTATTTTCTTTAGAATGGTTCAAGCTTCTTATTTAGTTTATGTAATTCTGCCGAAAATTATGTGGTATGAATATACTATGCTGCCAAGTCCTTGAAGAATAGGTTTTTCACCAATCATTTCGTAATATTATTGAGTTCATTAATTTGTTGAATCATAAAATTTAGTCAGTTTGACTGTGAGTGACTATTTATTTGAAGAATAGGTTTTGAATTTACTAAACTGATAGAAGTCACTAGTCATTTTTTTTTAAATTATACCCATACAAATGCGGCCACGCAACGCGTAGCCTGCAAGCTAGTTATACTATAGTATCTTTGAGAACACTATGGAAACATTTAATTGTCCATAGTAGCTAGACATCAACACTGAAAAAGAACAAATGAAGAAACACCCAAAGAGCCAATACCAAGTCGTAAGTAACTTTCACTGTGTGAAAAAAAAAGAATTTCTAAAGAAAGGAAATTTTAAAAAAAAATTATCATTTTTTTTATAAGAAAATGATTCAATAGAATCCAGGATCAATTATTAATATTGTTTGTAAGTTAATTCATCTTATTTTCGAAATCTCTACAATATTACAAAACTAACAAAATGTAGAAGTCATTCAAAATCAATATTGATGAAACCATCATTTAGGCAAGTAAAATGGAAGACATAGAATATAGAGTGTTGCTACAGAACCTGGTTCATGGACACATTTGGGTGACACGGTAATGTGTCACATACACATTGACTGGATTTTTATATGACACGAAGTCCATTACAAAACACACTCAATCCGTGGGATCCATTACAAAACACATCCAATCTGTGTCTGACACATCACCGTGTTCTCCAAATGTGTTCACGAACCGGATCTCCCTATTATTTTCCTGGAATATAACATATGAGATAGGAGACAATAAAGGCAAAGGTAACTACAGTATATAAATGGTCCAAAATTTATCTATAAATATATTTTTCCATTCCATATGCGGATTAATCATGTCTGCAATAGATAAACCCATCTTCAACCATGGATAGATTACTGAATGAAATCCATGCCATAGATAAGCTTCGTTTGAGGTGTTTGGATGTAGTAAATTGTGAGACCCATTTTTTTGTTGACCAAAGTAAAATGATCAGGGGGCTATGGTAGTTCACCAGTTACTTGAAACCAATGCAACTGGGAAATATGACGATGAGGTGAAGGATTGATAGGATTTGAGGAAAAAAGGCTTGAGAAGACCAACAATTTATGAAGAAGAACGAACGAAAGAGTGTGTGATAGATTACAAAGGACGTTATAAAAAAGTTGCAAATGAATAAACAGTAGGCAATAGAGGAGTCATTATTGACTTAAGTGATAGAGTTTACTAGTATGTAACTCGCGTGATGTGCGGGCGCCTTATAATATTTTTAATCCTATTTTTATATTTATAAAATTAAAAAAATTATGATATACTAAATTGGAAAAAGGTTAAAATTATAGTATCAATAAATATAACATCCATTTTTTTTATCATAAGTTGTTATCAGGACCTCTCTTTTATCATTTTCGATATAAATATACATACGGGTAAAGGTATATATAAATGCTTAGTGTGCGTGTGTGGTGTTATTGATTTTATTATTTTTAATATAGATATATATATTTTATTCAAGTGGTGGCTTTTTATTATTTTATTATTTTTATTTTCTTTAATTTTAGGGTCTTTATTTTTAGTATTTTATTATTTTATGTAAATATTATATAAAACATATGTGTCGTCATGTCTGTGGTTGTAGATATTTAGGTACGTGTTTAATATTTTATTCATTATATTTTCAGTGTTCTTTGTTTTATATTTTTATTTTTATTTTATTGTGAGTCTTTTTATATTTTATATGTGTATGTTTGAGTTTTTATATTTTTACTCTGTGTGTGTATTGTAAATATAAATATATATATTTTCTATAAATAATAAAGTACCTGCATATACACACATTACTTCGTTACATTACCATGCACCAAATAAACCCCCTCACCTACACCTTATCCACATACATCATACACACACAATACCCTCTCTAAGCTCGCACAATACTCTCTCAAAGCACCCATGTTCAAACACCCAAACTAACCAACTATATTTATCGAATAAAGCCATAATTGAAGCTCCCATATCCACCTAAAACCCACCTGCATCACCTCTCCACTCACCTGAACCTCCACATCCTACATTACCTAAAATCGTCAACCCCAATGGTGGAGCCAGCCCTGGGCAGACCAGGGTTGTAGCCTAGGGCAAAAGATTTATAACATGAAGTGGAAAAAAACCATTAACACGATGAATAGCCCATCCTTGAAAGACTTACTCATTGTAGGCTACATATGTATGTGAAAGAACCACTAAGAAAGTTAAACCATTGAGTTAGCATGATGTTCTTTTATTTATAAGTCATCTGGGGCTTTCTAATTCACCCTGTGAGCGTGTAACTTAACATGAAGTTTTCTTATTTACACTTTTACATTTTAATTCTCCATGTGAGTGTAGGAACTTTTTTGTTTTGCATTAGTATTATGCTTTCAAAATACTTGGCAACATTGTTTTTTGCATTAGCATAAACTCTTCTTTCAAAACACTTGGACTCTCTAAAATATCGCCATATAAAATTGTTTTTCTATATCATTTGCTAAAAGTTATAATTATCATTGAGCATAGAAAATATGATTTAAAAATACATTAACCCATTACTATATTTCAATACTTACCAAGGGATGAAAGTTTCATGTTACTTACAATGAGAAACTAAAAAATATTTAAAAAAATGTCGACTTATTACATAAATTTCTAATATTTAGAAAAATTTCATTATATAATAGTGACAATATTTTTTTCTCAAATTTATGTTTCCTTGAAGAAAATTATTTTAAGAAATTATACAAATACCCTATTAATTATACAAACTTATTCATATTTATGTTTTGCAATTGAAAGACTATCTTTTAATCTCAATCGCATCGAGTGTGCTCTCACTTGTGGAATATAATGATATAGTTGCGTAAGTACCGCTAACAACTTTACATATATTCATTTTCGCAACTTTCACATATATAAATGTACCCCAAGTAACATAACATGACATTAACAATGGTGGAGATCGATAAGTATAGTCACTCAAATATATTAGCCCATCCCTCTTAAGAACTCTGGCTCCGCCCTTGGTCAACCCGTTGTACCCGCAACCCTATAACCCGGATCCACGAACCCAGCTGCTTTGTTCGACCCACCTTCTTCCCAAACCATCCATGTTTTCATCACCCATTACCCGAGTATGCTCTATCTCGTATTCGACCAGTCCTACTTTAACCAAAACCTGAACCTCCAAAATGACAAACGAAAGTCAGTAAAGCTATACATATGGGGTAAATTCTATGAACATAGCTGAGTTCGGATAGAAAATGAAACTTTGTGCATATTAATACAATTATACGAGGTGGGTTTTTTCTCATACATTTTAAAATGTACAATTTGATTTAACTTATGTATACAGTTCCTTCTACATTCATCCAAAAATGAATGCTAAATATTTTACAACCATATATTAAAAGTTAATACTAAGTATATATATAAAAACTTAATAATCAAAACCCAAATAATCACAGACAAACGGGTAGATACTAGTTTTCAGACACAAAATGAAGGAACAAATATATATATATATATATATATATATATATATATATATATATATATATATATATATATATATATATATATATATATATATATTGTAGACTCAAGTAATGTGAGGGTGACACGTAGCATTGACATAAATGTAAACTTGCTAATAAAGGTTTGCTTACACATGGCGAGTGCCTACTTTTACGTAGACTAAACCAATTAATTGAGTAGGAGACCAAAAGACAAGCTTAGAAAAAACAAATGTTCAGCGTCTTCCTTTTTTAAACCACGATCTTTCCATTTCTCATTCCTCAAATATATTGGATTTGACCACTGCTTTGGATGACCTAATTGAAGCTTCCAAGATTTGGAAAAACAATAGATATAAAATAGATATTTTCTCCTTTTGCCTACATATGGAGAAGTTGGATCTGTTGATGATTTGTGATTTGGGTTCCTCCTCCTTCTTGACAAGGCCATGGATGATAAAGTGAGTATGTTTCCTCCTTTTTATTTCTCCCCTATTTTTATATTATACCATATGTATATACGTATATATAGATATATATGTAAAGATGTATATATGTATATGTATGAAGAGAGAGAAAGAGAGTACTTGGGCGTGTGTGTGTACTGGTATGTGTGTGCGTGTGTTTTGGGGTAGCCATGCTTCCATGGCAGGTGTTATAAGTTTGAATGTGTTTGTGCATGTTTGTGTGCGTGCGTGTGTATTTGTGTGTGTAATTGTTTTAAGATTTATGTCATATCGAATCAAACCTCTCTTAAAGTTGTGTTTGGTTTTTACACTTAGTAAAGTGAGAGCCACAAAAAAACTTATTTTTTAAACCAGCCTAATAAGACGAAAATGGGTATATATTTTTAATGTCCATTTTTATGCTCTGGCAAGTGCACAACAATATGGTATAAGTTTTTAATCTAGTTAGTTTACAAAATGTTTTTTTTTCTGAGTGTTGGGTCTACAATTTTTATTATATACTATAGATATGAGTCAAATTATTGTACTTACTTTTAATCTATAACAAAAAAATACTGTATAAATAAATTCGGCCACGCATCACGTGGCCTACATGCTAGTTAGTAATAGGGTATGCCACGTGAATAAGTTGAATTGGCAAAAATTAATGAGAGTCTTTCATTTTATAATATTTAATAGATATACTTCATTTTAAAATATACTTTACCAAACATTCACCAGGAATGTTATACAAGAACTAGCATGTAACCCGCACGATTTGCGAGCGCATTATAAAATTTCTTAAAAATCCATCGAATCGTTTGCAAATTATTCTAATAAAGAACCAACTATGAAGAAACACTGCAAACATGAGGGGTGAATAATTAATAAATTGAAATCCATAGTGAACAATTTCTAACTATAATAAATAAAATAAATTGTACTGAAAATTTCAAATGAATATAATAAATAAAATAAATTGTATACTTTATAAAAATTAGTTGTATATATTGTCTTTACTTTAGCGCACAAATATATACACACTTACATATTATACTATAGTATCTCTGAGAACACTATGGAAACATTTAATTGTCCATAGTAGCTAGACATCAACACTGAAAAAGAACAAATGAAGAAACACCCAAAGAGCCAATACCAAGTCGTAAGTAAGTTTCACTGTGTGAAAAAAAAATCTAAAGAAATGAAATTTTAAAAAAAAATTATCATTTTGTTTTATAAGAAAATGATTCAATAGAATCCAGGATCAATTATTAATATTGTTTGTAAGTTAATTCATCTTATTTTCAAAATCTCTACATTATTACAAAACTAACAAAATGTAGAAGTCATTCAAAATCAATATTGATGAAATCATTATTTAGGCAAGTAAAATGGAAGAGATAGAATATAGAGTGTTGCTACAGAACCTGGTTCATGGACACATTTGGGCGACATGATAATGTGTCACATACACATTGACTGGATTTTTATATCACATGAGGTCCATTACAAAATACACTCAATCCGTGGGGTCCATTACAAAACACACCCAATCTATGTCTGACACATCACTGACACGTCACCGTATTTCCCAAATGTGTTCACGAACCGGATCTCCCTATCATTTTCCTAGAATATAACATATGAGATAGGAGACAATAAAGGCAAAGGTAACTACAAAATATAAATGGTCCAAAATTTATCTATAAATATATTTTTCCATTCCATATGCGGATTAATCATGTCTGCAATAGATAAACCCATCTTCAACCATGGATAGATTACTTAATGAAATCCATGCCATAGATAAGCTTCGTTTGAGGTGTTTGGATGCAGTAAATTGTGAGACCCATTATTTTGTTGATTAAAGTAAAATGATCAGGGGGCTATGGTAGTTCACCAGTTACTTGAAACCAATGTAACTGTGCAATATGATGATGAGGTGAAGGATTGAAAGGATTTGAGGAAAAAAGGCTAGAGAAGATCGACAATTTATGAAGAAGAATGAACGAAAGTGTGTGATAGATTACAAAGGACGTTATGAAAAGGTTGCAAATGAATAAACATTAGGCAATAGAGGAGTCATTAATGACTTAAGTGATAGAGTTTACTAGTATGTAACCCGCGTGATGTGTGGGGTCTTATAATATTTTTAATTCTATTTTTATATTTATAAAATTAATTAAATTATGATATACTAAATTGGAAAAAGTTTAAAATAATAGTATCAATAAATATAACCTCCATTTTTTATCATAAGTTGTTATCAGGACCTCTCTTTTATCATTTTCGATATAAATATACATACGGGCAAAGGTATATATTAAGGTACATTCAAATATGGAGACCTAGTATGTCCTATAAGTGCTAAGTGTGCGTGTGTGGTGTTATTGATTTTATTATTTTTAATATATATATATATATATATATATATATATATATATATATATATATATATATATATATATATATATATTTTATTCAAGTTGTGTCTTTTTATTATTTTATTATTTTTATTTTCTTTAATTTTAGGGCCTTTATTTTTAGTATTTTATTATTTTATGTAAATATTATATAAAACATATGTGTCGTCGTGTCTGTAGCTGTAGATATTTAGGTATGTGTTTAATATTTTCTTCATTATATTTTCAGTGTTCTTTGTTTTATATTTTTATTTTTATTTTATTGTGAGTCTTTTTATATTTTATATGTGTATGTTTGAGTTTTTATATTTTATATGTGTTTGTTATGGCAATAAAGTTAAAAGCTGAGTAAATAAAAAAAATCACATTATGTAGACATTTATATAGTAGTTAATACTAAGTATTTTCCAAACACCTAATAAATCAAAACTTAATAATCAAAACCCAAATCATCACAGAGAAACGGGTAGATAGTGGTTAATGGGTTTTCTATCTAGTCATTGACCGCACAAAACCTTGAAATCCTCACTAATGTTCGGATAATTCTCTCCCAGTTAGTGAATCTCATCGATGTTTGTGATTGTCTACCGAGTAAATTGCAATTTGGAGACAGAAAAGTTCTTGAAAATCCGGTGAACAGTGTAAAATATTTCTTATTGTTCCATGTTGCTGTAGAAATAATAATATAGTAGCAAAAAATCTTTACCTTGTGCAGTTTTAAGAAAGTTAAGTGATAAGTTTTCACATTTATGTGTGCCATTGTTCACATTCACATAAAAAAATACGTTAAGATAGACCTCAAAAAGATAAAAAAGCATACCAATCTCTTCTTGGTAACACATTCAAGAGACAGTAAATAATATGGAGCGTGATAGTTTAAGAGTTGTAAATCTAATATAACTTTCTCTATGAAATTTACCCAAACAGTTCATAGACGCATGTTAAATTTAAAAAAGGATATAACCAACAAAATTAAACTTTTTTCTGATCACCGCAAGGACAATACATAAGAACTTAACAAAGCAAAAATCAGGGCAGAACATAATATTTGCCATCAAGTATTTAAAACACAAAGCAACAAACATGCAAATTATGAAAAACCAAAGTGTTTGACTTTAATGGAAACAATGAAAACTAAAAGTTTATGGCTAGAAGGGACAGATTAGGCCCTCAGATATCAACCAACCGTTTATTATATTTATAAAATGAAACCGTACCTTGTTTAAGTTAGTCTGTTGGGTATTTTAGATTGTTGAAGTGTTCTACAATTACAATTGTCTCGCATCTGACCAGAGTTGCCCTAGTTATGCTGAAAGTGGGATAGATTGGAAAGTAGGAGAAATCGTATTACCTGCACAAATTAAATATAAAACTGTGGTGAGAGAAAACTTACACATAGGAAGTGTTGGTGCTCAAAGTCACTGGAAAAAAAATGAGAATGAGAATAAAGGGACAACAAAATCCAAATACATGTCAGATTCAGCAAACGTAAAAACCATATATTGTAAAACTGATTCCTAAAACCCTGAAAGATAATAAAAAGTCACAAAGAGACCAAAAGCCCTAAAAGTATGGTTGTAAATGATATCGAAAACTTCGAGATCTAAGTGAATTGACCTTACCTGCATCCGATTACTAAATAGAGGGCAGTGATGAGATGGAAAGACAAAAAGTTGTTCAAAGGAGATAAATGAAAGGGTGCGGATAAAAAACATAGTGGGGAAGAGAGAAAAATGATGATAAGAAACATTAGAGTGAGAGATTAAAGGTATGTTTTGCTAAAAAACCTCAAGATATTATATTGTATTAATTATAAAGATTTGCATTAATACCTCTAATATTATCGTATTAGAATTACAATACAGATTATAAAGGAGTCGGTCATTTGGAAAGGAAAAAGACGAAAAGAAAAACTGAGAGAGACGCATAAGTTGATAGATGGAAGGGAAAGAGCATAAAGAAAACTAAAATACATGGGAGGAATTGTTAATGAGAATTAAATGTAATGACAACGTCTAGAGAGGGACGGAGGTTTTCAAACACAAAATGAAGGAACAAATCTCTCTCTATATATCTATAAAAACTGTAGACCCAAGTGATGTGAGGGTGACATGTGACATTGACATAAATGTAAACTTGCTAATAAAGGCTTGCTTACACGTATCGAGTGCCTACTTTTACATAGACTAAACCAAATAATTGAGTAGGAGACCAAAAGATAAGCTTAGAAAAAATAAATGTTCGGCGTCTTCCTTTTTCAAACACGACCTTTCCATTTCTCAATCCCCAAATATATTGGATTTGACCACTGCTTTGGATGACCTAATTGAAGCTTCCAAGGTTTGGAAAAACAATATATATAAAATAGATATTTTCTCCTTTTGCCTACATATGGAGAAGTTGGATCTGTTGCTGATTTGTGATTTGGGTTCCTCCTTCTTCTTGACAAGGACATGGATGATAAAGTGGGTATATTTCCTCCTTTTTATTTCTCCCCTGTTTTTATTTTATACCATATGTATATACGTATATATAGGTATATATGTAGAGATGTATATATGTATATGTATGAAGAGAGAGAAAGAGAGTACTTGGGCGTGTGTGTGTACTAGTATGTGTGTGTGTGTGTGCTTTAGGGTAGCCATGGGAGCAAAGCTTCCATGGCAGGTGTTATAAGTTTGTATGTGTGTGTGCATGTTTGTGTGCGTGCGTGTGTATTTGTGTGTGTAATTATTTTAAGATTTATGTCATATCGAATCAAACCTCTCTTAAAGTTGTGTTTGGTTTTTACATTGAGTAAAGCGAGACCCACAAAAAAACTCATTTTGTAAACCAGCCTAATAAGACGAAAATGGTTATAAATTTTTAATGTCCATTTTTATGCTCTGGCAAGTGCACAACAATATGGTATAAGTTTTTAATCTAGTGAGTTTACAAAATGCTTTTTTTCTAAGTGTTGGGTCTACCATTTTTATTATATACTATAGATATGAGTCAAATTATTGTACTTACTTTTAATCTATAACAAAAAAAAATACCATATAAATAAATTCGGCCACGCATCGCGTGGCCTACATGCTAGTCAGTAATAGGGTATGCCACGTGAATAAGCTAAATTGGCGAAAATTAATGAGAGTCTTTCATTTTATAATATTTAATAGATATACTTCATTTTAAAATATACTTTACCAAACATTCACCAGGAATGTTATATAAGAACTAGCATGTAACCCGCACGATTTACGAGCGCATTATAAAATTTCTTAAAAATCCATCGACTCGTTTGCAAATTATTCTAATAAAGAACCAACTATGAAGAAACACTGCAAACATGAGGGATGAATAATTAATAAATTGAAATCCATAGTGAACAATTTCTAACTATTGAATAATGTACTGAAAATTTCAAATGAATATAATAAATAAAATAAATTGTATACTTTATAAAAATCAGTTGTATATTTATACCATGAATGAAGAGAGGAAGTGCATAAAAAAATTGGCACAATAATCTTGCGGTTAACGCACATTATATCAAAAATAAATTTCAACCAATAGTCACGTCCACCTGCGCTATATGATGTTCAAATAGTATTTTACAAAATTGATATGACCGAGTTGCCTCTTTTAGACATAGAAACCATTTGAAGTCAGAATCAAGAAGTTGTCGTTGATAATGTAGCAATTTATAGTCCTTGATTATTTGGCATATGTAATACCCCGAATTTCTGCGTATTTAGAATTTAATTAATTGAGTAATTAAATAGGAAAATACGTTTAATTTAAATTACGTGACTAGAGTAATTTAATATTATTTTATATTTAAATTAGGTCAGTAGAGTAATTTAATGTGATTTAATATTTAAATTACATGAGTGAAGTAATTTAATGAGATGAAATTTTAGTTATGATTATTAAGTGATCGAATAATAATCGTGGTATTCAAATATTAATCGAGAGATAGACACTGATTAATATATGATTTAAATTTACTAAGAGTGAATAGTAAATATTGACAGTTAAATATGATATACGTTATAGCGAGTGATATGGGCTTATTTTATGTTATCTCACCGAGAGTCACGCATTAAACTATGGTGAGATGGAAAATGAGAAATATATTTTAGGTGATTCGAATAATAATTTAGTGGTCACGGATGAGTCCGGAAGGGACGAATTAGTCAAAATGGTATACCCGGGGATGTTAATTGAGTCACGGGTCGATTTTGGACCAAATCGGCACCTTTGGAGGGTAATTTGGTCATTTTAAAAATAGAGGTTAAAGGACCAACGAAAATTAGAGCCATATATCTGATGATTATAAATGGGGGGCTAGGGTTCTTAACACAAAAATCTTAGAGAGGCCATTAGAAGGAAGAGAGGAACCATTCCTAAAAGCTTAAGGAGGATTCTTGAAGGTTTGAAAGAGTTCTTGCATACGAAGCACCTAAGGAGTGAAGATTTGAAGAGGGAAACATCAAATCATCATCCTCACCCAAAAAATCAGACCCTACAGTGAATAAGGCAAGTATTTATTGCAATTAATTGAAGTTATAATACCCATGCAATTGGGGTTTCAATCATATGATGATATTGATGAATTCTTGATAAGAGAACTTTAATTAAATGCATGTTGGGTAGGAAATTGCATGTAGAATGATTTGAAATCTGTAGAGATATTGATATTGGAAGATACGGGTTGTATTCCATGAAATAAATCTGGGTATTGATGAACAATCATGGATGAATATGAAAACTTAGTGTTTTAGAGGATAGAAAGAATAAATCCCTTCTTGCATGAATATTGTAATGTTTTGAGAAAAGAATTACGTTAGAATCGGTCCTAATGCATGTAGAAATGGTTAGAAATGTTTAGTTAAAACCTTGGTGTAGAGTAATGGATGTTGGTACTAGATCATGGGCGAAAAACGCGTGAACGGACGAGACTGGTGAATTGCAGAAAAGGGGATCAATCTGGTTTAAAAAAAAGGGATCGGTCCGATAAAAAGGGATCGATTCGATCTTTAAAAAAAGGGATCAGTCTGGTAAAAAAAGGATCATCCGGTTTAAAAAAAAGGGATCGGTCCTGTAAAAAGAGGATCGATCTAGTTTTAAAAAAAAAGGATCGGTCCGGTATTTGGTCAGGTTCCCAGAAATTCTGTTTTTCCCCTATTTGATTTAGTTCTTCTAATTGATTATTGTGTAAAATTTTAGAACCTTACTAAGGGATTTTGGGGGAATTATTAATACTACAGTAGGCCTGATTAGGATTTGTATATTTGTCTTAACAAGGGAAGTAAGATGCATATCAATTGGGATAAATTTGTATCGTAAATTATCGGATAGTGAAATAATAATTTGCGGGAACTTCGGATGGACGATAAGTATACTAGTAGAGTAAGTTAGGCTTAGGTACTGAAAATACAAAGGGGTTAACTAGGTCCCTTAGAGTTGATAGAATACTCGAGAAGATGCGATAACTAGAGAAATCGTAAAATAAACTGTACGGTGAGTATTAGAGAAATATACTACGTACTAATGTAAACGATTAGGTTATGTGAATACCTATAAATTATGTACTTAGGTTGTGTAAAATACCTACAGTACATATATCGTATTGGAGTCGATGATTAGACCGGCCCAATACTTTTATATAACATTTACCATTGGAGTTGATGATTAGACCGGGCTAATGTAAATGAAAGGAGAATTGGAGTCGATGATTAGACTGGGCCAATAATCCGTATAGTGTATATTGTGAGTGAAATATACACTATATTAATAATCTACTTGAGTGAGATAGTAGATATTTAGATGACGTGCATACATCTAAAAATATAAATTGGGAGAATTGGAGTCAATGATCTGACCGGGCCAATGATCCTTATAGTCTATATTGTGTGTGAAATATATACTATATGAACAATCTACTAGGGTGAAGTAGTAGATAGTTAGATGATGTGTATACATCTAAAAAGTAAATTAAGTGAAGAAAACTTAATTGGAAAGCTATAATATTAGATAGTGAACATCTAATGAATAAGATTAAGTGGTCAGACTTAACTTTCAAATTAAGGAACTAATATATGTGAAATGTTACACGGGAATCAACTCACATATGGAGAGTGATAATAAAATTTGGTACTGTACGTTCGGTACGGGAACTTAGACGTGTAGGTAAGTTCAGACGACTAAAATAGTCTAAATAGATTGGGTAGTGTAGCTAAATAGGCTACTATGTAATGTTAGGCATGCATTACAGATGATAGGTGAGGAAACTCAAGGGAGTGTGCGTAAACCTAACATCTGTAATCAATAACTAATCTTTCTGAAATAAATTACTTGCTAAATATTTTTAAAATGTTTTGAGTACTAACTCTTGCTATGTAAAATATTTTTCAAAACCTTTTAGGTGTCTAGCCACAGGGACGCGAAGCGTGACTTTATTCCAGGGACTTTGTAGCTGCAGCATAGGTGGATGTTGCAGGGCTTTAATTAGACGCCTCTTTCACTTTCTGATCTAGTGTAGGATTTCAGATTTCAGTACGGACATGTTGTCCCTCAGTACTTTCATTTTTGGAGTTTGTTATTGGTTTATTTTTGGCCGATGGATTATTCAGCAAAGACTTTGTTTGATCTTAGTTGTTATATTCAGACTCTTATGTTGGTATTTGGTTTATATATTGTTATGCATGTTGTTTTATGTTAAATTTGTAATACCCCGTATTTGTATGCTATATTAATTTGGGGATTTATTAAATCTAATGTGAGTTTTTAATTTAATATAAATCCGAAAATTAATCACTTTATAATTATTAACGTGATGTGAGTTAGTAATTATGGGAAACTTGTTGTTGAATATTACTAATGAGTAAAGTAATATAATATTGGTACTATTAAATGTCAAGAGTGAATAAAATGACAATTTTAGAAATTTGAGTCGGAACGCGCCCGTGTCGCGTCGGGACTAAATATTGATTAATAAAAGTGAATAAATTATAAGTTGCTCATATGGTCGTTTTGAGTGCGCCAAAGTGTCTGGAAGGGTTGAGATAGTCAGAAAAGTGTACCCGGGGGTTTAGTTTGGGTCTCGGCGCATTTTTAGGATTAATTAGTACCCCGAGAGGGCATTTTGAACATTTTGTAATTTTGGGTAATTAAACCCACGAAATTTTAAGGGTTATATCAGATTTCTAAGGTTACCTTCTAGGGTTAACACAACCAAATACAAGTGACGGACATAGGAGAAGGAAGGAGAGAGCTTTCAAAGCAAATTCTAGACCGAAAATCCATCCAGTTGCACCGCCACCACCATCAACGCATAGATCGCGCGACGGGGAATGCGACAACCCCAAATTCGTCCACAAATCATAACTTTGAAATTTCCAGGCAAGTACTTATCTTGATTATTTTCGTTAATGCATCGTTCATGTTAGTCTAGGGGGATTAGGATGAGTTTGGTAGAAGAAAATCAATGTTGGAGATAGGAAAATCGCATGTAGTAATGATTTGAATGACAATCTGGAAACCCCTTCACATCTAGAGGCTTAACCACGAATTTATGATGAATTAGGAGTAGAAATTTCTAGAAAAAGACTGCTTAGAATCATGTTAAAGAAATTCTAGGGTTCTTGCGATTTATAAGAGTTTTGGCCTATTAATCTATGGTTATTGATGAAATATTGCATGCTTTACGTTGAAGATGTATAATATGGGTTCATACCATTTGTAGTACAAATTTTAGGGAGTTTGGGTGTGAAAAATCTGGATTTGATTGAGGATAGATTATAAAACCCGTAACTATTAATCTGCAGAATTCGCATACCTGTTTGATCGATCGATCGAACCAGGAGTGTCGATCGATCGACGCATCGATCGATCGAGCACCTGCCCTCGATCGATCGACCCCTTCTGGCAGACTCACATTTCCCCTTTTGAAAATAGTTAAATTCAAATTAAATGAGTAGAAATATTTGAGCATCCTTATTAAAATAATTTGGAAGGTAAAGGAGACCAGTAGGACTTATTAATAATTATGAGACCTTTAATGTAAGACGAGATGTACATTTTTGGGATATTTACATATAAGGGACGATGAAATTATGCATTAAAGGGAGAGACGCGTAAAATAGTTACGTTGGAAAAATAGATGAGTACCTACTGAATTCTACACTTGGGAGGATAGAGTCCATGAGTGTTACGTAGTAAGTTGGATTAATCCCTCAATTAAAGTAAGTGATGAACCGTTATACGTGATAACTAAAGATTTAGAAATAAGGATAAGTATTATATTATGGGTGATGAAAGGTACCTAAAGAGATATGGTAACAGTAGTATATTTATATGACTGTGTTTATGAATATACTATATACGTGTGAAAATCATGCCCGCGCTACTTACTATCCCTGAGGTTACCGCGTTGGGACAGTCTTATCTCGATGTGCCTTTATGGGGGATATTGACTCGTACCCTAGAAGATATATATCCTTGGTACAGGCTATCCGATCAATGGTCAGACGGTCCTAAGAGACGTGAGGGTATGTGCTATCCTCTTAGAGACTTGGAATCTATGCTTCGCCTCAATATTGTTTGTGTATGTGTTAATACAGTTCGAGAGTGATTCCGAACTTGTATTTCCCTTAGTACGAGTGAGATGGGAATTGGATAGCAGAGTATGCCCGCACCATAATTTTTATGTGGGGTGCTTTTAGAATATATATATTATACGAGTATTTAATATATATATATATATATTAAATTCTGACATTTGGAATTTCATACTGTGTTTATGGTAAGTAAGGAATGTATAATGATTTCAATTTGGATATACTTGTTTTGGAAAGCGTAACATGACACTGGGAAGCTTTATTAGCAAATAAGGTTTAAATGAGAACTTTGTGACCAAATGAAATTATCCTCTTAAATAATTAAATTATTCAGTTTAAATCTTACGAGTAACCTAAGATAAGATAAACCGTTGGGAAGATTAGTGCGATAGGTGTGCACATTAGAAGAGAGGTGAGAATTTCTCAAGAGAGTGTCGCACTAATATGTTGTTGCATTGGCCTGTAAACATTTTAAATACTTGCTAAACAAATTTTAAATCATTTACACTATCGGGCTCTGACCCGTTTCTATTTTCCTTTCTCTCTTGTATATATATATGTATATATTACAGGTGCCCAGCCACAGGGGCGTCTTGCATAGGATCCTTTGGAAGGAACGCGCTGCAGCTTAGGTGGGAGTTGCAGGCCTCTTGCTTAGACGACTTCATTTATTTGATTCCACTCCTAGCATATTTATTCAGTTGGGCATGTGTCGCCCGTTTCCATTATCCAGTTGTTTTATTTGAACTTGTGATTCATTTATTTCTAGTATTGTCACTTTGGGATTTATTACTATCTGGATGTTTTACTTTAAGTTTTAAATGTTGGGATTCAATTAGTTGAATGTTTGATTATTTGGATTGTATGTTCCAGGATAGTTGTGGTGTGACTATTAAATTGTGAATTACACAAAGTTTTAAATGTTGGTTTATATAAAAATAAAATTTGGAAAGTAAAGTCTAAAAAAATGGTTTGGACACTTAGCTTAATTATTTAGGGTGTTTAAATTGGAAAAGTATTTTTCGATAGTGATGCTAAGAATGAACCAACTGTTCACCTTGATTTTAATTTAATAAAGGAGTGATCGCCCGCTATTTAATTAGGCGGGGTGTCACGGGTGGTATCAGAGCATTAGGTTCTAGTGTCCTTAGGATCTGTACGGCTTATTTCGCTTTCAGCGTAACATTTTTACTATAGAGCCCTATTTTAGGATTGTTGTATTCTTGCTTTTACGTTTACGTCTTCAGCTATTTGAGATTTAGTAATAACTGTAGACTAATAAATTTCTTCACGTTTCAGATGCCTCCGAGACGTGCACCAAAGGATAGGCGTGCCCAAGCCGAGCAGCCAGCAGCTCCGGCTCAGGGTACGATGAATGCTAATGAGGTAGCCGCTATTGTTGCTCAGGCAGTGAATGCAGTGCTAGCGGTGGTACATCAGGCTCCACCCCAGACTCAGGCAGTGGCGCCAGTACCTGTAAAACTACCATCTGCATGGGAGCGGGTTAGGGATGCCTTTCAGAAGGCGCATCCCCCTGAGTTCTCGGGTAGTTCAGATATTGTCATCGTCAGCCAGTGGAAGAAAGATATCCAGTGGCATCTGCGTATGTATGAGTGCACAGACGTACAAAAATAGTTATTGGCTTCTTTCAAGTTAGTGGGGGCTGCTTTGCAGTGGTGGGAATCCACCACCACATTGGAGGAGAGGGATACGATCCCGATTCAGTCGTTCTGGGAACGGTTTGACCGCAAGTATTTTCCACCCGCCGTGCAAACTGAGATGAGGCGGAAATTACTAAACTTGAAGCAGGAGAATTCTACCGTTACTGAGTATAAGGAGGAGTTCACGAGACTTCTCACCATAGTGCCAGATGAGGCACCTACTCAGGGTAAGAAGATAATGTTGTTTGTGGACGGGTTAGCTTGGAGGATCCGTCAGCATCTTATAGGGAATTTGTCTCTGAGTACCTTTACAGATGTACTCAATGCTGCCTTACTACATTGCCAGGATCACCGCTTCCATCTGCAAGGAATCAAGCGAGCAGGAGAGTCCGGCCAGCATGGCAGGACAGGGGGTAGTGGCGCTAGTGGAGCACCGACATCCCAGGGACAGACTCGTCAGCATGAGCAGAGTTCCTATCAGGGGGACCCTGCCAAGCGCTTCCGATCAGGTGATTCCAGGCAAGGATTTGGGGGTTATAGGCAGGGTCAGCAGGGCCAGCCTAATCAGCAAGGCCAGCAAGGTCAACACCGACAGCAGCAGGGCCAACAGCGTTTTCATCAAGGCCAACAGGGCCAGTGGCAGGGTGGTAACGGTCAGCAGGGCCGTGGTCAGCTGGGTCAGAGGGGAGGTAATTTCAAAGGTTGATGTTTCGGATGCGACAAGAATGGCCATAAGCACCAGGATTACCCAGAGGGTGATAAGGCCCCACAGCAGCAGGGTGCCCGTAATGAGCCACAAAGGCCACTTTTTCCAGCCGCCCTCCCCGCACCAGCCCAGGTACCAGCCCTACCATCCATTCCAGTAGCTTCAGTGCAGTAGGGGCAGTTACAGTATGGACGTGTCTATAACGTCCACTAGGCAGCAACTCCGCAGGCACCACCCGCGATTGAGGGTATGTTTCCTATCCATGGTACTATGGGTCGAGTTTTATTTAATACTGGGGCGATGCATTATTTTATAGCTACTCATTTTGCGAAGGCCTTAGAGTTATTAGCCACAGCAGAGAGCACTGTGACGTGTGTAGACTCACCACTGGGAAATGGTTCGCTTATTTTCTTTATATGCCGAGGTATGGGGGTAGAGATTGGTAGCTTGGTATTACCTGCAGACATGTTAGTCTTAGATATGCATGAGCATGACGTTATTATCAGTATGGATTGGCTTGCTGCCTATAGGGCCATGATAAATTGTTTTGGTGGGAGTATTATTTTTGCCATTCCGGGGCAAGAGATGTTTGTAGTGGCAATGCCTCGCCCAGAGGGAGGCTCGACCGCTCATTTGTATTACATAGAGGAGGATACCTCTAAGGAGGTTGTGATTCCCTTAGACTCGATCCAAGTTGTTCGTGAGTATTTCGATGTATTTCAGGATATACCAGGCCTACCCTCCAGTCGAGAGATAGACTTTGTCATAGATTTATTACCGGATACTAGACCTATAGCACGCGCTCCATACCGTATGGCTCCGACGGAGATGTGAGAGTTACGAGATCAGATAGAGCAGTTGTTAGGTCAGGGCTTCATTCACAGGAGTACCTCACCTTGGGGCGCTCCAGTCTTATTTGTGAAGAAGAGAGATAGTTCACTGAGGCTATGTGTGGACTACCGGGGGTTGAACAAGGTCACGATACGGAATAAGTATTTGTTGCCTCGAATCGATGATTTGTTCGACCAGCTGAGGGGAGCAACTTTCTTTTCAAAGATAGATCTGAGGTCGGGGTACCATCAACTACGAATTAGGGAGCAGGATGTTTCAAAGACTGCTTTCTTGACGAGATACGGGTCCTATGAGTTCAGAGTGATGCCATTTGGCCTCACAAATGCTCCAACCGTGTTCATAGACTTAATGAACCGAGTGTTCAGAGAGTTCTTGGATCAGTTTGTCATCGTCTTCAAAGATGACATTTTGATATATTCACACTCCAAGGTGGAGCATGCCGAGCACTTGAGGCAGGTTCTTCAGACTCTACGAGAGCATCAGTTGTATGCTAAGTACGAGAAGTGCGGATTCTGGTTGCGAGAAGTACAGTTCTTGGGGCATGTTGTTTCTGAGCAGGGGATAGCAGTTGACCCGAGTAAAGTGTCATCGGTGAGGGAGTGGGGACAGCCCACGACACCGACGTAAGTGCGTAGTTTCTTGGGGTTAGCCGGATACTACAGGAGATTCATTCGGGGATTCTCCAAAATAGCGGGTCCATTGACGAACCTGACTCGCAAAGGGGTTCCATATGTTTGGGATGATGCTTGCCAATTGGCTTTCGACGAGCTGAAAGACAAGCTTACTTCAGCACCGGTCCTTGCTTTAACGAAGCCGGGTGTGGAGTACCTGGTTTACACCGATGCCTCTTTACGGGGACTTGGGGGAGTACTTCAGCAGGAGGAGAAGGCTATAGCTTTTGCCTCCCGCAAGCTTAAGTCGCATGAGAAGTATTACCCCACCCACGACATGGAGTTAGCAGCGGTCGTTTTTGCATTGAGGATATGGAGGCACTATTTATTAGGGGAGAAATTCCGCTTGTTCACAGACCAAAAGTCACTGCAGTACCTGTTCACTCAGCGAGAGCTGAATATGCGACAGCGCAGATGGTTAGAGTTTATGAAGGACTATCAGTTCGACATACAGTACCATCCGGGGAAGGCCAACGTAGTTGCTGATGCGTTGAGCCGTAGACCGGTAGATGATGTAGCGGACGTCTGGAAAGAAAAGTGGAAGGAGTTGGGTCACCAGGACGCAGTAGCCCGTTCCTTCATATCTGTTATGACAGTGGCACCCGAGACTGTTACTAGGGTGATACAGGCACAAACCGCAGACCCGTTTTGTCAGGAGCAGATTGTACGACTTTTAGTCGGAGGTGCCGAGTCCTATTCTGTTAGTTCTGATGGGGGTTTGAGCTTTCATGGGAGATTAGTGGTCCCAGAAGGATCAGAATTACGTCATGCAGTGATGACCCAGTCTCATGAGTCCCGATTTGCGGTACATCCTGGAGGAGATAAGATGTACCAGGATATGAGGCAACAATACTGGTGGAGTGGGATGAAAAAGGACATTGCCGAGTTCGTGTCCAAGTGTTCTAACTGCCAGGTGGTAAAGGTGGACCATCAAAAACCGTCAGGGTTGCTTCAGCCATTGGAAATACCCGCGTGGAAGTGTGAGAGTATTTCCATGGATTTTATTGCAGGGTTACCTACATCACAGCGGGGTCACGACTCTATCTGGGTGATTGTAGGCCGTTTGACCAAGGTGCTCATTTTCTGCCGGTGCGAACAGACTATACCACGGGTAAGTATGCTCAGTTGTTCATTGCTGAGATTGTCAGATTACATGGGGTGCCCCTGAATATTGTGTCAGATAGAGACAAGATTTTCGTGTCGCGTTTCTGGGAGAGCTTTCAGGAGGCTATGGGTACTGAGTTGAGAATGAGTTTGACTTATCACCCACAGACAGATGAACAGACAGAGCATACTAATAAGATGTTGGAGGATATGTTACGCATGTGTGTTCTTAATTTTGGATGAGGTTGGGAGCCACATCTTCCACTGGTATAGTTTGCTTATAATAACTCTTATCAGTTCATGATTGGCATGGCTCTATTTGAGGCTTTGTATGGCAGGCTTTTTTGTTCCCCAACTTGTTGGCTCGAGGTGGGGGATAACAAGTTTCTAGAACCAGAGGTAATTTAGGAAACCTCCGCGAGGATTGATATAATCAGGAGTGGCATTCGAGTATCCCAGGATAGGCAGAAAAGCTACACCGATGCGAAACGGTTCTTTCGGGAGTTTAATGTGGGGGACCAAGTGTTACTACGTGTATCTCCTATGAAAGGAGTGATGAGGTTCGGGAAGAAAGGGAAATTGGCCCGAGGTACTTGGGACCATTTCCCATTATCGAGAGGATTGGGCCGGTAGCATACAGATTGGGACTTCCAGAGCATTTACATCGCATTCACGATGTATTCCACATCTGGTCGTTGAGATGATATCTTCGGGATGATATGGCCCATACTCACATCGCGATAGATGAGATAGACTTACAGCCTGACAGCTCTTACGAGGAGAGACCGATGGCTATCGTAGACCATAGCGAGAGGAGATTGAGGTCGAAGGTAGTTCCACTTGTACGGGTACAGTGGGAGCATCGTAATGTGGAGGAATCCACTTGGGAGCGTGAGACAGATATGCGCGAGAGATACCCAGATTTATTCTTACCAGGTATGCTTTAATTTTCGAATTTCGGGACGAAATTCCGTTATTAGGGGGGAAGTATGTAATACCCCGTAGTTTTATGCTATATTAATTTAGGGATTTATTAAATTTAATGTTAGTTATTAATTTAATATAAATCCGAAAATTAATCACTTTATAATTATTAACGTGACGTGAGTTAGTAATTATGGGAAACTTGTTGTTGAATATTACTAATGAGTAAAGTAATATAATATTGGTTCTATTAAATGTCAAGAGTGAATAAAATGACAATTTTGGAAATTTGAGTCGGGACGCGCCCGTGTCGCGTCGGGATTAAATATTGATTAATAAAAGTGAATAAATTATAAGTTGCTCGTATGGTCTTTTTGAGTGCGCCAAAGTGTCCGGAAGGGTCGAGATAGTCAGAAAGGTGTACCCAGGGGTTTAGTTTGGGTCTCGGGGCATTTTTAGGCTTAATTAGTACCCCGGGAGGGCATTTTGGACATTTTGTAATTTTGGGTAATTAAACCCACGAAATTTCAAGGGTTATATCAGATGTCTAAGTTTTTCTTCTAGGGTTGACACAACCAAAGACAAGTGACGACCATAGAAGAGGGAAGGAGAGAGCTTTCAAAGCAAATTCTAGACCGAAAATCCATCCGGTTGCACCGCCACCGCCACCACCACCAATGCGTAGATCGCGAGACGGGGAACGCGACAACACCAAATTTGTCCACAAATCAGAACTTTGAAATTTCCAGGCAAGTATTTATCTTTCTTATTTTCGTTAATGCATCGTTCATGTTAGTCTAGGGTGATTAGGATGAGTTTGGTAGAAGAAAATCCATGTTGGAGATAGAAAAATCGCATATAGTAATGATTTGAATGATAATCTGGAAACCCATTCACATGTAGAGGCTTAGCCACGAATTTATGATGAATTAGGAGTAGAAATTTGTGGAAAAAGACTGATTAGAACCATGTTAAAGAAATTCTAGGGTTCTTGAGATTTATATGAGTTTTGGCCTATTAATCTATGGTTATTGATGAAATATTGCATGCTTTACGATGAAGATGTATAATATGGGTTCATACCATTTGTAGTACACATTTTAGGGAGTTTGGGTGTGAAAAATCTGGATTTGATTGAGGATAGATTATGAAACCCGTAACTATTAATCTGCAGAATTCGCATACCTGTTTGATCGATCGATCGAACCAGGAGTGTCGATCGATCGACGCATCGATCGATCGAGCACCTGCCCTCGATCGATCGACCCCTTCTGGAAGACTCACATTTCCCCTTTTGAAAATAGTTAAATTCAAATTAAATGAGTAGAAATATTTGAGCATCCTTATTAAAATAATTTGGAAGGTAAAGGAGACCAGTAGGACTTATTAATAATTATGAGACCTTTAATGTAAGACGAGATGTACATTTTTGGGATATTTACATATAAGGGACGATGAAATTATGCATTAAAGGGAGAGACGCGCAAAATAGTTACGTTGGAAAAATAGATGAGTACCTACTGAATTCTACACTTGGGAGGATTGAGTCCATGAGTGTTACGTAGTAAGTTGGATTAATCCCTCAATTAAAGTAAGTGACGAACCGTTATACGTGATAACTAAAGATTTAGAAATAAGGATAAGTATTATATTATGGGTGATGAAAGGTACCTAAAGAGATATGGTAATAGTAGTATATTTATATGACTGTGTTTATGCATATACTATATACGTGTGAAAATCATGCCCGCACTACTTGCTATCCCTGAGGTTACCGCGTTGGGACAGTCTTATCTCGATGTGCCTTTATTGGGGATATTGACTCGTACCCTAGAAGATAGATATCCTTGGTACAGGCTATCCGATCGATGGTCAGACGGTCCTAAGAGACGTGAGGGTATGTGCTATCCTCTTAGAGACTTGGAATCTATGCTTCGCCTCAATATTGTTTGTGTATGTGTTAATACAGTTCGAGAGTGATTCCGAACTTGTATTTCCCTTAGTACGAGTGAGACGGGGATTGGATAGCAGAGTATGCCCGCACCATAATTTTTATGTGGGGTGCTGTTAGAATATATATATTATACGAGTATTTAATATATATATAAATTCTAAAATTTGGAATTTCATACTGTGTTTATGGTAAGTAAGGAATGTATAATGATTTCAATTTGGATATACTTGTTTTGGAAAGCGTAACATGACATTGGGAAACTTTATTTGCAAATAAGGTTTAAATGAGAACTTTGTGACCAAATGAAATTATCCTCTTAAACAATTAAATTGTTCAGTTTAAATCTTACGAGTAACCTAAGATAAGATAAACCGTTGGGAAGATTAGTACGATAGGCGTGCACATTAGAAGAGAGGTGAGAATTTCTCAAAAGAGTGTCGCACTAATATGTTGTTGCATTGGCCTGTAAACATTTTAAATACTTGCTAAACAAATTTTAAATCATTTATACTATCGGGCTCTGACCCGTTTCTATTTTCCTTTCTCTCTTGTATATATATATGTATATATTACAGGTGCCTAGCCACAGGGGCGTCTTGCATAGGATCCTTTGGAAGGAACGCGCTGCAGCTTAGGTGGGAGTTGTAGGCCTCTTGCTTAGACGACTTTATTTATTTGATTCCACTCCTAGCATATTTATTCAGTTGGGCATGTGTCGCCCGTTTCCATTATCCAGTTGTTTTATTTGACCTTGTGATTCATTTATTTCTAGTATTGTCACTTTGGAATTTATTACTATCTAGATGTTTTACTTTAAGTTTTAAATGTTGGGATTCAATTAG
This sequence comes from Sambucus nigra, assembly GCA_949130495.1. Lineage (NCBI taxonomy): Eukaryota > Viridiplantae > Streptophyta > Magnoliopsida > Dipsacales > Adoxaceae > Sambucus > Sambucus nigra. The sequence continues at coordinate 14,152,538 of OX422219.1, read as the reverse complement.
TTGAATGTTTGATTATTTGGATTGTACGTTCCAGGATAGTTGTGGTGTGACTATTAAATTGTGAATTATGCAAAGTTTTAAATGTTGGTTTGTATAAAAATAAAATTTGGAAAGTAAAGTCTAAAAAAAAAATGGTTTTGACACTTAGCTTAATTATTTAGGGTGTTTAAATTGGGAAAGTATTTTTCGACATTGATGCTAAGAATGAACCAACTGTTCACCTTGATTTTAATTTAATGAAGGAGTGATCGCTCGGTATTTAATTAGGCGGGGTGTCACATAATTGAAGTTAAAATTTGGCAACCGCATAATTTTTCACTTAGGTGGTTAGTAATTAAAAAAATTTCGATAGTGATGCTAAGAATGAACCATATGAGAAACCTGTTTTAATTAGGGGTGTTCACGATCCGATCAGGTTCGGTTTTGGGGTATTTTTGGGACCGGACCGTATCAATCGATCCTAGAAAATTATGGGCCAAGACCGGACCGGAATAATCGGTCTCGATCCTATTCGGTTTTGAAGCGGGTCGTGTTCGGTCTCGGTCCTATTCGGTCCATACACAAATAAAACTAACACATTTTTTAAAATTTAAAAACAGCTTGCCAGACAGTTGAGTAAAATCCAATCACAGGCACAAAAATTTCACAGATTGCCGAGTAAAAAAACATAAACAAAATGGGACTAAAGGATTAAAAACCCAACTCTCTCTAGCAGACCTGCTTTCTGTTTTGTGAGAGATAACCTATAGTTTTACATAAATTTCCTCATCCATATATTGATATAATATCAACATCAATTCATGTATAAAGATTGTAACGAAAAATATCCACAAACAACACGCATGAAACAATCAGCACTATGAAAAAATGTAGAAATAAAAAATAAAAATATATGCATAACATGTAAAAAAAAGCATAAAGATGCATACATTACAAAAATCAAGCTGATTTATGTAAACGACCCATGTGGGATGGTGGAACCATAACTAAAAAATGAACCCATAACCACAACTAACCGGTTTGCCTTTGCCGGAGCATTTATGGAAAAGCAGAGGGAGACGGTACTGAGCTGTTGAGTGAGGCGAGATGAGGAATGTGAATGAGTTGCCGCCTGCCGATCATCATTTGTAGAGAGAGAGAAGAAGAGATGTTGGATTTAGGGATGTCCGGTCTCGTTTATAAAGAGAGGGGGAAAAGAAGAAATGTTAGATTTAAGGTTATTTATTATTTTGTTGGGCTGGGTTTGAGCGAGTAGCTAGGACTGTCTATATGGTAATGTGGGTCAGTGGGTATAAAGCAGGTCTCTAGTGTTTTAGTATATAACAGTGGGTAAAAGGAAGGTGTTATTTATATATATATATATGCGGTCCGGTCAGGTCCAGACCCGCTTTTTAAGACCCAAGACTGAGACCGGACCGAATAATTTGGTCCTTCACATTTTAAGACCGCATTAAAAAAAATCGCAAAAGTGGGTCCGGTCCGGTTCAGTTTTTTTGGTCCATTCGGTCCATTTGGGTTCGTGCACGCCCCTAGTTTTAATTTAATAAAAGACTGATCATCCAATGTTTAATTAGGCGGGATGTCACAAGATATTATTAGTAGCTTCTTTTTTATTTCTATTTCTATTTTATTTTTTATTTTGAATATGAAAGTCCAATTTAACATAAACTTCAAATGAGATTAGAATAGGTATTTGTCAATATCTGCTCTTACTTTATTAGTATATGCCTCTTTTTATATTTATGCACCCAGGTTTGATATTGTTTAAGTTTTACTATACATATGGATTTATGTTCAAATGGACAAAAACTATCTATTAAAAAATTATGGAAAATTTACAACACAAAATTATTAGCCCCAAAAGAAAAAATAAAATGAGTTTATTATCACCGAAAAAATTACAGAAGATTCACGTGAGCATGTAGTTCTGGATTTATTTTCTTATTGTAACAAAAGTATGAATTTTGAATATAATCCTCCCCAAAAGGGTCTGGACAAAATTTACAAAAAAAAACTCTTCTTCTTCCTTACCATCATCTATAAAATAGATTAGGCAGAGATCCACTAATATTTCTTTGTTATCCAAAAGCCGGATCCTGAACAGTTTTAATAAATCTTTTAAGACTTCTTAAAAGTCTCTACATGTCTTGCCTCTGCATGTTTTCAAATTTTGATTTGTTTGTGACAAAACCAAAATCTGTTATAAAATGGAATTGGCGTGATTTGATTCCATCTCTATGGTTTTCAGTGGTGAAAGTACGGTAAAATTATTAAGATGCAATCTAAGTATGAAATGGAGGAAGAATAAACCCACATGAATCAATCACCAAATGAAACATAGTGAAAATAAAATAAAATTCAACAACAAAATCAAATAAAAACTCAAAGATTCTCTGTCGAAGGCTCATATCAATGTTAGAGGAAACGTATCAAAACTGTGTGTGTCACACACACACACACACACACACACACACAGAGGCCCTAAATAAAACAAACTGGTGGGGTGTGGTGTGGTTGCCTCTGAGTAAATGAGGGCCAATAGTGGATTGAGCAACACATTGAGATCACCCCAATGAGTGGATTTCTCAATCACTGGGGATGAAAATGAAGAAATTTTCAGTAGACAAAATGCTATCATAGAGAACTCCGAAGGTTTAAACACATATATCTTATAATAATCTTGATAAAAAAACTGCCTTTTATGATCAACGACCATAATTCTTTCTATTGCACATCCCATCTGAAGTAAAACCAACCATGGAGCAGATATAAAACCCCAACTAAAAGTTCCAAAAAAGCCTCAAACCCTCAATTATCATAGTCCAAACACAATATCAAAGAAAATTCATTGGAAACAGAACACCAAACTCATAGTACATCATCAAAGACTCCTCATAGTGTCTATCACCCATATCCAACCATAACACAACTATATCCAAGAAGAAAAAACTATTAGGTAAGACATACACAAACTGCTATAACACCTTCTTATGTTTCCCTACTATGATGCTACAAGGTATGGAGAAGAGTTGAATTGGGCAAGACTTTTGGTGGAGGTGAGTGAGGATCTCCCTTAAAATGTGGGTATCAAGGTTAGGGCCTGGGAGTTCGTCCTTAAAATCATAGAAGAGTTATGACAATTTTTATTTATGAATGAACCGAAGATAAAAGACTTCCCATTTTCCATTTATGTGCTGGTTTTATTCCAAATGGCTCCTGATATTTCAAAGTTTGTTGTACCGACTAGAGATAAAAAGACAAACCAAAAATTTTAATGAGACAGAGATAATTAAAAAAGAGAAATAAGAAGAGGATATGTATAAAAACCATAAATGTAAGACTGCTTCATTAATACCTCTAATACTATCATATTAGAAGTATCATATAGATTGGGTAACGAGTGAAAGTTAAGCACAATGTCCACTCAACAGAAAATAAGTTAACTATTTATGCACAACAATCAAAAGATGTTTAAAACCCACACCATGGCTGTAAATATTCAATTACGGGTCAAAATATAATGTTTAAACTTCAGATAAAGGCCATGCAAAACCAAAAGAACATAGAATAAGAAATTACTAGGCATCTTTTTCATGATTCTCTTCCTTGTCAACTACAAGATTATTGTCAGCTTAGGAAGTCTCTTTCTCGATGGCCTCTAAATCATGAGGAGAAGATTCCTTTAATTTCTAATCTCTTACTTTCGTAGTAAGGTCGTGATAATAAAAGAACACATTTGTCTTCATTTTTCCATAACCTTGGTAAATGTAGAATAAACCAAGATCTTGGATATCTTTAGAGATATAGTACCCATTGATGGCGTAGTTGAAGGCTTAAGCCTTATCCTCGTCAAACTCATCGCCACTATTATCCTCAAAAGAGTTAGCATGTTTTTAAAATGTTTATACTTCAACATTCAGATAAAACCTAATTATGGTGTTAAAGGAGGATTCATCTTATACAGTCTCCCTGATAGTTTGTTACGGCTTATATGGGTTGGTGGTCCATCATATCTTCAAAATAATCCTCACTAAAACTCATGGGGTTAATACTAATCGAATTAACACTATCGACATGAGGTATCGTCGAATAGATATTATACTCGACCTCCCTAAATGTATAACTACGAACCCTATACGGAACCTTGGCGGGAGGGATTTAGGGGTAAAAAATCACAAAGAGGCAGCCAAAGAAAACTCTCGGCTTATTGATTGACCTGACGCACCCTTTCTAAAATGTGTGAGTACAATTCATCACAAATCTCCTCAAAAGGATGGTTCATGAATAAACAGTATAGATAAGGAAGGAGATAACACTTAAAGATCAAATAAGTGATAAATCCTAAGAATAACTTAAATAAATGAAAAAAAAATATTATAACTTGAAAACGCAAGATTGCTTCACAATATACAACCTCAGTTAACACTCCTTAATTTTCAATAATTTGAGGACCCTCATATGCCTCACTCTATGTTGGTTTGACCTACTCTTTTGAAGATATCTCTAATAGGTCAACCTAAATTGATCCATTCAAATCATTTCAAGTCATCCGTGATGCTTTAACCAATATTTTTTCAACCTACCCATTTCAAGGCCTCTCAAACTATCTCTCCTATATTGGATCGATGTACCTATTTCCGATATTTTGAACGGTTCGTCCTATGTTAGTTTTTCCTATAAGTTTTAGGGCCTCTTAAACTATTTGACCTATATCAATTAGGAGTACTCATTTTATTATCTCTATGACAATTCAACCAATATATATTCAGCCAAATCATTTCAAATCCTCTCTTATGGTTTATCATGTATTAATGAGGTCTACCTATTTCAAGGCCATGTCCAATGGTAAGACTAATGTTCCATCGACTTTATCAACATGTGGAGCCTCAACGTAAGGTTCGGTTTAATTCTCCTTAGCCAAAATATTTGGATCCTTAGCTTAAGGCTTAGCTTAATTCTCCACTCTCCTTGGCATTTGAAGCCTAAACTCTAGGTTCAAACTAATACTCCCTCAACCTCAACATTTGGAGCCTCAACTCAAGGTTTGACATAATGCTCCCTCAGCTTCATCATTTCCAAAGCATCATCCAAGATTCAACCAAAATCATTAGGCCTCATCCAATCCTCTTGAATTAAGGTTAGCCTCATCTGTTTCGACCTCGCCAATTAAAATGACTCTTCTAAGACTTGTTGATATTGGTTTGTCCTCACTAATTCCAAGCCCTGGTCAAAGCCTCATCCATTAAGGGTCATCCTCAGCTTCCATGGACTCAGCTTCATTATAAAATTTATGTCCTCTCAAAGGCTTGACCATCTAGCGTCGGTCTCATCTTTCTTGACCTTGTCTTTATCCTAAATACTAAGGCCTCTCATATTCTCATCTATCAAGGGTCATCCTCATCTCCTTTGGATTCATCTAATACTTGACCACAATGGTTCGATCTCATCACTTACAAGGAATCATCCAAAATTCTTCCATAATTTTTTTCCCTCATCACTTTCATTACCTTATCCAAGACTCGACCACAATAGTTTGGTCTCACAATTCTAAGGCCTCATCCAGGACTCGTCCGTAAATGGTGTAACTCATCCTCATCTTTATTATAAAACTGATGGCCTCTGAAATATTCGACCATATATTGTCGACCTTATCTGTGTCAGCCTCATCTTCATCATTAATTTTAGGGCCTAGCCTAGCCTAGGCTATCAAGGTTCGACCTCATCTTCCATGACTTTTCTCTCCCGTGGCCTCATATTCATCGCCAAAGTTAAGTCCTTTTAAAGACTCGTTCATCAAGGGTCAACCTTATTTGCCTCAACTTCATTTCCTCAGTCTTATCTTCAACGTCAAGGTTAAGGCCTCTCATAGACTCAAACCTTTTAGGTTCGACCTCATCCTCAGTTAAATGGAGTCCCGTGCCTTGTCTATTTAGGGTCATTCCCATCATAATGTCAGCCTCACCATCCTTGGCCTCACCCTCGACTAAATGGAGTCCTATGTCACGATTCAGACAGTTTAGGGTCATCCTCATCAGCATGTCAACCTCATCAGCCTGGCCTGCATCCTCAATTAAATGGAGGCTCACCTCATGCCTTAACCATTTTAAGGTTACCTTTTCATCATGTAATCCTTATAAGCCTTTTTCTCATAAGCCTCACCCTCACCCTCAGCTACATAGAGGCCCATCTCATGTCGCAGACATTTCAAGGTCAGACTCATCAGCCTCAAGCTTATGCTTAACTAAATGGAGGGATATCTCATACCTCAGCCTCATTAGCCCCAACCCCATCCTCACCTAGTGGGTTGGTAAATAACCTTCAACCTTCTAAAACATTAAAATTTGTTTGGAATATTCCAGCTTATGGTGCAATTGATGATCTTAGAATCAATTTTATTCATTTAAAGAGCATAGTCATCTATCGACTATTTTTCATTAGGTATTTAAAATGTGAAGATTTCTCCAAAATGGGTTTTTAGTCATTTTCAACCTCCATCAATGTGAGAAATGATCAGAATAGAACATGAGGGAATAAACAAATATCCCTACACATTTTGTAAAAGGATTGAGTAAACTTTAAATATTAATAGAAAAATAAATGGCAACCTAACTTCGGGTGTCCATTTAACCCTAAGGTCGATATATAAGCTCATTATTCACTCTCTTGTACTCAGAGTTAGACAAGTTATTGTAAGCCCTACTAAAACTCAATCAAATTCTACTTTTGAGAGAGATAACCCCTACACAATATTGTACAACACTCTAAACATGGTGATTGACCATTATTATTAGTGATACGAAGCTCTACATCGTAGTGGCCATAGACCTCAAGGGTGAACCACTAATATCTTTTGTTTGAACTATTTTCTACCTTGCTACATCTTTATTTATTTTTAATGATTACACTCAAATCCAGATGAGTATGTTCATGTTTATTTTTTTTTAGTTCTTGTTCATCTTTTATTATCTGAGTTGATATTATTTTTTGGGCATCATCGCGTGGTATATATGTTTTGTACTTAGTATGTTCCTTAACAAATGGTGTGAGTGTGTGACAATTAGTTATTAGTTGTGATATGAAGTTTGAATTTATATTCTAGGTAACAAAGGGTGGATTGAATGCTCCAATGAAGTGTTCGGATCGTGGCAACGTGGGTTGTTCACTGCCGGCGACGTCGCGAGATGTCCATTGAACCATATCATTTAGAGGAAGGAAAATTCGTAATGAGAGGTGAACCCGCGGAAGGATCATTGTAATGTTGTCATGTGACATTTTAGGATATCCTATGAGACATAAAGAATACGGGTATATGGATAAATCTGGGAATGCATTGGTATATAATTGTTATGTATGTTGAAAGGTACATATAGTCCTATTATTGTTATCATCAATTCAAAATATTTTACGGTTAGGACTCGATAGTTATCATTCGTAAAGGTATAGCTTATCATCCATTAACGAGAGAACATATAAATTATTATGTTAACCTTTCACTTGGTTTATGTGGAATACTATCAATAAGTACACTTATCCTTTTGGGTTGAGTATCGTAATTTGTTATGCAGCATTGGGAATGCTTGGTTTTTATATAGTCCATTCTTATTACTTTTTGCGATAATGTAAATGATTTCTTGATGTGGGATTCACACACATTTCATTGATAATCTTTTTGAGGCTATTTTGGATTATTGTATGTATTCATGCACGCATACACAAAAGAATATTATAAAATATGTTGGTATAATGATAATTATTATTCCATAGGTTTTACACACACACACACACACACACACACACACACACACACATATATATATATATATATAGTCCAACAAAACATTGTAAAGAGGTTGGATTATGATTATTAGATCTTCCCCGCTATATTCCATGTTTTATATACATTTCCTAACTGGAAGTACATATGACAATGAATCTTCTTCTAGTTAGCATATGTTATGAGAGTTATTAGGGTAGTCACGTCAAATCTACTTGTATAAAGATACTAAGTCAACATACTGGTGCGTATTAGAGAACATGTACACTGAATGTGACCATTCCTAGAATATGTAATGGAATTGTTAATCTATTAGATGATAGTTCTATGTTATGGTTAATACATATAATGCTTAAGTGGCATAATCACGGTATTCTTATATGTATGATGAAAGTTTAGACCCTATCAGGGTAATTTTTTTTCAATTTTTGGGCTATCCATGTATGTATGAAAATTAATGTATAGACAAATAATGAAATCCATCACTCCTAAAAAGTAGATAATATCCCATGTGTTCAAATGATAATTAACTATCGAGAATTTTATGGCAATTAAACAACGACAATTAAATGCAAGTTTCTAATTTGTGTCTTTATGAGAATAATAAATTGGGTCTAGAAGAATGTAATAAAGTTATGAGAGTGGCCATAATAATACAAATATTATATAACTTGTTCGCAATGTTGGATATGATGGAGAATCAAACTGTACGGCAACCAATAGAGGAAAGGTTCACAACGATCATTCCCACTGAGAAAAATTTATAATGCATGGCTTCTTACTCCACTTTTGAACGTGAGTTAATAAGATAAGATATTGATTAATACCGATTGGAACAATAGATTCTTATTGGGCTTAGTTAATTTAGTAAGCGATTTAATTAATCTCAATTTGAGCTCGAGAGTGACTTTAATGGGTCATGAATAGTAAGAGAGTTACGATAAGAATAAAAGTGTCAGGGTATTTTGTGTAATTATGAAAGATTTTGGAGAGTTTATATATATACATATATTAAGGATGGACATGGGTAGGTTTGGTTCAGTTCCATACAGAAACATAAACCAAAACCTATAAAAACAAAAACTTAAACCTATGTGCTTTGATTCCATGATATTGGAACCATAACCAAACCAATCATGTTATGAAACCATAACAACCCAAACCAACCATGGTTTGGTTAGGTTCAGTTAGGTTTTGGTTTGGGTTGTTTTGGGTTTCTTCGGGTAGCTTCATGCTCACGATTATGTTTATCTTATAAAGAAAAAATAGTAAAATACCAAACTAGCATATTATAAGAACAAACAAATAAACCGCATAGGGTTGAGGTTTTCAACAAACAAATAAGTTGTTACCATTTAGTACTGTCTTGCGAAGAAATCGAAAGAGTCTTTCAGGGAGTTATAGAAAGATGCGGGTTTGAGAGCGGAACAATGAGAGCGAAAGAGTAAAGGATTTTTTTTTTGTATTTGGCTTCGACGAAATAAAATGTCTTGAATGTTTGACAAAGATACCCTTTCATAATTTTATTTATTAGTTATAAATTCCCTTATATAAATTATGATGTATATTTGTGCGCGCGCGTGTGTGTGTGTGTATATATATATATATATATATATAGAGAGAGAGAGAGAGAGGCTCACCTACATCACACCTAATTTTAGGCCATAAAAAATGTTTTTTTCAAAGTTTTTATTTTCTCTTGAAATTAATCTTGAAATAAACCCATGTTGAAAAAAATAGGCCAAAATACATTTTGTACCTATTTTTAAAAAAATCATAAAATTTTAGTGGCGCAGACCCTTATAAATAAGGTATTTTCAGTAGCTTTTTGTTCAATTTTTTAAAAATAGCTGTAAAATGTATTTTGGCCTAATTTTTTTAACATAAGTTGATTGGAAGGTTAATTTCAAGAGAAAAATTAATAAAAAAGTTTTTTAGGGCTTAGAACTAGGTGTGATGTATGAGTGATGTATAGAGTATGATGTAGGTGAGATGTCTCCTATATATATATAAGGTAGGTTTAGTTTCGGTTTATATCGATTCTACATAGGTTTGGTTTTCGATTTGAGTTCGGTTGGATTAGATATAAAACCAAGAACAAACCTAATACGATCAGTTTTACAATATTAGGAACCAAAACCTACCTAATAGTGTAAAAAACTAAAATAACCATGGTGGTTTGGCTTGATTCTTCGGGTTTACTGGTGCCACTGTCCACATCTAATATATATAGGGATGACTTCGATTTTATTTAGATGATGACCTCATATCATTTATACCAAGTTTGGTCATGAAGTTCACATTGTGTGTGTGCGCGCGTCATTGTTATTTTTGGGGGTATTCATTTGCATATTTGAGTTCTTCAACCATCGTTAATGTTCAAAAATATTTTTTGTGATTTCTCTATTTGTGGATATAGTTAGAGGGTCATGCGAGTTGCGGGGCTTGTTGTGACCGTCAGTTCATCTTCAAGATTGTTTGTGAAGAATTTAAAATTCAAGTTTAGATGTTTATGAAGATATTTTAATAATGTAAGTTTATTTAATCTACTTGTCAATTAGTTTTGTGTATTGTTACATTGATAGGAAATATTTTGCTAAAAGATTATGATCAGAAGAAATTGTTTACAACTACATAATCATGTCATAATTTATCATATACATCTTCGTGTTCTTCATTTGAAATGCATATCACTTTCAACCATCCATTTAGGGTTTATAAAATCACATATTTGAGTATATGCAATTACATTAGAATTCATGGAAATTTTGAACAAGAAATATTTCATATTATTCACGATTGTCATTGTATGATATAATCGATATCGATTTCCCAGCGAAAGGTATTATGGTATATATATAACAACTAGAGCATGTAACGTGTAAAATATATGGGGATTGGTATAATAACGAAAACCAAGTATATAACATAGTTTAGATTTGTCAACATTGCATTCGAGGAAAAAAAGAGTGGGACCCTTTGTTCAGATTGCCAAATGTTCACAATTTTAGTTGGAAACAGCTACAAAACAATATCGCGCTTTGTTTATCATTTATAATACTGTCAATTTTAGGTACGAGGGTAATAATAGGATTCAAGATTCCCACTTTTGGCAGTCACACTATAATAACACTATACGCCAACGACATCCATCATTTTCCAATTTCAGTTTCGTCCTCACGCGTTGTTTTAACCTAATTTTACTGACATCCATCATTTCGCAATCTTTGTTCTGTACTCTATCCGCAATGTAAATTTTTTAGTACCATATGTATCCAATACCCAGATCTAACCTTTACCTTGCACATAAAACTAGACATGGCCCCATGAATCGATAATGTGAATAAACACAAAGATATTATTTAATTTATAAATAAGCCCCCAACATTCCTCCCCTCTAATAATTCCTCTCGCGTATATTTTGGTCCATATATATTACGTATGTAATTCTTCTCCATCACATTTTTTGCAATGTCAAAATTACATTAGTTAATATACGGAATCCACTAATTATCATTTTAAACACCAATCAATTTAATTTTGACAACTGGATTAGGATTAGTATTGTTAGTGCTTATGCACCTCAAGTAGGAATTAGATGATCACACTAGAGTACAATTTTGGGAACAAATGGATGAACTAATTCAAGAAATACCTGTAGGTGAGAAAATCTATATAGGGAGAGATTTTAATGGCCATGTAGGAGAAGATCATGTAGGATATGAGATAGTACATGGAGGATATGGTTTTGGAGATAGGAACGACGGGGGAGAGTCTATCTTAAATTTTGCGACGGCTTATGATTTTGTACTAGTAAATACATGTTTTTAAAAGAGGCTTGAACACTTAATAACTTATAAAAGTGGAACGCATAAGAGCAAAATATATTTTTTCATTACTAGAAAAGGAGACCGATTAACATGTAAAGATTGTAAGGTTATCCTGGGAGAGAGCTTAACCTCACAACATAGGATAATGGTGTTGAATATATATATACTAAAAATCAATCACGAGTGCGAAAAGTGAAGATTAACCCACGAACTAGGTGGCGGAACTTAAAAGGAGAGAAATTAGAGATTTAAAGATAAATTATTAAATGAATCAACATGGAATACTGAAGAAGAAACTAACATAATGTGGAATAAGATGGCCACATGCATTAGGAGAATATCAAAAGAAATTCTTGGAGAATCAAAAAGCAAGGGGCTACAGTCTAAAGAAACTTGGTGGTGGAATGAAGAAGTAAAAAATATAGTTAAAATTAAAAGGGAGTGCTTTAAAACATGACAAACAAATAGAAATGAAGAAAATTTTGAGAAATATAAATGGGCTAAAAAAGAAGTTAAGAAAGTGGTAAGAGATGCTAAGTTAAAAGCGTATGATGATCTTTATATAAAATTAGGTATACAAGAAGGGGAAAAAGTATTTATAAGCTTGCTAAACTTAGGGACATGAAAACAAAAGATTTTAATAACGTTAAGTGTATCAAAAGTGATGATTCGAGAGTACTAGTCAAAGATGATGAAATTATGGAAAGATGGAAAAACTACTTTGAGAGGTTATTAAATGGAGATAATGGGAGTAGATTAGATATAGAGAAACTTAGGGAGACTCGAGAAAATATATTTTTTCGCAAAATTAGGACAACAGAGGTCGGGATTGCTCTGAAAAATATGAAAACAGGGAAGACTTTAGGACCAGATGGTATCCCTATTGAGGTTTGGAAGTGCTTAGGGGAGGATGGAGTATCATGGCTTACAAAATTATTCAATATAATTTTAATGACTAATAGGATGTCTGATGAATGGAGAAAAAGTGTTTTAGTACCTATTTATAAAAATAAAGGGGACATACAAAGTTGTTTAAATTATCGTGGTATTAAGTTAATGAGTCATATAATGAAACTTTTGGAGAGAGTGATTGAATATAGATTGAGATTAAAGACAACAGTATCTGAGAATCAATTTGGGTTTATGCCCGAGAGGTCAATAATGGAAGCAATCTATTTATTGAGGAGATTAATGGAGAGGTATAGCGAAAAAAAGAAGGATCTTCATATGATTTTTATAGATTTGGAGAAGGCGTATGATAGGATACCCAGAGATATAATATGGTGTGTTCTACATAAAAAAAGAGTGACTCGCAGATATATTGATGTGATCAAGGATATGTATGATGGTGCGATGACTACAGTAAGGACATCAGCCGGAGAAAGTAGTGAATTTTCAATTACGGTAGGGCTACACCAAGGTTCAGCATTAAGTCCTTATCTCTTTGCGCTTGTTATGGATGAGTTGAGTGGACAAATACAAGATGAGGTGCCATGGTGTATGCTATTTACAGATGATATTATTTTAGTGGATGAGACTAAGACAGGGATTAATGTTAGGTTGGAATTGTGGAGAGAAACTTTAGAAACAAGAGGATTTAAAATAAGCAGAACTAAAACAGAATATGTGGAGTGTAATTTTAGTAGTAATATGAGGACAAATGGAGATGTGGTGAAATTGGAGGGTCAAGAGATACCTAGAAACAATCATTTTCGTTATTCAGGATTGATTATCCCAAAAGATGGAGATATTAGTGATGATGTTACTCATAGGATTAGAGCAGGCTGGGTTAAGTGGAGAAGTGCTACCGGCATTTTGTGTGATAGACGTATACCTTTGAAGTTAAAAGGTAAATATTATAGGACGGCCATTAGACCCGTTATGTTATATGGGACAGAGTGTTGGGCATCCAAGAAACAAAAATGTGCAGAAAATGAGTGTGACGGAGATGCGAATGCTAAAATGGATTTGTCGTAAAACTCGAAAGGATAAAATTAAAAATGAACAAATTCGTGAAACGGTAAAAGTAGCTCCTATAGAAGATAAATTGAGAGAAAATCGACTTAGATGGTTTGGACACGTCAAGCGTAGACCAATGGATGTTCCTGTAAGGAAGAGTGATTTAGTTAGTATTGATGGTAACACAAGGGGTAGAGGTAGGCCTAAATTGCCTTGGTGAGATATTATAAAAAAGGACATGATGTCATATGATTTAACCGAAGATATTGCACTGGACAGAATGGAATGAAAAAATAAGATTCATGTAGCCGACCCCAAATAATTGAAAAAAAACTTTGTTGAGTTGAGTGTCACAAAAAAATATGTTCAAATCACATGTTGACTTAAAATTACTCATATATCACCGTAATATTATTCATAGATTATGAATATCAAGTATTTTGTAGTGAGAAATCAAATCCATCCAACTTGGATTACAATTCTGAACTAATAAAGTTTTACACCTTTTGGGTGACAAGGATAACCCTAATTTTAATTAACTAAAATACAAAAATAAAAGTTATGTAGTCGTCATGGGTCTCACATATTTAATACTGAACCTACTATAAATTGAGAGTTACCTTGTGAGCATCACTTGCTATACAAAATTTAATTTATTTTTGTCTTTGTTATTCTCAATGGAATTTAAGATAACAAATTAGATAAATGAGATACGTTCATTCACTCCTGAGTTCATTTTTCCAACACCAAAAATGTCAAGTGAACCACACAAACGCTTCTTGATAGCCCAACTCATTCTCAGAACTCTAGTCATTGGTTTCACATCAGCTGCTATCAGTTTTATGGTTGCCAGTGCAGAAATCGAAGTTATTGAGGCGATGGTTTTATACCAAGGCAGTTACAAAGACTCTACTGCAATGAGGTAAACCAACAAAACAAAGATGTTTGCATGTGTTTATAGTTAGTTTTGTGTTACCATTTAATAAAATGCTAAACGTAACATTTGACCTTTTTTTTAAATATTAACGTTCATATTCTAAAAAACTAAAGATAAAAATTAAAAAAATTACTTGAAAAATAAAAACAACTGCCTAGACATTGAAATTTATGATATTTTATGAGATAATTTAGGATTTGACACTCATTTGTTTTTCGTAAGACGATCTAAAAAAGTAGTTTTTTTAAATCATAGTAAAAAAATTCAACAAAAAAAAAAGCCACAAGGGGTACGGTTTACATAACCAAAATAATCAAGGAACGTTTTAAAAAAAATTTAAAATGATTATTTCAATTTGTTTACATCAAAAACTTAATGGCTAGTAAGTTTTACATTTTATTATTATTATCATAGAAGATTTTTATTTGATTTTGTATTTTTATGGTATCTAATATATATCTATAAATACGGTGTCTCCTAATGTTATTGTGCCACCTATTCACACTAAATACAAAGATGCAAAGAGTTATTTTAAAAATGATTTCTCCCCATATAAAAGTGTTTTTATATAAAACATGTTTTGCTCTCGATTAATAAATGTTAATATTTATATAATAAATAATGTTTTTATATATAACTCAAAGTATTTTTTCATAAAAAAATGTACAATTTTCCAAAATAGTTTATAAATTTTGAACGTTAACATTGCTTTATAAAAATATTTTTCTTAAAAAAGTTTGTGTTTATATTTATAGAACAACCTTTTAAAACACAATTTATATAAAGAAATGAGGTTAAAAACTATAATTTTTGGAAAACCACTTTATAAAAATACAATTTTTATATATAATAAAATATTTTACTTATCTATATAAAATTCGGTTTTATTAAAAAAATTGTTAAAAAAAAGTGTCAACACTATAGTTTTATAAAAATAATTATATGTTTTTATTTTTATAAAAAAGGTATTGTTTAAAGTCTTTGAAAACACAATTTATATAAAGAAATGGAGTTAAAAACTAAAGTGTTTAGAAAACGACTTTATAAAAATACAATTTTGATATATAATAAAATATTTTATACTTACCTTTATAAAATTAGGTTTTATCAAAAAAAAAATTTTAAGTGTTAACACTATAGTTTTATTAAAAAAATGATTATATATTTATATGTTTATAAAAATAGTATTGTTTGAAAAAATAATTTATAATTATAAACAGTCTTTTAATATGTGTGTGTGTGTGTGTTCTGTTCTTTTTTTTTTTTTTTTAATTCCCCTTACTTCATCATTAAATATTCTCCTTGTTGCATTTCAATGTTACATGTAAATATTTGTTTGGCATAAAATATTCTATTAATGAAATATATATATTCGTTATCCTTTTATAAATTTTTCTGTATTAACAGCATATATCACACAAATGTGAAATTTATATTAACAGCATGTATCACACAAATGTGAAATATGTCTATTTTACCTCTATTTTTATAAGTATGTTTTTTGCATTGCATGGTATAATAAGAACTCTAAACCATCCGTGCATCGCGCGGCGCTAAAAATTAGTCACCATTAAAGTTAGAACTCAAGAAAGTAATACATTGACTAATGGTTGTTGGAAAGTGGGGTTATAACATAATGTTTTTTTCTTTAAATATTAGGTTTTAACACCGCGCGATGCGCGAAGATTTTGTAATTTTTATTAACGTTTCAAAGATATGAAATGCGAAGTTGGTGTTAAGGAGTTTGACATGTAAAAAGCTCGTTGGCTCCATCCTATAGTATCTCATCCTCTCTTGACCCTATATTACCATAGTTACAAGAAAGGGAAAATGGAAAAATAGTGAAACAAAGGGAATCAAAGAGTTTGTGATCACGTTGTAAAGTCAATTCTACTGGGATAAAGTAAGTCTTGTAGCTCTTTTACTTATTTATTTGATATTATGAACCGTAGATAAAAAACTGAAAAACGTCAACAAAAACAAATGCATGTTAACACAAAATTTGTGGGAGTAATTTTTTTATTCTTCAACTCTAAAATGAAAAAAATATTAAAGATGAAAATGAAGGATAACCATGAGCACAACCGGTAACTCTTCCATCAATTGGAACTTTTTAACAACTTATTCTATATATGCATGTTTTGGGTTTAAATTTACAAATTTATTAAAAATTTACTTTTTTAGAATTTATTTATTTTAAATTTACAAATTTCACTTTAAATGTTACTTTTTTTAAACAAATTTCAGTTTAGTTTTTATTTTTTACAAATTGCAGTTAAAAATGTTACTTTTTTTTTTACAAATTGCACTTTGAAATGTTTTTTTTTTAAAATCAGTTCAAAATGTTAATTTTTTTTATTTACAACTTTCAGGATTAAAATGTTATTTTTTAATTTATTTTTTTTTACAAATTTCAGATTAAAATGTTACTTTTTCTTAAAAGAATTTGGTTTAAAATATTACCTTTTTTATTTACAGTTTTCAGTTGAAAAATATTCCTTTCAACAAAAAATAACTTTAAAATAACTTTTTTTGTCTTTTGTTTATTAAAAAATTCAGTTTAAAATGTTTCCTTTTTTTATTTAGAAAATTCAATTTAAATGTTATTTTATTAAGAAATTTTCAATTTAAAATGCTATTTGTTTTACAAATTTCAGTTTAAAATGTTATTTATTTATTTATTTATATGTTTTCTAATTAGAAAACTGAAAAATGAGCAGCATTGTGTGATTCTTTGTATTGCCAACGAGGGACGTCGAGGGTGAAAATTTATTCACATAGTTTTTGTGACATGAGATCCAAATTCAATAATCAATGGAGACTAACTTCTTAACCACATTGTACAACACATTATTCAAATTGCCTTCACTTAATAATATAACTGTTGTCATTTTTATTATCTGGAAAGTTATCTATCTATCTATACATATATAAATTATAACCACAAATCTAACATATATAAAATGTGACAGCTAAGTAGAATATCAAAATATAAATTGTCAATATAAAGAGTGAAAAACAAATAAATTAATTTAAAAAATTGTTAGCCATGCATGATCAATGAAGTAAACAGTGAAATTTGATAAGGTCACAATTGTAGCAAATACATAACCACAAAGTAAACGATTTCAAATTATGTTTATTTGATGTGAATTGAGAACAATTTATCAATTTTTTAGACCATAGAGATTTTCTTTCCATTACTCGTGACCAATGAAAATAAAAAGTAAATTTTGAAGTC
This sequence comes from Sambucus nigra, assembly GCA_949130495.1. NCBI lineage: Eukaryota > Viridiplantae > Streptophyta > Magnoliopsida > Dipsacales > Adoxaceae > Sambucus > Sambucus nigra. The sequence continues at coordinate 14,134,797 of OX422219.1, read as the reverse complement.
ATTTAGTTTTTGACTTATAAGGGATGGTCTTTTACGTTAAATGGGAGGTGAGTTGCACCTTTTATCTTCTTTTTTTTCAATACAAATGGGTCAAATATAATTTATCAATTATAAAAAGAAATTCGTTACTTGTAAAAGAATATATAGACAAATATACGCCTAATCCTTATAATGATTATATATAAAAAATACCTACACATCCGGAAAGCTCCCATAGAGACCTCAAATGAACCAAAACAATACTTGTTATTGATTCCATTCATATTAGAATATTGTAATTTTGTTTGCCATTGATCCGAATTGCATTTTTTTTCTCTCTACACTATCGTTGATAGTCAACTTTTTTTTTTTTTTTTTTGTTATGATCTATTTCAAACCGAATCTTTTATGCATCCTGTAAATAGAGAGAAGGGGTATTGATGGTTATATCATTTAGGAGGCGGTAGTTGTAGGTTCCTTTTCTAATACCGATTTGGGAGTCCAGTAATGCTAGTAAAATATACACTTCACGTGTCCATCCTATCATATGAGACACCAAAATTATATTTAGATATTAGATTACGAGTGACGCAACACAAGTAGTGGTAAACACAAACCACCCCCACCCCACCCCCCACCCCACCCCCACCTATATATATATATATATAGGATTAATTATTTTTTTGTTGCTGGCAGGTTCAAATTGAGAATAGATGCAGTTGTATGTGTTTGCTTTCTTTTGTCGCTGATCATTGTTCACACTATAATTTGCTCAAATTCCAATCCCAAGAACTATTTCTATCTATTTCTGTACAATATGGTAAGGTAATTCCATTTTCTTTATTTACTGTTTCATTGGAAAAATCGTTATTAATCTTAATTGCAAAAGTTGGTTCACGTGTGATTCGAAGTATTCTAATTCCATAGATTCGATTGTAAAGTAAAAATAGATTATCACAAATCACATCTTTATGGTATTAATAACACACACAAATTTATTGTTTAACACTAGCGCTCGGTGTCACACGCACGTGTGCCATATTTCTTAGGCATAGGCCACACAATTTCGTGCGCACATATACACACACTTGACACATACACGCAACACACGCAGTTTGTACACAGTACACACACAAATCAACCATTTCCACACACTGCATGCACACACATATTTACACCGCATGCAGAGTTTCGCACAGAGTTCCACACGCGCTGCGCATAGTAGTTCACATACAAACACATTGCACAAAATATATCATAAATAGAGTATTCATTATAACACAAAAACATGGATTTAAAATTCTTAGTAAATTCCACAACGGAACCCAACGATTGAATTCTGATGGCACGTAATCTAAATTCATCAAAATTTGATTAGGCAGAATTATAAGTGTAACTCAATTCCAATTCTAGACCTCCAAACACCGAGACAATGCTAACAATTTTTAGCGTGGCAACGGTCACTCTAACTTTGCAAAAAAATTAAATGAAGCGCTTCAACTTTATATGGTATGCAATTGGTATTTTTTCACAAAGATTACCAACACAATATAACATTTAGAAATATAATTTAGTATATAGTGTAGCTCCAAATACATAAAAGCAAAATAACATCCAAATTATAATTATTTTTGTAATCTAAAATTATAACATAACAACTTTTTTTATTGAGTTAATTTTCGTTAAACCTGATTAATTTGAAAAAATTATCTTGTCCCCCCTGACATATATTCCTGGCTACCCCGCTGTCCAAACGTATCCTAAATATTGAAATTCGCATTGGGTTTGTTTTCGACAGGTTGTGAATCTTGTGATGTTACTGGTATCAGGATGCACAGCCGCAACTCCGGTTGGTTACGTGGGTCGTTATGGTCAGTCGAAGTCCGCTTGGCAGTCCATTTGTGCTATGCTCCCTAAATTTTGTCACAAAGCTACGCTATCCCTTGCGTTTTCTTACTCGGCTATCGTTTGTTGTATGGTTCTTACTATCATGGGTGCCCACAAACTCAAGCCTTAGGCCAGAGACTAAACTGCCATAAAATGTAGGGTGGAAATGTGTGGTAGAGGAGGCAAATTTTTTCCTCTAGTCTTTTTCTTTCTATTTCGTGTTTGAATGTTGTGAACTCTTGAGCTCCTTCTAAATGTAGGAAAGAAATGATGTCCTTTTATCAAAAGGGACTTAGGTTTGTTCGTTTTTATCGGGGCATGGCTACCCACAGTTATGTAGTTCATCATTGTTTTGGACTAAAATGTGTTTGTTATCTACAATTGTTTAGTTTGTCGTTCTGGATAAAAATGTCATTGTTTTTGCAATATAGGTATTTAAAGAATTCGAAATCGTCTCTATTGAGATCTTACATAACAAATATTCATTTCTTATTCTATTAGATGATAATTCTATACAATGTTTAATACCTATAATGCTTGATTTGTATTACGATGGGATTCTTATATGTATGATGATAGTCATTTATTGTTGATGAAGATTTTTTTCTTATTGTTCGGGCAATCTGTTTATGTATGAATACCGATTTATATACCAATAAACAAATCCATCACTCCTAGAAAGTAGAGAATATCCTATGTGTTCAAATGATGATTAACTTTGATAAGTTTGTGGCCATGGTGTTAGGGAATAAACCCTAATTATGATTGTGGAAAAACGAATAGCAATAAAGAATAATACAAACACAAACAAGGAATACACAAGATTTTTACGTGGTTCACTCTCAATATGAGAAGCTACATCAACGACCGTTGCCGGTAATGGTTTTCACTATTTTTAAGATGATTATAATGTGATCTCACACACAATAGTAAAAAACTGACCCTAAATATCCTTTATATAATAGGAATATAAGGTTGACTTAATACACTTTCAAACCACAGTCGGAGCATGTCTGGTCTAGTATATCATGCTTAAGATTACACAACGACAATTAAAAGATTTTCTAATTTACATCTTTATGAAAATAATCAATTAAATCTTAATTAATGTAATCAAGTTATGAGAGTGGAAATAATAATACATATCATACATAACTTGTTCGCGGTATTTGATATGATGGATAATTGGAGTGTATGGAGCCAATAGTGGAAAGGTTCACGAAAAACATTTCCTCTAAGTGAAAGTCATAATGAATGGTTTCTTATTACACTTATGATTCTGAGTTAATCAACTAAGATTTCCAAAAATATCGAAGGGAGCAATAGATTCTACTTAGGATTAATTAATCTAGAAGGTGACTAGACTTAATTAATTTCCATATTCAAATATAGAGTGAATCTAATGGGTGACACACCGTGGGGGAGTTACAACAAGAATAAAAGTATAATTGGTTTTTGAATATAAAAAGGTGTGGGTAGTTTATTTATACATAGGGTTGACCTAAGTAAATTGTTAAATAATTTTTTTTCAAAACCCCCTTTTTTGTATATGTGTGTGTGTGTGTGGGGGGGGGGGGGGGGGGGGGGGGAGGGGGGGGATCGACCCCTCAACCTCCTAAATGAGGGTGAGAGCACTAGCCACTAAGTTACCCGTAGTCGTTAATTATTAAAAAGCATATATAAGGTGATTGAAATGGAATATTATTAATATTTTTTTATAAATAAATGTATTATAAAGACCAACCGCTAAGGGAGTATACATTACATCATAAAAATAGGAACCCAAAAATGGCCTCCTCCAAAAAAACTACGACAACTACAAGACTCTTTGCAAATCCTCGACAAATTCTTAAAAGATAGGAAGAGACGCCGTGTGTCTCTCTTTATACCAATTCAGTAAAGTACTAAGACAACCTTTGTTTGTATTTATAAATTCACAAGTCAGTGAAATCCTTGTCTTAGAAAGTCCGATTCTTAGTTATAATATGATTAATAAGATGCCCAATATATTAATATACATACATACACACACACGGCCAGGGTCTCTAACATATATCATTAAACGTACCTAAAGAACATACTAATTTTTAATTATAGTAAAAATTAATATAAAAAAATAACCAAACTTGATAAAGATGATCTACGTAGTAAGGAGATCGTCTACAAAAACTCACCAAGAAACCAATCATTTGGTGGATGAAATGAAAGTTTGGTGCATATGTCCATTTCGACCGTTCAAACTTTTGATCATCATTTCATCCACTTATGATTTGAATTTTTTGATGATTTCTTAAATGATCTATTCATATCATCTATAAGAAGTTTGGTTATGAAGTTCACATTGTGAGTGTGTGTGTGTGTGGCATGGCTGTTTCGAGAGGCATTTAATCACATATTTAAGTTTCTTCCACCATCCCTAAAGTTTAAGAACAATTCTTGCAATTTCTCATCGATGATAGTGTTAAGGAGTCAAGTTAGTTGTCAGTCTTGTTGTCACTCTTAGATCATATATAAAATTGCTCTTAAAGGATTTAAAATTTATGAAAATATTTTAATGGAGGTAGGTTTATTTAATCTACTTGTAGATTAGTTTTGTGTATTGTTACATTCGTTGGACATATCTTTCTACAAGGTTGTGACCGAAAGAAATTATTTTTCACTACATAATCATGTCTTAATTTATCATATATATATATATGAGTTCTTAATTTGAAATGCATATGGCTTTCAACCATCCTTTCAGGGTTTATAAAATAACATTTATGTGTATATGCATTGATATTAGAATTAATGGCCATTTTGAACATGCCACATTTGAAATTATTCACGACTCTCATTGTATTGTAAAATCTATATCGATCTCCCAACAAAAGCTATTACGGTATATTTAGCATCTAGAGCATGCAATACATAAGATATGTGGGGGATTGTATGATGAAGGGTACCCAAATATACAAAACAATATACATTTGTCAACATTTCCTTCGAGGACGTAACGCAGGGAGTGCGAGGAGAAGACAATGGCATTGCTTATACTAAGTTGACCAATTCTAAAATATGGGTGGACATCAATATCCCTAGGGAGGATGCGATTTTAGGGGGGGGGGGGGGGGAGGGGGGAAAAAGATCCAGTGGGATGGGTAGAGGATTTAAGTAGAGATTTTAGTAAGATTGTAGGGGTAAACTTCGAGGCGAATGAGAGTAAGGCTGGTTGACTTTTCGAGAAAATATGAGGTTGGGGGGGGGGGGGGGGTTGGTAGGAGGGTAAGGAATGGATCGAGAGAATGAAGTGTTTTAGGAAGTTTCTTCTGATCTTGTGGTATGTTAGAGGTGCTTGGTTTGGTGCTGTTGTCTAGGAATGTGGTGGACGTCTTTATGTGGTGCTTTTCGGGTTCCTTCGATACGGTGGTCATTGCGTCTAGGTGGGAGAAGTGGGAGGATCTTGTTGGGTGTTTATTTAGGTGGTTGAGCTTTGGTTCATTAAGGAGTGGGGGTGGTAGAATCAACAAGCTCGATGGTATTCTTGGATTTTATTTCTCAAGTTGCCGGTGGTATGCTTTCTTCGTACTTGGTTGTCTTTCAGTTAAAAGCATTATTTCCAGAAGGAAAAAAAAAAGTTTTCCACAAAAAAATGATTTTCAACATAAGAATAAAAATCCACCCAAAAAAGATTCCCAACTACAAAAAAAAATATTTCCAGCAAAAAGTAAAAAATAAAACTGATTTCAATTAAAAAAATATATTTCCAGAAAAAAAAACATTTTTCAACAATTAAAATGAAAATAAAACTGATTTTAAAATAAATAATTTCCCGCAAAAAAAAAGAAAATAAAACTGATTTCAATTTTAAAAAAAAAAAAAAGCATTCCCCACTTAATATACAGCAAGTTCGAGTACGAGACAACTAACAGAGATATTGCACCTCAAGGCTACATCAGATCAGTACACATAAATATGTAGTTTTGAGTGCTCAGTTGTTTCGAGTTTTAGTAATTTCCTGGCACATATATTGCATCTATTTATAGAGGTTTTTTGTTAAAAACACAAAAATAACAATTAGCCTTGATTCTAAGCGACCTGGTTCTTGAGTTTCCAAACAGGTCTCAATGTCAATTTTATGTGTATAACACATATAAATGAGGTGGGATATAAATGAATCACTACTAGTGATTCCCAAATAATCTCTAATAAATATAAAATAAGAAAAGCAATTATGCCTAAAAATATGTCCCCGTGAAATGGGTGAATAGTGAGCGTTAATCCACAACCACAGTTAAGTTTATGTAGTTTTTTTATTTTGTAATTTTCAGTTTTTAATTTTTTGTAATGTTCAGTTTTTAAATCCAGTATTTTCAGATTTTTATAAAAACGTTATTTAAAAAAAAAAAAAATTTAAAACAGTTATTGAAAACTTATTTTAAAACAGTTATAAACATGTTATTAAAAAAATCATTAAAGGTTTTTAAAAAAATAGTCATAAAATAATTCTTAAAAGTTTTTAAAAAAAAATAATCGTTAGTTTCAAAACGGTTACAAAAAGTTATTATAAATAATAGTAAAATAACTTTTACTTTTTTTACAAAACAAATTTACTTTTAAAACTCCGCCTGTGTCGTGCTTAACTTCTTTTTTTTTTACACTGTCGGTCCCAAGCCCGGATAAAGGAGGAGGGTTGCGTTTGGTAGCTGACTGTCAACGTAAAACTTTTACAGATCCTTATGAACATGGATTTTTAATAATAAAATAGTATTTTAATTCATTTTATAATAAATATATTTTTTTAATGTATTTAAAGCATAAGATGTATATGTATATAGTGGATATGTATATTAAATGGGGGGGGGGGGGGGGGGGAAGCAAATGGTCATTTGATTCAAAGAAAATGAAAGTCAATGGCCATATGATGGTTTCCATTAGAAATGGCACCCATGCAACTATAATGGAAACTAGTATACCCCAAGCCCCAATTATTATAAACATATGTACCAAAAACAGTAAATGATCCAAAAGTTAAAACTACATTTTTATAATATTACTTTTTAACCAGTTTTTATAAAATTACTTTTTAGTAAAAGTTAAAACTACATTCACTTTTCTAACTATTTTTTGTATTTAAAAATCACTTTTCTAGTTTTAATTTATAAAAAATAGTTTTAAAAAGATTTTTTCATAAATATTGAACATATTTATGAATATAAAATAGTTAAATAAAGGATAACCATTTGCTACCAATGGAGTATAGCTTCACATCTTAAATCAAAGTGATTGGATTTGCACCAACGGAAACCATAAATTTCATGCACAATCAAGGGATACTATGGATTTTATTATATTTTGATAGCGAATGGAGTTCATTTTTCCATTCTATCCTATTCAGTGGTACTCTTCATTGATACACTAAAAATAATTTTCTTTCTTTTGTCGCAGCTCAAGATCTAAACCAGTCGCACATACACCCTAGCACATGTTCCTCGACATGTGCACAAATTTTATATAAACAAGAGATAAAAAAAAATTATAAAATAGATTTTAATAAAAATATTATAAATACAAAACAATTAAGAAATAACTTTTTGTATAAAAAACATTTTTAATATAAATATCAAATGTTATTATTATAAATATTCATTGTTTTATATAAAAGTTATTTTTTATATAAATATTAGCGGTTATTAATATAAATATAAAAGAACTATTTTATATATACAACTATTTTATATAACTCTGGGAGCCCATTTTTTTACAAGTCCATGAGAGTAGCCGATCAAGATAATTTAAGCACTTGACCTCGTCCAAATCATGACTTAATTTCTGCACGGGTTGTTTAGTCGAAGCATAACACTCGCAGATATGGTCAAATCAGGTACCAAGAATCCTGAATGGGATATTCAACTACCTCATGGCCAATCCGCACCCTATTATAGAGTTCCTTAAGCAACTCGATCTCTGTGACAATACATGTATAAATTGTACACCCTAACCCAAGGTAAAAAAAAACTTGAGACTTTGAGAGACACTTAATAAGAACAATTAACCTCTCCGTCGATGTAGGCAAGTTGTTGAACCACGTACATCATTGTTGTGTGTGATTCCATTTATTTTCTGCTATTTGTGATTTTTTTTCATAGAATCTTTATTGTGATTTTTTCTGCACTCACAATTAGCGTCGTTTGTGGGAAATGACTTGAATTCCTACGAAAGCACTCATTACCAGAAAGCCCGCAACATTCCCCAAGACGAAGATGTTCAAGAAGACCCTGCTCCTCATAGGGTCAGGTCTCAAATTCGCCAACATACAAACCCAAGATTTTGCCAAGAAAGGCAACCTTCTGAAAAAATCCATAGGCCACCTAGGCCCACCAAGATTTCTAGGCTGGTCGACGCCTATGAAGCCAGACTTCGAGAACAAGAAGAGGCAATGCACCGCTAAGAAGAAGATAATGTTCTCCTTAAATGGCGACTAGAAAGAATAGAGAGAGATCTCCCCAGAAACACAAGGCGACGCTGAGACAGGACTCTTAGCCCTCAGGGGGGAGACTACCCCAACTGAGGAAGAAGCACTAGGAGTGACCTGGAGAGAACTGAATGTGACAGGTGAGAGCGATCACGATCAGAGCATGTCCAACAAGAGAGGCGCCACATGAACAATGATCGACCCAGTGAGGGTTTAAGAATCCTGGTTCGTAGGGAGATGGACCAACACCCAACACACTGAGGAGCCAGATCAACCAGAGAGCTAGCCATAAGATCTCTCAACTCTCAGATGAAGTCCCCCTTTTCAAGGGAGATCAAACGGGAGGAGCCCCCGAAGAAATTCGTTGTCCCCAGGTTCAAGATCTGTGACGGGAAAACGGACCCTATAGACTATGTCAGGAAATATCGATAAGCAATGACCTTATGGAGCCACAATGACGTACTTATGTGAAGGATATTCCCTTCTATCCTATATGATGTAGCACATAAGTGGTTTGAGACTCTTCCTCACAGGTCGATCAGGAATTTTACAGCACTGGCAGAGACTTTCATGACACGATCTATAACGAGAATCTCCCATCCTAGGTGGATGGATGCACTGCTCACTATGAAGAAGAAGATATGGGAGAACCTCAGAGATTACTCCAATAGATATTGGAAAGCTTTTAATGAGATCGAGAATTTTTGAAGTAGGTTGTCATAGCATCCTTCAAAATCGGCTTGTCGACCACCTCTCTGCTGCACTAATCCCTCACCAAGAATGGAGCCATAAGAATCGATGATCTTATGGCTCGTATCGAGAAGTATGCCAGGGTCAAAGACATGTTCCATCCTAGTAGGGGAGACAACAGTCGAGCATAAGAGAACAAAGGGACAGAGAAGAATGACACCTAGAAGAAGGGAAGTAAGAATGGGGGCAAGAATGGCTCCAAGAGTTAAACCAATAATGACCCCTCCAAAGCATTCTAGGTTATTAATACAGTCTTAAGGGAACCCATTTACAATATTCTCAGCAAGATCAAGGATGATACTTTTATCAAATGTCCCAAGAAGATAGGCGGAGGTCCAAGTAAGAGGAATAAAGTGCTGAGATGTGCGTTTCACAGGGAGGGTGGTCACCGAATAAAAAATTGCAAAGCTCTGAAGTCACATATGGAAGAGTTAGTTCAGATATGCCACCTCATTGAGTATGTTGAAAAGAAAATAGATAAGGTCGCAGTCAACGGTGACCGAAATCTAGATAATGTCCTCGATGATTATATAAGACACGAGTTTGTAATAATTCATGGGGCATCAGACCTCAAGAAAATTCAGGGCAACGCCATTCAAATGGAACTCAAAAAGGTGACTTCCATGATGTAAGATTTTTAGATTTATCCTGTCGAAACCCAGGCCGGAATGCGTCAGCGACCATAAGACGTTGATTACCAAGCACATCGTGTTCAATGAAGAATACTTGGTTGGTGTGAGGTCCCCACATCATGATGCTTTGATGATCACACTCATAAGTGTTAACTAGAATGTTGACAAGCTACTTGTGGAGCAGGAAGTTTGTTCGAAGGGATGTACCTAGAACTGTTCCATAAACTAAAATTGAATGTCACCGACCTCAAAGAGGCTACTGCTCCACTGGTCGGCTTCGCAATAAGGGTCACTATACCATTAAGAAAGATAATCTTGTCGGTCAGGCCATGAAACATCTTAAAGTTGATCGAGTTTCTAGTAGTGGACATCGAGTACTCATATCATGCTATTTTGGGCACAGTTTGGTCCACGCCATGAAGGTTGTTCCCTCCATTTATCATCAAAAGATGAAGTGCATTACGGATCGTGGAGTATGTCATTCGAGGAAGTTTTTATTAGGAGACTATGTCATTCGAAAAGTCCTCGGCAGTGTTGTAAAACCATCAGACGGAAAGCTGGGGACCAAACCTGGAAGGACCCTTCAGAATAATTAGAAATGATCTTCAAGGAACATATCACTTGGAAACGCCGGAGGTCAGGGAGATACCAAGATCATGGAACTCAGCCAATCTCAAGAAGTTCTACTTTTAGATCTTCTTTTATACCTTTTTAAGTTAGAAATTTTTTTATTTTTTGTTGCTTGATAGATAATTTTCAATAAATAAAGGCTGGTTAGCCCCTCTATTCTCATATTTTTCATTGGCTGCTTAACTTATCTTGATTAAATCTCATCAATTTGCACATTTTTCAATGATAACTCCTTTGCTCATATCTAAATGCCTAACAAATAAGTTTATCAAGTCAACTATAAGTATTTCAAGTCACCCTCCGGCCCTTTTTGCAAACACAAAAGGCCTCATGAGTTGCCCCGGTAACAATAAAAGCCCTATAGGGGATCCTTATACATCAAAGCCAACTCCGATTAGCGGCCAACTTCAGTTGGTTGAAAAAAACCCTACTCAGGCGGATTGCCCACTAACCAGGTGCATTCTTGACATCATCTCACTTCGGCCTAAGGGAATTTGACGATATAACCTAAAAATTAAAGTGAATTGAATGATATTTCTTAGGCATATTGGACTGGGAGACTATTCAAACACATAAAAGGGAGAGTGCTAATAATTAAATATCATTTAATCAGCTGAAAAATCCCAAAATGATTCAAACAAAATATCAGCCTACCTCAAGCATAAGATTGGTCAATCAGTATCGCTTTAGTCAATAAAAATACTAATTAACCATCAAGATCAACATATGTTTAGTCAGTATGCGCTTAAAACATAAGAAAATTCTTTATTAAGATATAAGGCTACAGTTGCAGACCAAAAGGAAATACATTAAAGACCTATGAAGGGCTAGGGTGGCAAGCAAGATATTCTGCCACAATCGCTCTCTGACCATCATCTGGCTTTGGGGAAAACTCTTTTAAATCTTCACCAAGATCATGATCCAAGAGTCGGGAGGGAATAACATCAATCGGGATCCACTCATCATCTTTGAAGAAAGGGTTATGACAGTAAGTAGGGCACTCAATCTGGTATTTATACTAAAGCTTGGATTCTTTTGTAATTTTTGTCCTTAAGGGCACTCAACCATCCTCATTCAAAGGCAATGCTTTCTACCTCCTTAAGCTTCACTGGGGCATCTGCCCAACCAGCATTATAAACCTCTCCCCAAACTTCTCAGGGTCCCACCTCGAATGCATATCTCAGTTTCTTAACGTTGTTTTTAAGTACAACTATAAAAGACTTTAAGCTAGCAACCTCCTTTCTCAGAGCATTATTCTTGTACTGGAGGACTTCAACCACTTGGTCGATCTCAGTCCTTTTCAAAAGTTGGGCCCTCAAGGAATTTACTTCCTCTTAAACGGAGGCACCTATCTGCTCAATTTCTTGGAGATCATCTTTCAATTTGGCAAATACTTCAGCCTGGTTCTTGTACTGCTCATTTGTTGCTCTTCACGACTTGTAGATTTTTACAAAGGCTTTGCGAGCCTGTAAGATGATGGCAGGTCCAAGAATTCTCCCCAGTTGAGAGTGGGAGAAATATAGAGACCTAAATTAGCATACTATAAATGATACACACCAGACCAGAAGCAAGTATATTGGCATATGGAAAATCAGGTAAATACATACAAAAAGGGAGAAAAGTTTCACTCCCACATAGCGTAAAAAGGTGGCCAAAGGCCAATACATTAAGTTCTCAAAATTAGATACAAACTGACAAGGCTAAAAATTATACAAGGAAAATCTTAACTCCTAGTATACAAAGCCCTAGTCCTTCACCCAATCTCCATCTACTATGGACTTCCCCTTATCGACCACTAGGTGCTCCTGATAGGCATCAGCACTTCCGCTGACCTCGGCAGGAACACTTTCAGCATTGCCTGCAGCATGGTCGCCACCTTCTTCTTCTTCTTCTTCTTCTTCTTCTTCAATATAAGGGTCGGTATTAGGATAATGAAGATTGAAAAGCTCAGAATCTACAGGAGTTCCAACAGCCTTCAAACCTTAGTCCAATCCCTTATTAAAGGAGACCTTGCAACCATAGGCCATTTGTCACTTTGCATCCTCATATGCTTTGTAAAATCCCTCACGGTAGCTATCATCCTTTGCTTGGGGATGCTCACCTTCCATCTTGGAAACTTTATCAGATAAACTTTTATTGGACTCCACCAGTACGAACTTCTCTGCAATTATCACCTTCTGAGTAGCCCCGAGAGCATCATAAGCCTTGGACATTTCCTTTTTTTCACGCTCTTATTCTTGGTGAGCATTGACAAATGACTCTTTCTCATCTTTCAGGGTATCCTTTAGTTCCTACTCTCTCCTAAATCTATCAGCTTGGGTGTCCAAAAGAGTAGTAAAATTAGATAGCATCTACATACATGAAAGCATAACATAGAATCAGAACAGAAACAGAAAGAGCAAAGGAAAATAAACAAATAGGAAAGACTTACCATAACCATCCTTTGTGTAGTCTTGAGGGTGATTTCGTCTCACCCCATCCTAGAAGAACGCTCGCGATCAGTAGTGAGCACATACCTTTTTATAAAGTCAGGGGCCAAAGAGGGAGAATCACCCTCACTAACCCCCTCAAGACTAGGGAAAGTGGTCACCCCTGAGGATTGTAGGACTAATGTCCTCTTAGCCTCAACCCTCTCATTTTCTTCCCTATTTTCTTCTTCTTCTCTCTCTCTCTCTCACTTCTTCTCTTTTCTTCTCTTTCTCTTTTTCTTTCTCTTTCCCTTTGTCAGATGGGCCTGAACCACTGCACATGGAAGAATCAGTTGCTGGCATCTTCAAAGATGGGATCCTATCAGACAAAACCGTATGGTCATCTTTATCATCAGGTATCTTTAACTTCCTCCTTTTAACGGAAGGGGCCATGCCCTCTTCTTCTTCTTCTTCTTCTTCTTCTTCTTCTTCTTCTTCTGTTTTTTCTTCTTCTTCTTCTTCTTCTTCTTCTTCTTCTTCTTCTTCTTCTTCTTCTTCTTCTTCTTCTTCTTCTTCTTCTTCTTCTTTTTTTACCCATACATATCCTCTTCCCTCTTCTTCGCTCTCTTACTCTTCATCATAGCTTTCCTCTTTAATAACAACTAGCTCAGAAGGACCTACCTCTGGAGCTTTCAAAGATGGGACCTTATCAAATGGTCGAGTAATAAAGCAGGTGCCTATATTCTTGTATTCTATGAGAAAGGTTGCCGACCTTAGATGTTCACCATCTTCTAATCTTTCTTTAATATTCTAGGCCTTCACGAGCTCGTCAACATTAATCTCACTAATATCATGTTCTTGATTTTTGGCATAAGATGCAATAACAAAGAAGATGACTTTTAATCCCAAGAATCGGAAAAATCACAAGAAGTCAGCAGAAAAAAAAGAATAAGTGACCTATTTCGACCTCTCCGTATTAAAAAATAATAGGGGCCCATGGTCTTTCCCCATCCAATGATGGAGGGCGCTGCCAGTTCCTAGCAATGCACCCATTTTTCCAGTAATCTTTATGGGAATCTCGAAGATTTATCACCAGAACTCGCTCGAATTTTCTATTTTTGAATATAACAGACCTTCTTTGATCCTCGAAAACACGTAGTAGTAACATATCTTAGCAAAACCTAATTTTATGCCATATAGTGTATTTATTTTGTGGACTCCATTTACTATCTTCCCCACATTGGGGGCAAACAAGGTAGGCACGATGGTAAAAAAAATTAAAAACCTAATAAACAACTCATTTGGGGGGAATGTCAAACCTCCTTGAGTTACCAAAAGGGTGTGAATGCAGTGTCCTCCACCAACATCACGAACATTCTTAGAAAGGTGGGGACAGTAGATAATCACCCAATCAAGAATATTGTACTGGCACCTAAACTCTTTTACTGACTTATTATTTAGCATCATCATAATTGCACAAGCAAGAAGAAACCCTAGATACAGTAACAACCTAATGCAAGGAAAAATAACTGAAAGGGCAGAAACTAGAACTTACAGGTAGTAATAAAGATTTGGGAAAGCGCAGGAGGAGAAGGACCTCGACTTTTGGAGTAGAACAAAAGCTTAGGATAGAAGTATGCGCGACCAAAGATAGTGAACTGACGGTTGAGTATATAAACCAACTGATCACCAGAACTTCTAATGATGAGTTTTGTCTTCCTAGGAGGATTTTTGGCACTTCAATCTCTTTTTATATAAGCGTACCCCTTGTGCAAGACTTACAATTACAAACATTCCATAATGGCCTTTTATTATATTTAAGGCCTTGGGCTTTCGAATCGGTTGAAATATATTGGCCCATAATTATTAGCCCAAAGATTTCAGGGGCAATTGTGGGAGCCCATTTTTTTACAAGTCCATGAAAGTAGCCGACTAAGATAATTTAAGCACTTGGGCCGACCCAAATCATGACTTAATTCTGTACGGGTAGTTTATTCGAAGCATAACACTCGCACATATGGTCAAATCAGGTACCAAGAATCTCAGATGGGATATTCAAGTACCTCATCATCAATCCGCACCCAATTATGGAGTTTCTTAAGCAACTCGATCTCTGTAACAATACATGTATAAATGGTACACCCTGACCCACGACAAAAAAAATCTTAAGACTTTGAGAGACACTTAATAAGAACAAGTAACCTCTATGTGGACGTAAGTAAGTTGCCCACCACGTATATCATTGTTGTGTGTGTGATTCCATTTATTTTTTTCCATTTGTGATTATTTTCGTAGAATCTTTAATTGTGAATTTTTTTGCACTCACAATAACTATTAACATTTATTATGATAAAAAACTATTAAAGAATACTATTTTTTATATTGTAAAAATTAATGAAATTAATTATTGGTAGTACTGTTAAATTAAGAACAAATTGGGTAGAAAATCCTAGAATTTGTGTATTATCGATCAACCATGGTTGATTAACGAAAATATTTTTTTGTATAAGTAAATCTGATATCAAAGCATCCGCCTCAGGGAGCGGAATCCTATATACAGGAAGTATACCCAAGGATGACAAAGTGAGCCTACTATAATATAAGAAATTCCTCCACAAAATCCATAAATAATGGAAGAGACAATAGTGGATCCTTATTGAGCCAAATGATCAGCGTGCTCAGGAACACGGATCGCAGTCTAGCAGGAGATAATTCCTGCCCCTTAAAACACGTCGTATTCCGCTTTAGCCACAAGGTCCAAAAATTACAATGTGAAAACATCCACCAAACATTCCTGATTAAAAATGGGAATCAAACACCAAAAATGTCAACATGTAGGGGGTTTGAGTGAGTATTGAAAACTAAATGGGGGTCGAACCCCTAAACCCCCAATTATTAAATAACATTTTTTAAACCCCCTTTTTTGAGTGGGGGTGGGGGGGTGGGGCTGGATCTAACCCTCAACCTCCTAAATGGGGAGAGAGATAAGTTAGATCTAGTCTTTAATTATTAATAAGCATATCTTAGATGATTGCATTGGGATACTAACAAACTTGGTTTTACTTATAAATTCGTAAGTCAAGGAAAGCCCAACGGATAAGGGTTTTAGAAAATCCAAGTCTTAGCTCTAATATGCTTAATAAGACCCCCCCCCCCCCATATATATATATATATATATATATATATATATATATATATATATATATATATATATATATATTTCTGTGTATATATTAATATTTATATTTCTTTGTTTGTGCGCACGTGTGTGTGTACATACGGTTAGGCTCTCCAACATATCTCATTAAATATACTTAAACAATATACTAATTTTTAAATATACTAAAAATTAATATAAAAAATAAACCAAACTTATTAAAGATAATACGTAGTGATGAGATCATCTCCGAAAACTTCATAAAGAAATCAATCATTTAGTGGATGCAATGAAAGTTGGGTGTATATGTGAATTTCGATCGTTCAAACCTTTAATCACCATCTAATCCATTTACGAGTTGAATTGTTTGATTATTTTCTTTAGTTGATCTCCCCATATCATATATACTATGTTTGGTTATAAAGTTCACTTTTTGTGTGTATATATGTGTATGTGTGTGTGTCATGGTTGTTTTAGGATGCATTTAGTCAAGTATTTGAGTTCTTAAACCTCCCTAAAGTTCAAAGGAACAAATTCTTGCTATGGATATTGTTATAGAGTCATGGGTTTTGTTGTGACTATTATATCATATTTAAAATTGTTTGTGAAGGATTCAAAATTCAAGTTTAAATATTTACAAAGATATTATAACCAAGGTAGGTGTATTTAATTAACTTATAGATTAGTTTGTGTATTATTACATTCGTAGGACATCTTGTGCTAAAAGGTTGTGACCGGAATAAATTATTTTCCCCTATATAATCGGGTCTTAGTTTATCATATATATCTTTGAGTTCTTAATGATACATGCATATCCCTTTCAACCATCCATCTAGTGTTTATAAAATAACATTTATGTATATATGCATTGAAATTAGAATATAGAGGTATTTTGAACCTCAAACATTTCAAATTAATCACGACTATTAATATATACTATAATCTATATCGAATTCTAAAGGAAATGTTTTATCGTATATTTAGAAGCTGGAGCATGCAACGTGTAAGATATTTGGGTATTAGCATGATATTGGGATTCCAAATATACAAATTAGTATAAATTTTCATCATTGCATTAGAGGAAAAATTTAGAAGGGGAGTTCTATTAAGACGACCAAATATTGGCAGTTTTAGTTTGAACTAACTATAAAATAATATCGCGTTATGCTTATCATTTATAATAATAACAGTCTTAAGTGTTAGGGTAGTAATAAGATTCAATATTCTCATTTTTAATAGTCATGTTATAATAACATTATTCGCCAACGACATCCATTATTTCGCAATCTCAATTTTCTCCTCACGCGTTGGTTTCGCCTAATTATCGACATCCATCATTTTGTAATCACACTTTTGTCCTCACGGGTTGCTTTCGTCTCAGCATTGTATATTTGTCAATACTAATACCATATGTATTCACTACTTATATCTAATTTTTTCCTTACAAACAAAAATTGACATTGGCCCATGATTTGATAATGTGAATAAAGACAGAGATATTATTTTATTTATAAATAAACACCCAACCTTCTTCCCTTCTAATAAATCCTCTCGCGTATATTTTTTCCATATATTTTACGCCTTTAATTCTTCATGAACAAATATTTGTTAATGTCAAAACTACATTGGTGAATATATCTTTTTTTTATATAAGTAAATGATTCAATTAAAAAAAACCGCCTAAGAGGGTGGAATCCCACATACAGGAAGTATACACAGCAAAGAAGCGAAGGGCCAAAACCTAAAATTAACTAGAAAAGTTCATGAAAATCCTCCAAAAACTAAAGAAAGAGAGACATCGGCGAATCATGCCTTTTTCTATACCAAGTAAGAATAAGGCTCAGAAAACTGTACCGAATCCGAGAAGGATCGAGACTGACCCCCTCAAAGCATCTCCTGTTCCTCTCCTACCAGATGGTGCAAAAAATACAATGAGGGACCATCATCCAGACCACCCGCGAGCCATTCTAACCCCTAGGCCTCCTCCAAGCGTCCATCACCTTGCACACCGTATAAGGCATAACCCAAATAATCTTACATAAAGATAAAATTAAGGGGATCCTCCTATTAAGTCCTATTTTAACGGGATATTTCCTATTAGGTCCTATCACAATATTTTTTTCTTAATAGGTCCCATTTGTACATACAGTGAATATTCATTGTATGTTTACAAATAGGACCTCTTGGAACAAAAATCTTATTTCATAGGACCTGATGGAGCAAAAAAATATGTTAGGACCTATTGAACTACATACTTAGTAAACGGGACTAATTGGTAAAAAATCCTAAAATCAAATCACAAAGTCCCCTAATCATCTGACAGTGTAGAAGAGGGTGATTGGACGTCTCCTCCTCCTTTTTACATAACTAACATTTATTGGACATCCTCCTTCCTCTGTTCTGAAGCCCTTCAATACTCAAGAAGGCCTATCTGGCAGCGGTCCACACAAGGAAGCAAACCTTGGGAGGCGCATGACTCTTTCAAATGGACTTCGACGGAAAAGAATCACCCCCATGACCCCTCAACACATCATAATGACTCTTAACTAAAAACAGGTCATCATAAGAGCATGACCACCTCAGCCTATTTGCCCCCAAAGACAAAACTGATGCCAATCTGCGCCATTCAAAGAATTCCTTCGCTTCCTCCATCTCCTAATCCCGGAGTCCCCTCCTAAACTTCGGATCCCACACCCGATGAGCTCCTACCCTTCGCCTATAATCCTTAACTAACCCTTCTTTGTCTCCCTCCAGACGAAACATCCCCAGGAAGAGATCCTCCAAAGAGCCCCCCGCACCCCATTTATCCTTCTAGAACCTGATATGACTCCCACTCCTGAGATGGAAGGAGGTAAGAAAAGAGAACCTCCCCCACCCAAGCGCGATGTACCTCCACCCCCACTCCATGAGTAGAGCGCCCCATAATAGGACCCCACCCATACAGACCCCCCCCCCCCCCCATGACTAGCGACCACCACTTTCCTCGACAATCTATCTCCTTCCCTATTAAAGCGTGATAACCACTTCCCCAGTAAAGCCTTATTGAAATGGGATAAGCTCCTCACCCCAGCCCCGCCCTGTTTTAGCGGCATGCACACCTCATCCCAACTCACCAAGCAATATTTGAACTGATCATCATTCCCTCTCCACAGAAAATCCTTCATCAGCGTTTCGAGCCTTTTGCTAAAGGACCCAGGTAAAGGGAGAACAAACATAAAATATCACTACACCAAAATGGTCAAATTGATGCCCTTCAACCGACCAACCTTGTCGTGATCATTGACCGTGATAAAAAAATATGCATTTTTTGTTACGGTCAATGACCGTGACAAGGCCGTGACAAATATTTATCACGGTCATTGATCGTGACAAGGCC
The DNA here is from genome assembly GCA_949130495.1 of Sambucus nigra. Lineage (NCBI taxonomy): Eukaryota > Viridiplantae > Streptophyta > Magnoliopsida > Dipsacales > Adoxaceae > Sambucus > Sambucus nigra. The sequence continues at coordinate 14,115,524 of OX422219.1, read as the reverse complement.
GTGATAAGTGCAGTTGTCACAGACTTTTCATGATCAATGACCGTGACAAATCTAATAAACTTGTCACGGTCAATGACCGTGACACATCCGTGACAATTTTGTCAGTAAAAAACCCTTCCCTCTTCTTTTTTTCCACCGATTTCTATTCCCTCCATTTTCTCTCTCTCTCTCTAAGCGATTGCACACTCTCTCTCTACGATTTTGGTACTTTTTCTCTCTTTATTTCTCTTCCATCTGTGTATATGTGTGTGTATATATGTATGTGTGTATATATGTGTGTGTAAATGTGCATGTGTGTGGTGTATATATGCCGGTGGGGGGGGGGGGGGGGGGGGGGAGGGGGCAGGGCTGAGGGAGTGTATATGTGCATGTGTGTATATGTGTGTGTGTGCGTGTGTAGTGGGCAGTGGCAGTGGCAGTGGGGGGAGGGGGTAGGGCTGGGCAGGGGGTGGGGAGTTGTGTGTGTGTGTGTGTGCATGTGTGTGCGCTTGTGTGTATGGTGGGGTAGGGGGCAGGGAGAAATGGGGCAGGGGGGGGGATTGTTAATTTTTTTAAATTAATTTTTTATTGATTTATTAGATATTATCCCTCATATGCAAGTAGTTCCCCTTGTAAAAGAATTGATTGATTAAATATTTATTGGTTGTTAATTTTTTTAGTAAATTAATAATTAGTGCCCCTTTCATATGCAAGTAGGATTGCCCCTCATTGTAAATTAGTAAATTAATAATTGTGTACTTTAATTGTTAGTTTAATTGATGAAAAGAATTAATTGAGTAGATGAATTAAAAGGAGTACGGGATACACATTTATTGTTGCTATTGCGGTTGGATTATAGTGTATCGATGTTCGGTTGGTTAATTTTAGAAGTGGCATGACCACTGGATCATTGTCCATATGGGGGTGGGATTTTTCAACTTTTTTAAAAAATTACTTTGTATCACGAACAATATATATATAGTATGATAATTAAATGAAACATACTTGAAATTACATATAGTGCGCATAGATACTAGCCTTCTAGTTCTTATGCATACACATTAAATAGCCCTTAGACCCGTTCGAGGGTCACTACCCCTGTAATGAGATCTCTCGAATTGTACCGTTTAGACAGTTTGGGACATCATAATTTATGTATAATAATATTCTTAGTGGTATAAATTAGTTACTTTCGGAGGAAGTTCTATAGTCGCATCCTAATGTTCTTTGGGTACATACTAGATTGACAAGTGTGACTGTTATTTCAATTGATCAATTGAAATAACACTCACACTTGCCAATCTACATCGTGTACTTGGAGAACTACAGGGATATGCTAACGAAGTTTTCTCAAATCGTAACACTGTGCATGAGTTGTTAAGTATATTACAGAAATATGCGATCTTGAATGGGATAGGACCACTCACCATTTAGCAGTCTTGAATGCCAAATTTAAAAATCTAATATAAATAAGACATAATTAAATGAAACAAACTATAAGTCTAAGTTTTAATATGAGATTAGTTGTTATAGCTGTGATGGGATATCCTAAATACAAAGAGTGGATGGGTGAGACTAATAGAATGGGGGATGTGTTTCGCAGAGGTGCTAATGAATTTGTGAAATACGTAAAGAGATGTTATAATGATGAAGAGTTTCCGTGTCTGTGTGGTAGGTGTAAGAATGGTAAGGTGTTTGAGTGGAAAATAGTTGAACTACATTTGTTAAGATGGGGTATACAAGATATTTATCAATTTTGGAGTTTTCATTGTGAATTAAAAGTTCCTTTTTCCCACAACAACCTTCAACAAGTAGGATAGATGTAGAAGGGGACGGCGTAGATCATAATATGTTAGAGGATTTGGTTGATGATGCGTACGGAGTATATGAAGAGGAGGAGAATGAGTTTACTGATATTGTTCAAGGTTCAGGTTCTCGTGAAGATATCACGATAAAACTTGATGATGACTACCAAAGTTTAAAATTTAAGGCGACCCAACCGTTATACTCTGGCTGTGAGAAAGATCAAATAACTTTACATGCCATGGTTGGTTTGCACATTTTGAATACGTAATACGGTTTGTCTGGAAATAGCGTGACATGAATTCTGAATTGGGTGAAGGGCTTATTACCCAAGGAGAATATGCTTTCAAATAGCTATCATGTTATGAAGAATAGTTTGAAAGGTTTAGGAATGAAGTATAAATTGATTCATGATTGTGTGTATGATTGCATACTATAACGAAAGGAGTATGAAAATCTCGATCGTTGTCCGGTATGCGATGAACCTAGATATGTCCAATCTACAGGCAAGGAAGGCACAAGCTCAAAAGTTCCTCAAAAGTGTTGAAATATTTTCCCGTTGGGCCTAAATTAAAGTGATTTTTCATAATACCATGGATAGCGGAGGAAATGACTTGGCATGCTAGGGCAGAAGTAAGGGGTAATCTCATACGTCATCCTATTGATTCTACTGCTTGGAGGAGGATGAATTACGAGCATCCCGATTTTGCTCGAGAATAGCGCAACATTCATATGGCTATATCAATAGATGGTTTCAATCCATTTGGAAATCTAAGCACCAATCAGAGTGTATGGCTAGTGATATTAGACCCACTCAACCTCCCTTCTTCACAGTGTATGAGACCTGAATTTTCGATGTTGTCTTTGTTGACATCTGGGCCAAAGGCACCAAGTGATGACATCGACGTCTACATGTCTCCTTTAGTAGAAGAATTAAATGAGTTGTGGGAAGAGCGTGTGGAATCATTTGACTCTTTTAGAAAAGAAGAGTTTATGCTGAAAGCTATGTTGATGTGGGAAATTCTTAATTTTTTAGGTTATGGGACATTATTCGATTGTATAGTACATGGTTATTTGGGGTGTCCTATTTATGGAGAGAAGACTGAATCTCTTCGTCTATCTGCTAGATCAAAAAATGTATACCATTGCCATAGGAGGTTTTTACTCCCGGCTCATAGTTTCAGATTTGAGAAAGGTTCCAATTTTTTATCGGGCAGGGTTGAATATAGGCTGCTGCCGAGACAACTTTCAGGTTCAAAAATTGAAAGTAAATCTTTTGAATGTGGCCCTAATATGCCAGGTAAGAATCCCAAATTTAAGAATGTCAAGCATAAGAAGATCCCAACTGGGAATGAAACTGAGACAAGAAAGGCATGGTATAGGAGGTCAATTTTATTTGACTTGCCTTATTTGAAGAATAACCCGGTGCACCACGTATTGGATGTGATGTATGCAGGCAAGAACCTCACTGAACATATTATGGGCACTTGCCTTAGGGGGAGTCATTCGAAGGATGGAGAAAATGCACAAAAGACCTTAAGTCGTTGAAACTTAAGCCACAACTATGGTTGAAAGAAGATAGTAGGAGAAGGACAATAATTCCCCCTAGTGTGTTTACTTTGACGAGTGAGGAAAGGAAGGTACTTTTAGACATAATATATAATTTGAAGGGTCTATGTAATTTTTCATCCAACTTGTGAAGGATTGTGAATTATGTTACTCATGATTTACATAAGTGTAAGTCCCACGATTGGCATGTGATCATGCAATTGGTTCCTCTATTGTTTAAGCACTATTTTTCCAAGCACAAGGATTTGCGTAGGGCTATTATGAAAATTAGTATTACCTTTTCACTTTTTTGTGAGAAGGTAGTCAATCAAGAACACATAGTGGTCGCAAAATCGGCGGTGACCGAAGCGATTTGTGTGTTGGAGAATTACTTTCCCCCAGCATTCTTTGACATAAGTGTTCACTTGTTGGTACACCTATGTGACGAGGCACTTCTTTGTGGTCCAGTTAGAAATCAGTGGATGTATTCGTTTGAAAGATTGATGAAAGTTTTTAAAGATTACGTCAAGAATAGCGATACATTGCAGGATCAATTGCAGAGGAATATATTACTGTGGATTCATCAATCTATACTCGGTAATATATGCCTGACTCGACTAGCGTTGATGACACTAATGAGTTCGTCGATGATGGTGGTCATGTGATGGGAAAACGAGTGAAATTAACGAGTTTGCAACATGAACAAGTAGCTCGTTATCTATTTGACACACATGAAGATGTCGAAGAATAGAAAATGTAAGTTTAAATTATTTTAAGTTTTACATTATTTTAGATTAATTTATACATGATTAATTTTGTAATATGCAGAAAATATGAAGCTTGTGAGAATAATAAAAGACAAAAAACAATGGTACAATCAGACAGAGAATTTAGGTTGTGATTGTCACAAGAGGTAATTATAATGAAAATAGATGTTATATAACGTTACATTACACTCACATTGCTTGGGTTAAGTCAAGCTTGGACCGAGTTAAGTAAAGACTAGCCACCTAGAAAGATACCTCACTGCACACTATATATATATATATATATATATATATATATATATATATATATATATATATATATATATATATATATATATATATATATATATGTCTCCATTATCGGCTGCATGTTCTAGTTATGAATCGGAGATAGAACAATAGGGAGGTTATAATTTCGAATCCGTTATAACTGTTGTTTTTTATGTCGAAACGGTCTTCATCCATGGGCAATGAGTTTCAATGTATTGCCATTCCTTATTTATAGAAGCTTTGACTTCCGTGCTTGCATATCCGGTTCAGTTTAACTTTACAACTAACCTAATTAATTTATCTATATTCTCAGCTCTTAAAGACGGGTGATGCGACATCAAAGCTTGCTCTTCTAGCCATTGGACCCTTGTTCATGGCACAAGAGTACAAAAAGTATCGATTGAACGGTTATGTATTCGGCACAAAAGTGTACGAGGAAAGTACAAATGTACAGAACTCGGGAATTTTATACAAGGCTCTTTCTTTCTTTCGAGCGAGCGCAAAAGCTAAAACCCTCGTTGAAGCTGAAATGACTTATTATGGTGTAATTCGAAATATATTTGAATTGGATTATATAAGCTTCAAATAGGTTGTATTTTACTATGACTGGGTAAGAGTTGATGATAAAAATGCTTGTAAAGGTTATCCTGACACCAATTTGATCATGGTTGACTTGTCCAAGTTGAAGAGCAACGACCACGTGAGCGATGAGCCGTTTGTTTGTGCATTTCCAAAGGTCAACCAAGTATTTTACTCGAATCATATCAACAATGAGCATTGGTCAATTGTCCTACATGCACTAAAGCATCTAAATAGTAGTGTGGATGAATTGGCTGCTCCTACCGAATATCAATCCATTTTTTTATGATAACCCGAATTTGAAATAATTTTTCAATTTGTAATAAATATTCCAATTTGTACTTTATCAATCCATTTTTAATGATTTTAATTGATTTGCACCTTATCATTTTACCAATTTCCTTTGTATATGTGGGGGGGGGGGGGCAATGTGTCTGTAGTGTGCGTGTGTGTGGGTAGTAGGGGTGGGGGTCGGGATGTTTCAGATTTTTAGTAATTGTACATATTATGAGTTAGATGTTGTTGGTTTGGAATTCATAATTGAGGTGTTAAACAGTGATAATTCATTTGGATTTGTATGAATTGTACATGTTTGCATGTCTTCTTCTAATTCATTTGAATTTGTACTAATAACATTATCTTTTTTACAGAAATGTCTCCTTCAGGTATTAAGGCGAGGATGATGATGCTGATTATGATGATCTCATTTGGGCTCGGTGGTAGTGGAGGCGATGAGGGCTCCTCGGCCCCTAGGCTCCCCAAATGGGGCAAATTTGGGATAGCCGTCGAGAATAAGGTGGGGCTAATAGCGAGATCCCTCGAGCTGGTAAAGACGATCATCAGCTCGGGGTACACTAGTTGGAGTTAGGTGCCAAATGAGATAAGTTAGCTATTTGGGTGGCACTATAGGTAATGTATTAATATTTATACTTATATGAATATTTCAATTTCAATTTCGATTTTAATTTCATTTAATATTTATATTTATATTTATATTTATTCGCAACTAACATTGTATTTGTTGAACATGAACAATTCAGCCTGGACCCAAAACTACGTGATTCCATCTTAGAGCAGTTGAGGGAGCAACACAAGATGTGGAAGTAAAATATGCAGACCCGGTACTTTGGGAAGACCTGAGACTCCGTTATCTGAATATGTGACTCCATCATGTCGAAGGAGCCGATCTCATTGGTACAATGGCAAAAGTTCATTGATAATGAGATCGGGGAGCGATAATTGGCATCTCGCCAATTGAGGAGGGAAAATCGAGCAAAAAAGACGGACGTGCACTACTCAGGTCGGACGTCTTACACCGAGGTGGATCATAGGAGGATGGTAAGATTTAATTTTTCTATAATTACATAAATATGTTATTCTGCATTATTTTACTTTGCGGGGTCGATACTAATTTTTCATTATTTTATTTCAGAAGACGGGGAGTGGCCTTGGGGGTATGCCACATATGCTCGATACTTATGTGGCTATTCGGACGAAGAAGGGGAAGGATAAGGAGGTGTTCCCGATTGTCGCGTCCACGATTGTAAGTAATACGACAGTTTACTTTTTGTTAATTACGTTATAATTTTTTTATTTACTTATTTAACTAATCATGTGCTTTTTATCATTTCAGGCAAAGCTTAAGGAAGTGCATGAGTCGCAGTCTGATGCCGACAAGGCATCTTTGTCCACAAACGCACTCAGCCAAGTGTTTGGCACTGTTCGCAAGGGGAGGACAATGGGTGAACTCACGAGTGTCTAAATCTAGGATCATCGGATTAGAGACGAGCAACACCAGGGTCGAATGGTGGACTCGCATGACGTGAAGCTGTCCCATTTGGAGGCGACGGTCCAAGATATGTTCTTATTCATGAAGCGTTCATTGGGAATAAATCGTAAGGGTAAAGGAAAAGAGAAGGTGGTAGAGGAGGAGGTGCAGGAGCATGAGGATGTGGGCCTCACTGCTTCATTGCCAACACGTGCGAACTTTGATGATTTAGTCCCTATTTATCTCCATTCGACCGACCGATGTCGACACTTGGTTGGCCGAGCGTGTTTATACAGGACATATTTGATGGCCAGCGGATAGGGCGGGGGTTGAGGGACCCAAATACCGTCCATGGTATTCCAGTTCATTGAGGTGTACTTCATGACATTGAGGCCAAGGTGCTCGTAAGACATGTGATACCCGGGTAGGAGAAATCCCCATTGTGGTTGCGCGAATAATAAGGCATGATGAATATACAAAGGTGTATGAATTCGTATATCGTGTGGCCTATCCACCTCCTCAAACCTACTCGAGATATGTAGGGACATTATTTGAATTGAATTGATTTTAAGTTGTTACATTTGAATTATATCATGATGTATATTGTTTTGAATGTATATTTGCATTATCTCTATTTTATTTAGATACACCACACCAAAAATGCCAATCTGGCATGCTGTGGCAAGGGGATTCTAGCACGGTTTAAAATCGTGCCAGAATTTGGCACGGTTTTAGCATAAACTGGCACGATTTAAAACCGTTCCAGAATCTGACACGGTTTTAAAGCGTGCCAAAAGTGTGTCAAATTTAAAAGGGTTAACTAAAAGAGGAAATATTATATTCATTTGATTTTAATTTTGAGGGAGGTAACTTTTGGACCCCCGTCGTTCTCCCGCTCACTCTCCACGAAGACCAACTCTTTCTTTCTCACAAGACTTGATCTCCATCTCTCTCCATCACTGATGGATAAATCGTTGGGGAAAAGGGGAAATGCGATTTGAATTGGATTTGATAAGGTTTGGAAAGGTATGGGGATGGGGATGGGTCTGCTCGGATTGTTGGACTGGGTCACGGGTTTGGTTGGTGGGAAATATGAGGTCAGGTTGGGTCGCCTGAGATAGAGGTTCGACTTGGTGTTCCCGACCGGAGATGTGGGTAAAGTTTAGAATCCGGGTTTTGCAGGTGGTTGTAGAAATCGGGTTTGCATCTGGGTTGTTGGCATTCAGCTCTGATCTAAACTCGAGTTTGGGTAGGAAGCTTGGCCGAATATGGAGTGATAAGGTCGCCGACTTTGATGGAGGTTGCCGGCGCTGGAGGTTTTGAGACCGGCCGGAGTAGGCTGAGATTATGGGGTGGTCGCCTTTGGTGGGTATCCAGGTTTTGGTTGAAGTGGGTATTAAAAATGGAGTTTGGAGTTATGGGGTATTGGGTTAGATGGAGGAGTTATGGGGTATCGGCTTCTCCACTGATGGTGGAGAAGCCATCAGTGACCAAAGACGAGAGTGGAGAAGCAATCAGTGACCAAAGACGAGAGTAGAGAAGCCATCAGTGACCAAAGACGAGAGTAGACTAACGAAGTGGATGGTTCCCAAAATTTATTTCTCTCTTATGGATTCCTTCAGAGGTAATTCTCATCTCACTTCGGTATTTTGATCTATTCAACTGTCACCTATCATAAAGTTTGAACCCAATAAAATTGGTTTTTGCTTCTGAAACTAAAATATTGCTTTGAGTTATTTTATTGTGAAATTACGGGTATATGCATTCATGTTAATGATAGTAATAATCACGTTTCTAGGTATTTTATTACTTAAACATCGGTATTTATGATTTGATTTAATCTATTGCCACTGGTGGATTCCATTCCTTATGAATGGCTGATGAGAATTGCAATCGGAGTGATGAGGGTTCAGGCTTTCTATTCTAAAGAATACGCAAGTTTTCGTATTATGTTTACTACATTTTGATTTTTAATGTTTCCTATTGATGTTTCGGTAAAATTATAGATTAAATGACGGGTTTGAATAAATTGTTTTTTCTTTTTCTATTTTCAGCGGTTTTAGGTTGCACGCCAATTATTTGGTAAAACGCCCAAGTGAGCATTCTAATTTCTTCACTTACATTGCATATTATTTATGTCATTTGCCTATTGCTGAGTTGCACACATTACCTTATGCACGGAGGTAAAATCTCTGAAGCTAAAATGGCTATAAAAACACTATTTCGAAAACAAAGAGTTGATGAGGTTCTGGATGATTTAACCGCTGCGGCGCAAGGGTCTTGTGAACCTGAAGTTGGGTGGCCTTATATTTCCCCTATGCTGACAGGGTGAGGATACTAATTGGGTTGAATTTGGTGTGATTCAATCTTCTTCATTTTTATTTTCTGTGTGCGTATATATAATTAGGTGACGTCTTCGAGGACCATATTGGCATATTTCCCCTGAATAATATTTAAATAAATGATTCTTAGTATTTTTTATGCATTTATTTGGACTATTTCCAGGTCGAAGCGAATCAAGTAGTCAGTATAAAAGGGACAAGGCAACAATTGAGAAGTTACTGCAAGAAACAATAGAAAACCACCAAGCCGAGCTTGCAACTCAAAAGGAATTCTATACAAATGCGTTGAGCGCAACCAAGGAAACTAAGGCATTAGCAGAGGCAAGTCCCAATAATGAAGCCAGAACTGAGGTAAAGAGTCGTCTAAGGGAGGCTGAGGCAAGGGCCAATTATATTTACATTTGTTTCTTGAATGTTATGATCTATTATACTAACTTTACAGTCATTTTCTTTGTCTCGTGTTCCTGACTTGAGTCCTTTCTCTACTGAAATTAACGGTTCAGGGGCAATATGCCGTTAAAATAATGCCATCATAGTGACCCTCATATTTTAATGGCAAATTAACGGAGTGTTTAAATTAACCAATTATTTTAACGGCATATTAACCAGACCCTCATAGTGCCCCTGATTCTATCTTTAACACTCCCTCCTGGATTCAAGAACAATGATTTTCCAAGAATTTCACACCTGGTGGTTTTGGAAAGGCTCTTAATTATAATGAGAGGGATGTTGAGATTCAGGACTTTCAATTTAAACTTCGTAATGACCATCATTATGATATTTAACTTAATCATTTGCATGTTTTTATTCAATTTTTTCCTTTATTCACTTTTCTCTTTAAGTTTGACAATGTGTAAATATTTTTTCAGATTTGGTATTTCACAATGAGTGAGCATTCGGATAGGGGTGCAATGCTACTACCTACACGTATCATGGTAAACTTTATGATATTTTTTATTCGTTCATCCAATTTTATAGATATTGAATGATTACATACATTATTACAATATAAAGTAGTATTGTTTTGTTTTGTTTTTTCTCACACATGTCAAGTGCCTAGTATAACTCATAGGAACTGATCGCATAGTCACGGGTTTTCCGATTTGATAATATGACGATAAATTGAAAATATCTAGATTATGCGTAAAAATAAGCCACTAAAGGGTGAAAACCCAAACCATCCCCCAAACAGCCCTGTATGAGGTATGAACACCTTGTACGGGACGAATATAACTCGTAGGAACTAACCGTGTAGTCAAGGGTCTTCTGGTTTGACAATATGCCGATAAATTGGAAATATCTAGACTAAACGTAAAAACAAGCCGTTAAAGGGTGAAAACACAATCCATCTTCCAAACGACCCCGTAAGAGGTACGAACACCTCGCACGGGATCAATGTAACTTGTAGGAACTGACCGCATAGTCCCGGGTCTCCCGGTTTGAGAATAAGACGATAATTTGCAAAAATCACACTTAGACTTGAAAGAGGCCGTTAAGGGGTGAAAACCCGAACCAGCCCTCAAACGACCCCGTAGGAGGCACGAACACCTCGCACGACACCAATATAACTTGTAGGAACTGACCGCGTAGTCCCGGGAGTCCCGGTTTAAGAGTATGACGATAATTTGCAAAAATCACACTTAGACTTGAAAACAGGCCGTTAAGTGTTGAAAACCTGAACCAGACCCCAAACGACCCCGTAGTGGCACGAACACCTCATACGGGACCAATGTAACTCGTAGGAACTGACCGCGTAGTCATGGGTCTCCCGGTTTGAGAGTATGACGATAATTTGCAAAAATCACACTTAGACTTGAAAACAGGCCGTTAAGGGGTGAAAACTCGAACCAGCCCCCAAACGACCCCGTAGGAGGCACGAACACCTCGCACGGGACCAATGTAACTTGTAGGAACTGACCACGTGCTCCCGGGACTCCCGATTTGATAGTATGACCCGAATTTGCAAAAATCACACTTAGACATGAAAAGAAGTCGTTAAGGAGTGAAACCCCGAACCAGTCCCCAAACGACCCCGTAGGAGGCACGAACACCTCGTACGGGACCAACGTAACTTGTAGGAACTGACCGCGTAGTCCTGGGACTCCAGGTTTGAGAGTATGACGATAATTTGTAAAAATCACACTTAGACTTGAAAACAGGCCGTTAAGGGGTGAAAACCTGAACCAGACCCCAAACGACCCCGTAGGAGGCACGAACACCTCGCACAAGACTAATGTAACTTGTAGGAACTGACCGCGTAGTCCCGGGACTCTCGGTTTGAGAGTATGATGATAATTTGCAGAAATCACACTTAGACTGGAAACACAGGCCGTTAAGGGGGGAAAACCTGAACCAGCCCCCAAACGACCCCGTAGGAGGCACGAACACCTCGCACGGAACCAATGTAACTCGTAGGAACTGATCGAGTAGTCTCGGGTCTCCCGGTTTGAGAGTATGACGATAATTTGCAAAAATAAAACTTAGACTTGAGAACAGGCCGTTAAGGGGTGAAAACCCAAACCAACCCCCAAACGACACCGTAGGAGGCACGAACACCTCGCACGGGACCAATGTAACTTGTAGGAACTGACTGCGTGGTCCCGGGACTCCCGATTTGAGAGTATGACCCGAATTTGCAAAAATCACACTCAGACTTGAAAACATGCCGTTAAGGGGTGAAAACCCAAACCAACCCTCAAACGACCCCGTAGGAGGCACGAACACCTCGTAGGGGACCAATGTAACTTGTAGGAACTGATCGCGTAGTCCCGGGACTCCCGGTATGAGAGTATGATGAAAATTTATAAAAATCACACTTAAACTTGAAAACAAGCAGCTAAGGGGTGAAAACCCGAACCAGCCCCCAAACGACCCCGTAGGAGGCACGAACACCTCGCACGGGACCAATGTAACTGGTAGCAACTGACCGCGTAGTCCCGGGACTCCCAGTATGAGAGTATGACCCGAATTTGCAAAAATCACACGTAGACTTGAAAACAGGCCGTTAAGGGGTGAAAACCCGAACCAGCCCCCAAACGACCCCGTAGGAGGCACGAACACCTCGCAAGGGACAAATGTAACTTGTAGGAACTAACCGCGTAGTCTTGGGACTCCTGATTTCAGAGTATGACGATAATTTGCAAAAATCACACTTAGACTTGAAAGAGGCCGTTAAGGGGTGAAAACCCGAACCAGCCCTCAAACGACCCCGTAGGAGGCACGAACACCTCGCACGGCACTAATTTTACTTGTAGGAACTGACTGCGTAGTCCCGGAAGTCCCGTTTTAAGAATATGACGATAATTTGCAAAAATCACACTTAGACTTAAAAACAGGCCGTTAAGTGTTGAAAACCTGAACCAGACCCCAAACGACCCCGTAGTGGCATGAACACCTCATACGGGACCAATGTAACTCGTAGGAACTGACCGCGTAGTCCCGGGTCTTCCGGTTTGAGAGTATGACGATAATTTGCAAAAATCACACTTAGACTTGAAAACAGGCCGTTAAGGGGTGAAAACCCAAACCAGCCCCCAAACGACCCCATAGGGGGCACGAACACCTTGCACGGGACCACTGTAACTTGTAGGAACTGATCGCGTAGTCCCGGGAATCCCTGTTTGAGAGTATGAGGATAATTTGAAAAAATCACACTTTGACTTGAAAACAGGCCGTTAAGGGGTGAAAACCAAAACTAGCCCCCAAATGATCCCGTAGGAGGCATGAACACCTCGCACGGGACCAATGTAACTTGTAGGAACTGACCGCGTAGTCCCGGGACTCCCAATTTCAGAGTATGACGATAATTTGCAAAAATCACACTTAGACTTGGAAAAGAGGGAGTTAAGGGGTGAAAACCCGAACCAGCCCCCAAATGACCCCGTAGGAGGCACGAACACCTCGCATGGGACCAATGTAACTTGTAGGAACTGACCGCGTAGTCCCGAGACTCCTGGTATGAGAGTATGACCCGAATTTGCAAAAATCACACTTAGACTTGAAAACAGGCCGTTAAGGGGTGAAAACCCGAACCAGCCCCCAAACGACCTCGTAGGAGGCACGAACTCCTCGCACGGGACCAGTGTTACTTGTAGAAACTGACCGCGTAGTCCCGGGACTCCCGGTTTGAGGGTATGACGATAATTTGCAAAAATCACACTTAGACTTGAAAACAGGCCGTTAAGGGGTAAAAACCCGAACCAGCCCCCAAACGACCCCGTAGGAGGCACGAACACCTCGTAGGGGACCAATGTAACTTATAGGAATTGACCGTGTTGTCCCGGGACTCCCGGTTTGAGAGTAAGACGATAATTTGCAAAAATCACACTTAGACTTGAAAACAGGCCGTTAAGCGGTGAAAACCCGAACCAGCCCCCAAACGACCCCATAGGAGGCTCGAACACCTCGAACGGGACCAATGTAACATGTAGGAACTGACCGCGTAGTCCCGGGACTCCCGGTTTGAGAGTATGATGATAATTTGCAAAAATAAGAGTTAGACTTGAAAACAGGTCGTTAAGGGGTGAAAACCCGAACCAACACCCAAATAACCCCGTAGGAGGCACGAACACCTCGTAGGGGACCAATGTAACTTATATGATCTGACCGCATAGTCCCGGGACTCCCAGTTGAGAGTATGATGATAATTTGTAAAAATCACACTTAGACTTGAAAACAGGCCGTTAAGGGTGAAAACCCGAACCAACCCCCAAACGATCCCGTAGGAGGCCCGAACACCTCGCACGGGACCAATGTAACTTGTAGGAACTGACCGCGTAGTCCCGGGACTCCCGGGACTCCAGGTTTGAGAGTATGACGATAATTTGAAAAAATCACACTTAGACTTGAAAACAGGCCGTTAAGGGGTGAAAATCCGAACCCACCCCCAAACGACCCCGTAGGAGGCACGGACACCTCTTAGGGGACCAATGTAACTTGTAGGAACTGATCACGTAGTCTCAGGACTCCCGGTATGAGAGTATGACAATAATTTGCTAAAATCACACTTAGACTTGAAAACAGGCCGTTAAGGGGTGAAAACCCGAACCAGCCCCCAAACGACCCCGTAGGAGGTAAGAACACCTCGTAGGGGACCAATGTAACTTATAGGAACTGATCGCGTAGTCCCGGGACTCCCGGTATGAGAGTATAATGAAAATTTGTAAAAATCACACTTAGACTTGAAAACACGCCGTTAAGGGGTGAAAACGCGAACCAACCCCCAAACGATCCCGTAGGAGCCACGAACACCTCGCACGGGACCAATGTAACTGGTAGCAACTGACCGCGTAGTCCCAGGACTCCCGGTATGAGAGTATGACCCGAATTTGCAAAAATCACACGTAGACTTGAAAATAGGCCGTTAAGGGGTGAAAACCCGAACCAGCCCCCAAACGACCCCGTAAGAGGCACGATCACCTCGCACGGGACCAATGTAACTTGTAGGAACTAACCGCGTAGTCTCGGGACTCCCGGTTTGAGAGTTTGACGATAATTTGCAAAAATCACACTTAGACTTGAAAACAGGCCGTTAAGGGGTGAAAACCCAAACCAGCTCCCAAATGACCCCGTAGGAGGCACGAACACCTTGCACGGGTCTAATGTAACTTGTAGGAACTGACCGCGTAGTCTCGGGACTCCCGGTTTAAGAGAATGACGATAATTTGCAAAAATCACACTTGGACTTGAAAACAGGCCGTTAAGGGGTGAAAACCTGAACCAGCCCCCAAACGACCCCTTAGGAGGCACGAACACCTCGCACGGGACCACTGTAACTTGTAGGAACTGACCGCGTGGTCCCAGGACTCCGGATTTCCGAGTATGTTGAAAATTTACAAAAATCACACTTAGACTTGAAAACAGGCCGTTAAGGGGTGAAAACCCGAACCAGCCCCCAAACGACCCCGAGGAGGCACGAATACCTCGCACAGGACCAATGTAACTTGTAGGAACTGATCGCGTAGTCCCGGGTCTCCCGGTTTCAGAGTATAACGATAATTTGTGAAAATCACACTTAAACTTGAAAATAGGCCGTTAAGGGGTGAAAACCCAAACCAGCGCCCAAACGACCCCGTAAGAGGCACGAACACCTCGCATGGGACCAATATAACTTTTAGGAACTGACCGCGTAGTCCTGAAACTCCCAGTTTGAGAGTATGACGATAAGTTGCAAAAATCACACTTAGACTTGAAAACATGCCGTTAAGGGGTGAAAACCCGAACCAGCCCCCAAACGACCCCGTAGGAGGCACGAACTGTTGGAAATTAATGTTAAGTGACGAAATTAATTATTTAATTTCAATTGTATTAAATTCCGAATTTCCCATTTATGTGGTTTTAATAAATGTCAGATAATTAATTAGGAATGTGATAAATAAAGATATTAAAAGATTTGGGTAAACCTTATCCGTTAGTCACATGATGGTTAGTGGCATTAGTGGGAGACTTGAAAGAGTCCCACCTTGATTAGGATTCCGGCCCTCTTCCCCTTATAAATAGAGACCTCTACACCATCTAGAGTCATCTCATAACACACTATTTCTGAGGTGGGAGAGAAACTCCGAGATTCCATTAGAGTGCATTTTTTTCCAAGAAGGCAGATTGATGGAGCAATTAATCAAGATTGATCTTTGATCAAGGTATGTCTTATTTTCTATCTTTTAGACGTATTTTGTGAAAACATGAAGATCTAAGATCCTTTTATTAAGAACAATTGTATGTTAAACATTAATTATATTAATGTGTTCATGATTAATATTAGGGTGTTCTTAAGAATGATTTTATATGTGGTATCAGAGCCAAAGTTTAAGATCTCGTGATTTTCCTTATTGATGTTCGTCTATAATGATATATGTGCCTGAGACTTTCTGCGACATTTTTATTTATGTCATTAAATTGCTTTTGTGCCTGAGACCTTCTGCGACGTCTTATTTCTGTCATTAAATCTGCTCTTAAAGTGTGTCTGAGATTTTCTGTGACGTTTTTCTTCTGTCGCCAATACTCACTGGTGAGAATGAAAGGTCAAAACTTGCTCGGAATTTTACGAAAATGACATGGTCGACTGGAAACGTCGAAATAAACAAAACCCATTGTTTACAATGGGCACCATCTTACTTTTGCGTTTTGACGTCGTTAAGACCCTTAAAATTGCGTTTTTGTCGTTTTTGGTAATAATGTTGACGTCAATATCTCACTCCAGAAAATTGATTTTTGAATTCCGCAAATTGTTTTGAGATCCTGGAGTAATTATCTACATCTCTGTGGTGCTAACTCAAATTTTCTATTTTTGGCAAAAATCACGATTTTTTCCAAATATTATGTATTTTTTTTTTTTTTTACCACGGGGGATGTTTTTCTTTATGTTCATGGTTGTTCTAATATTCATGTTATGTATTATTTTGTATTGATGAAAGGGTTCAATATAAAATTTTGAATATTAGATGTATGATTATGTGTTTGACAATAACATTTCGATATATTAGGTTATTGTGCATAATCTATAATTGGTTGCCCAAAGGTCCTAATGTAATTATGAATTGATGTTTCGACAATAATATTTATATGATGTTGGATGGAGAAGACATAAAAGTATCTTAATCTATAATTGTAAATATTAAATTATTGTGTATGCATTTATATTTGGACCATTAATTATACATTAAGTTTTGAGTATAATATTTTTGGGGCATTGATTTTACATTAATAATGTTTATGACTTCCAAAAAAAATTATGTTTTTGAGGCATTCGAGCTACTATTGGTATCTTTGTGATTACTGATAGATTACATATTATAGTTAATATTAATGCATGATTAACTATATTTAAGTTGAGACATGTAAACAATTATTCATTTGAGTTAAGTCAAAGGCCAAACACAGGCTGAGACTGCATGTACGAATAATATACTTACATTCATTAGAGACTTATTCTAATGTTAGTTATAAAATTGGATTGAGGCGCAACACATGCTAATATCTGAATTGAACAACATTAGAACCAGTTTTGTAAAAACAGAATAGTTGACATTAAGTCCATTAATCATGATATTAAATGAATTAGGCAACGAACACAGATGCCAAAATTATGGGACCATGATAAATGAATTATAGGGTAATATATCTTTACAATCTGAATATTATGTGATGATTAACACAGATTCCGTGATATTCGGAATGTAGATGAAATATACCAAAATTTTAGTCAACAATTCAATATTCGACCCTTGCAATTTTTGTTGTGTGTGAAAATTTAAGTTTTCCCATATTTCATAAAACCTTGCTCTAATGATCCTTTTTAGTTGAATATTCGTGCGAAACACATGCCAACATATTTCATATGGTCGGATATTAGACTTGTGTTATTGTTAATATTCATATTTTGATGAATCTCGTGCCAAACATAGGCCAATGATTCATATTGTTGAATATTATGATATTCATGTTTTAATGAGTCTCGTGCCAAACACGGGCCAATGATTCATGTGGTTGAAAATCAGAATTATTGTTTATTTTAAGGCTAGTACTCCCATTAAGTTGAATTAAATTCCAAACACAGGCTACAATTCATATGTGCGGATACTAGATTTATTCGTTGCATGCATGCATATTTGAATGCATGACTTGCAAATTTTGAGACTCATAAGTAGGTATTCATTCAGTTTAATAAAATGCCAAATACAGGCTAAGATTACATGTGAAGATACTATACTTGTAGTCATTTCAGATTATCCTAATGTTTGTTATAAGGTTAAATTGAAGCGCAACACATGCTGAAATTTGAATCAAATAAACATTAGAATTTTTGTAAAAGTTAAATAATTGGCATCAATGTTAAAAAGTCATATTTACATATGTCACTAGTATGATAATTGTGATTATAACCATATTGTGCATTAGTATGACCATGAATGATTTGGGTCAATATTTCTGATTTGTTACTCATACATAAGTGATGAAGCGAAAGTAAATGATTTGTGTCTTCCATTTACTATTATTTGTGTAATATCTCATGTAAACTCTTTGTCTATTTGATTTTCACATTATGTCTAATTTTTCGTGAATTTCAAATTAAGGAATAGACAATAATATAATTATTCATGTATTACGGGTATTTTGCACATGTATGCGTATCTCTTATATTTATATAATATATGGTTTGGTGTTCATTAAAGTGCACCATTCTAGAAGATATAAATATTGGACTAATGCATTAATATCATGCATATTTTGGTTGCCTACGGGTCCATGTATGATATTGAATGCTAGGATGATGATACTTTATGATGTTGCATACATATTATTGTTTATTCATTTATTGTGATTACAATAATTGAACAAAATGTTAGTGGTGATATATATTTTGGGAAGGTAATAATGGTCGTCAAACACAGATGCCATAGTTTCTTTCACTATCATATCACCAATTAAGGTTATGAAAACCATAAACATGAATAATTTAGCTTATTGATCATGCGATATTTAATGAAAATAAGTGAAAAATTTATTGACTTGTGTATGTAAGTCTTTACGTAATGTAATATTCATATTATGAAATGTTTGGTAGTCACTACAGTGACCCGACTAGAATTGCAATGAATATTAAATGTAAAGATGATGGTAGTAGTAACTCATGATGCTTATAATTGTAAAGATATTAATGGGGTATATTGAGTTCATTTCTTCAAGCAAGGTTATTCCTTACAGGGAATCGATTTTGAGTGATTGAATGAACATCATAGATCACATACATTATTATAGTATGTGAAAATAAGTTGTGCACAAATGTCGTGTACAATATAATGAAATAACATTATACCCAATAAAGTAATCTACAAGCATCATATAACAGATATTTCACGGTTACTACTGACAAAAACTCACGGTTATGCACTCAATTTATCATGTAATCGATGTGTGTGTTGTTAAATCAAAGCATTAATGAAGTGAGCAATTTATCTCATTATATTATCACATATTATTGTATCCCATTTTATTTCTCTAAAATTTCATATTTAATTTGGTTAAACAAATTAAGTTTGTTTACATATTGCACACTCGGACTAATAATGATAAAGATAATATGTATCTTTTATGATTTGAAATGAGTTTTTCATCTCAGTAGAGTTTTCAAGTTATACTTACTGTGTTATAGAAAGTATCTACTTTTCATGCAAGGATTTCTTACAAAACAAACTAGAAATGCTAATAAGATTCTTTTCTTTTGTTCTTAGGGAATCAAATCGCCATTTGTTTTCATAAACCCTCAATTTCTTTTGGAAAATGTTTGTCTAGACTTGATCGTGAGGGATATGTTCTAAAGAATCTTTTGATGTATATTTTTCAAGGGTTATGATTTTAGTTTTGATGTTTTGTACAAAATAAAGTTTGGGCATAGTTCTTTAAAGATTTGTTTGATCCTGCATCATAATCGTAGCATTTTTTATGAAACTCTTTAAATCTTGTACCAAATTAAATCTAAACTCTTTTTCATAATTTTCGTGGACAAGATTTTTGTAATGTCTCTTACAAATTTTGATAATCGAGTTGTGCTCTTAAGGTTATACGATGTCTAATATAAGGATGACCTATGTGGCCCAAGTGGGAGATTATGAGAAACTTCCCTTAAAGTGGACCTACATAGATCATATAATTGTCATTGACACGTATTTATTGCATTAAAGTCAAATTCATTATGAAAGGTGAAATTAGTGGTAGTAGAAAATCATGAAATATGATTATAAAGGAAGGTAGGGTACTTATCCCATTAACGATGACCTTCTTGAATCCTTGTTCTTTTAGTTGTTAGATTGTCTAAACAACAAAGAACAAATAAATGGTCAACCACTAAATGATAGTATTGTCACCGTGAGAGAAATGTAGATGAAATCATAAGGAATAGTATTAAGAAGATCCTAAAAGGTCTACTATCCTAAATGATTATGTGGGGTATCTGCATGAACATGAATTTGGTGAAGGAATAAATAATTACATGATTTTATTTTCAAAAGTCATAAGAAGTGAAACTAATGGACTACAACTAAGGTTGAAATCTCGTTGAATTACATAATTGATGCACCAAAGTCGGGTATAAGGGGGTCATCAAGACCAAACGCGACACTAACGGTAGTTAAACGAGATAAAGCTAAATTGTAGTAAAATATTTCACTATTAATGAAGAAAAGGTTCTAAATGAACCTTCTAAATTATATGTAAGGACATGTAATTCTTATGACATTAGTAGCTCATTATGATTGAGAGTTACATAAAGTGGATGTGAAAATTATTTTTTGAATTCTAATAAACCATGCGTATATGTTTAGGAGATCATTTTATAAACATAAGTTTCCCACATGAGGCATTTTAAGAAATAATATCATTATTATTTTTTTAATCGTTGTATATTTGTATACACCTTAAGATCAGTGGGAGTAAGTTTATATATTTTCTCTATATACAAGCACGGATTTAGAAAATAGAGAATCAAAATAATTTTATGGGTTTAAAAGTTGTGTATGAAGTAATGAGATACTTAAAGGACTATATGCTCACATTTATGATATATGTGTTCATTTAAATATGAACAATTATTGTGACTCAGATTTACTATTTGTACGGATGGTATGAAGTTCACTCTTGCTTAAGAATATTTGTTTTGGTTTATCAACCAATATAATGAAGGAGTGCAACACAATCCATCCATTAAGTATTGTGAAAGCTGAGTTTGTAGTATGCTTGATGCTACAACTTATGTATTTTGGCAGCGTGACTTCATTTCGGGACTTGGAGTTGTCGACACTATTATCAAGTCGCTGAAATATTATGATAATGTCGCTGCAATCTTCTTTATGAAGAAATGTTAGGTATTCCTAAAGTAACTAAGCACGTTGAATGAAATACCTATCAGTTAAAGAAGAAATTCAGAAACAAAAAGTGTCAACTGATCACATTAGTACGAGTGATAACATAGCAGATCCTATTACGAAAGGACTATCTCCAAAAGACCTTATGAAACGTGTCAAAGAGATGGATCTCGATTAGTAAAATTATGATTGCTATTTGGCTTAGTTGTTTAACACTATTACTTGAATTCAATAAAAGTGTTTCTGATTTCAATTATTTCTGTCCTTTGTGAATGCATGCAATTATGAAGTGTTGTTGACAGAAATAGTCCTTATTCCAAAGGACATTATGAGGCCATTATGATACCCAATATTAAAGGCTTAGTTGAATGAAACATTGGTGTTGTGGTACATGGAAGGAACCATGCTCTTGAATAGTATAGAACCGCCATGACTCGCATCCGTGAATCATTTGATTCAGCAAAATAAATTTATCAATGATTGTGCACCTTATGATACCTAATCTAATTATGCGAATTATTAAGACCAAGTGGGAGACTGTTGGAAATTAATGTTAAGTGATGAAATTAATTATTTAATTTCAATTGTATTAAATTCCGAATTTCCCATTTATGTGGTTTTAATAAATGTCAGATAATTAATTAGGAATGTGATAAATAAAGATATTAAAAGACTTGGGTAAACCTTATCCGTTAGTCACATGATGGTTAGTGGCATTAGTGCGAGACTTGAAAGAGTCCCACCTTGATTAGGATTCCGGCCCTCTTTCCCTTATAAATAGAGACCTCTACACCATCTAGAGTCATCTCATAACACACTATTTCTGAGGTGGGAGAGAAACTCCGAGATTCCATTAGAGTGCATTTTTTTCCAAGAAGGCAGATTGATGGAGCAATTAATCAAGATTGATCTTTGATCAAGGTATGTCTTATTTCCTATCTTTTAGACGTATTTTGTGAAAACATGAAGATCTAAGATCCTTTTATTAAGAACAATTGCATGTTAAACATTAATCATATTAATGTGTTCATGATTAATATTAGGGTGTTCTTAAGAATGATTTTATACGAACACCTCGCACGGGACCAATGTAACTCGCGGGAACTGACCGCGTAGTCTCGGGTCTCCCGGTTTGAGAGTATGACGATAATTTGAAAAAATCACACTTAGACTTGAAAACAGGTCGTTAAGGGGTGAAAACCCGAACCAGCCCCAAATGACCCCGTAGGAGGCACGAACACCTCGCACGGTACCAATGTAACTTGTAAGAACTGAACGCGTTGTTTCGGGACTCCCGGTTTGAGAGTATGACGATAATTTGCAAAAATCACACTTAGACTTGAAAACAAGCCGTTAATGGGTGAAAATCCGAACAGCCCCCAAACGACCCCTTAGGAGGCACGAACACCTCGCACGGGACCAATGTAACTTGTAGGAACTGACCGAATCGTTTCGGGACTCCCGGTATGAGAGTATGACGATAATTTGCAAAAATCACACTTAGACTTTAAAACAGTCCGTTAAGGGGTGAAAACCCGAACCAACCCCCAAACGACCCCGTAGGAGGCACGAACACGTCGTACGGGACCAATGTAACTTGTAGGAACTGATCGCGTAGTCCCGGGTCTTCCGATTTGAGAGTATGACGATAATTTGTAAAAATCACACTTAGACTTGAAAACGGGCCGTTAAGGGGTGAAAACCCGAACCAACCCCCAAACGACCCCGTAGGAGGCACGAACACCTCACACGGGACCAATGTAACTTGTAGGAACTGACCGCGTAGTCCTGGGTCTCCCGGTTCTGAGAGTATGACGATAATTTGCAAAAATCACACTTAGACTTGAAAACAGGCCGTTAAGGGGTGAAAACCCCAACCAACCCCCAAACGACCCCGTAGGAGGCACGAACACCTCGCACGGGACCAATGTAACTTGTAGGGACTGAACGCGTAGTCCGGAGACTCTCGGTTTGAGAATATGACGATAATTTGCAAAAATCACTTTTAGACTTTAAAACGGGCCGTTAAGGGGTGAAAACCCAAACCAACCCCCAAACGACCCCGTAGGAGGCACGAACACCTCGCACGGGACCAATGTAACTTGTAGGAACTGACCGCGCAGTCGTATATGCAATTTTTCTTCTTGTATATGCAATTTTTTTGCTTGAATATTTTTTTAAAAATGACTTGGTTACTGATATTGTATCTTTTTTGTGTCTTATTTTTTTTGTAGGATGACATTCAATCGTTAGCTTTTATCCACTTGGAACGCACGAAGAAGTCAATGCTTTACAACAAGGGGATTATGTATTTAGTGTCGTTAATATTCAGGATTCTATTTTTTGTGTTATGGCTGAGCATGCTTCCGTAGTTTTATGGTTTATTTTTATGGTCGTGCTGGCTATAGTAGTTTTATTGTTGACTTTTATGGCCGTGCGAGCTTTATATGGGAAGATTTTTTGTTAGCAGGTTTTGGAATACTAAAAAAATAGAGGAAACTCTACCCAATTTTTTTTTATATGAGAACTATTAACTCTTGTAATTTTTTGAAGTTATTGTTGACTTTTATGGTCATGTGTTGCTTTATATTGGTATTATCTCTTGTAATTTTTTGAAGTTTGTATGCACATTAGTTTATCAACAACCTGCGATATTCATAATTTGTGAATTTTCTTGATTTTGTTTTTGTAAATAATAAATATTTTTCCTACCGAATTTGGAATTTGCAGATTTTCCAGATTTGGTCCCTATTTTTTTTTAATCAACTGAAAAATCTGGCACGGTTTTAAACCGTGCCAAAACTGTGCCAATGCATAAAAAATGAGAACGCTTATAAAACAATCTGGCACGCTTTATAACCGTGCCAAAAGCGTGCCAAAAAATAGATAATTTGGCACGGTTTTGGGTGCCAAAAGCGTGCCAGATTAAAAAACTGGCACAGTTTAAAAGCGTGTCAGATTGGAAAATCTGGCACGGTTTTAAACCGCGCCAGAAAATCTGGCACGCCTGATTCTGGCACGGTTTTGAACCGTGCCAGATTGCGTCTGGCACGGTTCTAAACCGTGCCAATTTCCTATTTTTGGTGTAGTGATATATGATGTTTGAACAGGTACATCGTTGTTATAATAGGTACAAATCTACTGCTGAGCAGTAGCAGTGGCCATACTGCTCAACAGATTTTTTTTCAATTTTGCCCTGAATTGTTACGGTCAATGATCGGGATAATTTTTAAAAAAAATGCCACTGATTTGTCACGGTTATTAATTGTGACTAAGCTTATCACGGTCGTTGATCGTGACATGATCATAACAAGTCTAATGAACTTGTCACGGTCAATGACCGTGATAAGTCCGTAATAATAAATATTGTCACCCCCAAACTTGTCATAGTCATTGACCTTGACAGATTGGACTTGTCACGGTCAATGACTGTGATAATCCGGAAGATTTGGTGT
Organism: Sambucus nigra; assembly: GCA_949130495.1. Classification (NCBI taxonomy): domain Eukaryota; kingdom Viridiplantae; phylum Streptophyta; class Magnoliopsida; order Dipsacales; family Adoxaceae; genus Sambucus; species Sambucus nigra. The sequence goes on along the minus strand of OX422219.1, from coordinate 14,091,155 downwards.
AGTGTATGTCAGAAGTCTAGATAAAACTCTTTTGATCAATGTCAACTGACCACCTTTGGACAGGTAATTATGCTTCCAATCTACTAACCTCCTTTGGAACCTCTCAAGGACCTGATCCCACATCGAAGAAGACTTAAAATTAACCCATGAGAACCTCCCAACAGTGCTGGTAAAATACCATAGTGAACGCGTAACAACCTAAGAACCTAGACAACCTCATCCTCCATGAATATCCTTTCCAACTGAACCACCTCATCCCATGAAATGCTCGCCACTGGAAGCCCATAATCTTCAAACGCCATGGCTCATCCTCCATATACAACCTCTCGCAGAAACTATGTGATCTCCCTTCGAACCTCACTCTCATCAGTGAAATTTACTCCCCATACAACCACCTTCCCAACATGGTTAAAGCGGAGATGGGAGTTAGCGACTTTATGACAAAATTTTGTGTTGTTGTCCCCCTCCCTAAGCCAAAGATCCCTAGACTTTTGCCTCTAACTCACCTCCTCCTGAATCAGACACTTCCCCACCTCCCTTTTTTCTCGACCCTTGTCAACTTTGACATGTTACTTTAGGATGTAGTGTATACTCTCTGTGTACGGGTTCCGCCCTTTAGTGAATAGTTTTTATAATATATTTATTTATCAAAAAAATTGACAAGTAAGTGTCCCCAAAAATGTGTTAAAATCACATGTCGGCTTAAAACTACTCATATCTCGTCGTAATATTTTTAATAGATTATGAATATCAAGTAAATTATACTAAGAAATCAGATCGATCTTACATAGACTACAATTCTTAACTAATTAAGTTTTACATCTTTTGGTTGACTCTCATTTGAAGATTTGCAGAACCTTGATTTTTATTAGCTAATACTATATGTTTATTCAAATTGGGAGCAGATGCAATTATATGTCCCTGCTTGCTCTTGTCATCGATCCTTGTCAATATTATAAGTTACTCAAACGCAAATCCCAATAACTATTTATGTATGATATGGTAAAAAAATTCCATTTGCTTTATTTATTATATCATTCCAAAAATCTTTATGAATTTAAATTACAAAATTTTATTTTGAGATTCAAATGTGATTTTAACTTATCCATTGCCAAAATGGAACAAAACAATTGAATTCTGATGACATGGAATTTAGAATCATTGAGTTCCCATTATTCTCAATTAAAATTTAACTGATTTTTTATTTTAGACATCGAAACATATCATAATTATTAAATTTTGTGTTGGGTTTATTTTTGACACTTACTGGTGTTAGGATGTGCAGCTACAATTGCGACTAGTTACGTGGGTCGACATGGTCTGTTGAATTTCGGTTAGGAGTCCATCTGTCCTAAGCTACCAATTTTTTTCACAAATTTACGCAATCCCTTGCGTTCTCTAACTCGGCTTTCGTTTGTTGTATGGTGCTTACTATCATTGTTTCCCATAATCTCAATTTTTTGGCCATAACTGAACTGCCATAAAATGTAGGGAGGAAATGTGAGGCAGATGATATAGATTTTTTCCTCTACTCTTTTTCTATCTATTTCCTTTTTGAATTTTGTAAATTCTTGAGCTACTTCTATATTGAGGAAAATATTGACGTCCTTTGTTATTCAAAGGGCCTTGGGCTTGTCCTCTTATATAGAGGGAGGGCTACCCGAGTTGTGTATCGTCATTGTTCTGGCCTTAAATGTGTTTGTTTTTACGTTATGGGTATTCGAAGCTTTTTAAAATTTTCTCTATTGATGTTTATTATTAAAAATTTTGTTTTCTCCCTAGATTATATATGGTTCAAGTTTGTCAAAAGGAAGAGAATTTAAATGTACATTATGGATGGGATGAAATGAGGAGAGGTCATATGAATTAGTGAGAGAAGGGTCTCACTTTCATTCCATTGGGGTCGTTGTGAGGAGCGATATTTAAATGTACATTGTGGATGAGATGAAATTAGGAGAGTTAATTTGAAAGTCTACTCTAATATTCTTAATAAGGTCCCCAATATATATATATATATACACTGAATTCCCATGGAAATGATTTATCGTATATTTTGCAGCTATAGCATGCAACGCATAAGATATATGGTGGTTAGCATGATAAAGGGTTTCCAAATATACGAAATAGTAAAAATTATCAACATTGCATTCGAGGAAAAAGTGAGCAGAGGCCCTTTGTTTAGACTACCAAATATTGATAGTTTTAGTTCGAACTGACTACAGAACATTATTGTGTTGTGATTATCATTTATAATAATGGTAGTCTTAAATACGAGGGTACTAATAAGATTCGAGATTCTCACTTTCGACAGTCACACTATAATAACACTATACGCCAATGCACTATTCTCCAATGACATCCATCATTTCGCACTCTCAGTTTCTTCCTCACGTGTTGTTTTCCCATTATTTTACCGACATCCACTATTTCACAATGATAGTTTTGTCCCCGCGCGTTGCTTTCGCCTGGTTTTACCATATAGGCATTGTAAATTTGTCAATACTAATACCATTTGTATTCAATACTCATATCTAATTTTTATCTTGCATGCAAAAATAGACATTGCCCCATGATTTTATAATCTAAATAAATAAGGAGATATTATTTTATTTATAAATAAACACCCAATATTCTTCCCCTTAATAACTCTTACCACGTACACTTTTTGTATATATATGTTACATGTGTAATTCTTCACCAATACATATTTTGTAATGTTAAATCTAAATTGGTGAATATACGGAGACTACTGATTGTCATTTAAAGAGAAAAACAATGCAATTTTAACTTGTTAGTGTCCCATAAAAGTGTGTTAAAATCACCTGTCGGCTTAAAATTACTTTTATCTAGACGTTATATTTATATTAGATTATGAATACTAGGTATACTATTGTAAGAAATAATATCCATCTAACACTAACAACAATTTTTAACTAATTAAGTTTTACATGTTTTAGTTGACTCTGATTTGAAGATCAACATAACCTTAATTTTTGTTAGCCAAAATACAAAAAAGATTAAAGGTCTGTAATCATCATGGTGTTGGAATATTAAATAAAATTCAACAACATATTAGATTATAGAAATTACCTTATAAAAGAATTATAGGAACTGTGTACCTGAATCCATAGTGATGATTAAGACTAGGGGTTGGAGGTCTTCCACAGACTAATCCCTCTCTATATGAGTTCTCTTTCATTGATGGGAATGAGGAGGAGAGTCTTTGAGTGCATTAGCCTTGGGGACCAGAATCCTCTATTATATTTATAGACATCTAATTAGAACCCCGTAAATTCTAATTAACTAACTCTTGAGTAACCAATAATTGACTCTTGAGTAACACGACTCTTGAGTAACCAATATGTGACTTTTGGCTAACTACACATTTCAGATTCCATACTTACCACTGATGTCTTTTGAGCTTACCTAATTAGATCACTTAATTTTCCCATTTAGAAATTGAAGCTCAAATATAATTACCATTTTGATATGTGATCCCACATTAAATTATTTGGAATATATAAAATATTCCAACAATCTCCCACTTGGTCTACATAATAATTCTGAATGTAATTATATTCAATAATCTTATGTGCTCACCAAATTGCTTTCTATTCTTAAGATATCTCCCGAATCAATCTCGTCCATCTCCTATACCAGTATGAGACCAAAGCGACCTTCCTTACATATATGTGGTAACTCAATTAATCCATTAATGATCACCACACCAAATATATTCAAAGACATAGATCAAGTATGGATGTGTGGCTGGAAATTAGATACAAAGTGTTCTCAAACATGCCTATTTCCAATTGGTCCTAACTTTATTCCGTAGTGATATCAAACCTTAATCTTTTAAACCTTATATTATACCACAATTAAAAGACCATACATTTAGAGTAAACAACAAAATGAAAATACCATCAACTTGATTCTGCAGAAAACTGAAACATACATAAAGTATCTGAGTAATGTCAAATGAAGGAACATTAAACTGAATACAAACTCCCTCTAAAGTTAAATATCATCAAATTGAACAACACCCATATGGGCAGTGTGCTCATGAAAGACCTCGGGTAGTATGCCTTAGTAAGAGGATCCGTGAGCACGGAGTTTGTTCTTATTTGTTCAATAGACACTATCTTACTCTGAACTCTTTTCTTAACAACAAGAAACTTAATGTATATGTCTTAGAATTCAATAATCTTCTATTGTTATTCGAATATAGAACTAATGAATTATTGTCACAATATATCTGCAGTGGTCTTTCAATGCTATCCAAAATATGCAGCCCAGTGACAAAATTTTGTAGCTATATCGCATGATTTGTTGCCTCATAATTGGCTATGAACTCTGCTACCATAGTGGAAGGCGCAATGAGTGACTGCTTAGCACTCCATCAAAAATAGTACCTCAATACAACATGTATACATAGCCAGAATTGGATCTCTTAGTGTCTTGGAAACCCGCAAGATCGACATTAAAATACCCAATGATCTCCAAATTATCTGACTTCCGATAGATGATCATGTATTTTTTATTCCCTATAAATACATCATAACCCATTTCTGCCTAACATACCAATTATGTACACTAAATCCGAGTGCGTACATACTTGAGCATATAAAAGTCTCCCAATAGCTAAAGCATAAGGACCCTTTTTCATTTTTACACTTTCAGTCTCATTCCTGGGGCATTGGCAGAAACTAAACTTATCTCCCTTAGCAACAGGAGTATCTCCTTGTGCAAAATCTTTCATATCAAATCTAGAGAGTAACTTTTGATATAGCTCTTTTGGGATAATCCAAGGATACACTGAGAATGATCTTGGTGTATGTTAATTCCCAAAACAAAAGAGGCATCCCCAAGATTTTTCATTTCAAAATTCTTAGTTAGAAATCGCTTAGTTTCGTGCAATGAGCCTATATCACTGCTAGCTAATAGAATGTCATCGACATAGAGCACTAGGAGGATAATTTTACTCCCACTGAACTTATGATGTACACAGTTATCAACTTCATTAACCTCAAAATCATATGACATAATCACTTGATGAAACTTGTGATACCATTGAAGGGAAGTTTGTTTAAGACCATATATAGATTTCTTGAGTTTACAAATCATAGACTTTGGATCAATTGAGATCAACTAGCTCAAAGTTTTCGGGTTGCACCACATACATGGTTTCCTCAATGTTACCATTGAGAAAAGCCATCTTAACATCCATCTGATGATGCAACTCTAATTAAAAATGATCTACAAGTGCTCATGAAATTGTTGAGTTTGCTCTTTATGAATAATTCATAAATTTTGAGTAAGGAAGTCCTCATTATTGTCTTCTTCAACACTGTCAACATGCTAAACAATGTTTGGGAGAGGAATTAATTCCTCTTCAAAGACAACATTCTTAACCTTATCTTCCCCCTCAAACTCAACATCCTCAAGAAATCTCACATTTTCTGACTCAAAAAAGGACTTAGTTGAGGGATCAAAGAACTTAAAACCCCTAATCCGTTCAGCTTACCTAACAAAATAGCAGCTAATAGTTCTTGAGTCCAGTTTCTTTTCAATTGGCCTATAAGGCCTTGCCTCAGTTGGACACCCCCAAATGTGTAAATCTTTAATGATAGGGTTTTAACCTATCCATAGTTCAGATGGGGTTTTAGCTACCGCTGTACAAAGTACTCTATTTTGAATATATACTACAGGCTTAAGTGCCTCTCCCTAGAGTAAATCTAGAAAAGAATAATGGTCAATCATACTTCTTCCCATGTCCTTAAACGTTCTATTTCGTCTCTAAGAATTTGGCAAAAGGTTCCAGACGTTGTTCACCTGATCTATCATATCTTCCATAGTATGCACCGCCACAATCAGATTTGACAACTTTAATCTTCTTGCCTAGTTGATTTTCAACTTAGGCTTTGAAGGCCTTAACACGTCCAGAGCTTGAGATTTCTCATGAATTAAATATAAGTATCCATAACGAGAATAGTTGTCTAGAAAAGTGATAAAATACTATTGGCCATTCCATAAAGCCGTAGGGAATGGACCACAAATGTCAGAATGTATCAATTTTAAGACATCTTAACTCCTTTTGGAACTTAATTTCCTTATGTTTGTCTGTTTACCCTTTATACGCTCAATACAAACATCAAAATCTGTGAAATTAAGGGGTTGAAGTATTCCATTTAACACAAGTCTCTCTATTCTCCTTTTGGAGATATGACCTAAACACTTGTGCCACAAAGCAATGAAATTCTCATCAGTTAATTTTAATTTTGCAAGGCTTTATTAAATGAAGCATTGGTGTTTAATAAATATAATTTATCAATTAAAGAACCAGTCACAACCAATGTAGAATTTAGAAAGAGAGTAACTTTATTATTTCCAAGTGAACAAGAATAATTGTATTTGTCCAAAACAAAAAATAAAAACCAAGTTCCGTCTAAAAAACGGTACTACATAAGTCTTTATTAATTCAATAAAATGACCAGTTTCAAAAGACAATAAAAAGGTCCCAATTGCTTCAATTCTAACTATTTTACCATCGCCCAGATAGATGAATCTTTCAGCATCATTTGGTGGTCGGCTCCACAGGCAACCATACATAGACATACTTACAGGAGGATGAGAACCCGAATCTACCAACCATGGCTAGGTACAAAATACAAATTAATTTCCGAACAAACCAAAATGAGAAGTGTACCTTTCTTTACACGCCATATGGTGTAATTAGAACAATCCATATTCACATGCCCAGGTTTTTGGAAAAGAAATAATCAAATTGTGAATCCTGAACTTTTTCTTTTGTTAAACTTTAGGTTTGGGTTGTGATGTTACAACTGCAGTACCCTTATCATTAGTCATTTTCCTCTTTATGTTCCTTGAGGTAGATGCAATATGAGCAATTTCAGTTGTCTTTTCTCGCGTGAACCTTTCCTCTTCTTGCACACAATGTGAAATGATCTCATAAAAAGTACATTTATCCTTTTGAGTATTATAACACACTATAAACTGTCCATAGTGTGCAGGACGAGATATCAATAACAGATGCACGAGCAAGTTACCATACAGCTCTAACTTTAGTACTTTAAGTTTTGAAGTGATGTTAGACATCTCCATAATGTACTCTCGTATGTTTCCTTTGCCTTTATACTTTATTTGGATAATGTTAGCTAAAAGCGTACTTATCTCAGCCTTTTTGTTATTTGCAAAATGTAATTCAATATCTTAAAGGAAACTTTTAGCAGTTACCTCATCGGACATACCGCCTGAAATCTTCTAGAACATTGCGCTTTAGCATCATTAGACTTAAGCGATCAGAACGATCCCACTTCTCAAAGTTCTCTTTATCCATAAGAGGAGTAGGTTGTTATTTCCTTATCGCATAGTCTAAATTTATGCAACTGAAAACTATAAGAATGTAATCATTCCAGTTCTTAAAGTTTGTACCGTTAAGGACATGAATTGAGTTCAAATTGGCAGTAATATTAATAGAATAAGCATTAACTTAATTCGAAAGAACAAATAAATTACAAAAGCTCCAATTTAAAATTTATGTCATGGCATATTATAATAAAATAAACTGATAAATGCAGAACATAAATTTTATATAATTGTAATGGTGGAATGGTGTGCCCATCAATGAGAGACCTAGAACAACATTAACATTTAGTCTTTGGACATAAATATTAAGTGGTACTCTCAGTTCAGAAAAAAAATATTGATAATAAATTCGGTCAACTAACCCTCCTTTGGGCTGATTAATTGTACATTATAAAATTCGGTCAAACAACGAACCTTCCTTTGTGACGATTAATTGTCCACATGAAAACTATAGAATTACCACATATTTAATTTTGCATGTATATTTATTATTCAGCCAAATAATAATCTTCATTTGGGACGATTATTACCCGCGGGAACAATAAATATATTAACATCATTTTTTATCTCAAAATAAATTAATCTATGCAATAGAGGTTACTTTGGCAACGCATTACTTTAATTAATTCATTTCAAGATATAATACAATTTTATTTTTTTTAAGAAAATACCCCAAATGGGATTCAAACTTTATTAAAAATTTGAAACCAAATGATTTTTAATTAAATATGCAAGTATTTGGTCCACCTAATTTTATACTTTCCTTAGTTCCCCCAAAAAATATGCATTTAGAAATAATTCTCACAAAAAAAAAAAAAACAGAATTGAGTGCTCATTTATTTTTCCAAAAATGGTAATTTTTGAGTTATCATTATGGTGACATAAACAATCAATTCAAGACCACTCTCGAATTCGCGGAATCGCAAAATCAATTTTTAAGCGAGAGTTATTAGCATTGACATTATTACCAAAAATGACAAAAACACGTTTTTAGGGTTCTAAACTATGTCAAATTGTCGAGATAGGGTGGTGCCCACTATTTAGAGTGGGTTTTGTTTATTTCGACGTTTCCAGGTGACCACCAAAATTTCGTAAAATTCTGAATAAGAAAACGAAATATGTCGTTGAAAACGTCCCTCAAAATTCTAAATCAAGATTTCAACAATTCTCATATTAATCTTGAAAAAAAACTGAATTAATCCATCCAAATCCATTATGAATTAAACCCTTTTGAGGAAAATAAAAAATTACCTTGGATTAATAATCCTTAATCAATTTGGGACTGTGATTATGAAAATTATCATAAATCATACATAAATTCTACATAGAATCCTAAAAGTCATATAGGTTCTAATTAGATCATATGTATCATAAATCAAAAAATTACTTCTAAATTACAATCACAATACCAATCACAATAATCTAATATGAAGAGGCTCTGATACCCAGGGACGGAGCCAGGATTTTTTTTCGGGGGGGACTTAGAATTTAACAAAAGAAAATTTTTCATTGAAAAATAAAATATATTGATCACAAAAAGTAGAAATTGCACCATTGCAAGGTATACGATGAATATCTTAACTAGAACAAATATTAGGCAATTATATAAGTTGCTTTGACAAAGACAACAAAAAATTAACCAAAAAAATCTCTGTAGAACATATAAAAGCTTTATCAAAACTGCACCCGACGTGTTTTTAAATCACGAAATCCGTCAATGATTGAATCTGTACTAAACTGTTTCGCAATTTCCTTTTCAATGTAGATAAGAAGAGAATTTGTCAGATATTCATCCTCCATCTTGTTTCGAAGTTCAGATTTGACGTGACTCATAGCAGAAAAAGCACGTTCTGTGGTTGCAGTAGAAACAGGAAGAGTTAGAACAAGCTTGATCAATCTATCAATTAGTGGATACATTGTAGACTTTCTAGTTTTCACCAACCACTGACATAGATCGGAAAGCGTGGATAGCTGTTGAAACTCTGGATGTTGAAGTACATCAACCTCGTAATATTTCAATTGGACAGTTAAGTCATCTTTCTCAGGCTCAGTGAAGTCTTTAGGGTAAAATTCATCCGCAAGCTTGGAAATATCATCAATACTGAAAGACGTATGACTATTTTGAGGATCTAACGCGGAGCTAAGCATGAGTAGCCTAACTGTATGATCACTAAACCTACTGTTTAGCTCTTGCAGCTGAGAATCTATTGTGGCTATAAATATATTTATCCGATAATGCTCAAGAAGTGTAAATTTATCGTGTTGATGTCGCGCTCGACCTTGTCTTCCAAGATATAAAGTAGTTAAATCTGGGACATCTACAGTATGTTTTTCACAAAAAGATTTCACCTTAACAATGAAAGCATCGCACCCTTCATCTCTTAACTTCTGAATGAGCCGTTTTGTCGTCTTCACAAGATGCATAGCATTCAGAATGTCTTGAGTCTTTCGCTGCAAAGCTTGAGAAAGTACATCTGTAATTTCCAAAATGTCTTTCATAAGATGCAGGATGAACACAAACTCGAAAGAAGTCAAAGAATTATAAGCTGAATTTGCATCTCCACGTTGATCCCATTCTCCATCATCAATGATGTTCAGTAAAACTTGACAAGTTGCACTAAACATCTTTATTAAGCTAGAAAGAGATCTAAGATGAGAACCCCATCGTGTATCTCCAGCCCTTTGTAAATTACCAATTTGATTCATGCCTGTCCCTGTCTCAAGCTCTTCAATGGAAATCAAATAAGCAATATCGGAAGCTTGGGCTGTTTTTAATTCATCGATACGTTTACAAGAAGCACCCACAATATTTACGATGAAACTCAATTTTGAGAAAAACGTATGTACGTCAATAACTGATCGAGATGTTGCAACTAATGCCAATTGCAAGCGATGGGCAAAACAATGGACATAATATGCATACGGACATTCATTAGCAACTAAGGCTTGCAATCCATTCCATCTACCTCGCATATTACTAGCACCATCATAACCTTGACCTCTAATGCTATGAATATCAAGATTATGTCGAGAAAGAGTAGAAAATATCCCATTCTTTAGAGTTTCAGCCTTTGTATCTGATACATGTACGAGCCCAAAGAAACGCTCCTGAATGAGACCATATTTATCAACAAATCTCAAAACAATGGCCATTTGTTCCTTTTTTGCTTGGTCTCGAGCTTCATCAACTAGGATACAAAACTTTGAATCGCCGATTTCCTCACAAATTACCTTTCTGATTTTTATAGAGTAAACGAGTAAAATCTCCTTCTGAACTTGAGATGATATATATGAAGCATTTTGAGGAGCATTTCCCAGCACAACATCTGCAACATCTGCATTATACTCGGCAAAAGCGTGTATCAATTCAAGAAAATTCCCACGATTCTTAGAGCTTTTGCTTTCATCTCGACCTCTCAGAGCCATACCTTGAAATATAAGATAACGAATTGAATCAATTGAAACTTTGAGTCGCAATCGATTTTTTGCAACTTGTTCAGAAGTATGTTTCTCAATAACATTCTGAATATGCTGTGACTTATTTGTTAGATCATCGTATGATTGTTGAGCCATTTTATGTAATGAATTCGGATGTTTCCCAACATGATTTGCAAATGCACAATCCTTCCCATTCCTTACTTTTTTCCAAGCATTAAATCCATCCCTTGTGAACGTACTTTGTCCATATTGAACACCTTCTTTGTTAAATAGATAGCAAGGTAGACAAAATGCGGCATCCTTTGAAGGGGAATACTCTAACCAAGATGGATATATATTAAACCACGATGCTTGAAAACGAAGAGGATGCTTTTCATGCTTAGAAAAAGGGTACTCCGGTAAAATGCATTGATACGGACCATAATTAATATATGCAAGCCGAACTTCATCAATTATTTTATCAGGATATCTCCATATGTCAATACGTTTTCCTGGATCGCGCTCTAAATTATTAATATCAAACTCGGTTACTTCAATTCTTGGTGATTTCAGAGTATGTATTTCAGGTATTTCGGGTATTGAAGTTTGAACATTAATCTCAGGAGTAGGCAAAGATGCATCGACCTCTACACTTTCAATATGCTTTCTCTTGAAGAATGAATCAATCTTATGCGATTTTCCCATAATTCTATCATTCAAAATAAGAAGTCTAATTAGTAACTAAATAAAAATGGGTACATTTTTTACCATTATTATTTATTGTCAATTTATATTAAAAACTCCAATAAAAAATATAATTATTACTTTTAAAGCATATGGAATAAAAAAAATCTGCAATTTCAATAAAATTAAAAGTTAGAATCTGATTTTCAAAATTTAAGATTCGGAATTTAAATCTTGTTTATTGTGATTTACAAATACCTAAATGTATGTAAGGTTTTAATTTAAAGTTAGAATCTGATTTACAAAAAAAAAAAATCTACAATCACAATAAATAAGATTAACATTAATATTAAATTTTAAAAAAAGTTAGAATCTGATTTTCAAAAATAAGGATTAAATACCTAAGTGTAAGTTTTTTTTATTAACATTAACAATAAAAAATATAAAAATGAAATGAAAGTAAAAAAAAAAAAAAACAGATCCGGAAAAAAACAAAACAATAGAAACTGTTTTTGTTTTAATGAGAGAAGGCAAAGAATGAGAATAAAAGCAAGGTAATGAGAGAAGGCACTAAATGGGATAAAAGCAACGTACCTTTTAATGAGAGAAAAGAAGGCAAACAATGAGAATAAAAGCAAGGTAAGGACTGTTTTTGTTTTTGTCTAATTTTTGTCTTTTTACTTTGCTCCTCCAATCAAAGCTTCCAAAGGCTAATGGTGACAGAAGGAAGAAAAGGGAACAAATTCTGTTCTCACTTTCGGCGGCTAGGGATACAAAATAAGAGAAGAGAGGTGTTAGGTTTTGTATTTATTAAGGTTATGTGGGCCCAGTTTAAATAAAAAAAATGTTGGGCCTGTTTTTTTTTAACAACACTCAAATAAATGGGTCTTGACTTGGGGGACCATAATAATATATTTTATCATTCTAAAAAAATTAGGCCTATAAAGTACATATTTTAAAATTCTCTAGGGGGACCATGGCCCCCTATGGCCAAAGAATAGCTTCGTCCCTGCTGATACCACTTATTGGAATATTAAATAAAATTCATCAACATATTAGATTATCGAAATTACCTTATGAAAGAATTATAGGAATTGTGTACTTGAATCCATAGTGATGATTGAGACTAGGGGGTTAGAGGTCTTCCACAGACTAATCCCTCTCTCTATGAGCTCTCTCTCATTGATGGGAATAAGGAGGAGAATCTTTGAGTGCATTAGCCTTGGGGACCAGAATCCTTCATTATATTTATAGAGATCTAATTAGAACCCCATAAATTCTAATTAGCTGACTCTTTAGTAACCAATAGGTAACTCTTGAGTAACACGACTCTTGAGTAACCAATAGGTGACTTTTGGGTAACTACACATTTCAGATTCCATACTTACTATTGATGTCTTTTGAGCTTACCTAATTAGATCACTTCATTTGTCCATTTTAAAATTGAAGCTCAAATATAATTACTATTTTAATATATGAGCCCATATAATTTATTTGGAATATATACACATGGGTCCCACACATTTGATACTTAACCTTCTATAAATTGAGATTGAGAGTGACCGTATGAGACTCACTTGCTACACCAAATTTAAACACTCTCTTTTGCTCATTTGGTGTCTAGCTTTGGATTTGTTATTGATCTCAATGGAGTTTGAGATAACAAATGAGATATGTCTGTTCACTACTGAATTCAAATTTCCAACCCCAAAAATGCCAAGTGCACCTCACAAAGGCTTCTTGATGGCCCTACTCATTGATATTTATGATATTTCGAGATTACTTAGGATTTGACGCTCATTTATTTTTTATAAGATGATCTAAACAAGTTTTATTTTTAGATTCACGGAATTAAAATTTTAACAAAAAAAAGCCACACAGTGGGAAAATAAGTTTCTTTAACCAAAATAATCAGGAAACATTTAGAAATTTTGACAAAATTGGATATTAAATTTGATTACATAAAAAAGTCAACAGCTAGTTAGTTTTATATTTTATAACTATTATTATGTAAGTCTTTCCATTTTGTATTTTTATGGCATCAACATCAAAATTAGTTCTCAATAAAGGAAAACATTGCATGTAACATGGTCAAATGTTACGGTTAAGGTTGAATAATAGGGTTGTAGCATGATTTATTTTTTGTAAATACAACCAAGTATAAAAGTTGTGGTAAAAATAAAATAACTTTAAAATCTATGTATAGGTTTTTATTTTCAGATTCAAACTGGGAGTGGATGCAGCTGTATGTGCCTATTTGCTCTTATCACTGATCCTTGTCAATACAATAAGTTGCTCAAACGCAAATCCCAATAACTATTTCTGCATGATATGGTAAGGAAATTCCATTTGCTTTATTTACTATCTCATTCGAAAAATCTTTATCAATTTCAATTACTAAAGTAGTTCAAATGTGATTTTAAGTATTCCAATTCCACAATGGAACCAGACAATTAAATTATGATTTCCCATTTGGCACAATTAAAATTTAATTTATTTCCAATTTTAGACATCGAAACGTATCATAAAATATGAAATTTTGGGTTGGGCTTGTTTTTGGCCGGTTGTAACTTGTAATGATCTAACTGGTGTCTAGATGTGCAGCCAACAACTGCGGTTGGTTACGTGGGCCGTTATGGTCAGTTGAATTCGGGTTGGGAGCTCATTTGTGCTAAGCTGCTGAATTTTTTTCGCAAAGTTACATTATCCCTTGCTTTCGTTTGTTGTATGGTGCTTATTATCATGGCTACCCAAACTCGAGTCTTAGGCCAGAGATTAAAATGTCATAAAATGTAGGGAGGAAATGTGAGGCAAATGAGAGATTTTTTCCTTTATGTATAGATTAATGATACTGTTACCGATATTTTGTACCGGGTTAGTAGCAAATACGTTTTATATGGCTTGTACCCTTGTGGAACTCACACCAAAGTACAAATCATATAAAGCGTATTTGATACTAATCGGTCCTAAGTACCGGTGTGTAACATTATTCTTCTATATCTGAGGGCTACCCACAGTTGTATAGTTCGTCGTCGTTTTGGACTAAAATGTATTCAATGTTTTTAAAATCTTCTCTATTGATGTTTAATAATCGAAATATTGTTTTCTTCCTAGATTACATATGGTTCAAGTTTGGCAAAATTAACATAGTTTAAATGTACGTTGTGGATGAGATGAAATGGGGAGAGATGATATGAATTGGTGAGAGAATGGTCTCACTTTCATTTGATTGGGAGCATTGTGAGGAGACATATTTTAATGTACATTGTGGATGAGATGAAATGAGGAGAGATGATTTGAAAGTACATTCTAATATCCTTAATAAGATCCCCAATATATATATATATATAGATAGGGATCAGATCATCTATCCCCACACCCTTAATACATCCCCACACACTCTAAATGTTTAAAGACATTATTACCCTCTAAATTTTTCTTTCCTAAACAAACTTTGAAAACTATCTCACTAATAACTTTGAAAATTAATAAATAAATAATTACCACTAACTTTGATTAAAAAAAACACAATCAACTAATTATATCTAGTTTTGATTAATAAAACATCTAACTTTGATTTTTTTAAAAAGTAAGTCTAACTTGGATTAAAAAAAACTGCAATTAACTTTAATAAAAAAAAGGCTACAACCAACTAAATATAGCTAACTTTGATTAAAAAAAAAGTCTAGAGTTAAATTTGATAAAATAAAAGAAAAATCTCAACTGACTTTGAAAAAAAACTGCAATTAACTTTGATAAAAAAAAAAGCTACAGCTAAATTTAATAAAAAAAATTTATAACCAACTATTTACAACAATCTTTTATAAATAAATAAAAAAAGATAAGAACTAACTTTGATAAAAAAAAAAAAAAAAATACAGCTAACTTTGAAAGAAATCAATTACAGCTAACTAAAAAAAATTATCACGTGTTTAAATAAAATGACAACTAAAAGATTAAAAATAGCAAACTTTGAGGTATGGAATTCATATTAAATACTAATATACATATTTATTTTGTTTAATGGAATTCGTACTAAAATGTTAGCTAGCTATAATTTTTTTAAACACGTGATAATTGTTTTTATATTAGTTAGCTATAATTTTTTTATAGCTAACTACAGTTAACTTTGATTAAAAAAAATTACACCTAACTTTGATTAACAAAAACTACAGTTAACTTTTATAGCTACACGTTTTTTTCAAAGCTAACTGTAGTTTTTCTTAATCAAAGCTAGCTGTAATTTATTTTTAATCAAAGTTTTTTATAGTTAGCTATAAAAAAAGCCACATCCAACTTTGATAAAAAAAAAATTACAACCAACTAATTACAGCTAACTTTGGTGAATAAAAAGTAATTAAAGCTAACTTTGATGAAATTAAAATAAAAAGCTAATGATTTTGTTAAAAAAAATTATAGCTAACTTTGATTAAAAAAAAACTACAGTTAGCTGTGAAAAAAAATTATCACGTGTTTAAAAAAAATTTATAGCTAGCTGACATTTTAGTACGAATTCCATTAAAGTGAATAAATATATATATTAGTATTTAGTATGAATTCCATTCCTCAAAGTTTGCTATTTTTAATCTTTTAGTTGCCATTTTATTTAAACACGTGATAATTTTTTTTATTTTAGTTAGCTGTAATTGATTTTTTTCAAAGTTAGCTGTAGTTTTTTTATTAAAGTTAGTTGTAATTTTTTTTTTTATCAAAGTTAGCTGTAGCTTTTTTTTAAAATCAAAGCTAGTTGTTATTTTATTTATTTGTTTATAAAAGCTTGTTGTAAATAGTTGGTTGTAATTTTTTTTATTAAATTTAGTTGTAGCTTTATTTTTATCAAAGTTAATTGCAGTTTTTTTTTCAAAGTTAGTTGAGATTTTTCTTTTATTTTATCAAATTTAACTCTGGACATTTTTTTAATCAAAGTTAGCTATATTTAGTTGGTTGTAGCCTTTTTTTTTTATTAAATTTAATTGCAGTTTTTTGTAATCAAAGTTAGACTTACCTTTTAAAAAAAATCAAAGTTAGATGTTTTATTAATCAAAACTAGATGTAATTAGTTGGTTGTATTTTTTTTTTCAACGTTAGTGGTAATTTTTTTATTTATTTTTAAAATTATTAGTGAGATAGTTTTCAAAGTTTGTTTAGGAAACAAAAATTTAGAGGGTAGTAATGTCTTTAAACATTTAGAGGATGTGAGGAAAACATTAAGGGTGTGGGGATATATATAGTCCTGATCTTGTGCGGACTAGTCCGCATTTTAAGAATGCGGACCGGATATGTGTCATCTGACGGTGAGCCCAGAAAAGAGAGAGAGTGTGCCTATAATTTAGGCAATAATTTCTAAGCGCACTGTTAGGTGACACATGTCCGATCCGCATTCTTAAAATGTGTATTAATCCGTACAGAAGTATATATGGGTTATTAGCACTTGAGTAATTCTATATGTCCCGCCTAGCGACCCCCTGTCTTTTTTTTTTTTTAAATAGTTTTTTACTGTTTTGTTATTAACTTTTAATATAAAAACAGTTTTTTATATTAAAAAAAACAGTTTTTATATTAGAAAAACAGTTTTTTATATAAACAACATTTTTTACAATTAATATAAAAAACATATTTTAATTAAAATCAAACAGTTTTTTATTAAAATTAAAAATAAAAAATATTTTTTCGTAATATCGTGATTAATTAGTGTTGTTGGTAAAAATATCGCGATTAATTAGTGTCGATGGTGCGGACGCACATTCCCGGCCCACATCATTTGTTGAATGTGGTCCGCACCAGCGGCGCTAATTAATCGCGATATTTTCTCAATAAAATATCGCGATTAATTAGTGTTGTTGGCACGGACCTACATTCCCGAATACACATCATTTGTTGAATGTGTGTCCGCGCTAACGGCATTTCATTAAAAATATTGCAATTAATGAGCAAGAAGAATGAAAACTAGCCAAATCTTGCTAAGAAAACTATCAACACTTCCAGCCGAAGCTCGTAACCTATTAACCCTCAATGAATAGATCACCCCACATCTTCTTGGGTGGAATCTTGCCTGAGAATGGACTTGAGGGGCGAGTAGGTCTAGGGGCTGATTAGGGATTTTCTTCAGCCTTTCCAAGTTAAGGAAACACCAATATTTTATTCTATGGATTTGGAAATGATTAATAGGACTGAGGGGTGAGGTTTTGAAAACACAAATACATTTTTACCTTTGAGGCATGAGTTGCAAAGAAATTGGGAGTCTCTCAGGGAGCTACAGAAGGACGGGTTTGAGAGCGAAACCGTGATAGAGAAAGAGCGACGGATTTCTGATATTTGGCTTCAACAAAATAAGATAATTAGGGGTGGCAATTCGGGTTAGTCGTATCATTTTCGGGTCGTGATGATTTTGATTTTATTATATGTTTTAGGTAATCTTAAATCTATACAAGCTAATCGTGTCATATTCGGGTCATGTTCGGATTATTACCATAAACGGGTTATCGTATCAAAAATTGTCAGCCCTAAAGATAATCCCTATAGTAAAGTGTCTTGCATGTTTGACAAAAAGACCCTCTCATATATTTTTTTACTAGTTATAAATCCCCTTACACAAATTGTGATGTATATTTGTGTGTGTGTCTGTATGTATGTAATTAAAAATATGTGATTGGTTCAACATTAGTTCTATATAGGGTAGGGTCAATTTATATCGATTCTACATAGGCTTGGTTCTCGGTTTGAGTTTGATCGAATATGATATGTTAAGACATGATTATGTAGCGGAAAATAATTTCTTTCGGTCACAACCTTTTAGCAATATATGTCTTATGAATGTAACAGTACACAAAACTAATTTACAAGTAGATTAAATAAACTTACATTATTAAAATATTTTCGTAAATATGTGAACTTGATTTCTAAATTCTTAAAGAACAATATTGAATACAATCTGATTACAACAACAAGCCCCACAACTGGCATGACTCTCTAACAGTATCCCGAGAGAGAGAGAGAGAGAGAGAAGAGAGAAATAAGAAAAAAATATTTTTGAACTTTAGGGATGGTTGAAGAACTCAATTACGAGATTAAATACGTCCCAAAATAACCATAACCAAACTTGCTATATATGATACGAGAATATCATCTAAACAAAATGATAAAAGAATTCAACTCATAAGTGGGTGGATTTACCTAAGTCGACCCTATATATCTTAGGGGTGGATGTGGAAATCGGTAACTCGGTAGAATCAAACCAAACCTCTAGGTTTAGTTTTTTTTACACCAGTAGGTAGGTTTTGGTTCCTAATATTGTACAACCGATCATATTAGGTTGGTTCTTGGTTTTTTACCTTCCTGTTCTTAATTTGAAATGCATGTCGCTTAAAACCATCCATCCAGGGTTTTTAAAATCAAATATCTCGTTATATGCATTTCTATTAGTCACTGTTCTAAAAAACCCGCCTAGGCTTAAGGCTTGGGAGAAACGCCTCGCCTTAAGTTTTTTACGCCTTATTCTTGGTAAAACCCTTAAGGCGCATTTTTTTCTAAAAACAACGATGCTTTAGTGAAACGATATCACCTTTTAAAGAATTTTTTTACTAACCGGACCATTATTTCATCCAAAATAATCCAATAGTATTTTAATTTGCATATATTCGGACATATTTTTATAATATGTACAATTTTAGTGTTTTAATAGCCTTGTTATGATATAAAAATATTAAAATATATTAAGAAGGCCTAAACGCCTTTTCACGCCTTTTTACGCCAAGGCCCGCCTAGGCTTAAGGCTTGGCCTCCACGCCTCGACCATGCCCCGCGTTTTTTAGAACCTTGCTATTAGTATTGAAGGCCATTTTGAACAATCAACATTTCAAATTATTCACGATTGTCATTGAATAATATAACCTATATCTCTTTTTGAGTGAAAAATACTATGACATATATAACAAAAAGAACATGAGTCACATAAAATATATAGGGATTTATATGATAAAGGGTATCCAAATATAAAAAAACAGTATAAATTTGTCAACATTGCGTTCAAGAAAAATAATAGTGGGGCCCTTTATTCAGACGGCCAAATATTGATAGTTTTCGTTCGAACTAGATACAAAATAGTATCGTGTTGTCTTTATCATTTATAATACTGTTGGTATTAAGTATGAGGGTACTAATAAGATTCGAGATTCCAAATTTTGGCAATTACACTATAATAACACTATACGCCAACGATACCCATCATTTCGCAGTCTCATTTTTGTCCTCGCTCGTTGTTTTAGCCCAATTTTACTCACATCTATCATTTCACAATCTTTGTTTTGCCCTCATTTGTTGGTTTCGCATGATTTGACCATATACGCAATGTAAATTTGTCAGTACTAACACCATATGCATCCACTACTAATATCTAACCTTTACCTTGCACATAAAATTAGACATGGCCCCATGATTCCATAATGTGAATAAACACAAAGATATTATTTTATTTATAAATAAACCCCCAACATTCCTCCCCTCTAATAATTCCTTTCGCGTATATTTTTGGTCCATATATATTACGCGTGTAATTCTTCACCATCACATTTTTTGCAACGTCAAAATTACATTGGTTAATGTACGGAGTCCACTAATTGTCATTTAGAACACCAATCAAATTAATTTTGACACATAAATGTGTCACAAAAAAATATGTTCAAATCACGTGTTGGCTTAAAATTACTCATATATTGCTGTAATATTATTAATAGATTATGAATATCAAGTATTCTGTAGTGAGAAATCAAATTCATCCAACGTGGATTACAATTCTTAACTAATAAAGTTTTACATCTTTTGGGTGACATGGATAACCCTAACTTTAATTAACTAAAATACAAAAAAAAAGTTATGTAGTCATCATGGGTCCCACATATTTAATACTTAACCTACTATAAACCGGAGTTATTGAGGCGATGGATTTATACCAAGGGAGTTACAAAGACTCTACGGCAATGAGGTAAACCAACAAAAACACTATGTTTGCATGTGTTTAGCCCTACAACTACCCTTAGTAAAAATGTTAAACGTAACATTTGACCCTTTTTTTATTAAATATTAACATTCATATTATAAAAGTCTAAAGATAAAAAATAAAAAAACTTACGTGAAACAGAAAAATAAATGACTAGACATTGATATTAATGATATTTTATTATATTATTTAGGATTTGATACTCATTTATTTTCGTAAGACGATCTAAACAAGTTGTTTTTTCAAATCACAATAAAAACATTTAGCGAAAAAAAAAGACACAAATGGGGGGGGGGGGGGGGGGGGTGGAAATTTACATAACCAAAATAATCAAGGAACATTTTAAAATTAAAAAAAAATGATTATTTCAATTTGATTACGTAAAAAAGTCAATGGCTAGTTAGTTTTACATTTTATTATTATTATTATTATTATTATTATTATTATTATTATTATTATTATTATCATAGAAGTTTTTTATTTAACTTTGTATTTTTATTGCATCAAAATTAAAATTAGATCTCAAGAAAGTAATAAATTAAATGTAACACGGTCAAATCTTGATTTTTAACGTTTACTAAGGGTATTTGGAAAATGGGGCTATAACATACTTTCGTTTTTATTTAAATATTGTTGGTAACACAACACCAAGAATAAAAGTAGGGGTAAACACAAACCAACTTCAAATATATATATATATATATATATATATATATATATATATATATATATGATTAATTATTTTTTTGTTGTTGGCAGCTTCAAATTGAGAGCAGATGCAGTTGTATGTGCTTGGTTTCTTTTGTCACTGGTCCTTGTTCATACTATAAGTTGGTCAAACTCCAATTCCAAGAACTATTTCTATCTATTTCTGTTCGATATGGTAAGGAAATTCCATTAGCTTCATTTGATGTTTCATTCTAAATATTCTAATTCCATAGAACCGATTGTAAAGTAAAATACATTATCATAAATCACATTTTTATGGTATTAATTAGACACACAAATTCACAGTTTCACACTAGCGCAGGGTGTCACACACGTGCACGCACATAGATTACGCACAGTCTACACAATTTCGCGCGCGCACACATACACACACTTTACACTTACATGCAACAGATGCAATTCGTGCACAGTACACACACAATTCATCCATTTTCACACACATTTACACCGCGCGCAGAGTTTCGCACACGGTTCCACACGTACTGCACACAATCTTACACAACTGTTGTTACTAGTATCAGGGTGCACAGCCGCAACTGTGGTTGGTTACGTGGGTCGTTATGGCCAGTCGAAGTCCCGTTGAGAGCCCATTTGTGCTAAGCTGCCCAAATTTTGTCACAAAGCTACGCTATCCCTTGCGTTTTCTTACTCGGCTATCGTTTGTTGTATGGTGCTTACTATCATCGGTTCCCACATAATCAAGTCTTAGGCCAGAGACTGAACTGCCATAAAATCTGGGGATAAATGTGAGGCAGAGGAGGTAGACTATTTCCTCTAGTCTTTTTCTTTCTATTTCCCTTTTTATTGATGTTCTTTTTATGCAAAGGGACTTTTATATGGGAATGGCTACCCACACTTGTGAAGTTCCTCATGTTGTGGACTAAAATGTGTTTGTTACCTACAATTTTTTAGTTTGTTGTTATGGATAAAAATGTCTTTGTTTTTGCAATATGGGCAATTAAAGAATTCGAAATCTTCTCTATTGAGATCTTATGCAACAAATATTCATTTGGTATTCTATTAGATGATAATTCTATGCAATGTTTAATACCTATAATGCTCGATTTGTATCATCACGGTATTAAGGGCCGGTCCTGAGATTTTAAGGGTCCGAGGTGAACTCTTGAATTGGGGGTCCCATATTTAACAAGAATTTTTGTATTAATTTATAGATTGTAGGATTTTTTTTTACAGAAAAGATGCTGACTTATTTTTAAGAGTTGCAACAAGTTTAAATGTTTGTCTGTCCAGTTTTCAACATATTGTTTTTGGGAACAATTGAAAAATGACGCTATAAATATATATACATATATAAAATTTTGGAGCCACAATTGAAAAATGACGCTATAAATATATATACATATATAAAATTTTGGGGCCTCTAAAATGCGTCGAAAATCGGGGGCCCGAGGTGGTCGCCTCTCTCGCCTCCCCTCAAAACCAGTCCCGACGGTATTCTTATATGTATGATGCTAGTCATTTATTGTTGATAACAGTAGTTTTTCCAATACTAGAATGCAAACCCCGCGATGCGGGGTCTTTTTTTAACCAACTTGTTAAAAACACTGAAAAACTAAAAAAGAAATGTTCATGAAATAAATAAAAAAAACTTTTTTTTCTGTGAAACATTTTACCCTTTTGAATCACTTTGAAAAAGATGTGTACCAATATACACCCTTCAATTTTAATGTCCCCCACATACATGCACCCATCAAATTAATTCCTGTACATATGCCATGTGACATGGCTTAGGAGAAGAAGGTGAAACGTGTGGAAAACAAAAAGGTTAAATTAATTTGTTAATTAATAAGAGTCGTTAAAACTGTACACGTATCGGTTGGAATGAAATAGACCTCGATTATATGTTTTATCAAATAATTAATAATTTTTACACTTCAAATGCATATAAAATTATGTTATCATTTCATCAAACATTTAGAAACATAATGTGTAAAAAATTCAGAAAAGAACAGCTCGCGCAACTATGATTGCCTTGATATGAAAACATATTTCTTAAACATTATTCATATGGTTATTGATATGTATTTCGTATTTTGACTAACGAATAAATTATTTAATTTTACTCACTCAAATTTTATGCGAAAGCAATGTTTTTCCAAAACGATCTCACTCTTCCATATCACATCATTGCTCAGTCAAAAATATCTGTAAATCACCATTAGAAAAAAGTATATATGAATAAATATATTTCAGCCACTAACAATTTCAGTCTCATCAAAACCTAAAATAAAATAAGCGAATAAATAAATGTTTACAATTAAATGAATAAAAACGAAAGATTGACCCTGGCTTTACTCTTTTAATGCAGTGGGTTTACCAAATGGGTTTTTTTGTGGGTCTCCCTAGATTGATTTAACAATGACGGTTAAGCTATTAACAATTAGTCAATATAAATTAAATCATAACTATTAAATGAAGTTGAAAATAATATAACCAAAACACTAAAATGTTATCTCTGTAATTATAAAATATAAATTGAACATAATATAACCTAAAACATGTGCCCAAAATGAAAAAAAAAATCCAAAAAAATCAATACTTGAAACTAACTTGATTTAAATGTACTGTTAGCTTGAACAATTAAGACATAGCAGATTTACTAACTCAACAATCTACAATATATGGCATGCTTTTACATTTATAGTCATAAATCATAAAATAAAGATCATACAGAAAAACATTGCATCAGATCTAGACAACACAAATTTCTATCAAATTGAGTGGGGCATTTTTACAAACATATAACATTCAAGAATTAAACAGTGTTCTATCAAATCGAAATGGGCATTTTCACAAATACATAACATTCAAGAAGTAACATGTTTATCAAATATAAAAACCAACAACCCAGATATAATACTTAATGAATAATCTGCTATAATATTTAATTTAATATGATTTAATCTTATATATATATATATATATATATATATATATATATATATATATTACTGGGATTGATATTCTTTTCAAAGTACAAAACCTCATTTTTTAACATTAATTAAAATTATTTGCGTGTCGCTTTGGAAAAGCGGCAAATGTCGTCACCTCATTTTGTTGTCAGCTTTAGTTATATACTATAACTAGGTGTAAGTCCGCGTGATGCACTGGCGAGGCGCGATAAACATTATACATGTGAATAATGAGCTTGTTGTATGGAAAATTCTAAATATATAAATAAAATGAATATCACTGTAATTGGTATGTAAAAACTAATCCTATTATTTTTACCACGAAGCTATATAGTTAATGGAATAAAAGATAAGAACTTACAATGTAATTAATATTGGCCTTAATAATTATAAATACATAATAATTTAGAGTATATATTAGTATATCATGCTTAATATTCTATGGTGAATGGGTACAAAAAAAGTATCCAAAATTAAGTGCGTCAATTTTGGCATGACACAATAATACGATCCAAAACTAACACGATATGTCTTGATGGTGTCACGTTCATGTGGGGATTTTTTACCGTGAAATTTTGTCATATTATGATTGTATTACAATTAGGACTCGTGTTATCATGTCGTGGAGCCAAACACCTCCCCAAAACAATATCGTTACATGTATATAGAAAATTATTTACTTATAATTTGAAGTAATAAAAACATTTAGCCATTCTTTTGTGACCTCTTTGATTATATATTCATATTAGAATTTTAATAATTATATACTACCAAACAGCTATGTCAAATTACTTTTTCTATCAAACTATCAAATATTTACTCCTAGAAAACACAGATTTGCAACTTGAATAAAGGAAAACTTACATGATGTGCATTAATAAGAAATGAAGAAAAAAATATCAATCCATAGTTTTATTAATTTACAATGATTGACGTAATATATATAAAACAAACTTCATGTTTACATATTACACAATTTAGTACATCATAAACTGCTCCATTTAACATGCACAAAAAAATCACATTTTTTGTTATAAGGAAATTATATAAATGAGTTTGAAAAACTTGGAAAGCAAAAAAAGTTAAAATTAATGATCAGATAAAAATAATTTTTATCAATATTTTCAAAATTGAGATTAAACCTCCACAAATAACCCCACAACATCTCAAAACCCCAAAAAAACGATCCACCCTCAAACATAAATCATGCCAAAGATACCGAGAAATCCAAAACCATAACTCAGGAAATACACCATAGTAACTCCCAAGAAACTCCACCGTATTCTAACCACCATTGAATGGTAATGAAAATCCAAGACATACACATAATAAGCCAATAAAAATCACAATCGAAGCACAAATACATTATTATCCCCAAACCTGATCAGTAATTCGACATTTAGACGAAAAGGAAAAACTACATTTAACCCCTAAATTTTTAATTTTCTTTGTATTAATTTAAATATAACAAAATAGAGTAATTGTAATTACAACATCAAATACAATCTCAATATATTTAAACCAAACATGAAATTCATATCCGCTGGTTGCAAAAAAGTCATGTTTGCTCTTAAAAATTCGCAAATGATCATATAACTTGGTTCTTGTAGATCATATAATTTTTGGACATTTGAACCTAAACATTAATGTTAGTTTTTTCATAACCTCCAAGTTCTAGTCAAACAAATGCAATTTTTCCACAATAATAATACGCAATTGATGAATTCTCTCAAACGAATGGGGATATGATGGATTGGAACAGACTTCATGACATATTCATTTGTCTCGGTGTCATTGTTTTTAATGTGATGAATTTACATGTCCATTAAAGATCCATTTTTTCAATCTCCCCCCATTACAAAGAGTGGTCATTTGCGTAGAGTGGTTGTATGCGTGCTTGCATTCATATCTTAATTCGTTAAGAAAATTGTAGTTATTGAATCTAAACCTAAGATAGAATATGTTATAATACTAATTTGGACTTTTTTTACTTTAACACAATACTAATGCTCAATTTTAGACATAAATATATTTTAATTAAAAAAAAAAAAAATTCCAAAATCGTTAAAAAACCTATTAATTTTAACTTTCATGGGAAATTTTCATTAAAATTAATTTCAAATCCTAAAAATGCAAAAAATTGAATTTTAAATTAAAACAATTCCAAAATAACTAAATAATCTATGAAGAAAATACAATAAAAATGAAACGCATGTTTATGTTTCATGACTGACACTGAGTTAAAACCCCCATCATCCACCACCGCCTACCTCAACCGCCTATACACACACGTCACCATTTTCAACCACTGAGCTTCTTTCATTATCGCGCTAAGACAGATTCGAGTGTGGCAGACGTCAAAATTGTCATATTACAGAACCTTATCTTCATCAACAACTCTCAAATACAAAACGTCATTCCAAAAAAATAAAATCTCTAGCCAATAGATCAATTGAATCTATGCATATTCATTGTTGCCTTACAAAACCATCATTATCTAAAGATATATAGAAAGCCACAAACAGAGGCCTCATAAGTTCTCTAAAATAAAGATTTGACAATTTTATTATCCTCTATTTGTATTTTTTTTGTGGGGGTGTTAAGGAATGAGAAACAAAGAAGAGAACAGCTAAAAAGGAAAAAGAAAAGGGAAAATAAATACCCCTGACACACTCACCACATCCTTTCAACAGCCTTTCATTTGATATCCTCCTCAATGAGTTGGTTCAGCAGTACCGGAGCTATATGAGAGAAAAGGGGGTTTATTGAAGAATAACAACGGGGCCAGGAATACCGAACAACACATATCACTTTCTATTCTCAGTTTCTTGACCAAGCCTCCATTAACAACCCTCAGAGATTCAAACCCATCTTCAATGATTTATAAAATAAAAGACAGGGGAAAGGTTTCAGGCAAAAGTAAGAGAATACCTGAGACGAAAATAGCGTGAGAGGAGAGGGGTTTGAAGCAGATCCACAACAAAAATAGGTGTAAGGTTAAGATTTAAGTGAGAGTGGGGAGTAATATATAGTGGGTTAACCTTAATTAGAAGTGAAAGAGTTGTGTGCATTAAACTGACGGGAGGCAGAAGAGTTGGATGGAAGGGGAAATGAAGAGGCAACAAAATGAAATACACCAGGAGTGAATTTGGAGGAGAGAGAGGAAGGAAATAAAAATCAAAGATAAAGTGACACGTGGATAGTCTCATATCATAGATATTATAAATGCTTGTACAACATTTTAGAGAATATAATAGATTTGGGCAATCTTTGTATGTATGAGTATCTGTATGTAGACCAATAAAGAAAGCCATCACTACTAGAAAGTAGAGAATATCCAATGTGTTTTAATGATGATTAACTATCGATAAATTTATGTCCATGGTGTTAGGGAATAAACGCTAATTATGATTATGGAAAAATGAATAGAAACGGAGAATAATACAAACACACAAGGAAGAAACAAGATTTTTTTGTGGTTCACTCTTAATGTGAGAAGCTACATCCACGACTACCACAGGCAAATATTTCCACTATTTTCAAGATGAATACAATGTGATCTCACATGCGGTGATGAAACAACTGACCCTAAATGTTCGTTATATACTTGGAATATTAGGGCGACATAATACACTCTCAATCCAGGGTCGGAACAAGTCTGATCTTATACATCAGGCTTAAGACGGCACACCGACAATTAAATGTGAGTTTCTAATTTGTATCTTTATGAAAATAATCAATTAAAGTTATGTGATTGTAATCAAGTTATGAGAGTGGACATAATAATACATCATTTATAACTTGTTTGCGGCATTGGATATAATGGATAATTAGAGCGTATGACAGCAAATAGTGGAAAGGTTCACGACCCACATTTCCACAAAACAAAATTCATATTGAGTAGCTTGTTATTCCATTTATCATTGTGAGTAGATTTTGAAAAAAAATCAAACAATAGATTCTAATTGGGATTAATTAATCTAGAAGGTGACTTAATTAATTTCCAGCTTAATCCGAAACTGAATCTAATGGGTGATAGACCATAGGGGAATTAAAACAAGAATAAAATCATCGTGTGTATTTTGAGTATGAAAAGTTGTGGGTAGTGTATATATAGATGGGGTTGACTTAAGTAAATTATTAAATAGATTTTTTTTAAAACCCTTTTTTTGTTTGTCTTTTTTTTTTTTGTGTGTGTGTGTGGGGGGGGGGGGGGGGGGGGGAGGAATTGAACCCTTAACCTCCTAAATGAGGGTGAGAGCACTGGCCACTAAGTTAGCTGTGGTCATTAATTATTAAAAACCATATCTAAAGAGATTGAAATGGCATATTTTTATTTTATTTTAGATAAATAAATGTATTATAAAAATCAGGCACTAAGGGAGCGGAACCCGTGTACACGGAGTATATATGAACCCAAAAAGGACCTCCGCCATAAAAAAATATTACAACTACAAGACTTTTTGCAAATCCCCCACAAATTCTAAAAAGTTAGGAAGAGAAGCGACATGTCTATTCTTATCCCAATTCACTAAAGTACTCAGACAACCTTGGTTTGTATTTATAAATTCACAAGTTAACTAAAGCCTAATGGATAGGTTCATAGATATTCTAATTATATTTCTAATATGACTAATAAGATGCCTAATATATCAATATACATACATACACACGGGGTTAAACTCTCTATCATATCTCATTAAACTTACATAAAGAAGTTACTAATTTTTAAATATGATAAAAACAGTATAAAAATAACCAAACTTGATAAAGATGATTTACATGAATACCTTATGGTCTATCCCTGCTCGAGGTAATTCTAGAATCGGTGTTGTAGTCAATTGAGTCTTCAGCTTATCAAATGCCTGTTGGTATGCATCATCCCATACAAATGGTACATCATTCCTCATCAAGTTCGTTAAGGGCCCAACTGTCTTTGAGAATCCCTGAATGAACCGACTGTAATACCCGACTAATCCTAAAAATCTACGCACCTCGGTGGGTGTAATGGGCTATCCCCACTCTATTATTGTATAAAACTTCCCTAAGTCCACTGAAATTCCCCTTTCAAACACAATGTGGCCCAAAAACAACACCTCCCGTAACCAAAAGCCATATTTCTCAAATATAATATATAACTGGTGGTCTGGTAGTGTCTCAAAGACTAATCGTAAATGGTCCACATGCTCCTTCGACGTTCGAAAATAAATCAGTATATCATCAATAAACACTATGATAAACTCGTCCAAAAAATCCATGAATACCCAATTCATCAAGTCCATAAATACCGTCGGTGAATTGATTAGCACAAAAGGCACAACCAAAAACTCACATGACCCGTATCTCGTAAGAAACATCATCTTCGAGATATCTTGCTCTTGGACCCTTAACTGATGATAACCCGATCTCAAATCAAATCTAGAGTAATACACCGCACCTCTCAGCTGGTCAAATAAATCATCGATAACGGGCAACGAATATTTATTATGTATGGTGACTCTGTTCAACTCCCAGTAATCGCTACAAAGTTGTAAGGATACATCCTTTTTCTTGATGAACAAAATTAGAGCACCTCACTGCGAATTACTCTTTCTAATGAACCCCTGTCCCAATAACAACTCAATCTGGTCCCAAAGCTCACTCATCTCTAAAGGGGCCATCTGATACGGTGTACGAGTAATAGGTCTGATGCTTGGAATCAAATCAATCATGAAGTTTATCTCCCGGCTAGGTGGAAACCCTGGGATATCCTTAAATACATAAAATAAAACTCCCTAATTACCGGGATAGAATCTAGAATCACTGTGACCTCCGAAGAAGTCTCCTCCTCAATATAGTATAAGTGTGTGCTCGACCTATCCCCGAGGTGTGGAAACGTAACCTGGTACATCTCCTAGACCAAAATGGCAAAGACGATGGACCTACTCTAATAGTCTATGCGAGATCGGTACATAGCTAGCCAATCCATCCCAAATATGACACCATACTCGTGCATATATAGTACTAGTAAGTCTTCCATAAATATGAATTGCTCAATCTCGATCCCTATACCCTAATATACTGGACGTATGGGTGCCTCTATACCCCTGGGTGAATCTATGTGCAATATAACATCATAAGCAAAGTCTATCATCCCAGTCTCATGTGCAAAACTAGTGATAACGAATGAATGAGATGCCCTCGTGTCAAACAAAATAGGACCCGCATGCCAAAAGATAAGGAACATACACTCAACAACCTGAATTGGAGTTGGTCCCTCTATTGGCATAATGTTGTACACTCATCTATACTGCAGCTGTAGAGGCTACCCCTGAGGTGGGGCAGCTGGTGCTGGCATAGCTGGTGTTACAAATCCTGAAGCCTTTAATTATTGGTGTTGTCCCTGTGGAACTAGATATCCTCTTTAACCACCCTGCTCCTAAGGTGCCTGATTACCCTGAGAATATAGCCTCGACGTATGTCCCCTCTCCCCAAAAGTGTAATAGTTCCTGTTAAACGGGTATCTCTCTGCCTACCTGCCCTACTGGGCTCGATTTTGATGATCTTGGCCCTGATGGCCCCTATGCTGCTAGCCATATTATCCTTGGCCCTACTGGCCCTGCCCTTGATGCTCATGGCCCTACTATATCTTCCTCTTCAGATTATCAGAACCCCGAAATCACTTGTGTTGATCTGTAGATGGAGGACCTCTAAATTGTTGGGCTTCCTGACTGCCACATCCACTCTCTTTACCTTATGAGTTTAATGTATCAGATCCATATCTCTTTTCGCCTTTGTTTCTCTAGAAATCCCTGTGGTTCTATCAATGTAGAATGTTCATGATCTGATTAAATGTAGTGAATTTTGAGTTCCCTAAAAGTTCCTTCTTAATATGCTAGGCTAACCGTACTACAAATCTATCCATGTTCCTATTTCATGTTCACCTCATCCTTTGCAAAGTAAGAACGGGAAGTAAAGTCCTCCCCATACTTCTCCACTGTGCGACCCTCATGTATGAGGTCTATGAATCGACTCCTCATCTTTGACTCCATCGCCTGGGGAAAATACTTTCCCTCGAACCTCTCCCAGAACTCGTCTATAGTCAAGATGTCCCTCTTTACAGCTGAAGTAACCGACTCCCACCACTGGAGTGATGCACCCACAAGTCGAAACGAGGCTAACATTTGGCTCTGAACTAGAGTACACTTCACCATCCATAAGTTCTGTTGAATGTCCTTTTTCCACCTGCTCGCCACTAAGATATCAGGACTACCTTTAAACTCTGGAGGTTGGCCCTTTTTGAAGGCCTCCCTAGCTCTTTCCCCAAAAAATCCTAGTTCTTGGGCTAGTTCCACCACCTGTTGTGGTGGTGGTGGTGGTGGTGGTGGTGGTGGTTGTTGAGCCTGTGGTGGTGGAAAGTGTTGGAGCATTACTGCCATCACGGTGGAGACTGCTTAGGTCACGATGGTGGAAATATCAACTGAGGTTATTGATGTGGCTCCAATTGAGCCTCCTCATCTGCGGTGGGTAAGGCTATGCACTTAGGTCTACTCCTCCTTTCGTTTGCTATATGAAAGTGAACAAGGTTCGAATTAGTATAACTCGCAAGAATACAATGAATTCCAATCATAGTCTCTACATATCAAAGAACGTGATGCAAAACATAATGAACACAACATAGATCCTAAGGACACTAGAACCTGATTGCTCTGATACCAATTATAACAACCCCCATTTCCTCACGTAAATATTGGCCAGACATAATACGTTGAAGATAGGGCTTGTCTATCAATTAATACCATTCTCAACAGCAAACCATACGAAATAACTATTTCTAAAATAGAATTTCAAATTGAATTTAAATTAATTACAAAGATGATGATAAAATCCAACATCCACAACATGTAAATGAAACCCAACATAATCATAAATGTCTCAAACTAACATAAAGCAATTAGACTTCAGGCTTATGACCATACAGTAATCCAAAAAGAATAATAGGACAGAAGTTGAGTAGCAACTTAATTTAGAATCAACAATCTGAAATTCGGTACACGAAGTGAGACTACAAGGCTGATCTGCCAACAGTCCTGCTATCCCTGCTTAGGATCACCTCAAGGGTGAAAACATTTATAATTTGGCTCAGCACCCTAGAGTTGCAGGAATTAACATACCAAAATTAAAGTGTAATAAAATTATAAATTCAAAGTAAGTATCCCCCATCATCATTTAAATACGTTAAGTATCTCATACCTCATCTAAGTGTGATATTTCATAGATAATCGAAAAAGTCCCAAAACGATAAATGATAACCATGCCAATTTAATGTAATATTCATCTAGTATACCAACATACTGAAACGTAATCATCTTCATTCACATTACAACTTCCCAATGTATCCCAATCATTTTACTCGTAAAAGTGACATAAATATCTATTATGCACACTACATAGTATTGGGTCTATAATATATTATCTATATTCTTAGACAAATGAATTAATATCATTTAATTTGTATGATCATAGTTGTCCTTTCGTATATGTGACACTCAAAGGCATCTACTAATAGTGTCACGTTCATGCTCTGTCGATAAGTCTGAAGGAATCCTTTATCTAATGATACATCACAAAATACACACAAGTGGAGAGGTCCATATGCAGTACACCAGTTCACGACCCATACCTAGCGATAACAAATGATCCCACCATCTACACCTACCTCTCCTAAGTGGCGCTGCTACACAATACCTATAATAATGACCTACTGTAAATTATAATATGGCTTAAAATGATGTGAGACCAATATGTAAATGCAGTTGTGATATTGATTGCTTGGTGATTTGCAAATTCCAATTAACACTTATTTAATCAATTGTCAATTTGTAATCCAAATTAAACCAATTAAATACAATTTTAATTAAGACATAAACACAAGCATCTAGGTGAATAAATCATGCAATCATAAACAAATATAAATTGATAATACGCAGATTTTAGAAAAAAAATCCCCCGCAAGGGCAAAACCTTTATTTCAATAAATGTAACAACACTTACAGAAATCTGCAATGAATATTCTGCAAAACACTCACATAAGCCTCAACCTAGAATTAGCAATGGATTGATAGTAGTATATCCACAAGAATATCAATTATGTCTTCAGCATGGCATACCCACATTCACCCCCAATTTAATCGCAGTCGTAGTCAGCCATCACCTCCCTTAAGTGGTACCAAATCAGCCGTAGATTTACCCTCTCTACAATAGAAACTTCACCAATGTTGTATCTTGGGTCCCAAATTGATTTAATAAATCTATTGGCCATGGGATGATTTTTGAATCAAAAGAAAGTTAAAAACCCTCAAAAAGTAAGAAGACAAAGAATTTGCAAAAGCAGTTTTCGTAGTCTGAAGAAAAAAGGATTCAAAAACACATTATTTATAAAAATCTCGAGTCGGTGTTGTTGCTCGAACGACAACCCTATGTCGCTCCAATGACATATGATGTCGTTTAAAGTGATTTCACGCGGCATATGAAATGAGTTTAGAAACTTAAAACAGTACCATGTCGTTTGATAAATTACTTCAAGTGAGATTCAAACAAGACTTCGCGCAACATAGCATGTCGCTTGAAGTTGTCCTTTGAACGACTTCTTCATTTCATTTGAACGACATTAACATATCTTTTGAACGACATTGATATGTCTTTTGAACGACATCAACAAAAAATAAAGTTTATTATAACTCTGCCTCAACACTTAGAAAGAATTATTTTGACGAACAATAATGCCTCGGATGTTTAAAAACATTACAGAAAAATTATCCCAACACTTTAAATAAACCATTAAGGGACTTAAACACAACCTTACCAAAATCTATCTCGTAGATGCTCTTTGTTGAAGAATGTTGATATTCGGATTCATCTTGATGCATGAATGATCTTGAACCTTTCTACGATGGTTGTAGCGGTATACGACATACTCTAATGTTAATCGACTATGTAAAATATGTCCTTACAAATCTACCCCTACGTCTATGCTAGTACAAAATAAATATATTGAAATTATCAAATCAAATGTCCCATACAAATCTAATACCCTCCCATGAACCCAAAATTGAAAAGGTACTAAAATTGTAAGTCTTTAAACTTTCTTTTAAAAAAAATCAATTTAAAATCTTCAAATCTCTATCTTTTCATTATCATTATTAAGGTGTGCAAAATAATGATCCTCAAATTTTTTACCTACACACATAAGACAAGAAACAAATACCTTCGTGATGTATCGAGTTTGAATTAAGATAAACATATATCAAAACAAAGGTCAAAATATCAAATATCCCCCATAATTTAAACTTTCCCATTAAATCATAATTTGTTCTCCCCCTTAGTATTTGTTCGAAATCGACAAAGAAAAGAATAGATAAAATAAGCATGGAGTGTCATGAAAAGCAAAGTAAATCATCACAAATAAATCAACTACGATCATCCAAGGATAAATTTGAAATCATTCCACCAACTATTTTTTTTTTCAACAAAAATTAAACTTAAAAAAATCACACACCAGGAATTTATACTAAGATAATCAAATCGTGGAAATTGAATGAATGGGTGTAAACAAATTCAATAGGAAAATCAATGCAATCAATCATAACATATGTGCATGATGAATATGGATACTCCTAACGAATGAACTCAAAATTGTCCTTAGGTGTCAAAATGGGAGTTTATATAAAATCGACTCAATCTAATTGACACATCAAAGAATAAAATGATTTTCACACCAATAACGTCTAAAACTATGTAATGCTTTTTCAAAACTTTATTAGTACGTGTAAACCCGTTTTTTAAAAAATTTCATCCAAACTCCCTCAAATATATATTTTTTTCAAGTTCTTTTAAGGTTTCTATATTTCTCAACTTAGAGAAATCCTATTGGCCCCATTTTCGCATATTATTCTTTTTATTGCCTTAATTTTTTTCCCAGGATCTTTTAAATGGTGGTTTTCATGATGTGATTATTATTCACTCGCAGCCCTTTTCGGTGAACACTCATCATTTTAGATAAATTCTCACGGTAAACGGTTCTTGCATGCCCTACTTTTATCGTCAAGTTTTATCGCATTTGGTTCGTTTTACAGACATGATTGAGTTGGAAATACATCGATCAATATGTGATAGACAAGCACAATAATCAAACAAAATCCGTGCAAGTGTGTATTAAAGGAGACTAAGATTTAAACATGTAGAAAGTAATCTCAAATTACATCTTAATGGCTCCAAAAATTATAAAGCACAATAATGGAATGATGACACATATCAAAACACTATCAATTAGTCACATGGATATGGAATGATATTGTGACTTGGTGATCCTAAATGTTCATCCATAAAAAGTGTAAAACGAAATACAAAACTCTTTTTGGATTTTTCCACAAATTTTATCAAAATAAAATCTTTTTGGCTTTTTAATTTTTAATCAAAAAATTAGCAAATCTTTTTGTCTTTTCCCAAAACTTTTCAAAAACAAAAATCTTTTTGTTTTTTCAAAAAATATAACAAAAATGGAAAAGATAAATACAAATGCGGTACACACTAGCAATAGGTATAAAATATTATCATGAAAATCCTCTTGTGCTAGCAAACACGTCTAAACCTCAACCGTTAGGTGCGGTGGAGTTTTCCAAAGGTGGTGGCATCCTATGAAAAACATCCATCAAATCATGTGAAGTTCTGACCAAAAATTTTACTTGCTCCCTAATATGGCAAACTCTCTTATGTCATCATTTGGTTCATCTTGTGTGGGTGCATGTGTGAAAACATGTGGCAAAATTCTATGCGACACACTACCCAACTTAAAGAAAAATTTCCTAAGGTGTCCTCTCTTCCTATAATGGGTGAAAACATACACAGGACTAAGAACACCTCACCTAAATCGAATGCACTCTACTATAGGGTCACGGATGCCTAGGTGGGTTAGATTGAGAGCTATAAGGGTCTATAACAAACTCGAGAACATGCTCGGGTGAAACATGGAAAGTAAACGCACCGTCATGACCTATTCCTAATCTCTCAACATTACCCAATGTGGGACCGAGGATCATCTTTCCTACCTTCTTAGATGTATCCTCCTTTATAGAGACCTTTAGTTTTCAGGCATGTTCAAGATCTCTCTCTAATTCTGACACACGGGATTCAAGTTCACTATTTTTCCAAACTACGACGATCAACTGCTCACTAAAATTAACCTTCACCTTCTTTAGTTGACTCGCCGACGCTTCAAATCCCCTTAAAACCTCAATATTTCTCTGCAAATCTATCACCTTAAGGTCTCAGCGTACAAATCTCTAAACGCTATTTGGAGCTCACTCTCACCCTCACTAGCGCACTCACTCTCGCACTTGCTAGAAACACTCAAACTGTCATCGGGACTCTCACGTGTACAAGTATCCTTATCGTCGTCGGACAAACTAGGTGTGCTCACGTGACTGTCTAACAAGGCGATACACATCCCATGTAAAGACTCATCCCCATAATCATTCACCTCTTCCTCACCATCACTAAGAATGACCGGCATGACAACTTTCTTTCCCTTTCTCTTTATCCTAGTGGGACACTTAAATGCCCTATGCCCATCGTCCTCGCACTCAAATCGTCTCCCCTCTTCTTCCTTCTCTTTCTCATTCTCTTTCGCACCGCTCTCCTTGGTCTCTTATTTCTTTTTATTTTTCTCAAAAAAAAATTATTGGAAGAATTTTCTTTGGAAAATTTGAGATTTTTTTTAAAATTTTTAGCAAGCAATTTCACATCATCAAAATCAAACTCACCCTCAGACTCGGACTCACAAACATTCACTCTCTTTTTCTTTTCTCTATTGGACACTTCCTCACTATTCCTAGACTGGTCTCTAAGAGCTATCCATCTATCCTTAGACTTAACAGTGTTAGGAAACATGTCAATTTCATATGTCTGGAGGTCTCCTACCAGTTCTTCTAACTTAAGATTGCTCAAATTTCGTATATAATTCAATGCAGTCACTTTCGGGATAAAATGTTTAGGCAATGATCTAAATTAAACATCACACAATAGAGGCGAACATAGTTCTAAGACTTTGGGATACACAAATACCTAATGTACCCAAATGACCTATTAATCCCACTAATACACAATACATGGTGCGCCACCCTAAGTTCTATAACTCACTACCCAAATGGCCCTAACTATCCCTTAAGGTATTTCAATGGTTCATACATCCCTATACTACTGGTCTACGTCTTGGGTTCACTCTTGCTCTCCGTGACTCATCCGTAATTCTTGTGATTTATTAAGTTTAATATTGTGCCCAATCGGTCCTAGCCTTAATCCCCTCGTCTTGGACCAAGCCCTAGTTCCTATCGTAGGTCTACTGATCGAGCGCGAAAACTAGCGTCGTGTCAAAACACTAATCGTTGTTTTTGTTTTGCCTACTCAATAAAAAAACCTAAATTATGACTGCACTTGCGGTACAAGTATCGGGGTAAGTCGGGTATCGAGAATCCACAGGGAGTGATTGAATTTTAGATTTTAATTGATTTATTATTTCAAGAATAAAAGTGTTAAAGGTGATGGGTTAAAATGGTGAAAAGGAAAAATAACAAGTTAATTCTAAATTATAACTAATTAAAACGAGAGTCGGGATCGCGTCCCTACCATGGGCTAAACAACTAATAATTACAATTTCAATTCGAAAACATTTAATCTAGCATTTTCAACTAAGCATACACATCACACAATAAGCAATTTAACCTAAAGTTGCGAGATTAAACATTTAATCAAATATGATCACACGCGGATTAAATCCGGATTATCGCTATAAACACTAACGTTGCGTGACAAAGAAAGTTAAACGTATAATAATCCAACTTTAATACCCGATGTTTCAATTAAATGTAAATTTTCCCAAAACCTAGTTTTCGGAGCTCAACGCCCATTAATGGTGGACACGCGATCCAAACTAAATAAACTAATCACTACACATAATTAAATTAATTAAACAACTAATTAATTAACTAAATCAAGAAATAAATAAATTAAACTATTTTATATAGGCAAGAAATAAATTGTAATACCCCGTAATTTTATTGATATTTATTTAAGGATTAATTAAATTAAATGAGAATTAATCCGGATACAAATACTAGCGAGGTGTGAGTTGGTATTTGATTATGATGTTAAAATTTAATATTTCTGAGTATGTATGGTAATACATGAGTATTGAAAATATTTCAATTGTCACGAGACAGAAATACGATAATTTGGAAATTTAATTGGGACGCACGTGTGAGTCGCGTCAGGAATGTAATTATTTAAATTAATAAGTAAATTATATTTTTATTAACTGAATGGTCATTTTGAGTGCACCAACGTGTCCGGAAGAGTGGAAATAGTCAGAAAACACTAGCCGGGGTTTAGTTTGGGTCCCGGGGCATTTTTGGGCCATACCGGTATCCCAGAAGGGTAGTTTGGTAATTTTAAAAATAGGAGAATTAAAACCCACGAATTTTAGGAGTTAATTTTATATTAGAAATAAACCCACTAAGTCCGATTTCAGCATTTAACAAGTAGTGGGCTACGGGAGTTATAGGGAGAGTTTTAAGAGGTTCCAAAAGAAACCCCTAGCCACCATCACCATCTTTGGGAGAAATTTGTAGAGAGAAAGAGGAGAATCAACCTTCATCCTTCAACATCAAATCAGAACATCTAAGGCAAGTGGTTTAATTACATAAATTCAAGCGAATGTTTCTTCCATGCTTAGAATCGAATATATGTCTTGTATTGAGAGTTTAATGAAAACCCATGAAATTGGAGATAGAAATCGAAATCTTATATGAGAATCACATGTAGAATAGTCAGGGACGAATTTCATATCCAAAATATATCTATTGATGATTTTAAAAATGGATTTATAAGAAGTAGTTGTAGACACTATATTCTGTGTTCATGTTTATAGGGTTTGGGATAAAATTTGGGGATTTATGATGATTACATGTTGTTTAGGAGGATTTGACCCCATAAATATGTTAAGAAACGACCTAAGAGGATTTAGAGAAGTTTAAGGACATTAAAATTCTATTGATATGATCTTAGGATGAGTTTAGATAAGAGAAAAATTGAGAAAAATGAATTGGGAAAATTATGGGGGCAAACTGCCATCTCGTTAGAAGACCTGACCAGGTCGTTCGAACGACCTCGTTCGAACGAGTTTATCATGAGATGACAGTACCCCTTCTAACGAGTTGATATTTCGTTCGAAGCCTTTAGTTCGAACGACCTCGTTCGAACGAGACTTCTAACGAGTTAACATAATGGCCTTTTAGGACTGATTTTTATTTCAATTGTCCCGTAGAGTTATTTAATGGAGTAATAACCTTCCCTTATTGACTAGTGGGTATATTTGAAAGATTGGAGTACGTTGAGGAGTTAAACTTAGAATCTTGTAGTAAATCGAATGACCTTTGTGGATTTGGAAAACGATTACTTAATTACGACGTGAGAAGAGTTGACAACTTTAATGTATATAAATCGGGAACTTATTAGCGTATGACATTTAAACGATGATACAAGAACGAGAAGTATACCTCTATTAAAATATGTTGAGATTTCTAAGATGTGCGAATGCTTAGTGTTGATACCAAATTTAATCTACTGACGTGGACCAACCATACGAAGACACGTGGCTATCTATACGGCAACAACAAGCACTTCCGAGATGATCACACGCTCCGAGAAACCATGTTACTCCGTGGAGCTCATACGCTCCGAGGAACAGACCTCACCGAGGAAATCATACGCTCCGAGGAACTCTTGAATACTAGGAAGCTCAGGCGGTCCGAGCTGCATCTCGAACAAAGCATTAATAGCTGGATAACCAACAGTTCAATTGGTTCATTAAATGCTTATCATTTAGACGCATACGCTTAAAGGGCATTAAATGTGTTACCCTTTCATATGTATATCATTTAATGTGTCACCCTTTCAGATGACGGCCTCAAGGCTATAAATACGTTGTACAATCTTCATTGTAAGGGGACCTGAATCCTGAATCCAAACTCTGGGATCCAGAACGAAATTTCTTGTAATCGAGAATTCCCAAACACTCAGCAATAAAATAACAGTGGACGTAGGCCATTCTTATAAGGTTGAACCACTTTAAAATCTTTTGTCTCATTTATTTATCTGTGATTGAATTATTAGAATGATCTAATCTTTTACATCAACAGATTGGCGCCGTCTGTGGAAAACGACTGGTAATATCGTTTTCTCACCAATAACAATCCATTACCAATGGCTGATATTTCTGAATCCAGCAATCGAAACGCTGGAACCCCTCCAAATCCATCTGCACCACCAACTATTCCAGATCTGACTGGAATAATGGCAAATCTGGATCAGGACCAGACCGTCATGCAAGAAACGATGCGACAACTCATCCAAACCCTCCATAGCGATGTGCCAGCCCATTTCGGATCACGAAGCATTCAAAGGAATACCCGTACGCCTCATTCGCGTACTAGGCGTACTAATTCATATCGCGATGAGGAATCTGAAGATTTTTCTTATCAACCTGGATGAACTTCGTCAATGCGAGCCACCGATACTGAACAACGTGTCACCCTCTCCCCAGAAAGGGACAGCGCATTGGAAAGATTAAGTAGGGCCTCTCCTTTCGATCGATTAGGCCCTAGGAGGAACAAAAGTCCTCTTAATGCAGCGTCGAGGAGTTTTCGGCGACCACCAGATTTAAGGGAAGAATCTGCCCAGTCGCGACCAGCTGCTCGTCAAGATGAATCTTATGACCGACCAGCTGCTCGTCGAGATAAATCCCAGGAAGCCACTTCAATGCGAGCAGTTGCTCGAACCAATAGGCCCAAGGAAGGAAATGATGTATGGAAAGGATCTATTCAGAGGCTGGAGGATAGATTAGGGGAAATGGCTAAGGCCAAGAACCCTCTACAACGAACCTTTGTTCGAGGAACACCTTTTGTCCAGGACATTATTGATTTTCCAACACCATCAAAGTTCAAAGCACCTGTTGTGACTCCCAAGTATGATGGGAAGACTGACCCTATCCTTCATATAGAATAATATCAAGCTGCTGCCGACATCTATATTGTCCAAGGAGAGATGAGATGAAGGGCATTCTTGGGAAGTCTTACCGGATCTGCTCAGATATGGTATAATAATCTTCCTCGGGGTAAGATTTCAACTTTTCTTCAATTGGCCGAGTTATTCATTGGGAATTTCTGCTTTGGAGCAAATCCAGTTAAACGAGTAGCACATTTGTTAAGTGTTAGACAAAAGGCTGGTGAGAGTATCAGAGATTATATAACTCATTTTAATAATGAGAAACTCAAAGTCATTGATTACGAGGAGAAGACAGCTATTACTGCTTTGATGATTGGACTACTGCCGAACAAGTTGTACTACACTTTGGCCAAAGATCCACCTCGAACCATGTCGGACCTGATGGGAAAAGTGTCCAAGATTATGAATACCGGGGAGGCTATATCTGCGAAGAAGAATATGGATGCCAAAGAAACTAAGGTGGAAGGTGATAAAGCTAAGAAGAAAGAGCATAATAACAATGGTGGTGACAAACATTCCAAAAATAGGTCTTCATGGGAA
Organism: Sambucus nigra; assembly: GCA_949130495.1. Lineage (NCBI taxonomy): Eukaryota > Viridiplantae > Streptophyta > Magnoliopsida > Dipsacales > Adoxaceae > Sambucus > Sambucus nigra. The sequence continues at coordinate 14,049,374 of OX422219.1, read as the reverse complement.
GTCTTGAGGATATTTGATAGTTACACACCTTTGAAGGCGAATATCAACCACGTCCTGGAAGAAATTAAGATCAGCAAGGAGTTAAACTGGCCAAAGAAAATGAAGTCAGACCCTGACACGAGGAATAGGGAGAAATATTGCGAGTTCCATAGGGATCATGGCCATATGACCAAAAATTGCATAGCTCTTCAGAACGAGATTGAAACACTCATCCGACGAGGAAAGCTAGCAAAGTATGTTGATCGGGGAAGCGAAAGAAGAAACAACGACCGAACTAGAGAGGGGTCTAGATCTCCTCGTCGAGCAGAGGAGAACAAGAAGAGAAACCATGAAGTTGATCTAGATGATGACCCCGATCTTCCCAAGAAACCAAGACAGCCAGAACGAGAGGTATTTTCAATACATTTTGGGTCATTTGATTGTAATGTTATTACAGGGGGAGATGTAGGAGGAGGAGACCTTACTGTAGAAAGAAAAGCTTACCTCGGTGAGGCTCAAGCTTTCTCGTACATTCAACGAATAAATTTAGCTGAAGAAGATCGCCCGAGAAAGGTGAACAAGGAGAAGTTGGTCATTGGGTTCTCAAAGAACGACCTTGCAGGAGTTTTATATCCTCACGATGATCCACTGGAGATCAATATGAGAATGAAGGATGTAATGATTTCAAGAGTGTTGGTCGACAACGGTAGCTCAGCAGACATCATGTTCTACTCGTGTTTCGATAGTTTAAATCTAAAGCTATCTCAACTGGAGCCTTACCACAGACCCCTCATCGATTTTGCTGGCGAGAAAGTATTTCCACTTGGGACGATCAAGTTGGATATATTCATTGGTACGTGGCCTGCTTGTCGGATAGAAAGAATACGATTCTTCATGATGGATAAGAATGTCCAGTCATCGTACAATATCATCATGGGAAGAGTATGATTGAAGAAGTTCGAGGCTGTACCATCTACAGTGCATCAGTGCCTAAAATTTCCAAAAAACTTTAGAGTAGGAGCTATGAAAGGTGATCAGATAGTAGCTCGGGAATGCTATTATTCACCCGTCGAGCAAAAAGAACTGGAAGAATCAAAGAAAAAGACTACGACCTATCAAGTGGAGGAAGGTGCAAAAATTGAAACCTTGGATCCTCGGGATGAGTCGCAACTCGTGAAGGGTCAAGTGGTGGAAGATACTGAAAATATCATTCTGGACGATGAACACCCTGAGCGAACTACTCAGATAGGTTCATCATTGGAAGCCTCATTAAAACAAGAATTGATAACTTTCCTTAGAAGCAGAAGACAAACTTTTGCGTGGAGTCATGAAGATATGCCCGGGATAGACCCAAACTTCTTATGTCACGAGCTCAATGTGAATAAGGAGATCAAGCCTGTGAAGCAGAGAATAAGAGTATTCAATCCCGAGAAGAATCAAGCTCTACAGGAGGAAGTCGAGAAGCTCCAGAAAGCTAGTTTCATTGAAGATGTTAAATATCCGGATTGGTTAGCCAATGTGGTGATGGTAAAGAAGAAGAACAACAAGTGGAGGATGTGTGTAGACTTCACCGACCTTAACAAAGCATGCCCAAAAGATCACTTTCCATTGCCCCGAATTGATCAACTGGTGGATGCTACCTCGGGACACGAGTTGCTAAGCTTCATGGATGCTTATTCTGGTTACAATCATATCAAAATGGAACCTGAAGACAGGGAGAGTACTTATTTCATTACCCCTAGGGGAAGTTATTGTCATAATGTTATGCCTTTTGGTTTGAAAAATGCAGGTGCGACATATCAGAGGCTGATGAACAAGGTCTTTGCTGAACAAATCAATGACAATATGAAAGTCTATATTGACGATATGCTGACGAAAAGTAAGAAAGTTGTCGATCATCTAGTTGACTTAAGTCAAACTTTTGATCAACTAGATAAATATCAAATGAAGCTGAACCCGACGAAGTGCATATTTGGAGTACGAGAGGGCATGTTCCTCGTGTACATTGTCAATCAACGAGGCATTGAAGCAAATCCTGAAAAGATCAAAGATCTATTAGGGCTGCGATCTCCAACAACGAAGAAGGAAGTACAAAGTCTCACAAGACGAGTAGCGGCACTCAACAGATTTGTATCACGAGCAACTGACAGATGTCTCCCATTCTTCAAGACACTCAGAAAGACTTTTGAGTGGAATGATGAATGCGAGAAGACTTTTCAAGACTTGAAGAAATACTTGGGAGCACCTCCACTGTTGTCCAGGCCGGTGATGGGAGAAAAATTGTATTTATACCTTGCAGTTAGCTCGGCATTGATCAGAGTGGAGAATGCAGTACAAAAGCCAATTTACTACACAAGTAAGGCCTTCCGAGGAGCAGAGATCAGATATCCAAGGCTGGAGAAATTGGCACTGGCGCTGATTGAGGCGAGTAGGAGAATGAGGCCATACTTCCAAGCTCATACGATAGTAGTATATACCAATGTGCCATTGAGACAAGCCCTTCACAAGCCAAAAAAATCAGGGAGATTGATGTACTGGGCAATAGAGCTTAGCGAATATGATATAATTTACGAACCCCGATCATCACTAGAAGGGCAAGCTGTAGAAGATTTCATAGCGGAGTTCACCTATCCTGATACCCCCGAGGAGCAAAAGTTGCTCGCTGATCAACCTGTGGATGTTACAGGATCAACAAGCACAAGCCCAGACCAATTCCGATTGGTAAAAGGGCGTGTGGATGATGTGATGCAGAGATAGTTGGGAGGGCTCTGTACGAGGAACAAGAGTTGCTCGCTGATCAACCTGTGGATGTTACAGGATCAACAAACACTGGCTCAGACCAACTCCGGTTGGTAAAAGGGCAAGTGGATATTACATGATCATTAAATTCGAGCTCAGACCAACCTCGGTTGGTAAAAGGGCAAGAAAAGATGATCGACGAGGAGCAAGAAAAATTCGGGGAGGATGAAAGGAAGAAGCAAATATTTCACCGAGGAACTCTAACTGATCAAAAATTTGAAGACGAATTACCTATATGGAGGCTATATGTAGATGGCTCATCTTGCACAGCAGGATGTGGCACGGGGATAATTTTGAGCACTCCGGACGAGGTAGACATGGAATACGCCTTGCGTTTCTAATTCAAAGCTTCTAACAATGAGGTTGAATATGAGGCCATGATTGTAGGGCTTAATTTGGCAAAAGTTATGGAGGCGCAGCAAGTTATGATCTTCAGTGACTCTTAACTGATTATAAACCAAATGATGGGAGTATATGCAGTAAGAGGAGAATTAATAATCAGATATCATGCAAAGGCAAAGGAGCTGGTGTCAGAATTTACCGCTATCCAGCTGGTCAGAATACCAAGAATGGAGAATGTGAGAGCAGACGCCCTAGCTCGACTAGCATCAGCAACTCGCACCGAGCTACGACGAACAATCCCAATTGAAGTGTTGGCTGGTCGGAGTATAGATGAAAATCTGACGATGAACTTTATCACCCTTGATTTAGGTCCATCTTGGATGGATCCCATCAGGACGTATATGGAGGAGGGAGAATTGCCAATTGACAAGCTCGCAGCCAAGAAATTGAAGTTTAAAGCTGCTCGGTATGTACTAATTAATGGTATTTTATATAGTCGAGGAATTATGGCAGGTTTGCAGAGATCTGTACATCCCACCGAGGTGAAAGATTTGATTGAAGAGATCCATGAAGGGTCTTGTGGAGCACATATAGCAGGTCGGACTCTTTTACAAAGGGTGATGACGCAGGGATACTACTGGCCGACGATGAGGGCAGATTGTATAGCCTATGCCAAGAAGTGCGACAAGTGCCAGCGCTTTTCTTCCATCCGAAGAACTCCACAAGCATTGTTGACACCCACAACTTCCCCTTGGCCATTTGCCATGTGGGGAATTGACCTGGTTGGACCACTGCCAACGACCCGAGGAAGGTTCAAGTACCTCGTCGTCGCAGTGGATTATTTTACTAAGTGGGTAGAAGCTGAGCCACTCATTGACATGACGTACGAGAAGGTATACTAATTTGTTTGGAAGAATATCATTTGTCGATATGGTCTTCCTCATGCTTTCATCACAGACCATGGAACACAATTTGATAACGAGGAGTTTGCCGCCTATTGTCATCAGTCAAACATTTTGAAAGTTCATTCAGCACCAGGCCATCCTCAAAGCAATGGACAAACGGAAGTGACAAACAGAACGCTGCTGAACGGTTTGAAGAAAAGATTGGATTATGCGAAAGCAAACTGGATCAACGAGTTACAATCAGTACTCTGGGCTTACCGAACTACTCCCCGAGTCGCAACTGGAGAATCACCATACATGCTGGCGTTTGGAAGTGAAGCTGTCATACCTGCCGAGTTGGGTCTCCCAACACACAGGGTATTGAATTTCAATTCCCCTGTCAGCGATCTAATGAGAAGACTGGATTTAAACATGCTCGAGGAAGTCAGAGAAGAAGCAGCCATTAGAAATGATGCTTACCAGCAGCGAACAACTTTGTTTTACAACAAGAGGGTGAAGAAGTGCGACCTGAAAGAAGGAGACTATATGCTGAAGAAAGTAATTCAAAAGCATAACAAACTGGAGGCAAACTGGCATGGACCATACCGAGTTACAGAAGTTGTTCGACCAGGAACTTACCGAATAGCAACTCTAGAAGGCGAGGAGTTTAAGAATGCATGGAACGCAGAGCACCTGCGCAAGTATTATCAGTGATGTATATGTAACGCAGTTCCATCAGTATAAATAAAATAAAAGTATTTTGCAAGTCTCTCTGTTTATTGAAAATTTTTCGGAGAATACTAGTGCTATGCACTACTCGACACAGCTCGGCAGACTACTCAAGAAAATATTTCAAACTGTACCAACATAGTTGGTCGACGAGGAGAAAATATTCCAAACTGTACCAACATAGTTGGTCGACGAGGATAAAATATTCCAAACTGTACCAACATAGTTGGTCGACGAGGAGAAAATATTCCAAACTGTACCAACATAGTTAGTCGACGAGGAAAAGAAATTCCAAACTGTACCAAGTATGGTTGGTCGAGGATAAAAACTCACTAACTACAGTTGGTCGACGAGGAGAATTTATTGACCTTGGTTGGTCAGACACATTTTATGAAAAAGACAAAAGTTTACCAAGTATGGTTAGTCGGGGATAAACTCTCACTAACTATAATTGGTCGATGAGCACAATTTAACAACCTTGGTTGGTTGGAAAAATTTTAAACATTTTTATACTCATTACTTTATTATTAAGTGATCGAGCAACAGTACTAATACTTGTAATTTTTTACTAAGTTGGTCGATGAACAACACAATATTATTATCTTTTTAACAGATATGCATAAATGTAAAGTGTTTGATATTTACAAGACAATAGCAATTGAGATTTGCAAGCAAAAATGAAAGTCTTTCATTAAATTCGAAATAAATTACAAGTTACATCGATAATAAAATGAAAATTACATTGATATGTATACTAAATGTTACATTAAAAATTCCTATTCTATTGGTCTTTTCCCCTCAGCTTTCGATACAGGTTCCTCGCCAGCAGGCGGATCATTTAAAGACTGAGGAGAATTAATGAAGTTCAAATCCTTCAGCATCCTGACGTTCATCACAGAAGGTCGATCTAGAAGATGCTCGGGATGAGATACCTCAATTTGAGAATGTAAATTATAATCACCGAGGTATTTTGAAATTAAGCTTCGTGTAATGGCCCGAGCAGGGATCCACTCCATCTCCAGGTTGTACGGTGGCACAGGCAGGTCAAGCAACCCGAGATCATGGTAGTCCCATAGATAGTGTCCTTGTTCGAGTTTCAACACACCTAAGGCATTCAGCCAGCCTTGCTTGTGGCCCTCATTGTTGGCATTCTGTATACGATCATCCAAATGGAATAGTGCTTTGTTGTATCCATCCATCCAGAACTGCCTGGGTTGTTTGTGGAACTGATATGTTAGCCTTTCTAGCTGCTCGTGGAGACTCTTAGTGAAAAGTTCCTTATTCTCCAGGACTGACTTCTGCGCAGAGAGATGTTTCTCCAAGTCCCTTATCTTCTTTGACATGTCAGACAAAGCCTGGTTCTTAGCCATTACTTGGAAGCCTTGGTTCTCTAAGGCAGACGTTGTCCTTTGTTCCTCGACAAGCACCCGAGCTACTCTTGCTCGTCCCCGAGGAGCTCTTGCTCGACCACGAGAAGATGTCGAGGTACCAGAACTCCTCAAAGTCTCCAACTCTTCCCTCAATTTGTCATTCTCAACTTCTAAGAATGAAAATCCATCGTCAGTCACTGGGATTAGGGCTGTTGAAGAAGAGGTTGCAGACTTCAACTGTGCTAGCTCTTTCTACAAGTTGTTGTTTTCCTTTTCCAGAAGCTCGGCAATCTGTCTGCATTCCTCGACCTCTCCCCTCAAGGTCCTCTCCTCATATCATATCCAGCGAAAAGCTTCTCGTAGCCCTTGTCGGCGATGATCAGCTTGTATTTGTTTTCATAACTCTTATACAACAAGGCAGTGGATTCTTTGTATTGAAGCTGAAGGTCTTCGAGGGTGCCTTGGAGATCCTCGATCATTTCGTAGTAAGCCACATTGTTGGCCACCGCTCGATCAAGCATACACTTCAGGTACTGATATGCTTCCACTGCCTGTTCTGAAGCATCCTGGCCGAGGATATCGGCAACTTCTGCTGCACTCAGGTCTGTGTGACCATCCTTGAAGTACTCATTACATTGCTGCAGCAACTTGGTATCATGGGCAGATAGCAGTTCCATCCTGGCCAAAAACTAGAAGAGAAAGAAAAGACAATCATCAAAAAGAAGATCAAGACAGAGTACAAATAGAAAAGAGACAACCGTATGGAAGAAAGAGTTCAAATTTTATTAGATCATAGTTCAAGAGTACAAATTCTGGGTTACATTTGACAAAAAAGAAAAATAGAAAGGTAAACCCGAACAACATTACACATTTTCCTTATCTCCCAAAACCTTCTCGGAAGGTTGGGAGGAGGAAGCAGGTTGCTCGGAGGGAACTGTGGGTTGTTCGGAAAGCACCAGCTGTTGCTCGAAAGAAGAAACGACTTGCTCAGTAGCAGGCTGGTTGGTTAGGGCATGTTCTCCCATTACCATTGAAGACTCCTCAGAGGTAGCTTCGTCATCTTCTAATTCTTCTGGAGTAGGAGGGGTACCAGGGATGTGTCTCTGGAAGAGCTCAGATGACTCGTCGACCTTCATTTCCTGAAGGGCAGCAACCCATCCATCCCTAAAATACTTTAGACTACCATAGTCCACTTGAAAGACCATGGCAGCACACCCCTTATCCCACCCCTTGTCCCAGCCAGAGCTGAAGGACTTCTTCACAGCAGCTTTCCTTTTGGCCTTCTCCAAGGCAAGCTTCTCGGACAAAAAATCATCAGCAGCTTTCAGTTTTTGTTCAGCTTCCTCCTTCTGCCGAGTTACTTCCTGGAGCTGGTCCAACCTCTCCTCAGTAATTTTGAGTTTATTTTCCTGCTCTCCAGCGGCTTGGAGCTTTTCCTCAAGCTCTTTATTTGCCTTCTCCAAGGCATTCTTTTTCTTCTCCAACTCCTTGGAGGCATCAGCAAATCGAGCTTTTTCTTGCTCGGAGGAGGAAAGTTTTTTCTCCCAGATAGCCTTATCAGTGGCATACTTCTGGCGGGAGTCTTCCAAAGATTTGATAGCCTCTTCCATAGCTCCCTCCACACTGGACGAGGAGCATGAGGCTTTAATATCTTCATCCTTTTTCAGGATTATGTTAAAGCAGCTCGTCAACTATGAACAGAAAAAGAAAGCAAGTTAGAAACAAGAAATGACAAAGGAAATTATGAAAAGTTTAAAGTAAAGAGACTTACTGAAGAAAGGTGACGAGCAGCCAAAGAAGTAACCATGTCCCGAGTAAGGTTATCTTCAGTACCTTGGACCTCGGGAATGGTCAAGGACTTTACCGAGCTCATGTCAGATCTCGGGGGAACAAAAGTGGGAACTTCAGTCCCAATAGCTGGGGGCTGAATGATGGTATCAGCCAAATTGACCGAGGATCTCTTCTTCAGCCTCCTCGGGGGAATAGGTACAGCCAAGGAAGAATCCTTAGTCGGTGATATCACAATCACCTCTCCAGGAGCAACAGACCTGCTCGGGGCCACTGCGGGCTTCTCGGCGACTTTAGCAGGAGCAGCTGGAAGAGCTGCATCAGTCTTCTTTGTCCCCTCACTTGGGACATCAATCCTAATCCTTTTTACCTCCCCAGAATCGGAGGCAGTTTTCTCAAACAGAGTAGGAGTTCTTCTCTTCTTCATCCTTTCGCTCAATGGAATATGAGATTCAGGCGTAGAACTTGTAGAGGCTGGTACTGGCTCTGCTTCACTGATCACTGGACGAGCAGTGAAGGAGGTTGTGTAGCTCTTGTATTGGAGCAGATACAAAGCCGACCTGATGTGCTCGTCAGCAACCCTTTGATGCAGACCCCAGATAAGTCCCAAATGCCTTATATTGACATCTGTTTCTTTCGGGCACTTTCTCTTACTATCAACTGCAAATAAACAAACATTGTTATCAGTGACACATTTTATCAAACATAAAACAAACATGATTTCAAAATAAATAAAATAAAATAAAAATAACCTATCCCATTGCCATAAGGAGGGCATCTGGGACCCTAGTAAACCTCATCTCCGGTTAATGGAGGGTCTTACCAATTTTTTACGACAACCCCATGTTCAAAATAATCCCTATCACTACACCAAAACTGGCGATTGGTCAAGGCCAAAATCCCTGACCAAAACTATGGGTCGCGGACTTTGGCCGTGACCATTTCTGGCGTGACCATTTTCGTGGGTCGCGACCCAAGTCCGTGACCAAAAAATAGTCACGGCCAAGAGGGGTCACGGCAGATGGTCGCGGACTTTGGCCGTGACCTATGCCGAGACGGGTCGCGGCCCTTATCCATGACCCACAACCGTGACAAATATGTCGCGTCCAAAGTCCGCGACCCACGTCCGTGACAAAAAAATTAAAAAAAATTGGTCGCGGCCCTTATTCGTGACCCATAACCGTGACAAATTGGTCGCGGCCAAAGTCCGCGACTCACGCCCGTGACAAAAAAAATTAAAAAAAATTGGTCGCGGACCTTGTCCATGACTCACAACCGTGACAAATTGGTCGCGGCCAAAGTCCGCGACCCACGTGCGTGATAAAAAAAATTAAAAAAATTGGTCGCGGCCCTAGTCCGCGACCCATAACCGTGACAAAAAAATAAAAAAAATGGTCGCGGACTTTGGCCGCGACCATTTTTAAGCGCGACAAAAAAAAATAAAAATGGTCATGGACAAAGTCCATGACCATATTTATCTATAATTTAAAAAAAATGTATTTTTTTTGTCCAATCCTAAAATTGGGGGTCCTGTGAGTGCACTATCGGTTGCTACGAGGTGTTACAAATATTTATTATAGGCAAAACAATAAAAAAATCACAAATTGCGAATTGAGAATGTTGTTAATAAACAAATATATATACAAACTTAAAAATATTACACGTCTTAATAATTCACAGACCAAAAAAAAATTGGGCAGAGTTTCCTCTATTTTCTTGACATTCCAAAACCTGTAAATGAAAAACCTGTTTATTATAAAGCCCGCACGGCTATAAAATTCAACAATCAAATTATAAAAGCCCGCACGACCATAAAACTAAACAATAAAAGCCTGCACAGCTATAACACATAAAAAACATTATCCTGAATGTCCACAACATATAAATAATCATGTTGTAAACCATTGCCTCCTTCATTTGATCCACGTGAAAAAATCCTACAAATGATAGGATACAAAAAACAAAAATATCAGTAACCAAGTATTTTCACAAAAAATTTAATCAAGCTGAAAAATTGCATATATGAGTTAAAATTATCAGTAACCAAGTAGAAATATGAAAATTACCGTCGTTTTGAGAGGTGTTGGTGGGAGGTGTAGGTGCCACCCACGGGGCCGTTCGGGGGCTGTTTCGAGTTTTCACCCTCTAAAGTCATGTTTTCAAGCCTAAGTCTATAAATAAGTAAATTACCATCGTACTCCCAAACCGGGAGTCCCGCGGCTGCGGGATCAGTTCCTACGAGTTACGTTGGTCCCCTGGGAGGTGTTGGTGCCACCCACGGGGCCGTTCGGGGGCTGTTTCGAGTTTTCACCGTCTAACGTCATGTTTTTAAGCCTAAGTCTTTAAATATGCAAATTACCGTATTACTCTCAAACCGGGAGACCCGCGGCTGCGAGGTCAGTTCCTACGAGTTACGTTGGTCCCGTGGGAGGTGTTAGTGCCACCCACGGGGCCGTTTGGGGGCTGTTTCGAGTTTTCACCCTCTAACGTCATGTTTTGCTTAAGTGTAGAAATACGCAAATTACCCGCGTACTCTCAAACCGGGAGACCCGCGGCTGCGAGGTCAGTTCCTACGAGTTATGTTGGTCCCGTGGGAGGTGTTGGTTCCACCCACGGGGCCGTTCGGGGGCTGTTTCGACTTTTCACCCTTTAACGTCATGTTTTGCTTAAGTGTAGAAATACGCAAATTACGATCGTATTCTCAAACCGGGAGACCCGCGACTGCGAGGTCAGTTCCTACGAGTTACGTTGGTCTCGTGGGAGGTGTTGGTGCCACCCACGGGGCCGTTCGGGGGCTGTTTCGAGTTTTCACCCTCTAACGTCATGTTTTTAAGCCTAAGACTAGAAATAAGCAAATTACCATCATACTCTCAAATCGGGAGTCCCGCGGCTGCGGGGTCAGTTCCTACGAGTTACGTTGGTCCCGTGGGAGGTGTTGGTGCAACCCACGGGGCCGTTCGGGGGCTGTTTCGAGTTTTCATCCTCTAACGTCATGTTTTTAAACCTAAGTCTTTAAATATGCAAATTACCGTATTACTCTCAAACCGGGAGACCCGCGGCTGCGAGGTCAGTTCCTACGAGTTACGTTGGTCCCGTGGGAGGTGTTGGTGCCACCCACGGGGCCGTTCGGGGGCTGTTTCGAGTTTTCACCCTTTAACGTCATGTTTTTAAGCCTAAGTCTTGAAATATACAAATTACCATATTACTCTCAAATCGGGATTCCCACGGCTGCGGGATCAGTTCCTACGAGTTATGTTGGTCCCGTGGGAGGTGTTGGTGCCACCCACGGGGCCGTTCGGGGGCGGTTTCGAGTTTCACCCTTTAACGTCATGTTTTTAAGCCTAAGTCTTGAAATATACAAATTACCGTATTACTCTCAAACCGGGATTCCCGCGGCTACGGGGTCAGTTCCTACGAGTTATGTTTGTCCCATGGGAGGTGTTGGTGCAACCCACGGGGCCGCTCGGGGGTTGTTTCGAGTTTTCACCCTTTAACGTCATGTTTTGCTTAAGTGTAGAAATACGCAAATTACGGTCGTATTCTAAAACCGGGAGACCCGCGGCTGTGAGGTCAGTTCCTACGAGTTACGTTGGTCCCATGTGAGGTATTGGTGCCACCCACGGGGCCGTTCGGGGGATGTTTCAAGTTTTCACCCTCTAACGTCATGTTTTTAAGCCTAAGTCTAGAAATAAGTAAATTACCGTCGTACTCTCAAACCGGGAGTCCCGCGGCTGCGGGGTCAGTTCCTACGAGTTACGTTGGTCCCGTGGGAGGTGTTGGTGCCACCCACGGGGCCGTTCGGGGGCTGTTTCGAGTTTTCACCCTTTAACGTCATGTTTTTAAGCCTAAGTCTTGAAATATAATAATTACCGTATTACTCTCAAAACGGGATTCCCGCGGCTGCGGGGTCAGTTCCTACGAGTTATGTTGGTCCCGTGGGAGGTGTTGGTGCCACCCACGGGGCCGTTCATGGGCTGTTTCCAGTTTTCACCCTTTAACGCCATGTTTTGCTTAAGTGTAGAAATACGCAAATTACGGTCGTATTCTCAAACTGGGAGAACCGCAGCTGCAGGGCAAGTGCCTACGAGTTACGTTGGTCCCGTGGGAGGTGTTGGTGCCACCCACGGGGCCGTTCGGGGGCTGTTTCGAGTTTTCACCCTTTAACATCATGTTTTTAAGCCTAAGTCTTGAAATATACAAATTACCGTATTACTCTCAAACCGGGATTCCCGCGGCTGCGAGGTCAGTTCCTACGAGTTACGTTTGTCTCGTGGGAGGTGTTGGTGCCACCCACGGGGCCGTTTGGGGGCTGTTTCGAGTTTTCACCCTCTAACGTCATGTTTTTAAGCCTAAGTCTTTAAATATGCAAATTACCGTATTACTCTCAAACAGGGTGACCCGCGGCTGCGAGGTCAGTTCCTACGAGTTACGTTGGTCCCGTGGGAGGTGTTGGTGCCACCCACGGGGCCGTTTGGGGGCTGTTTCGAGTTTTCACCCTCTAACGCCATGTTTTGCTTAAGTGTAGAAATACGAAAATTACGGTCGTATTCTCAAACCGGGAGACCCGCGGCTGTGAGGTCAGTTCCTACGAGTTACGTTGGTCCCGTGGGAGGTGTTGGTGCCACCCATGGGTCTGTTCGGGGGCTGTTTCGAGTTTTCACCCTCTAACGTCATGTTTTTAAGCCTAAGTCTAGAAATAAGCAAATTACCGTCGTACTCTCAAACTGGGAGACTCGCGGCTGCGGGGTCAGTTCCTACGAGTTACGTTGGTCCCGTGGGAAGTGTTGGTGCCACCCACGGGGCCGTTCGGGGGCTGTTTCGAGTTTTCACCCTCTAACGTCATGTTTTTAAGCCTGAGTCTTTAAATATGCAAATTGCCATATTACTCTCAAATCGGAAGACCCGCGGCTGCGAGGTCAGTTCCTACGAGTTACGTTTGTCCCGTGGGAGGTGTTAGTGCCACCCACAGGACCGTTTGGGGGTTGTTTCGAGTTTTCCCCCTCTAACGCCATGTTTTGCTTAAGTGTAGAAATACGAAAATTACGGTCGTATTCTCAAACCGGGTGACCCGCAGCTGCAATGTCAGTTCCTACGAGTTACGTTGGTCCCGTGGGAGGTGTTGGTTCCACCCATGGGGCCGTTCGGGGGCTGTTTCGAGTTTTCACCCTCTAACGTCATGTTTTTAAGCCTAAGTCTAGAAATAAGCAAATTACCGTCGTACTCTCAAACCGGGAGACCCGCGGCTGCAGGGTCAGTTCCTACGAGTTACGTTGGTCCCGTGGGAGGTGTGGGTGCCACCCACGGGGCTGTTCGGGGGTTGTTTCGAGTTTTCACCCTCTAACGTCATGTTTTTAAGCCTAAGTTTTTAAATAGGCAAATTACCGTATCACTCTCAAACCGGGAGACCCGCGGCTACGAGGTCAGTTCCTACGAGTTACATTGGTCCCGTGGGAGGTGTTGGTGCCACCCACGGGGCCGTTTGGGGGTTGTTTCGAGTTTTCACCCTCTAACGCCATGTTTTGCTTAAGTGTAGAAATACAAAAATTACAGTCGTATTCTCAAACCGGGAGATCCGCTGCTGCGAGTTCAGTTCCTACAAGTTACGTTGATCTCGTGGGAGGTGTTGGTGCCACCCACGGGGCCGTTCAGGGGCTGTTTCGAGTTTTCACCCTTTAACGTCATGTTTTTAAGCCTAAGTCTTGAAATATAATAATTACCGTATTACTCTCAAACCGGGATTCCCGCGGCTGTGGGGCAGTTCCTACGAGTTATGTTGGTCCCGTGGCAGGTGTTGGTGCCACCCACGGGGCCGTTCGGGGGCTGTTTCCAGTTTTCACCCTTTAACGCCATGTTTTGCTTAAGTGTAGAAATACGCAAATTACGGTCGTATTCTCAAACCGGGAGACCCGCGGCTGCAAGGTCAGTTCCTACGAGTTACGTTGGCCCCGTGGGAGGTGTTGGTGCCACCCACGGGGCCGTTCCCTCTAACATCATGTTTTTAAGCCTAAGTCTAGAAATAAGGAAATTACCATCGTACTCTCAAACCGGGAGACCCGCGGCTACGGGGTCAGTTCCTACGAGTTACGTTGGTCCCGTGGGAGGTGTTGGTTGTAACACCCTGTAATTTTGCTTAATTTTAAATTACGTGAGTAGAGTAATTTAATGTGATTAAATATAATTTTGCTTAATTTTAAATTACGTGAGTAGAGTAATTTAATGTGATTAAGTATGTTTGATTTAAATTACGTGAGTAGAGTAATTTAAATAGATATTATGTTAATAAAGATGAATATGTGTTATAGAAAAATTTATTAAGGTGAATATAAATTTTCAATGTTAATATGTACGGTCTAGTGACTATACGGACGTACCGGATGTAGCTTGACAAAATTTAAGGATGAGAGTAGAAAAATATTTACGAGACTCAAATGATAATTTAGAGTCCACGGTTGATTCCGAAAGGGTCGAATTAGTCAAAATAGTGTACCCGGGGGTACTAGTTGAGTGCCAGGTCATTTTCGGGCTAAACCGGGACCATTCGGGGGCATTTTGGTCTCTTTACAATAAGGGGAAAGAAGACCTACGAATTTTTGTAACCCTAAATCTGATTATAAGAGGGGTGGCTAGGGTTAGACAATTAGAGTTACACCATAGCCATTAGAGAGAGAGAGAGAGAGGCAAATTCCTTAGGCAAGAAGGAAGGAGGGATCATCTTAGGAAGATTTCATCATAAGATTGTTGGGAAGAAGGATTGAGGCACCAACATCATCAATCATCATCAACAACCACGAATTCAGACCCTACAGACCTTAAGGCAAGTGGTTATTTGCAAAATAATTGAGTTATAATACCCATGTTTAAGCTTAAGGAAGAACATGATTTTTATGATATTCTTGGGAACAACCAGTTGATAAAAAAAATCCATGATTGATTAAGATTTGCATGTAGGACGTTTTTGAATTACCAAGTATGTTTATATCATAGAAAACTTGATGAGAAATTCGTATGAAAATCTGGAACTTTGATGAAAAATATAAAGAATGCAGTTTTAGGGTTCTTGAATATTATAGAGATTTTCAGTGAATTTAGCTAAGATTTATAATGATTTTGATGTTTTAAATCGTTAGTAATCATCCCAGAACATGTAGGAATCATTGGAAATTGTTAGTTGTGAATTTGATGACCTATCATGAAAGTTAGAGATGTAAAAATGGTGAAACCCGTAGGAAGAAGATGAGCTGGGTCTGTCACTGCTTGATCGATCGATCGACCCTGGAGTATCGATCGATCGAAGCAGTCGATCGATCGATCATCTTCCTTCGATCGATCGACCCTGTCTGAACTATAGAGAATTTGTGTATAAACTTCTTTACTTACCGTTACTTAATGGGAACCTTAGAAATGATATTTTTCCTATGAGGAGACTTGAAAATTACCAGTAGGTGTACCATAGGGTTCCTCCACTTATGATTGAGTAGTAATGTTGGAGAAATGGAATGACTAAAGAACGATTGACTTCGCCGTGAGTTGAGATGGTTAATTTAATTTCGGTTAGAGTAATATTTAATTCCGGAAAGAAAATACCAGTAGGTTAAAAATTACTTAACTACTGAATTAAGGGAGGGGTAACTAGGGCCCTTAGAGTTACGCAAATACTCGAATAAATACAATAGTGAGTTATGTTGTAATTAACAAGTACGGAGAATATAAGATAAATATATGACGTACGGGTATGATTTATTAGGTCGGGTGCGTACCTATTGAATTTATATAAATGATAGTGTGAAGAGAACACTACCTAAATTAATTATGTTAGGGTCGATGTGACATTCCGAACTAACATAAAGTTATATTAAATTTGGGGTCGATGTTAAATGCCGAACCAAACTTTGAACTGGTGCCGCGATGAAAGAGTCCCGAACCAGAATATGTGTATATATTTATATTTGTATATAGTTGGGGTCGATGAACCATTCCGAACCAACTTTCACTTGGAGTCGATGAATTATTCCGAGCCAAGGGTCCTTTGTGTGTAATAAAAGGATATATTAGTGGTAACTAATATTATATACATTGTTGTGGGATAAAATGTTACATGTGCTAAATCTACAAATTGAGAATAGTAGACAATGTTATGATAAATAAATGTCCTGGTAATAATTTATAGCATGTTGTAATTATTACAAGAATAAGGTAATGAACGGTAAATGAGTTAACTACAGTTATGGGCAGTATAACTAGGTAGACTAAGTTTCCTCGATAGTCACATACTATGTAAGAGAGGTGAGGAGGTTCAAGGGAGGGTGCGAAACCTTAATATGTGTAATCAATAGCTTAATTGTGATAACCGCTTGCAAAATATTTTCAAATGTTTTGAGTACTAACTCTTGCTATGTAAAATTTTAAAAACCTTTTAGGTGCCCAGCCACAAGGTCACCCAGCTTGATTTCATGTCAGAGATTTGGGAGCTGCAGCCAGTGTGGAGGTTGCAGGGATTGTTTAGACGCTTCTTTCTTTTCAGTTCTAGTGCAGGATCTCAGTTTTATTATTCCTTGTTGGAACATGTCGTTCCACCTTTTCTATTACAGTTTATTCTAGTTATGGATTTGTAGTTGTCTTTTTGGGCCGTGGTTTACGGCAAGACTTTAACTGCTTTCAGACTTCTTTTACATGTTGAGTATTCATATCTAGTTTTGGTAATGTGTGGTTTGGATTATTGGTTGTTTAAGAAAGTTAAAATTTGGCACCCGTTTTAATTTCACTTAGGTGGTTAGTAAATGTTTAAAAAGGCGTTCGACAGTGATGCTAAGAATGAACCATTAAAGAAACCTGTTTATATTAAAATAAGGCTTGATCACCCAAGGTTTAATTAGGCGGGGTGTCACAGATGGTATCAGAGCATCAGGTTCTAGTGTCCATAGGATCTGTACGGCTTACTACGATTCAGCGTTACGTTTGTTTGTATTAGAGCCCTACTATTAGGATTGTTGACTAAATTTCCACTTTTGCGATATCGTATTTCTGCTCTTAAATTTTGTATAAACTGTGTACTTATACAATTTAAATCTTATTTAAGATGCCGCCAAGGAGAATGAGAGCAGAGAGGGCTGAAGCTAGAGAGGAGGTGAAGGAGGCTCATCAGGAGACACAGGTACCAATACCACCACCCCCACCCGAGTTAATCTCCACTACTCAGGTCGCAGTGATAGTGGCTCAGGCAGTTGAGACAGCGATGAGGGCAATGGCAGCCCACTTCCCTCAGCCCCAAGTGCCACCCCCTGTGGCACCGATAGTGCAAGTTCCGGCAGGACCATCTTCTTGGCAACGAGTCAGGGAGACGTTTCAGAAGGGGCACCCACCCGAGTTTCAGGGCAGTACTGATGTAGTTGAAGCGTGCAACTGGAAGAAGAATATCCAGCGCCACTTGCGCATGCTAGAGTGCACCGGAGTGCAGGAACAAATGCTAGCCACTTTTCGTCTGTCAGGAGCGGCCCTACAGTGGTGGGAGTCAGTTACCACCATCGAGGAGAGAGATACTTTGACTATTTCTGAGTTTTGGGTGCGGTTTGACCGCAAGTATTTCCCTCCAGCAGTAGAGTCGGAGATGAGAAAGAAGTTCAGGGAAGTGGTCCAGGGTGATCGCTCAGTTGCGGACTACGAGGAGGAGTTTACCCGCTTGGCCAATTTTGTGCCAAACGAGGTGAGCAATGAGGAGAGGAAGAAGTCCAAATTTATGGAGGGCCTAACCTGGAGAATCAGACAACACTTAATTGGTAATCCGGCATTGGTAACCTACACAGATGTCATCAATGCCGCTCTACTACACTGTCAGGATCACCGTTTTCATACTAAGGGAATTAAGAGGGGTGAACCTAGCCAACCGGGCAAGGTAGATGGAGGTAGTGGCAGCAGCACAACACAGCAGCAGGCAGCAGGTCAGTTGGGACAGGATTCCAGACAGGGGAACCCTGCCAAGAAGTTTAAGCACGGGAAGTATCGCTTCGACCGACAGGGCCAGCAGGGTTCTCAGCAACCAGCCCCTCAGGGTCGACAGGGCCAGGGTCATCAAAATGGGGGACAACAAGGCCAAGGGCGACAGGGCCAACGTCAGGGCCAACAGGGCCAAGGTCAAAGACAGTTCCAGGGACAGTGCTTCACTTGTGGTCAGCAGGGTCACAAGAGCAGAAATTGTCCACAGCAAGACCGGGCACAACAGCAGGGTGCGCAACAGGGGCAACAGGCACCATTAGCCCCAGCAGCAGTACAGGCCCCACAGCCAGGACAGATGCAGTACGGACGTGTGTTCAACATTCGTGACATTCCATTTCAGTCGGCACCGCCAGCACCGCCGGCAGTTGCGGGTATGTTTCCTATTCATGGGCTTGAGGGGAATATTTTGTTCGACACAGGGGCTACGCATTCATTTATTTCCACTAGATTTGCACGGGCAGCCGGCTTATTAGCGACAGCAGACACTCATCTTATATGTGTGGAGTCACCGATGGGTAGTGGGTCCCTCATACACTCGATTTGTAAAAGTGTGGACATTATGGTCGGGAGATTGAGTCTAGTGGCGGACCTTCTAGTACTGGATATGGAGGGATATGACGTCATCCTAGGCATGGATTGGTTGGCACATAATAGGGCAATGGTAGATTGTTATGAGAGGACCATCGTGTTCTCTATCCCGAGGTAGGAGATGTTCCTTGTGACTATGCCACTTCCCGAGGGAGGATCGCGAACTCACTTATATTATATTGAGGAGGAGACCTCACATGGGGTGATCATTTCTCTGGACTCAATCCCAGTTGTGAGGGATTTTGAGGATGTCTTTCAGGAGATACCAGGGTTACCACCTAGCAGAGAGATAGAGTTCGTAATTGATCTAACACCGGGGATGAGACCGATTGCCAAAGCACCATATCGCATGGCTCCTTCAGAAATGCGGGAACTGAGAGAGCAAATCCAGCAACTGTTAGGACAAGGTTTTATTCGACGGAGTACATCGCCATGGGGTGCGCCAGTACTGTTTGTGAAGAAAAGGGATGGTTCACTTCGTCTGTGTGTAGATTACAGAGAGCTGAACAAAGTAACGATACGTAATAAGTATCCGTTACCGAGGATTGACGACTTATTTGATCAATTGAGAGGGGCTGCATACTTCTCAAAGATCGATTTGAGATCGGGTTACCACCAATTGCGCATTCGTGAAGAGGATGTACCTAAGACCGCTTTCCTGTCGCGGTACGGGTCATATGAGTTCAGAGTGATGCCTTTTGGGCTAACTAATGCACCGGCGGTATTCATGGATCTCATGAACAGGGTATTCAGGGAGTTTTTGGATCAGTTTGTGATTGTGTTCATAGACGACATTCTAATTTACTCCCGTACGGAGGAGGAGCACGCAGAGCACTTGCGATTGGTCCTACAGACATTGCGGAACCATCAGTTATACGTCAAATTTGAGAAATGCGGATTTTGGCTCCGGGAGGTTCAGTTCCTAGGCCACGTCGTATCTAGCAGGGGCATTGCAGTTGACCCAAGTAAGGTATCGGCGGTGAGGGAGTGGGGACAGCCCACGACACCGACAGAAATCCGCAGTTTCTTGGGTTTGGCTGGTTATTATCGTCGCTTCATCAAGGGATTCTCAAAAATTGCCGGACCGTTGACGAATCTAACTCGGAAGGGAATTCCCTTCGTATGGAGTGATAGTTGCCAGTTAGCTTTTGATGAATTGAAAGACAAGTTGACATCAGCCCCCGTTCTTACCTTGCCTAAGAGCGGAGTGGAATACCGAGTCTATACTGATGCGTCCTTACAAGGACTTGGGGGTGTGTTACAGCAGGAAGAGAAGGCTATAGCTTACGCGTCACGAAAGCTTAAGCCACATGAGAAGAACTACCCCACCCATGACCTCGAGTTGGCAGCGGTTGTTTTTGCTTTGAGGATTTGGAGACACTATCTTCTGGGCGAGCAGTTTACGCTATTCACGGATCATAAGTCATTGCAATATCTGTTCACTCAGAAGGACCTGAACATGAGGCAGAGAAGGTGGCTTGAATTCGTGAAGGACTACCAATTTGACATACAGTATCATCCTGGTAAGGCTAACGTGGTGGCAGATGCGTTAAGCAGAAGACCTATCGGAGAGTTAGCTGAAGTTTGGAAGGCAAAGTGGAGTGAGCTCCGACACGAGGATGATATGGCAAGAGCATGTATGGCAGTTCTAGCTATCACTTCCGAAAACGTGATGCGGATAGTGAGGGCACAAGCAGAGGACCCATTTTGTCAGGATAAAGTACGGCAATTACTGGCCAAGGGGGCAGAGTTCTACTCCATCAGTTCATAGGGTGGACTACGTTTCAACGGTAGATTGGTAGTACCCGAAGATGATGATTTGAGGCAGGCCGTTATGACAGAGTCACACAGGTCAAAATTCTCAGTACATCCAGGTGGGGACAAAATGTATCAGGATATGCGACGAGTATATTGGTGGTCAGGTATGAAGCGAGATATTGCAGAATTTGTCTCAAAGTGTGTGACATGCCAACTCATAAAAGTTGACCATCAGAGGCCTTCAGGAATGCTACAACCACTAGAGATTCCCGTGTGGAAGTGGGAGAGTATCTCTATGGATTTTATTACCGGGTTACCAACCTCGCAGAAGGGCCACGATTCCATTTGGGTGATAGTGGATCGTTTGACTAAAGTCGCACATTTCTTACCGGTTCGTAAGGATTATGATACTATGCGGTACGCGCAGCTTTTTATTTCAGAGATTGTTAAGCTGCACGGAGTTCCTATTAATATCGTATCGGACCGAGATAAGATATTCGTGTCGCACTTTTGGCAGAGTTTTCAGGAGGCCATGGGCACCGACTTACGGTTGAGTACGGCATATCACCCACAGACGGATGGCCAGACGGAGAGAGTAAACCAGATGCTAGAGGACATGCTGAGAATGTGTATTTTAGATTTTGGGGGAAATTGGGAGCCATATCTTCCTTTGGTGGAGTTTGCGTATAACAACTCTTACCAATTCACTATTGGCATGGCTCCATTCGAGGCGCTTTACGGGAGGCCTTTTCGTTCACCCGCTTGTTGGTTAGAAGTGGGGGATAACAGGCTTTTAGGGCCAGAGATGATACAGGAGACTTCCTCCAAAATAGAGTTGATTCGAGGACGTATTCGAATAGCCCAGGATAGGCAGAAGAGTTATGCTGACGCCGGCAGGAGACATGTGGAATTAGATGTGGGAGACCAGATATTGATTCGAGTATCTCCTATGAAAGGGGTCACGAGGTTTGGCAAAAAGGGGAAGTTAGCGCCAAGATATGTAGGGCCGTTTCCTATCATTGAGAGAGTGGGACCGGTAGCTTACCGATTGGGACTCCCTGAGCATCTTCAGCGAATACACGATGTGTTCCATGTAGCGTCGCTGAAGAAATACAAGAGGAGAGAGAGAGCCTTCTGGCACATTCCACTGGAGGAGATTGATTTGCAGCCAGATATCTCGTATGAAGAAAGACCCGTGACTATCCTGGATTATAGTGAGCGCAAAATAAGATCCAAGGTGGTACCCTTAGTGCGAGTACAGTGGGGGCATCACAATATGGATGAGTCCACTTGGGAACGGGAAGAGGATATGCGAGAACAATATCCAGAATTATTCATAGCAGGTATTTTTCCTAATTTCGAGGACGAAATTCCTTTTGTAAGGGGGGAAGTATGTAACACCCTGTAATTTTGCTTAATTTTAAATTACGTGAGTAGAGTAATTTAATGTGATTAAATATAATTTTGCTTAATTTTAAATTACGTGAGTAGAGTAATTTAATGTGATTAAATATGTTTGATTTAAATTACGTGAGTAGAGTAATTTAAATAGATATTATGTTAATAAAGATGAATATGTGTTATAGAAAAATTTATTAAGGTGAATATAAATTTTCAATGTTAATATGTACGATCTAGTGACTATACGGACGTACCGGATGTAGCTTGACAAAATTTAAGGATGAGAGTAGAAAAATATTTACGAGACTCAAATGATAATTTAGAGTCCACGGTTGATTCCGAAAGGGTCGAATTAGTCAAAATAGTGTACCCGGGGGTACTAGTTGAGTGCCAGGTCATTTTCGGGCTAAACCGGGACCATTCGGGGGCATTTTGGTCTCTTTACAATAAGGGAAAAAAAGACCTACGAATTTTTGTAACCCTAAATCTGATTATAAGAGGGGTGGCTAGGGTTAGACAATTAGAGTTACACCATAGCCATTAGAGAGAGAGAGAGAGAGGCAAATTCCTTAGGCAAGAAGGAATGAGAGATCATCTTAGGAAGATTTCATCATAAGATTGTTGGGAAGAAAGATTGAGGCACCAACATCATCAATCATCATCCACAACCACGAATTCAGACCCTACAGACCTTAAGGCAAGTGGTTATTTGCAAAATAATTGAGTTATAATACCCATGTTTAAGCTTAAGGAAGAACATGATTTTTATGATATTCTTGGGAACAACCAGTTGATAAAAAAAATCCATGATTGATTAAGATTTGCATGTAGGACGTTTTTGAATTACCAAGTATGTTTATATCATAGAAAACTTGATGAGAAATTCGTATGAAAATCTGGAACTTTGATGAAAAATATAAAGAATGCAGTTTTAGGGTTCTTGAATATTATAGAGATTTTCAGTGAATTTAGCTAAGATTTATAATGATTTTGATGTTTTAAATCGTTAGTAATCATCCCAGAACATGTAGGAATCATTGGAAATTGTTAGTTGTGAATTTGATGACCTATCATGAAAGTTAGAGATGTAAAAATGGTGAAACCCGTAGGAAGAAGATGAGCTGGGTCTGTCACTGCTTGATCGATCAATCGACCCTGGAGTATCGATCGATCGAAGCAGTCGATCGATCGATCATCTTCCTTCGATCGATCGACCCTGTCTGAACTATAGAGAATTTGTGTATAAACTTCTTTACTTACCGTTACTTAATGGGAACCTTAGAAATGATATTTTTCCTATGAGGAGACTTGAAAATTACCAGTAGGTGTACCATAGGGTTCCTCCACTTATGATTGAGTAGTAATGTTGGATAAATGGAATGACTAAAGAACGATTGACTTCGCCGTGAGTTGAGATGGTTAATTTAATTTCGGTTAGAGTAAGATTTAATTCCGGAAAGAAAATACCAGTAGGTTAAAAATTACTTAACTACTGAATTAAGGGAGGGGTAACTAGGGCCCTTAGAGTTACGCGAATACTCGAATAAATACAATAGTGAGTTATGTTGTAATTAACAAGTACGGAGAATATAAGATAAATATATAACGTACGGGTATGATTTATTAGGTCGGGTGCGTACCTATTGAATTTATATAAATGATATTGTGTGAAGAGAACACTACCTAAATTAATTATGTTAGGGTCGATGTGACATTCCGAACTAACATAAAGTTATATTAAATTTGGGGTCGATGTTAAATGCCGAACCAAACTTTGAACTGGTGCCGCGATGAAAGAGTCCCGAACCAGAATATGTGTATATATTTATATTTGTATATAGTTGGGGTCGATGAACCATTCCGAACCAACTTTCACTTGGAGTCGATGAATTATTCCGAGCCAAGGGTCCTTTGTGTGTAATAAAAGGATATATTAGTGGTAACTAATATTATATACATTGTTGTGGGATAAAATGTTACATGTGCTAAATCTACAAATTGAGAATAGTAGACAATGTTATGATAAATAAATGTCCTGGTAATAATTTATAGCATGTTGTAATTATTACAAGAATAAGGTAATGAACGGTAAATGAGTTAACTACAGTTATGGGCAGTATAACTAGGTAGACTAAGTTTCCTCGATAGTCACATACTATGTAAGAGAGGTGAGGAGGTTCAAGGGAGGGTGCGAAACCTTAATATGTGTAATCAATAACTTAATTGTGATAACCGCTTGCAAAATATTTTCAAATGTTTTGAGTACTAACTCTTGCTATGTAAAATTTTAAAAACCTTTTAGGTGCCCAGCCACAAGGTCACCCAGCTTGATTTCATGTCAGAGATTTGGGAGCTGCAGCCAGTGTGGAGATTGCAGGGATTGTTTAGACGCTTCTTTCTTTTCAGTTCTAGTGCAGGATCTCAGTTTTATTATTCCTTGTTGGAACATGTCGTTCCACCTTTTCTATTACAGTTTATTCTAGTTATGGATTTGTAGTTGTCTTTTTGGGCCGTGGTTTACGGCAAGACTTTAACTGCTTTCAGACTTCTTTTACATGTTGAGTATTCATATCTAGTTTTGGTAATGTGTGGTTTGGATTATTGGTTGTTTAAGAAAGTTAAAATTTGGCACCCGTTTTAATTTCACTTAGGTGGTTAGTAAATGTTTAAAAAGGCGTTCGACAGTGATGCTAAGAATGAACCATTAAAGAAACCTGTTTATATTAAAATAAGGCTTGATCACCCAAGGTTTAATTAGGCGGGGTGTCACATTGGTACCACCCACGGGGCCGTTCAGGGGTTGTTTCGAGTTTTCACCCTCTAACATCATGTTTTTAAACCTAAGTCTTGAAATATGTAAATTACCGTATTACTCTCAAACCAGGAGACCCGCGGCTGCGAGGTCAGTTCCTACGAGTTACGTTGGTCCCGTAGGAGGTGTTGGTGCCACCCACGGGCCGTTTGGGGGCTGTTTCGAGTTTTCACCCTCTAACGTCATGTTTTTAAGCCTAAGTCTATAAATATGCAAATTACCGTATTACTCTCAAACCGGGAGACCCGCGGCTGCGAGGTCAGTTCCTACGAGTTACGTTGGTCCCGTGGGAGGTTTTGGTGCCACCCACGGGGCCGTTCGGGGGCTGTGTGACACCCCGACTAATTAAACACCGGGTAGCTACTCCTTTATAAAATTAATTCAAAATGCCAAGTTGGCTCAGTTAATAGCATCACTGTCGAAAATATTTTAGAGATTACTAACCACCTAGTATTTAAAAAGTAAGTGCCAAATTTTATTAAATCTGATTAACATGCAACAAAAGTAATGAAGAAATAAATAACACCATTCACCATACTGAAGTGAAACAAATAACCATCACAAAATGTAAATAAAACCTGGAGGAAAAACTCCTGAATACAAATTCCACAACTGATAAGTAAACTGAAATAAATAACTAAAACTGAATACTGAGCAATACATGCTAGAGTCTGAAAACTGAAATGTAAAAATGTCTAATAGAATTGGGCAACATGCCCTACAACTGATAGATGCTGAGACTGGAATCCAAATGAGAGAAGCGTCTACATGCAAATCCCTGTAGCTTCCACAAACAGCTACAGCTCGTCACCTGAATGAGAATCCTATGCTTGGTGTCCTTGTGGCTGGGCACCTAAAATGGTTTTACAAAAATATATATTTGGAAGCAAATGGGTCAGAGCCCGAAAGTGGAAGTCATTTTAAAAACCTGCAAGTGCTTTAAAAACATTTAAAACATTAAATGCAAAGTAAATGTTAGGACGTGCACTCACATTAAATTCTCACCTCTCGACTAACTGTGCACTCCTAACGTAAGTACCCATCTATAACTACCCTTTCCACTAGCTAAGTGACAACGTAAACTAGCTAGACAACCAAATGTTCTACCCATTTTACTCGGTTAATTTAACATAACAACGCTCGTAATTTAATAGAGGTTTCACGTAAACTCAGTTATTAAGTATGCCATTGATATAACTATCAGCTAACTCATTATATATCTCGAAATAATACCGGAATATTTTTACAACATTAACATGAGGATTTCCATAAATTTAATGTATATTATTCACATCATAAATATACGATACAAGCACCCCGCAATCTAAGCTATGGTGCACACATACTCTGCTATCCATCCCGGTACATCACGTACATAAGGATCACATATTCCGAATCTCTCAGGAATAGTTCAGATAACACAAATCACAAATAGTGGAGGCGAACATAGTCACCATCACATGGGTCACGCACATACCTACGCTCCCATGGTCAGCGGACTTATTAATATCACAATAAGTCTTTCTATGACCTATGTTCATCAAGGTACCAGTCTATATCCCCCCCGTAGGCACACAAGGATTAGAGGGTCCTAAGCGAACGAAACCTCCCGTGATAGCAAGTATGGTGGGTATGTCATACATACAATCCATATATCAATACTAAGTAAACACACATCTTAGTAATATCGTATTATATTCGTAGTACATATTGCACTCTCGTACTAATTATAATTATCACAACTTATTTTATTCCGGTTCATAATTATACGTGCCATAATTTATCCTCACATCGTAGTAGACACTCACGTCTCAACCCAAACGGTTCATTGAATATAACTCTAGTGTATGATTTACTCATCTCAATGACCCAAAAGTCCCAAATCAATCACTATATCATCAAAGGGATGCTAACTCTACCCTTGAACCAGTTTTCGGGACTCCAAAAGTCAAAACAGTCCAAAAAGGACCAAACTGTCAACTCGTTAGAAGTCTCGTTCGAACGAGGCTTCGAACGAGTTTGGACTGTCAGGTCGTTAGAAGTCTCGTTCGAACGAGGCTGTTCGAACGAGGTCCCAGTTCGTTCGAACGAACTGACTCTTCTAACGATATCTCGTTCGAACGAGATATCGAACGAAAATCCTACTCGTTAATAACGACTGGTCAACTCGTTAGAAGCTCGTTCGAACGAGTTCGTTCGAACGACCTGGGGCTGCTTCTAACGAGATGCCAGTTTCGGCCCAGAACTTCCCAAAAATCGTTTTTCACCATTTTTACTCCTCAAACCTCTTATAAAATTCGTTCCCACAATATATTGAGTTCTCTAATCATCCTCAAACATGTTAAGGGGCTATACTAACATCATTAAAGGGTTTGATATCATCTAAACATCATTAAATCACAATTTCTACATTAATTCCCAATTTTCTTCAAGAACATAAACCCTAACTTTTTCTCATCATAAATTCCCAGATTTTAATTCGTTTATTGCATCACCTAGATATGAAGTCTCCGAAATTAAATCTCCCAACAATGTTTTTACATGCAACCTATCCCAACATTCAATAATAACTTCAAATTTCATGGGTTTTCTTTTAATCTTTCAAGAACAATTAAGATTCTTCAATTTCTAACATGGAAAAGACATTCTTCGAATTTAAATGAAATAAAGTCACTTGCCTTGGTTTGATTTCTGAATTTGGTGTGGATTCGGTGTAGAATTTCTGCAGAATTCCTCTCTCTCTCTCCTTCTCCAAGCTTTCTTCTCCAAAAGGCTATGGTGGCTAGGGTTTGCTTTGAGGGAACTTATGAAAACCTAATTTTTTAAACCTCCGTAGCTTGTTGGGTTAATAAAGGTTGGTTGGGTCAATCCCTTATCAGATTACAACTCTCAATTTTCGTCACTTTTAATTACCCAAAAATATCAAATTACTAAAATACCCTTTATAGTGTCGGGATGGCCTAAAAATACCTCGGGACCCAAACTATACCCCCGGCTAGTGTTTTCTGACTATCTCGACCCTTCCGGACGCGTTGGCGCACTCAAAACGACCATACGGATTATAGATTTTAAATTCACTTTTAATATCAAAATATTATACCGTGACGCGGCGGTCCCACGCGTCTCAACAAAATTTCTAAAATGCCGTATATAAATCCCACGATAAATTTTATAATACCAAGTACATATATAATCATATATGCACATAATCAAATACCAATTCGCATCACATCAGTATTTATAACCCGGATTAATTTCCAATTAATACGCATTTAATTAATTAATCCCAAAAATAAATATAGCCAAAAGTACGGGGTATTACATACTTCCCCCCTAATAACTGAATTTCGTCCCGAAATTCGAAACTAGAAAGTACCTGCTAAAAACAGCTCTGGATAACGTTCGCGCATCTCATCCTCGCGCTCCCATGTGGACTCCTCGACATTGTGATGTCGCCACTGAACACGCACTAGCGGGACTATCTTTGACCGTAGTTTCCTCTCGCTTCGGTCCAAAATAGCAATCGGCCCTTCCTCATAAGAGCTATCCGGCTGGAGATCGATGTCCTCCACAGCAATGTGAGAATGAGCCAAATCATCCCTAAGGTATTTCCTCAACGAGGAAATATGGAACACGTCGTGAATCCGATGCAAATGCTCCGGTAACCCGAGTCTATACGCAACCGGTCCGATCCGCTCAATAATAGGAAACGGCCCCACATACCTCGGTGCCAACTTCCCCTTCTTCCCGAATCGCATAATCCCCTTCATCGGAGAAACCCTGAGCAAAACCTGGTCCCCCACTTGGAACTCCCTGAAAAACCTCTTCGCATCAGCATAACTCTTCTGCCTGTCTTGAGCTACCCGAATGCGACTCCGAATCAACTCAATCCTTGCCGAAGTATCCTGAATCACTTCCGGTCCAAGTAGTTTGTTGTCCCCCACTTCTAACCAACATGCTGGGGAACGACAAGGCCTACCGTACAATGCCTCAAACGGAGCCATGCCAATCGTGAACTGATAGGAGTTGTTGTAAGCAAACTCCACCAGTGGAAGGTACTGCTCCCATCCACCCCCGAAGTCAATAATACACATGCGTAGCATGTCTTCCAACATCTGATTGGTGCGCTCGGTCTGCCCATCAGTCTGCGGATGATAAGCCGTACTCAACCGCAATTCCGTGCCCATGGCCTCCTGGAAACTCTCCCAAAACCTCGAAACAAATATCTTGTCTCTCTCAGACACGATATTTAGGGGCACACCGTGAAGTCTCACAATCTCTGAAATGAAGAGCTGGGCATACTGACCCGCAGTGTAATCAGTCCTAACGGGTAAAAAGTGAGCGACCTTGGACAATCTATCCACAATTACCCAAACGGAGTCGTGACCCCTCTGCGACGTAGGCAACCCCGTGATAAAGTCCATGGATATGCTCTCCCACATCCACACCGGAACCTCCAATGGCTGTAGCAATCCTGTTGGTCTCTGATGATCCACTTTTACAAGCTGACAATTGGCGCATTTCGAGACAAACTCAGCGATATCTCTCTTCATACCGCTCCACCAATACTGCCGTCTCATGTCTTGGTACATTTTGTCCCCTCCGGGATGTACCGCGAACCGTGAGCCGTGCGACTTTGCCATCACATCGTGTCGCAGTTCCTCTCCTTTCGGAACTACCAATCTCCCATTGAAGCGTAATCCCCCGTCTGAGCTAACGGTATAGGATTCAGCTCCCTCAGCGAGTAATCGAACTATCTGCTCCTGACAGAACGAATCATTTGCCTGTGCCCGTACAACCTTCGTGACAATCTGCGGTGTAACGGTCATCACAGACATGAAAGATCGGGCCACTGCATCCTAGTGTCCCAATTCCTTCCACTTCGCTTTCCACACCTCTGCCACCTCATCTGCTGGCCTGCGGCTCAACGCGTCTGCTACCACGTTAGCCTTACCCGGGTGGTACTGAATGTCGAACTGGTAGTCTTTCACAAATTCAAGCCACCTACGCTACCGCATATTTAATTCCTTCTGCGTGAACAGATACTGTAGTGACTTGTGGTCCGTGAACAGCTGAAACTTCTCTCCCAAAAGATAGTGCCTCCAAATCCGTAAGGCAAATACTACTGCTGCCAACTCCAAATCATGCGTGGGGTAATTCTTCTCATGAGGCTTAAGCTTACGGGAAGCATAAGCTATGGCCTGTCTCTCCTGCTGCAAAACACCTCCAAGCCCTTGCAAAGACGCATCGGTGTAAACCAAATACTCAACTCCCGGTCTCGGCAATGCTAACACAGGTGCTGAGGTCAATTTGTCCTTCAACTCATCGAATGCCAACTGACAGGCATCACTCCAGATATATGGCACACCCTTACGAGTAAGATGTGTCAAAGGACCTGCTATCTCCGAGAAACCCCGAATAAACCTCCTGTAGTATCCTGCTAAACCCAAGAAACTACGAATCTCCGTTGGTGTCGTGGGCTGTCCCCACTCCCTCACCGCTGACACCTTCCCCGGATCAACAGATATTCCCTGATCGGAAATAATATGACCCAAGAACTGGACTTCCTTCAACCAAAACCCGCACTTCTCGTATTTTGCATACAACTCGTTCTGACGAAGTGTCTGCAAAACCTGCCTCAAATGCTCGGCGTGCTCCTCCTCTGTCTGAGAGTAAACCAGAATGTCATCAATGAAGACAATAACAAGCTGGTCTAGGAAATCTCTGAACACTCTGTTCATCAAGTCCATAAACACTGCTGGAGCGTTGGTCAAGCCGAAAGGCATAACCCGAAACTCATAAGAACCATATCTCGACAGGAACGCAGTCTTCGAGACATCCTCCTCCCTGATACGCAACTGATGGTAACCCGATCTCAAGTCAATCTTTGAGAAGAAAGAAGCTCCTCTCAACTGGTCGAATAAGTCATCGATTCGAGGCAACGGGTACTTATTCCGTATCGTGACCTTATTCAACTCTCGGTAGTCCACACACAACCTCAGTGAACCGTCCCTCTTCTTAACAAACAAGACTGGAGCGCCCCAAGGTGAGGTACTCCTACGAATAAAGCCCTTCCCTAACAGCTGCTCTATTTGATCCCGTAACTCTCGCATCTCAGCTGGAGCCATACGGTACGGTGCACGTGCTATAGGTCTCGTACCCGGTAGCAAATCAATAACGAAGTCTATCTCTCGACTGGGCGGTAAGCCTGGTATCTCCTGAAACACATTCGAATACTCCCTGACAATCGGGATCGAATCTAAAGGAATCATAACCTCCTTAGAGGTATCCTCCTCTATGTAATACAGATGAGCGGTCGATCCTCCCTCTGGGCGAGGCATCGCCACTATAAACATCTCCTGCCCCGGAATGGCAAAAACAATGCTCCCGCTGAAGCAATCAATCATGGCCCTATATGATACGAGCCAATCCATACCGATGATCACATCGTGAACATGCATGTCTAACACTAACATGTCCGCAGGCAATACCAAACCACCAACCGCTACCCCCACTCCCCGGCATATAAAGAAAATAAGTGACCCACTCCCCAATGGTGAGTCGACACACGTCACTGTGCTCTCTGCCGTAGCTAACAATCCTAAAGCTTTCGCGAAGTGTGTAGCTATAAAACAATGTGTAGAACCCGTATCAAATAACACCCGACCCATAGTGCCATGGATAGGAAACGTACCCTCGATCGCGGGCGGTGCCTGTGGAACTGCAGCCTGGTGAACGTTGTAGACACGTCCATACTGTAGCTGCCCCTGTTGAGCTGGGACTGCTGGAATGGGTGGCAATGCTGCCATCTGTGGCGGTGCAGGAAGAGCGGCGGGAAACATAGGTCTTTGTGGCTCCTGGCGAGCACCCTGCTGCTGCTGCTGTGGGGCCCTGCCCCTATCAGGACAATCCTGCTTCTTATGGCCAGTCTTGTCACAAGTAAAGCACTTCCCTGGGAAGTTCCCTCCCCTCTGCCCCTGCTGTCCCCGGCCCTGGTGGCCGTTACCATTCCTCCCTTGGCCCTGCTGGCCCTGATGGAACTGCTGCCCATTCTGCCCCTGCTGGCCCTGATGGCCGTTTGGACCCTGATAGCCCTGGCGGAAACCTCCCTGTCCCTGCCTGTAGTTCCCTGACCGGAACCTCTTATTGTCCCCCTGCTGGTTACCCTGCTCAGTCTGTCTCTGCCCCTGACCGGTCTGTGCCCCGCTGGCACCATGTCCTCCAGTACTGCCTTGATGGCTAGACTCCCCTGACCGCTTGCCCTCGGCCATATGAAAGCGGTGGTCCTGGCAGTGCAATAGTGCAGCGTTAACCACATCAGAATACGTGGCCAACGATAGGTTCCCTAGCAGATGCTGACGGATCCTCCAATTCAACCCATCAGTGAACTTCTCTATCTTCTTCTTCTCTGTTGGAATCTCGTCTGGAACGATGTTCAACAGGTTAGTAAACTCGGCCTCATATTCGGCCACTGTCTTGCTCTCCTGCCTCAGACTCATCAGCTTCCTCCTCATCTCTGTATGAACTGCGGACGGAAAGTACTTGCGGTCGAACCGCACCCAGAACTCCTGAATGGTGAGGTTATCCCTCTCCTCCGCGGTGGTAATGGACTCCCACCACTGCAGTACAGATCCAACTAGCTTGAAAGTAGCTAGCACCTGCTTCTGAACATCTGTGCACTCATGCATCCTCAAATGCCTCTGTATGTCCTTCCTCCATTGACTCGAGACCACTACATCTGAGCTTCCTGCAAACTCTGGCGGATGCGCTTTCTGAAAAGCGTCACGTACACGCTTCCAAGCAGACGGGAATGCATTAACCTGTGCTGGCGCGGCAACCGGCGCCTGAGGTGGTGCCTGCTGGATCACGGCAATCGCTGCATTTACCGCTTGGGCTACTATAGCAGCAACCTCAGCGGCGTTCAACATGCCTTGAACTGGAGCGGGCTGTGGTTCGGGCGTAGCATTCCTGGGAACTCGTCGTGCACGTCGTGGAGGCATCTGAAATAAGAACAAAGTTTATAAGTTCGCAGTTTATAAACTTAATATAGCTAAAGAACGAAACGTACACAATAAGAGTACAACAGTCCTAAAATATAGGGCTCTATATCAAAGAAAACGTAGCGGAAACATAATAGCCGTACAGATCCTAAAGGACACTAGAACCTGATGCTCTGATACCACCTGTGACACCCCGACTAATTAAACACCGGGTAGCTACTCCTTTATAAAATTAATTCAAAATGCCAAGTTGGCTCAGTTAATAGCATCACTGTCGAAAACATTTTAGAGATTACTAACCACCTAGTATTTAAATAGTAAGTGCCAAATTTTATTAAATCTGA
Organism: Sambucus nigra; assembly: GCA_949130495.1. Lineage (NCBI taxonomy): Eukaryota > Viridiplantae > Streptophyta > Magnoliopsida > Dipsacales > Adoxaceae > Sambucus > Sambucus nigra. The sequence goes on along the minus strand of OX422219.1, from coordinate 14,016,590 downwards.
TTAACATGCAACAAAAGTAATGAAGAAATAAATAACACCATTCACCATACTGAAGTGAAACAAATAACCATCACAAAATGTAAATAAAACCTGAAGGAAAAACTCCTGAATACAAATCCCACAACTGATAAGTAAACTGAAATAAATAACTAAAACTGAATACTGAGCAATACATGCTAGAGTCTGAAAACTGAAATGTAAAAATGTCTAATAGAATTGGGCAACATGCCCTACAACTGATAGATGCTGAGACTGGAATCCAAATGAGAGAAGCGTCTACATGCAAATCCCTGTAGCTTCCACAAACAGCTACAGCTCGTCACCTGAATGAGAATCCTATGCTTGGTGTCCTTGTGGCTGGGCACCTAAAATGGTTTTACAAAAATATATATTTGGAAGCAAATGGGTCAGAGCCCGAAAGTGGAAGTCATTTTAAAAACCTGCAAGTGCTTTAAAAACATTTAAAACATTAAATGCAAAGTACATGTTAGGACGTGCACTCACATTAAATTCTCACCTCTCGACTAACTGTGCACTCCTAACGTAAGTACCCATCTATAACTACCCTTTCCACTAGCTAAGTGACAACGTAAACTAGCTAGACAACCAAAGGTTCTACCCATTTTACTCGGTTAATTTAACATAACAACGCTCGTAATTTAATAGAGGTTTCACGTAAACTCAGTTATTAAGTATGCCATTGATATAACTATCAGCTAACTCATTATATATCTCGAAACAATACCGGAATATTTTTACAACATTAACATGAGGATTTCCATAAATTTAATGTATATTATTCACATCATAAATATACGATACAAGCACCCCCGCAATCTAAGCTATGGTGCACACATACTCTGCTATCCATCCCGGTACATCACGTACATAAGGATCACATATTCCGAATCTCTCAGGAATAGTTCAGATAACACAAATCACAAATAGTGGAGGCGAACATAGTCACCATCACATGGGTCACGCACATACCTACGCTCCCATGGTCAGCGGACTTATTAATATCACAATAAGTCTTTCTATGACCTATGTTCATCAAGGTACCAGTCTATATCCCCCCCGTAGGCACACAAGGATTAGAGGGTCCTAAGCGAACGAAACCTCCCGTGATAGCAAGTATGGTAGGTATGTCATACATACAATCCATATATCAATACTAAGTAAACACACATCTTAGTAATATCGTATTATATTCGTAGTACATATTGCACTCTCGTACTAATTATAATTATCACAACTTATTTTATTCCGGTTCATAATTATACGTGCCATAATTTATCCTCACATCGTAGTAGACACTCACGTCTCAACCCAAACGGTTCATTGAATATAACTCTAGTGTATGATTTACTCATCTCAATGACCCAAAAGTCCCAAATCAATCACTATATCATCAAAGGGATGCTAACTCTACCCTTGAACCAGTTTTCGGGACTCCAAAAGTCAAAACAGTCCAAAAAGGACCAAACTGTCAACTCGTTAGAAGTCTCGTTCGAACGAGGCTTCGAACGAGTTTGGACTGTCAGGTCGTTAGAAGTCTCGTTCGAACGAGGCTGTTCGAACGAGGTCCCAGTTCGTTCGAACGAACTGACTCTTCTAACGATATCTCGTTCGAACGAGATATCGAACGAAAATCCTACTCGTTAATAATGACTGGTCAACTCGTTAGAAGCTCGTTCGAACGAGTTCGTTCGAACGACCTGGGGCTGCTTCTAACGAGATGCCAGTTTCGGCCCAGAACTTCCCAAAAATCGTTTTTCACCATTTTTACTCCTCAAACCTCTTCTAAAATTCGTTCCCACAATATATTGAGTTCTCTAATCATCCTCAAACATGTTAAGGGGCTATACTAACATCATTAAAGGGTTTGATATCATCTAAACATCATTAAATCACAATTTCTACATTAATTCCCAATTTTCTTCAAGAACATAAACCCTAACTTTTTCTCATCATAAATTCCCAGATTTTAATTCGTTTATTGCATCACCTAGATATGAAGTCTCCGAAATTAAATCTCCCAACAATGTTTCTACATGCAACCTATCCCAACATTCAATAATAACTTCAAATTTCATGGGTTTTCTTTTAATCTTTCAAGAACAATTAAGATTCTTCAATTTCTAACATGGAAAAGACATTCTTCGAATTTAAATGAAATAAAGTCACTTGCCTTGGTTTGATTTCTGAATTTGGTGTGGATTCGGTGTAGAATTTCTGCAGAATTCCTCTCTCTCTCTCCTTCTCCAAGCTTTCTTCTCCAAAAGGCTATGGTGGCTAGGGTTTGCTTTGAGGGAACTTATGAAAACCTATTTTTTTAAACCTCCGTAGCTTGTTGGGTTAATAAAGGTTGGTTGGGTCAATCCCTTATCAGATTACAACTCTCAATTTTCGTCACTTTTAATTACCCAAAAATATCAAATTACTAAAATACCCTTTATAGTGCCGGGATGGCCTAAAAATACCCCGGGACCCAAACTATACCCCCGGCTAGTGTTTTCTGACTATCTCGACCCTTCCGGACGCGTTGGCGCACTCAAAACGACCATACGGATTATAGATTTTAAATTCACTTTTAATATCAAAATATTATACCGTGACGCGGCGGTCCCACGCGTCTCAACAAAATTTCTAAAATGCCGTATATAAATCCCACGACAAATTTTATAATACCAAAGTACATATATAATTATATATGCACATAATCAAATACCAATTCGCATCACATCAGTATTTATAACCCGGATTAATTTCCAATTAATACGCATTTAATTAATTAATCCCAAAAAAAAATATAGCCAAAAGTACGGGGTATTACAGGCTGTTTCGAGTTTTCACCCTCTAACATCATGTTTTTAAGCCTAAGTCTAGAAATAAGCAAATTACCATCGTACTCTCAAATCGGGAGACCCGCGGCTGCGGGGTCAGTTCCTACGAGTTACGTTGGTCCCGTGGGAGGTGTTGGTGCCACCCACGGGGCCGTTCGGGGGCTGTTTCGAGTTTTCACCCTCTAACATCATGTTTTTAAGCCTAAGTCTTTAAATATGCAAATTACCGTATTACTCTCAAACCGGGAGACCCGCGGCTGCGAGGTCAGTTCCTACGAGTTACGTTGGTCCTGTGGGAGGTGTTGGTGCGACCCACGGGGCCGTTTGGGGGCTGTTTCCAGTTTTCACCCTCTAACGCCATGTTTTGCTTAAGTGTAGAAATACGAAAATTATGGTCGTATTCTCAAACCGGGAGACCCGTGGCTGCGAGGTCAGTTCCTACGAGTTACGTTGGTCCCGTGGGAGGTGTTGGTGCCACCCACGGGGCCGTTCGGGGGCTGTTTCGAGTTTTCACCCTCTAACGTCATGTTTTTAAGCCTAAGTCCAGAAATAAGCAAATTACCGTCGTACTCTCAAATCGGGAGACCCGCGGCTGCGGGGTCAGTTCCTACGAGTTACGTTGGTCCCGTGGGAGGTGTTGGTACCACCCACGGGGCCGTTCGGGGGCTGTTTCGAGTTTTTACCCTCTAACGTCATGTTTTTAAACCTAAGTCTTGAAATATGTAAATTACCGTATTACTCTCAAATCGGGAGACCCGCGACTGCGAGGTCAGTTGCTACGAGTTACGTTGGTCCCGTGGGAGGTGTTGGTGCCACCCACGGGGCCGTTTGGTGGCTGTTTCGAGTTTTTACCCTCTAACGCCATGTTTTGCTTAAGTGTAGAGATACTAAAATTACGATCGTATTCTCACACCGGGAGACCCGCGACTGCGAGGTCAGTTCTTACGAGTTACATTGGTCCCGTGGGAGGTGTTGGTGCCACCCACGGGGCCGTTTGGGGGCTGTTTCGAGTTTTCACCCTCTAACGTCATGTTTTTAAGCCTAAGTCTAGAAATAAGCAAATTACCGTCGTACTCTCAAACCGGGAGACCCGCGGCTGCGGGGTCAGTTCCTACGAGTTACGTTGGTCCCGTGGGTGGTGTTGGTGCAACCCATGGGGCCGTTCGGGGGCTGTTTCGAGTTTTCACCCTCTAACGTCATGTTTTTAAACCTAAGTCTTTAAATATGCAAATTATCGTATTACTCTCAAGTCGGGAGACCCGCGGCTGCGAGATCAGTTCTTACGAGTTACGTTGGTCCCGTGGGAGGTGTTGGTGCCACCCACAGGGCCGTTTGGGGGCTGTTTTGAGTTTTCACCCTCTAACGCCATGTTTTTCTTAAGTGTAGAAATACGAAAATTACGGTCGTATTCTCAAACCGAGAGACCAGCGGCTGCGAGGTCAGTTCGTACGAGTTACGTTGGTCCCGTGGGAGGTGTTGGTTCCACCTACGAGACCGTTCGGGGGCTATTTCGAGTTTTCACCCTCTAACATCATGTTTTTAAGCCTAAGTCTAGAAATAAGCAAATTACCGTCGTACTCTCAAATCGGGAGACCCGCGGCTATGAGGTCAGTTCCTACGAGTTACGTTGGTCCCGTGGGAGGTGTTGGTACCACCCACGGGGTCGTTCGGGGGATGTTTCGAGTTTTCACCCTCTAACGTCATGTTTTTAAACCTAAGTCTTGAAATATGCAAATTATCGTATGTCTCTCAAACCGGGAGACCCGCGGCTGCGAGGTTAGTTCCTACGAGTTAAGTTAGTCCCGTGGGAGGTGTTAGTGCCACCCACGGGGCCGTTTGTGGTTGTTTTGAGTTTTCGAGTTTTCACCCGCGGTTATAGACGGTTGATTGATTTAGAGCCTTAATTATTGTAGATGGTTAGGATATTGGATAGTCTCGAAAACATTTTGGATTTCAAACCCATTGCAAACTTGACATGATTGTTTGGTTTAATTTTCCTGGTATTTCGATTCAATGACAAATAATTACTTTTCTTGACTTTAAATAAGCGTACCCCCGGTGCTTATTGGTAGGAGGGATATTATGTACCCATGGAGGCAAATGTGGAGGATAAAACCCCCGCTCAATGTGGATTTCTTTGTCACAACAAGGGTGAAATTTCAGACAGTTTGAATAGAGGTAGGCACATTGTAAATATTTATTAGATCTATACAACAAGGATAGTCTACTGAAAACATGGATTGGATACACAACCTATCTGTTAACATTGACCAAGAGCAAGAGGTGGACGTGAATGATGACCTGGCACGCGAACTTGCGTTCTATACGCACGCAAACCTTCATCAAAAGTCGATTGTAAGCGGCACTTGCATATATATGCATATGTTGCATATATATGCACTGCATATATATGTACGAACGGTTGCCGCGCCTGATTCGACTCACCATTATTATATTAGGCCTTCTTTGTCTGCGCATTACCCTACTTCCTTAATCCAAATAGCCATAGGAGAAGCTGAGCTAGCTAACCTAAGTCCGTAGCTAAAGTTCTCAAATAAGAGTTCCATTCCCCTTACTCGTATTGCAGGCAAATCCCGTTACTAGTAGTTCTAGTTAGCCCACTTGACCGAGCACACTCTCAACTTATAGATGCGCCAATCCCGCCTTCCCTCCACTGCATATATATGCAGTTGCATATATATGCAGCAGTTGCATATATATGCACTGCATATATATGCAGCACTGCCTCGCCCCGCCCCCCTGCCCCGTTACTACGCCCCCTGCATATATATTAGTTTCATATTAATAATTATATATGCAGATATGTTATTTCTCTTTCAGGTGACAATTATTTAAAGTCCTACGTGATACCGGAACCAGAGGCAACCGTAACGGATCAGATGACCGAATATGAGTGTCAGGAGGTTTGTTTTTTAGATCCCACTCTTGGATTCACCCTAGATCAGGTATACTCTCTATTTTATTTTGGATTTTATCACCAATATGCACACACTCACACGCGCACACAAACACATGCACGCACACACGCACACTCTCACTACATATATACATATATGCATATATGCACACACTCTCACTACATATATGCATACATGCCCCGTCCCCTCCCCCCTTCCCCACTCACACACACACACACACACACAAACACACACACACACATGCACACACACACACACACACGCCCCCTACCCGTCCCCTCCCCCCTTCCCCACTCTCACACGCGCACACACACAAACATGCACACACGCGCCCCCTGCCCATCCCCTCCCCCCTTTCCCACTCACACGCGCACACACATAAACATGCACACACACAAGCCGAGAGCGCCGTGACTACACGGTCGGTTCCTACGACTTACATTGGTCCCGTGCGAGATTTTCGTGACTCTTGCGGGACCGTTTTGTGGGTGTTTTACGTTTTCACCCTTCGATGGCATCTTTTTTATTCTCAAGTCTAACTTTCTACAAATTTACGCCGTATACTCAAACTGGGACCCTTGTGACTACGCATTTGGTTCCTACTATTAACATTGGTCCCATGCGAGGTGTTTGTGACTCTTACGGTACCGTTTTGTGGATTTTTTACGTTTTCACCCTTCTAAGGCATGTTTTTATGCTTTAGTCTATTTTTTTGCAAATTAATGTCGTACACTCCAATCGGGAGCGCCGTGACTACGCGGTCGGTTCCTACGAGTCACATTGGTCCCGTGCGAGGTGTTCGTGACTCTTACGGGACCGTTTTGTGCTTGTTGTACGTTTTCACCCTTCGATGGCATGTTTTTATGCTCAAGTCTATTTTTTTTGCAAATTTACGTCGTACACTCTAACCGGGAGCCCCGTGACTACGCGGTCGGTTTCTATGAGTTACATTAGTTCCGTGCGAAGTGTTCGTGACTCTTACCGGACCGTTTTATGGCTATTTTACATTTTCACCCTTCGATGGCATGTTTTTATGCTTAAGTCTAACTTTTTACAAATTTACGTCATACACTCAAACCGGGAGCCCCGTGACTACGCGGTCGGTTCCTACGAGTCACATTAGTCCCATGCGAAGGGTTCATGACTCTTACGGGACCGTTTTAAGCCTGTTTTACGTTTTCACCCTTCGATGGCATGTTTTTATGCTTAAGTTTATTTTTTTGAAAATTTACGTCATACACTTAAACCGGGAGCGCCGTGACTACACGGTCAGTTCCTGCGATTTACATTGGTCTCGTGCGAGGTGTTCGTGATTCTTATGGGACTGTTTTGTGGCTATTTTATGTTTTCACCATTCGATGGCATGTTTTTATGCTTAAGTCTAATTTTTAGAAAATTTACATCGTACAATCAAACCGGGAGCGCCTTAAACATAGAAAGTGGCAATCCGTTGGATAATGACTTATTTTTCTAGTGTTCACCCTAACTATTCTTTGTTCAAAAGTTATCCAAACCCAAAATAATTAAAAAATTGAATCAATGCATATTTAACCTTAAAATAAAGTTCATCATAGGTCTATCCATTACCTGGATATTTTGTTACACCCAACGCCAATCAGAACCTTCTCTATGCCAGCAGCGATGCAATTTCAGATTATGTTTGATAGTAGTTCAACCCCAACATCAATGTATCCTATGACAGTGAAAAAATAATGAATTTTTTGCAAACAGTTATGTTCAATTAAAAAAATGGTATAACCAAAAAATATTTTGCAAACAGTTATGTTCAATAGCGGGACATTACATTTAAAAGTAGATGAAATTCATAAATTAATGTAAAGTGCTAATACAATGTCAATATCATAATAGGATACAAATAAGATTAATGAGGATAAAATAATATTTTGATACTCAATCTTCCTCTAAATCAACTAAAAGATCCTTCAAATTAGGGTTGTCATCAAGAGCTGACTGGAACTCTTTTGAAGCCTTTAATGCGTCTACTTCAGTAGTCATACCCTTTGGTGCATGCACAAAAATAGACCAATTGCCATCGTTTATGCACTTCGAGTAGAATACCTTCTTTACATTCTGAAAGGCACAAATAAAAGGCTCGTCGACTATGCGGTCTTTAGTCTTCAGCTTTGATAAATCTACCATAATAAGTTTGGAGTCGGGATCAACTTTGCAAGCATTCGTTGTATCCTCCACCTTTACCCAATCATAATAGAATTCGGTTTCTGTGAAATCCAAGTAATTAAGTTCTAGGATTTGTTGAATTATCCCATAATAGGTTAGCACCGTAATCTTTGGATTTTTATCACTTTTGCTAGCGATACAGGTGGTCAAGGCAGAAATTGATATTCCACTGTTTTGCGTCAAAAGCTTTTCCTCATATGGATATGAAATGAAATCAAAACCGTTGGTGCGGAATTTCTTAAACTCTTTTGCACGAAAACTAGGATCTTTTGCTAGGCGTGCAAGTTTGGAAGAGACATCACCTCTTTTTAGAAGCTGCATTTATTAATGAATTTGTATTAGGGCATGTTTTTACCACACATGAATAAATAACCGCCCACATAAGATGTGAAAAGTACCTCTTTTGACACCCATGCCCTAAAGTCAGTTGTCGTCCAATTTCTCCTTTGATTTTGGATAATTTCGTTCTCGTACTTCCTACCGAAAAATTATAGAGTTTAGATAATAAAATAAAAAATACATATAATCAAAGAAGAAGAATTCAGTAGATACTCACTCTCTCCAGTCTTGGACTTCATCTTGCGATTCGAAGACATGACGAGTTGCTTGCTCTTATTGTAGGTTTGTGAGTTTCACCTCTTTAGGGTTCCCAAACGATAATTCGTCCTCAAACTCGTCAGGTTCCTCTATCACTCGTTCTCCACGAGGATTAAACCTCCTCACCTCTTGTTCTGGCATATGTTCCCTAGCGTATAGCGATGATTCCACTGTTACGTATTCTTCAGCAATTGACCCTCCAATATACCGTGTATTCTTTACATAATCTTTGAAGGTTTTCATCAAGCGCTCAAAAGGATACATCCAACGATACCTCACGGGACCACATAATAAAGCTGCATCGCATAAATGCACAAGCAGGTGGATACTGATATCGAAGAATGACGGAGGAAAATATTTCTCTAACACACAAACTGCCTCGGCTAAAGTTGATTTCGCAACTTTAATGTGTCTTCTGTTTACCACTTTTTCACAAAGTAGGGTAAAACACAAATTGATTTGCATAATTGGTCGATGGAGATCTTTGGGTTCAGAGAAGCAATGCCGAAATAATAACGGGATTAATTGGATGATTACGTGCCAATCGTGAGACTTGCACTGTTTCAAGTCATTTGCTTGGTAGTTTACTACCCTACGTAAATTACCAGAATAACCGGTTGGAGACTTCAAGTTGAACAACGTGTCTAAGAGGATCTTCTTCTCACTAGTAGTCAAAGTGAAAGCAGTCGGGAGGATAGAAATTCTTCCTGTTGTTGGATCATTTTTTAACCACAGTCTCTTCTTTATTTTCATATCCTGTGGATCTCGGCGGGCACGCTCGCCATCTTTGGAATGAGATCCACCCAGACATGTTCCTATCAAATGTTCTGCAACATTCTTCTCTGTGTGCATCACATCAATTATATGCCTCACACGATGATCTTTCCAATACGGCAAATCAAAAAATATTGATCGCCTGGACCATGGCTTCGCTTTACTAGGGTCGTTTGGATCCTCCCTAGCTTTACGCTTCAAGTTTACAAACTGGGGGTGTTTGCCTACATACCTATTCCCCGCAGTCGCAGCCACCGCCTTCTCCTCAATTTGCTGACCAGAAAGTCGAATAAGTGCCTGTTGATGTAAAAAATTAGATCACTCTAATTAATCAATCACAGATAAATAAAATGAAACAAAGATTTTTAAAGTGGTTCAGCCTTATAAGAATGGCCTACGTCCACTGTTATGTTATTGCTGAGTGTTTGGGAATTCTCGATTACAAGTTCTATCAAGAAATTCCCGTCCCCTTGAATGAGGGTGATACAAGGTATTTATAGCCCTTAGGCTGTACATGAATGGGTTGATACATTAAATGATAATACATATGAAAGGGTAATACATTTAATGCAGCGTGTGCGTCATCAAGATGATGAACATTCAATGAATAGTTGAACTGTTGACATTCTGGCAATTAATACTACGGCCGAGATGCAGCTCGGACCGCCTTAGTTGCTCGTTGATCAAGAGTTCCTCGGAGCGCTAGAGTACCTCGGAGTGATAGAGTTCCTCGGTATATCCTTGTTTCTCAAGGAGAACATAAGTTGGTCGAGGAAATGAACTTCCTCGTTGTTATTGTGCCACGTAGATTGACAAGTGTCTTCGTATGATTCGTCCACATCAGCATATTAATTTTGGTATCAACAGAAGCCCCCAATGTTTCATATTTCGAACTTTGAGGAGTATGGAACATTATTTCTTGGTTTATGGTAATATTGAATGATCTTCCTGGGTTTTAGGAGCATTGTATTTGAATTTATTTCCAAATTCAAAGAATCCGCCTTTTTTCGAACTTTTAAGAGCGCTTCGTTCTTAATGCCCTTTTTGTCCTTTTAGCCGCCGGAAGTTCAATAGTTTCTTTTTTGTAATCATTTCCTTCGCCGCTTCCCAAGGCAAAGTATTTAAACTTCTTAGGTAACCATACCGTCTTCTTCTTTTTCCAATTTCCTGCATTCAAGCTTTCTATTCTCTCCTTCTCTCTTGTGCGTTCGTCCTAGTTTTCGTTTGTTGTCAACACACCTCCTTTCTTCCTGTAAGATCTTCTTCTTTTCTTTTGTATCTCTTTTATTCAGTATGGTTTATATTGTGGAGTCTGTTGAGAAATTTCGTTCCGATTTTTCCATTCCTTCTTGGGTAAATCTGGAGGTTCTTTCTGAGCCTTTAGATTATTTTCGATTGGCTGAGGGGCATTGGTTCCCCAGTCTATTCATAGCTGAATGTGGATTTTCTTTTCCACCAAACCCATTGTGTCTTGAGTTTTGTCAGTATTTTGATCTTGTTCCTGCAAAAATAGCCCCCAATTCATGGAGAATAATTAATGGGGTGCACAAATTAAATCTAACTCATGGGACTCGTATAGGGATCCCTGAAATTATATATTTCTATAAATGGGTCACTCTAGATAATATTTATTACTTAAAAACTAGGTTTCTGAATAGGGCTCTTGTAGTTAACCTCCCTGACTCAAATAGAGATTATTTTGAACATGGGTTGGTTATTAAAAATTGGCAATATGCCCCTTTAGTTGGAGATGGAGTATACAACGGTCCCAGATGCCCCCCATATGGCAATGGGATAGGTTTATTTTTCATTTTATTTTACTTATGAAGTTATGCTTTTATCATGTTTGACAAAATGTATGACTGATATTTCATTATGTGTTTGTTTGCAGTTGATAGTAAAAGAAAAACTCCAAAAGAATCAGAGGTTAATATTAAGCATCTGAAACTTATCCGGGGTTTGCATAAGAACGTTGCAGATGAGCACATCAGGTCTGCATCATATCTGCTACAGTATAAGAGTTACACAACCTCTTATACTGCTCGCCCTGTTGAACCAGCTTCAACTCCAGAGGATTCTTCTTCAGATTCTCATCTTCCTTTAAGTCAAAGAATGGGCAAGAAAAGAGCTCCTCCTGCTCTTTTTGATGACATTACTTCTGCTGTTGGGGCGAAGAAAAGCAAAACTGATGTCCCAGAGGGGACTAAGAAGGTGGATGCTGCACCCTCCAAAGCTGCCGAGAAGCCCCCAGTGGCTCCGAGCAAGAAAGTTGCTCCTATGGAAGTGATTACTATCTCTCCGACCAAGAGTTCTTCCTTGGTTGAAGCTGCTGAAGTCACTTTGAGAAGGTTGAGGAAATCATCCTCGGTCAACTTGGCTGAAATTGTCCCTTCTCTACCTGCTGGTGGTGTTGGTATTCCAACCATCATTCCTCCGAGCTCTGCAATGAGCTCGGTAAAAACTTGGATCATACCTGAGGTCCAAGGAATTGATGAAAAAATTTCTAGGGATATGTTGACATCCCTAGCTACTCGTCATCTTACTTCGATAAATTTCTCACATTCTGAATTTTCTTTCTCTCTCTGAATGCTTGCATTTTGTATTGACTTTACTGTTTTTCTCATCTTTCAGCTGGTGAACTGTTTCAATAATATCGTGAAGAAAGATGAAGCTATTAAAGCTTCAAGCTCCTCATCAGGTGTAGAGGATGCTCTGCTGGGTTTGACCCAATCCTTGAAGGAATCTCGCCAACAGTATAATGAGGACAAGGCTGTTTGGGAGAAAAAGTTGTCTGCAGTTGAGGCCGAGAAGGTGAAGATGGCTGAAATCTCCAAGAATTTGGAGGATAAAGTAAAAGGTTTAGAGGTCGAACATCAGAAGTATGATGTCAAGCTCAAGAACTTTGGAGAGCTTGAAGATAAGTTGAAGAAGGCAGAGGAAGAGTTGTCTGCCCTACGAGATATCAAGGTCCAAAAGGAAGAATTGGATGCGAAGCTCTCCTCGGAGAAATTGAGAAGAAAGCTCGCAGTTAAAAAATCCTTCAGCTCTGGCTGGGAAAAAGGATGGGATAAGGGGATTGCTGCTATGACATCCCAAGTTCAATATGGGAAGTTGAAATACTTCCGAGATGGCTGGGTTGCTGCCCTTCAGGAATTGAAGATCAAGGATGATTCTGATCTATTCCAGTTGCACCTCCCTGGTCCTCCTCCACCAATTGTGGAAGAAGAAGAAGATGAGCCTGCCTCTGATGAATCTTCTATGGCTATAGGTGATCAAGTCCCTGCCTCTCTTCCTGCTGCCAACGAGGAGATTTCTTCCATGCCTCCTCCTTCTGAGAAAATTTCAACTCTTGCTGTTCAAGCCGCTATCACCTCCGAGCAACCAAGCTCCTCATCCCAGCCTCCCGAGAAAGTCTTGGGAGACAAGGAAAAGGTGTGAAGTTGTTCGGTATCATTCCTATCTTTTATTATCATCTTGTAATCAAACAATGTAATCTTTTGATGATCTAATAAAATACATTTTTGTTCATCTCTGTTGTTGATGATTTATTTTTGTTGATTGTTGTCTTTTTCTCATCCTTAGTTTGTTGCTAGAATGGAACTGATATCTGCACATGATACCAAGCTGATGCAGCAATGTCATGAATATTATAAGGCTGGTCATACAGACCTTAGTACATCAGAAATTGCTGACATCCTTGGCCATGATGCCTCAGAACAGGCAATTGAGGCTTATCGATACTTGAAAGATTTACTCGACCGAGCTGTGGCCAATAATGTAGCCTACTACGACTTGATTGAGGAACTTCATTATTCCTTAGAAGATCTCCAAGGTCAGCATAATGAATCAATGGCTTTGTTGCATAAGGAATATGGAAATAGATATCAACAGCTTTCTTCTGACTCAGGCCATAAAAAGATCCTGGCTGGATACGATGTTAGGGAAAGAACTTTAAAAGGTGAAGTTGAGGCTTGCAGGCAGATTGCTGAGTTGCTGGAACAGGAGAACAATAATTTGCAGAAAAAGCTGGCACAGTATGAATCTGCAGCGTCATCTTCTACTGCTTTAGTGCAAGTTACCGATGAAGGTTTCTCGTTCTTAGAGGTCGAGAATGCCAAATTAAGGCAAGAACGGGACAACATAAGAAGATATGCTATTTCTGTGACTGCTCGGGGACGAGGAAGAACTTCTCGTGGGCGAGGAAGAGCTGCTCAAAATGTTGCCGAGGAGCAAAGTTCTCCAATCGCTGCTCGGAGTCGATCAAGAGTTCTTAGCCGTAATGTTGAAGAGGCTCGTACCCAATATACTTTGGAAACTCAAGCATTCCAATTAAACGCCAAAGATCGGGCTTTATCAGAAATGTCCAAGAAAAATCTATCCTTGGAAGATCAACTTACTGCAACGAAATCTGCTCTTCATACTAAGGATCTTTTTGCCAAAACCCTTCTCGAACAATTGGATAGATTAACCTTCCAATTCCATAAACAGCCTCGTGAGTTTTGTATGGGAGGTTATAATGAATCCCTCTGTCATTTGGATGCTCGTCTTGAAAATGCCAATAACGAAGGTTATAAACAAGGATGGTTGAACGCCCTGGGTGTGTTAAAGCTAGAGCAGGGCCATTTCTTATGGGATTATCATGCTCCTGGGCTACTAGACTTGCCTGTACCACCTTACAAATTGGACATGGAATGGATCCCAGCTCGTTCCATTCCTCGGAGCTTAATTTCAAAATACCTTGGTGACTACAGTCTTCATTCCCAAACCGAAGTATCTCGTCCAGAGCATTTAATGGAGACACCTTCAATAATGAATGTCAGAGTGCTGAAGGACTTGAACTTTATTAATTCTCCCCTTTGCCTGGAAGATCCTCCTGCTGGCGAAGAGACTGTTTCTAAAGCAAAGGGCAAGAAACCAATAGAATAGGAATATCAATGTAATAGTTAGTACATTCATGTAACCTGTAATTTATTTTGAATTTAAATGAAAGATTTTCATTTTCTTTTTTCAAATTTTGCTATTGTCTTGTGTTTATCAAACACCGTTATATTTGCGCATATGTATCTGTTAAAAAGATAACAATAAAAAGTTACAAGTATCAAGGTTGTTCAATCCCTTAATAATAAAGTAATGAGTATAAAATGTTCAAATTGTTTCCAACCAACCAGGGTGGTTAAATAATGTTTGTCGACCAACTATAGTTGATGGGTTTCAAATATTTTCATAAAATGTGTCCGACCAACCAAGGTCAATAATTTATCCTCGTCGACCAACTACAGTTAGTGGGTTTTTATCCTCGACCAACCATACTTGATTCATTTTGGAATGTTTTGTTCTATGAAGAACTTTTGTAATAATATTACCTCCCGACCAACCGAGATTGGTGTTATAAGAATGTTGTTCTCGCCCTTTTATCAACCGGAGTTGATCGTGGGTCTGAACTATCGTGTTCTTTCGAACTATCTTGTACACTAGTTATTTTACCAACCAAAGTTGATCACGCCAGTGTACGCCTCCTAACCAAAGGAGTATATCAGTTGTTCTCGCCCTTTTACCAACCGGAGTTGATCGTGGGTCTGAACTATCGTGTTCTTTCGAACTATCTTGTACACTAGTTATTTTACCAACCGAAGTTGATCACGCCAGTGTACGCCTCCTAACCAAAGGAGTATATCAGTTGTTCTCGCCCTTTTACCAACCGGAGTTGATCGTGGGTCTGAACTATCGTGTTCTTTCGAACTATCTTGTACACTGGTTATTTTACCAACCGAAGTTGATCACGCCAGTGTACGCCTCCTAACCAAAGGAGTATATCAGTTGTTCTCGCCCTTTTACCAACCGGAGTTGATCGTGGGTCTGAACTATTGTCTTCTTGTTGTTATCAAGCAGCGTAGTGTACAACACTAGTATTCCCTGAAAAACTTTCAAACAAAGGAGAGAAAATTTGTGAAAAACATCATCATTTTATTCATATTGATAGACCCGTTGTACATTTTACATCATTGATAATACTTGCGAAGGTGTTCAGTATTCCAAGCATTCTTGAATTCTTCTCCTTCTAGAGTTGCTATTCGGTAAGTTCCTGGTCGAACAACTTCTGTAACTCGATAAGGTCCATGCCAATTTGCTTCCAATTTATTGTGCTTCTGAATGACCTTCTTTAGCACATAATCTCCTTCTTTTAAATCGCATTTCTTCACCCTTTGTTGTAGAACAGAGCTGTTCGTTGTTGATAAGCAGCATTCCTAATGGCTTCCTCTTCTCTGACTTCTTCGAGCATATCCAAATCCAGTCTTCTCATCAAGTCACTGATCGGAGAATTGAAATTCAGCACTCTGTGTGTTGGTAGGCCCAACTCTGCAGGTATCACAGCCTCACTTCCAAAGGCCAGCATATATGGTGATTCTCCAGCCGCTGCTCGGGGAGTTGTTCGGTAAGCCCACAATACTGATTGTAGCTCATTAATCCAGTTAGCTTTAGCTTCACTTAGTCTTTTCTTCAAACCATTTAGCAGCGTTCTGTTCGTCACCTCAGTCTGCCCATTGCTTTGAGGATGACCTGGTGCTGAATGGGTCTTCAGGATGTTTGATTGTTGACAATAGGCAGCAAACTCCTCGTTGTCAAATTGTGTTCCATGATCCGTGATGAAGGCATGTGGGAGACCATATCGACAGATTATATTCTTCCAGACAAACTGGTATACCTTCTCGTACGTCATATCAATTAGCGGCTCAGCTTCTACCCACTTAGTAAAATAATCCACTGCAACGACGAGGTACTTGAATCTTCCTCGGGTGGTCGGCAATGGTCCAACCAAATCAATTCCCCACATGGAAAATGGCCAAGGGGAAGTTATGGGTGTCAACAATTCTTGTGGAGTTCGTCGGATGGAGGAAAAACGTTGGCACTTGTCACATTTCTTAGCATAGGCTATACAATCAGCCCTCATCGTTGGCCAGTAGTATCCTTGAGTCATTACCCTTTGCAAAAGTGTTCGACCTGCTACATGAGCTCCACAAGACACTTCATGAATCTCTTCAATCAATTCTTTCACTTCGGAGGGATGTACACATCTCTGCAAACCTGCCATAATTCCTCGTCTATATAAAATACCATTAGTTAATACATACCGAGCAGCTTTATACTTCAATTTCTTGGCAGTGAGCTTATCCTCTGGCAATTCTCCCTCTTCAATATATACCCTGATGGGATCCATCCAAGATGGTCCTAAATCAAGGGCAATAACATTCATCGTTAAGTCTTCATCTATGCTCCGACTTTCTAGTACTTCAATTGGTATTGTTCTTCGTAGCTCGGTACGAGTAGCTGATGCTAGTCGGGCCAGTGCATCTGCTTGTGCATTTTTTATTCTGGGTATTCTGATCAACTGAATCGCATCAAATTCTGCCACTAATTCCATTACTTTGGCATGATATTTGACCATTAATTCTCCTTTAACTGCATCGGTTCCCATCATCTGATTCACAATCAATTGAGAATCACTGAATACCATTACTTGTTGCGCCTCCATAATCTTTGATAAATTAAGACCTGCTATCATGGCTTCATACTCAGCCTCATTATTGGAGGCTTTGAATTGGAATCGCAAAGCATATTCCATGTCAATCTCGTCTGGGGTATTCAAAACAATTCCTGCCCCACAACCTGCTGTACAAGATGAGCCATCTACATATAATCTCCATACGGGCAACCCGTCTTCAAATTTCTTATATGATAGAGTTCCTCGGTGAAATATTTGTTGCTTCTTTTCATCTTCCCCTGACACTTTTCGCTCCTCGTTGACCATCTCTTTTCATTCTTCATCCAACCGGAGCTCATCCGAGTTTGAAGTTAATGATCCTTCTACATCCACAAGCCCTTTTACCAACCGGATTTGGTCTGGATTTATGTCTGTTGATCCTGTAACATCCACAGGTTGGTCAGCGAGCAACTTTTATTCCTCGGTGGTATCAGGATATATAAACTCTGCTATAAAATCTGCTACAGCTTGCCCTTTCAATGATGATCTGGGCTCATACACAATATCATATTCACCGAGTTCTACTGCCCAGTACATCAGTCTTCCTGATTTTTCTGGCTTATGAAGGGCTTGTCTCAATGGCATATCGGTATAAACGACGATGGTATGGGCCTGGAAATATGGCCTCATTCTTCTACTTGCTTCAATTAATGACAATGCCAATTTTTCCAGCTTTGGGTACCTGATTTCTGCACCTCGGAAAGCCTTACTTGTGTAATAAATTGGCTTCTAGACTCCATTCTCCAATCTGATCAATGCTGAACTGACTGCATTTTCTGATACTGCCAGATACAAATACAACTTCTCTCCTGTTATTAGCCTAGACAACAATGGAGGTGCTCCCAAATACTTTTTCAAGTCTTGGAAGGCCTTCTCACATTCATCAGTCCACTTAAAAGTTTTTCGAAGTGTTTTGAAGAATGGGAGGCATTTGTCAGTAGCTCGAGATACAAATCTGTTGAGCATTGCAACTCGTCCTGTAAGACTTTGCACTCCTTTCTTTGTTGTTGGAGATCGCAACCCTAAAAGAGCTTTGATCTTATCTGGATTTTCTTCAATGCCTCGCTGGTTGACAATGTACCCGAGAAACATTCCTTCTCGTACTCCAAATGTGCACTTCGTCGGGTTAAGCTTCATCTGGTATTTATCCAGTTGATCAAATGTCTGAGCTAAATCAACTAGATGATCTGCAACTTTCTTGCTTTTTGTCAGCATATCATCGACATAGACTTCCATGTTGCAACTGATTTGTTCGGTGAAAACCTTATTCATCAGCCGCTGGTATGTCGCTCCTGCATTTTTCAAACCAAAAGGCATAACATTATAGCAATAAGTTCCCCTAGGGGTAATAAAAGAAGTACTTTCCCTGTCTTCTGGTTTCATTTTGATCTGGTTGTAACCAGAGTAAGCATCCATGAAGCTAAGCAGCTCGTGCCCCGAGGTAGCATCTACTAGTTGGTCAATTCTGGGCAATGGAAAATGATCCTTTGGACAGGCCTTGTTAAGATCAGTGAAATCAACACACATTCTCCATTTGTTGTTTTTCTTTTTTACCATCACCACATTCGCCAACCAGTCTGGGTATTTCACATCTTCAATGAATTGAGCTTTCTGGAGCTTGTCGACCTCCTCTTGAATAGCTTGATTTTTCTCGGGGCTAAATACTCTTCTTCTCTGCTTTACAGGCTTGATCTCCTTATTCACATTGATTTCGTGACATAGGAAGTCTGGATCTATTCCCGGCATATCCTCATGACTCCATGCAAAAGTTTTCTTCCTGTTTCTCAAGAAAATTATCAACTCTTGTTTTATTGAAGCATCCAACGTTGAACCTATCTGGGTTACTCGTTCAGGGTGCTCGTCGTCTAGAATAACATTTTCTGTAGATTCCACCACCTGTCCTTTTACAAGTTGGGTTTCATCTCTGGGATCGAGAGTTTCAATCTCTGTATCTTCTTCCACTTGGTAGGTAGTAGTCTTTTTCCTTGATTCCTCAAGCTCCTCTTGCTCGACAGATGAATAATAACATTCCCGAGCTGCTTTTTGATCACCTTTCACAACTCCTACTCCAAAGTTTGTTGGGAATTTTAAGCACTGATGCACTGTAGATGGTACTGCTTCGAATTTCTTCAAACCAACTCTTCCCATGATGATGTTGTAAGCTGACTGCACATTCTTATCCATCACAAAGAAGCGTATTCTTTCTGTTCGACAAGCAGGCCAAGTTCCAATGAATATATCCAACTTGATCGTCCCAAGTGGAAAAACTTTCTCGCCAGCAAAACCCAGGAGGGGTCTATGATACGGTTCCAACTGAGATAATTTCAAATTCAAGCTGTCAAAGCATGAATAGTACATGATGTCTGCTGAACTTCCATTGTCTACTAACACCCTTGAAATTACTACTTCCTTAATCCTCATTTTGATCACCAGAGGATCATCGTGAGGATAAAGAACACCTGCCAAATCGTTTTTTGAAAAGCCAATAACTAGCTTCTCTTTGTTTACCTTCCTCGGACGATCGTCCTCGGCCAGGTTTATTCGCTGAATATATGAACAAGCTTGAGCCTCTCCGAGGTAAGCCTTTCTTTCTGCAGTAAGGTCTCCTCCTCCTGCATCTCCTCCTGTAATGACATTACAATCAAATGACCCAAAACGTATAGAAAATACCTCTCGTTCTGGCTGTCTTGGCTTCTTGGGGAGATCGGGGTCATCTTCTGGATCATCTTCAGGGTCTTTCTTCTTCTTCTCCTCTGCCCGACGAGGAGATCTAGACCTTTCTCTAGCTCGGTGGTTATCCTTTCTTTCACCTCCCCGATCAACATATTTTGCTAGCTTTCCTCTTCGGATGAGTGTTTCAATCTCGTTCTGAAGAGCTATGCAATTTTTGGTCATGTGACCATGATCTTTATGAAATTCGCAATACTTATCCCTACTTCTCGAATCAGGGTCCGACTTCAGTTTCTTTGGCCACTTGACCTCCTCATTGTTCTTGATTTCCTCCAAGACATGATTAATTCCCATTTTCAAAGGAGTATAATTATCATACTTCTTCATGACTTCCCATTTATTCTTGGAATGTTTATCTCCACCATTGTTTTTATGCTCTTTCTTCTTAGATTTGTCGTCTTCCACCTTGGTTTCTTTATCCATATTCTTCTTTGCAGCCATAGCCTCCTCAGCATTCATAATTTTGGCCACTTTTTCCATCAATTCTGACATAGTTCTAGGTGGATCTTTCGCCAGGGTGTAATACAATTTATTAGGCAACAACCCACTCATCAAGGCGGTGATTGTTGTCTTCTCTTCGTAATCTATGACTTCTAGCTTCTCGTTATTGAAACGAGTTATATAATCTCTAGTACTCTCACCAGATTTCTGTCTAACACTTAACAAGTGTGCTACTCGTTTTACTGGCTTTGATCCAAAATAGAAATTGCCAATAAACAACTCGACTAACTGAAAGAAACTTGAAATCTTACCCCGAGGAAGATTGTTGTACCATATCTGGGCAGATCCAGTAAGAGTTCCTGAGAAGGCCCTGCATCTCATCTCGTCGGGAACAACATAGATGTCAGCAGCAGCTTGATACTGTTCTATGTGAAGAACAGGATCTGTCTTTCCATCATATTT
Organism: Sambucus nigra; assembly: GCA_949130495.1. NCBI lineage: Eukaryota > Viridiplantae > Streptophyta > Magnoliopsida > Dipsacales > Adoxaceae > Sambucus > Sambucus nigra. The sequence goes on along the minus strand of OX422219.1, from coordinate 13,996,062 downwards.
GGGAGTTATCACGGGTGCTTTAAATTTCGATGGTGTAGGAAAATCCACAATGGCCTGTACAAAAGGTGTTCCTCGAACAAAAGTTCGTTGTAGGGGGTTCTTTGCTTTAGCCATTTCTCCCAATTTATCCTCCAACCGTTGGAGAGATCCTTTCCACGCTTCATTTCCTTCCTCGGGCCTATTGGTTCGAGCAATCGATCGTTCTGAGGTAGCTTCTTGAGATCTATCTTGACGAACAACTGGTCGTGACTATGTTGATCCTTCTCTTAGATCTGATGGTTGTCGAAAACTCCTTGATATGGTCTTAGGTGGACTCCTGTTCCTCCTAGGGCCTAATCGACTGAAAGGAGACGCCCTACTCAGTCTTTCTAAAGCGTTGGGTCTTTCTGGAGAGAGGGTGATATGTTGATCAGTATCTGTCGCCCTCATTGACGAAGTTCGCCCAGGTTGATAAGAGAAATCATCAGACTCCTCATTGCGACGTGACTCAGTACGCCTGGATCGTGAAGAAAGTAAATAAGTTTGCCTCTGACCACTTTGCTGTCCTGAACGTGCAGGTGCACCACCATGAAGGGTTTGTAAGAGTTGCCTCATTGTGTCTTGCATGGCGGTTTGTCCTTGAGCCAGATTCGTCATAATTTCGGCCAGATCTGGAGGTGCAGAGGGATTTAGAGGATTTCCAGCATTCCCAGCGTTTCGATTGCTAGATTCTGGATTATCCGCCATTGATAATGAATGATTTTTGGTGAAAAACGATAATAACAATCGTTCCCACAGACGGCGTCAATCTGTTGATGTAAAAAATTAGATCACTCTAATTAATCAATCACAGATAAATAAAATGAAACAAAGATTTTTAAAGTGGTTCAGCCTTATAAGAATGGCCTACGTCCACTGTTATGTTATTGCTGAGTGTTTGGGAATTCTCGATTACAAGTTCTATCAAGAAATTCCCGTCCCCTTGAATGAGGGTGATACAAGGTATTTATAGCCCTTAGGCTGTACATGAATGGGTTGATACATTAAATGATAATACATATGAAAGGGTAATACATTTAATGCAGCGTGTGCGTCAAGATGATGAACATTCAATGAATAGTTGAACTGTTGACATTCTGGCAATTAATACTACGGCTGAGATACAGCTCGGACCGCCTTAGTTGCTCGTTGATCAAGAGTTCCTCGGAGCGCTAGAGTACCTCGGAGTGATAGAGTTCCTCGGTATATCCTTGTTGCTCGGGGAGAACATAAGTTGGTCGAGGAAATGAACTTCCTCGTTGTTATTGTGCCACGTAGATTGACAAGTGTCTTCGTATGATTCGTCCACATCAGCATATTAATTTTGGTATCAACAGTGCCGTTCTTCTCTCGTGACCAACAGGCAAAAAGTTAGACTTGTCGTTCCTAAAAGGGTGACTGGTCGACAGAAATCTACGATGACCCGTGTAACTCAACTTACCACTATGTTTTAACCAACAGGCTTCAGTTTCCTCCCCACATATGGGACATCCATAATAACCATGAACATTACAACTGGACAAGGTCCCATAAGCAGGAAGATCGTGGATCGCCCACATCACCATTGCTTTAAGTGTGAACTCTTCACCTTTGTGAGAATTGAACGCCGTCACGCCATTATCCCATAACTCTTTAAGATCTTCGATTAATGGTGCTAAGAATATATCAATATCATCACTGGGAGCCTTCGGCCTGGGTATCAACAGAGATAACAATGTGAACTCCTTTCTCATGCATAACGTCGGAGGAAGACTTAAAGGCGCCATAAGAACTGGCCAATAACTCTGACTAGTACTTAAATTACCGAAAGGGTTAAACCCATCGGTTGAGATTGCAAGACGAACGTTGCACGGTTCCTTTGCAAATTCATGGTGTTATGCATTTGAAATTTGCCAGATGAGTGAATCAATCGGATGACGCATCAAATTCCCACCCACCTCGCATCGAGCATGCCATGTCATGGCCTCCGCTATCCATGGTACAGTAAAAAAACATTTTAACTGTGGCCCAAGTGGAAAATACTTCAAAACCTTTTGTGGGACTTGCGAGCACTTGCGATTTTTTGCATGTTTGTCATTTCCATTCTCACAAACCATATATCTAGGCTCACTGCATACAGGACATTCATCCTTCTCTTCGTGCTCATTTCGATACAATATGCAATCATACTTGCAAGCATGAATAGATTTGTATATCAAACCTAAACCCTTCAAACTCTTCTTCATGGTAGGATAATTGTCTGGTAACATGTTCTCTTTTGGGAGAATTTCTTTAACCCACTTAAGAATTCCGGTTACGCTGTTTCCAAACAAACCAAATTGACTCTTCAAATTATGCAAACCAATCATTGCATATAATACCGAGTGATCTTCATCGCAATCTTTATACAACGGTCTAGCCGCATCGGCTTTCAACCGTATGTATTCCCGATCTCCTAGTAGTTCATCATCAATTTGTTCATTTACTTGGTCATAATGCGCATTATTTGTATCCATAGGTTGGTGGTTTTGTTGGTTGTGGAGTCCGTAAGCATCATCAATTAAGTCAGTCAATGGACGATGTGTTGGTGAATCATGTACCACTTCTACTCCTTGAGGTTCTGTTACACGGTCGGCTCCCGATAATTCTTTTGGAACATAAGGTACAACTTTTTCACCATGGTATGTCCATATTATATAGTCTTGACAGATTCCCCACTTTAGTAAATGCAACTCAACAACTTCCAATGACTTATATTTTTCGTTAATACAATGAGTGCACGGACACGGAATCTTCTCACTTTTAATATTTTTGGAAGCATATTTAACAAATTCATAAACGCCCTTTACATGATTAATTGATATCCGGTTAGTCTCTCCCATCCACTCTTTGTATTGTGGGAAATCCATGTAATAATCTTCAAATTTCAGTCATGTGGTAATAGGTTAAAAAATATTATTACAAATGAAACAGAAAGATTATTCTTACGACTGAAACAAAAAAAATATCATTCCAAACGAAACAAAACCAATATTCTTACAACTGAAACAAAAAAAATATCATTCCAACTGAAGCAAAAACAATATTCTTACAACTAAAACAAAAAAAATTATTACAACTGAAACTAAACAAAATATTATTAAATCTTGGCCAACAGATAAAGTGGCCAAGTAATAAAAGATTTTGCATAATTCCTCAATTCCATCCCATCCTCGTTGTTAACGTACACAGGTACATCTCTGCAGCCGTTGTATATTTCATCGACCATTATTTGAGCCTCACCCTTCTCCAAAGGTCGGGGATGTACTAGAGTTCCAGGAACCCTGGAGATGAGTATGCACACGCCAACAAACCTCGAATTTCTCATGTCCTTGATATAGTACTCTTCGCCATAGTCACCGTGCGTTGTTGACGATGATCCGAGCCCCGTGATTGGCGGAGGTGCAGGGGAGGGGAATGTTGGAGGATGAGGCATTTGAGAGGGTAATGTTGGAGGGGAAGGATGTGTGAAACCTTGAGGATTCAATGGGGGCCTATAACTTTCAATAAGATTCATAAGTTTCCCAATTTTATTTGTCAATAATCCCAGGGAATTTTTAATCTCATGGACATCCCCATCGGTCTTCAACTGGTGCTCCTTTTGGGATGAGATACAATTCTTGACCGAAGAAATATCGTCCACAAGAGGTGCAATATGTTCAAGTTTTGTTTTTGGCATATGTGAGCCAACACCTCTCGTCCTCCCCCTTTTGTCCTTTCCAAAGGTCTTAGTCAGGGCATCATTTTCAAGGTCAAAGTCATCAGTAGGGCTCGAATCCGATTGACTGCTGATGGCCTCTATTGATTCCAGTGTCTTAACCAAGTGCAGCGGGAATTTATTATCTTTGTCCCGTCGAGCATGAAGGAATAAGTTGGACCGATTTGGGTTTTTACCGGCATCTGGACCATCTTTTGTCCTACTCTCCCATTCATTCTTCAAATCCTCATATGATTTGGATCCCAGCCTATGGATATCAATTTTTTGTGCCCTATTTTTTTTGTTTTGCTCCCTCTGGACCAACTTATTTTCCTTCGCCTCATTCTCCAAAAACTTATTCCACTGGTCCACCGGCATTTCAACATTGGGAGGCACTTTCTCTTTCAAAGCCAAAATATCGGAGCTCACTGCCTCTTTCGGGAAATGTTTCTTCCGAAGGTTTCTCCTGTATGTCCTCAATCCTTCAGCAACCCGAGATAGAACCTTATTCTTGGAACGGTCAGGAAATGAGAAATGCTTGCAAATTTGGTCATATATGTCATCTTTGACAGCTTGATCAACAAGGTTCCAATTGTCTGGTCCACCGACTCCCACGTTCATTTTTCCCAGCGACAAACACCGGGCTTTAAAGTTCAGCACGTCATTCCTATCACCCTTCGAGTTATTCCTGAGAATGGAGAAGCTAATAGGCTTCTTTTCATTTGAGCGGGAGGCATCATGAGTGTTGGATTGGGGCGTTAAAGCAACGGGAGTGCTGGATTGGGGCGTAGGAGCACTTGGGGTTGGACTTGGTGAGGAGTGAACCATTGGTGGAGTTGTGAATTGCTCATCCATTGGTGTTGAGAATTCGGGTTCTGCACGAGATGGTGAACCTAGTTATGGTGTCACATCGGCACTTGGTACCCTAGGGTTGTTTCCTCTCGACATTATCTACAAAAATTAAAAAATATAAGTGACTAAATATTTATAATAATATAAAATTATAACTAATTAATCAAGCTTAATTAGTTTTATATATATAGATAAATAGATACCTTTTCAATGTAAGACTTTAGAATAAGTTCAATGTGTCTGATCTCCATCCATTCGGTATTAGTTTTTAAGAACCTATGAATTTTTGCACGTGGCCAACTAGAAGGAAGGGTATCTATGATTGATGTGTAGATGTCAGTGACATGAACTCAGAATCCCCTATTTCTCAACTTGTTGGCAAGATTCAATGTTACGTGCATGTGGCGCGAGACATCACAGTCTATGTTAATGCTCTCTGTACGCAGTTGTATCCATAACGGGTGGATTTTTTTTCCGCCTTCTCCAACAACGTAACCAAGGTCAGGGCTATGTCGGGATTATGTGTGTGAAATATATTTTGTATAACGTCATTCCAGTTTTCTGGTAGAGAAAATAGAATACGATCGAACAAGTAATCTTGCTGGATATCAAATCCATGATTTATAAGGTAGTTAAATTGTTCGATCTTTTTATTTCCGTACCTATAAATAGGAGTACCCTCTATATGACGCACGCTAATAAAAGAGTTATGTGTGCGGTCTAATTGCAACCTGTCCCACTCTTGTTGACAGTATTTATCACCGTGCCTCATTTTTCCTGAGAAAAGTATACGAGGGCATGAATACGAGTCCTGCTATTAAGGTTTAGGTTTGAAAGTTATGAGAGTTTAAACATACATGTACACATAAACAAGACAAGCATATGTGATATACTTTTTCATAGGCAAATCAAGAGCACACCCAACCAATTTAATAACATATACATTTATCGACACTAGTATCAATTCAATAAATTCAACATAGTATCCAACAACCAAGCCAAAAATATCTCACTATAGTAATGTGTACACGTGTTTGCGACTCATATGTCAAAAAAAATCCTTTAATTATATTTTCTAAAAAAAAAAGACACAGGCATATTTTGATTAAAAAAAATACACACATATACAATCTAGGGTTTATTGACATAATCTATACATACACACACATACAAGCTAGGGTTTATTAACATAATCTATACATACACACACATACTATTTAAGGTTTAATACACCCTAATATTTTTTTTGACATAAATCTATACATACACATACATACAATCTATACATACACACACATACACACATACAAACATAAATCTACACATACATACACAAAAATTAGGGCTTTAGTTAGAAATCACGAAATCCAAATGAATCAATACATTCCAACTGAAATCGATTAGCCAAATGCAAATCTAACTGAAATCCAAATGCAAATCCAATAGAAATCCAACCGAAATCGCAGGAGCTCAAAATCGCAAAAACACTAACAGCAACGAAGTCGGACGTAATAAATGAGAAGCTGGGAATATTTCTTTTTAAGACCAGACTATGGTAACGGCCTAGAACCCTGACCCGATGTGCGCGACCCATTAATGAGCATGATTTCTGGCGATTTCGACCTGGTCACGGCCAAGAGCCGTGACCCATTAATGACTTTGGCAATGGTGATTCCAAACTGGTCACGGCCAAGAGCCATGACCCATGCGCGCGACCCATCACTTTCATGCAGAACAATGGGGATTTCGATATGGTCACGGCTATGGGCCGTGACCCATAATGCATGACCCTTTTCCAACAGCCTTGGTGTTTGAATGATGTATGGTCACGGCCCATAGCCGTGACCCAGTCCCACAAATGGTCACGGCCCATAGCCGTGACCCTTAATGTGTGTGTTTTCTGCTTCGTCGCGCCATTAGTCACGGCCCAAGTCCGTGACCCATCCGCGACCAGTTTAGAGGGGTTTTTGGGGCCAAACTGGTCACGACCTGGTCACGGATTTGGGCCGTGACCGACCCGCGACCAGTTTGGAGGGAATTTTGGCGCCAAGCTGGTCACGACCTGGTCAGGGACTCGGGTCGTGACCCTCTATGGTCATGGATTTAGTCCGTGACCATTTCCAGAGCATGGATAATTTAATGTGGTAATAAAATTGGTCACGCCAAATATTGAGTGGGTCACGGCCTAAGTCCGCGACCAGCTGGTCGCGAACTTAGGCCGTGACCCACTTGGTGTGACCATTCGCACGATTTGGTGTAGTGTATTGGCATCAGGGAGATTGACTACTAAGGCTCTATTTATAAACCTAGTTTTTAAATAATAAATATTATCATTAACTTCCCATCTATAGCAGTACATGATTTTTGGAATTCCTATACGAGTTTCATGCACTTGATTTAATTTATGCACCCCATTAACTATTCTCCATGTGTTGGGGGCTATTCGTGCAGGAACAACATCAAAGTACTGACAGAATTCCAGACACAGAGGATTTGGTGGAAAAGAAAATCCACACTCAGTAAAAAAGAGACTGGGGAACCAATGTCCCTCAGCTAAATTGAAATAATTAGAAGGCTCAGAAAGCTCTTCCAAGACAACCCAAGAAGGAATGGAGAATTCAGAACAAAATTTCTCAAGAGACTCAACAGGATAAACCATGGTGAATAAAGAAATAAAGATGAAGAAAGAAGATCTTACAGGAGAAGAATGGATCTGCTGACAACGAACGACAGAAAAGATGAACGCACAAGAGAGTAGGAAGAGACGATGTAAAACTCAAAAGATGAAAATTTGAAAAGATAGAAGACAATGGGAGTGTCTGCGAAGTTTAAATACCTTACCTTGGGAACTGGCGAAGTAATGATTACAAAAAGGATGATTACGTTACCGGCGGCTAAAAAGATGAAAAGTGGCGCAGGAACCAAAGCGAACGACAACGGTCGAAAAGACGAAAAGTAACGCGGGAATCGAAGCACACAGAAAAGTCCAAAAAAGCATGATTCTACGAATTTGGAAGGATAAAATAAATACAAGGGAAACGCTCTTAAAAATTAGGAAGACTATTTAAAGCTACCGTATTCCGAGAAAGAATGTTCCATACTCCTCAAATTTCGAACTATGAAACATTGGGGGCTTCTGTTGATACCAAATTTAATCTACTGACGTGGACCAACCATACGAAGACACGTGGCTATCTATATGGCAACAACAAGCACTTTCGAGATGATCACACGCTCCGAGAAACCATGTTACTCCGAGGAGCTCATACGCTTCGAGGAACAGACCTCACCGAGGAACTCATACGCTCCGAGGAACAGACCTCTCCGAGGAATAGACCTCTCCGAGGAACTCTTGAATACCAGGAAGCTCAGGCCGTCCGAGCAACTCAGGCTATCCGAGTTGCATCTCGAACAAAAAATTAATAGCTGGATAACCAACAGTTCAACTGGTTCATTAAATGCTTATCATTTAGACGCACACGCTTAAAGGGCATTAAATGTGTTACCCTTTCATATGTATATCATTTAATGTGTCACCCTTTCAGATGACGACCTCAAGGCTATAAATACGTTGTACAATCCTCATTGTAAGGGGACCTGAATCCTGAATCCAAACTCTGGGATCCAGAACGAAATTTCTTGTAATCGAGAATTCCCAAACACTCAGCAATAAAATAAAAGTGGACGTAGGCCATTCTTATAAGGCTGAACCACTTTAAAATCTTTTCTCTCATTTATTTATCTGTTTTTGAATTATTAGACTGATCTAATTTTTTACATCAACACTTAGTATATGTAGTTATTTGTGTATAACATACCTATCGTACTTGCTATCATGGGAGGTCGGCGTTCGATCAGGGCCATCTAATCTTTGTGTGCCTACGGAGGGATTTAGATTGGTACCTCGAGGACATAGGTCAGAGGAGGACTTATTGAGAAGTTAATAAGCCTGCTGATCATGGGAGCGTAGGTATGTGCGTGACCCATGTGATGTGAACTATGTTCGCCTCCATTATATGTGATTGTTGTTTATTGAAAATGATTCCTGAGAGATTCGGAATACGTGGTCCTCATGTACGTGATGTACCGGGATTGGATAGAAAAGTATGTGTGCACCGCAGCTTAGTCTCGGGGTGCTAGTATTGTATATTTATGATGAGAATAATATACCGTTAATTGAAATGAACTGTCTTTTATATATGTGAATATAAATAATAGCAACGTTATGTAAAGATAAGATGGAAGATCTCTAGTAAGTAGTATTACTAATACGGGAAACCGAGAATAAATGTAAAGCTCTCTGTCTAAATGTAGATGCCGAAATTAAATCGTGAATCGTATAGTAATGTTAGATTTTTGCCTTGGACTAGTTAGATATGGGAATAACTAAAATGGGTACGTGTACGTTAGGAGTGCATAGATAGTCGAGAGGTGAGTAATTCATGTGAGAGCACGTCCTAACATGTATTTTGCATTCATTGTTTAATGTCATTAAAACACTTGCTATATTTTTAAACTGTTTTCACAATCGGGATCTGACCCGTTTTCTTTCAAATCTATTTTTGTAAAACCTTTTAGGTGCCCAGCCACAAGGACACCAAGTATAGGAGTTCCATTCAGGTGACGTGCTGTATCTACTGTGGAAGTTACATGACCTTGACAATAGACACCTCCATTTTCGATCTTGACTCCATTATCAGATTTTCTCATTTGTTGGGCATGCCACCCCATTTTTTTAGAGACATCTTACTTATTCAGTTACTTCAGATATTGGGTTATAATTCATTTAGTGATGCAGACTTGGTATTTGTTATTCCTGTATTCGGATTGTTGTGGGGAGTATTCCTCCAGACTCATTATTATTTTATGGCTCTTCTATTATGATCATGTGTGGAGTTTATGTTAGCAGTTCATAATTTACTTATTGTATGTTAATCGAATTTAATTAAAATTGACAACTCATTTTTTTAAATATTAGGTGGATAGTAATTGTTAAAACGTTTTCGACAGTGATGCTATGAACTGGACCAACTTGTCATTTTGATTTAATTTGAATAAAGGAGTAGCTACCCGATATTTAATTAGTCGGGGTGTCATAGGTGGTATCAGAGTATCAGGTTCTAGTGTCCTTAGGATCTGTACGGCTTGTTATGTTTTCGCTGAGCTTTCTTTGATGTAGAGCCCTATATCTTAGGACTGTTGTATTGTTTTGTGTATGTTTCGATCTTCAGCTATTTTGAGATAATAACTGCGAACTTATAGGCTTTACTCTCATTTCAGATGCCTCCACGACGTGCACAGCGAGTTCCTAGGGATGCTCAGCCCGAGCCACAGCCTGCACCAGTTCAGGGCACCATGAATGCCGCAGAGGTTGCTGCTATTGTTGCCCAAGCGGTAAATGCCTCCCTCACAGTTGTGCAGCAGGCACCACCCCAGGCGCCGGCAGTAGCACCAGTTCAGGCTCATGCATTTCCGTCTGCTTGAGAACGTGTTCGTGATGCTTTTAAGAAAGCACACCCTCCGGCGTTTGCAGGTAGCTTCGATGTTGTTGTGTCCAGCCAGTGGAAGAAGGACATTCAAAGAAATTTGAGGATGTATGAGTGCACGGAGGTATAGAAACAGATACTGGCTACTTTTAAGCTAGTAGGATCAACATTGCAGTGGTGGGAGTCCATTACCACCCCGAAGGAGAGAGATGCCCTTTCTATACAGGAGTTCTGGGTGCGGTGCGACCGCAAGTATTTTCCATCAGCCGTTCACACTGAAATGAGGAGAAAGTTAATGAACCTCAAGCAAGAGGGGAGGACCGTGGCCGAGTATGAGGCCGAATTTAATAATCTCTTGAATATTATTCCCGATAAGGTTCTGACTGAGGAGAAGAAGATTCAGAAGTTCATGGACGGATTGACTTGGAGGATCCGTCAGCACTTGTTGGGAAATCTCTCGTTGACCACTTACTCCGACATGGTTAACACAACATTGCTTCATTGCCAGGATCACCGCTTTCACATGTCTGAGAGTAAGAGATCAGGAGAGTCCAGCCATTAGGGCAGGACATGGGGAAATGGTGCTAGCGGGGCACAATCTGCTCAGGGTCAGCACAGGCAGAGTGATCAGGATTCCCAACAGGGGGATCCTAAGAGATTCAGATCTGGGGATTTTAGGAATGGTTAAGGAGGTTTCAGACATGGCCATCAGGGTCAAAATGGCCATCAGGGCCAGAATGGTCAGCAGCAGCAGTTTCAGCAGGGCCAGTATGGTCAGGGTAGGAATGGCAACGGCCATCAGGGCCATGGGCAGCAGGGACAACGAGGAGGAAACTTCTCGGGGAAGTGCTTCATTTGTGGCAATATTGGTCACAAATTCCAGGATTGTCTTGATAGGGGCAGGGCCCCACCGCAGTAGTAGCAGGGTGCTCGACACGAGCCACAGAGGCCAATGTTTCCCGCTGCCCTCCTAGCACTGCCACAAATGGAAGCATTACCACCCATTCCAGCGGTCCCAGTCCAGCAGGGACAACTTCAGTATGGGAGAGTGTATCAGCTCTATCATGCCGCAGTCCCACAGGATCCACCTGCCATTGAGGATATGTTCTCTATTCAGTGGGCTATGGGGTGTATTTTATTTGATACGGGGCCACACAATGTTTTATTACCACGAGATTTACACGCACTATTGGGTTGTTAGACACCGCAGAGAGCACGATTACTTGTGTAGATTCACCGTTGAGTAGGGCTTCCGTGATTTCCCTTATTTGTAGAGGTGTGGGTATAGAAATCGGGAGATTTACTTTACCCGCTGATATATTAGTATTAGAGATGACTGAGTATGATGCGATTATTGGTATGGATTATCTAGTTTCATACCGAGCCATGATTGACTGTTTAAGCAGGAGTATTATCTTTGCCATTCCCGGGCAGGAGATGTTTTTAGTGGAGATGCCTCGCCCCGAGGGAGGATCATCCACTCACTTATACTATATAGAGGAGGAGACCTCTAAGGAAGTAGTGATACCACTCGATTCGATTCCAATTGTTTGGGAGTTCGCTGATGTATTTCAGGATATACCTGGATTACCTCCTAGTAGGGAGATAGATTTCATCATTGACTTGATGCCGGGAACTCGGCCGATTGCCCGCGCACCTTACCGTATGGCTCCAGCATAGATGAGAGAGCTAAGGGATCAGATAGAGCAGTTACTGGGTCAGGGGTTTATCCAGAGGAGTACTTTGCCGTGGGGTGCCCCTGTGATGTTCATAAAGAAGAGGGATGGATCGTTGAGATTATGTGTAGATTACCGGGAGTTGAATAAAGTCACGATACGGAATAAGTATTCGTTTCCCCGAATCGATGACTTATTCGACCAACTGAGAGGAGCTTCCTTCTTCTCAAAGATTGATTTACGATCGGGATACCATCAGTTGAGTATCAGGGAACAGGACGTCTCGACGTCTTCTTTCTTGACGAGGTATGGTTCCTATGAATTTCGGGTTATGCCTTTTGGCTTGACCAACGCTCCAGCCGTGTTTATGGACTTGATGAATACGGTATTCAGAGAGTTCCTAATCCAGTTCATCATTGTCTTTATTAATGACATTCTGGTTTACTCCCAGACAGAGGAGGACACGCCGAGCATTTGAGGAAGGTTTTACAGACGCTACGTCAGAACGAGCTTTATGCAAAGTATGAGAAGTGTGGGTTTTGGCTGAAGGAGGTTCAGTTTTTGGGGAATATCATTTCAGACAGGGGGATATCTGTTGATCCGGGGAAGGTATCCGCGGTGAGGGAGTGGGGATAGCCCATGAAACCGACTGAGATCCGTAGTTTCTTGGGCCTAGCAGGATACTACAGGAGGTTTATTCGGGGTTTCTCAAAGATAGCGGGTCCTTTGACACATCTGACTCGCAAGGGTGTGCCATTCATCTGGAGCGATGCCTGTCAGTTGACATTCGATGAATTAAAGGATAAGTTGAGCTCAGCACCTGTGTTAGCATTGCCCAGACCGGGAGTTGAGTATCTAGTCTACACCGATGCGTCCTTACAAGGACTTGGAGGTGTACTACAGTAGGAGAGTCAGGCCATAGCTTATGCTTCTCGTAAGCTTAAGCCTCCCGAGAAGAACTACCCCACCCATGACTTGGAGTTAGCGGCAGTTGTTTTTACCCTTCGAATTTGGAGACATAATTTCCTGGGGGAGAAATTTCGATTGTTCATAGACCACAAGTCTCTACAATACCTCTTCATGCAGAAGGAACTGAATATGCGTCAACGTAGGTGGCTTGAGTTTGTGAAGGATTATCATTTGACATACAATATCACCCAGGGAAGGCTAACGTGGTAGCAGACGCGTTGAGTAGTAGGCCAGTAGATGAGGTGGCCGAGGTGTGGAAAGCTAAGTGGAAGGAGTTGGGACACCAGGATGCAGTGGCCCGATCATTCATGTCTGTGATGACTATTACACCTCAAATTGTTACGAGACTGGTAAAGGCTTAGGCAAATGACTCGTTCTGTCAGGAGCAGATAGTTCGATTACTAGCAGAGGGAGCCGAGTCCTATACCGTTAGCTCAGGTGGGGATTACGCTTTAATGGGAGACTGGTCGTTCCGGAAGGGGAAGACTTATGACACAAAGTAATGGCAGAGTCGCACGACCCATGGTTCGCGGTACACCCTGGTGGGGATAAGATGTACCAAGACATGAGACGCCAGTATTGGTGGAGCGGGATGAAGAGAGATATCGCCGTGTTCGTTTCGAAATGCGCCACTTGTCAGCTAGTAAAGGTGGATAATCAGAAATCTGCAGGACTTCTACAACCGTTAGAGGTTCCGATGTGGATATGGGAGAGCATATCCATGGATTTTATCACGGGGTTACCTACGTCACAGAGGGGTCACGACTCCATATGGGTAATTGTGGACCGATTGACCAAAGTTGCTCATTTTCTACCCATAAGGACAGACTACATTGTGGGACAGTATGCCCAGATTTTCATTGCGGAGATAATGAGACTTCACGGGGTGCCTCTAAATATCGTGTCTGACCGAGACAAGATATTTGTTTCACGATTTTGGGAGAGTTTCCAGGAGGCAATTGGTACGGAGTTGTGGCTGAGTACGGTGTATCACCCGCAGACTGATGGGAAAACAGATCACACAAATCAGATGTTGGAGGACATGTTGCGTCTATGCATCCTAGACTTTGGAGGTGGTTGGGAGCAGTACCTTCCACTGGTGGAGTTTGCTTATAATAACTCCTATCAATTAACCATTGACATGGCTCCATTTGAGGTGTTGTATGGTAGACCTTGTCGTTCCCCAGCATGTTGGTTAGACGTGGGGGATAACAAACTCCTTGGGCCGAAAGTGATTCAGGACACTTCGGCAAGGATAGAGTTAATACGGAGTCGTATTCGGGTAGCTCAGGACTAGCAGAAGAGCTATGTTGATGCCAAGAGCTTCTTCAGAGAATTCAAGGTGGGGGGCCAGGTGTTACTCAGAGTATCTCCTATGAAGGGGATTATGCGTTTTGGGAAGAAGGGGAAACTGGCACCGAGATATGTGGGGCCATTTCCTATCATCGAGCGGATTGGGCCAGTTGCGTATAAACTTGGGTTACCAGAGCACTGGCATAAGATTCATGACGTGTTCCATATTTCCTCTCTAAGGAAATATCTTAGAGACGATTTGGCCCATACTCACATTTCTTTGGAAGATATCGATCTTTAACCCGATAGTTCCTACAAGGAGGGGCCGATTGCTATTTTGGACCAAAACGAACAGAAACTGCGGTCGAAGATAGTACCATTGGTACGTGTTCAGTGGCGGCATCATAATGCCGAGGAGTCCACATGGGAGCGCGAGGATGAGATACGCGAGCGTTATCCAGAGTTGTTTTTACCAGGTATTCTTTAGTTCCGAATTTCAGGACTAAATTCTATTATTAGGGGGAAATAAATTGTAATACCCCGTAATTTTATTGATATTTATTTAAGGGATTAATTAAATTAAATGGGAATTAATCCGGATATAAATACTAGCGAGGTGTGAGTTGGTATTTGATTATGATGTTAAAATTTAATATTTCTGCGTATGTATGGTAATACATGAGTATTGAAAATATTTCAATTGTCACGAGACAGAAATACGATAATTTGAAAATTTAATTGGGACGCATGTGTCAGTCGCGTCAGGAATGTAATTATTTGAATTAATAAGTAAATTATATTTTATCAATCGAATGGTCATTTTGAGTGCACCAACGTGTCCGGAAGGGTCGAAATAGTCAGAAAACACTAGCCGGGGGTTTAGTTTGGGTCCCGAGGCATTTTTGGGCCATACCGGCATCCCAGAAGGCTAGTTTGGTAATTTTAAAAATAGGGGAATTAAAACCCACGAATTTTAGGAGTTAATTTTATATTAGAAATAAACCCACTAAGTCCAATTTTAGCATTTAACAAGTAGTGGGCTACGGGAGTTATAGGGAGAGTCTTAAGAGGTTCCAAAAGAAACCGCTAGCCACCATCACCATCTTTGGGAGAAATATGTAGAGAGAAAGAGGAGAAATCAACCTTCATCCTTCAACATCAAATCAGAACATCTAAGGAAAGTGGTTTAATTACATAAATTCAAGCGAATGTTTCTTCCATGCTTTGAATCGAATATATGTCTTGTATTGAGAGTTTAATGAAAACCCATGAAATTGGAGATAGAAATCGAAATCTAATATGAGAATCACATGTAGAATAGTCAGGGACGAATTTCATATCCAAAATATATCTATTGATGATTTTAAAAATGGATTTATAAGAAGTAGTTGTAGACACTAAATTCCGTGTTCATGTTTATAGGGTTTGGGATAAAATTTGGGGATTTATGATGATTACATGTTGTTTAGGAGGATTTGACCCCATAAATATGTTAAGAAACGACCTAAGAGGATTTAGAGAAGTTTAAGAACATTAAAATGCTATTGATATGATCTTAGGATGAGTTTAGAGAAGATAAAAATTGAGAAAAATGAATTGGGAAAATTCTGGGGGCAAACTGCCATCTCGTTAGAAGACTTGCCCAGGTCGTTCGAACGACCTCGTTCGAACGAGTTTATCACGAGATGACAGTACCCCTTCTAACGAGTTGGTATTTCATTCGAAGCCTTTCGTTCGAACGACCTCGTTCGAACGACCTCGTTCGAACGACCTCGTTCGAACGAGACTTATAACGAGTTGACATAATGGCCTTTTAGGCCTGATTTTTATTTCAATTGTCCCGTAGAGTTATTTAATGGAGTAATAACCTTCCCTTATTGACTAGTGGGTATATTTGAAAGATTGGAGTACGTTGAGGAGTTAAACTTAGAATCTTGTAGTAAATCGAATGACCTTTGTGGATTTGGGAAACGAGTACTTAATTACGACGTGAGAAGAGTTGACAACTTTAATGTATATAAATCGGGGACTTATTAGCGTATGACATTTAAACGATGATACAAGAACGAGAAGTATACCTCTATTAAAATATGTTGAGATATATAAGATGTGTGAATGCTTAGTATATGTAGTTATTTGTGTATAACATACCTACCGTACTTGCTATCATGGGAGGTCGGCGTTCGATCAGGGCCATCTAATCTTTGTGTGCCTACGGGGGGATTTAGATTGGTACCTCGAGGACATAGGTCAGAGGAAGACTTATTGAGAAGTTAATAAGCCTGCTGATCATGGGAGCGTAGGTATGTGCGTGACCCATGTGATGTGAACTATGTTCGCCTCCATTATATGTGATTGTTGTTTATTGAAAATGATTCCTGAGAGATTCGGAATACGTGGTCCTCATGTACGTGATGTACCGGGATTGGATAGAAAAGTATGTGTGCACCGCAGCTTAGTCTCGGAGTGCTAGTATTGTATATTTATGATGAGAATAATATACCGTTAATTGAAATGAACTGTCTTTTATATATGTGAATATAAATAATAGCAACGTTATGTAAAGATAAGATGGAAGATCTCTAGTAAGTAGTATTACTAATACGGGAAACCAAGAATAAATGTAAAGCTCTCTGTCTAAATGTAGATGCCGAAATTAAATCGTGAATCGTATAGTAATGTTAGATTTTTGCCTTGGACTAGTTAGATATGAGAACAACTACGTTAGGAGTGCACAGATAGTCGAGAGGTGAGTAATTCATGTGAGAGCACGTCCTAACATGTATTTTGCATTCATTGTTTAATGTCATTAAAACACTTGCTATATTTTTAAACTGATTTCACAATCGGGCTCTGACCCGTTTGCTTTCAAATCTATTTTTGTAAAACCTTTTAGGTGCCCAGCCACAAGGACACCAAGTATAGGAGTTCCATTCAGGTGACGTGATATAGCCACTATGGAAGTTATAGGACCTTGACAATAGACGCCTCCGTTTTCGATCTTGACTCCATTATCAAATTTTCTCATTTGTTGGGCATGCCGCCCCATTTTTTTAGAGACATCTTACTTATTCAGTTACTTCAGATATTGGGTTGTAATTCATTTAGCGATGCATACTTGGTATTTGTTATTCCTGTATTCGGATTGTTATGAGGAGTATTCCTCCAGACTCATTATTATTTTATGGTTCTTCTATTATGATCATGTGTGGAGTTTATGTTAGCAATTCATAATTTACTTATTGTATGTTAATCGAATTTAATTAAAATTGACAACTCATTTTTTTAAATATTAGGTGGCTAGTAATTGTTAAAACGTTTTCGACAGTGATGCTATGAACTGGACCAACTTGGCATTTTAATTTAATTTGAATAAAGGAGTAGCTACCCGATATTTAATTAGTCGGGGTGTCACATAAATAAGCATGGAAATTAAATACACAAGGCAAATAGACAAGGGAGAAGAAGAAAAATAAACTTACATTAATGGTAGAGGAGAAGGGAGGTCTCCAACAAAAAATCCCCAAAGTTGTATACCCTAGCTTCTAAGAGAAAGAGAAAAAAAACTAGCTCCTAAAATTAATTAAGTAAATATCTTTAGAAAAGTACACCAAGGCTCCCTTTTATAGAAAGTGGGAAAAGGGAATAAAATAAAAAGATAAAAGAAAATAAAAGGGGGATAAGCTCTTAATTAACTAACAAAACAAAAAGAAAAAAAAAATAGAAAATGGGATAGCAGCAAAACAGAGTCGACCAAAACAGGGACCGAATGTCCGAATCGATTCGAAAATAGGGAACCTGAGCACTTCCTAATTCGAATCAATTTGCACCCCTGCGAATCAATTCGCACCCGAGACTTTGCAATTCCCATGCCCACTGCTAAGCGATTCCAACAAAATCAACGACGCAAAAAATGGAGCGCAACAATAGCCCTAAAAAATGCCCACGAACGATATTGAGGACCTACTGCGACAAAGAAAAACCACCCTAGACCCATTTCGGGATCAAGCCGAGAGCTTCCACAAACCAAAACCTCCATGTCCAAAAATCGCCAAAAAAACTCCATCTCCATTAATGGTCAGCTATGACCCATTTCGTGAAATTGATCAAAAATCAAAGATCCATATGCGCATGTGGTCAATAATCTTGCTCCAATTTCGGACGAAAGTCTCCAATTTTGGACAAAACCAAAACCCGAGATGAGAACCGAAATCGCCATTTCAGAAATGAAGTTTGCTACAAAAACGAGTTAGGGATTTAATGATCACCCGATATTTTATTAAGTGGAGTGTCACATTAATTTAGTAGGTGATTTAATTAATCTCAATTGGATCTCGAGAGTGACTTTAACGGGTCATGAATAATAGGAGAGTTATGACAAGAATAAAGTGTCGGGGGGCATTTTCTATAATTATGAAAGATTTTGGGGAGTTTATATATATATACTAGCGGATGCTCGTGCCCGAGGGCACGACGATAAAGCCCCCGTGATAAAACCCAACCCATAATAATCTGCCTTTAAAAAAAAACTTAAATATATATATATATATATATATATATATATATATTTTAAAAATATTTTAATAAAAAAATAATAATGTATGTATGCATGCATGCATACATGCATGCAAAAATGCAACACATAAAATACCATGCATGTTTATCATGCATGTTTATCATACATGGGTTACTATTCATAAGACCATTGTCTCATATATATATATATATATATATATTAAGGGTTGACATGGGTAGGTTTGGTTCAGTTCCATAGAGAAACATAAACCAGAACCTATGTGCTTCGATTCCATGATCTTGGAACCATAACCAAACTAATTAGGTTATGAAACCATAATAAACCAAACCAACCATGGTTTAAAAGGTTTTTATTTGGGTTGTTTCAGATTTGTTTGGGTTGTTTCATGCTCACGATTCTATTTAACTTATAAAGAAAAAAAATAGTAAAATACCAAACTAACATATTATAAGAACAAACAAATAAACCGCATAGGGTTGAGGTTCTCGACAAATAAATAACTTGTTACCATTTAGTATTGTCTTGCGAAAAAATTGGGAGAGTCTTTCAGGGAGCTATAGAAAGATGTGGGTTTGAGAGCGGAACAACGAGAGCGAATGAGTGAGGGATTTTTATATTTGGCTTCGACGAAATGAGATAATCCCTAAAGTAAAGTGTCTTGAATGTTTGACGAAGATACCCTCTCATAATTTTATTTATTAGTTATAAATCCCCTTATACAAATTGTGATGTATATTTGTGTGTGAGTGTGTCTCTCTTCTTTAGAGAGAGAGAGAGAGACTCACTTACATCATACTTTATACATCCTAAAAAACGTTTTTTTTCAAATTTTTTATTTTTCTCTTGAAATTAACCTTGTAATCAACACATGTTAAAATAAATAGGTCAAAATACATTTTGTAGATATTTTTTAAAAAATCACAAATTCTACTAGCGCAGACCCTTATAAATAAGGTATTTTTTAGTAGTTTTTGTTGAATTTTTTAAAAATAGCTACAAATTGTATTTTGACCTAATTTTTCGAACATAAGTTGATCGCAAGGTTAATTTTAAGAGAAAAACAAAAAAAAATGAAAAACAAAGTTTTTTAGGGCCTAGAACTATGCGTGATGTATGTGTGTATAGAGTGTGATGTAGGTGAGGCTTCTTCTATATATATAATGAAAAATATATGATTGGTTCCACATTGGTTATATATAGGGTATGTTTAGTTTCGGTTTATATTGGTTCTACATAGGTTTGATTCTCGGTTAAATTTTGGTTGGATTAGATATAAAACCAAGAACGAACCTAATACGATCACTTTTTTACAATATTAGGAACCAAAACCTACTTAATGGTATAAAAAACCCAAACTAAACATGTCGGTTTGGTTTGATTCTTCAGGTTTACCAGTGACATTGTTCACCTCTAATATGTATAAGGATGACTTCGATTTTATTTAGATGATAACCTCATATCATTTATATCAAGTTTGCTCATGAAGTTCACATTGTGCATGTGCACGCGACATGGTTATTTTAAAAGGTATTCAATTACATATTTGAGTTCTTCGACCATCTTTAAAGTTCAAAAATAATTTTTGTTATTTCTCAATGTGTGGATATAATTAGAGGGTCATGTGAGTTATGGGGCTTGTTGTGACCGTCAGTTCATCTTCAAGATTGTTTGTGAAGAATTTAAAATTCAAGCTCAGATGTTTATGAAAATGTTTTAATAATGTAAGTTTGTTTAACCTACTTGTAAAATAGTTTTGTGTATTGTTTCGTACATAGGATATATTTTGCTAAAAGGTTGCGATCACAAGAAGTTGTTTTTAGCTACATAACCATGTCTTAATTTATCATATACTTCTTCGTGTTCTTCATTTGAAATGCATATCGCTTTCAACCATCCATCCAGGGTTCATAAAATCACATATTTGAGTATATGCAATTATATTAGAATTGAGGGGGATTTTGAACAAGAAACATTTCAAATTATTCATGATTGTCATTGTATAATATAATCTATATCGATTTCCCACCGAAAGGTATTACAGTATATATAGCAACTAGAGCATGCAACGCGTAAAATATATGGGGATTGGTATGATAACGATAACCAAGTATATAACATACTATAAATTTGTCAACATTGCATTCGAGGAAAAAAATAGTGGGACCCTTTATTCAGATTGCCAAATGTTGATAACTTTAGTTGGAACTAGCTACAAAACAATATTGTATTTTGTTTATCATTAATAATACAGTCAATTTTAGGCACGAGGGTACTACTAGGATTCGAGATTCCCATTTTTGGCAGTCACACTATAATAACACTATATGCAAATGACATCCATCATTTTGCAATTTCAGTTTTGTCATCACGCGTTGTTTTAACTTAATTTTACTGAGTTCCATCATTTTGCAATCTTTCTTTTCTACTCACGCGTTGCTTTCGTGTGATTTAACCATATTCGCAATGTATTTTTTTCTATACTAACACCACATGTATCCAATATCCTTATCTAACTTTACCTTGGACATAAAATTAGACATGACCCCTTGATTGGATAATGTGAATAAACTCAAAGATATTAATTTATTTATAAATAGACCCCCAAAGTTCCTCCCCTCAAATAATTCCTCTCACGTATATTTTTTTCCATATATATTGCACGTGTAATTCTTTAGCATCACATTTTTTGTAATGTCAAAATTACATCGGTTAATGTATGGAGTCCATTAATTATCATTTAAAGCACAAATCAATTTAATTTCGGCATCACAGAAAAAAAAAGTTCAAATCACGTGTTGGCTTAAAATTTCTCATATATTGCCGTAATGTTATTAATAGATTATGAATATCAAGTATTTTGTAGTGAGAAATCAAATCCATCCAACTTGGATTACAATTCTTAACTAATAAAGTTTTAGATCTTTTGGGTGACAAGGTTAACCTTAATTTTAATTAACTAAAATACAAAAATAAAAGTTATGTGGTCATCATGGATCCCACATATTTAATACTTAACCTACTAAAATTGAGAGTTACCTTGTGAGCATCACTTGCTATACAAAATTTAATTTAGTTTTGTCTTTGTTATTCTCAATGGAATTTAAGATAACAAATTAGATAAATGAGATACGTTCATCCACTCCTGAATTCACTTCTCTAACACCAAAAATGTCAAGTGCACCACACAAAGGTTTGTTCATAGCCCAACTCATTCTCAGAACTTTGGTCATTGGCTTCACATCAGCTGCCATCAGTTTTATGTTTGCCAGTTCAGAAATCGGAGTTATTGAGGCGATGGATTTATACCATGGCAGTTACAAAGACTCTACGGCAATGAGGTAAACCAACAAAAAAATATGTTTGCATGTGTTTATCCCTACAACTACACTCAGTAAAAATGTTAAACGTAACATTTGACCCTTTTTTTAATTAAATATCAACGTTCATATTATAAAAATCTAAAAATAAAAAATAAAAAACTTACGTGAAAAAGAAAAAAAATGACTTAACAAGACATTGATATTAATGATATTTTATTATGTTATTTAGGATTTGATGCTGATTTATTTTTCATAAGACGATCTAAAGAAGTAGTTTTTTTAAAATCACAGTAAAAACATTTAACAAAAAAAGCCACAAAGTGGGGTGGGGGGACATTTTAAATTTTTTTAAAAAATGATTATTTCAAATTTGATTACATTAAAAAGTCAATCACTAGTTAGTTTTACATTTTATTATTATTAACATGGAAGTTTTTTATGTAATTTTTTATTTTTATTGCATTAAAATTAAAATTAGATCTCAAGAAAGTAATACATTAAAGAGGCTTTGTAAATTTGGGACCTATTGTAATATGTATTCTGGAAATAGGACAACAAACATTTTATTTATAATTTTAATCCCTATTTTTTAATAAAGTCGTTGGCACGGCCCTATATCCATAAAACGTCAACCAATCTCAACTTGCTATTAAATATAACACGGTCAAATCTTGATTTTTAACGTTTACTAATGGTATTTGGAAAGTGGGGTTATAACATAATTTTGTTTTTCTTTAAATATTGCGTGTAACACAACACCAAGAATAAAAGTAAGGGTAAACACAAACCAGCTCAAATCTATCTATCTATCTATCTATCTATCTATCTATCTATCTATCTATCTATCTATCTATCAATATATATATATATATATATATATATATAGGATTAAATTATTTTTTTGTTGTTGGCAGGTACAAATTGAGAGCAGATGCAGCTGTATGTGCTTGGTTTCTTTTATCACTGGTCCTTGTTCATACTATAAGTTGGTCAAACTCCAATTCCAAGAATTATTTCTATCTATTTCTGTTCGATATGGTAAGGAAATTCCATTGGCTTCATTTGTTGTTTCATTCTAAATATTCTAATTCCATAGATCCGACTGTAAAGTAAAAGTACATTATCATAAATCACATTTTGATGGCATTAGTTAGACACGCAAATTCACAGTTTCACCCTACCGCGGGGTGTCACACGCATGTGCGCGCACATAGACACACACTTTACACATACACGCAACAGATGCACTTCGGACACACTGCATGTGCGCGCGCATATACACACACAATTCAACCATTTTCACACACTGCATGTGCACACATATTTACACCGCACACGGAGTTTTGCACCCGGTTCCACACGCACTGTGCATAGTAGTTCACACACATACACCCTAGACACAATATTACCCAAACAGTGCATTCACTACAACAAAAAAACATGGATTTAAAATTGTTAGTAAATTCCACAACGGAACCAAAAGATTGAAATAGGATGACAGGTAATCTAAATTCATCAAAATTTGATTAGGCAGAATTATATTTCTACCTGAATTCCAATTCTAGGCATCCAAGCGCATAGACGGTGCAAACCATTTTTTAGGGGTGCCACGGTCCCTCCAACTTTGGAAAAAATTTAAATGACGCCCTTCAAACTTTTATAGTACGCAATTGAGTGTTTTTTCCACAAAAATACCCAATACAATATAGCATTTAGAAATATAATTTAGTATACCTTGTAGTCCCAAATACATAAAATCACAATAACATCCAAAATATAATTACTTTTTGTAGTCTAAAATTATAACATAACAACTTTATTTATTGAGTTAACTTTCTTTAAACCTTATTAATTGCAAAAAAATTATCTTGACCCCCTTAACATATATTCCTTACTACGCCTCTGTCCAAATGTATCCTAAATATTGAATTTCGCATTGGGTTTGTTTTCGACAGGTTGTGAATCTCGTGATGCTGTTACTGGTATCAGGATGCGCAGCCGCAACTGCGATCGGTTACGTGGGTCGTTATGGTCAGTCGAAGTCTGGTTGGGAGCCCATTTGTGGTAAGCTGCCCAAATTTTGTCACAAAGCTACGCTATCCCTTGCGCTTCCTTACTCAGCTATCGTTTGTTGTATGGTGCTTACTATCATCGGTGCCCACATAATCAAGTCTTAGGCCAGAGACTGAACTGCCATAAAATCTGGGGAGGAAAAGTGAGGCAGAGGAAGCAGGCTATTTCCTCTAGTCTTTTTCTTTCTATTTCCTTTTTTATTGATGTTCTTTTTATGCAAAGGGACTTTTATATGGGAATGGCTACCCACAGTTGTGAAGTTCCTCATGTTGTGGACTAAAATGTGTTTGTTACCTACAATTTTTTAGTTTGTTGTTATGGATAAAAATGTCTTTGTTTTTGCAATATGGGCAATTAAAGAATTCGAAATCTTCTCTATTGAGATCTTATGCAACAAATATTCATTTGGTATTCTATTAAATGATAATTCTATGCAATGTTTAATACCTATAATGCTTGATTTGTATCATCACGGTATTTAGGGCCGGTCCTGAAATTTTACGAGTCCGAGGCGAAAATCGCTATTTAACATTGGGGGGCCCATATTTAACAAGAATTTTTTTATTAAACATATTGTTTTTTGGGACAATTGGAAATGACGCTATAAATATATATACATATATAAAATTTTGGGGCCTCTAAAATGCGTAGAAAATCGGGGGCCCAAGGCAGTCACCTCTCTCGCCTCACCTTAAAACCAGCCCTGACGGTATTCTTATATGTATGATGCTAGTCATTTATTGTTGATAACAGTTGTTTTTCCAATACTAGTATGCAAACCCTGCGATGCGGGGTCTTTTTTTGGACGAAATTATTTTATACACTGAAAAAATAAAAATAAATGTTCATGAAATTTAAAAAAAAAAACTTTTTTTTAGTGAAACATTTTACCCTTTTGAATCACTTTGAAAAATATGTGTACCGATATACACCCTTCAATTTTAATGTCCCCCACATACATGCACCCATCAAATTAATTCATGTACATATGCCATGCGATATGGCTTAGGAGAAGAAGGTGAAACGTGTGGAATACAAAAAGATTAAATTAATTTGTTAATTAATAAGAGTCGTTAAAACTATACACGTGTCGGTTGGAATGAAATAGACCTCGATTATATGTTTTATCAAATAATTAATCATTTTTACAGTTCAAATGCATATAAAATTATGTTACCATTTCACCAAAAATTTAGAAACATAATGTGTAAAAAATTCAAAAAATAATAGCTCGCACAACTATGATTTCCTTGATATGAAAACATATTTCTTAAACATTATTCATATGGTTATTGATATGTATTTCGTATTTTGACTAACGAATAAATTATTCAATTTTACTTACTCAAATTTTATGCGAAAGCAATGTTTTTCCAAAACGTCCCACTCTTCCATATCACAGCATTGCGCAGTAAAAAATATCTGTAAATCACCATTAGAAAAAAGTATATATAAATAAATATATTTCAACCCCTAACAATTTCAGTCTTATCAAAACCTAAAATAAAATAAGCGAATAAATAAATGTTTACAATTAAATGAATAAAAACGAAAGATTTCCCCTAGTGATGAAAAATTATTCTTGATGAAATTGGAACAATTGATCGATTTGTCTTTTTTCTTTGCTTCACATCAAAACATAAGGACAAAATATCAAAAGAAACACAAATGGAGCATTGCTAACCTCAAAATGGTTAACCTTTATGTAATCCCAAACACGTCCCAATGTCTCTGATTTTAGCATCTCCCTTTGATAATTGAAATTCAACATTCTATGTAAACACAAACTTCTGAATTTGTAAATACATTTTTCAATATATCAAAACAATTCTCAATTTCGACTATTTATATATCGAGAATATTTATAGTTTGCAGTATCAACGACTTTGTGTATGTGAAGATCATAATCTATTGCTCTATAAGAGAATTTAAGAAAATATTACCTTTGACTGAAATCTTAGATCTTTTTTAGTAAAATAATTCTACAAAAGTAAATTAGGTTAGAAATGTTGTACATTATATTTAGGGTATAACACCACCTTTATATTTTCTCTAACAACAAAAAAATAGATGAAATGTGCAAGAAAACAAAAAGCTTATTACCAATGAGTCTCCTCTAACCACTGCAAATATTATATTTTAAGAAAAAGGTACTGTAGAATTTAATTAACAAATATGTCTCAAGTAAACGAATAAAAAATTATTTTTACACATACAAAATCAGATTTTAACCCCAAAGCTAGATATAGGTATGAAAGGCAACGGAGGAACCGTAATCATTGCCCTAAATAGTATAATCAGATTATAACCCTAAAGCTACTATAGATCCAAAGCAAACGATGAAACCATAAACCTTTCCCAAATAAAATAGAAATTAAAAATCGTGAATAGTCTCAAAGTCAAACTTTTTAAAGGACAATCTATATCATAAAATACGAAAACTCATACACAAAATAAAGAATAGATGTGTTAACCATATATTTTTATGGAAACCACTAGATGGCTTGCTGGATGATCTCCAATTTTCAAAGGAAACCTGCTTAATATCCCTCTTGTTACTTGCATTTTTCCAAACTAAAGTCTGCCATATATGGATAAAGGATGTTGTCAAGATGCATCAGAATCATGTATATTTTACTGCCTCAAACACTGGAAACTTGGACTACCATATCACCTTTCACTCCATGCATAAGAAGATATATATTGATTAAGTTGATGAGTGGCAATAGTTAATATCCATCTAGCGTTTAGTTATACCTGAGAGGATAGATCGACGGCAGTGTAAATAAGGTCGGAAGTGATGCTTTTAGTGAGAAGACAAGTGGAGGTCCTTGGTTTTCTGTAAATAGAATGAGGATGTTGAAAATAAGCTTTAGGTTGTTGTTGGTAGTGATGATTTCTGAGAATGGGAGCTTCGAATGAGTGTCTCTGCCATAAGATATGAATGGAATAAAGGTTTTTGTTGCCATTTCTTATTAAGACGGCACTCATTTTTCTTTCTTTTATCAGGGTTTTTAACATTTCAAATTATTTACATGGCGCTTTGGAAAAGCGACAAATGTCGTCCCTTCATTCCGCTGTCAACTTTAGTTATATACTATAATTTGGACAATTTTTGTATGTATGAGTATTTGTGTGTAGATCAATAAAGAAATCCATCACTACTTGAAAGTAGAGAATATCCAATGTATTCTAATGATGATTAACTATCGATAAGTTTATGGCCATGGTGTTAGGGAATAAATGCTAATTATGATTATGAAAAGTGAATAGAAATGAAGAATAATACAAACACACAAGAAAGATACAAGATTTATATGTGGTTCACTCTTAACGTGAGAAGCTACGTCCACGGCTACTACGGGTAAATATTTCCACTATTTTCAAGATGAATACAATGTGATCTCACATGCGGTAATAAAATAGCCGACCGTAAATGCTCGTTATTTGCTTGGAATATTAGGGCGACATAATACACTCTCAATCCACGGTCGGAAAAAGTTTGATCCTGTACATTAGGCTTAAGATGGCACACCGACAATTAAATGTGAGTTTCTAATTTGTATCTTTATGAAAATAATCAATTAAATCTATGTGATTGTAATCAAGTTATGAGAGTGGGCATAATAATACAAATCATATATGACTTATTTACGGTATTGGATATGATGGATAATTGGAGTGTATGATAGCCAATAGTGGAAAGGTTCACGACCAACATTTCCACAAAGCAAATGTAATATTGAATGGCTTGTTATTCCATTTATCAATGTGAGTAGATTAGGGAAAAAATCGAACAATAGATTCTAATTGGGATTGATTAGTCAAGATAGTGACTTAATTAATTTCCAGATTAATTCGAGAGTGAATCTAATGGGTGACAGACCGTAGGGGAATTACAATAAGAATAAAATTATCGTGGGTATTTTGAGTATGAAAAGTTGTGGGTAGTTTATATATAGATGGGGTTGACTTAAGTAAATTATTAATTAGATTTTTTTCAAAACCCCCTTTTTTGTTTGTCTCTTTTTTTTTAATGGGTTTTTTTTTTTTTTTGGGGGGGGGGGGGGGGGGGGAATTTAACCCTCAACCTCCTAAATGAGGGTGAAAGCACTGGCCACTAAGTTACCCGTGGTCATTAATTATTAAAAAGCATATCTAAAGTGATTGAAATGGCATATTTTTATTTATTTTTGATAAATAAATGTATTATAGAAATCAGGTGCTAAGGGAGCGGAACCCATGTACAAGGAGTATATATTAAATCTTAAAAAAATATGAACCCAAAAAGGACCTACACTAGAAAAACTATTACAACTACAAGACTTTTTGCAAATCATTCACAAATTATAAAAAGTTAGGAAGAGAAGCGACGTGTATATTCTTATCCCAATTCAGTAAAGTACTCAGACAATCTTGGTTTGTATTTATAAATTCACAAGTTAACTAAAGCCTAATGGATAGGTTCTTAGATATTCCAATTATATTTCTAATACGACTAATAATATGCCCAATATATCAATATACATACATACAGACGGGGTTAGACTCTCTATCATATCTCATTAAACATGCATAAAGAAGTTACTAATTTTTAAATATGATAAAAATAGTATAAAAATAACCAAACTTGATAAAGATAATTTACGTGAAGACTTAATAGTCTATCCCTGATCAAGGTAATGCTAGAATCGGTGTTGTAATCAAGCAAGTCTTCAACCCATCAAATTCATGTTGGCAAGTATCATCCCATACAAATGGTGCATCCTTCCTTGTCAAGTTCGTTAGGGGCCCGACTATCTCTGAGAACCCTAAATGAATTGATAGTAATACATGGCTAATCCTAAAAAAGCTACGCACCCCAGTGGGTGTAGTGGGCTATCCCCAATCCATTACTGTATAAACCTTCCATGGGTCCACTAATATTCCCCTCTCAAACACTATGTGGCCCCAAAACAGCACCTCCCGTAACCAAAATCCACATTTATCAAACATAACATACAACGGGTTGTCTCGTAGTGTCCCTAAGACTAACCGTAAATGGTCTGCATGCTCCTTCGAAGTTTGACAATAAATCAGTATATCATCGATAAACACTATGACAAACTCGTCCAAAAAATCCATGAATACCCAATTCATCATGTCCATAAATATCGTCTGTGCGTTGATTAGCAGAAAATGCATAATCAAAAACTCCCATGACTCGTATCTCGTAAGAAACGCCATCTTCGAGATATCTTGCTCTTAGACCCTTAACTGATGAAAACCCGATCTCAAATCAATCTTAGAATAATATGCAGCACCTCTCAACTGGTTAAATAAATCATTGATGTGGGGAAACGGATATTTATTCCATATGGTGACTTTGTTAGTTAATACAAAGCTGTAAGGATCCGTCCTTTTTCTTGACGAACAAAACTGAAGAACCTCACAATGAAGTACTCCTCCTAATGAACCCTTGTCCCAATAATAACTCAATCTAGTGCCAAATCTCACTGATCTCTACATGAGCTATCTGATGCGGTGTACGAGCAATAGGTCTCATGCCTAGAATCAAATCAATCACGAAGTTTATCTCCCGGCTAGGTGGAAACCCTGGGATCTCCCCAAATACATAAAAAAAAACTCCCTAAATACCGGGATAGAATATAGCATCAATGTGACCTTCGAAGAAGTCTCCTCCTCAATACAATATAAATGCGTGCTCGACTTACCCCTAGGGTGCGGCAACGTAACCTGGTACATCTCCTAGCCTGGAATGGCGAAGACGATGGACGTACTCTAATAGTCAATGCAAGATTTATACGTAGCTAGCCAATCTATCGCAAATATGACATCATAATCGTGCATATTAGTATTAGTAAGTCTTTCATAAATGTGAATTGCCCAATCTAGATCCCTATACCCCAACATACTGAACGTATGTGTGCCTCTATACCCACGGGTGAATCTATGTGCAATATAATATCATAAGCAAAGTCTATCATCCCAGTCTCACGTGCAAAACTAGTGCCAACGAATAAATGAGATGCCCTCGTGTCAAACAAAATAGGACCCATATGCCAAAAAGATAAGGAACATACCCTCAATAGCCTGAACTAGTGTTTGTCACTCTGTCGGCATAATATTGTACACTCATCTATACTGCAGTTGTAGAGGCTACCCCTGAGGTGGGGTGGCTAGTGCTGGCATGGCTGGTGCTACAAATCCCGAAGCTTGTAATTATTGGTGTTGTCCACGTGGTATCGAATATCCTCTCTAACCACCCTGCTCCCGAGGTGCCTGATTACCTTGAGAATACAGCCTCGACATATAGCCCCTCTCCCCAAAAGTGTAACAGTTCCTATTAAATGGCTGTTTCTCTATCTACCGACCCTACTGGGCTCGATTATGATGATCTTCGCCCTGATAGCCCCTATACTGCTAGCCATGTTGGCCTTGGCCATGCTTGCCTTACTGACCCTACCCGTGATGCTCATGGCCCTACTAGATCTTCCTGTTCAGATTATCAGAACCCCAAAATCGCTTATGTCAATCTGTAGATGGATGACCCCTAAACTCCTGGGCTCCCTGACTGCTACCTCCACTCGCTTTACCCTGCGAGTTTAATGTCTCCGATCCCTGTCTCTTTTCGCCTTTGTTTCTCTGGAAAGCCCCGTGGTTCTGTCAATGTAGAATGTTCACCATCTGATTAAATGTAGTGAATTTCGAGTTCCATAAAAGTTCCTTCCTAATATGTTAGGCTAACCTTACTATAAATCTATCCATGTCCATGTTTCGTGTTCACCTCCTACTTTGCAAAGAAAGAAAGGGAAGTGAAGTCCTTAAAATTCACCACTATGTGAACCTTATGTATGAGGTCCATGAATCGACTCCTCATCTCTGACTGCATCGCCCCGGGGAAGTACTTTTCCTCAAACCTCTCCCAAAACTCCTCTATAGTCAAGTTATCCCTATTTACGAGAGAAGTAACGAAATCCCACCACTGGATTGCTTCTCCCATAAGTCAAAACGAGGCTAACATTTGCCTCTGAACTAGAGTACACTCCACCATCCGTAAGTGATGCTGAATGTCCTTTTTCCACCTCCTCGCAACTAAGATATCAGGACTGCCTGCAAACTCTGGAGGTTGGCCCTTTGTGAAGGCCTCCTCCTCTCTTTCCCAGATAAATCCCAGTGCTTGGTCTAGTACCACCACTTGTTTTGGTAGTGGTGGGGGTGGTTGCTGTTGAGCCTGTGGTGGTGGAAAGTGTTGGATCATTGCTACCATCATGATAGAGACCCCCTAGGTCACGATGGTGGCAATATCAACTGGGGTAATAATAGGTTGGCCCAATGAGGCTTGAGGTTGTTGTTGTGTCTCCAGTTGAGCCTCCTCATCTGCGGTGGGTAAGGCTATACGCCTAGGTCTACTACTCCTTTCGTTTGCTATCTAAAAGTGAACAAGGTTCGAATTAGTACAAATCGAGAGAATATAATGAATCCTAAGCATAGGCTCTACATATCAAAGAATGTGATGCAGAACATAATGAACACAAGATAAATCCTAAGGACACTAGAACCTGACTGCTCTGATACCACTTGTAATAACCCCCATCTCCTCACATAAATATTGGCCAGACATAATATGCTAAAGATAGGGCTTGCCAATCAATTAATACCATTCTTAGCATCAAACCATAGGAAATAACTATTTTAAAAATACAATTGAATTTAAAGTAATAACAAAGATGATGATAAAATCCAACATCCACAAAATGTAAATTAAACCAAACATAATCATAAATGTCTCAAACTAACACAAAGTAATTAGACTTCAGGCTTATGACCATGCAGTAATCCAAAAAGAATAAAAGGACTGAAGTAGACTAGAAACCTAATCTAGAATCAACAATATGAATTTCGATACATGAAGTGAGACTGCAAGGTTAATCTGTCCACAGTCTTGCTATCCCTGCTTAGGTCACCTGGGGGGAGTAAAACATTTGTAATTTGTCTCAGCACCCTAGAGTTGTAGGAATTAACATGCCGAAATTAAAGTGTAATAATACTATAAATTCAAAGTAAGTATCCCCTATTGTCACTCAAATATGTTAAGTATCTCATACCTCATCTAAGTGTGATATTTCACGGATAATCGAATAAGTCCCAAAACGATAAATGATAACCATGCCAATTTAATGTAAGATTCATCTAGTATACCAACATACTAAAACGTAATCATATACATTCATATTACCACTTCCCAAAGTATCCCAGTCATAGTACCCGTAAAAGTGACATAAACATCTATTATGCACACTACATAGTATTGGGTATATAATTCATTTGTCTCTACTATTAGACAAATGAATTACTCTCATTTAATTTGTATGATCATATATGTCCTTTCATATATGTGACACTCAAAGGCATCTACCAATAGTGTCTCATTTATACTTTGTCGATAAGTCTGAAGGAATTCTTTATCTAATGAGACATCACAAAACACACATAAATGGGGATGCCCATATGCAATACACCAGTTCATGACCCATACCTAGTGATGACGAAGGATCCCAACATCTACACCTACCTCTCGTAAGTGGCGCTGCTACATAGTACCTATAATAATGACCTACTATAAATTGTAATATCTCTTAAAATGCTCTGATACCAATATGTAAATGCAGTTGTGATATCGATTGCTTGGTAATTTGCAAATTCTAATTAAATTGTTATTTAATCAATTGTCAATTTTTAATCAAAATTAAACCAATTAAATCCAAGTTTCATTAAGACATAAAAACAAGCATCTAGGTGAATAAATGATGCAATCACAAACAAACATAACTTGATAATACGCAGATTTCAGGAAAAAAAAATCCCCCACAAGGGAAAAACCTTTATTTCAATAAATGTAATAACACTTATAGAAATCTACAATGAATATTCTGTAGAACACTCACATAGGCCTCAACCTAGAATTTATAATGGATTGATGGCATAAAATCCACAAGAACATCTGTTATGTCTTCAGCACGGAATACCCACAACCACTCCCAATTTGATCGCAGTCGTAGTTATCCATCACCTCCCTTTAGTGGTACCAAATCAGTCATAGATTTACCCTCTGTACAATTGAAACATCACCAATTATGTATCTTAGGTCCCAAATTGATTTACTAAAGCTATTTGGATGATTTTTTAATCGAAAGAAAGTTAAAAACCCTCAAAAAGTGTGAAGACAAAAATTTTGCAAAGGTAGTTTTTGTAGTATGAAGCAAAAAGGAAGCAAAAACACATTATTTATAAAAATCTCGAGTCGGTGTTATCGGTTGAATGAGAACCCAATATCGCTCCAATGACATATGATGTCGTTTAAAGTGACTTCACGCGACATATCAAATGAGTTTAGAAACCTAAAATAGTAGCATGTCATTTGATAAATTACTTCAAACGAGCCTTCGCACGACATAGTTTGTCGCTTGAAGTTGTGATTTGAACGACTTCTTCATTTCATTTGAACGACATTGGCATGTCGTTTGAACGACATCAATAAAAAATAAAGTTTATTATAACTCTACCTCAACACTTAGAAAACATTATTTTGTCCAAAACTAATGCCTCAGATGTTAAAACATTGCAGAAAAATTATTCTAGCACTTTAAACGGACCATTAAGGCGCTTAAACACAACCTTATCGAAATATATCTCACAGAGGCTCTTTTGTTGAAGAATGTTGATATTCGGATTTGTCTTTATGCATAAATAATCTTGAACTTTTCTTCAACGCTTGTTACGGTATACAACATACTCTAATATAAATGGACTATGTAAAATATGTCCTTAGAAATCTACCCCTATGTTTATGCAGGTATAAAAATAAAAATATCGGAATTATCAAATCAAATGTCCTATACAAATATAATACCATCCCATGAACCCAAAATTGAAAAGGTACTAAAATTGTAAGTCTTTAAACTTTCTTCAAAAAACTTCAATTTGAAATCTTCAAATCTTTATCTTTTCGTTGTCATCGTTAGGGTGTGCAAAATAATGATCCTCAAATTTTGTACCTACACACATGAGACAAGAAATAAATACCTTCGTGACGTATCGAGTTTGAATTGAGATAAACATATATCAAAACAAAGGTCAAAATATCAAATTTTCCCCATAATTTAAACTCCACCATTAAATCATAATTTTTTCTCCCCCTTTTTATTTGTTCGAAATAGACAAAGAAAAGAATAAATGAAATAATCATGGAGTGTCACAAAAAGAAAAGTAAATCAACTAAGATCATCCAAGGATAAACT
Source organism: Sambucus nigra (assembly GCA_949130495.1). Taxonomy (NCBI): domain Eukaryota; kingdom Viridiplantae; phylum Streptophyta; class Magnoliopsida; order Dipsacales; family Adoxaceae; genus Sambucus; species Sambucus nigra. The sequence goes on along the minus strand of OX422219.1, from coordinate 13,961,822 downwards.
TGAAAGCATTCCACTAACTTTTTTTAATTTTATAAATAAAAATCAAATTTACAAATAAAATTACACACCAGGAATTTATACTAAGATAACCAAATCGTGGAAACGGAATGAATAGGTGTGAACAAATTTGATAGGAAAATTAATGTAATAAATCATAACATATGTGCATTATGAATATGGATACTCCTAACGAATGAACTCAAATCCTCCTTAGGTGTCAAAATGTGAATTTATATGACATTGACTCAATCTAATCGACACATCAAAAACTAAAATGATTTCCACACCAATAACATCTAAAACTATGATGCTTTTTCAAGACTTTATTAGGACGTGTAAACCCATTTTTTTTAAATTTTCATCCAAACTCCCTCAAATATATATTTCCTTTTCAAGTTCTTTTGAGGTTTCTATTTTTCTCAACTTAAAGAAATCCTATTGGCCCCATTTTTGCATATTATTCTTTTTATTTCCTTAATTTTTTCTTGGGATCTTTTAAATGGGGGTTTTCATGATGTGATTATTATTTACTCGTATCCCTTTCCCGTTAACACTCATCATTTTTGATAAATTCTCATGGTAAACGGTTCTTACATTCCCTACTTTTATTGTCAAGTTTTATCGCATTTGGTTCGTTTTAAAGACAGGATTGAGATGGAAACACTTCCACCAACATGTGATAGACAAGCACAATAATCAAACAAATTCTTGTAAGTGTGCATTAAAGGAGACTAAGATTTAAACATGTAGAAAGTAACCTCAAATTATATCTTAATGACTCCAAAAATTATATTGAACAATAATGGAATGATGATGCATATCAAAACACTATCAAATAGTCACGTGGATATGGAATGATATTGTCACTTGGTCATCCTAAATATTCATCCATAAACAGTGTAAAATGAAATACAAAACTCTTTTTGGCTTTTTTCACAAATTTTGTCAAAACAAAATCTTTTTGGCTTTTTCAATTTTTTCTCACAAAATTAGCAAATCTTTTTGTATTTTCCCAAAAAATTTCAAAAACAAAAATCTTTTTGGTTTTTTGAAAATATAACATAAATGGAAAAGATTAATACAAATGTGGTACACATGAGCGATAGGTATAAAATACTATCATGAAAATCCTCCTATGGTAGCAAACACGTCTAAACCTCAACCATTAGGTGCGGTGGAGTTTTACAAAGGTGGTGACATCCTATGAAAAACATCCATCAAATCATGTGAAGTTCTGGAAAAAAAATTTACTTGCTCCCTAATATGTGCGAACTCTCTCATGTCATCATCCGGAGCATCTTGTGTGGGTGCATGTGTGAAAACATGTGGTAAAATTATATGCAACACACTACCTAACTTAAAGCAAAATTTCCTAAGGTGTCCTCTCTTTTTATAATGGGTTCAAACATACAAAGGATTAGGAACACCTCTCCTAAATCGTCTAGAACTCACTCTCCTATAGGGTAACGAACACCTAGGTGGGTTGGATTGAGAGCCATAAGGATTTATAACAAACTCGGGAACATCCTTGGTTGCAATATGGGAAGTAGACACACCGTCATGACCTATTCCTAATCTCTCAACATTATCCAAAGTGGGATCGATGATCATCTTTCCTACTTTCTTAGATGTATCCTCTATAGTGACCTTTACTTTTCGGGCACGTTCAAGATCTCTCTCTAATTATGACACACGGGCTTCAAGTTCACTCTTTTCCCGACTTACGATGATCAACTGCACACTCAAATTATCCTTCACCTTCTCGAGTTGACTCATCGACGCCTTAAATCCCCTCAAAACCTCAATCTCTCTCTCCAAATATATCACCCTAAGGTCTCGGCGTACAAATCTCTAACACTATTTGGATCTCACCCTCACTAGCGCACTCATTCTTGCACTCGCTTGAAACACTCAAACTATCATCGGGACTCTCACGTTCACAAGTATCCTTATTGTCATGGGACAAACTAGGAGTGCTCACGTGAGTGGCTAAAAAGGCGATACACATCCCATGTAAAGACTCATCCCCTGAATCATTCACCTCTTCCTCACTATCGCTAAGAGTGACTGGCATAGCAACTTTCTTTCCCTTTCTCTTTATCCAAGTGGGACACGTAAACTCCCTATGCCCCTCGCCCTCGCCCTCAAAATATCTCCCCTCTTCTTCATTCTCTTTCTCACCGCTCTCCTTGGCCTCTTATTTCTTTTTATTTTCTCAAAAAACTTTTTAATGGAAGAATTTTCTTCAAAAAATTTGAGATTTTTTTTGAATTTTTTACCATGCAAGTCCACATCATCAAAATCAAACTCACCCTCAGACTCAGACTCACAAGCTTTCACTTTTCTTTTTTTTTCTCTCTTGGACATTTCCTTACTATTCCTAGACTGGGCTCTAAGTGCTATCCTTCAATCCTTAGACTTAACAGTGTTAGGAAACATGTCAATTTTATATGTCTGGAGGTCTCTTACCAGTTCTTCTAACTTAAGATTACTCAAATTTCGTAAAGAATTCAATGCAGTCACTTTCGGGATAAAACGTTTAGGCAACGATCTTAAAATATTTTTAACCACTCGTGCATCAAGAATGTGCGCACCAAGATTGAAACTAGTGTTGACAATATCAGACAAATGTGCATAAAACTCATTAAAACACTCAAATTCAAGCATGGTAATAGTTTCAAATTGAGTAGTCAAATTTTGTAATTTAGACTCGTTGACCGCATTAGTTCTTTCATGGGTAAGTTGTAAAGCATCACATGCTTCTTTTGACGTACTGCACATCATGATACGTCGAAACTCATCAATGGTAATGGCTCCAAAAATTGCACGTATCCCACAAGAATTAAAAATGTTCCATTTTAATTCGTCATCAATCAAGTCAGTCACGGGTTTAAGATTAGTTCCATAATTAGTAGTGTTAGTGGGAGGAGCCTACCCTCTTTCACAAATAATCCAAACATGCTCATCGATGGACTTTAAATGTGATTTCATACGGGTTTTTCAATAGGCATAATTAGTCCCGTTAAAAACTGGAAACCGATTATAAAAGTTGTCATTCGGAAACATTGCGAAAAAATTTCAAAAACAAATTTTTCAAAAAAAATTAATATCACAAAAAAATTGTGGAAAAAATATGAAACACAGTAACTTAGTGCAACAAGCCTTGATACCAATTTGTAAATTGTAAGATCACTTAAAATGCTCTGATACCAATATGTAAATGCATTTGTGATATTGATTGCTTAATAATTCGCAAATTCTAATTAAACACTTATGTAATCAATTGTCAATTTTTAATGCAAATTAAACCAATTAAATCCAATTTCAATTAAGACCTAAACATAGGCATCTAGGTGAATACATCATGTAATCATAAACAAACATAAATTGTTCATATGCATATTTCAGAAGAAAAAAATCCCCCGCAAAGGCAAAACCTTTATTTTAATAAATGTAACAACACTTATAAATATCTGCAATGAATATTCCACAGAACACTCACATATGCCTCAACTTAGAATAAACAATGGATTGACAATAGCAAACCCACAAAAACTTCAGTTATGTCTTCAACAAGGAACACCCACAAGCACTCCCAATTTGATCGCACTGTCAGCGAGCACTTTATAAGAATGTTTAACCATCTAGTTAAATATAAATTCTAATTCAATATTTGTGCCACAAAAGCATTTTTAATAAAATCTTCATTTATCCAAACACCGCACCACCAATTTGTATGGTTTCCTAAAATTTCCCCGAATCCATCCCCAGTGCCAGCTCATCCAGCCCCAGAGTCTGAACCGATTTGCCTTAGGAGGTCGAATCGATTCGGATCTGGGAAGAGGCCCAGATCTGATACATTTTCTTAACACACAATTCCTTAATTCAACTCCAAGTTCATTCTTAAAGTTTATACAATTGTCACAATATATGAACATGTACACATGTCTTAGTCTTTCATCTTAGGATAGTTAATTGCATACATTAACATTAATTCATGCTCAATAACCCAGAATTTACATTAATGGCCATAACTAATGATCGAGAATTTCCATCTCAAATTTATCTAGATTTTAATCACGTGTTAACATAATATACAGATCATAGTTCTCTAATTTTTTAGATCTTAACATGAGTTCTAGTCCTTTACATGTACATCAAGATTTCCAATTTATTCAAGAGTCCTAAGAGATGAGTTTTATCATCTAAATCAAGGTCATAATAATCCTAAATATTTGAGTTTAAGACACTAATTTCAGATTATTTTCTTCAACATACAAGAGATCAAATCCTACCATTTAATCACCAATTTCATACTAGAACCCGAAAATTATATGGAGTTTAGTACAATGAATTAAGAAATGCATTGGACATTTAAATTAAGTAAGAAAATTCTCGTCTGAATATAGTAGTTTGATGATTTACTCTTGAATTATTTGCCTCCTCTCCTCTTTAGCCTTTATCCCTTTCTCCCTTGAGGTGTGGCTACTAGGTTTAGATTTTGATTAAGTGTGTGAAGTTATTAATATTTCTCCTAAACATATATTAATCCCAATTCTTGAGTTAAGCCCAATTTTGGACCCGCAAATCGGCCCAAACCTATAACTAAAATAGTCCAATAACCTTCCAACATTTATACCTATACCCCGGGACCATTTCTAAATGCCTAGAAAAGCTACACGAGTCCATAAAGCCTCCCGGAATGCGTCCCAATTATTTTTATTCAACACGTATATTTTAAATTGTATCAAATATCATATATTAATTATTCAGTACACATGCCATTATTTTTTACCGAAATTATTCTACATGCAAAGTCAATCTAACGTAATAGCAAAATAATAATAAATTAATTTATTCACAATCTAATTAATTAAATTCATCAATTTTATTTTAGTCTAAAAAAATAGTTTTAATCTATTCTGAAAATAGGCGGTATTACAAATTAAGAAATAAATTTTTATATAAATTTTTTTGATATACATATTAAATGTTATCACTATAAATATTCATTATTTTATGTAAAGTTATTTTTTTTATATAAATATTAACGGTTATTAATATAAATATATAAAAACTATTTTGTATAGGTAACTCTTTTTATGTAACTATTAGCGTTTACTATGATAAAAAAAATTATTAAAGAAAACTATTTTTATACATTATAAAAACTAATGACCTTAAATTTTTGTAATTTGGTTAAATTAAGGACCAATTGGGTAGAAAAATCTAAAATTTCAGTGTATTATCTCTCAACCAGGTTGATTAACAAAAACATTAAAAATATGGGTCCAACACAAAAAATGTCAACATGTAGGGGTTTGATTGAATAATACAAACTAAATGGGGGTCAAACCCAAAAACCCCCAATTATTAAGTAGCATTTTTAAATCCTTTTTCATTTTTTTTTTGGGGGGGGGGGGGGGGGGAGGGGGGGGGGATCAAACACCCAACCTCTTACATGAAGGAGAGAGAACTAGCCACTAAGTTATTAGTCTTTAATTATTAATAGGCATATGTTAGGTGATTGCATTGGGATACTAACAAACTTAGTTCTTATTTAATATATGTGTGTGTGTGCGCATGTACACACACGATTAGGTTCTCCATCATATCTTATTAAATGTACTTTCACAACGTACTAATTTTTAAATATACAAAAAAATAATATAGGAAATAAACCAAGCTTGTTTAAGATAATGCGTAGCAAGGAGATCATCTCCAAAAAATACATCAAGAAATCAATCATTTGGTGGATGAAATGAAAGTTGGATTTATATGTGAATTCCAACCGTTTAAACCTTTAATCAGCATCATATCCACTTGCGAGTTGAATTGTTTGGTTGTTTTCTTTAGTTAATATCCTCATATCGTATATAATAAATTTGGTTGGGAAGTTCACATTATGTGTCTATATATATATACACGTGTGTGTGTGTGTGTGTGTGTGTGTGTGTGTGTGTGTGTGTGTGTGTGCGTGTGTTCGTGTGTATGTGTGTGTGCGTGTGTGCGCGCGTGTGTGTGTATCATGGTCATTTTCGGAAGAACTTAATCAAATGTTTGAGTTCTTAACCCTCCCTAAACTTCAAGAACAAATTCTTGCTATGGATATTTTATAGAGTCATGTGAGTTATGTGTTTTGTTGTGACTATGAGATCATATCTAAAATTATTCGTGAAGCTTTCAAAATTCAAGTTCAAAGATTCACAAAAATGTTTTAACCTAGGTAGGTGTATTTAATTTACTTATAGATTAGTATTATGTATTATTACATTCAGAATACATATTTTTCTAAAAGGTTGTGACCAAAAGAAATTATTTTCCTATATATATATATAAGTTCTTAATTTAATATGCATATCTTTTTCAACCATCAATCTAAGGTTTATAAAATAACATCTATATGCATTTTAATTAGAATATAAAGGCATTTTGAACCCCAAACATTAAAATTAATCACGATTGTCAGTGTATATTAAAATCTATATCGAATTCAGAGGGAATATGGGGGTTGGCATGATAAAAGTTATGAAATACACAGAATAATATAAATTGTCAACATTGCATTGGAGAATATAGGGGCCCTCAATTCAGAATACAAAATATTGGTAGTTTTAGTTCGAACTAACTACAAGTCAATACCGTGAAGTGGTTACCATTTATATTACTGGCATTATTAAGTACGAGGGTACTAATAAGATTTGATATTCTTACTTTTGGCCGTCACACTATAATAACATTATTCGCCAATGCACTATGTGCCAAAGACATATGACACCCCGCTTATTTTAATCATGGATGATAAGTCCTTTATCAACATAAATAGGAGTCTCATTTGGTTCATTCTTAGCATCACTATCAAAAAAAATTTAAATTACTACCCACCGATGTTAAATTAAGCAAGTGTCAAATTTTATCTTTTATTAATATAATGACATACGAAATTAAATATCATAACCAAACCATCCACACAGTTATAATAGCCGGAATCCATCATATGATAACTGGATTAATGAAAAAAGACCGAATAGAGCATTGATTCCCAAAACTAAATCCAATAATAAATCTAAAGGAAATAAAATTGAATCAAAAGCATAGTCTGATAAATAAATTAAAAAGACTGTAACAGGTGAAGGGGCATCATGCCCAAATGAAATGTTGAATGTAAATCCTAATCTAGGAATGAATAAGTGAAACTTCTAAGAAACCTCCTGCAAGCCTTCACAAATACTGCAGCTACGCATCTCGAGAATGAATCATCAAGCTTGACATCCCTGTGGCTGGACACTTAAAATGCTTTGGAAAATATTTAGACATGGGTCAAAGACCAAAACCATTCAAAAAATATTTAACAAGTATTAAAAATTCATTAAGAGCAGTTATTATATATACATGTTAGTTTCACGCACTCTTCCTTGAATTCCTCACCTCTTAACTAAAGTTCACACCTAGCGTCTCCTAATAACCCTCCTAGTTATACTACCCAGCCTAACTAGACATATGTATACAACTAACCTCAATAGGTTTTGCTCCCCTATACTACCCACATAGTACTGTATCAACGTTTCTTGTCTGCTATGGTTAAATCATTTCATTAAGTTCCTCACACTTAAGTTATCTTTAGATATACACTATGGATCTTCTCTACCGTCACACAAAATAGATAAGTCACATAAGTATATACATTTCACACACACACACACACACACACTATATATATATATATATATATATATATATATATATATATATATATATATATACTACTACGGTATCCCCAGAAAGACCCCCGCGATGCATGAATACTCTACTATCAAGTCCATGTACCTCTTGTACTATGTCAAGGACTATCGGTTTGGAATGTCACTTCGAACCTTAAATGAAATAACATATAATGGAGGCGAACATAGTTCTTAGCCTTTGGGATACGCACATACCTAACGTACACAAATGAGCTGCAATTCCACTAATACACAACACAAAGTGGGTCGCCTTAAATTCTATCTTTTGGGGCACAAATCCTAACCTCACTAGAATCGTCAATGGTGATCGCCCTCTACGTGGAACCTCCCGTGATAACAGGCAGCGTAGGTATGTTCACACACATAACCAATCACATAATAGGTATTCACACAACATATATATATACACACATACATACATAAACACGCATATATTCAGTAGGTATGCACACAACCCATCATATAAGCCCGTACATAGTATTTATTTCTATCGAATACTCAGCATACTGATAATTCTCATAAAATGTTTTATCCCTGTCTTTCGAGTATCACTCACTATTAGCAGGTTACCAACTATACTTTAAGGTATTTCAGTAGTTCAAACATCCCTATACTACTGGTCTACTACTTGGGTTCACTCATGATCTTCGTGACTCGTCTGTAATTCTCGTGATTTATTAAGTTTCATATTGTGCCCAATCAGTCCGAGCCTTAATCCCCTCGTCTTAGAGCAAGCCCTATTTCCTACCATAGGTCTATTGGAGTTCACTAAGTCCTTACCTATAGTTTAAGAATAATACGAAAGTCTCTCATTTGCTTATTTGTGAAAATAGGGCATTAAAAAGAAAATGGCAAAAATCTAGGTAGCCGAATCGATACGGCCAAGGAGCCGAATCGATTCGGTACAAGCATATCACCTTATTCTTTGCGTTGTTATGCGTTTCTTCCATTTTTATCCAATACAACCTCTATGAATCATACCCAAACTCCTATATAATTCACCCATCATCAAATATGGGTATATAAACAGTTTCTAATGAATTTCCATTACTAAAACATCATTAAATCCATAGTTAACAAGAATTTATCAACGGTTTGTCTATACAATCCTAGTTCTATCTTTTAATGTGTGTTCTTCAAGATACCCATAACGAAATTTCTCATAACATCCCAAAAGTCATATTTCGTATTATTAAACCCAAAAATCCATTATCTTATATAAATCTCAACTATTAATATGAATTAAGCCCATTATATTATCTCAAACTCATATGTTCATGCTAAACTACATCTAATTCTACCATGGATATTATAACCATTCAATAGCATGCAATATTAACACTTGCCTCTTGTGATGGTGGGTTGATTTTGTTTTTAGATGATGAAAGTGTCTTCCTCTCCTTTCGATCCACACTCCGATGGTAATAGCGGTGCAATAATGGTTTATAATGCTCTAAGAGTCCTCTCTTCTTACTCTCTTATGGCCTCTATTTGTTTTGTTTGGTTCTAACCCTAGAATACTCAAACTATATGATTATATAACACTTAAAAATTCATAGCTCCTCTAACCCTATTCTCCCAAATGACTAAAACACCCTTACAGGGTGTCGGGCTGGTTTAAAATCACTCGGGTCTCAATCAGATTTCCCAGGTACACTATTCTGACTATTTTCATCCATCTAGAATCAACCATGACCTCAAAATCACCATCCGAGTTAGTCTACACAAATTTCCTATTTCAACCTCATATAGTATAGACTCGACTCCCGGTTGAGATATAACACTGTCTGATCAGTATCACTCATTATGATGTGAAAAATAATTATTTTCTATTCACTTGGGAAATATATTTCATAATTACTAATATTTATATTTCCCAATTAATATTTTAATCGGTACAGAATATTTAATTCAATTAAATTACGTCACGCGTGTAATCTAATATAACCGAATTAATTCAATTTTTAAATACTAAAAAATATAGGGTGTTACGTATTTAATTTCCCCCCTGTGGCGAATAACTCTGAATACTGCTCATCCATGTCATCTTCCTACTCCCACATCGACTCGTCAACATTATGGTTCCCCCAATGAACTTGAACCAAGCGGACCCCCTTAGACCGTAGCTTATGCTCACTACGATCAAGTATCGCCATCGATCTTTCCTTATAAGAGATATCTGGATGAAAGTCTATATCCTCTAATGGAACGTGCCAAAAATCCATCTCGCTCATATGGTACCTCTTCAGTGATGACACGTGAAACACATCGTGAATCCACTATAAGTACTCCGTAGTCCCATCATAGATGCCACTGGTCCCAACCTCTCGATAATTGAGAACTGTCCCACATATATCAGCGCTAGTTTCCCTTTCTTATAGAACCTCACAACCCCGTTCATATGAGACAACCGTACCAAAACCTGGTCACCAACCTCTATCTCTATGTGGCTCATGTATGCATCGGCGTAACTCTTCTACCTATCCCAGGCTATACAGAAGCGCCTTCAAATCAGCTCAATCTTGGTAGTGGTGACCTGAATCATCTCTGGCCCCAATAGCTTTTTGTCCTCCACCTCTAACTAGCAAGCGAGCGAACGAAAAGGCCAACCATATAGTGCCTCAAATGGTGCCATGACGATGGTTAAATGGAAGGAGTTGTTATGCGCAAATTCCACCAATGGAAGATACTGCTCATATCCTCCCCCAAAGTAAAGAATGCACATCCTCATCATATCTTCAAGCATCTAATTAACTCTCTCTATCGTCCCATCTGTCTGTGGGTGATACGATGTAATAAATTGTAAATTTGTTTCCATGGCCTTCTGAAAGCTATACCAGAAGTGGGACACAAAAATATTATCCCGATCCAACAAAATATTAATTGAAATACCATGTAACCTCACTATCTAAACAATGAACAACTTCGCATACTGCCTCGTCTTAAAATTCATACGAACTGGTAGAAAATGATTCACCTTAGTCAATCGATCCACTATCACCTAGATGGAGTTATGACTTCAATGTGATATCAATAACCCGATAAATTATTAAAGATACTCTCCCACTTCCATACTGGAATGTCGAGTGGCTAAAATATCCCTATTGATCTTTGTTGGTCTACCTTCACTAGCTTGTAGGTAGTGTACTTCAAGATAAATTTCGCTATGACGCGCTTTATCCCCTACCACCAATACTGCCTACGCATATCTTGGTACATCTTATCCCAACTGCGATGTACCACAAATCTCGACCGTGAGACTTTGACATCACTGCATATCTCAAATCCTCATCCTTTGGAACCATGAGTCTCCCATTAAATTTCAAGCCTCCCTCATAACTAAACAATTAAGACTCCGACCAATCAGCTAACAACTGTCAAACTTTGTCTGGGTAATACTGATCCCATTAAAACAATCTTAGGCATGACAGACAATATGAACATACAATCTCTAACAACCTCGTCATCATGTCGAAACTCTCTCCACTTCGCCTTCTAAACCTCTGTTACCTCCCAAGCAGGTCGTCAGATAAATGCATCCGCTACCACATTAGCCTTACCAAAATGATAATTAATATCAACTGGTAATTCTTTACGAACACTAACCATCACTCTAAACTCGTATAACCCAAACCGTGTCAGAAAAGTTTTCTTAGGAACATCCTCCTCACTGAAGCTCAACTGATGATAACTCGACCTCAAATCTTATTCGGAGAAGTAAGTTTCTCCCCTCATCTTGTCAAACAGATCATCGATTCGAGGCGATGGGTACTTATTCTATATCATGACATTGTTTAACTCCCTGTAATTGGTACATAACTAAAGCGACCCATCCCTCTTCTTGACGAATAACATCGGGGAACCCCATGGTGATGTAATTCGTCTAATGAAACCCTTTCCCAGAAGATACTAAATCTTCTCCCACAATTCTCGCATCTCAGATGGGGCCATGCGATAAAGATCTCGGGAAATATGCCTCGTACCCGGCACTTGGTCAATAATAAACTCAATTTCTCATCTAGGCAGCAGCCCAAATATCTCCTAAACACGTCCTCAAACTCCTTCACCACAATAATCGAGTCTAAAGAGACAACTACCTTCTATGAGGTCTCTTCCTCAATCTAATATTGGTGTGTGCTCGACCCTCCCTCGGGAAGATGCACCGCCACTAAGAACATCTCCTGCCCTAGATTAGAGAACAAAATAGTACTCCCGAAATAATCCACCAACGCTCGGTATCCAACTAGACAATCTATACCCAAAAAGACGTCATACCCTTTCATATCTGACACTAGAAGGTCTATGGATAAACACAATCTCCCTACATCAATATCCACACCGCTACAGATCGGGTGTATAAGTGACCCACTACCCAAAGGTGACTCTACACACATAATAAGACTATCGGATATCTCTAATAAATCGATCGCATGTGCAAATATGGTGGCTATAAATGAGTGTGATGCCCCGTATCAAATAGAATCATACTTTTAAGCCTATGAATAGGAAACGTACCCTCTATGTAGGTGGCACTTGTGGGGCATACTGTATGACTACGTATCAGACATTATAGACACGTCCGTACTGTAACTACCCCAGATGCGATGGGGATGGTAGTGCTGGTGCTGCGAGGGTAACTCAGCCTGCTACCCCTGTTGGGAACCCTGTTATTGTGGTGCTATGTCTTGCTATAGGAAGTATCTCCTCTTGTGTCCCATTTGTCCCGAAGTAAAACAACATCCCGAGAAGTCTCTCTACCTCTTGCCCTGATGGCCATGTCGAGGCTACCCCTGCTACTGGCCTTGGTGGCCTCCCCCATTATTCCCTTGGCCCCGACGACCTTGAGGAACATGTTACTGCTGCTGCTGAGGATCTTACTGGCCTAGCCTGAAACCTCCCTCGGATTGGTAACCCCCAGGTCTAAACCTCTTAGCTAGATCCCCCTATCGAGAATCATATCCCTAATATCTACTTAACTACTGCTGCGGTGATCCACTAACACCATTCCCACATGCCTTGCCCAGTTAGCTAGTCTCACTCTATCTTTTTCTTCCTTTCAGATGGAAGCGATGATCGTGGTAATGCAGAAGTTCAGCATTAATGACATCCGTATAAGTCCTCAATGCGGGGTTACCTATCAAGTGTTGCCTGATCCTCCAAGTTATCCCATCTATAAATCTCAGCCTCTTCTTCTCTTCATTATTCACCTCGTCGAGTACAAATTAGCTAATCATGTATCATACTCAACTAGTGAATAGTCTCCCTAACTACCTCATTGATCCACTTTTACATCTTTGTCTTAACAGCTGGCAAAAAGTAATTGCGATCAAATCGCACCCAGAACTCAGTAATATGCATAGTATTTATCTCCTCAGCAATGGTAACAAACTCTAACCCCTGTAAAGCTTTTTCGACAAGTATAAAAGTGTCCAATATTTTTTTTATGTCGCTATAGTCAACCATGCATAGGTGGTGTTGAATATCCTTCCTCCACTAGCAAGTCAAGATCATATCCGACCTACACTGAAACTTGGGTGGGTGGCCCTTTTGAAACACCTCACTCACTCTCTGTCAATCTGAGGGCCCCGGGTAGGCCTGGACAACCAGTGCCACTGGATACTGTGATGGCTAGGCCCGAGGGAAGTGGAGTGACATGACAGTCATAATGGCGTTAACTTCATGCGCCACAATAGAGACCATTTTTTCTATCGTAACTGTCCCTTGCAGTGGTTGTGGCTGCGGTGCTTGTGGCTCTTGATGAGCCTCTCTCTCATCTTCCTTTGATGCTTTCCTCGCCAGTCGTCCTCTCCTAGGTGGCATCTGAAATCAAATTGAATTTTATGAGTTCATAGTTAATAGAAATATAATAGCAGAAGAACGTAATCTCAAATACGTAATTATTGTTGCGCTAAAACAGTCCTATGTTAAGCAACCAAGACCATAAAACTCACTTCGGAATTTTACCAAACACTTGGTGTGCGGAAAACACCCAAGACCTTGTTCCTAATGAAAACTAAGTGTGCAAACTCAAAACGAATCCAATCAACAATCAACAAGTAGGATAACAAGAACACACAAGCAATCAAAGCAAAGAAACGACAACAATATAACGTGGTTCACCCAAACAAGGGTTACATCCACAATGGTAGGATTTCTTCTTTCTTTGATAAATGGAGGAACCACAAGGTTACACACTCACACTCTTTATCTCTCCAAGAAAGTCACTCACAACCAAGCACAAGAACTAATCTTAAACAAGAAGCTCTCACTCACTTTTCTCTTTGAAAAACTCACAAAATGTTCACTCTTGCTGGAAAAAACAGCACTGCATAAAAACAGAAAATAGGCTTCTATTTATAGATTTTCATCAAAGTGGCAATTTTGTAAATATCAAGAAAAAAATTGGTTTTTCTCCCAAAACAGCCGTGAACCAACGGGAAGCCACCGGAGAGCCAAAATACACCACAAACTCCACCTTGGCGATCCGAACGATCCAACCAAAAATCCGGAATGAAAACCATTGAACCCGCTTGAAGATCACCCCGAAATCTACCAAGCTCAATGCGGCTCCACCTAACCGAGGAGCCTCTCCTTGAACTTCAACAAGAAGTGAGATTTAGAAGCTTTAGGCAATGCCTAAACTTCTCTGTAGTCACAGGTTTGGTGAGGAAATCTGCTGCATTCTCATCCGTGTGCACCTTCTCAATCAAAATCTCGCCGGAATTAACCCAATCCCGAACTCTATGATACCGTACATCAATATGCTTTGTGCGGGCATGATACACTTGATTCTTAGCCAAATGCATAGCACTTTGACTATCGCAATGAAGACGAACACTCTCTTGCTTCATCCCCAATTCACTCACCAAACTCTTTAACCAAACCGCCTCCTTTGATGCTTCCGTAAGTGCCATATACTCCGCCTCCGTGGTAGACAAAGCACTTGTCGCTTGTAACATGGATCTCCAAGATACCGGCCCGCTAGCAATAGTGAATACATACCCCGATGTAGATCTCCGCTTATCAAGATCCGCCGCATAATCCGAATCCACATACCCCGCAACAAACTCGGCCCCTTTCTTCCGCTCAAACACAATGCCCATAGACTTGGTTCCCTTTAGATACCGAAGAATCCATTTCACCGCTTTCCAATGCTCTTTTCCCGGATTCGACATGTACTTACTAACCACACCCACGGCTTGGGCGATATCCGGCCTCGTGCAAACCATAGCATACATAAGGCACCCCACAGCACAAGCATACGGCGTTGAAGCCATCTCCTCTAACTCATCATCCGTAGAGGGACATTGCTTTGCAGACAAAGTGAAATGTGAAGCTAACTGGGTCGAAGTGGCCTTGGCATCCAACATGCCAAATTTGCCGATGACATGCGAAATATAATTTTTCTGAGATAACCACAACTTGCCAACTTTTCTATCTCGTCTAATCTCCATACCAAGAATCTTTTGCGCTGCACCAAGATCCTTCATGTCAAACTCCCGGCTCAATTCCACCTTGAGCTCCGTTATTCGTGACATGTCCCGACACGCAATGAGCATGTCATCCACATAGAGCATTAACAAAACAAACGAACCATCATCAAGAACCCGAAAATATGCACAATGGTCATGATCACATCTCGTGTAACCAACCCGCAACATGAAGGTATCGAACCGTAGGTACCATTGTCGTGGCGACTGTTTAAGCCCATACAATGACTTCTTAAGCCGACACACATGATCTTCCTTTCCCACTTCCTTGAACCCCTTCGGTTGCACCATGTAAATAAGCTCCTTCAAATCACCGTGAAGAAAAGTCGTTTTCACATCCATTTGCTCCAATTCCATATCAAATTGAGCAACCATTGCCAATAACACCCGTATCGAAGTATGCCTCACCACCGAGGAGAAGATCTCATCATAGTCAATCCCCTCCTCTTGTGAAAACCCCTTCGCTACTAGCCTTGCCTTGTACTTCGGTTCTTCTATTTTGTTAATTGACTCTTTCTTCCTATACACCCACTTAGAGCCAATAATGTGTTGCCCCTTGGGTTTAGGAACTAACTCCCACACAGAGTTCTTTCGTAGAGCTTCCATCTCTTCCGACATAGCACCCATCCAACTCGCCTTGACATCACAATTAATGGCATCTTTGTATGTCGTTGGATCACCCTCACTAGAAATGAGAGCGTAATTGACCTCTTCCCAACCAAGCCTAGATGGTGGCTTGATCTCCCTACACTCTCGGTCACGTGCTATGGATGGCACTTGCTCCACCCGTTGAGTGTCCCCTACCTCAACCAATTCCTCTTCCAAATCATCCTCATTCGGCTCCACCTCAACCTTGCCATTACCCGATTGAGAATCACTTGAACCACTAGTAGATGCACTATCACTATCGGTGGTTGATGACCTCGGAAATACCAAAGGAATCTCGACGGTTCTAACACCACCGTCATCGGCAACTTCCAAGAACTCCTTGGCCTTCAACATGGACGTCTCATCAAATCTCACATCCCGGCTAACAACTAGCTTCCTCGTAGACGGATCCCAAAGCTTGAACCCCTTCACCCCTTCACCCCTTTTCCATAGCCTAGGAAAATACACCAGCGAGTTCTCGGGTTATTTTTAGTCATCTCGTCACTAGGAATGTGAGCGTACCCCGGACATCCGAACACCCTCAAAGTAGAGTAGTCGACCTCGTGCCCAGACCATACTTCCTCCGGACACTTCAAACCAAGAGTCGAATTTGGTGACCGATTCACCAAATACACGGCGTGATCAAGAGCCGCTGCCCAAAATGATTTCGGTAACCCGGCATGAAACCTCATGCACCTTGCCCTTTCCATAATGGTGCGGTTCATCCTCTCCGCCACCCCATTTTGTTATGGAGTCTTCTTAACGGTAAAGTGCCTTGTGATGCCCGCATCTTTACAATACTTGAGAAACCCACCATCTCTATACTCACCCCCGTTGTCGCTCCTCAAATACTTGATCTTCTTCCCCGTTTGATTCTCCACCATGGCTTTCCACTCCTTAAACTTCTCGAAAACCTCCGATTTTTCCTTCAAGTAGTAGACCCACACTTTTCGTGAATAATCATCTATGAAAGTCACAAAGTATCTAAAGCCGCCTACGGAAACAACATCCGAAGGCCCACACACGTCGGAATGAATATAGTCAAGAGTCCCTTTACTCTTGTTCGTAGATATAGTGAATTGCACTCGAGTTTGCTTCCCCATCACACAATACTTGCAAAAACCGAGCTTGCATCCGTGCACCCCTTTCAACAACTTTCGCCGATGAAGTTCTTCCATGCCCCGTTGGCTCATGTGACCAAGTCTCATGTGCCACAATTGTAGCTCGTCGATTTCAGGCTCCGTGGAGACTGCCGCTCCACCCACTACCGTATTTCCCTTCAATCTATAAAGATTGTTCGGTAACTTTGTGCCGCGCAAAATCACCATCGATCCCCTTTTGACCTTCAAAGCCCCACCCTCGGCTTGAATCACACACCCCTTTGAATCAAGTGCGCCTAAGGAAATCAAGTTCTTTTTAAGTGCCGGAACGTGCCTCACTTCACTTAAGGTTCGGACAACCCCATCCAACATCTTTATGTGCACCGGCCCGATTCCCACTACTTTGCACGTAGCATTGTTTCCCATGAGAATCTCACCACCGGTATTGGACTTGTAATCCTCAAACCATTCCCGATTCGGACACATGTGGTATGAGCATCCGGAATCTAGAATCCAACCATCAACGTGATCGGCAGAAAAACAAGTAAGAACCTCTTCGCCTCCCTCTAAAGTAGCAACACCGGCCACATCCTTAGTAGCGTCTCCTTTCTTATCATCTTTCTTCCACTCCGGACAATCCCGTTTAAAGTGACCTTTTTTATGGCACTTGAAACACTCAACCGTGCTAATGTCTCGAGATTGAGACCTTTGGAAGCCCCGGTTATTTGCACCCCGAGACTTCATCCACCACCAACAACCTTGGCTACCAAGCCTTCACCTTGAGAAGATGAACTACCTCCATCGCTACCATTTTTCTTCTTCATGGCCACGTGAGAAATGATGTCCTGCATTACATCATTGAACTTGAGAGTAGTCTTCCCAAACATAAGTGTGGTGACAAAGTGCTCATATGAATCGGGCAACGAAGCAAGCAACAATAACGCTCGATCCTCCTCGCTAAATTGAACATCAATCCGGTTCAAATCGTTGATCAAAGCATTGAAGATATTTATATGCTTCATCATATCACCGCCCTCCTTCATTTCTAACTTGAAGAGCATCTTCTTTAGAAACAATTTATTTGACAAAGACTTGCCCAAATAAATCTCCTCCAATTGATCCCATATGCCCTTAGCCGTAGTTTCCGATATCACATGATTGAGCACATCATCCGTGATATACATTTCAATTGAAGAAATCGCCCTTTGATCAATATCGCTCCATTCGGCTTCGGTCATATCCACCGGACGCTTCTCTATACCCAACAGTGCTATAACCAACCGTTGTTGAACAAGAACACCCCGCATCCTTCTTTGCCACAAGCCAAAATTAATTTTCTCATCAAAAGATTTTATCTCAAATTTCATTGAGCCCCCGGATCCATAACTAGGATCCCACTTCTTAGAGCCTCCGCTTGTAGAAGTTGATTCGAGAGTACGCGACACCTCTTCCGCCATTTGGAACAAATTCTAGAACTTATGCCAATATCACTCAAATTGATTCAAGCCGAACCAAAATACCGAGAAAACCAAGCAACCAAAGCTCTGATACCACTTGTTGCGCTAAAACAGTCCTATGTTAAGCAACCAAGACCATAAAACTCACTTCGGAATTTTACCAAACACTTGGTGTGCGGAAAACACCCAAGACCTTGTTCCTAATGAAAACTAAGTGTGCAAACTCAAAACGAATCCAATCAACAATCAACAAGTAGGATAACAAGAACACACAAGCAATCAAAGCAAAGAAACGACAACAATATAACGTGGTTCACCCAAACAAGGGTTACATCCACAATGGTAGGATTTCTTCTTTCTTTGATAAATGGAGGAACCACAAGGTTACACACTCACACTCTTTATCTCTCCAAGAAATTCACTCACAACCAAGCACAAGAACTAATCTTAAACAAGAAGCTCTCACTCACTTTTCTCTTTGAAAAACTCACAAAATGTTCACTCTTGCTGGAAAAAACAGCACTGCATAAAAACAGAAAATAGGCTTCTATTTATAGATTTTCCTCAAAGTGGCAATTTTGTAAATATCAAGAAAAAAATCGGTTTTTCTCCCAAAACAGCCGTGAACCAACGGGAAGCCACCGGAGAGCCAAAATACACCACAATTATGAATGCGACAGTCCTAATAATGGGGCTCTATATCAAATAACGATACATTGAGATCGTAGTAATCCCTACAGATCCTATGGACACTAGAACCTAATCCTATGATACCATATGGGACACCTCGTCTATTTTAATCAAAGGTGATCAGTCCTTTATCAACATAAATAGGAGTCTCATTTGGTTCATTCTTAGCATCACTATTAAAAACGTTTTAAATTACTAACCACCTATGTTAAATTAAGCCGGTGTCAAATTTTATCTTTAATTAATATAACAACATGAGGAATTAAATACCATATACCATCCACATAATTATAATAATCTGAATCAATCATGTGATAACTAGATAAATAGAAAATACAGAATAAACCATCAATTCCCAAAACAAAATCCAATAACAAATTCAAAGGAAATAAAATTGAATCCAAAACATAGTCTGATAAATAAACTAAAAAGACACTAACAGTTGAAGGGGCAACATACTCAAATGAAATGCTGAATGCAAATCCTAATCAAAGAATGAATAACTGAAGTGTTTAAGAAATCTCTTGCAAGCCTCCACAAATGTTGGAGTTACGTATCCCTGGAATGAATTATCAAGCTTGGCGTCTTTGTGGCCGGACACCTAAAATAGTTTGGAAAATATTTTGACACGGGTCAGAGACCAAAACCATTTGAAAAATATTCGGCAAGTATTAAAAATGTATAAAAAGTAGTTATTAGGTATAAATATTAGTTTTCCTCACTATCCCTTGAGTTCTTCACCTCTCAACTAAAGTGCACATCTAACGTCTCCTAATAGCCCTCCTAGTTATACTACCCAGCCTAACTAGACATAATAACTAACCTCAATAGGTTTTTCTCCCCCGTACAGCCCATACAGTACCCTACCATATCAACATTTCTCACATGTTATGGTTAAACCATTTCATTAAGTTCCTCACATTTAAGTTATCTTTAGATTTACACTATCTATTTTATCTACTGTCACACAAAAATAGATAATTCACATAAGTATATATATTTTACACTATTTATATATATATATACTACTACGACATCCTCGGAACGGCCACCACGATACATGCATACTCTGTTATTAAGTTCATGTACTTCTCATACTATATCAATGACTATCGGTTCGAAATGTTATCTCAAACCCTAAATTAAATATCACACAATGGAGGCGAACATAGTTTTAAGCATTTGGGGTACGCGCATACCTAACGTACCCAAATGACCTGTCAGTCCCACTAATACACAATACATTTTGGATCGCCCTAAGTTCTATCACTCACTGCCCAAATGGACCTAACTATCCCTTAAGATATTTCAGTAGTTCATACATCCCTATACTACTGGTCTACGACTTGGGTTCACTCAAGATCTCTGTGCCCCGTCTGTAATTCTCATGATTTATTAAGTTTCATAATGTGCCCAATCGGCCCTAGCCTTAATCCCCTCGTCTTGGACTAAGCCCTAGTTTCTAACATATGTCTACTGGAGCTTATTAAGTCCTAACTTATAGTTTAAGAATAAGACAAAAGTCTCCCATTTTTTAATTTGTGAAAATAGGGCATTAATAAAGAAAATTACAAAAATCTGGGCAGCTGAATCGATTCAACCTTGACCCGAATCGATATGCCCATCCGAATCGATTCACGACAAGCAGGTCATTTTTTTGTTGCATTGTTACTCATTTTTATCTAATACAACCTCCATAAATTGTACCCAAACTCCCATATAACTCACTCCATCATCAAATATTAGTATATAAACAGTTTTTAACTTATTTCCATTACTAAAACATCATTAAATCCATAATTAATAAGAATATATCGATGGTTTGTCTACATAACCCTAGTTCTATCTTTTCATGTGTGTTCTTCAATAAACCAAGAACTAAATTTCTCATAACATCCCAAAAGTTAGATTTTGCATTAATAAACCTAGAAATTCAATCTCTAATATAAATCGCAACTATTAACAAGAATTAAGCCCATTATATTAACTCAAACTTTTGTGTTCATGCTATATTACATCTAGTTCTACAATGAATATTATAACTTTTCAAGGTCCTCTTGTGAAGGTGGGTTGATTTTGGTTTCAGATGATGAAAGTGTCTTCCTTCCCTTTCGATCCACACTTTGATGATAAGGGCGGTGAAAGAAATGTGTAGAATGGTCCAAGAATCCTCTCTTCTTCCTCTCTTATGGACTCTATTGGTTTTCTTTGTTTTTAACCCTAGTATCCTCAAACTATATGCTGATGTAACACTTAGAAATTCGTAGCTCCTCCACCCTACTCTCCTAAATGCCCCAAATTCCTTTATGGGGTGTCAGGTTAGTCTAAAATCACCTTGGGACCCAATCAGCACACTCGGGTACACTATTCTGATTATTTTGACCCATTCGAAATCAATCGTGACCTCAAAATCACCATCCGAGTCACTCTACACAAATTTCTTATCTCCACCTCATATTGTCTACACTTAACGTCCGGTTGAGATATAACACTATCACGTCACTATCACTCGTTATGGGGTAAAATAATTATTTACTATTCACTTAGTAATTATATTCCATAATTATTAATCTTTATCTCTCCCGATTAATATTTTAATCAACACCTAATATTTAATTCAATTAAATTACGTCAAGCGTGTAATTTAAAATGACCGAATTAATTCAATTTTTAAATAGTCAGAATTACGAGGTGTTACATATTCCCCCCTTACAAAGGAATTCCGCACTAGAAATTGGGACATACCTAAGGTGAATAACTTGGGATACTGATCATGCATGTCATCCTCCCGCTCCAACATGAATCGTCAACATTGTGGTGCCCCCACTAAACTCGAACCAAAGGTACCACCTTAGACCACAACTTATGCTCACTACGATTAAGTATCGCCAACGGTGTTTTCTCTTAAGAGATATTTGGTTGCAGGTCTATCTCCTCTAACGGAACGTGCCAAAAATCCATCTCGCTCCTCTGGTACCTCTTCAGCGATGACACATGGAACACGTCGTGAATCCGCTGTTATTGCTCTGGTAGTCCCAGCCTATATGCCACTGGTCTCATCCTCTCGATAATCACTAACAGTCCCACATGACCGAATTAATTCAATTTTTAATTACTAAAAATATGGTTGTTACACGACATCCATCATTTCGCAATCTCAGTTTTTTCCTCACGCGTTGTTTTTACATTATTTTACCAACATCCATCATTTTGCAATTATAGTTATGTCCTCACGTGTTTCTTTCGCCTGATTTTGCCATATGTGTGTTGTAAATTTGTTAATACTAGTACCATATGTAGTCACTACTAATATCTAATTTTTGCTTTGGATACAAAAATAAACATGGCCCCGTGATTTGATAATGTGAATAATGACGGAGTTATTATTTTTTATAAATAAACACCTAACACTCTTCCCCTCTAATAACTCATCTCGCGTATATTTTTTGGCCATAAATTTTACGCGTGCAATTCTTCACAAATACGTACTTTGTAATGTCAAAACTACATTGGTGAATATATGGAGTCTACTTAATGTCATTCAAGGAACGAAATAATACAATTTATACATGTTAGTGTCCCCCAAAATGTGATAAATCACGTGTCGGCTTAAAATTACTCATATATCACCGTAATATTTTTAATACATTATAAATATCAAGTGAATTGTAGTAAGAAATCAGATCCATCTAACATAGACTAAAATTCTAAATTAATAAAGCTTTATATTTTTGTAGTTTCAAGTTAGCTTTCTATCTTTGTATCGGGGAGTAGTTGTCTCTTATTTTCATAATTTTTCATTCGAGATTGTAAGAGCCACATAGGAGAGCCTTTTTCAACTTCTTATTTATAAATAAATTTCTAGTGGTTAAATAAAATAAAAAATGATAATAAATTAAAACAAATAAGGACAAATTGGGTAGAGATCACTAAAATTTGAGTGTACTATCGATCAATTATGGTTGAATAACGAAAATATTAAAAATGGGGATCAAACACCAAAAAAATCAACATGTGGGGGTTTGACTGAATATTAAAAATCAAATGGGAGTTAAACAATAATTATTAAATAACATTTTTAAACTTTTTTTAAGGGGTGGGGAGGGGGGGGGGGGGGATTGAACCCTAAAACCTCCTACATGAGGGTGAGAGCACTAAACACTAAGTTAGCTCGTGTCTTTAGTTATTACTAAACATATCTTAGGTGATTTCATTAGGATACTAACAAACTTGGTTTGTATTTATAAATTCGCAAGTTAGGGAAAGCCTAATGGATAAGGGTTTTAAAAAGTAAAATTCTGAGATATAATATGATTAATATGATCACCAATATATATATATATATATATATATATATATATATATATATATATATATATAAAGTCTGAAAATAACCATTTTTATGGAGTAAAAATGCTAGAAAACATTGTCGTGATGTGATTCTCTAAAAAATTGAAATTTGACATTTTTATGAAATAAAAATGTGTAATGACATCATTTTGGTGTATTTCTAGTGTAAAAGAAATAATGGACATTATTATGGGATAAAAATGTAAGAAATGTCATTTTAGTTTGTCTTTAATAAAAGAAAATAATGGACATTTTTATGGGATAAAAATGTAAGAAATGTCATTTTAGTGTGTTTTTAGTAAAAAGAAATAATGAACATTTTTATGGAATAAAAATATTTTTGAGAGATATTTTTATGTATTTCTACTAAAAGGGAAATAATGGATATTTTATGGAATAAAATATAGGATGGCATTGGCCTTGACAAATTATTTATGAAATAAGTTGTAATACCCAGTAATTCTACGTATTTTTAATTTAATTAATTCAAAAATTAATTAGAAAAATACGTCTTAATTAAATTCACAAGTGAAGAAAATTAATGTGATTTATTGAAGAAATGAGATTATTAATCGAGAGACAGATACTAATTAATATTTTGATGAAATTTACTAAGTGCAAATAGTAAATAATAAATTATTATTATTATTATTATTATTATTATTATTATTATTATTATTATTATTATTATTATACGACAAAGCGAGAGATATGTGTGTATTCTAGTTTATCTCACCGGGAGTCGCGCGCAGACTATTTTGAGGTAAGAAATGAGATATGTATTTTAAGTGACTCAGATGGGAATTTAGAGGTTGCAGATGGTTCGAAATAGTCGAAATAGTGTACCCGAGAGTATAGTTTGGGTCCCGAGTCAATTTTGGACAAACTCGACACCTATTAAGGGCCTTACGGTCATTTTTCACAAAGAGGTCAAGGGAACTATGAAATTTAGAGCCATGTATCTGATATTTATAGATTGGGGTTAGGTCTCATAACTCAAAAGATTATAGAGGCCATTAGAGAAAAGAGAGAACCTTTTTCCCAAAGCCTAAGGAGAGAACTATGAAGGTGGTGAAGGGTTTCTTGCACCTAGGCAATTGGAAAGGAAGATTGGAGGAGAAGCAATCAGTAATCATTAAAGAACCACAAAATCAGATAAATCAATGAAAGACAAGTGTTTATTGCAAATTGAATTGAAGTTATAATACCCATGTATAGGGATTTCATGAATAGATTGATTTTAATTTCAAAACCTTTCATGAAAAGCATCAATTGATTTCATGTTTGGTAAAATTTCATGTAGTTAGGGTTTATATTTGTAGACGATTGTAAATTAGAAGAGTTTTGATTATTACTACGGATTTAAATATGGGTTTTGAATTTAATTTAATGGATGAACACAAAACTAGATTATGAAAGAGTTTTGAGGGTTTGATTCATTCTTGATCGATTTTAATGGAGTTTTAATGTGTTTGAAATATTAGAAATCATCCTAACTCGTGTATAAATAGGTAGGAATAATCATAGGTGAATTTGGTGATGAATAATGGAAGTTGAGTAAATCAGAAAGGGTGAAAAATAGAAGAAAATGAACTTGCACCTGTTCAATTGATCGATCGACCCTAGTAGGTTTTAGGTTCTTTTCTTGTTTGAATTTCTTAGAATTACGATTGATGGAAGGGTATCTTAGGAGTGTTATTATACCTATGTAGGGACTTGATAAAGACCAGTAGGTGTATAGAAATGGAACCTTGGAGTTGTGTGGACACTCAACTAATTATGAAAGTGAATTAAATTCATAAATAAATGATAAAGTATGATGAATATTAGAGAGAAAATATGACGTACAAGTATAAATAATTTGGTTTTTTGAATACCTATTATATTGATACTTAGGCTGTGTGAATACCTAAAGTGTGGTTAATTCGATATTGATATCGATGATTATCCAGACCAATACATGAAACCTCAATTTGGGGTCGATGATTGTCCGGACCAAATCAAAGATGAAAGATATTGAGGTCGATGAGTATCCGGACCAATATAAATATGCATAACATATACTTGGGGGTTGAGGGATATCCGGACAAATATAAATGATAGGATGATTGGGGTCGATGATTATCTGGACCAATCATCCTTATAGTATATATTGTGTGTGAAATATATACTTCATGATATTCTACTCCTGTTCGAAAGTAGATTAATAGATGATATATATATATATATATATTAAGTAGAGATAAACTTAGTTTCAAGATTAATAATAAATTGGGTATATTTATAGTAAATTAAGTAATGAGACTTAATTATGGAAGTCGAATGATAAATGTGAAATCCTTTATGAATTAAGTAGTGAGACTTGATTATTATGATTAAACATAACATATGTGAATGTTATATGAAAATTGAATAATATGCGAGAATGTTAATAATGAAGCGTGTTGTATGGGTAGTATGGGAGAGTAGACCATTGATAAGATCGGTTATATACTTTAGTCTAGATATATTGGGTATAATACCTAGGTGGTCTAAGTGCAGAACGTTAGGCGTGCACATTAGATGAGAGGTGAGGAAACTCAAGGTAATGTGTGTGAACCTAACATGTGTAATCAATAACTAATTTTAATTGCGATAAATTACTTATTAGATGTTTTCAAACTGTTTTGAGTACTAAATCTTGCTATAAAAATGTTTTCAAAACCTTTTAGGTGTCCAACCACAAGGGTCCATACTTAATTTCATTCTAGGGATTCGAAGTTTTAGCACTCTGGATGCTGACAGGATTATTGAGTAGCCGACTCTTTCATTCAGATCTAGCATATGATCTCACTCTTGTATATCATGTTTGGACATGGGGTCCGTTGTCGATATTATAGTTTCAGTTTCGTATCAGTTTTACTTTGCAATTGGGACTTGGATTATTACTTGGTTTGGTTGTTTTAGTCGATGGTTTATTCAGCATGACTTTGACTCATTTACATATCATGATGCTTCAAATTCTAGTATATTGTGAATGTTGATTTAGTTCTCAAATTATTCTTTTATTTTGTTTATTTGAAAGATAAAATTTGGCACCGGTTTAATTAACTTATGTGGTTAGTAATTAATTTGTTTTTCATCAGTGATGCTAAGAACGAACCATATGACAAAATCCCTTTTTAATTAAAAAAAACATATGACAAAACTTGTTTTAATTTGATAAAGGCATGATCACCCGATATTTAATTAGATGGGGTGTCAAAGTTGATATCAGAGCATCAGGTTCTAGTGTCCATAAATTCTATACAGCGTACTATGTTTTCAGCATATCATTTGTTTGACATAAAGCCATTTTATTATGATTGTTTCTTATATCTTTGCGTACTTTGAGATATAGTGCTTCTGCTATTAAATTTGGTATAAACTGTGGGCTTATATAATTCAATCTATTTTCAAATGTCGCCGAGGAGAGAGCGAGTTGATAGGGTCACAGCCAGAGATGGGGGGGAGGATCCTCAAGAGCAACAAGTATCGCCACCACCACTAGAGACGATTTTTACTACTCAGGTGGCAGTGATATTGGATCAGGTAGTAGAGACAAATATGAGGGCCATGACAACCCACTTCCCTCAGCGTCAGGCTCAGCAGCCCATAGCACCAGCTATTTCAGCCCACCAAGGGCAACCCACTTGACATAGCATCAGAGAGACCTTCTAGAAGGGCATCCGCCCGAGTTTCGGGGTGGCACGGATGTAGTGGTGGCATGCCAATGGAAGAAGAACATTCAGCGCCACATGTACATGCTAAATTGCAGTGAGGTTCAGAGACAGATGTTGGCCACCTTTAGGATAACAGGGGCAACCCTTCAATGGTGGGATTCAGTTACCACCGCTGAGGAGAGAGACTCGATGACTATTTTTGGAGTTCTGGGTGCGGTTTGACCCCAAGTACTTTTCGCCTACAGTGGAAGCAGATATGAGGAACAAGTTTGGTGAGGTATGTGAGGGTAACCTCTCAGTTGCTGATTACGAGGAGGAGTTCACCCGTCTGGAAAATTTTGTGCCAGACGAGGTGAGCAATGAAGAGAGAAAGAAGGCAAAGTTTATGGATGTCTTGACCTAGAGGATCAGGCAACATTTTATTGATAATCCCCCGTTGATGACATATACTGATGTTGTTAATGCGACACTTTTGCACTGTCAGGACTTCTATTTCCATGGGAAGGTAAGTAAGAGGGGAGCAGAGTCTATGCAGTAGAGAAAGACTGTGGGGAGGAGTGTTAGTGGGACACCACCAAAGACTGTGGGAAGGAGTGTTAGTGGGACACCACCCCAACAGAAGACATTGGGCACACAGGGGCAGAACTCCCGGTAAGGGAACTCTGCTAAGAGATTTAGATTTGATGGGCATAGATCGAATAGACAGGGCCAGCAGGGTCCCCAGCAGCAGCAGCAGCAGCAGCAGGTTCCTTATGGTCGTCATGGTCAGGGCAACTAAGGGGTTGACAACAGGGTCCGGACCACTAGGGCCTACATCAGGGTCAGTAGGGCCAGGGTCAAAGGCAGTTTCAGTGGAAGTGTTTCACATGTGTCCTGTAGGGTAACAAGATAGGGCTTGTCCACAGATAATCAGGGAACACCGCCAGGGTGCCCAGCAGGGGCAACGGGATCCAGCTCTAGCACCAGCACCAGCCCCACCCCGTTAGTAGGTCCAGATGCACTATGGGCGTGTATTCAACATCCGGGATGTGCCTATGCCTCCAGCACCTTAGGTGCCACCTACAGTATAGGGTATAATTTCTATTCATGGATTTGAGGGTAGGGTACTTTTTGATACTAAAGCATCTCATTCATTTATTAAGACTAGATTTGCACGAGTTGTCGATTTATTAGAGATAGTCGAAAGTCTCCTTATGTGTGTAGAGTCACCGATGGGGAGTAATTAATTGATATGTGAGATCTATAGAGGAGTTAATATTATGATTATGAGATTGAGTTTAGCGGTAGACCTCCTAGTGTTAGATATGGAGGGGTATGATGTGATTCTAGGTATGTACTAGTTATAAGGCTACAGAGCAACGATAGATTGCTATGAGAGGACTATTGTGTTTTCGATTTCGGGATAGGAGATGTTCCTAGTGGCGATGCCTCTTTCCGAGGGAGTATTGCACACTCATTTATATTACATCGAGGAGGAGATCTTGCAGGAGGTGGTTATTCCCTAGATTCGATTCCTGTAGTGAGGGATTTTGAGGACGTGTTCTAGTAAATACCAGGGTTGCCATCGATATGGGAAATAGAGTTTGTCATTGACTTAGGACCAGGGACGAGACTGATTGCCAGAGCACCGTATCACATGTCCCTTTCAGTGATCCGGGAGCTGAGAGAGTAGATTAAGTATCTCTTGGGTTAGGGTTTCATTCGGCGGAGTACATCGCCTTGGGGTGCACCGGTGTTGTTTGTGAAGAAAAGGGATGGTTCACTTCACTTGTACGTAGATTACTGGGAGCTCAACAAGGTGACGATATGGAACAACTATTCGTTACCTAGGATTGACGACTGATTTGATCACTTAAGAGGGGATGCGTACTTCTCCGAGATATATTTGAGGTTAGGCTATCACGAATTGCGTAGGGAGGAGGATATTCCTAATACCATTTTCCTGTCGCGTTATGGATCCTACGAGTTCAGGGTGATGCCATTCGGGCTCACCAATGCGCATGCGGTGTTCATGGACCTCATAAACTGAGTATTCTTGGAGTTTATGGATCAGTTTGTGATAGTATTCATCGATGACATTTTGGTTTACTCACGGAGGGAGGAGGAGCACGTCGAGCATTTACGTATGGTTCTGTAGACATTACGGGACCATCAAATGTACGCCAAAATTAGTAAGTGTGGATTCTGGCTTCGAGAGGTACAGTTTCTTGGACACATTGTGTCCAACAAGGGCATAACTGTTAATCCAAGTAAGGTATCGGCGGTGAGGGAGTGGGGGAAGCCCATGATACTGATCGAGATTCGTAGCATCTTGGGGTTGGCAGGATATTACCGTTGCTTCATCAAGGGGTTCTCAAAGATTGCTGGGACTTTGATGAACTTAACTCGTAAGGGAGTACCATTTATGTGGGGCGACTAATGTCAGTTGGATTTCGATGAGCTGAAGGATAGATTGACATCAACACCCATACTTGAATTCCCTAGGAGTGGGTTGGAGTATCGGGTCTACACGGATGTTTCATTACAGGGACTTAGGGGTAGGTTGTAGCAGGAAGAGAGGGTGATAGCTTATGCATCTCGAAAGCTAAAACCCCGCGAGAAGAATTACCCCACCCACGACCCAAAGTTGGAAGCGGTCATTTTTACATTAAGGATATGGAGATATTACCTATTGGGGGTACAATTCACATTATTCACAGATCATAAGTCACTTCAGTATCTCTTCACACTGAAGGATCTAAACATGAGGCAGAGGTGGTGGCTAGAACTCATGAAGGACTACCAATTTGATATATAGTATCATCCTGGTAAGGATAACGTGGTGGCAGACGTATTGAGCCGACAACCTACTAGAGGTTTAGTAGAGGTGTGGAAAGCAAAGTGGAGTGATCTCTAATAGGAGGATGTGGTTGTCAGAGCATACATGGCAGTTATGACTATCACTCCCGATATTGCTATGTAGGTAGTGAAGGCATAAGCAGAGGACCAATTCTGTCAAGACATGGTGAGGCAGTTATTAACTGAGGGTACAGAGTCTTACTTAGTCATCTTAGAGGGAGGCAAGCACTTTAATATGCTATTGGTAGTGCCCGAGGATGAGGAGTTGAGACAGGCAGTGATGACCGAGTCTCACAGTTCCAAGTTTGCGGTACATCCCGATGGGGATAATATGTACGAGCATATGAGGGGACATTACTGATGGGCCAAGATGAAGAGAGACATAGCAGAGTTTGTCTCAAAGTGTGTTATTTACTTCGTAGTGGGGTCATGATCAGATGCTAGAGGACATGCTGGGGATGTGTATCCTTTATTTCGGGGGAGGTTGGGAGTGATACCTTCCATTAGTAGAGTTTGCGTATAACAACTCGTACCAATTTACTATCGGGATGGCACTATTTGAGGCACTGTATGGGAGACCTTATCATTCGCCATCATGCTAGTTAGAGGTGGAGGACAACAAGTTTTTAGGACTCAAGATGATTCAGGAGACTAATATCAAGATTGAGTTGATTCGATGACGCATTCGGATAGCTCATAATAGGTAGAAGAGTTGTATCGGCGCTGACAGGAGACATGTAGAGTTAGAGGTTGACGACTAGGTATTAGTTCAAGTATCTTCTATGAAGGGGATTATGAGATTTGGCAATAAAGGGAAGTTAGCACTGACGTATGTGGTGTCATTTCTTATTATAGGGAGGGTGGGATCGATGGCATAAAGATTGGCACTTAAAGAGCATCTTCAGTGAATACACGATGTGTTCCATGTGTCATCACTGAAGAAATACAGGAGGAATGAAAGAAATTTCTGGCACGTTCAATTTGAGAAGATTAACTTACAGTCAGACGTCTCATATGAGGAGAGGCCTGTGGCTATTTTATATCGTGGTCAGCATAAACCGGGGTCTAAAGCGGTGCCCATAGTGCGAGTTCAGTGGGGAAACCATAATACTGATGAGTCGACTTGGGAGAGGGAGGATGACATGCGAGAGAAGTATCCATAGTTATTTACCGCATGTATGTCCTAATTTCAAGGACAAAATTCCTTTGTAAGGGGCGAAGTATGTAATACTCCGTAATTCTACATATTTTTAATTTAATTAATTCAGAAATTAGTTAGGAAAATACGTTTTAATTAAATTACACGAGTGAAGTAATTTAATGTGATTATTAATTGAGAGATAGATACTGATTAAACCTTTGATGAAATTTACTAAGTCTGAATATTAAATAATAAATGATTATTATTGTACAGCATAGCGAGTGATATATGCGTATTCTAGTTTATCTCACTAGGAGTCGCGTGTAGACTATTTTGAGGTGAGAAATGAGAAATGTATTTTAAGTGACTCGGATGGGAATTTAGAGGTCACGAATGATTTCGGATGAGTCGAAATAGTCGGAATAGTGTACCCAAGAGTATAGTTTGGGTCCCGAGTCAATTTTGGACCAACTCGGCACCTATTAAGGGCATTACAGTCATTTTTTAAAAAGAGGTCAAGGGACCTACGAAATTTAGAGCCATATATCTGATATTTAGAGATTGGGGTTAGGGCTCATAACTCAAAAGATTAGAGAGGCCATTAGAGAAAAGAGAGAACCATTTTCCCAAAGCGTAAGGAGATAATTGTGAAGGTGGTGAAGGATTGTGACACCCCGCCTAATTAAATACCGGGCGATCACTCCTTTATTAAATTAAAATCAAGGTGAACATTTGGTTCATTCTTAGCATCACTGTCGTAAAAATAACTTTTCCAATTTAAACACCTTAATTAATTAAGCTAAGTGTCAAAACCATTTTTAAATATTACTTTCCAAATTTTATTTTGAAAACAAGATTTAATTATTTACAACAATTTAATATATAACGAATCACACAACAATAATCCAGGAACCTATGATCCAAATAATTTAAACATTCGACAATTGAATCCCAACATTAAAATTTAAAGTGAAACATCCAGACAATAATAAATCCCAAAGTATCAATACTACAATAACTGAAGCACAATGTCCAAATAAAACAACTAAATAATGGAAAGGGCGACACATGCCCCACTAAATGAAGATACTAGGAGAGGAATCAAGTAAATGAAGTCGTCTAAGCAAGTGGCCTGCAACTCCCACCTAAGTTGCAGCACGTTCCTTCCAAAAGATCCTATACAAGTCGCCCCTGTGGCTGGGCACCTGTAATATATATATATATATATATATATATATATATATATACACACACACAAGAGGGAAAGAGAAATAGAAACGGGTCAGAGCCCGATAGTGTATATGATTTAAAATTCGTTAAGCAAGTATTTAAATTGTTTACAGGCCAATGCAACAAGATATTAGTGCGGCACTCTCTTGATAAATTCTCACCTCTCTTCTAATGTGCACGCCTATCGTACTAACCCTCCCAACGGATTATCTATCTTATACCGCACTAAAATTCCCAATGCTTTAACTTATCTTAGGTTACTCGTAAGATTTAAAATCCTAACAATATGGTCGTTTAAAAGGAAGATTTCATATAGTAACAAAGCTTTCATTTTCCTTATTTATTAATAAAGTTTCCCAGTGTCATATTATACTTTCTCACAACAAGTATTTCAATTTTGAATCATCAAACATATCCTACTTACCATATCACAGTAGGCAGTTCCAAAGTTCAGAACTTCATATATATATTAACTACTCGTTTCATATATGGTGCGGGCATACTCTACTATCCAATCACCGTATCACTCGTACTAAGGGAAATACAAATTCGAAATCACTCTCGAACTGTAGTAACACATACACAAACAATATTGAGGTGAAGCATAGATTCCAAGTCTCAAAGAGGATGGCACATGCCCACGTCTCTTAGGACCGTCTGAACTATCAATTCGATAGCTTGTACCAAGGATATCTATCTTCTAGGGTATGAGTCAATATCCCCCATAAAGGTCCCATCGAGATAAGACTGTCCGAGCGCGGTAACCTCAGGGATAGCAAGTAGCATGGGCATGATTTTCACACATAGATAGTATATGCATACACAATCATATAACT
Organism: Sambucus nigra; assembly: GCA_949130495.1. NCBI lineage: Eukaryota > Viridiplantae > Streptophyta > Magnoliopsida > Dipsacales > Adoxaceae > Sambucus > Sambucus nigra. The sequence continues at coordinate 13,928,599 of OX422219.1, read as the reverse complement.
ATACTAATATTACCATATCAATTTTAGGTACATCTCAAATCCCATAGTTACGACATTTATTCCCATATCTCATTATTAGTTATTTCGTATAACGGTTCGTCTCTAACTTTAATTTGAGGTGTCATTCCAACTTACTACGTAACTCTTGTGGACTATATCCTCCCAAGTATAAAGATTCAGTAGGTACTCATCTATTTTTCCATCGTAACCATCTTACGTAATCTCTCACTTTAATACGTAGGTTCACCGTTTCTTATATATAATATCCCAAAAATACAATTCTCGTCTTACATTAAAAGTCCCAAAATTATTCATATACCCTACTGGTCTTCTTTATCTCCCAAAACATATTTATAAAGGTGTTTAAGAATTATTTATCATTAAAGTTATTTCAACTAATTTAAAAAGGGAAATTATGAGTCTTCCAGGAGGGGTCGATCGATCGAGGTCTGGGCTCAATCGATCGAACCTTCGATCGATCGAGGCTCTTGGCTCGATCGATCGATCAAGCAGGTATGCAATTTCTGCAGTTTTGCAGTTACGGGTTTCATCCTCTAACCTCAATCAATTACATATTTTTCATTCCCAATCTTCCAAGAATTTGTACTACTAACATTATATCATCATATTATGTATTTCCTACGTAAAGCATGTAAATTTTCGTCAATAAACATGGATTTGTAGGCAAAAACTCCATAAAAATCTCAAGAACCCTAGAATTTCTTAAACATGGTTGTAATCAATATTTTCCAAAATTTCCTTCTTATAAAACATCATAATTTCATGGTTTAATCCTCTACATGACAAAGGGTTTCCAGAATATCATTTAATGCATCACTACATGCAAATTTCCTATCTCAAATTGGGTTTTTCTTCCATAAAACTCATCCTAATCATTCCTAGACTAATATGAGTGATGCATCAATGAAATATGTAAGATAAACACTTGACTGGGATTTTCTATGTTCTGATTTGCAGACGATTTTGGTGTGGTTGTGTTCCCCGTCGCGCGATCTACGCGTTGGTGGTGACGACGGTGCAATCGGAGGTGTTCTTGGCCAAGAACTCCTTGGAGAGCTTCTGCTCTTCCTCTCCAATGGCCGTCATTAGTATTTCATCGAGTTAACCTTAGAAGATAACATTTAACATCTGATATAACCCTTGCAAATTCGTGGGTTTAATTACCCATAATTACGAAATGTCCAAAACGCCCTCCCGGGGTACTAATTAGGCCCAAAAATGCCCCGAGACCCAAACTAAACCCCCGGGTACACTTTTCTGACTATCTCGACCCTTCCGGGCACTTTGGTCCACTCAAAATGACCATACGAGTAACTTATAATTTATTTACTTTTATTAATCAACATTTAGTCCCGATACGATACAGGCGCGTCCCGACTTAAATTTCCATAATTGCCATTTTATTCACACGTGACAATTTTATAAAAATAAATCTCATATATTACTATACTCATCCAGTTATATTCAACAAATAACAAATTTCCAATAATTACTAACTCTCGTCACGCTAGTAAATATTTAAAATAACTTTTCGGATTAAAATTAAATTAATTTATCTCAATTAAATTTAATAAATCCCTAAATTTAAAAGCCATAAAAATACGGGGTATTACATACTTCCCCCCTAACAACGGAATTTCATCCCGAAATTCGGAAAATAAGGCCTATCAGGTAGCACAATTTTGGATATCCTTTTCCGTACACAAACTATTTACACCGTAAGGCGCTCAATCACTATAGCCCTTTCCTCACAGCAACCCTGTTTTACATTCTCATTGGAGACACTTCCCATTGCACTCCCAACCGACAACATTCGAATAGGTCACGCCTATACGTTAAAATTTTTCCATTATCTCACTATTATTAGGAGGCCGCACCTCACTACGTGGCGACTACTCAAATTTATTCATATACAAAACTCCCATTCTGGGAAAATCATATGAACATTTGACCACTTTTACTCGCCTAAAACTGTCGTGGAATTCCACCATAGTTATCGGATGTTTTCTCGACCGATTCAAAATTTCTGATTATCTACTCACCTCTAAACATACGGAAGGAGAATAGTCGAGGTTCTTCCATACCAAAACCTTAATAAGCACCTCGTACGCGACAAACAGGTACGAGTGCTTCTACAGAGCATTCCTGAAATCATCGTACCAAGATTCCAAAATCTCCTTCACGTGACTCCACTAATCCTTAATCACCGTGCGCCTATTCCCTGGCTAAGGGTGATACATCCTACTCGAAACGAAACCTTATCTCCGCTGGTTCCTGAAATCCCATATCAAAGGTGGGATTCACAAATCTCATCCTGATTCAGAAATTTAAATTGCGCCGGACCATGCACTGGTGCAATCCTTCCTTTCAAAGGAAATCTGGGCATACTAGTTAATATTGTAAACCATCCCAAAGGAATATCAATCACTTCCTTCTCGGCGACATAGTTCACATGTTCGGGATGAACCTTTGATCTTGTTTTGAGGATGGCAACCCATCCAAGAACTGTACCAAGTTTACCGACCTCTTCAAATTTCAGGAAATGTCGATAAACACAAAATTCTTTGGTTGATCCTCCTCTTTCAACCAAACCTTACCTATGGGTGGTGCATGTAGAGACTACTCATTACATCCCGCTAAACATCGATTTTCCTCTTAAATGTCTCACATTATGTGACACGTAATACTCCCCTTCCTTCCTTAGAGTATGCCGAAAGTTTCGACCCGTACTCTTCGCTCCACGAAGTGCACTTATGGATCTCTTATACCATACTAACATCATTACTCTTTGTATGCGCAAGTCGCTCTCACACTTGACTAATAACAACTCCGCTCCGAGTGTGCTTCATAAAAATTAAATTCTACTCTATTCAAGGAATACCAATTCTTAAATGGCTTCCCACAGCCTTCCATCAAATTAGGGTGTGCTATTCTAATTTCACACTTATGTATGGATTTTTGCCCCTCATGTGACGTTTAATCCACTCTATCACTTCCACTTCGTTATACTAGTCCCACAAACATATATTTCACACGTCTATTACTACGTCCCTTCGACTCAGACGATTTTAACTGCAGTTGACCAAGATGCCCACATTTTGCAATACCCCGACCGCCCTAGGAGGGCGAACGGCGTGCTACTCATTTGTAGAACTAACTAAATTCAACGAAATAGAAGGAATAGGGCATTCAAATTCCATGCCAACAAAATGGGAACAACAAATTTCAACCTTCTTCAGATAGGTTCAACAATTTTCCCAAATATGTACATCAACCAAAAATAAATCTCTAACACTCTATTCATCAAAATAATTACAGGTCGTCTCTTTTGTATAATATAAAGTTCTTTCCAGATAATCCATGTTAAAATCATTCCAACTCTTTGTTCACCTTGTGTTCTGAACGCGGTTACGACATTTGGGTACTCTTAATCACCCTAGAAATCGAAGTTTTTAAATCCTCCTTATCATCGTTCCACCCCTAAACTCGTGGGGATAACTTTCAATGCTTTCCTACCACAAAAATCCGGCTCCAGTGGCTTTAAAACAAAATTCATATTCCAACTTACATACATAATTACTTGATCCCATTTTGACCAGGGTACTGAACTCATGGAATAGTGACCAAACGTCTCCCTATTTCCAACCTTACGCTAAGTTTCATGCGTGGGATGTCTCGCAAAGAGAAATCCAAACAAGGAACCCCCAGATACACTACTACCTAGCATTGTCGATTATCGAAATCTGTTAGGTCCTCCGTCCATGGCATGTACCCCTTTATTCCGTCTCTTGACAGAAAAGTTACAATTTCTCCCGTAATTATGCTTAACAAAGAACGTTTCACCAATTTCACTATCGTCCCGTATTGGTTGATGGTAATTGCATTCTATAAACCTCGAATACATGCGATCGGAATTATCAAAATTCCTTTCCCTAATAATAGGGGTATAACTCTTAACTCCCACATCTCTAGAGGATAAATATAACAATGCACTCTTCCTATCACTAAGTCCGGAGTGTTAAACATAATACTGAGTCAAGTCTTATCGCTCAACGGTAAATCCTGATACATACTGAATCATATTGACATAGTCTATACATACATTGGCATCGAATATCGCGAGCCCACTATCCCCTCCGAAGTCTCTAGGATAGATAATATAAGTGTGAGTCCGACCTTCTTTCAGGTGAAGCCTCGCCAGAATAAAAATAAAACATGCTGCACTAATGCAACCACTCCGATAGCCTTGAAATAAGTGCCCACTATTGTATTAACCATTTCTATAAAGTTTTTAACAAAGATAATATCATACTCGCATATCGCATCACTACAACGAGTAACCTCAATAAAGTACATAACACTGTTAATCTACTCATTCATCCTCCGCGGATAGCACTAAAGAAATTCTCGCTACACTAGAGAAAAATATTCACATAATAATAACATTTATAATTATTTGCATTAAGCTCGTCTCACATGCTAATCTAGCAAGGAACAAAATATAGCGACTCGCTCGTGTCACATAAACACTCCTCATCCTCTGAGGATACAACTTATACTTCCACCTTGCCAATCGTCTTGGACGTACAAGTGGTTTCCGGACGTAACACGTCTACTAAAACCAAACAAAATTACTTTAATCGTTGTCTTTTACTAGGCACCGTATTCTTGTCCTTTTACTCACTTTGGAACATATTATCGCGAGCGATTTCACTCCGCACAAAATACCTCAACATATAATCCACTTACTACCTGTCCTAGTAACCAGGTTAAGATTGTCCTTCTCTCGGACTTTAGTAGACTCGATTCCTGTTAGCTACCCCGATTATACCCTTAGTCTTCTTGGCCCAAAAGAACATGCCACTGACTATATTAGTCCTTACTGGATTTACCATCTCCTGGTAAGAATTTAACTATCTGAAGCATTTAAATGGGTCTCCTGATGTGTACCCACATCCTTTTGTGGTGCTACACCACCACCCTTGTATTCAGTCTTATTCCTGACTAAATTCTTCGATTCTTTTAAGCTTCCCACATAAGGAGCATTATCATCTTTATTGACAAAATACGACATTTTCAACCTCTGAATCAGTCGTCCATCAGAATTACCTCTTTGAGTGTTATCAACTATTACTACGAGTCGATATCCCACTTGGAGTCGTTTCTCCCACTTGTATCTACATCTTTCGATACAAAATTTCACTAACGGTTAAGATTCGTATTCACAAATGGACCTTGTCATTCCCTCCTGCGATGAGCTCAGAACCACGTTTGCTTCTATTCTGAACAATTGAGGAATGAACATACAGTCAACACTGTACCTAAGGTTCTCCTATAGGCATAGCATTCCACTTCTAAAATTGGTGGTTGACTCCCACCATTATAACTTTGTCCCGAAAGCCAAGAAAATTTTCTCTAAATTTTCACTTTCAGTTAGCCACACTCCGTCTTATATTTTAACCTTGGATACTTTACCTCCTTTTGTAACCACACACAATTCCCGCATTTTTAGAATTTCCACAGACAGTTCTCTACCCGTTTTGTAACACGTTGGGTAAGTTTACTCTCGTACCTCATTCGATCATAGCAGCACTTGGCAATCATTGTTGTGCCTTAGTCGCCTTTCTTGTCTTGGCTTCTCACCCCAAAATGGAGGTGACCTCGACTACTGTCATCATTCTCGGATATATTTTACCACCTCAACTGAGCCCAGCGTCCTGAGGTCCGCTTAACGGTCTTCTTCTGACATCCATCATCGCTCGGTACAAGCACACATCCGAACGAAAATAGAATTCACTAATGTATACACATTATAGCAGGAGAACGAAACCTCATCAAGGAATCGACAATCCTAAACATAGGGATCTATATCAATAAAGAAACGCTGAAAGCATAATAAGCCGCACAGATCCTAAAGGGCACTAGAACCTGATGCTCTGATACCACCTGTGACACCCCACCTAATTAAATACCGGGCGATCATTCCTTTATTAAATTAAAATCAAGGTGAACAGTTAGTTCATTCTTAGCATCACTATCGTAAAAATAACTTTTCCAATTTAAACACTCTAATTAATTAAGCTAAGTGTCAAAACCATTTTTAAACATTACTTTCCAAATTTTATTTTGAAAACAAGATTTAATTATTTACAACAATTTAATATATAACGAATCACACAACAATAATCCAGGAACCTATGGTCCAAATAATTTAAACATTCGACAATTGAATCCCAACATTAAAATTTAAAGTGAAACATCCAGATAACAATAAATCCCAAAGTATCAATACTACAATAACTGAAGCACAATGTCCAAATAAAACAACTAAATAATGGAAAGGGCGACACATGCCCCACTAAATGAAGATACTAGGAGAGGAATCAAGTAAATGAAGTCGTCTAAGCAAGTGGCCTGTAACTCCCACCTAAGTTGCAGCACATTCCTTCCAAAGGATCCTATGCAAGTCTCCCCTGTGGCTGGGCACCTGTAATATATATATATATATATATATATATATATATACAAGAGGGAAAGAGAAATAGAAACGGGTCAGAGCCCGATAGTGTATATGATTTAAAATTCGTTTAGCAAGTATTTAAATTGTTTACAGGCCAATGCAACAACATATTAGTGCGACACTCTCTTGAGAAATTCTCACCTCTCTTTTAATGTGCACGCCTATCGTACTAACCCTCCCAACGGATTATCTACCTTATACCGCACTAAACTTCCCAATGATTTAACTTATCTTAGGTTACTCGTAAGATTTAAAATCCGAACAATATGGTCGTTTAAAAGGAAGATTTCATATAGTAACAAAGCTTTCATTTTCCTTATTTATTAATAAAGTTTCCCAGTGTCATATTATACTTTCTCACAACAAGTATTTACATTTTGAATCATCAAACATATCCTACTTACCATTTCACAGTACGCAGTTCCAAAGTTCATAATTTCATATATATATTAACTACCCGTATAATATATATATATTCTAACAGCACCCCACATAAAATCTATGGTGCGGGAATACTCTACTATCTAATCCCCGTATCACTCGTACTAAGGGAAATACAAATTCGGAATCACTCTCGAACTGTATTAACACATACACAAACAATATAGAGGCGAAGCATAGATTCCAACTCTCTAAGAGGATGGCACATGCCCGCGTCTCTTAGGACCGTCTGAACTATTAATTCGATAGCCTGTACCAAGGATATCTATCTTATAGGGTACGATTCAATATCTCCCATAAAGGTCCCATCGAGATAAGACTGTCCCAGCGCGGTAACCTCAGGGATAACAAGTAGCATGGGCATGATTTTCAGACATAGATAGTATATGCATACACAATCATATAACTATACTAATATTACCATATCAATTTTAGGTACATCTCAAATTCCATAGTTACGACATTTATTCCCATATCTCATTATTAGTTATTTCGTATAACGGTTCGTCTCTAACTTTAATTTGAGGTATCATTCCAACTTACTACGTAACTCCCATGGACTCTATCCTCCCAAGTATAAAGGTTCAGTAGGTACTCATCTATTTTTCCATCATAACCATCTTACGTAATCTCTCACTTTAATACGTAGGTTCACCATTTCTTATATGTAATATGCCAAAAATACAATTCTCGTCTTACATTAAAAGTCCCAAAATTATTCATATACCCTACTGGTCATCTTTATCTCCCAAAACATATTAATAAAGGTGTCCAAGAATTATTTCTCATTAAAGTGATTTCAACTAATTTAAATAGGGAAATTATGAGTCTTCCAGGAGGGGTCGATCGATCGAGGTCTGGGCTCGATCGATCGAACCTTCGATCGATCAAGGCTCTCGGCTCGATCGATCGATCAAGCAGGTATGCAATTTCTGCAGTTTTGCAGTTACGGGTTTCATCCTCTAACCTCAATCAATTCCATACTTTTCATTCCCAATCGTCCAAGAATTTGTACTACTAACATTATATCATCATATTATGTATTTCCTACGTAAAGCATGTAAATTTTCGTCAATAAACATGGATTTGTTGGCAAAAACTCCATAAAAATCTCAAGAACCCTAGAATTTCTTAAACATGGTTGTAATCAATCTTTTCCAAAATTTCCTTCTTATAAAACATCATAATTTCGTGGTTTAATCCTCTACATGACAAAGGGTTTCCAAAATATCATTTAAAGCATCACTACATGCAAATTTCCTATCTCAAATTGGGTTTTTCTTCCATAAAACTCATCTTAATCATTCCTAGACTAATATGAGTGATGCATCAACGAAATAATCAAGATAAACACTTGCCTTGGATTTTTGGTGTTCTGATTTGCGGACGAATTTGGTGTGGTTGTGTTCCCCATCGCGCGATCTACGCGTTGGTGGTGACGGCGGTGCAATCGGAGGTGTTCTTGGCCTAGAACTCCTTGGAGAGCTTCTCCTCTTCCTCTCCAATGGCCGTCATTAGTATTTCATTGAGTTAACCTTAGAAGATAACATTTAACATCTGATATAACCCTTGCAAATTCTTGGGTTTAATTACCCATAATTACGAAATGTCCAAAACGCCCTCCTGGGGTATTAATTAGGCCCAAAAACGCCCTGAGACCCAAACTAAACCCCCCGGGTACACTTTTCTGACTATCTCGACTCTTCTGAACACTTTGGTACTCTCAAAATGACCATACGAGCAACTTATATTTTTTTCACTTTTATTAGTCAACATTTAGTCCCGACACGATACAGGCGCGTCCCGACTTAAATTTTCATAATTTCCATTTTATTCATGTGAAAATTTTATAAAAATAAATCTCATATATTACTATACTCATCCAGTAATATTCAACAAATAACAAATTTCCAATAATTACTAACTCTCGTCACGCTAGTAAATATTTAAAACAACTTTCCGAATTAAAATTAAATTAATTTATCTCAATTAAATTTAATAAATCCCTAAATTTAAAAGCCATAAAAATACGGGGTATTACTAGGGTTTCTTTCACCTCGAGGAAATTGGAAAGGAATATTGGAGGAGAAGAAATAAATCATCATCAAAGAACCACAAAATCAGATCAATCAATCAAAGGCAAGTGTTTATTGCAAATTGAATTGAAGTTATATTACCCATGCATAGGGATTTTATGAATAGATTGATTTTTATTTCAAAACCTTTGATGAAAAGCATCGATTGATTTCATGTTTGGGTAAAATTGCATGTAGTTAGGGTTTATATCTGTAGAGGATTTTAAGTCAAAATATTTTTTATTATTACTACGGATTTAAATCTAGGTTTTGAATTAAATTTAATGGATGAATACAAAACTAGATTATGAAAGAGTTTTGAGAGTTTGACTCATTCTTGATTGATTTTAGTGGAGTTTTAATGTGTTTGAAATATTAAAAATCATCCTAACTCATATACAAATAGTTAGGAATAATCATAGGTGAATTTGGTGAATAATAATGGAAGTTGAGTAAATCAGAAAGGGTGAAAAATAAAAGAAGTCGAAGCTTCGCCTGGATCGATCGACCCATTAATGTCGATCGGTCGACCAAATCCTTCGATCGATCGACCCTGGAAGGTTTTAGGTTCTTTTCTTGGTTGAATTTCTTAGGATTGCCATTGATGGAAGGGTATCTTAGGAATGTTATTATACCTATGTAGGGACTTGATAAAGACCAGTAAGCGTATAGAAAGGGAACCTTAGAGTTGTTTGGACACTCAACTAATTATGAAAGTGAATTAAAATCGTAAAGAAATAATAAAGTATGGTGAATATTAGAGAGAAAATATTATGTACAAGCATAAATAATTTGGTTTTGTGAATACCTATTATATTTATACTTAGGCTGTGTGAACACGTAAAGTATGGTTAATTCGATATTGGGGTCGATGATTATCCGGACCAATACATGAAAGCTCGATTTGGGGTCGTTAATTATCCGAACCAAATCAAAATTGAAAGATATTGGGGTCGATGAGTAACCGACCAATATACATATGCATAACATTTACTTGGGGGTCGAGGGATATCCGGACAAATATAAAATGATAGGATGATTGGGGTCGATTATTATCGGGACCAATAATCCTTACAATATATATTGTGTGTGAAATATATACTTCATGATATTCTACTCATGTGAGAAAGTAGATTAGTAGATGATATATATATAGATATACATCCAAATGATAAATTAAGTAGAGAGAAACTTAATTTCAAGATTAAAAATAGATTGGGAATATTTATAGTAAATTAAGTAATGAGACTTAATTATGGAAGTCGAATGATAAATTTGAAATGCTTTATGAATTAAGTAGTGAGACTTGATTATGATTATTAAACATAACATGTGTGAATGTTATATGAAAACTGAATAGTATGCGAGAATGTTAATAATGAAGCCTCACATATTGTAAGTACATTGTCCGTCACATTTAGTATGTCATATACCACTACAAGTTGTTTTCGAGTCATCAAAGAATTGAGAAGATTACATCTGCTAGAGACGAATCCGAATTTCAAGAAGACTTCATCATTCAAGCCCAACAAGGACTAATTTGGTAAATGTGTTTTAGTTCCATTTACATTTTGTATAAAAGGTGTTGGGATGCTTTTGTGAGGTAAAATATTTTTTCCATTTATGAAAAATATTTTTTGAAAAGATTTTAAATGATTTTGATCATAAAAAGTTTTGGATAAACGTTTTTCAGATTCCTAAGAGTTTTGGTTTTAAAAGTTTCCAAAGTTTTTAAATCTCTGCTGACGAATCTCAAAATTTGTGCATGGTCGTTCAAACGAGATAAGATCTCTTTCGAACGATATTAGAGATGTTTAGAAGAATATTACACTTCGTTCAAATGAGATGACTTTTTAGCCAACACATCACCGCCTTGAATTTTAGTATTTAAATGGTGTCAGGCTACTGATTTTCATGTGGAGAAAAACTGGTTTTAACAATATACGTTTTTCTATTATCCAACCATATTTGAGGGTTCATAACTTTTGTTTTACAATTCACAATCCCAATAGCTTTTGTGTGAGTTATTTTTGTGTAACCCAAAACATACCTTGATGTTTGTTCAACCTCTTTGAAGAAGGCATCTTCATATCTGATCGATTGATACCAAGCGTAGTCATTCTATGTGTGGATGAGCCGAAGATGATGAACAAACATGTGGAGGGTATTTTACCGTCTCTCGTAGCTTTGAATGTTTAACGAAGATACCGTGCATTTCACTTGTGGGAGATTATCAATTTGTATGTAATTCAATGGTCTAGTAAACTTTTTAAAGTGTTATAAAAGGTTTTCCACGAAAGGGCCTTTTTCCTGAATCGGTCGTCTTTATTTTTCATGCATGGTTAGAATGATTTATGTCACTTAGATCAAATATTTAGGAGCTGTACTAAAATTGAATTTGGTTCGTTCAAATTTAGATACCTAATTAACTAAGTGTGTTTGGATTTCCTTGAAAAATTTATGAATTAAATTGATTGGTATCACACCGTATTTCACAAATTGGTATGAGAGCAGCTTAAGCTAATTTATCGCGTATTCCTATTTTCCGCAAACTTGTGTGATATTGATTTTGTTTGAAAATTTTGATTTTGTTTAAAATCTCAATTGTTTCAATGGATCACTTATATAATCGGGTGCGCATCTTTGACGGCGATAATTATGCTTATTGGAAAGCTCGCATGAAATTTGTTTTAAAAGCCATTGATGAGCGTGTTTGGTTGTTGGTTAAAAAAGGATGGACTCCTCCCACCAAGACTGTTGATAATGTCACATCTTTAAAACATGTGTCAAACTGGACTGAGGACGATTATAAATTATCTAACTTTAATTCCCGTGGATTAAGTGCTATTTCTGGAGCTGCCACACCCAACGAGTTCCGCCATATTATGACGTGCACCACATCTAAAGAGGCATGGGATGTTTCAAAATTGACACATGAGGGCACAATCGCTATTAAAGAGTCTAAATTGAAAATCTTGCCACCCAATTTGAGACCCTTACTATGTTAGAGTCCGAGACTTTTAATGAATTTTACGCATGTTTGTCGGACATTGTCAACACTAGTTTTAATTTGGGTGAGGTAATTGATAACACGCGAGTTGTGAAGAAGATTTTGAGATCTCTTTCAAGACGTTTTATTCTGAAATTCACCTTTTTAAACTCGATGGGGAATTTGAGCACACTTAAGTTAGAAGAGTTGGTAGGTGATCTTCAGACTTACGAGTTAGATATGTTTCCCAAAACTGTCAAACCTAAAGATAAAGGGATTGCACTTAGGTCACAGTCGATATCGAGTGAGAATGTTTTGAGGAAGAAGGATAAGAAAAAGAAAGTGAGTTTTTGTGAGTCCGAGCCTGAGTCCGAGTCTGATTTTCACATGGCCTTACTTGCAAAAAAATTTAAAAAGTTTCGCAAAATGTCTAAAGAAAATTCTTCTAATAAAAAGAGATATTTTGAGAAAAATAAAAAGAAAGAGGAGGCTAAAGAAAGTTATAAGGAGGATGAGATCATGTGTTTTGAGTGCGAAGGAAAATGTCACATAGCTAAAGAGTGTCCTACTAGGATAAGGAGAAAGGGCAAAGAAACTCCTATGCCCGCCAAACTTAGTGATAGTGAGGGAGATGAGGAAGATGAGGGAGATGAGTTGAGTAAAGGTTTTGCACATGGGATGTGTGTAGCCTATTCTAGTCGTGTGAGTGCACCCACTTTATCCCACAATGATAGTGTCCACGAGAGCGGCGACAATGAGTCAAGTGTTTCTAATGGAGATGAGAGAGAGTTTGAGAGTGGAGATGAAAGTGAGCTCCAAAAATCCTTTAGGGATTTGTACACCGAGACCTTGAAAACAAAGAAGTACAATAGAGATTTAGGTCATCGGGTTTTAGATTTGGAGAGAGAGAAGAAAGTGTTGAAAAGAGAAAAGTGTGACTTGACCAACACGGTGTCTAGTCTGATGACACATGTATCCCAACTCGAGAGTGATCTTGAATGTTCTCGGGAGGTCAAAGTCCCTTTAGAGAACGCATCTAATAAGCTTGAAAAGACGGTTCTCAATCCCATTTTGGGTGGTAGTGAGAGTGTAAGAAAAGGTCATGACGGTGTGTCCACTTCTTTTGTTCCACCCAAGAAGGTTCTCATTTTGGTGACTCAACCCAACACACATAGGCCTCCCATACCCGTTAAGAGAGAACGTCCTAGAATTTTTGAAAAATTAATTCGTAGGACAATTTACGTTTTCTCCCATTGCAAAAAGCGAGGACATCTTAGGGAATTTTTCTATAAGTTGGGTTGTGTGTCACGCTTTTCTCCTACATATGTCCGTACACATGCACCCACTCGTGATACTTTTCTTGCATATAATGATAGAGAGTTTGTACATATTCTAGAGCAAGTAAAGTTTTTAGTCAAGACTTCACATGATTTGATGGAGCTATTTCAAAAGATGTCACCGTCTTTGAAAAACTCCATTGTACCTGTCGGTTGAGGTCTAAACATGTTTACTAGCATAGGGTGATATACATTATGACACTTTTTGCCTATTGCTAGTATGTACCATTTGTAATTTGTTTTTCTTATTTTTTTGTACTATTTTAGCCCTGTTTGGATCTGTTTGCGCATTCCAAGAACTGTTTTTATGGAATTTTCCCATTGGACAAAACTGCATGATAGTCTGAATGATCTGGGAATTTTATATTTTCTCGTTCGAACGATATTACATCTCGCGTGAAGTGCCTATCATTCGAACAACATGGAATGTGGTTCGAACGACCCCTGGAATTTTGTTGCAGTCCCCTGTTTCTTCTGGTTATATTTCGTTGGTACTGCTAGGTTATTTCTAAACAGTGTTCGAAAAATACAAAAAGATTTTCTATTTTAGAAAAATTTTAAAAAATTCAAAAAGAGTTTTTGTATTTTGTTTGCACCTTATATGAATGCACACTTAGGATGACCAAGTCACAATTTCATTCCATTTATCCATGTGACTGTTTGCTAGTGTTTTGAGATAAGATATTATGTCATTCATGTGATTTACAAAGTTTGGAATCTTTGAGATGATATAGTGTTACTACCTACATGATTGACTCTATTTGTCATTTATTGCACCATTCACGAATTTGTTTGACATTTGTGCTTGTCTATCACATGTTGGTTGAGTGATTCCATTTCAATTATGTCTATAAAACGAACCAAATGCGATAAAACTTGACAAAAAGTAGTGCATAATATAAACCGTTTGTGAGATTTGTGTGTTTTATTTTGAAAAACGGTGAAGGGCTACGAAAGGTACTCATTTATCCTTTGTGATTAAGCCACCATTTTAATGGAGCTAAAAAGTGAGGAATTGAAAATTATTCGGGGTCCAATGAGGTTTAAAAGAGCCCAAAAAATTGAAAGGCACTAAACAGAAAATTATGCCAAAAATGGGCCAATATTTAATTTTCAATACGGTTTGCACGTCCTTGAAATTCATGAAAAAGCATTACACGGTTTTTGACATTGTTGGTATGGAAATCATTTATACTTTGATTTGTTTATGTGATTAAGACGATGTCATCTAAATTCAATAATTTTACACCTAAGGACTATTTTTTATGTTCATTCGTTAGGAGTACACTTATGCATCTTGCACATATGATATGATTGAGTTGATTTTCATATCGAATTTGTTCACACCCATTCATTTTGTATCCATGATTTGGTTATCTTAGTAAAAATTCATGGTGTGATTTTTTTTGTAACATCATTTTTTGCATTTTTGTATGAAATATATTAAAAAATTCAAAAATAGTTTGGTTGCCTTGTTTTATCGTGACACCCCTAATTTTCTTTATGTGATTTATTCTTTTCCTTGTCTATTTCAGACAAATAAAAAGAGGGAGAACGAATTGTGATTTCACAGGGGAGTTTAAGTGTGATGGATATTTGATTATGCTTGCATGCTTAAGCTTTATATCATTTCAAACTCGATACGTCACGAGGTTTTTGCTTTGTCTCATGAAGATCTTTATGTTGCACACCCTGATGAGAAAATCTTGGAGTTTTGAAAAGCTGATTGTTGAAGCATCGTTTGAATAATTTGAAGACTTCTTCAATTTATCTTTCCATGTTTAAGTTTTGGAAGGGTAGATTTGTATATGTCATTTGAGATTGATAATTCGGATTTTTTACCTTATACCGGCATAGATATAGGGGTAGATTTGTAAGGACGTTGTCCATCACATTTAGTATGTCATATACCGCTACAAGTTGTTTTCGAGTCGTCAAAGAATTGAGAAGATTACATATGTAAGAGACGAATCCGAATTTCAAGAAGACTTCAACATTCAAGCCCAACAAGGACAAATTTGGTAAATGTGTTTTATTTCCAGTTTCATTTTGCATAAAAGGTGTTAGGATACTTTTGTGAAAGGTAAAATATTGTTTCCATTTATGAAAAATATTTTTTGAAAAGATTTTAAATGATTTTAATCATAAAAAGTTTTGGATAAACGTTTTCAGATTAGTAAGAGTTTTGGAGTTAAAGGTTTCCAAAGTCTTTAAATCTCTGTTGACGAATCTCGAAATTTGTGCCCGATCATTCGAACGAGAAAAGATCTCGTTCGAACGAGATCAGAGATGGTTCGAATGAAATTACACTTCGTTCGAACGAGATGACTTTTTAGCCTATACGTCACCACCTTAAATGTTAGTATTTAAAGGGTGTCAGGCTACAGATTTTCATGTGAAGAAAAATAGGTTTTGACAGAATAGGTTTTTCTATTCTCCAACCATATTTTAGGGTTCATAACTTTTGTTTTAAAATTCACAATCCCAATAGCTTTTGTATGAGTTGTTTTTATAGAACCCAAAGCATACCTTGCTATTTTTTCAACCTCTGTTGAGAAGGCATCTCCATATCTAGTCGGTGGATACCGAGCGTCGTCATTCTGCGTGTGAACGAGCCGAAGACGACGAACCGACACCTGGAGGGTATTTCACGGTCTCTCATAGCTTTGAAGGTTTGACGAAGACACCGTGCATTACACTTTTGGGAGATTATCAGGTTGTATGTAAGTTAATGGTCTTGTAAACTTTTCAAAGTGTTATAAAAGGTTTTACCTGAAAGGTTTTTTTTCCTGAATCGGCGGTCTTTATTTTTAATGCATGGTTAGAATGATTTATGTCACTTAGATGCATGTTTAGGGTTTGTCCTAAAATTAAATTTGGTTTGTTCAAATTTATACACCTAATTAAATAAGTGTGTTTGGATTTCCTTAAAAAAATTGCGAAATAAGTTGATTGGTATCAGACCGTATTTCACGTGTATGAGCGGTACGGGAGAGTAGACCATTGATAAGATCGGTTATATACTTTAGTCAAGATACCTTGGGTATGATAGCTAGGTGGGATATTTGTAGAACGTTAGGCATGCACATTAGATGAGAGGTGAGGAAACTCAAGGGAATGTGTGTGAACCTAACATGTGTAATCAATAACCGATTTTAATTGCGATAAATTACTTGTTAAATGTTTTCAAACTGTTTTGATTACTAACTCTTGCTATAAACATATTTTCAAAACCTTTTAGGTATCTATCCATAAGGGTGACATACTTGATTTCATTCCATGGATTCAGAGTTGTAGCACTGTGGATGATGACAGGATTATTGAGTAGCCGACTCTTTCACTCAGATCTAGCATAAGATCTCACTCTTGTATATCATGTTTAAACATGTGGTCCGTTGTCGATATTATAGTTTCAATTTCGTATCAGTTTGACTTTGCAGTTGGGACTTGGATTAATACTTAGTTTGGTTGTTTTAGCAGATGGTTTATTCGGCGTGACTTTGACTCATTTACATATCACGATTGTTCGGATTCTAGTATATTGCGAATGTTGATTTAGATCTCAAACTATTCTTTTATTCTGTTTATTTGAAAGATAAAATTTGGCATCGATTTAATTAACTTAGGTGGTTAGTAATTAATTTGTTTTTCGTCAGCGATGCTATGTATGAACCATGTGTGATAATCTGTTTTAATTTGATCAAGGCCTGATCACCCTATATTTAATTAGACGGGGTGTCAAATAAGTGTTTCCAAGTTTCTAGACTGAAATGTATGTTTAATCCACTTGGTAGGATTTTAATATTTAAAGTCCACTTTCTCGTGCGTATAAACTTGTAGTATTTTGATAATAAATATATGAGCAAGTTTAAGAAAATTTGTGTTGGTTCTAAACATCTAATAAGACAAATGGAGTTTTTGGTCTTAAAAGAATGAGTGAAAAATGGAAGTTAGTTATGTAAAGGTGTTATTTTACATATTCAAAGTGTAAAAGAGTTAAGGGTGATAATTGGGTAATAGTGTGGTATTGAACAAGTGTTAAAATGGCTAAAAGTATTATAAATGTTAAGTTGGAAACTTAATAACCATTTGAGAAATAACACTTGTTAAGGAACTAAATTGCAAGTTTGATAAACAAAGGGAAATTGGTAAATTACTAAAAATGGAACATTTTTATCAAATAAAAATGTTAAATCATGTATTTGCATTAATGTTTGTGAAAATGAATTAATTCCTAAAGTGTGAATGAATTGAGTATAAATTATGTGTGTGTGGATAGGGGACTGAAATAAGAAATGAAACAATTTTTCATGTGTTAATGTGAAAACAGACGGTTAAGTCCGAGTTTTGGCTTCGGCCGGGTAAAAGTAAAGAAGTAGGATAATGTGGACATACGTAAATGTTAAACACATTAATAAGGACTCGGATGAAATCGAGAATAAGGAAGAAGGGCCTATGGCCCTTGGGTGAAAAGCACTAAATCGTTGCTCAGAGCATGTGGTGCGCATAGCTGTCAGTGCGGAGCCCGTGTAAGTAAGAGGTAAATGGTAAATTTTTGAGAAAAAATAAGGGAAATATGGAACATGTCAAGAAACGAGTTGTGTGGTAAAATGTGTTAATACATACTAACTTGAAATAATGTAATAAATGGTCTGGTAAGGGTGAATTGGACAAGTAAGTGTGTAATTCTGTTAATGTCCATAAGCTAAGGATAAGGGGTAAAGTAAAGTGGGCAATGTAATACCCCGTATTTTTAATGACTTTTAAAATGGGATTAATAAGAATTAATTGTGATATAATTGGAAATTAATTGGGATTTAAATATTACTCGAGAATAAAGTAATATGTGATTTATGTTTAATATTACTTAGTGATTAAATTAATATATATTATTATGACTTTACAATTGATTATGACTTTATATATTGTCACGAATTATGTGTACGACAATTTAGGTAATTAAGTCGGGACGCATGAGCATGTCGTGTCGGTACTAGATTTAAATGAAATAAAAGTGAAATATTATTATGTCATCCTAATGGTCGTTTTAACTGTGCCAAAGTGTCCGGAAGGGTTAAAATAATTGAAAAAGTCTACTTGGGTGCTTGAATGGATCTCGGGGAACTATAGAACCGAAAGGACACCCCAGAGGGGTATTTTGGTTATTTTACAAGGGAGGTGAATATTAAACACAGAAATTGGGTTTTATTATATTAGTGACGAGATTAGAGAGCTTAGGTTCATTCACTAAAAATAAGAGGAAAAGGTTTAGGAGAGATTGAGAAACTTTCTATGGGAGAAGAAAAGACTTTTGTAGGAAACCAAAGGACAACCACCTTGCACCACTTAAGAGCCACCACCACCACTACCGAAGTTATCCAGAAAAAGAGTGGACCACCAGTAGAGTATCATCCCCAACGGATCAGACCTATGAATTAGAGGGAAGTGATTAATTATTGTAACCTTAGCTTTTATATTGTCCATGTTAGGATAGTTAGGAAAATTCTAAAAAGTTGCACGACCAAAGATAAATTTATGATAATTTTAAATGGATCTTTTATATGGATATTATCTAGGAGTGATATCTTTTGATTATAGAATCAACTCCATGAATTTTATATTATCTTATGAAGAAATATGGGATTTACACTCTTATTGATGATAAAATAAAAAATTAGAGTTCTTGAGAATAAAATGGAATTTGAGTAAATTGATTCATGTTGATGATGTTTAAATGATTTTGGATACGTTAGAACTTATCCATATATGATGGTATATGATTTGAATTTCATGAGATCAAATTGGGAATCATTTAGTGAAGAAAAATTGGAGTTTATATGATGTTCATGGATAAATATAAAATATGAGTTTTTCTGGAAATAGTATGTTTTAAATACAACCTTATTGATTATTTCAGGTGGTTTGATTATTATAAATCATTTATATATCTTGGTTTATCATATGGAATGAATATTTGGGATTTTAGGATAATTTGATAAAGGTTTTGATGATTAAAAAAGTATGAAACCCGTAGAATAAAAATTGCAGAATCTGGGCTGATATCTGGGTGATCGATCTATCGACTGACCTAGGACCACCGATCGATCGACCTCCCCAGAAAACTTTAAGTTGTTTCTTTTAATTCTTAATTTTATCCCAAAACTTTTAGGAAACTTTTGTGATTATTATTTGAACATAATGGGACTTATGGAAGGGCAGTAGGCCATAGCTAAGACCCTGATTAATATTATTTTTGGGATTTTTAAATGAGCGGAAATGAACTAGTGTTAATTAAATGAGTTATTATTGAGACTTATGTTACTTGGGATTTAAATTTGATAAATGATAATTTAAGGTTGGGACCAATGGTAAGAGATTTATCAATTACCGGTATAACCTTAGGAATAGGTGGGATTAACCCTAAGAGATATAATGAAGGGTTAAGAATGAATTAAGCGTTATCGAGAACTAAACCTAATTAAAGATGAGTTTAATTCATAGAATTTTGGAAGTTGTGATGACATGGACATGTAGGTTGTAGACATTTACCTACTTCATTAGGTTAAAGAATACTTATTTAATCTTCGAGTAATGAGTGAGGCTAGGGAATATAAAATAAAGAAGTAAAGGCATAATCTTTAATACGTAGGATTTTATAGATAAAAATAATACGTATGTGAATTATCATATGGTTGTGTGAATGCCTTATGGATGTTATATTTATATAGGTGTGATGAATACCTATATTATTATTTGTATGTATGACATACCTACGCTGCTTACTATCGGGGTGGAGGTTTCGCGTTGTGGACGGTCTTAACCTATGCGCCCATTTGGGAGGATTTTAGCTTCGTAAACTGAGCATAGGACCTTGGACACGTGCTATCGGTGTATATGATAGTTTTGACGGTTGAATGGGAGAGTAGGTATGTGCATGACCCATTTGGCTAAGGAGTATGCTCGCCTTCAATATGTTTGTGTTATGTCATATGATTCGTTAAAGACACTGAATCATTAGTCCTCTATACTGTGTCATTATGTATCAGGACATGATAGCAGTTGTGACTGGGGAGGTGCCGTATTAGTATATATATATAATTAGTGTGATATTATATATATAAACTGTGATGTAATCTATTGTGTGACATTGTAGATATAGAGATGTAATCTTCTGTGTGATATTATAGATTAAAAATATAAACTGTGATTTAATCTACTGTGTAATGTTGTAAATAAAAGTAAATTATGAAATCTGAATTGAATTATGTAAGTGAACACTTAATTCCAAGGTTGTAACAAGACCAGTTCATATTAAAGAGAAAAGAATATGAATAATTATATCACGTATGGTATGGGACATACGGGTTTATGATATGGGTTAGAATTATGTTCTAGAGACTAGTTAGGAGGGAACCTTAACTTGGAAGATAATAAGATACAATAGGTGTGCACTCTAGATGAGAGGTGAGAATTCTCAAGAGAGAACCCGAGAAACTAATATGTAGATAATAAATGCTTAATTATAATTGTTATGCACTTGCTATTTTTAAAATCTTTTACAATCGGGCTCTGACTCGTTTCCTTACATATTATCTTCTCTAGTATATCTTGTACATCAGGTATCCAGCAGCAGGGATGCCGAGCATAGATTATGGATGTTCGATGGATTATAGCTACTAGCAGAGATGCGGATTTTGTTTAGATGCTTCCTTTTTGTTGATTCACTCATATGTAGCGTCTACTTCATTTAGGCTTGTCGCCTAGGATTCTAGAGGTTGTAATTATTTATGTATGCATTGTGGATATCAGTTTTATTTAGTGTAAATGTTATAATTTAACTAGAGAGTTATTCCAGTCACATTTATTCTTGTTATAGTTATTGCAGTTGTGATTTTTTGTTGCATATTATTATTCCTTGTCGTGGAACGGTTTTTAATTAAATTAAAAATGGAAAAAAGTTTTGACACTTAGCTTAATTAACTATTAGGTGATTGATAAAGAAATTGTTTTCGACAGTGATGCTGATAATGAACCAACTGGATATTCTGATTTAATTAAATGAAGGACTGATCACCCGATATTTAATTAGGCGGGTTGTTACAGGTGATATCAGAGCATCAGGTTCTAGTGTTTTTAGGATCTGTACGGCCTATTATGTTGCAACGTAGCATTCTTTGATGTAGATCCCTATTATTAGGATGTTGAATTCTTCTGCGTATTTCAACTTACGTTCTCCTGCCATGAAGTATGTGAGATGTAATGCTTATACGAGTTCGATCGGGCATCGTGCGCCAAACACATTGGGATGACTAGCAAGACCCGTTAGAAGGACAACAAGAGGAAGACTCAGCCAAAGATATAGCATATTTTGGAAAATGTTGTTGGAGATAGAAACCATCATAATTGTTGATTGGGCTGAGAACATTAAGGAAGTCGCTTGGGAGTTGTAGTTTCCCAAGCACCATCATAGTTGATGGTTGTACCGTTCTTAACTCACCCAACACTATATGTGAAAGGTGAGGGAGTCGGAAGGACTCTTGTAAAGGAAGAAATTCAAAGACAATTGTGAAGGGTGAAGTGTAATAACACCCAGGATTTGAAAATTTTCTAGTAAAATTTTTCTAGGAAGAACAAACTTAAGTGATAAGAGTTAGACATCACATATAAAGAACATGTGTGAAGCTGGAATAAGAATTTTAGGTTTGGTTCGATAGTGAAATCATTCATTTGATGTTTTAATCAGGATATGAATGGAATTTCAAAACTTATCTCTTATGGGCAAGAAAGAGAGAAGTAACTTGTTTAACGAACTCCTTACCCTAGGAAGAATGGGGTACATAGAATATAAATAGAGTTCATTATGTGAAAGGACTCGTGAGTGAAATACTCTAGTGTGAGTGGAAATCTGACGAAGACGACTAGGATTAACGTCACTATGAAATTTGATGATGCTTCCAAATGAAGGGGAGCTAGAAGGGTTAGGAAACCTAGCAGAAGGGCAATATTGAATTCAATATTGTTAATGAAACATCACTGGAAGGTGTACCCAGTAGGGGACACATTCAAAGTGACATGATTAAAACACTACTTAGTGGCGATGAAATCAACCAAGACAAGTGTGGTCGATAATGTATCCCATAGGACTCGTAGAGCCAAACGAATAATGGGAATAGCAATTGGGAGTTAAGATTGATAGGTCCAAGAAAAGGACGTTCAAATGGTCAGTAATGAGGAAATAGTAAGTTAAATTACCCTATGTGTAGAGAGAGGGACTACTAAGTGTTAAATGTGTCCACATTGAGTAGTGAGACTGATAAATTTTGGGAATAGTAAACCATACCAATTAGGCATAATAACTGGTGGAGTGAGACTTCTAGGGGAGTAACTAGGTCAAGAGAATTAGGCCCAGGAAATTTACGACCCAACAGTTGTAGGTTTAAATAGGACTAATGGAGTCCTCGGTAATTGTAGCATGCCCTATTTCAAGGTCGGTGGGGTCCAAGAAGAAAAAAAGGAGGTCGGTAAGACCACAATTGAGGCCTAAATATGCTGGGCCAACATTTCAATAATGGGTTACATGAGTGAATAATTTGTCCACACCGGGTGGGTACGACTATAGGAAGAAATCCTAGATGTATAATGAGTGAAAGTGATCGTGGTTTGTTTTGACCGTGAGAAGTGCATGTAAGGACCCTACGTGATCAATAGAGACTAATGTAGTTTTATTTCATCCTTGGGAATAAAATATTAATTCTAGTGACATGGTGTGTCACAACAGTCATATATAAATTGAAATCCCTAAATTTGCATGCGATTCGAGGTTAGTGGAAACAATAATTTTAACAGTCTGGTTACAAAAGTATTTCCCATTGATAGCGAGACTTTTTTGTGTCGCTCGTGAGTGAACCAGGTGGGTCCTAAGAGTATATTTTGTTACTATAATTTTCTATTGCTTTGAGTTATCATAATAGAACTCATTATGGTAATATCTACTGATAAATTACAAAAAAAAATTAACGATAGTAGAATAAGTGATAAAACTATCGTGCTGGTACTCCGGGGAGAGTAAAATTAATTTGTGCGGCGCCAACTGAAACAGGGTTGGGTCTATATTTCATGATATTATATACCTTAGTGAAAATGTTGTCTAATTATATGTGTGAGTAGAAATTTATACTACTGACATGACTCAAGATATATTATGTTTTTTATCGAACAGCGAGAAATAGATCATTATATATAGCGCCGAGAATTTGGGATAGTGAGAGCAACATGGTTTATGTTATTTTTAGGGATATATAAGCATGGACTAGTAGACTTTTATGTCAACATATAAAAATTATGGGAAGGTACAGATTATGGACTGAGGGCCATTACAGATCTCGATGATCGACTATGTTAAGTAGTAGTTATCGGGGGGCTTCCTTGTTTGGATTTCTCTTTGTGAGATATCCCACGCATAAAACTAGCGAACGTCAGGAGTGGGAGAGAAGTTTGGTCGATAGTACATAAGTTCGTACCTTAGTCAGTTTAAATATAAAAACATAAATTTAGAGTTGATAATTCTATTATGACTTAAGAGTCTCCTAGTCCTAGTAACATTATGAATAAAAAATCGATGCCACTGATAGAGTGATTAAGTTATGACTAGTTGGGTGTTTGAGTGTACCCCTACCATATCAGTATGCCAAGTGAGCGAAAATTGATTTAAGAAGAGTATATGTTATTTGTGCAACAATGTGAGAAATATAGGGTGTATGGGAGCCCTAGGTAATTGAATATGATATTGTTCCCCATTTTGGAGATATGGGATAAGAAAAATAAATATAGAGGTTTAGATATTGGGACTTGAATGTCCGGTCATTTATGACGATTACAGATATATTCGGTAGAATAACAAATGTATCGGGATATATATGACTATTGTAATAAGATTTAAATGAAGAGATATTTTACTAGATTCCTCTTGTAGCGGGCCACCTGTCTGTTGGAATTAAGGTGGACCATCCGAAACCAGTAGAGGTTTTTCAAACCGTTAGGGATTTCTAAGTAGTATTGTGAGAGTATTCTTAAGGACTTTGTCGCGAAGATGGTTATGATCCTACATGAGTGATAGTGGATCAGTTGACTGAAGTAGATCACGTTATGCCAGTTAGGGTTAATCATACTACGAGATAATATTCTTTGATATTAATAATCAAGATAGTGAGGTTACATAGGATACCATTTAATATTGTGTCCAATTAGGATGAGATTTTGTCTCTTGATTTTGGAAGAACTTTCGCGAGGCATGGGAACCGAGTTGTGTTTGGGTACGATCTATCATTCGTAGAATAATGGGAAGACAAAGCAGACAAATCTGATGTTGGAAGATAAATTATGTTTGTAACCTTAAATCTTAAGGGAGGATGAGAGACGTACGTTCCACTAGTGAAGTTGGTGTACTATAACACTTATAAGTTACTGTTGGGTATGGCGCCAGATGAAGTATGGTGTGGGAAGTCTTATTGTTTCTCCTACTTGTGGGATAAAAGTGAGGAACCAGGAACTATTGCGAATAGTAGAGATGATTTGAAACTTATAGCATATATTACGTGTAAAATATATACTGCACAATTAACCTACTTATGTATGATACTCGAAAGACGAGATGGTATTTATCTAAAGAACGGTTAATCTATTTCAGTGTATATAGCAGAATGTTAGATAGTGCATATCTAGAATAAAGTATACGTAGTGAAACTTAAACTGTAAGGCTTCGACAAGAATCTACGTGACAGGATAACCTCGGGTTAAAATGATCATAAGTGAGGTGTTCATTATTGGGGGGATTCGATAGCGTACTGTATGGGCGGTACAGAATAGTCTACTTGGGAGCGCAAGTATGCGATGCACAATACTTATCCATAATTGTTCTTGCCTGCTATACATTTGTTTTCTGAATTTCGGGACGAAATTCCGTTGTAAGGGGGGAATATGTAATACCCCGTATTTTTAATGACTTTTAAAATGGGATTAATTAGAATTAATTATGATATAATTGGAAACTAATCCGGATTTAAATATTACTCGAGAATAAAGTAATATGTGATTTATGTTTAATATTACTTAGTGATTAAAGTAATATATATGATTATGACTTTACAATTGATTATTACTTTATATATTGTCACGAATTATGTGTACGACAATTTAGGTAATTAAATCGGGACGCATGAGTATGTCGTGTTGGGACTAGATCTAAATGAAATAAAAATAAAATATTATTATGTCATCAGAATGGTCATTTTGACAGCGCCAAAGTGTCCGAAAGGGTTCAAATAGTCGAAAATGTCTGCATGATTGCTCGATTTGGGTCTCGGGGAACTTTGGAACCGAAAGGACACCCCAGAGGGGTATTTTGGTTATTTTACAAGGGAGGTGAATAGTAAACACATAAATTGGGTTTTATTATATTAGTGAGGTTATTAGAGAGCTTAGGTTCATACACTAAAAATAAGAGGAAAAGGTTTAGGGGAGATTGAGAGACTTTCTATGGGAGAAGAAAAGACTTTTGTAGGTAACCAAAGGACAACCACCTTGCACCACCAAGAGCCACCACCACCACTGTCAGAAGTTGACCGGAAAAAGAGGGGACCACCAGTAGAGTATCATTCCCAACGGATCAGACCTATGAATTAGAGGGAAGTGATTAATTATTGCAACCTTAGCTTTTATATTGACCATGTTAGGATAGTTAGGAAAATTCTAAAAAGTTGCACGACCAAAGATAAATTTATGATAATTTTAAATGGATCATTTATATGGATATTATCTAGGAGTGATATCTTTTGATTATAGAATAAACCCCATGAATTTTATATTATCTTGTAAAGAAATATGGGATTTACACTCTTATTGATGATAAAATAAAAAATTAGAGTTCTTGAGAATAAAATGGAATTTGAGTAAATTGATTCATGTTAATGATGTTTAAATGATTTTGAATACGTTAGAACTTATCCATATATGAAGGTATATGAGTTGAATTTAATGAGATTAAATTAGGAATCATTTGGTTAAGAAAAATTGGAGTTTATATGATGTTCATGGATAAATATAAAATATGAGTTTTTCTGGAAATAGTATGTTTTAAATCCGACCTTCTTGATTATTTTAGGTGGTTTGATTATTATAAATCATTTATATATCTTGGTTTATCATATGGAATGAATATTTGGGAGTTTAGGATAATTTGATAAAGGTTTTTATGATTAAAATAGTATGAAACCCGTAGAATAAAAATTGCAGAATCTGGGCTGATATCTAGGTGATCGATCGATCGACCGACCCGGGACCATCGATTGATCGATCTCCCCAGAAAAGATGAAGTTGTTTCTTTTAATTCTTGATTTTATCCCAAAACTTTTGTGATTATTATTTGAACATAATGGGACTTATGGAAGGGCAATAGGCCATAGGTAAGACCCAGATTAATATTATTTTTGGAATTTTTAAATCAGGCGAAATTAACGACTGTTAATTAAACGAGTTATTATTGAGACTTATGTTACTTGGGATTTAAATTGGATAAATAATAATTTAAGGTTGTGACCAGTAGTAAGAGAGTTATCAATTACCAGTATAACCTTAGTAATAGGTTGGATTAACCCTAAGAGATAGAATGAAGGGTTAAGAATGAATTAAGAGTTATCGAGAATTAAACCTAATTAAAGATGAGTTTAATTCATAGAATTTCGGAAGTTGTGATGACATGGACAAGTAGGGTGTAGACCTTTACCTACTGAATTAGGTTAAGGAATACTTATTTAATCTTTGAGTAATGAGTGAGGCTCGGGAATATAAAATAAATAAGTAAAGTCATAATCTTTAATACGTAGGATTTGATAGATAAAAATAGTACGTATGGGAATTATCATATGGTTGTGTGAATGCCTTATGGATGTTATATTTATATAGGTGTGATGAATACCTATATTATTAATTGTATGTATGACATACCTACGTTGCTTGCTATCGGGGTGGAGGTTTCGCGTTGTGGACGGTCTTATCCTATGCACCCATTTGGGAGGATTCGTACCCTGAGCATAGGACCTTGGACACGTGCTATCAGTGTATATGATAGTTTCGACGATTGAATGAGAGCGTAGGTATGTGCGTGACCCATTTGGCTGAGGAGTATGCTCGCCTCCAATATATTTGTGTTATGTCGTATGATTCGTGAGAGACACCGAATTATTAGTCCTCTATAAAGTGACATTATGTATTAGGACATGATAGCAAAGTATGCGTGCACCGCAGTTGTGACTGGGGAGGTGCCGTATTAGTACATATATAATTAGTGTGATATTATATATATAAATTGTGATGTAATCTACTATGTGACATTGTAAATATATAGATGTAATCTTCTGTATGATATTGTAGATTAAAAATATAAACTGTGATTTAATCTACTGTGTAATGTTGTAGATAGAAGTAAATAATGAAATCTGAATTGAATTGAGTAAGTGAACACTTAATTCCAAGGTTGTAACAAGATTATATCATATTAAAGAGAAATTAATATGAATAATTATATTACGTATGGTATGGGACGTACGAGTTTATGATATGGGTTAGAATTATGTTGTGGAAACTAGTTAGGAGGGAACCATAACTAGGAAGATAATAAGATACGATAGGTGTTCACTCTAGATGAGAGGTGAGAATTCTCAAGAGAGAGACCGAGAAACTAACATGTACATAATAAATGCTTACTTGTAATTGTTAAGCACTTGTTATGTTTAAAATCTTTTACAATCGGGCTTTGACCTGTTTCCTTGCATATTCTCTTTTCTACTATATATTTTACATCAGGTATCCAGCAGCAGGGATGTCCAACATAGATTATGGATTATAGCTACTAGCAGAGATGCGGATTTTATTTAGACGCTTCCTTTTTGTTGATTCACTCATCTGTAGCGTCTACTTCATTTAGGGCTTGCCGCCCTGGATTCTAGAGGTTGTAATTATTTATGTAAGCATTGTGGATATCAATTTTATTTAGTGTAAATGTTATAATTTAACTGCAGAGTTATTCCAGTCACATTTATTCTTGTTATAGTTAATGCAGTTGTGAGGTGTTGTTGCATATTATTATTCCGTGTCGTGGAATGGTTTTTAATTAAATTAAAAACGGAAAAAGTTTTTGACACTTAGCTTAATTAACGATTAGGTGATTAATAAAGAAATTATTTTCGAAAGTGATGCTGAGAATGAACCAACTGGATATTCTGATTTAATTAAATGAAGGACTGATCACCTGGTATTTAATTAGGCGGGTTGTTACAGGGAAATGGGTGGTTATGTAACCTAAGTTGTTAAACTCATAATTTGCACAAGTATGATATGAAAAGGGTTTTCAAATGACAACAAGTATTTTCTAACACAATGGATGCGTGTGTTGAAATGGTACTTTCAATGAAAATACTATATAATATTCTATTGAATAAAAAGGGGTGATATCAGTAAAGGAACGAGTTGGAATAAATAAAGTGTAGTAGTTTTCTAGTGGAATCGGGTGTGTTAAACTAAGTGAGAATGCTAAGTGTGAATAAAGGAAGAATTTACAAGATTAAGGTAAATTAATTTGGATAAGTAAGGTTTTCGCAAGTAAAACAGTTAATACATTGGCATGTGTAATTTTCGAAGGTATACCTATGTAGATTTATACATATTTTCGCATGTATGTGGTTATAGCATGTGAGTATTCCTTTATACCATTCGTTTCTATACTGCTTATATAAATTCCACTGGGCATAGGCTCATACCCTCGCTTTTTTACTGCAGGTTGTGCGTGTTTCATATTTTGAGGGTGTTGTACAGGTAAGTATATTTTATTTATGTTTACGTTAGTAGATCTGTTTACTTTGACTTCAGGATGCTCCCTATGGATGCCTCACGTAGTTTATCTTGAAACTGGAATCACATGTTAATTAGTGAAATGTTAATTAAAATAAAACTGGACTAACAATATTATTTAGGTTGTTTCATTGCACTTCACACCTAATAACTCGATTCGGGTCGGATTGACTCATGGGTGGCCCATAAATTTAGGTCGGGCATTACAACAAATTCTTACTATTTTTCTCTATGGATATTGGGGCGACAATAAATCTCAACACAAATTATAAGCAAATGCAATCACTAGAAAAAATAAAGAACATAAAATGGTTTCAATCACATACAACACAAAATATACGTGGTTCGAAAAAATGGCCTACATCCACGGTGGTGCTCTCTGTTTTGTGTTTCTCTTTACTCCAGGGGGTGTTTACAACCGCATGCCATTTGCCCCGGGATGAGGAGTTTAATATATACATGTAATTTTTCAGAGAGTGGGAATGTTGGGCACGTCCACGTTGGTCCATAATCCCTAGAATATCTCTTGAGAGATTTTAGGGGTTGAATGGGTCATCGTTGAATTAGTTATTTATGAGACCTTTAATTTTGGGCCGAACTTTCCGTATCTTCTATAGGGCTTCGTCGGGCTACTTATCTTGGCCAAGAAAATTAAACGAGGTACCCACAATAGCCCCTAAAATTTTTGGGTCACAATTTGGGCTCAATAATTTTAAATAATAGCCCTGATGGCATTTTTGTGAATTGTATAATGATTTGGGGATCGAAACCTCTTTCTTCAATAGATTCAGGTGACAGATTTGCTTCGTTCTCTGTGCGTCATGATTGAGAGGGTTTAAACTTATTTTGACCAAGTCATTTTTGGTGTCGTTTCACAAACTCTCGAATTCTCAAGATATTATGTGCTTTTTACTGCATTTTCTTATCTCCAGGTCTCTTCTTTCATCTTTGATTTGTTCATTATCTTCCCATCTTCCTTGCTTATGGATTTGCATCGTATCAAGTTGATTCTCACTTTGTAAGTTCTCCAAACTTCTTATCCCTTTTTTTGTTGGAATTTCTTCATTATCGTTGCTAGGGTTTTTCTTTTCTGATGGCAAGAATAGGCAATAGGTCGATAGCTGAGTTTAGGAAGTTTTACAACATTCCAAACTCGGTGGACATTGAATGTTCCCCTATTCCTCATAATGTTAGAAACATTGAGGACGATAATTAGATTTATGTTTTTCTTTTATCCCAGGGGGGTATGAATCTTCCCCCAAATCGCTTGTTCTTCCATTTCTTTAGTTATTTCTATATAGTTCCTACACATTTCTCTCCAAATATTTGGAAGATTTTCAATGGTGTTCATAGAATTAATTAGCTTTATAGCACCAATTAAGGTCTTGCTAAAATTTATTATTGTTATTCCTTCTCTCGAACAAGCTATGGTCTCCTTTATCTGAAAGCTAGGAGTCCTGACAGGGTATTGGTAGTCAATCTTGTTGATTCCCATAAGGATTATTGGCAAGAGGGGTTTATTGCCAGGAACTGGTAGTTCCCTCTCCAAACTGAAGGGGAGAGGTACAAGGGACCTATGATTCCATTTTATGGGGAGGAGTACGTAGGTAGGCATAGATCTTATTATACTCATTGATTTTCTGTTAATGTACTGTCTTTATTATATTTTCCTTTTTTCCTCTTTCAGCGAAGATAAAGAACTCAGAACCTGAACTTCGCGACATTCGAGCTACTGAACTGGTCAAGGCTTGGAAGATCAGGGAGTATTTGGATGACGGTGAGCATCCTCGATCAGCTGCGTTCCTTTCGAAGTACAAGAACGTCGGGTCCAGCTTCATCGCCCGACCTGTGGATAATATTCCTCAGTTAGATGTCACAAAAGAGATTATTGCTGAACCTATTCAATTAGACAAAAAAGAAAACAGTTATGGTGAAGAGAGTGAGGGAGTTGATAGAGGTGGAGCTAAGGGTGGTTATAGAGAGGAGAGTTCAAGCGGTGATGAATCTTCCAGTTCAAAGGAGGGTTGAGAGGTTTCGGAGGATTCAGATGATTCGGATAGCTCCAGCAAGGAAACTATGGCTCCTCTTAGGAAAAATATGACCCAGGATGATGATGAAGACAATATGGTGCTTGCTCGCAGGTTAAAGAATCAGAAGTCTGGGAGTGGGGATACCGCCACTGGTTCCCAGAATTTTGCTCATGAGTAGGAGAGAAAGAATAAATAAGAGGCATTGGTGAGGAAGAAGGAAGAGGAGAAGAATAAAGAGGAAGAGAGAAGACGAAAGGAGGAGAGAGGAGGTCAAGACCAAGGCGGGGAAGTCTCTGGTGCCTATGTCTGCCTTAGTAGAGGGGGCTTCTGTTGCTCTTTCTCCTCAGTTGGCTCTGACGGTGCTCGAGAGAGAAGTCTTGCCAGTTGATCGCTAGAGGTCATCAAGCATAGGGACCCACCAGTTAGCCCTGAAGTCCAGTCAGGGACTAGCCTTGGTAAGTATCTTCTTATTTCTCTATTTTCATAGTTCTTATTTTAATGTCTCCTTTTCTAATGTTCTTTTTCTTTCTGCAGTTTATATCCAACTTCACCGTCCTCTATCACAACTGTGATGAGATGGCGAGGAAGAATGATGAGTTAGAGGCGAGTTTGAAGGCTGCCAGTACTGCTCAGAAGTCTTTGGGCCTTGCCTTGGCCAAATCTAACAAGGTAAAAGAGGTAACATCCAAGGAGCTTAAGGAGCTGAGGTAGTCCTATGACTTGGTCTGTACGAGAAAGCTGGCGGTGGTTGAGGAGAATAAGGTGCTTGTTGAGAAGGCAAAGAAGGTGAAATCTGAGGCTGTTACCCTCAAGAAGATCTCGTACAATGTTGTATGGGTCACAGCGTACAAGGATGCTGAGGCTCAGATTGGATATATTAGCCGTCTCAACTTCAAAAAGGGTTGGGACAAGTCCTTGATTGCTGTTGAGGTGGATAGTGATTCCCCTCTCTTTGACAAGCACGACCCTGACCCCAAGCCTGTTATGGATGAGGTGACTCTCCCTAGTGTCGATGAAGGTGTCCCTACTGTCCCGACCATTATTTCTGACGCTCTCCTTGGTCACGGGACGATGACTGCTCCATCTGAGGGAGGCGTATCTAGGGCTGCCGTGGATAAGGGGAAGCAACCAGCGTCCTCAGAGAAGACTGAGGTCGCCAGCTAGCCTCCTTAGGGACCTTTATATTTTTTTCTTTATTTTGCTAATTTAATTGAACTTTCTTTAAATGAAATGAAATTATGTTCCCTTTCGCGTACTGATTTATTTGTTCTCTAATGCTTATATGGTTTGTAGCTCATTGATGTTGAGTAATATATTCCTGCTACCTCTCAATTAGGGAAAATTCATGGTCCTGATGCGAGCAATCGAGTTCACCGTGCCTTTGTAAGAATCTTCAAGTCTCTTAGGTCGAGGAATCAAGACTATAAGGACCAGTCAGAGCTCGTTCCCAAGATGAAAGATAGGCTTCAGGAGATAGAGGAGGTCGGCGCTTCTGTTCAAGACGAAGTGGATGCTCTAAAAGCTAAGCTTTTGGATGCCTCCTAGGTTAATCAAGTTGGAGAGGTACTTCAATAAGAGAATGATGATCTAAGGAAAGAAGTCTCGTGACTTAGGGAGAATGCGCCAAGAATTCCCCTCGAGTTTTTTATGGTTCCTCTTCATCGACTGGATCGCGAGCTGGTACTGATGACAGTGGCTCAGCTAGGGAGATTGTCGATCTTTGAGGTGATGTTCGTAGGGCGTACGTGATAGTTGTCGATCTCCAAAGAGACGTTACCTTGCTAAGGCATTTGTTCAAGAAAGGTCCTCGACAGGTGTGGGTTGATGCTTATGACTAGGGTTAGGCCGATGTTCCGATAAAGTTGAGGAAGGTTGAAGAGTTATCTTTCATAAGAGGGTGGTTGAGTGATCTTAGGGAGTTGCAGGTCCCTAGGAACTCTGTCCTCTGGTACCGACATGAGATCTCTTCCTCAACTTTGATGCCAAAGCCATATAGAAGGGATGGTCGATGGGTTCCCATAGATGCAATCCCAAGGTAGCTCATAGATCCAAGTTCATACGAAGTTGAGGAGGAATTAACTCCTCACCCAGATGATGGCCGAAAAGCGCGAGTGACTGACTATCTTGCTCAGCAACCTAGTTCTCATTAGGATTTAATTTACTCAGCATATGTAACTCTTTGTATATGTAATGATGTAATAAAATAGCTATGTTTTGGGCGATTTTCCCACTAAACATGTGTTATGTATTTCTTTTACTTCATTAATTTTTTTTCAACTATCTTGGGCTCTTCCAGCTGACTAGACTTTATTTAGGCGGAGTTGGTTTGTTGAGTGAGTATTCTCCTAGTCCAGTATGCTTTTATTGTACCATTCTACCTTAATTTACCTCTTAGGTTGTGTTGTCACACTTTATTAGGCTTAAGTGAGGCAATGGCGAGGATACACCTCGTATTGGATGTTTTATCCAAGCAGGATTTTTGAGCCAAACAATGTTGGCGACCAACCTAGATTGGCCATATTGTGTAAGGGTCCCCTGTAGGGCTTCATATATTATAAGTGGCAAACCATGAGTTCATTCGTGTTTGCTGATAAATGCCTAAGGAGGGTCATTGCATATTAACCCTGATATAATACCTATCTCGTGATCTTAATTTTGTATGTTAAGAGGAGAGCCTAAAACTTGAAAAAGGTGCGTGAATTATAATGTAGTTGAGAAAAATCAACACTTCATAGAATGCCACTGCCAACTAAATCTTTATTAATCAGAAGTGAATTGAAAGTTTCAACATTGAGTTTTAAAAAGATAAAAGAAAAACTATAAGTAGAATTTCTTCAAATTAACTGCATTCCAAGCTCTAGGTACCTCCCTGCCCTCTAGAGTTTCTAAATGATAGGCTCCTTGTAGGTTGTCTCTTATCACCTTAAATGGCCCCTCCCAGTTTGGTCCTAGCTTTCCATCCAATGGTTTTACAGCGCTGCCAAGAACTTTCCTCAGGACATAATCCCCGACTTGAAAAGTTCTTGGATTGACCTTTTTGTTATATTGCTTTGCTAGGTGTTGCTAATAGGCTGCTAATTTCACTAGGGCTAACTCCCTTCATTCTTTAGCTAGGTCAAGTTCAGCAAGCAATGTTGCATCATTCTGGCCTTGGTCGACCAGGGTTGACCTCATGGTAGGGAGGCCAGCTTTCAAGGAGATAATTGCCTTAATCCCATACGTTAGTGCAAACGGTGCCTCTCTAGTTGCTCGCTGTGGGGTGGTGCGGTAAGCCCATAGGATGTGGGGTAGTTCGTTTACCCATGCCCCCTTGGATCTCTCTAAGTGCTTCTTTAATCCGTCGATCACTGTCTTGTTGGAGGCTTTAGCGTTTCCATTTCTCTGAGGATATGCCACAGAGCTGAAGTAGTGCCTGATCTCGTGGTCACGAAAGAAACTTTGGAAGAGTCCACTTTCAAACTGGGTTCCGTTGTTAGTGATGATGGTCTTGGGGATCCCAAAACGAGTGATAATGTTCCTCCATATAAATCTGATCATGTTTGTGTCTCTAATATTTGCCAATGGCTCCGCTTCTATCCATTTGGTGAAGTAATCTGTCGTGACCAATAGATACTTGCAATTATTGGCTGCGATAGGAAGAGGGCCCATGATGTCCATACCCCATTGGGCAAAAGAACATGGGCTGGTAAGTGACTTCAGGTCGCTAGTCGGTTGGTGAACCATAGGTGCGTGGAGTTGGCACTTTTCGCATTTGCGAGCATAAATTCCAGCGTCATTCTGCATGTACGGACACTAGTAGCCTTCTTTTATTGCTCAGAAAGCTAGTGACCTGCCCCCAATGTGACTTTCACAGATTCCCTCATGGATTTCATCTAGAAATTGATCGACGTCCTTTGGATGAATGCATTGGAGGTAAGGTCTAGTGAAAGATCTTTTGTATAACTTTCCCTCAAAAGATAAGTGAAAGTGAGCATCTTTAACTCTTATCTGATGAGTGGTCTTCTTATTACATGGTAGCGCTCCATCCTTCAAATAATCCCTTATAGGGTCCATCCAACTAGGGGCTGTCTCGATCTGGAGAACATGCCCCACGTTTGGCAGCTCGTCGATCTGGTTGATACTTGGATGGGCGAGGAAATCAATCGGAATTGTTCTCTTTAAGTCAGAATTGATCGTTGAGCTTAAGGCTGCTAAGGCATCAGCATGGTTGTTCTTTCCTCTGGGAAACTGTTGGACGTTAACTTGTTCAAAGTTAGCCATCAATTTCTTCATCGTGGCGAGGTAGGCTGCCATCCTCTCATCTCTAGTGTTGAAATCGCCATTTATCTGGTTGGGGACCAACTGTGAGTCGTCGAATACTTGGAGTTGCTTTGATCCAAGCGCTCGTGCTTTCTATAGGCCTGCAACTAGTGCTTCATATTATGCTTTGTTATTGGAGGCTTCAAATATAAGACTGATTCCTTGCTCGAGCATTGCATCTTCAGGGGTAATCAGCACGATGCCTACTCCTGCCCCTTTGGAATTGGAGGCACCGTCAATGAATAGTCTCCAGATTCCTGATGCTGAGGGAATTTCCTTCTGATGAATTATTTGGGGTTAGTCGCAAGGATGTTCTCCTATAAACTCTGCGATGAATTCGGTGAGGTCCTACCCTTTTATGGCATTCCATGGCTGGAACTGGTCAAATCACCCAAGCTCGACCGACCACTTTGATAGTCTACCTGACAAGTCTGCTTTTCTTAGGATTGCTTTAAGAGGGTGGGATGTTAATACGATGATGGAGTGGGCTTCGAAGTAATGTTTCAATCTCCTAGAAGCTACCACTAGTGCAAAGGCACGCTTTTCTAGTGGTAGGTATCATTGTTCGGCGTCTAAGAGAGTCTTGCTCGCGTAATAAACCGGGTGCTGGATCCCCATTTTTTTGCATACCAGTGCAGAACTTACAGCATGACTGGATACTGTAAGTTACAGGTATAGAGAATCATTCTCTTGAGGGGTTACGAGTAAAAATGGTGTGCTTAGGTAAGCTTTGATCCCCTCTAATGCCTTTGAGCAATCATCGTTCCACTCCATATCTTTGCTCTTCTTCAACAACTGGAAGAACGACTGGCATCTTTCGGATGACTTTGAGATGAATCGATTTAGGATGGCGAGCATCCCTGTGAGCTTCTGCACGTCTCTTATCGTACGGGGGGACAACACTCTTTTAATGGCATCAATTTGGTCTGAGTTATCTTCGATACCTCTCTTGCTGACCAAGTACTCGAGGAATTTTCCTGACTGGACACCGAAGGAGCACTTGCTCGCGTTGAGTTTCATTCGGTATTTCCTGAGGATTTTGAAAGTCCTTGATAGGTCAGAGAGGTGGTCATCCTTGAGCTTGCTCTTAACAAGCATGTCATCAATGTAGACCTCCATAGTTCTTCCCATTTGGTCTCTGAACATTTTTGTGACCAACCGTTGGTAAGTTTCCCCTGCATTCTTGAGCCCAAAAGGCATAACCTTGTAGCAATATAGCCCAACTATGGTTATAAACGTTGTTTTCTCTTGATCCGGATTGTACAGAGGGATCTGGTGATAACCGGAATATGCGTCTAAGAAACTCATCCTTTCATGTGCTGCCGTGGCATCCACCAGCTGATTAATATTTGGGGGGGAAGCTTTCTTTAGGGCAAGCTCTGTTAAGGTTAGTGAAGTCAATGCAGAGTCTCCACTTTTCATTGATTTTCAGGACTACAACTAGGTTGGACAGCCACTTGGGGAATTGAACTTCCTGTATGGATCCCGCATCCAGTAGTTTCTCCACTTCCTTCTCCACAGTCTTGACTTTTTCGAGGGCAGTCTACCGTGCCTTTTGTGCCATCGTCTTGAAATCCGGATCGACGTGCAACCAGTGAAAAGTCATACTGGGATCAATCCCAGGCAGCTCGTAGGGTTCCCACGTAAAAACGTCCAAGTTATTCCGCAAAAGTACTATTAGTTCCTTCTTCTCTCGATAGGTGAGAGATGTTACGATAAAAAACATCCTATCTTTACTGTCGCCACTGGCTGCGACTTCCTCCAGGTTCTTAATGACCCTCTCAGAGGGGAGGATCCTAGTCTCCTCCACTCCCGGTCTTCCATATCTTAGCTTCTATTTAGAAGGTATGAAACCTTCCTGTTCTTCAACCTTCTCCTTAGCTTTCTGAACTTTCTTTTCTAGTTTGGGGTGGATGGCCTCTATAAAGCACCTCCTTGCCATCGCTTGATCCCCATGGATCTCCACTACTCCTCGTTCAGTCACACATTTGAGTTTCTGATGGTAGGTAGATGGGATGCCCTTCATCGCGTGCTGCCATCCTCTGTCGAGAATTGCTTGGTAAGGTGAATCAATATCAACCACAAGAAACTCGATCATCTTTGAGATATTTCCTGCCCATCCGGCAGGACGATCTTTCCCAAGGGGGTGGTTACTTTTCCAGTGAAACCAACTAGAGGAACGGTGTCTTCCTTTAGGTCGTCAACACTCAGCTTCAACTTCCCAAACAGGTCGAGGTACATTACTTCGTATGAGATACCTTGGTCAACGAGCAACCTTTCGACGTCATAATTAGCTATCCTGAGTGTAATGATCAATGCATCATGATGTGGGGTTCTTACTCCCACTAGATCCTCATTTGTGAATACAATGTGCTTGTTGTAGTCGACGTCCTCTTCTCGCCGACACTTTCCTGCTTGCGTTTTGGCTGGATCGATTTGAAATGCTTTCATCATGGCTGTAAGCTTTTTGACTTCCATCCGAACTGTGTTTCTTTGAATTTGTTTGAGACCGGATGCCCGATGAATTACTATAAACTCATGGCCGACGTCTTCCTCGGGCACATTCTCGGGCCTTTGATCTCCATTGGAAGCTACCTTCTCTGCCTTCTTTTCCATAAATTCGCTCCTGAAGTGTCCAGTTTGGGCTAACTCTTCGAGGTGAGATTTGAGATCTTTGCAGTGCTCAGTTTTGTGCCCGCCCTCTTTATGGCAAGCACATCTCAGTGCATTGTTCCTCTTTTAAGGGTCTCCACCCATCTTCATGGGCCACTTAATGAACGGTTCGTCCTTGATCTTTGCCACAATCTTCTAGATTGGCTCTTTAAAAACTGTGTTTACTGCTTGAAATGCTTTCGAGGCATCGCCCTTGTTCCCATTCTTAGGGCCCCCCTTACTGCCATTCCTACTTCCTTTCTTTTGATTCTCAGTTCTGTTGCTTCCCTTGTCGGTGAACTTGGCGCGATCATTTTCCCCTTGTGATTCCAGAGGGTCATGGCCTGCCTGTACTGCCTAATATGGTCGATATGATCAGTCTTTCCATCGTAGATCTTGAACATGGACATTGAGAACTTCTTGGGAGCTTCTTTTTCCTCTATTTCTCTTAAAAAAGGGGATTTCATCTGGGTCCTGAGAGCTCACCTGGCTAGCTCTCTGGTCAACCTGGATGTATTGGGTGTTGGTCCATTTCTCTTCAAACCAAATTTCGTATGTCGTCGTTTCCTCAGCATGGGATCTTGTAATGGCAAGCTGATTGTTGTTGCTCGGGCAAGTCATCATCTGACATGTGCCCCTCAATTCTTTGAGATCCATGTCTCGGGATCCTTCCTCGGCTGCGAGATCTGCTCGCCCGAGGGCTAGAAGTGAGATAATAACGTTGCCTTGTGTTGCGATGGAGTTCTCTCTCCATCTTCCCCAGTCTTCTCTTGAGGCGAGCGTTCTCGGCTTCCTTCTTGCGAGTAGTTTCCTCTTGCTCTTGGAGACTAGCCTCGTAGGCGTCGATCAGCCAGGAGACTTGCGTGGACCTGGCTTTCCTCTGAGGCCTTCCGTTCTGGACAAGGCCTTGGATTTGAGCATCGAACTTCAAATCTAACCCTATGAGGAATGGGTTACTCTTGAATATCCCCTGCTTGAGGGGCATTGCTGATTTGACCAGACATTCTAGGTTCTTGTTGGTGAATGCTTTCTTAAAGGAAGAACAATCGTTTCCCACAGACGGCGTCAATTGTGGTGACAATAAATCTCAACACAAATTATAAGAAAATGCAATCACCAGAAAAAATAAAGAACATAAAATGGTTGCAATCACACACGACACAAAATATACGTGGTTCAGCAAAATGGCCTACATCCACGGTGGTGCTCTCTATTTTGTATTTATCTTTATTCCAGGGGAGTGTTTACAGTCGCATGCCCTTTGCCTCGTGCTGGGGGGTTTAATAGATTCATGTAATTTCTCGGAGAGTGGGTGTATTGGGCACCTCCACGTTGGTCCATAATCCCTAGTATATCTCTTGAGAGATTTTAGGGGTTGAATGGGTCATCGCTGAATTAGTTATTTATGGGACCTTAGATTTTGGGTCGGACTTTCCCCATATTTGATAGGGCTTTGTCGGGCTACTTATCTGGGCCAAGATAATTAAACAAGGTACACACATATATTATTATAGATTCATATGAGCTGTGGGTTTTGTTGAGAGTATTAGATCATATTTAATATTATTCGCGAAGGATTCCAAATTCAAGTTCAAAGATTTAGGAAAATCTTTTAACCAGGGTAGGGGTATTTAATTTACTTATAAATTAGTTTTGTGTAATACATTCGTTGGACATACTTTTCTAAAGGGCTGTGACCGAAAGAAATTGTTTTCCTCTACATACCTCTACATAAGTCTGTCTTAATTTACTATATATATATATATATATATATATATATATATATCTTTGAGTTCTTAATTTGAAATGCGTATCCCTTTCAACCATCCATCTAGGGTTTATAAAATAACATATATGTATATATGCATTTATATTAGAATATAACGGTATTTTGAACATAAAACATTTCAAATTAATTACGACTGTCAATATATACTATAATCTATATCGAATTCTGAAGGAAATTTTTTATCGTATATTTAGCACCTGGAGCATGCAACGTGTAAGATATATGGGGGTTGCTATGATAAAGGGTTTCCAAATATAAAAAATAGTATAAATTGTCAAAATTGCATTCGAGGAAAAAGTGAGTAGGGCCCCTCTTTTGAGACTGCCAAATATTGGTAGTTTTAGTTCGAACTAACTATAAAACAATATCGTGTTGTGGTTATCATTTATAATACTGACAGTCTTAGGTATAAGGGTACTAATAAGATTCGAGATTCTCACTTTTGGCAGGCATGCTATAATAACACTATTCGCCAATGCACTATACGCCAACGACATCCATCATTTCGCAATCTCAGTTTTGTCCTCACGCATTGTTTTCACCTAATTTTACCGACATCCATCATTTCTCTATCGTAGTTATGTCCTCACGCATTGCTTTCACATGATTTTACCATATGGGCGTCATAAATTTGTCAATACTAATACCATATCTATTCAGTACTCATATCTAATTTTTGCCTTGCATACAAAAATAGACATTACCCCTTGATTTTAAAATCTAAATAAAGACGGAGTTATTATTTTATTTATAAATAAACACCCAACATTCTTTCTCATAATAACTCCTTTCTCATATATTTTTTGTCCATAAATTTTATACGTGTAATTCTTCACCAATACATATTTTGTAATGTCAAAACTAAATTGGTGAATATACGGAGTCTACTAATTTTCGTTTAAAGAACAAAACAATTCAATTTTGACATGTTAGTGTCCCAAAAAAATGTGTTAAAATCAAATGTCGAATTAGAATTACTCATATCTCGCCGTAATATTTTTAATAGATTATGAATATCAAGTAATGGGTTCGCCTCGTGCACTGGGTTTGCCCTTTATGAATATCAAGTAAATTGTAGTAAGAAATCAGATCCATCTAACATAGACCACAAGTCTTAACTAACAAAGTTTAACATCTTTTGGTTGACTCTGATTTGAAGATCAGCATAACCTTAATTTTTGTTAGCCAAAATACAAAAAAGATTAAAGGTATGTAGTCATCATGGTCCCACGCATTTAATACTTAACCATCTATAAATTGAGATTGAGACTAACTGTGTGAGCCTCACTTGCTACATCAAATTTAAACACACTCTCTTTTGCTCATTTAGTTTCTAGTTTTATCTTTGTTATTCTCAATGGAGTTTGAGATACCTAATGAGATAAATGAGATATGTTCATTCACACCTGAATTCAAATCACCAACACCAAAAATCTCAAATGCACCACACAAAGGGTTCTTGATAGCCCAACTCATTCTCAGAACTCTAGTCATTGGCTTCACTTCTGCTGCTATTAGTTTCATGGTTGCTAGTGCAGAAATCAAAGTTATTGAGGGCATGGTGTTATACCAAGGAAGTTACAAAGACTCTTCTGCAATGAGGTAACACATAAAATCTAACTTCACTAAAAAAAAAATATGTTTGCATGAGTGTAGCCAACTTTTATTTTTAGTTTTGTGTTATCCCATCTAAAAGTCGTACCCAGTGCACAAAGCTCCGGGAAGACGGTCGTACACTTCTGCAATGGGGTAAGGCTACCTGACATCCGACCCAAGTTACCTGTAAACAATAAAAATACGTTACCCCATCTGAACATAAAAAATAAAAATTAATGACTAGCAATAGCTATTTATGATATTTTTTAGGATTTTGACGTACGATTATTTTTCGTAAGACGATCTAAACAAGTTTTTTAAAATCAGTGTTAAAATTTTAACCAAAAAAAAAAACACAAAGAGGGAAAAAAAAGGTTACACAACAGGAATAATCAAAGAAACATGTTGATTTTTTTCACAAAATTGAATATATAAATTTGATTACGTAAAAAAGAAAACAACTAGTTAGTTTTATTTATTTTTTATAATTATGTAATTTGTTTTATTTTATTTTGTATTTTTATGGTATTAAATTAATATTTGTTGTCATGAAAGGAAAGCATTAAATGTAACATGGTCAATTTTTACTTTTAACGTCAACTAATGTTAGTTGGTAAGTGGGTTTATAACACATTTTTTTTTAAATAATGGAAGTTTTATATTTTATTAGTGTTATTATTATTATGTAAGTTTTTTTTTTTTTTTGTATTTTTATGGTATCAGCATTAAAATTGGTTCTCAAGAAAGGAAAACATTAAATATAACATTGTCAAATGTTAATTTTAACGTTGACTAATGTTAGTTGGTAAGTGGATTTATAACACAGTTTTTTTAAGAAAAATCTTGGTAGTTTTATATTTTATTATTACTATTATTATTCTGTAAGTTTTTTTTTTGTTTTGTATTTTTTATGGTATCAGCAGTAAAATTAGTTCTCAAGAAAGGAAAAACATTAAATGTAGCATGGTCAAATGTTACTTTAACGTTGACTAATGTTAGTTGATAAGTGGGTTTATAACACAATTTAAAAAAAAAAAATTGGTAGTTTTATATTTTATTATTATTATGATGTAAGTTGTTTTTGTATTTTTATGGTATCAACATTAAAATTAGTTCTCATGAAAGGAAAACATTAAATCTAACATGGTCAAATGTTGATTTTAACGTTGACTAATGGTAGTTGGTAACTGGGTTTGTAACACAATTTTTATGAAATATTGGGAGTAATACAAAACCATGTATTAGTGTAAAAGTGGTGGCAAACACAAAATAACCCTAAAAAATGTGTATAGAATTATTTATTTAGATATTTGTTTTTGTTGGTAGGTTCAAACTGGGAGTAGATGCTGCTGTATGTGCTTGCTTTCTCTTGTCACTGATCCTTGTTAATGCTATAAGTTGCTCGAACTCAAATCCCAAAAACTATTTCTATCTATTTCTGTATGATATGGTAAGGAAATTTCACTTGCTTTATTTATTGTTTCATTGAAATTCTTTTCATATAGCTCAATTACAAAAGTTTGTTCAGGTGTGAATCTAAGTATTCTAATTCCATATATTCAATTGTAAAGTAAAAGTAAATTATTACAAATCACATTTTATGGTATTTATTTTACAAACAAATTCAGTTTCACACACGTGCGCGCACACATAATTTACGCATGCCGCACGCAATTTCATGACACGCACATATACACGCACGGCACACAGCTTCTTCCCCTCACACACATGCAGTCTGTGCACACTACACACATCATATGACCATTTTAACACTGCACGCGCGCACATTTTCTCACATAGGTTACACACACTGCACACACATATACACTGACTTTCACACACACTGCCGACATTACAGCACACAAAAATTTATTTAAAATTATTAATAAATTCCATATTCGAACCAACCAATTGAATTCTAAGTATTCCGATTCATAAATTCAATTGTAAAGTAAAAGAATTATTTGGGTTCTGGCCCCCATTAGTTTTGTCCGTTTGGGGATTAGTCCCCAATTAAAAACTATTGTAGGACTAACCTTCATTTTTCACTTTTAGAGACGTTTTTTGAATTTTTTGATATCCTTAGCGACACATGTTTTCCAAAAAGTGTTGCTAAAAGTGAAAAATGGAGGTTAATCTTACAATAGTTTTTAATTGGGAGTTCATCCCAAACGGACAAAACTAATGGGGGTCAAAACCCAAATAACACAAAGTAAAACTACATAATTATAAAATCACATTTTTATGGTATTGATTACACACACGCATACAGTGTCACATGCGCTCACACACAGCCTACACGCACGCCACACAGTTTCACACGCGCGCACAACACGTGCAGTT
Source organism: Sambucus nigra (assembly GCA_949130495.1). Taxonomy (NCBI): domain Eukaryota; kingdom Viridiplantae; phylum Streptophyta; class Magnoliopsida; order Dipsacales; family Adoxaceae; genus Sambucus; species Sambucus nigra. The sequence goes on along the minus strand of OX422219.1, from coordinate 13,884,604 downwards.
GGTGCACACTACACACATTTTCACACTGCACGCGCACACAGTTTCGCACACTCCACACACAGTTTCTCACACAGTTGTTCACACTCTGACAGTCACACACAGCATTATACACTACAACACACAAAAATGTATTTAGAACTCATGGTTAATTCCACAACTGAACCAAACGATAGAATTCTAATGACACGAGATTTAAATTCATCGAATACCCATTCAGCATAATTAAAATTCTAACCGAATTCCAAATTCTAGGCACCGAAACGTATCCTTAATATTGAATTTCCAGTTGGGTCGTTTTTTACAGGTGGTCATGGTGTTACTCGTGTCTGGATGTGCAGCAGCAACTGCGGTTGGTTACGTGGGTCGTTATGGTCAGTCGAAGTCCGGTTGGGAGCCCATCTGTTCTAAGCTGCCCAAATTTTGTCACAAAGCTACGCTATCCCTTGCGTTCTCTTACTCGGCTTTCGTTTGCTGTTTGGTTCTTGCTATCATGGCTGCCCACAAACTCAAGTCTTAGGCCAGGGACTGATCTGAAATGTGAGGCAGAGGAGATAGACTATTTCCTATTTCCTCTACCTTTTTTCTTTCTATTTCCTTTCTATATGTTGTGAACTCTTGAGCGACATCTAAATCTAGGAAACTAATGGTGTCCTTTTTTATCCAAAGGGACTTAGGTTTGTCCTCTTTTATATGGAGAGGGCTACTCACAGTTGTGTAGTTCATCATATTTCTGGACTAAAATGTGTTTGTTACCTACAGTTGTTTAGTTCGTCATTCTGGATAAAAATGTCTTTGTTTTTGCAGTGTGGGTATTTGAATTGAAGCATTTGAAATTTTCTCTATTGGGATCTTCTATTACAATTATTGATTTGTACCTATAATAACGGAGCTTAGTACTTTTACGCATTGACTATCACTATGGGTAATATCCGTTCGAGAGATATAGCCCTTAAACAAATTTGTTGAACACATCACCCCATGATGAAGGGTAAGTCTCAACTCTTATTATTACATGCAAACTGCAAAGTGAGCCTTATTAAGCACTTTTAACTCATTTGTCATATAAGACTAGTGGACAAAATCAAAAGCTCGTCCACCCCATTAATGTTGACACAAGCTTGCAACCATTCTTGTTACAAATACCATAAGATATGCTACACTTATCCAAGGGATCTTTACGGCTATTTAGTTTACTGGGTATAACAAAAGGCTTTGTCGGGATGTGGTTCATTCATGTTGATCATGCCTAGGCCTTTCTACGAACGAGACAGTACCTTGGTCCACACATAAGTTCCATGTTGGACATTCGGCCCCTATGCTTGATAGTCACTATCCAAGTGGATCCTGTAGTATAAAGTCTTTACATGAATGCTTGTTTAATGGAAGTAGGTCAATCTTCTACAAAGATTCCCTATCACATGATCACCTGTTGATCATCAGCGTCGACAACTAAAACAAGAACATTTTAATTGGCGTATTTTTGAGCAATTCATAAAAGTAGATTCAAATTCAAACTACTCTCTGTACTCCTCTTGTAGTGATGTTTAGCTAGTCTAGATATCGGACGAGCTACTGTCCATCCATCGTCAGACTCTCCTAAAACTTCTCATCTATCTATCTCTCCCACATAAGATTGTGTATCTTCACACATAAGATTGTACATGTCTCCCACATAAGATTGTGTATCTCTCCCACATAAGAATGTTTGTAACACCTCTCCGATTGACCTCGCCGCATTGGCACAGGACCTTAACACATCTTTCATTATTTTATTTTTTTTAATGGGCGCATATCCTTTGTTGAATTCTTTACTCAAGTTGGAAATCCCCTTCTGTATTCCCCCCCCCCCCCCCCCCGACCCCTGTTGGTTTAAGTATTATAACAAATCTCTCGTGAATCCAACTGAATAATAATGGCTCTAGTATTGTTCACGAGACTCTGAATGATAATCATAATTTGAACTGAACAATCTAAATATTATTTATACATCAGGAAGTAACGCACAAAGGAAAATACTGTTATTGTCATTCTGTAGTCAGTATCTTCTACCACGTGTAAGAACGAACAGTCATCCCAAGACATGTCACCATGTCATGAAGTATGAACTTTAAACAAGAAAATACAAAAACATGTCCCAGCTACAAAAAGGGAGAAGAAATAGAAAATCCATACAGTACTATATAGTTTCCATCTCATCTTCACTATCTTTAAGGTGCTCTTTAAGGGTTTGGCCTGGTATATCCCATTTTTCGCTGTCCCACGCTGAATCCATTTCAGGCAATTTGTAATCATCGGGTTTTAATGACAGTTGAAATTCGGGAAGATCTGGCAATATTTGGAGATCCCTGCATCATATACAAGTAAATATACTTTACACCTGCCTTAATATTCATATTTCATAAAGTGAAATCCAATTACAGAAAAGGAGACTTTGACAACTTACTTCTCTTGGTCTAAAAGATAGCCATACATCTGAGACTTTTTAGATGCGGTTTCCGGAATCTTTTTATTTAAATGCTTCATAACACCCCAGGGTGGAGGAGCCCTTAAGAAAAAGAAATTAGGGAACAAAGTAAGATAATGATGTATTCAAAATGTAAAATTAACATTGCAAAAAAAAAAAAAAAATTGAAATCCAACCTGGTCACAGGATCTGCCAGGCAAAAACTTAAACAGGCCTTCTTACTCTCTGTCAGAAGTTCTTCTGCACCAAGGAAACAACACACAGCGCTGATGTGGCACGAAGGTTCGGTACCCTTGTCGAGCATCAGACCATGGTAGTAATAAGCTGCAGCCTAATAATGGTATACATTTGTTAGAATTGAATAACAAATTATTTTCTAGAATAAGAGGTGGCAATTGTTAGGGAATCAAACCTTTGCTTCAATGTATTTCCATTTAACGAACAGAAGATGCTTCTTTCTATATCCATGACTGTTGTCACATGTGGACAAGCAGCAATGAGCCTGATGAAATGAGGAACAAAGTGTGTGATCAGGACAAAAATAGATTGGCAAATGTTAGCTCTGACAAGAAACAAGTTTGAAACCCGAGACTAACATGAAATTAGAGAATAACTCATAAAAGTATCCAGCTGAAAACGGTTTAACCTTATAATTGTGCCTATAATATTATACCCAAACGATCAAATGGGGCCACCAACAAAACATTTCTTTAACTTTGTAGTATGGATTTCTTTGAGTGAAGAACTTTGAGCATGCTTAATCAAAAGGAAGACAAAATGCTCTGAGCAATTGTAAAGGGAACAAAAAAATTTCAGAGGTAAAAGATTACTTAGTGTCTATTCTATTTCTCTCAAGAAAAGACAGACTTCAGGAACTTGAAGTTCCACCTAGGCATTCACTTGGGATCGTCAAGGGTAGAGGATAAGGTAATCTTAGAAAATTCCTAACCATTGTAAGTAGATACACCACTAGGAATCCCCGAGTGACGACCCCCTTCCTTCCTTGACCAATTTTCGCAATCAAAATCTTTTCATATAATAATATAACATGGTTGGTGTGTCGTTCCATGTGGGACTAAAACCGAAAATAGTCACCAATGTGAATAGACGACTGAACATCAATAGAATGCCTATAAGACATAGTAGAGTTAGCTATCCTTCCTCGTGTGTCAGCATTGAGGAAATCCCTTTTCTTATTAATGATGGTCTTGTGATAATCACAGCATTTAATGTTTCACCTCAGAGATATAAGCGTTCGTGTCTCTCAAGCCAGATCAACCAACATTCTTCATCACTAACTCTATACAAATCTGTCACATGCTCATTACAAATCATTGTAGAACATTTATAGACTCTCATCTGAGCTTTAATCCATATCAAATTCCATATCAATGAGGAAAATTCTAGCCCTTGTCGGACAGATTCCTTGCAGAAGGCCGAGGGCTGCTGATGCCAATCAGGACGAAAGATGCCTCTGCTCAGAATGGTTACCAGGCCCTTTGGAGGACGGTATGAGCTCTTGGCCAAGCATGTGGGCAATTGATCCAGTATCAACCAAGTCCAGATAAAGAAGAGCAGCAACAAGCATGCCGTTTTTCGCCAGTGCGCACGATCTCCACCAAGGACTGAGATAGGGGTCACTCCCCCACTACCAGGGAAAGAGGGTCAGCTGCATGGCACCACCAAGTGACATGTGTCCGACGACATTCCACGAACACCAAACAGTCCAATTGAAGCACTAGAGTAGTTGTAGAGGCAGTTCACCTGCATAATATCTTGTAATCTCCCAAAAATCTTAATACAACAAATCTTACAGTGGACGTAGGTCACCTCAAGGACGAACCACATATATCAGATTAGATGTCTCTGACTCTTATCTTTTTTATGCACTTTTATAAGTTTAAGAAGGTGTTAAGAATTCAGTCCGACACATATCTAGTGGTATTCTTTATCCCTCTTTCAATATACTTTTGAGTACTTCTCTTCTCTACCACACGAAGTATTTCTCACATGAACTACACCGCAACCAGGTTACGCGTCATGCTCTCAGGAGCAACACTCCTATAACCTACTCAACCTCAACTACCCTCTTACAGTTTTAGATAATTCACATAGGGCAGTCTACTTAAAAATAGAAGAACGGATTAGATGGTCACGTTCATTAAACAAATTTGGCTATCATAGATATCAGATTGTTAATAATTCTTCTCTGATTCTTATATCTGTAACATATATGACATATTCCTATGGCTGTACCATATATGACATGTAAGCCAAATATACTACATCAGGTATTTACTCATAAAGGGTGATATTTTAGACTTGGGCCCACAAATACAGGATGCTTGAAGAGGTGGACTGGATACATACCTATTGTATTCACAAATCCATTTACCATACATGAAACTGCTCTTCGGACTTTGAATTCCAAACAATTAATAAACAACACCCATGACTTGACACCTAATTCCACCTCAAAAAGCTCTATTCTTGGACATATTATTATTCTAACTCGTACGTTCCAGTTATTAGTCGGTAGTTGATGACATAATGTAACTCCCTCACATGCAACTTCCAGATGTATATATCGTTGGTTACAAGCTATAACCAATCCCTAACATTAACAAATGTGTACTGCATCAAAAAAAATTCAATGAAAGATGCATCAATTTGATAAGTTGTGTAGCTTATTTCCTGAATCCTAAACTCATTAAGGTTACCAGAACAATATATATAAAAAAATAAGTGAAAGGAACTCCATCAATTATAAGGGTATCACATACCTGCCCATAGTAGCTTAGCTGTTCACATGCGAGCCTCCTTTTAACCGATAAAGTGGCATTCTGACTTTCAACAGCTAAACTAAGCTGCATTTCAGTTCCCTGAACATGTCATCCAGCCAAATGTCAGCACTTAAATCATATCCTTAATGCTAAAAAAAATACATTAGCCATTTGGAAATTAGTTTATAGACACAGAAATTAAATTATAATAAAATAAAAATTGGATCGTAAAAAAAAATAGAGAACAAAAGAATGATTCTTATTAAACTAATCAAACAAATCTCAAATGCATCACACAAAAATATCTTAGAAAACGCTGTTCTGTTTGCCTTTATCTTTTTCTTTCTGTTCTTTAGCAGAGGAATAATGGCACATGAAAACAAAACAAGGCAATCAACTAATGGAAAGAAGGTAAAAGTAATCTGGACAATCATATTTTATTTCCAATTGATTGGCAGCACAGTAAACTTCAGTGTCTTTTCTTGTTCTTTCAATCTAATCATTTACAAAACTACAAGCACAATCATTAACCACATGGAAGATATCATCTTGTTTTATTTTCCTAATTTTTTCTTGAGCTACCTAAAGATTAAGCATAAATTAACTAACTTTTAGGGTGTGTTTGATTGACAACATGTTTTGTGGGAAATATAGATGATTTTTTTCAAGTTTTGGTGTGATTGATTTGGCCAAAATTCCATCTATAAATTTTTTTCAGCCAAGAATTTTTTCCCATGGAAACTTCTACCACCCATTACAATAAAAAACGCCCTTAATGAATATTGGTGGTTAAAAACCGAAAGTAATATAATATACCTGGCCTAGTGCTTGAATGGAAGTGGCTTCTAATATACCCTCATGTAAATCTTTTGTCAACCTATTCCTGGTCATACAAAGATGATTTTAACAATGATCTATAATAGGAAAGCCAATAATGAACTTAGATACTCGGGAAAATACGTGCACATACCTAATATCATGTGGTAAATGGCCGAGAATATCGCGAACTGAAAATTCTAAGAATCCTGCTGCCTTGAGCAATAAATCAACAGCAATCCGCATGCTATCTGGTAACACCCATTCTTTCTAACCATCAATCATTCCAAGTTTTTAACAATAAAAAAGGGACATTTTGACTTTACCCACAATTTACTTTTCGTTATTTCACTTTCGTCGCCATTTTGACTTTTTGCAACGCGAAAAGGGTTCCGAAAAGCATCACTTTTGGTTCAGAGTGAAAAAATGTTCAGCGTGGTGAAAAGTAATGATGAATTATATTTTCACTTATATGGGCTAAATTTTTGTTCACTTTTTTTCAAAATTGCAGAATTATAACGCGTGTACTTATTCACAATTTTCTTCTACGAACGAAATCAGATTGCAAAGATGTGAAAGAACTTTTCAGCGCCGTTAATAATATTTCACCGTAGCCAAATGGACCTTAAAAGTCAAAATGGTGGCTAAAGTCAAATAATTATAACAAATTGGCGCGTAAAGTCAAAATGACCCAAAAAAAAGGTCTGGAAGTTAGAAATCTCCTACCTGAAGATACAACCCTCTCACAAGAATTAATGTTATCCTTGGCAACCATCATTGAGTTTGCCTCCATAAGTGTCAATAAAGCCATCATGTGAACAACAGACACTAATTCAAACCAGGAGTTTGCTATACACACTTCCTGCTACCCAAATCATAGACATAATTACCCAATTCAAAATTTAGTCAGAATTTGGTATACAAAAGGTCGTACTCAGTGCACAAGGCTTCTGCTTAACTACAGGTCTGGGAGAGACGGATGTCGGCTGGCCTTACCCCCATATATGGAGAGGCTGCTCCCATGTCTCGAACCCGAAACCAACCATTGCTTAGGTGAGGGCACTTGCCATCGCACCAAGGTACGACCTCTTAGTCAAAATTTGATAGAAAGAAAGAAAAAATAAAGAAATCCATACTTGTCGTCCATTTTCTAGATTTTTCCACTTGAATTCCACCAGTTCTTGGAGGCCATGTTCTGTCAATTACACAAGCTAATCATATTCACACACACACAAACATACTTCAAGAACAAACATCATTTTTTGAAGGTAGATGATTGAAGTTTTAATAAAATTGTGTAGAGATCATGAGATCTTCCCCACCAAATTTTACCGAAAAATTTAACCATTTAACAGTGAGATGATGATCAAAAGTTCAAACAACTGATATAAATTTTCAATTTGCAAGTCACTTATTCTGTAAAAGAATTTTTTGATAAAATTTTATCAAAAAATTCGTCAATCTACTCTCAAATGGCAGAATTAATTTCTTTAGTCGGAGTTATATATTGAATTTACATTTCACCCCGAAATGTAAGTTCGATATATATATATAATGCTTTTGTGCGGACTTTCCCGCATTTTAATAATGCGGACTGTATATGTGTCACCCGGCGGTGAGCCTAGAAATTATTGGCTAAATTATAGGCACTCTCTCTCTTTTATGAGTCACCGCCTCGTGACACATGTCTAGTCCACATGGTTAAAATGAGGGATAGTTCGCACAAGAGCAGTACTGTATACATATATATATATATAGGTCATACCCAGAGCACAAGGCTCCCGCTTAACTGCAGGGTCTGGGAGAGGCGGACATCTGTTGGCTTTACCCCCATATATAGAGAGACGGACCCCATGTCTCGAACCCGAGATCATATATATATATGCATTTTGGCAAGTAAAACTTGTGATCACTCTCACCAACTAAATGGTTAGACTTTTTTGATAAAATTTGGCGGAGTTGATTTCCATGGTGAAGAGATCATCTCACCCATATTTTAAAAAAAATACATTCATTTACCCTCAGAAAATTGAATTATGTTCTTTAGATATATTAAATGAGGTACGATGGAGAGCATAATTGTGTGTATCAAGAATGATATTCTTACCACATTTTCTTATTGCATGCTTTAAATGCTTGTACATTTGACTAAAAAGTCAAATGTACAAATATGTCAAGGCAACTTCATCAAAAAAGCTGGTGAGAAATAACGTTACTCGATGCTTTAGATGCTTGTACGTTTGACTAAAAAGTCAAACTTACAAGCATATGAAAGCCACCCAATAAAAAATGTTGGTAAGAAATACCGATAAGTAACATATAAACACGCGCGCACATGTAAAAAGTGATGGAAAAACTGAGACCTTTCTTAACAAGCCCAACTAAAAGAGACAAATACTCCTCCAATGTCCTCTGCAGTTCAGGAATAGCAGATCCACCTGTGAGAACAACCAAATCTCAATCAAGGTTAAGTTAAAGGCAAAAAATAAAAATAAGGATCATTTTGACAAAACCCTATTTCGATAAGAGGCATATACCGAATAATTCTTTGAACATTTTTTAATACACGTTTAGTCCCACAATCCCATTTACCCACCTCCCTCCACCCCCACCCGATTCCCCACTGCCGGAGCTCCCCGGCAGCTCTTGCCGGAGCTCCGGCTACCCTACCGGAGCTCCGGAGATGACTGTCAGAGCTCCGATGAGGGTCGCCAGGGTCGCCGGAACTCTGATAGTGGGGGTGGGAGGGGGTGCAGCTAGCGCGGACCTTTAAAAATAAAATAATATTGGGTAAATGGGTGTTTGAGGGACTAAATGGGTTAAACTAAAAATAGGTGTCTTTTATATTTTTATGTGGTGACGAACTTTTTAGAACAAAATAAAAAGATTTGGACTAAACGTGTATGAAAAAATATTCGAGGAACTTTTTGATTATGTGCTATTTGACTTGACCTCAATTTTTGCAAGTAATTAAATATAACACCAATTTCATGAAGAAGATTTGCATTCAATGTGTTTATAGTCATCGATATGCATGAAATTTATGTTCTAACAAATATTTGCAAGAACTGTGGGAAGTCAAACATTATCAAACTGATTGATCAAATAACAAGACCAAACCTGTATCTTCAGCCACTAAAACAATCTGATTCCTTATTGAACTCATCCTATGAGCAAGATCTTTCGAAATCCCACCACCCATCAACTTCAAAACGTCCGATTCTACCGGAACACGAATGGGTGGTACAAAAATTGTAACTTGAGGAATAATTTTCCTTTTCTTGTCTCTAACAATGTGTATAGAGCCTACACACCCCATGGCTCTTGGACTGGACTTGTTATGGAATTCTACATAGACACCCAATGAATGAAACTCTCCATTAATAAAAGTGAATCAACTTTATTTACTGTTGATGATATTCGATTAATAATTGAAGCATATAACAAAGGTGGACAGTTGGAAAATAGTGAATGCATGAGGAAACTGAGCAGTGGTAGAACAATATGGGGAATTAAAGTGAGCAGACTGGAATTTGATCAAGAAAATCAATATAAAAATGTTTGTGTAGCTGTATATATATGATTAGTATAGAAATCAGCATGGTGTGGAAAGACAAATACTTACAAGTTTCTGACAAGAGAGAGGAATATGGGAGTTGTGAAGCTTCGAGGACTGTGTGTTTGTGTTAGATATACTGATATTGTCATCTCTCCCTCTTTCTCTCTCACCTACACACAAAAAGTCTCTCTCTCTCTCACATAGAGTCTCTCTCTCACAAAGACAGTGTCTCTCACACAATTAGTTGAACTTGAACTCAAACACCAACCAATACAGACACACAACACCCGTGTCACGCTAAATGAATCGGAATCATGTGTAACTCAAGAATTAGTCTTATATAAATCTAGTAATTCTAAGCTGACGCAAAATTCCGACACATTTTGTGAGATATAGTGACGTATCGTGTATGTATGATTTGTGTATGGAGTTCAGTGATTATCCTTTAGAACATCAGTCTATGTAGACACGATATTTATTATGTCTTGCGTCGGGCTAGAATTAGTCTTTATAAATCACACGATACATGGATACGAAGTTAACCCTAAACTAATACTCCATTTACCTGGAATTAGGAGTTCCAAATCATTTTTCTTGTATAGATTAATGATACACTTAATATAAATATTTTTTCGATAATTCCAGGTGGATTGGAACTCAATGGGTGTGACTCGATGATGTGTTGCACCCGTATTGACTCGTCTTTGGACGCCGTTGTTGCTTGGCCCGAATTCTAGTCAATGCGAGTGTGATAAGCCAGTGAGTCGCACTCATTGAGTTTCAATTGAGACTTCGTGCAGAACTACTCATATTTTTTGTCTTGTGAAATTTGGTTAATTGATTATGATAAAGTAGGAGGCAATAGTGAACCATTAGGTTGGGACTAACGATGCTTTGTATTAATTTTGTAAGAGTAAAATAATAATCCAAGTTTATGATCGTACCAAAACAAAACTCAAACATACGAGAAATAGTATAATGTGTGAAGAAGACCACGTATTCGTGCTCAACACAAATAAAAACACGACAACTATATATACAAGAATCTCAAATGCACATACGTATCGTGTATTTATTTGTATTAAGCACGGACACGTACTGCCCTCCATACATGATACTATTTCTCCAAAAATACAGATAGCCACTCCACTCACAAACAAACTCTCTTTAACATGAAATAGTACCATGTGTAGAGGGCACCACGTGTTCGTGCTCAATACAAATAAGACGCTACACGTAGAGGGCACCATGTCTCTTTAAAAGAAACGTGTGAGACATGTATCGCATACTTGTAGCGTCTTTATTTGTGTTGAGCACGGACACGTCAACTCTTTAGACATTATACTATTTTCTCCTCTCACACAAACAAGGAGAGAGAAAGGGGCTCAGGAACCTATAAATGAATCACATGGCGAACCCGTAGGAAATGAAACTAGAACTAGTATAGAAATAAACAACTACGGATCACATCACAAAATGATTTGTTTAATGTCAATTTGTCATTTTAGCTTTATTGATTGGTGAGTTTGGGTTCGTTAATAAGTGGTTTTCGTGTTCATACTTCATAGTATAAGAATACTATATTTATTGTTTTGCTCGTGATCAGATTCATGGGACGTTTGCGGTGTTTAAGGAGAAGGGGACCGCAGCTAGAACAAGCTGACCAAACAGCCCAATTTTGCATTACATTCATTTGATTGATTTTGTACAGGGATGTGTGGGGTGTAACGATATGAAGCAATTAATGTGGTCCGTCAGATCATTCTCCTTCGAAAATCTCGATATTTGATAGTGACTCTCCCACATGGAAGCCTTTGGCTTGCGAGTTCGGATCAATCTACAATGATATGGCTGTCTTCTTTTTTACTTTTTGGGTGGAAAGTATACATAAAATATTTTTAATTAGTCTTATTGATTAAGTGTTATTTACAAAAATGTTTTTATTGAGATTGGTTGGTACAAAAAAAGGTTCTTTTACAACACTAAATTTATATTGTCGGATATAAGAATGAGGTGAGAGATAGAGAGAGACAATGTATGTACGTTGTTCGGTAGGGCTCGACCTACGTCCACGGGTGAAAGGGAGGAGGGGGAGTCTTTCTTTTTAAATATAGGGGAGGTGCTTGAGTACAAAGTTACAGAGCTATTAGCTCGCCTTTATCATCACTATGTGAGGCTTTATATACACGGCCTCTTATAACGTTCTCTCGTAGTTTTAGCATGCACATTTGATATATTTAAATATAGAAGTGACACGTGTTCGGATCTCCCGAGATACTTGCTCGCAACAATAAGGGTTATGCTAGCCGTTGAGGACACATACTTTGATTAAGTCTTCTAAGGTTCAAACGTGTTGGAACTGCCAAAGATAAGTCTTCAACTGGTTGCGAAGGATCGTGCGCCGAAGAGTGTTGAGTCTTCGGCCGTGGGAAATTTGTTGACCGTACTTTTATGGATATTTAAATTACATAAGTGGGTGTAATTTGAAAATTTGAGAAATTATTGTGAATAATAATTTTTGGAGTTTATGAGTGTTAGATGTTTACCGATGTGTGTTACATTTACTTTTGGGACTAAGTAAATGAGTCGGGACATTTTTATGTCATGTCGTAACTGGGTAAAGCGACGGAAATTATTTCACATTAGAGAAAATGCGTGTTGAAAAGTGTTGGGTCCGATTAGTGAATTTTAGTTAGGTGAGTCGGATGGAGATTTCGAGTGCACGATTGGTTTTGGAATGGTCGAGATAGTGAGAATAGAGTACTCGGGAGTAGTGTTTGGGATTCGGGGATTTTTGGACTAGTAGGTACCCGCAATTGAGTAAACGATTCATTTTTGAGTTTATAAGGGACAAGACCTTATTTCTCTCTTATAAGTCACGAGAGAGAGGAAGAGAAAGAAATAAAAGAGAGAAAAGAAGAAGGAAAGAAAGGAAGAAGGAAAAAGATTAGAGAAAAAGGGGATTTTCGGCCAAACTCCGCGAGATTCAACTCGAGGTCCTCGGATTTTATCCACGAGGCAAGTGTTTACTTGCTTTATGAATTTGAGTGTGTGTGTATCTCATATTATAGTTGGTGAACTATATGATTTTTGGGTTGAAACCCTTGAAATAAATTTGAAAAAATTGATTTGGAGTTTACAAATTGATGTCTTGTTAACTCTGGATGATCTCTAGTGTTAAACCCATGTTAATGGTTTAGAAATGGGAAGAAATGATAAACTAGGGTTTTAACGATTTAGGGTTTAAAAATAAGAAAAATGGTTTAATACCAGAAATTAATTGATGTGTTAGTTATAAATCAGTGTTAGGATAATTATAGTGTTGTTGGTTGAGGTTAGAAACCATAAAATGGAGTTTGGGATGATATTTGGGTATTTTGGAGAAGATGAAATCGCCCAAACAGTGAGCTCCGAACAGGGCAAATCGATTCGGGTCTAGACCGAATCAATTTGCATAAGGGGACCTGTAAGGCTGTCTCAGGCCGAATCGATTCGGATTGAGACCGAACCCCTTATGCCTTTGAGGACCTACTTGCAGAACACTTTTCGAATCGATTCGGATTGAGGACCTACTTGCAGAACACTTTTCGAATCGATTCGGATTGAGACCGAATAGATTCGCATTAGGGGGCGAATCGATTCGCCTTTGCTTCATTTGACGGTTTTCTTCCCTCAAGTATAACGGGAGTTAAATTGCAATTGGAGATTATTATAGGGGATTCTAGATATGATATTAGGACTCCTAGGTGACGATATTGAGGGTGAGTAAACCTTGGAATGAAATAGGGAACCTTGGATGAGCTAAGGGTACCATCCGGGGTATGGACCTAATGAATGGTTAGAACGCCTAACATTTGAGAGAGGTCTTCAGCAAGTGTGTATAAATATATTTATGAGGTTAGAATAAATATGGGTTGATTGCATTGGAGTAAATCCTAGGATGTGAGTAGGATGGAATTTAGGATATGTGCTAAAGAGGATTGAGCAGCTATCTGGTACGTCTATTGACGACTATTATTATAGGTGATGCGATACCTATGAAATTAAAATAAGTTGATAGTATACTTATTTAATTATTACAAATTGGTTTATTCGGGTTTATGTAAAATCCTTAAAAGTGACTAAGGTGTAAGTTAAACCTTAAGTAATAGAATGCTTATAGGTTTAATATGTTAAGTGTATGAATACTTATACTATTACGAATGAGAACATTCGGGATATTGGCTATCGCTATAAGAGTGTGGCAATTATAGCCATAATATATTAAGAAGTGATATATATTATATATACGGGAGTTGTTACAGTATATATATGATATGATATGAAAATAAATATATATGTGTGCGGTTGGTATATTTGTATCTCAAAGGTTGGTTCCACTGGTATAGGGATGGACAGCCAAATTATATTTTTCTCTAGTGCTATCCAGGGAGGTTGCACGATATGGGTGAATCCCCTGGCTTGAGGAGAAGGGAGAGTATAAGCACCAGGTCATATCGTCCATGACCGCCTCCACCGTTTAGTTTTTACCATGGCCATGAATGAGTCTGTCTTGGTACCGTGGTCATGTGAGTAAACTCGAATTAGGATAGGCACTATGAGACTGCATCCTCGAGTTATAGCTCGGTGGGATAGTTATTATACTTATGATTGTAAAATAGGAATAAATATACTTGTTGTGTATAGCATATTGCTCGTATATAAAGATGTGAAATCATATAACTTAGACTTGTGTAAAGTGTAAAATGAAAAAGGGTTTATTCTTCTTCCGGGAGATTTATATCCGTATTTATACAAATGTGAATCCTATATTAAAATGAGAATTAAATATACGGGATTTTTATAAGCTCAAGTGAAATTGGTATTTTAAACTAGTGAAAGTTTCGAAAAAATGAACTGTGTATATATATATATATATATATATATCAAATCGATGAATATGGTAAAAAAAGCTTAGGTGATAGCTTACGGTATAATGTATATTATATCACGCAGGGTAGGTGATAGTTATGAGGACTTAAAGGATGGGCGAAAGAGATTAGTTAGGCAGGGTAGCTTAATTGGGTTGTCTAAAATATATACGATAGGTGTGCACTATTAGAGGAGGGGTGAGGTGTATCTCATGAGAGTGCGATATCAGTTTAAATATGAGGGATTTCATATTTTAAAAATATAGCATTTGATGCACTTGCTAAATATTTTCAAAACTCGGGCTCTGTCCCGTTTCTCTATTTTCCCTCTCTCTTGCTATATATGTATATATATTAGGTATCCCGACACATGGACACATGGATGATGATTCTTTCGAGTCAAACGTTGCTACCACAGCTGTGGATGTAAATAGGTTTATTTTAGACGCTCTTATCCTTGTGATCTAGTTAGAAAGCATTGTAGTAATATTCGGGCCGATATCCCAATTGTACTCATTTATTCTTTTACCGCCTTTTTAGTGCGGCATTCGATTTGGTTGAATTATGTTGTACCAAGTGTTTGGTTATTTTATTTCATTTCAGTTTCGTGTATATAAATTGTGTGAATGTTTTATTTAGTTGGTTTGGCTACAAAGATTAGTTAATATAAAATTTTGACGACAACCTAATAAGTTATTAGTAATTAAATTGGTTTTCGACAGTGAGGCTAAGAATGAACTGTGTGAGATTCCTGTTTTAATATGGTATAAGATTGATCACCCAGTATTTTATTAGGCGGGGTGTCATAGATGATATCAGGGCATCAGGTTCTAGTGTCCTTAGGAATTTGTGTGAACGTACTATATTTTCAGCATTTCTTTCTATTTGATATAGAGCCTTATGATTATGATTGATGATTCTTATTGTGAGATTTCGTTCTCCTGCTATTATGTAAGATTATAGTAAATCTTTTGCACGCTCGAGTGAGATTCGTGTGCTGGTCGACGAAGGGCGACCAGGCTATGCCGTTGCGAGTGAGGCAGGAGGTGGGGCTTAATTGGAGTTGTAAGTTGAAGTTGGGAATGAGGACCACGGTAGAGGTCACTCCATTGCTGCAATGACTAATAAATTATAGTAGTTATAATTATCCACATACCGCTATAGTAAAGAGTGGTGCTAAACTTGATTTACCCAGTGTAGTTAAATGAGGAAAAAGTTTGAAACGTTTTTTATAAGGACCATTCATTGAAGTTTAAGTTATGCGAAGGCAGAGTGGCGTTATCCAACGAAAGTAGAAGGCTCATAAGCTCTGGCTTAGAGCAGGTTATAGAAATGCCCAGATGTGAAAATTTGAGTAAAAATTTTCCACTCGATGGACCAATGTTAAAATGGTTGGAACGGTGGTCACCGTATTTGGAGGAGCAGAATGTTTTGCTCATGGAGGAATCTTACGGGTAGTTTTAACCACGAGTTCCTTTGGTTTATCATAAATGAGGAGAATGCGGTTTCTGAATTATTCACATGAGGATCCGTCAGAGGCCGACAGGAAATAAAGAGTTACATGGATAAGTGAACTTTGTACCTGATAAGATAGGTACAATGAAGATAGAGTCCTTCAGTGGAATAATAGGCTCACTAGTAAGTGTTGCTAACATTTATGGAGAAGTTATGTTCGTGAAACCCCATAGGTGGACATCCACCCGGGGATTCGTTGAAACAGGGCATTTGAGGCCGGTAGTGTAGTTTCCTTTTAGACGAAGAAGTTAAGGGAACTGTGAAGGTGATTATCAGGATCGAGGCTATAGAGTTCGAGATACTGATAACCTTAACAGGGTCAAGGTGGGCATAGATGGGGAATGTTATGATGTGGAGGGTATAACCACACGCTTTGATCTTGCCCGGTATGATTTAATGAATAAGAGTAGGGTGCCTTGATGGGGCATTGATTAAGAAATTTTTGGTTCGGTTAAGACAAGTGTGCTACATCTGGGAACCATTTGGAGCAACCAGGGTGATTGGCAAAGTTATTGTTATGAGTTTCACCTCGGACGAATGAGGTATATTTCGTGTGGCAAGATTGAGTCACAATATTTTGTTAGCCTTAGATCCGTGTGTGTGATTCGAGTTTATTAGTGGTATCAGTAATATTATAGAGTATATATCTATATGTTTTTCCACGATAGCGGGGTTCCATTTTTCTTCATTCTTTGTGGAAGCGGGTGTTCGTATTTTGAGCTTATATTTGGTTTACACTACTTGTTTTGTGTGTGTTATACGAGTATAGTACTATCCTGAGTAGATTATATTCTTGTATGATCGGAGCGATAGTAGGCTAATGATTGCAAGGCTATCGTATTCGCGGCTCGAGGGAGGAACTGGTCGCTTTGCGATATCTCACTTGGATACGAGTTGCGCTCGCCTTTTGTTATATGTTTAGATGGAACTTCGATGAGTAGATGTTTCATTACCATGATTTTAGTGCATGGGGACCTTGTAGATATGATTTAAGGTATGCAAGATTTATAGTTAAGATGTGAGTTTAAGCTCGTTGTTGTTCGTGCAAAGGACTTAGTGTTAGTACGAGCGCTTGTGGTATGGCTCCTTAAAAGAAGTAGGAGTTCAGAACACATTTTTTTGATAGATGGGATGGGATTATCCCGGTTGCATATTTGAAGCTAACGAACCCCCACGATCGATAAAGTTAAGTAGTAGTGTATCGGAGGGGTTCTTTGTTTGGATTTCGCTTGCGAGACACTCCACGCACGAACCTTAATGACGTCGGGAGTGGAGAGATGTTATGGGATGCAAGGATGTTGGTTTTGATGATAAGTTACCGAATGTAAAGAAAGCGCTATGAAATAAGATCCATGTGATGATTAGGGGCTAATGAAAGTGGAAATGTTATGAAAACGCACTGAAATGGTTCTCTCACCATAAGTAATGGGTGTGGTAATATTAGGAGAACTGATTTGAGGCTTATAGCCAGGCCATTATTAGAAGGAAAATTTGAGGTACTATGTTTTGGTTATGATGTTCGTAACACTTGTGCATAGTGTAGGAGCCCTGATTAGTTAGACTTTCCATTTTGTCGAATTAGAAAGACATAGTGGTAGAAACGTGTTAGTGTGTTTTTGAGGTAGGATTTAGAACGATCCGGTTGCTTGCCTTAGGCCATCATATATTGATTAATGACGATGAGAGGAAGTAGTGTAATGGGAGGGTTCCTTATTTGGATTTCTCTTTACGAGATGTCCCACGCATGAAACAGGGCGAATGTCGGAAGTTGAGAAATGTCTTGGGCGCTAGGGACATAGTTAGTATAATGATTGATTTACGTGTGTAGGAAACACACTAATCTTAGAGTATCGTAATTAATGTCAATGAGGCAGGTAGCGCTGAAATAGGGGGATTGTAGTGGGTTGACCACGAGAAGATTGGTGGGTTAACCTTGAGAAGGATTGAGTTTCCAAGTATAGGAGGAATCGAGTTTCGAGTGATTCGAGTTGAGGGCACCCAGGTGTTAGCACCAGGCCGAGGAAATAAGGCCCATTTTTGGAGAAAGTGCTATGTGTGTGAAGTTGAAATGATCACGCCGTTATGCACGGGCTACAGGCTGTGTGGGCACCTTGGTAAGTTCATTTTATGTACCATCCGAGATTGAAGGGGGCATAGTATATACAGTCGAAGATTTTTCTTTGAGGCAGTTATAAATGGAATTGGAGTGTGTTGGATTGCACGTCGTATGAGGTATGCAATAATCCAATTATATAAGTGCAACAAGACTTAGCACGCCTGAGATAAGCGATAAGGATAACTGGAATAGTCAAGCGCTAGTGTAGTGTCCTTTTAAAAGGAAATTCAATGTCATGATGTAGACGAACGGACGCTTAGAGTAGCGATTTTTCAATCGGATCGATACGTTAGAGCAGTGATTATAGATCATTTTTCTTTATATTCTTCTATAGAAGCACTAGATGTGATATGTCGTTGTTAGAGTTAACCCTACAATGGAAGTAGTGTTTTAGTGTAGAGATGTAGTTAAGCTTGTAGTTAAGATAGTGCATTAGAGTATAAGACTTGAGATAGATGGGTGCCTTGAACGAGTATTTGGTATGGTACCATTTGGGTTAGTACCTTTAGACTAGTGTGTACTAGGATGAAGTGTGATTAGCAATCCTAGGTTGGTAGTACCGGTCGTATCCAAATTTTGGGGATGATATTTCGTTGTAAGGGGAGGAGAATGTAATACCCCGTACTTTTATGGATATTTAAATTACATAAGTGGGTGTAATTTGAAAATTTGAGGAATTATTGTGAATAATAATTTTTGGAGTTTATGAGTGTTAGATGTTTACCGATGTGTGTTACATTTACTTTTGGGACTAAGTAAATGAGTCGGGACATTTTTATGTCATGTCGTAACTGGGTAAAGCGACGGAAATTATTTCACATTAGAGAAAATGCATGTTGAAAAGTGTTGGGTCCGATTAGTGAATTTTAGATAGGTGAGTCGGATGGAGATTTCGAGTGCACGGTTGGTTTTGAAATGGTCGAGAAAGTGAGAATAGAGTACCCGGGAGTAGTGTTTGGGATTCGGGGATTTTTGGACTAGTAGGTACCCGCAATTGAGTAAACGATTCATTTTTGGGTTTATAAGGGACAAGCCCTTATTTCTCTCTTATAAGTCACGAGAGAGAGAAAGAGAAAGAAATAAAAGAGAGAAAAGAAGAAGGAAATAAAGGAAGAAGGAAAAAGAGGAGAGAAAAAGGGGATTTTCGGACAAACTCCGCGGGATTCGACTCAAGGTCCTCGGATTTTATCCACGAGGCAAGTGTTTACTTGCTTTATGCATTTGAGTGTGTGTGTGTGTATCTCATATTATAGTTGGTAAACTATATGATTTTTGGGTTGAAACCCTTGAAATAAATTTGGAAAAATTAATTTGGAGTTTACAAATTGATGTCTTGTTAACTCTGGATGATCTCTAGTGTTAAACCCATGTTAATGGTATGTAGAAATGGTTAGAAATGGGAAGAAATGATAAACTAGGGTTTTAATGGTTTAGGGTTTAAATATAAGACAAATGGTTTAATACGAGAAATTAATTGATGTGTTAGTTATAAATCAGTGTTAGGATAATTATAGTGTTGTTGGTTGAGGTTAGAAACCATAAAATGGAGTTTGGTATGATATTTGGGTATTTTGGAGAAGATGAAATCACCCAAACAGTGAGCTCCGAACAGGGCAAATCTATTCGGGTCTAGACCGAATCGATTCGCAAAAGGGGACATATAAGGTTGTCTCAGGCCGAATCAATTCGGATTGAGACCGAATCGATTTGCCTTTGAGGAAGTACTTGTAGAACACTTTCTGAATCGATTCAGATTGAGACCGAATCAATTCGCTAACCCGAATCGATTCGCATAAGAGGGCGAATCGATTCGCCTTTGCTTCATTTGACAGTTTTCTTCCCTCAAGTATATGGGGAGTTAAATTGCAATTGGAGATTATTATAGGGGATTCTAGATATGATATTAGGACTCCTAGATGACGATATTGAGGGTGAGTAAACCTTGGAATGAAAGAGGGAACCTTGGATGAGCTAAGCGTACCATCCGAGGTATGGACCTAATGAATGGTTAGGACGCGTAACATTTGAGAGAGGTCTTCGGCAAGTGTGTATAGATATATTTATGAGGTTAGAATAAATATGGGCTGATTGCATTTGAGTAAATCTTAGGATGTGAGTAGGATGGGATTTAGGATACGGGCTAAAGTGGATTGAGCAGCTATCTGGTACGTCTATTGACGACTATTATTACAGGTGATGCTATACCTATGGAATTAAAAATAAGTTGATAGTATACTTATTTAATTATTACGAATTGGTTTATTCAAGTTTATGTAAAATCCTTAAAAGTGACTACGGTGTAAGTTAAACCTTAAGTAATAGAATGCTTATATGTTTAATATGTTAAGTGTATGAATACTTATACTATTACGAATGGGAACATTCGGGATATTGGCTATCGCTATAAGAGTTTGGCAATTATAGCCATAATATATTGATAAGTGATATATATTATATATACAGGAGTTGTTACAGTATATATATGATATGATACGAAAATAAATATATTTGTGTGCGATTGGTATATTTGTATCTTAGAGGCTGGTTCCACGGGCATAGGGATGGACAGCCAAATTATATTTTTCTCTAGTGCTATCCAGGGAGGTTGCGCGATATGGGTGAATCCCCTGGCTTGAGGAGCAAGGAGAGTATAAGCATCAGGTCATATCGTCCATGACCGCCTCCACCGTTTAGTTTTTACCATGACCATGAATGAGTCTGTCTTGGTACCGTGGTCATGTGAGTAAACCCAAAATCGGATAGGCACTATGAGACTGCATCCTCGAGTTATAGCTCGGTGGGATGGTTATTATACTTATGATTGTAAAATAGGAATAAATATACTTATTGTGTATAGTATATTTCTCGTATATAAAGATGTGAGATCATATAACTTAGACTTGTGTGAAGTGTAAAATGAATAAGGGTTTATTCTTCTTCCGGGAGATTTATATCTGGATTTATACAAATGTGAATCCTATATTAAAATGAGAATTAAATATACGGAATTTTTATAAGCTCAAGTGAAATTGGTATTTTAAACTAGTGAAAGTTTCGAAAAAAATGAACAGTATATATATATATATATATATATCAAATCGATGAATATGGTAACAAAAGCTTAGGTGATAGCTTACGGTATAATGTATATTATATCACGCATAGTAGGTGATAGTTATGAGGACTTAAAGGATGGGCGAAAGAGATTAGTTAGGCAGGGTAGCTTAATTGGGTTGTCTAAAATATATGCGATAGGTGTGCACTATTAGAGGAGGGGTGAGGTGTATATCATGAGAGTGCGATATCAGTTTAAATATGAGGGATTTCATATTTTAAAAGTATAGCATTTGATGCACTTGCTAAATATTTTCAAAACTCAGGCTCTGTCCCGTTTCTCTATTTTTCCTCTCTCTTGCTACATATGTATATATATTAGGTGTCCAGACATAGGGACGCGTGGATGATGATTTTTTCGAGTCAGACGTTGTTGTCGCACCTGTGGATGTAAACAGGTTTATTTTAGACGCTTCTATCCTTGTGATTTAGTTAGAAATCATTGTCGTAATATTCGGGCCGATATCCCAATTATATTTATTTATTCTTTTACCGCCTTTTTAGTGCGGCATTCAATTTGGTTGTATTATGCTGTACCGAGTGTTCGGTTATTTTATTTCATTTCAGTTTCGTGTATATAAACTGTGTGAATGTTTTATTTAGTTGGTTTGGTTAAAAATATTAGTTAATATAAAATTTTAACGCCAGCTTAATAAGTTATTAGTAATTAAATTTGTTTTCGACAGTGATGCTAAGAATGAACCATATGGGATTCCTGTTTTAATTTGGTATAGGATTGATCACCCGGTATTTTGTTCGGTAGGGTGTCACATTCCTCGAAGTCCATAAGTTGATAGTTCAATCAAGATAGACTATTCGCCAATCCTAGAGTCGAGAGACTTTAACAATGTGAGTGATCGGAGACCATTGTTTATACGCCAGTTAGACTTTCTTATCTGATCAGTGTTCGATAATCGCTGCATGCTCCTTGTCGTTCAAAAATCCCCCTCATCAGTTACTCCCCATATTTTTGCATTCGCTAAGCCGAGCCAAAGAGTCTTGTAAGTAGTCGAACGTTGTTTATGCCACGTGATCACTGACTGGTGCCACTTCAAGATAACTATGACAACTGGATCCACTCTTGATTTGCCTTGATTTCTTCGATGTTCGAGTCAGCATGAACCGTCTTTCCAGACAAAACGTCATCTGGTTGAAAGTCAATCAATCATTATTGCCTGGTGAGGCATGAGTTGGCATTTTCACCCATCCAACTTGCTCTCGCAGCACGTTCCATGTATCCGGCGTCTGTGGATTGCTTAATCAGTTTAGATCCAACTGTTGAATTCAAATGGTTTCTTTAGTTTCCATATAAAAGGATTTATGCCTTTGCCCATTCACTTTCTGTAACTTCCAACCAATACTCTCTACTTTATCTTTCTTTGGTCCTATTATGAATTTCCTCTATCGTAAATCTTGTTCTCAACTGGTACACTTCTCATCTCATGTTATTTATATTTATTTCACACTCTAGCTTATCTTAGTTTTGGCTTCATTTTTCATTTCATTAAGATTGGTAATTTTTCTCCCAATTCCTAGAGGGAAATCCCTACATTTCAGACTTTATGTGACCTTATTCATCCTTATTCCAATATATCGAGTGGCTTCTGCCATTGGGTCAATCCCTTCACCTGGCTTCGCGATCAAGGCTTCAATGCCAAAGATCCCTAGTAAACATGGTGGAAATCGCGGAGGCCTTCGAGACCGAGCATAATGAGAAAAGGGATTCTACCCAAGGGGCTTCTTCATTACACTCTTACATTCCCAATATTCCTTTTTGAGCTCATAATCCACCCCCTCGCGGAGTTCCTGAGGTTAGCCCACTTTGTCCTTCTTTTGTCATTCATGTTAGGGAAACCTTTTGGGTCCCTATGAAATCGTCAGTTGCTTGACTGAAGAAATGGATAAATAATTGGTTAAGAAACTTTCCCTTCCAAGGTCTTTGTCCGTCTATGTGACCGAGGATACCTATCGATACCCTATCATTCGTGAAGGTGAAGCTTGTTTCAACGATAATTCCTTTTAAGTTGGGTTTGGTATCCCCTTCTTGAGGCTAATTCATAAAGTACTTTCCTTTTTTAAACTTTGCCCTATCCCAATTGATCCCGAATGCATGGAGGATCCTGATTGGCTCTATGGTTCACTTTTAAGATGTATTTGCAGTCGACCACTCTCTATTAATAGGCAAGCTTTTGATGGTATATAAACCAGAATCCACCCAAGGGAGTTAGTACACCTTTGATTGTAGGCGTAAGGGCGAAGGTTTTGTTACTACCCTTCCCTCATCTCATTACTTTTGGATACACCATTTCCTCTACATCCAAGGAAAGGGATGGTAACATGACAAGCAAAATGATCTTACAGGGCATTTGTTCACGGTTACCTTAACCTAGACTAAACTAGACTTAAGTGAGCCTCGCTGCCTTTAATAAACTAGTTATGACTTTCTCTTCTTTATGATACTGACTTATTTTTTTTTCCAGGGATCTTCAATAAGCTTCTAGATATTCCTTTCGATCGGAGAAAGAGAGTTGAAGAAGCCATAAGTAAGGCGCATCCCTTCAAGGAGCTTTGCGATCTAAAATGACTAAAGGATTTAGGTTTTATTTCCATAAGGGAAAAAGTATGAGACACCGAGGAAGCTCGTTTCATTCTTATTCGACTTCAGTGTACGTATTTTCCCCGTTTACTAGGTAATTTTTCATAATAATAAGAGTTTGACTGCCATGTGTTGTTGTATTTACAGTTTTAATCTTCTTTTCTTCTTACAAATGCTAACGCCATGGTCCATAGGGAATACCAAACTGCGCTTTAAAGGCTGACCTAAAGCCCACTCCTCAATTAGTCTTCTTCCCCCAACCGAACCCTTGGTGTTTCAGAATGCCTATTTTCCTGAAGACCTTGATTACCTGAGCGAAGGGCGATCGGTAGTTCTAGTGCGATGATTCAGCTAGCGGCTAAGGTAAGTTTTATCCTTCGTTTCCTGCAACGTAAATTTGACTTTCCTGTCACCTTGAATTGATTTTTTTCGATTCGTTCGAAAGTGATATACTTGGGGGTTTTCATGTCATAAAAATGGCAAAGAAAAAGGGACGAGGAAAGGGAGATCCTAGTACTGAAAGTAGAGTTAGAGGCTTTCAAAATGACCAATTCTGAGGTGGACAATACCCTAGTGAATGCTCAGAAAGAGAGCAAAAGGGAGAAGGTTGCTAAGGAGGTCGCCCTGAAAGACACTACTATTCTAAAAACCCAAATGGTGTCTGAAGTTATCGAGATGAGGCATCTCTTAGACCTTAGTAATAGGGAGAAGGAGGAGGC
Organism: Sambucus nigra; assembly: GCA_949130495.1. NCBI lineage: Eukaryota > Viridiplantae > Streptophyta > Magnoliopsida > Dipsacales > Adoxaceae > Sambucus > Sambucus nigra. The sequence goes on along the minus strand of OX422219.1, from coordinate 13,860,012 downwards.
TATTAAGGTGGAAAGAGTCTTGGCTACTTTAATGAAGTTCCTGAAACTGTTATAGTTTGAATATAAATACAAAATATTATCTAGTTTGAATCGATCCTCCCTTCAATATTGTACTACAACGACTGCATTAAGTACATCTTCAGCAACCCAATCTTGGTTTGCAAAGTCAAATGGCAGTCAACAACAAACTATAGGACCACTTTGCACTCATATTGCATATAGTGTGTTTAAAATTATTTTTTAATAATTTTTGGGAATCTTTAAAACATTTTAAAATAAAATTTTAAACATTTAAAATTGATTTGAAAAGGTTTTGGGGCTTTAAATGAATTATTAAGATATCCTTTAAAAACCTTTTGGACTAATTCCCAAACAGGCTTATACATTTGGGGAAGCAAGTGGGAATTCCTAATAACTTTAAATCTCGCATTTGTTGGCTAATAAGAGAGTAACACGTGTTGCACATTTGTTCGCTTGGGATTGGTTAATTGTGTGTTTTCTTTTCTTCACATAACTGGGAGCCATTTCTATCCATTGATATAATTTTATCTATGGTATGCATGTTGACTTTAGTGATCCCACGAAAACCATTCTTAACCAATAGGATTGCTAGATCTAAAATCGGTTATAAACGGCTCCCATAACCTTCAACGGTGCATCCCTGACCTCAATGTAATCTTAGCCCTTGATTTTAGCCTTAGTCTCTAGAAGCTTCCTTTCTATCTATAAAAACAGACTTTTTCTCCTCACTTTCAACTTTTACCAGTTAGAGAGTTTAAGAGAGAAATGAGAGAAGAGAAGAAAAAAAGATTTTGAGGGAAAACTCTGTCAAAACATTTTCATAACCGTTTTCAAAATAAGAAGTGAGTTAGGGTTTGTTACAATAGAAGGATCTCCCTTCTGCTTTTTTAAAAACCACTTCTAAAAACCCTTATTCGTTCTTAAAATTTAGAGTTTCTGTGAGTTGTTAGTTGGAGTGTTCTTGAGCGTAAGATTCAAACACAATCTCCTCTGAAAACCTATTTCTCTTAAAACAACCTCGCAAGGTCGATTATCTTAGTTTCTTTTTAGAAATTTCAGATTTTGACCAAGTGATACAGTTCACGTTATATTTAGGTTGGTTAACATAATTTCTTTTATAGAATTTTTTATCTCTCTGTGGATCTTAGTTTAAATTCTTTCACGAAAATTTAATCCACTCCCTTATATTTTAACACTAGAACAAGAGACTTAAAATAACTTGCATGATGTAGATTTGGTTTGATTTCATGATTTTACATTTTGTAAAATCTTTGTATATAAATAAATTTTTGGACATGATTTTCTCAAGATCTAAAACAAACAGATCTAAAATATCCTTGGAGTTTTAAATTCTAATTTTCTTTCTTTTAAAACAAAAACATAATATAGACTCTCTGTAGTTTGTAGGAATGGTTTGTAACGATTAAGTGTGTATGGGTTAAATTGCTGCATGTTTAGGCACACATTGTTACACCACTCTCACACACTGAACACCTAAACAAATTATGTTGTTGAAAGAGAGATTCGTTTGACTGAGTCAACATATCGCTAAAAAGGAGAAGGAGTAATACAAACAACAAGAGAAATAAAAGAAGAAGATAAGTACACTATTGGAGGGATTGCTCAAGTTTGGTATAATTTGATTTTGTAGTTTTGTTGTGTGATTGTAACCTGATTCATTTTTAGTGGATTTCTAGTGTGTGGTGTAGAGGTCACCTTGGAGTTTCTCCTAATTTGGGGTTTTACCACGTAAAAATCTCCTATGTACTATACTGCTCTCCTTTATTAAATATTGATATACCGGTTAGGTTTTAAAGACTTTATAAGGTTTTTATTTCTAAAAACTGAGTAACCAAAAATCTTAAGTTTAATTTTGTTATTCAGAAGAAGTTTCTTCAACGAGTTTAATTGGAGTTTACCTACTTTTTAACTTTTGTTAATAACTTGTGTGGCCAGCCCCCGATCCCCGCCGCGAAGGGAGGAAGGGATCCTTTGGGTCCCGGACATCCCCTCTCAGGAGAGCGCTTCGGCCGGCGTCGATTTTGTGAGGTGTGAAAAATGTATAGAGATTCAAAATCGCCAGTCTATTTTACTCAAAACAGACAAAAGAAAAAGAGGAAGCCACCCCGAAGGATGGCATCCAAAGACATATTGGTGCATGCGAAACCAAGTGATTCGAAAAGGGTTCGGAAGCTTAGTTACGAAATGGGAAGGTGTTAGGCACCCATTCCGCCCTTTCGGTCTCTCATGGATATTTGCTATTTTCCTTTATGTTTCCCCCCGTGAGATGTGTGCATGTGTATATATATAGAATGGAGGTAGGAATCCTCGTCTTGTATCATGGAAAAGATAAAGCGAGTTATCCGTAGGAAGATATAAAAGTGATATTAGAAAAATAAGATTTACGCGGCTACCCCTACGTTGATCGTTATAAGGGAACGATAACGCACATGGAGTAATACGTCACTAAGACTAATAATGTGAGAAAAATGGATTTAGAGAAAATAGAAAATGAGAGAAAAAGTGAGAGAAAGGACTCGAGTCTCGGGTTTTACCCCGATACGCCTACGTAGCCTATAAAGGCATCAAAGTCCACGTAGTTCGCATACAAAGCAAAGGGGTGGGGTTTATCCCATAAATCCAAATGTGGGATCTCTTATTTGTAAGTGTGTGTGTGTGTGTGTGTGTGTGTGTGTGTGTGTGTGTGTAGAAAATGTATTTTAGTTGTGAGGAAGGCATGAGAAAGTGTGAGAATCCCTTATTTGGAACTTATGAGCAAACCCTCTTTTTCTTATTTTTTGGGTTTTATTTATATGAAAATATGGGATGTGCAATAATACTAAATAAAAAGTATATTTATGATGTGTGAGATGAGATAATAAAAGTATTAAGTAAAAAAAATAAGTTGTTGCAAGTTTAAGAGAATTTAGGAGAGAGTTTGAGAAAGTTGGACCTTCTTGGAGATCTTGAACTAGATCTTGAATGTTGAGGAGCAGCCCTTGAGCATGGATGATGATGGAGAGTGGTTAATTAACCTCATGTGATGGAAAGGATGATGAAAAGTGGAGGTAAAAGAGGGATTTGGAAGTTGAAATCATGCTGCCTTCGAGAGAGGTTTCTGGGATTCGTTCAAAGAGATTTCTCTCAGATCTGGGCTCTCTTTGCAAATGAGGCCAAGGCCTCCTTTTATAGGCCCGGGGGTCTACCGATCAGCATAGGGGTGTTCCTGCCTATCGGCAGGTGCCGATAGGCAGGGTCTGGAACCTGCCATTTGGCAGTGTGGTTCAGGCTTTTTCGGAAAATTGGCAGCTGAGGGCAAACCGTTGGTTAGAATCATGCACGGGGCATACCATTGGAAAGGTATTTCAGATACCTTCGAAAGTCCTTTGGACCACTCCCGAGTTCAGGAGTTGACTTTGGGTCAAATGTGGCTCGAAAGCATTTGTCGGTCCATTGGACGGGGAATCGTGCGGACGCAAACGGATCGTTTGTCCGCATGGTGAGTCTGAATTGCACATGGGGCATACCGTTGGAAATTTTAGGAGATATACTTTGACATTCCAAAGAGTTTGACCCATTTTGGAGAGTTGACTTTGGTCAACCGGGCCCGGGAAGCGCTCGGTGGCTTCTCGAAGTCAAATGGGTCGTTCGTCCGCATGGAAAGTCAGAATTGCACATGGGATGGACCATTGGAAAGGGTATTCAGTGCCCTTTGAAGATTCATTCAGCCTCAGTCGAGCTGAAGGGTTGACTTAGGTCAAATAGAGCCCGGAAGCACCCGGTGGCCTCTGGGTCAGGTTTCGGACGCAAACGGTGCGTTCGTCCGCATGGTAAGGCGGAATCGCGCACGGGGCAGACCATTGGAAAGGGTATTCAGTTCCCTTCAAAGATTCATTGAGTCTCGATCGAGATGAGGAGTTTGACTTTTGGGTCAAACTGAGTTGGGGGGTGCCCGATGGCTTCCAAGTCAGTACTCGGGACGTGACCTGGGTTTGCGATGATGAGTGGAGGTACTAGGGACCTAAGGAGAGTTACGGGTAATAGAGTGAGGTGTCTTCAGAGCCCCTCGACATGTGAGTTTGGAACAAATGATAGCCATCGATTAGACACCGCATGATGTTTTTTAAGGAGTATGGCCGATTCAGAGGGTCGAGGTCGATTCTGAGGACCGAAGAAGTATGCTGGGGATGATCAATTCTGGGGATCAAAGTCGAATCTGCGGGCTTAAGGAAGCGAGGGTGATCAATTCAGAGGATTGAGGTCAGTTCTGAGGACCTAAGGAAATGAGGATGACCAATTCAGAGGGTCGAGGTCAGTTCTGACCTAAGAGTGGTGACGACCGAGGATTGAGGTCGATTCTGACCTAACTAAGGTGACAATCCAAGACCGGGATCAATTCTAACCCAAGAGTGGTGACGACCAAGGACCGAGGTCAATTCTGACCTAATTATGTGACGATCCAAGATCGGGGTCAATTCTGACCCAACTAAGGTGATGATTCAAGACCGGGGTCAATTTTGATCCAAGAGTGGTAACAATCGAGGATCGAGGTCAATTCTGACCTAATTTAAATGACGATCCAGGACCGGGGTCAATTCTGACCCAAGAGTGGTGACGATCGAGGACCGAGGTCAATTCTGACCTAATTTAGGTGACGATCTAAGACCGGGGTCAATTCTGACCCAAGAATGGTGACGACCGAGGACCGAGGTCAATTCTGACCTAATTTAGGTGACGATCCAAGACCGGGGTCAATTCTGACCCAAGAGTGGTGACGATCGAGGTCAATTCTGACCTAACTAAGGTGACGATCCAAGACCGGGGTCAATTCTGACCCAAGAGTGGTGACGATCGAGGACCGAGGTCAATTCTGACCTAATTAAGGTGACGATCCAAGACCGGGGTCAATTCTGACCCAAGAGTGGATAAAGATTGTATTTTGATTCTGCTGGAGAAAGAGATTTGTGATTCCGATTTGAGCTGGGGAGCTGATAGCTGGGGGAAGCTTTATAGGAGACCTCGCAGGGGGAACAACCTATTTCGGGTGCTGTGAGAGAATTCCGTTAGGGGAGTGATCAGGTGATCCTTAGGGATTTTCCGGAGCTTTGCTGGGAGGAGTTTTCACTTAGCTTTTGAGGATTCCACTGGGGAAGAGGGGTTCCGCTTGGGGGATAAGAATTTTATTTGAGGTTCCGCTGGGGAATGATGAATGAGCTGGGAAAATTTGGATTGCCCTTTGGGAGAGATTGCTCAGGGCGAGTGGTTCTTCTGATTTCTGCTGGGAAAAATACCATGTGATAATGTATCACACCGGGTAGCCGATGGTCGGGGAGGCCTTTTGATTAGGAGGTGATTAGGTGGTCCGGGCGCCTTGCCCGAGAGGTCAATCGCTTGGATTTTGAGGACTCCGTTGGGGAAAACGGTGTGTTGCCTGAAGGAGTGCGAAATTTTCTTGATGAAAACGTTCTAAATCCCTCCTGAGATTTTTAGGAATTTTCCAGGGATTTTTTTAGGCTTCCTGGTATTTTCTAGGAATTTATGTACGAAATTTTAAGGGGGGTGCCGGTCGGCATAGACTGAGAAGTGCCATTCGGTAGTGGCATGGACTTTTGGGCTGCCTCGGGAAGGTGAGGAGATAGTGCCGATCGGTATGGCAGGGTGAATTCAGACGTGGTTTTATGAGGTGATTGGGTGCAACACCCCGCTGATTACTCTGAAGGACGACACCGTTGGGGACTTCTGACGACTGTATCGATGGCGTAAGGCCAACCGACAGTCGAAGGGATCTCTTTCCCTGGAGGCGGTGCGTCAGGTCTTAATTGACCTGACCAGTGGTCGGGTAAGGTCCTTTACTTTTCTGTCTTGGTTTTTGCACCTTCTGATTTTGTATTTGACTTATGCCTGCTTGGGGATTTTCAGGTGACCTTTTATCCTTGGGGGACAGCTATTCAGGATACGGGGGTGACTGGAGTGAACGCGCAGATGAGGCATTTGTTGGCGCATGAGTTCGGCCATTCCTGGTACCTAGGGGAGAGGGTGATTCGTCAGATTGCTGAGGAGGATGTGGTGGTGCCTCCCGCGCAGCCTCCTACTTCCATGAGGCGGGAGCGACAGTTGTTGGAGGATGAGAGGATCGCGGTGATGATCGGCGAGTCCTATGCATTGTATACTGATACGGTCGTACCGTATGATTATATGGACTTTATGACGAGATGGTTGATGGCGCCTAGTATACATGACTCTTTGCCTTTCCCTCCTACTGGTTCGATTCGGGAGGTGGGGTCTTCCCATAGTGGTGGTGGTCCGTCGACACTTGCAGCGGCAGCGACCTCGGAGGTCCCTTTTGTTCGGCTGCACACTCCTTCGTACAACATCCGACAGGCTGATGGAGGGACAGTGTCGATGCTACACCGTCCTCTTGTGATGGATCCGGAGGAGCTGGGCTTGACAGAGGACGTCCTTCGCCCTGCAGTAAACCTTTCGATCCTTTTCCTCTCTTTTTTTATTTCTTTTGCTTGATACTGATTCTGCCTTTTCCTTGCAGCAAATTCGGGTGTCGACCACTTGGCTCAGGGACATCAGAGACTGGATATCATCGACGACTGCCCACATTCGGGAGGCTGCCCCTGTTCCTTCTTGCTTGGTGCCGTCAGCCTTATCCAGGGGAGATTCTGGCTCGGGTAGTGGGGGTGTTTCGTCTCGTCGTAGGGGGAAGAGAACGCGTCGCAGAGGTGGAAGCTCTTGAGAGAGAGAGAGAGAGAGAGAGAGTGTGTGGGTTCGGGCTGAGCCCCGTTGTTTTTGGCTTTTTCTTTATTTCCTGCAAAAATGGTGTAACACAAAAAACATATATATGCAATGCAATGTAGTTTTTTGATTATTTATCTTTTATTTTAATGATGAATGAATGCATGCACATGCGCTTTTAATTTGCTACTGAGACCGTAAAATAGGAGAATATTTGGAATTTTTCAAAGGAAAGTTTTTATTTAAAAGGGGAATTATGTAAGGAGAAAAAGGATTTTGAAATTCTATTGAGAATATCAATTTATTTTTATGGAGTTTTTCTGATTTAATAAAAAGGGAAAGGAGGAAATTTCCAAAAATGAGGTGTTGCCGATCGGCAAGCACCCTGGCCTGCCTATCGGTAGCTCAGTCCAGTCCCATTAATTGAAAGCTTTGATTGGTAACCTCTTCAGCCTTTAGTAGCTTGTGGGGTAGGATTCCTTTCGATTTCTGCAGGGATTATGTCCTTTGTGAGGATTTTTAAGTATAAAAAGGGAGAAGGGTGGAGTGTTTCCCTCACACCTTTTGCATTCTTACATACCCACCCATCGTCTTTTAGTCTTGCGAGATGGCTTTCCCTGGTAGCATTGAGTTTGTCAATTACCTTGAAGCCTTGGAAGCTATGTGCTCTTATAATGTCGACTATGATGCTTTCAACATGCGTCGAGTCTCCTTGTGGCGTAATCGAACTTTTGAATGGAATATGCTGATGGCGGAAGTACAATTTTGGTACCCCGAAGACCATGTATTCCGCTTTGGGTAGGAAGAAGTTTGTTCTACCTACGAGGAATTTTCGGTCATACTAGGCGTGAATCTCAGTGTTGCCGTGGCTTTACCCGAATTTTCCCATTCTCCTAGGGATTTGTTGGTCGGGATTCTCCATATTTCTCCCTCGGCGGCCAGGTCATTAGTTGCCGGAGGAATGATCTCCCTCCTGGCAGTGTTGCAGTCCGTGCGTTCGTGAGAAGTAAGTGATGATGGCTATACTGGAGCCGTTGTTCTGGGCCTGGTTTCAAAATTGTTGTTGGTGACTGGGGAGGTACGCGTGGACTCACAACTTGCAGCCATTACCTCACAGATGTCATACCGTCGCAATCCTGCGGCGGTGATATTGGCGGAGACTTTGAATGGCCTGAATGCCTGGAGAGAAGGCTGTTCTGACTTTTTAAGGGGGAGCCCTGTGATGCTGTTCATGTGGTTGTCTGAAAGATTCCGCTTGTCGACTCCTCCAGAATATCCTTTATCGGCTCTACCCAACTTCTTTTTGCGCTACTTCATCCGTATGGGTCTGTATGTTGAGAACTGGGAGAATTGGCTTGTGGAGTACGGGGCTCATGGGTTGTATTAGTCAGTGCCTTGGTGGGGACAGTTGCAGCCTGTTCTGGAGCTAGGAGAATATTCATATGTGCGGCTGGTTGGTCTCAGACAGACCTCTTTTTATTTCCCTTGGCGACTTTTACGCCAATTTGGCTGGGCGCAAGTCGTGCCCCCTCGGACCTCAAATTTCTTTCCAGTAGAAGATTTGACTGAGCGCCTGCGTCTGTTGCTCGGATCTCTGTGGGAAAATTGGGGTCCATCGACCCGTCCCTCTCAGTCTATTGGGAAGGTTTGCCATGTCCCCAAAGATTATATGAAGTGGTTGTGGATGAAAGTAGTCAGCTAGATGTTGGCAGTAGAGACTGATCAAAGGTGTTTTATTTTATCTGACTCCATGGAAGGGGGTGTTGTGGTCTTTTCGAAGATGGTTAAGGCTCATCGATCCATGGAGTGTTTGCAGCACTCCATTCAGGCAGGAGAAACTTGGGGTCCTCAGGATGTAGATGATGAGGGTGCAGGCTCTTCGGGTAGCTGTGGGTAGGATTCCTGGGAGTTTATTTATGTAACATAAGTGGGGGATTTTATCTGGTTTTTATGGTAGTAGGGGGGAAGGGAGTTATTCGTTCCTTTTTCTTATGTAATCCGTACTGTAGTTTCTTATTAATGAAATAAACAAGTTTCTGATCATCCAGCTGTGCCTTTCGATGAATTTTGTATTTTGAATTATCTATACCAATCGCTAAGGCATATATAATCCTTTTGTTCAAGTAGATGTTTAGAATGAACTGCCATTCTCGGAGATAAAAAAGGAATATATTTTTGTGAAAAAGAAGGGGTCGTGCTCATGTGAGGAGTATGAGCTGCCTACGTACCTCTGGGGTTTTTTTTAAAAAAGGTTCTTATCTGTTTGAAAATAGTTTTTGCAGAGGATCAGGCCCACGTAGTTCTGGGTAGAGGTAAATGAAGAGTTTTTTTTTCTAGAATAGAAGGGGGATGGGAAGAGTCCTAGCGCGCCGAGATTTCGGACTAGGGGTAGAATTTCTGAAGACGGTCCAGATTGATTGGACGAGCCATCTCTTCCCCATCTAGGTGAGTGAGCATGGCGGCACCGCCAGATAAGATCTTCTTCACAATGTAAGGGCCACTCCAATTGGGTTTGAACTTTCCTATGGGGTCCCAGATGGGTTCGATGATCTCCTTGAGGGCTAAATCCCCCTCCCGGACACCGCGGTCCTTGAATTTCTTGTTGAACGATCACGCTATTCGGCGATGATACCCTTGTATGTGGTAAAGAGCTTTGAATCTCCGTTCATCTAGGAGGGTCAGCTCATCATGACGGTCTTGGCACTAGTCTTCTTTACTAACCTTGCTTTCGAGCATGACGCGTAGCGAGGGTATTTCCAGCTCCACAGGTAGGACTGCTTCCATGTCGTAGACCAGGGAGTAAGGGGTAGCCCCAGTAGAGGTTCGGATTGAGGTTCGATAGCCCCAGAGGGCGTACGGGATCTGATCGGCCCAATCCCTACAACTTTCGGTCATCTTGCTGATGATGGTCTTGAGGTTTTTATTGGCGGCTTCAACTGCACCATTGGTCTGAGGTCGGTATGGAGAAGATTTGTGTCTCTGAATCCCGTACTCGTTGACTATTTTTGTGACTTCTGCCTTGAAGTGCAAACCATTATCCGACACTAGCTCGTGCGGGACCCCATATCGGCAGATGATATTTTTCTTGATGAATTTGGCCACCTTCTTGGCATTTAATACTGCGTATGACTCAGCTTCGACCCATTTGGTGAAGTAATCGATGGCAACCAGGATGAACTCATGCCCATTTGACGCTTTTGGTGTAACCTTCCCTATGATGTCGATACCCCAGGTGGATAACGGCCAGGGAGAAGTCATGTTGTATAATTCCTGCGGAGGTAGGTGTTGGAGGTTGGAGAACTGTTGGCATTTAGGGCACCTCCGAACATAGGCGATGCAATCCTGGGCCATGGTGGTCCAGTAGTAGCCTTGTCGGATGATCTTTTTAGCAAGCATGTAACCGTTCATGTGAGGCCCGTATTCCCCGTTGTGGATTTTCTGCATTATTTTTTCAATGTCATCCCCTGCGATACAGTGCAAATGAGTTCCATCAAAATTCCTCTTGAGTAGTGCTTTATGATAAATGATGTACTAGGCGGCCAGTCTTCGGAGGGTAGCTCGGTCGTTCTTGTTGGAACCCTCGGGATACCTACCGTGCCGTAGGAGGCACCAAATATCATAGAACCAGTAATCGACTAGTTCGGGGTCTTCTGTGGAGACAAGATCGATATAGTAACAATGGATAGGTTTGTCTTGCTTTTGAACTAGGAAGGGGGTCATTGTTATTCCCTCTGGCATGTCGACCATGGAAGCCAAAGTAGCGAGAGCATTGGCTAGGTTATTCCTTGCTCGGGGTAGGTAATGGAAGGTGATATCTCAGAATTGGGAGGCCAAATCTTCTAGTTGGGTGTGAAAGGGTTGGAGCTTTTCGTCCTTGACCTTCCACTTTCTGAGCATTTGACCGATGATAAGGGCAGAATCCCCGTATACATCAAGGTATTGAATACCTTTCTCGAGAGCTACCTTGAGGCCCACTATGCATGCCTCGTATTCTATCATGTTGTTGGTGCAAGGGAAATCCAATTTAATGGCGATAGGAGTGTGGGAGTCATCTGGGGCGATCATAAGTATCCCAATGCCATATCCCCTTTTGTTGGCAGCGCCGTCAAAAAACATTTTCCATCGGAGGCAGTCTTGAGTGGTGCAGAGGACATTTTCATCTGGGAATTCGGAGATCCAGACATCTGTTTCTTCTACGGGGTAATCCATGAGGTAGTCAGAGATGGATCTTCCCTTAACGGCATTCTGTGTGACGTACACGATATCGAACTCGGTTAGGAGCATCAACCATCGAGCCATTCGGATGGATAAGGCGGGTTTTTCGAGCAGGTATTTGATGGGATCCATTCGGGATACAAGCTTAATGGGGAAGGCGAGCATGTAGTGTCGCAACTTTTGGGTGACCGAGACAAGCGCGACGCATGCTTTTTTTAAAGCAGTGTAGTTGACCTTGTACCCGGCCAATTTGCGACTGGCATAATACATGGCTCTTTCTTTGGAGGAATCCTCAAGGTTTTAGGCTAGCAAAGCCCCAACTGTAGTGTCGGTTATGGTTAGGTATAGGAGCAAATGGAGACCAGGTTGTGGTGGCATGAGAACTGGAGGTTGGGTCAGGTATCGTTTGATTCGATCAAAAGCTTCTTGGCAAGTCTCATTCCAAACCTTGGTTGAATCCTTTCGGATGAGCTTGAAGATTGGTTCACAGATGGAGGTTAGCTGGCGGACGAACCGGCTGATATATTATAATTTCCCCAGGAAACCTCGGACTTCCTTCTCTATTTGGGGAGGTGGCATCTCAAGTATGTCCTTTATCCTGGCGGGATCCGCTTTTATCCCCTTCTCACTGACCAAGAATCCTAAGGGTTTTCCCTTTGTAACGCAGAAGATGCACTTCTGTGTATTAAGTCGCATCTGATACTGCCGCAGTCGTTCGAAGAACTTCCGGAGAGAGGGAACATGACCTTCTCTAGTTTTGGACTTGATAATCATATCATCCATGTAAACCTCGACCTCTTTATGAATCAAATCGTGCAGGATGGTCGTGGCGGCCCTTTGGTAGGTAGCCCTAGCATTCTTGAGACCGAATGGCATAACGGTGTAGCAAAAGGTTCCCCATGGGGTGATGAATGCGGTTTTCTCTTGATGGTCGGGGTGCATCTTAATTTGGTTATATCCGGCAAATCCGTTGATAAATGACTTGAGAGCATGACTGGCTGTGTTGTCCACGATCATATCGATGTTGGGTAGCGGATAATCATCCTTCGGACAGGATTTGTTTAAATCTCGGTAATCCACACACATTCGAACCTTTCCTCCTGATTTTGGTACCAGTACAATGTTGGCTAGCCATGTGGGATATTCGATTACTCGAATAAAACCCATGTTCAACTGTTTGATCACCTCTTCTTTGACCTTAAGTGACCATTCGGTGCGGAGCTTTCTCAACTTTTATTTAATTGGCTTTGCATCTGGGAGAGTGGGGAACTCTTGCTGAGCTATTTCGGGGTCAATACCGGGAATATCGTCGTAGGACCATGCGAAGACATCCACGAACTCCTTTAGCAATTCTTCGAGTTGTGCGCGCACATGCTCGTCAAAGGTGCCCCCTATCCTAATCTCGCGCAGTTGGCTACTAGAACCAAGATTAATAACGACAGTCTCTTCTCCATTAACTTGAACGCGGTTTTGTTGTTTATTATTAACCTTATTTAGATTAGTTAAGAATTGTTCATTTGCAAAATCATCATCATCAAAAGCTTGATTAGCATCTAAATAATTAATGTAAGGCACAGCAATATACTCAAAATCTTCATTTATTTCATTGATAGGAAAAATAGCATTGAGAACCTCGTCAAAAGAGGTCTCGATTACATTTGAGCAAGTGTGGATAACAGAAGAAGAAATAGGGTAAACATTGGGGCTGGGGGAGATTTCAAGAGGTGGAACTAGCACAGCATGCCAGTTGAAGAGAGGTGTATCAGCAGCTTTGACTAGATGAGATGGGTCCCTTGATGTAGTGCCTGATTGAACCATGCAGAGTGTCATCCCCAGTGTTTGCAGGTTAAAGGAATCTTCCGAGTCACTTTCCTCAGTCTCTTAAGTATCTTTGATAAGCGGTGGCACCTGGTATTGGTAACTTTCGACCCATGGGTAGCTATCTTAGAAAAAGATCTCCATTCCAGGCTTCATTTTCATGTCTGTGCGGTCGTACCATGGTTTTGGAAAACCGCAAAAGGGGAAATCCTCGCCCTCTTTGATGAATCGTCCATTTAAAGAATCTCCCGAGATAGTCCGGACGAAGTCTAACCCTCTTTTTGATCGAGTCTGGTGGATCATTCTGAGCTCTGGTTCTGATGGTCGATATCCCAAGCCGCAAGGAGGGAAAGCTTTCTTCAGTTCGATGGCCTCAAGTATCCCCTGCATCCTTTGTCCTAGCCCCAGTCCGGGCATGAAGTGCATGTTTCTGAACATCTGAATAACATTGACATTGCTATGAGGGTTATATTCTGGACAAACCCTTTCTTTGAAACCGTCCCCTACCGAGAGTAGGAGTGGCTCGACTCAGAATCTTGATAGGAGCATATCATTTTACCCATGCTGTATCTCAAGAATTGAACTGCTGATGTTTGCACCCTCGGCATTGTCGTCGTCACCCAAGATGGTGATGACTCCCCCATCGGTGAAGAACTTCAATTTATGATGGAATGAGGAGGAGACACCCTTTATACTATGGAGCCAGGGTTGTACGAGCAACAAGTTAAAATAGGCCGGGATATCGATGACTTGGAATTCGACGACATGGTTTATAGGACCATCCCCTATTACAATTTTTATGGATACCATCACCTCACGACGGGTATTATCGTAGGCACGCATGGCAGCGGAGGTTGGAGCGAGGTAACTTTCTTTCAGACCTAAATATTTGAAGGTTCTCAGTGGGCAGACATTCAAAGTGGATTCGTTGTCAATGACAGAAAGTGGTACAACCTTCCCCATGACTTCGACGGAGATATTGAGTGCATGATTTTGATTTGGCCCAATTTGGGGATTTCTTCTTCAGAAAAGGACAGCATTCGGGTAATGGTCAAGGATCCGACCAGGTTCATCGCTTTTTCTGGTGTGGTAGAGGGAGGAACTATGGGTCCAGTGAGAAATTTGATCAAAGCATTTCTGTGTAGCTGGGAAGACATGAAAAGCCCCATAGGGTGATGTTAGCTTGAGTTTTCTTCAGTTGATCGAGGATCTTGCTCTCCTCGAGGGTCATTTATGGCATATGAAGGTTTTCAACGCCCTTCCCCTTATCATTTACTGGTAGCGAGCTCGGAACTTGGTAATATCTCCCAGATCTGGTCATGTGGTTTACTGAAGAAGGGAAAACTTAAATACAGTTTCCTCATCAATCTCAGGTTGTTCTTCCACCTTATTTATTTCTCCGAGGAGTTCTTCAAATGATATCGTCCCACGTAAGTCAGCTACTGGGCCAGCTCTTTCTGAAACTTGGTCTTCGCTCGAATCTTCGAATTCTCCCCCTCCCCCCCCCCCCCCATCCGGTGGCAACAATTTTGTTTTCCCCTGTGAAGTCAATGCATTCCACGACTTCAATGGCTTCCTCATATAGGTATTCCCATTATGTGGGGATGTGTAAGGGTTAAGGGACCAGGTGCCCTTGCAGCTTCAAAGTGTTAAGTAACTCGGTGATACTGCAAATGTTATTGGTTTGCCTGAATGCTTCCATCATGATCCGCACAACATCCTCTAAGCAGACTTCATCGGTTGGTACCATCCACCTATCTGATTCTCGGGCCCATTTTCATGCTTTCAAAAAAAACGTACTGAACCTCTGGCAGTCGATAATCATCTGTGAGGGCAATTTCAGCCCGAACTCTAGGAGTTGGTTCAACACATCTGATAATTCCATACTTCCACTTTCAGAACAGGTCCGGACAGTGATGCACGCTCTGGAAAGGAGTGACAGTGCCTGATCAGCGGGGCTAGTAGGGTGTAGGAGGAAATATGGGCAAAGTTGAAGGGGTTTAGGAGGGTATAAGGGTGTGATTTGGGTTGACGGATCGAATTTCGAGTTTTCTTTCGAGAAGATGGCGTTGGTGCGATTTGGGAGTGGGTTATGAGTAGTGTTTGGTTTAGGATTGGCTGGTGGGGTGATGGTACCCCGGTCAATGAGATATTGGATTATGTTTCGAAGGCGGAAGCATTGGTCGGTGGTATGGCCAGCTGTTTGGTGAAAGGCGCAATGAGCATCGTTCTTGAAATTTCTGGGAAGAGGGTTTGGCAACGGACAGGGATCCAAAGGTTTTATAAGGTTTCGGCTCAACAAGGCTTGGTAAACTTTGGAGAGAGGAGCATGAAGCTCAGTGTATTCCCTTCGGACGGGAGTAGGGAGGCTTTCTGGTGCCCATGATGTGGTTGGTTGAGAGATGTTGTTGATGGTTGAGACTGTAGCATTAGCAGGCTTGTCATATTTTCTGGGGGTGAACTGTCCGGACACCTTCTTCGGTTCAACTTCTATTTTGGCAAGACTTTCCTCGATTTCTACCCCTGCTTCTATGAGAGCTCGAAAATGGGGGTAGTATTGTCCTCCCATGGTCGTTCGGACATGGGGCAAGAAATTATTCTTCACTATGTTGACTTGTTCTTCTTAAGATGGTCGATCAGTCATGGTAGCTGCTTTTTCCCTCCATCGGGCTATAAAGTTACTAACTGATTCTCCAGAGTTTTGTTTGAGCAATTCTAAATCATGGCGGGTGACCTCGAGCTCTTCATTGTATCTGTACCGCGACATGAATTCTGGGGCTACATCCTCCCAGCTACGAATTTTGGATTCCTCAAGAGATAAAAACCATCGGAGAGCACTATTCTTCAAAGTTTGATGAAATAATTGGGCCATCACCTCTTCAGAAGCCCCTAGTAGAGTCATAGAACGATGATAACTGCGAAGATGAACAATTGGAGGGCCACTCCCTCCGAATTTCTCGATATTTGGCATCTTGAACTTCTTGAGTAACCTTACTTTAGGATAAGGAGACATATAGGTGTAGTCCATGTAATTCCCAGAGATTCGAACTTGGTCGAACTTCTTAGTGAGCATCTTAAGATCTTCTTTGACTTTGTTCAACTCCTCCTCTTTTGGATCAATGACCATAGGCAGGTTAGCCACAGGCTGGGCAATGTTTGGCATCAGAAGTTGGGCAGGCGGCGGCCCATTAGCCAGAGGGGCACGCGGAGCGTGCTGATATTCCTCAGGCATCCAAATAGGATTGGGTGGACCCATAGCACGAGGGAACAGGGCCTCGGGCTCTTGAGGAATAGGAACTTGGTTTCGTTGCATTTCTCGAACCTCAGCTTGGAGGTTGTCAATCTTGGCCACGAGATGAGCTAGGACTGTCGGGAGATCATGTTGTATGACTGGTTCTTGATCTGCATTCTCCATGGAAGATGGATGGATTCCGAATTCGAAAGAAGTAGTGGAGGAACGGATGAAACTTCGGGGTGATTGGACTGAAGACCTAAGCCAATAGGGAGCCAGGCCAAAGGCGTACGATCAACCTTAGAAGGCGCAGGATGAGATTTATTTTTTTGAGAAAAGGGGAAGAGATTATTTTTGGATTTTTGATAAAAAGGGAGAAATGTTTTTGGATTTTTAATAAATAAGGGAGAAATGTTTTTGGATTTTTGATAAAAAGGGAGAAATATTTTTGGAGACGGGACTCAGCATGATTATTATGTTTATTATGTTCTCACTTGCATTTAATTCTCCTAAATGCAATGTCGGACGGGACCCGATCCTGGAAAAGTGGGGTTTTAATACATGCAAAGTTATGGTTGGACTTTTAACCAGGCTCGCGGACAGAGTCCCGTTTTAAAAATGCGCGAAAATTGGGAGGAAGATTGACCCAGAATTTTGGCAGAGTTTCGGGTTAAAACCAGCAATCTAAAGTGCGTGTCCTAGGTTTGACACCTATATGCGGGTATGCAGTTGGGTTGGGTGAATCGACATGGGTTCCCTCTTTGGCGTGGCTTCCACGATATACGTCTTGCTCTTGTGGGCAATCGGTACATGTGGACAAGCCATTTGACATACCTGAGTGTACGTAGGGGTGTAAACGGATCGGGTCGGGATCGGGTCTGGGTAAATCCAGATCCGATCCGGGTATATTTTTAACGGATAGGGTCTTATCCGATTACCCGACGGGTCTCAGAAAATGGATCCAGTCCCGGATCTGTTAAGGACCCGAATATATATATATATATATATATATATATATATATATATATATGTATGTAAAACTATTATATATATATATATATATATAAGTTAGTTATATATATATTTAGTAACTATATGTAAGACTATATATATATATAATATTATATATAAATACATATTTATTATATTATATATATACACATTCGGGTCGGGTCCTTATCGGATCGGAGTCATGTATATCCAGATCCGATCCATTAACTAATCGGATAATCGGGTCTATAAAATTTGCTCAGATCCGTTAATTCAGATCGGGTCCGGATCGAGTCTTGGTCCAGACCCGGTCCATTGCCAACCCTAAGTGTACGTGAATTGCCTCACCATATACCTCGTGGGGATAGTACGTGTGAGAGCGAATTCGATATACTCGGCGTACGTGAACGAATTCCCTGCGATATACCTCCCGTCATGACTTCGGTCAAGTGGTACGATGCGGGGGAACCGATCGATATACGTCGAAGGTACTTGGCCAATGGAAGGTGAGAGTCATATCGCTTAGGCTAACTGCGACCTGCCGGACCAGTGGCCATCACGAAGTGACCCTTCAATTACTGGGTAAAATTTGGTCAATATCAATGCTCTTTGGTGATGTCGTGTGAATCATGCATGATCCTCTTATTAGTATCTTATGATGAGAATGCCTTTCTTGATTATGCCAAACAGGGAGCAAAGTACGAGTACCCAAAAGGTACACCAAGTATGGATGGGTGATGCGTGCAACATGGGGATATACACGTGATCCTAGGTACACGTGGTGTGAAGTGTACATGGAGAATTTTCTACAAGTGTGTGAACATAAGCATAAGGATGGGATACATATGAAAAAGGGGAACATGCAGATATGGGGGGGGGGAACATAAACAAATATAGCATCCATGTAAATAGAGTCAAGCCTTCAAAATAAATAATAGTCCCCAGCAGAGTCGCCACTGTGGCCATCCCCCGATCCCCACCGCGGAGGGAGGAAGGGATCCTTCGGGTCCCGCGCGTCCCCTCTCGGGAGAGCGCTTCGGCCGGCGTCGATTTTGTGAGGTGTGAAAAATGTAGAGATATTCAGAGTCGCCAGTCTATTTTACCCAAAACAGACAAAAGAAAAAGAGGAAGCCACCCCGAAGGATGGCATCCAAAGACATACTGGTGCATGCGAAACCAATTGATTCAAAAAGGTTTCGGAGGCTTAGTTACGAAATGGGAAGGTGTTAGGCACCCATTCCACCCTTTCGGTCTCTCATGGATATTTGCTATTTTCCTTTATATTTCCCCCCGTGAGATGTGTGCATGTGTATATATATAGAATGGAGGTAGGAATCCTCGACTTGTATCAAGGAAAAGATAAAGCGAGTTATCCGTAGGAAGATATAAAAGTGATATTAGAAAAATAAGATTTACGCGGCTACCCCTACGTTGATTGTTATAAGGGAACGATAACGCACATGGAGTAATACGTCACTAAGACTAATAATGTGAGAAAAATGGATTTAGAGAAAATAGAAAATGAGAGAAAAAGGGAGAGAAAGGACTCGAGTCTCGAGTTTTACCCCGAGACGCCTACGTAGCCTATAAAGGCATCAAAGTCCACGTAGTTCGCATACAAAGCAAAGGGGTGGGGTTTATCCCATAAATCCAAATGTGGGATCTCTTATTTGTAAGTGTGTGCGTGTGTGTGTAGAAAAGGTGTTTTAGTTGTGAGGTAAGCGTGAGAAAGTGTGAGAATCCCTTATTTGGAATTTATGAGCAAACCCTCTTTTTCTTGTTTTTGGGTTTTTATTTATATGAAAATATGGGATGTGCAATAATACTAAATAAAAAGTATATTTATGATGTGTGAGATGAGATAATAAAAGTACTCAGTAAAAAAATAAGTTGTTACAAGTTTAAGAGAATTTAGGAGAGAGTTTGAGAAATTTGGACTTTCTTGGAGATCTTGAACTTGATCTTGAATGTTGAGGAGCAGCCCTTGAGCTTGGATGATGATGGAGAGTGGTTAATTCACCTCATGTGATGGAAAGGATGATGAAAAGTGGAGGTAAAAGAGGGATTTGGACGTTAAAATCACGCTGCCTTCGAGAGAGGTTTCTGGGATTCGTTCAGAGAGATTTCTTTCAGATATGGGCTCTCTTTGTAAATGAGGTCAAGGCCTACTTTTATAGGCCCAGGGGTCTGCCGATCAGCATAGGGGTGTTCCTGCCTATCGGCAGGTGCCGATAGGCAGGGTCTGGAACCTGCCATTTGGTAGTGTGGTTTAGGCTTTTTAGGAAAATTGGCCGCCGAGGGAAAATCATTGGTTAGAATCGCGCACGGGGCATATTGTTGGAAAGGTATTTCAGAGACCTTCGAAAGTCCTTTGGACTTCTCCCGAGTTCGGGAGTTGACTTTGGGTCAAATGTGGCTCGGAAGCATTTATCGGTCCATTGGACAGGGAATCGCGCGGACGCAAACGGATCATTCGTCCGCATGGTGAGTCTGAATTGCTCACGGGTCATACCATTGGAAAGGTTAGGAGATGTACTTTGACATTCCAAAGAGTTTGACCCGGTTTGGAGAGTTGACTTTGGTTAACCGGGCTCGGGAAGCGCTCGGTGGCTTCCCGGAGTCAAACGGGTCATTCGTCCGCATGGAAAGTCAGAATTGCGCATGGGACAGACCGTTGGAAAGGGTATTCAGTTACCTTTGAAGATTCATTCATCCTCAGTCGAGCTGAAGGGTTGACTTAGGTCAAATAGAGTCCGGGAGCGCCCGGTGGCCTCTGGGTCAGGTTTCGGACGCAAACGGCGCGTTCGTCCGCATGGTAAGGCGGAATCGCGCACGGGGTAGACCATTGTAAAGGGTATTGAGTGCCCTTCAAAGATTCATTGAGTCTCGATCGAGATGAGGAGTTTGAATTTTGGGTCAAACTGAGCCGGGGGGTACCCGATGGCTTCCATGTCAGTACTCGGGATGTGACCTGGGTTTGCGATGATGAGTGGAGGTACTAGGGACCTAAGGAGAGTTAGGGGTAATAGAGTGAGGTGTCTACAACTTTGTAAGCGATTTTCATGTGGAATCAGAGATGGTTTTTCAAAATAATTTTGATCCTGAAACTCCTGAAATTTCTTTTGAAAAATAAATTTTTCAAATGGATGAAAATTTTGAGAAGCTTGGTAACCTATCCCGACCACCCCTCTTTGATGGACACTATTTTTCTTAATTGAAGGTAAGGATGATTGAATTCATCCAAGGGGCTCGGAGTAATGATATTTGGGATATGATTGAAAATGGTTATGTTCACCGTACTAAGCCTTTAACTGAAACCAGTATACTAAGGATTAAGAAAAGTCTCAGCGAGTTCACTAAAGAAGAAAAGGTAATGTCACTTAGTAATAATAAGGGTAACAGCTGCATCTTTATGTCTGCAAATGAACATGAATTTAAACGCATATTTATTTATACAACTTTCAAAGAAGCCTTGGATACCCTTGCTACTGCCCATAAAGATGATGAGCATGTTAAGGTTGGGAAGACACAAATGCTAATTTAACAATATAACACCCTTATGATGGATAAGACTGAATCCTTTGATGACTTTTATATTATGTTGACTAATATTATCACTAAGTTTCATGCAAGTGGGATAGTTTATTGTATGAACGAAATTGTACTTTAAATCTTGAGATCCCCACCTGCTAAGTTTGATAAACTTAGAATTTTTTAGTAGTACACTTAGAATTGTTAAAATGGAGTTAGAATATAAGAAACATATGACCTCACATAGTAAAAGATCATTTGGTTATAATGTTGTGTTTTCATCTCAGTTAATGGTCCCTAAAAAGACTATACCTGACTATGACCTATACCAAAATATGACCTAGACTTAGATGAGAAATGTGATTTAGAAAGTCTTGACAACGAAATTTCCATGAAGAGTAATCTGTTTAAGAAAATTATTAAGTTTAGGAATGCAGTGGATTCCAAACAAAGGAAATCTTATTATCAAAACTTTTAAAATCCTAGACCCCATTATAGGAATCGTGACAAAAAGACCTCGGATAATAATTCTCAACCTAAGAAAGACCTGAGTATTGTTCAGCGTCTTATGTAATACCCCGCCCTGAGGAATTTATTTAATTATATATATGGGTTACACATGAGGAGAAATAGATTATAGTTGAAAAGAGTTATTGAATTTTGGACCATATATAAATTATATGAGAATTATGAAATTAATTAGGTTATAAATTGTAGACCTGCTTGAGACTTTGGAAATTGAGTTGGGGGGAAAATGTCAAAATCATAAAAGATAAGACTCGGAGAACAATCAATCATCCCAAAGCCGGTCGCTGAAATAAGAACCTCATCGTCCAAATGACATTATGTGTCGTTCGAATGGTGGATCTAGCCGTTCAAATGACTGCCCATATTTCATAAAACTCTCACAATTTCCTTTCCTAAATGGCCAGTAAGGCCATCTGAATTATTTAAGGGGTATAGTTACACTCACACCAGTAAATGACCATCATCCCCCACAGCTGAAATTAAAGCTATGAAGTATGGGAGGATGTTATTGGGAAGAAGATGAATATAAGTTGGAGGTTTTTGAAGAGGGTTTTAATGGAGTTTCTTAAAGCTTATATGGTGGAGCATTTTGTGACTACCTTTAAGGCCACCTTTGGAGGTGGGGGAGTCACCCATCTTCACCATCACCACCATCATCTTAGAGACTATTTAGGTGAGTAATCTACTCTTATTGTATTTGAGACTCTACTTTATATATATTGTAGTGTTGTTGTTGTTGATTAAGAGTAGGTATATCATGATATCATGATATAAGGGTGTGTTCCTAGTAAACTGAAAATAGACAATTTTTATGGAATAAAAATTTTAGGAAATATTTTTTGCAATTTTGTAGTAAATCTGAAAATACACATTTTTATAAAAATAAAAATGTTGGAAAGGGTGTTACACAAAGTAGTTCTGAATTAATATGATTTGGGGAATAAAAATCAAGGTTAAAGTGTAAAGGACACGAAATGGCAAATTTTCAGGTGTAACACAAATTGGGTCGATAAAGTCCAGGATTTTGGCTTCGACTGGATAAAAAGAAAAGATAATACTCTAGGCATTAGTAAAATGTTAAATCACATTAAAGGCACTCAAATGACACCGGGAATAATCAAGAAGGGCCCGGAGCCCTTGGGTGAAAATCCCTAAACCACTGGCCAGATCATATGGTGCACATAGTCATCGGTGTGGAGCCTATACAAGTCTGTGGTAAATGGTAAAATTCTGAGAAAAGAAATAGGAAAAAGGAAGACATGTACAAAAATAGGTTGTGTGATGAAATGTGTTAATACAACTTGAATGATTGAAATAAATGTTTCGATAAAGGTTAAGTGGACAAGTTAATGCGTAAATCTATAAATGTCCACGTTAAGGAAAAATGGCTAAAGTAAAGTGGGAAAACGAGTGTTTAAGTGTAGAATCAGGTGTGTTAAACAAAGTGAGAAATGCTAAGAATGAATAAGTTATGTATTTCTAGATTAAGGTAAATTAATCTAAATGTGTAAAGTCTTGGAAGTAAAACGGTTAATGCATTTGAATATGTATTTTCAAAGGTAAACCTATATGTATGTAGATACATATATATTTTCGCATGCATGTGATTGTAACGTTTGAGTATTTTTTTTTTGCTGTTCATTTCTATACTGCGTGCTTATTCCCACTAAGCATAGGCTCACATCCCCACTTTGTTACGACAGGTTAGGTGCGGGTTCATATTTTGAAGGAATTTTACAATTAAGTATATCTTATATATGTTTTACGTTAGTAGCTCTGTTTACTTGGACTCTAGGGTTCTCCCCATGAGTCCCTCACGTAGTTCATCTCAAAATTGGAATCGCATGCTAGCAACTGAAATGATAACCAAAATAAAACTAGACTAGGAACATTATTTAGGTTGTTTCATTACACTTCACACCTAACACTCGGGTGGGACCGAGTTGACTTACGAGTAACCCAAGTTCGATTTGGGTCATTATAAATGGTAGCATAGCTCTAGGTTCAAGGTTCCTTCCCGGAGTGACGTCGTGAGGTCGGTAGTGGATCTTTCGATGTCAGTGTTAGTTTTGTCCATTCATGCTAGCTTGATGATGGTTTAGTCGTCTCCTCGACGGTAAGGTCAAAGAGGTTAACACAACAAGTAAGTAAGTGCCAAGTGGCATACGATCAAGTTAGTTATTATAAATCACTTCTGCAATTCTGATTAAGTATGTAATAATTTATGGGTGTCCACGTAAGCCAGTAAGTGCGGACACCGTGGTTTATAGTGTGAGGTGTTTGTTTCAACATTTGATGAAGTAGAGTCTTTGGATATATTAATAGAGTGAAACGACACCCATGGGGCAAGTAGAAAATTTTGTGTATAGTCAACTATAGAGATTAATAGTTCGAATGTTGTAGCTAAGTAATGACGATTGTGATTTCAAAATTTAGCACGGCCTTAGGTATGTCACTTCTGAGTGGCCTGTATCAATATTATGATTAGGTAAATCCTATCCTTCGGTAACACCGTGATTGATGGATAATTTATAAAATGTTGTCCTTGTGGGCGAATGCCTTAGTGATTGTTAGCATAGATCATATCATATAAGCCTTGAATGGAGTCACGGAGTGACCATAAGGAGTATTGTGTTTATAAGTGTTAGTTCTGTGATAGGAACATATTAGGTCCTTTGGTTTTCGGTTTGGATTTAGTATATCCCGATTCATATGCCTTGACTACAAAGTGGGTTTAGATAATCCTGATGATTGAGGTAACTTAGGAGTAAATCTCAGCGATAGTAGTGACTTAGTATTAAATAAATGAGTTGTGATGTTTTAAAATAGGGCCTCTTGTGGCGTCATTAGGGTGAACCTCATCTTGGAAAATACCCGACATCCTTTGTCCTACCAGAACCTAGAAGTTATAAATTTATAATTTGGTGAACTTAGCGTATCATTGAGAAATAGTATCCTGGTGGCATTCGGGGGCATGTGGCTTAGTGTTCATAGGCAATACACTACGTCCCTTATCCTACCAATACAAAATGTGTAGTTGTGTTAATTGGGAGATTAGCACATAATATGAGGTTTTCATGATAGGTAATTCGATTATATTTTTTTAACACTACTTGAGGAATAAAAGATATAGACTTATGAAATCGTGTTGAAACTTTCCTTAGAGATATATATTTAGGGTTATCTAATGAGTTATTAATACGACTTATAGTTATTCCCTAGTAATAGTGAATCGAGGTTGTGTATCACAGGTTATGGTGTGACTCATGGTTTCTTGTAATAGGTGTGTAAGTCGTTTAGAGAAATAACTGAGGTTGACCTCGTCACCCATGTAGCATTAGGAATCATTATTCTATTTAAGTTTACATAAGTGATGGTAGACCATTGATGATTATAGTATGGTTAGATCATGTCGAGTTGTGACGGTGCCTTGGAGTTAGTGCTACGACTTTTTTTATAGGCATGTGTCACGATATGACCTTCGAGGATGATTTTGAAAATAGGATAATCAATGCTAGGTGGTGCACCTTGGATAATTAGAATACAATGATATCCGTCTTGGTTTTTAGAGATATCACTAGAGGTAAAGTGTTAGGCTTGATTATAGCACCTACATGTGCTACCTATATGTTTAGTAATGACTCCGTTGAGGGAAATCATTGGGAATGAGTGATGCTCGAAAGTTGAGGTGCCATTAGAATGATTATGATTTGGTATCATGTAGACCAAGGGTGGTAACAATGGTTCATGAATTGAATATTTGAAATTATGTGAGAGTTTTGTTTCACTTGAGGATAATGATCTCGAAAATTGAGATTAGCTACCACATGTTGAATTTTGGAGGCCTAACGATGATAGGTTGGTACTGATGGCGAGTGACAAAAGGATTAACTTAGCCTTGAATTAGGATAGTTTTTACTACCAATGATGGATAGGTAGTATTAGTCCTAAGGAGGGAAGCCTAACGTTTTATCTCCCCGAATAAATTGGTTTTATCTTCCATCCATTTAGTAGGGACGGATGGTTCTTGGTGGAACTCATCGGGATTAAGAGGTCAAGGCAGGATGCATGAAAAGGCTATGGTACTTAACATGCACCGGTAGGAGTTAGAGGCTTTATGTATATGCAAGGGGTTTATACTTCATCGTATGGTTCAGTTTGTCATCGAAATTAGATTGCTTTCTTTGGTATGGCAGTCGCCATATTCATTATCATCTCGTGCCTTCTGTAATCCTAGTAATGGGAAGTTGTTGATTTGTTTTAATTCGGGTGTGGTGCTATGTAAGCTCAAAAGTGATGTCCGTTAGGCCTACTGTGGCCGATGCATCACGGTATTTGAGTGCACTCTTCTTCAGATACACCTTTATTCTACACCAGTATGCATGTGCGCGTGCTCTCGCGCTCTTTCATATAGTTTCATGTGTTACTTAATTGCTTTAGGTTATTATGTTGTTAGTTATCCAGTATCACTAGTTGTAAATTAATCATACATCACGAGGTTGTAACCCAAGAACATTATGATTTTGGGAATTTAGGGAATGATCTCTTGCATATATTCTTGTAGTGGGGTCGTCATAGGGATCTCGTACGAGATATCAGTCGGGTAGACTTATTTAATAAGGTGATTAACTTTGATATGTGTATCGAGGAGTGTTGAAATTATAGCAGCCCGGGCTAGGCATGATCCAAGATTGTTTAAGGAAAATTAGGTTGTGAATCCTAGCGTAGGAATGAGCCATGTTAATGCATTCGTTGGTAATATTGCGATACTTGGCGACTATCAATCATCACGAGGTTTTGTTTAGATAGACACGTTAGGCATGCTTGAGGACTGGTAATAAGACCTCAGTATTCATCGTGATTGGATTAACAATGGTGGTTGATGGAAGAGAAACCTTTGGGGTTAGACTATAGTATTGAAAATTCTTATGAATGGAAACTCGTCATAGGTGGATGGGTTATGAATTGTGATAAACCCAAAATTTCGAGATGAAATTCCCTAAGGAGGGAAGTTTGTAATACCCCGCCCCGAGGAATTTATTTAATTATATATATGGGTTACACATGAGGAGAAATAGATTATAGTTGAAAAGAGTTATTGAATTTTAGACGATATATAAAGTATATGAGAATTATGAAATTTATTACGTTATAAATTATACACCTACTTGAGACTTTGGAAATTGAGTTGGTGGCAAATGTCGAAATCATGAAAGATAAGACTCAGAGAACAATCAGTCGTCCCAAAGTCGGTAGCTCAAACGAGAACCTCATCATTCAAACGACGTTATGTGTCGTTCAAACGACAGCTCTAGTCGTTCGAACGACGACCCAGTCAGGTCAGTTTTGCGTCAGTAAGGATACACTGTCAACTTCCCACTCGTCAACATCTATTCCAAGTCAGCCTTGGACCTGACTTTATGATCGTAGTCAAATATGAAATAGTATAGAACCTTTGTTTTTATTGTGGGTTGTTTCTTAATCGCTGACAAATGGTCGACCCTTCATTCCCATTTTTGGGCCTGACATTTCGTATGAAGGTAGAAACATAGAATCAAGTGCTTTGTCTTGGGGATAAAGGGAAGAAACACGAGTATAAAAACTAGCTCTTCAAATCTACTATTTATATTATAACCATAGATCAAGTCCACAGGTCAAAATCTTGGGAACTGACAATTTGGGTTGGATCGGATGTAGTGGTTATATGATTTGTGGGTTTCTTTAGGTTGTGTATATTTAAGAGGAGTGGATAGAGGAATCCCACTCCATTTACTGACTTTTCATATTTTATAACACTCTCACCATTTCCTTTCCTAAATGTCCAGTAAGGCTATCTGAATTATTTAAGCAGTATAGTTACACAAACACCAGTAAATGACCATCCTCCCCCATAGCTGAAATTAGAGCTACGAAATATGGGAGGATGTTCTTGGAAAAAAGATGCATATATTGTTGGAGGTTTTTTTAGAGGTTTTTATTGGAGTTTCTTGGAGCTTATATGGTGGAGCATTTTGTGACTCCCTTTAGGGCCACCTTTGGAGGTGGGGGAGTCACCTATCTTCACCATCACCACCACCATCCTAGAGACCATTTAGGTGGGTAATCTACTCTTATTATATTTGATACTATACTTGATATATATTGTAGTCTTATTATTATTTATTAAGAGTAGGATTATCATGATATAATGGTGTGTTCCTAGTAAACTGAAAATAGACAATTTATATGGAATAAAAATTGTAGGGAAATATTTTGTGCACATATTGTCGTAAATCGGAATATACACATTTTTATGGAAATAAAAATGTTGGAAAGGGTGTTACACAAAGTGGTCCTAAATGAATATTATTTGGGAAATAAAAATCATGGTCAAAGTGTAAAGGACACAAAATGGCAAATTTTTAGGTGTCACACAAATTAGGGAGGTAAAGTCCCAAGTTTTGGCTTTGGTCGGGTAAAAAGGAAAGATAATAATGTGGGCATTAGTGAAATGTTAAATCGAATTAAAGGTACTCAGATGACACCGAAAACAATCAAGAAGGGCCTGAAGCCCTTGGGTGAAAAGCTCTAAACCACTAGACAGAGCATATGGTGCGCATAGCCGTCGGTGTGGTGCCCGTGTAAGTTTGTGATAAATGGTAAAATTTTGAGAAAAGAAAAAGGAACAAGGAACACGTGTAAGAAAATGGGTTGTGTGGTGAAATGTGTTAATAGAACCTAACTTGAATGAATGAAATAAATGTTCTGGTAAAGGTTGAGTGAACAAGTAAATGCGTAAATCTATAAATGTCCATGTCAAGGCAAAAGGGCTAAAGTAAAGTGGGCAAACGGGCATTTAAGTGTGGAATCGGGTGTGTTAAACATAGTGAGAAATGCTAAGTATGAATAAAGGAAGTCTTTCAAGACTATGGTAAATTAATCTAAATGTGTTAAGTCTTGGAAGTAAAACAATTAATTCATTTGAATATGTATTTTCAAAGGTATACCTATATGTATGTAGATACATATATATATTTTCGCATGCATGTGATTGTAGCGTGTGAGTATTCCTTTTTGTCATTCATTTCTATACTGCTTGTATATTCCTACTGGGCATAGGCTCACATCCCCACTTTTTTACGACAAGTTGGGTGCAGTTTCACATTTTGAGGGAGTTTTATAAGTAAGTATATCTTATTTATGTTTTACGGTAGTAGCTCTGTTTACTTGGACTCTGGGGTGCTCTCCATGAGTTCCTCGCGTAGTTCAGCTCAAAATTGGAATCGCATGCTGACAAGTGATATGATAACTAAAATAAAACTAGACTAGCAACATTATTTAGGTTGTTTTATTGCACTTCACGGCTAATGCTCGGGTCGCACCGGGTTGACTTATGGGTAACCCAAATTTGGGTCGGGCCATTACATCATAGGTGTGGGAAAATGGGACACTTTGCTTGTAAATGTTAAACTAAACTGAATAACACTATCATGGCCCACGTGTGTAAAACCTGGGATGACTCTAGTGACTCAGAAGAGGATGAACCCGAGTAATCTAATGTTAATGAGTCATGCATTTCCTTCTTTGATAATATAAAATATTCTCATCACAAAGCACTCTTGCTTTTTTATAGTGTTATATCTTCTACTGATATGAATGATGTATCTATTGTTGTGATAAATGCACTGATACTTCTCGTATAAGTGTTAGTTAAAGTGATAAATCTTGTGATGAATTGAATGGGTGTGTGAGTGCCACTACACAAATTGAAGCGTTAGGGGATACATCACACAAATCACTTATTTAGTCCAAAGATTAATTTCCTGACATATAATAATTGTACACCAAAAGTCTTAAGAGGAGTACCAAATTGAAAAATATGGTAAAATAACTGACTGGTCATTTTGAAAATTAAAGTAATGTTGTTAGGAAGAATGATGAGGATTACATAACCCAATGTGTAGCACATGAAACGAAAACTAAAGAATATGTTTCAAAATTAAAAGATATTTTTGAGAAAAAATTTATTTTAGAAGAAAGGTATAAATCTACCTCAGTTGTATTGGAAGAATCTAAACAAAAGGTCTCAAATGTCTTCAAAAAATGCCTTCACTTCGAGATGCATGCTAAAACTTATGAAAAAATCATTATCTCTAGAAAACTTAATTCTGATGACAAAATCGGCCTTGGATTTGATAAAAATATTAAAGAAAAGAAGACAACATTTCAAGATTTGGGATTAGTAATTGTTAAAACAGGATAGTCTTTTGATAAATCTCATAAAATAATACTGAACATTGATGTCTCTAAAGCAACACAAAATGTTAGTAATTCAAAGCCGAAATCTAATGGTAAAGCTAAGTATGTTTGTCCCCCAGTAAGTGATCTTGAACAAAGTTGTAAGACTCTTGCAGTTAAAACTCATGCTTCAAACATGTCAAAGCCTATCTTTGAGGACTTAGAAAATAAAATCAAGCCTACCTCGCACAAATATTTTAATTACTGCAATGTCTATGGTGACTCCATTACTAAGTGTTCATAAAAACGTCTATTCACACCTGCTTACCAAAACTTAAACTATTCTAGGAAGAGTAGAAATACGTATGTTCTCCCTAGGCAGGACACTCAAAACTCTAACTATAGGAAGAAAAAGGGAGGACCTTGAACTAAGAAGAAATCATTTAGAAAGACTCCTCTAAAATTTTATAAGTCCAAGACCAAGAAAAAAATTTAAAACCAGGGCCATTTGTGTTAGAAAAGATTACCTTCTACCCCCAGCTTAGGTGAAATGTTGTTATAACTACATTTAAAGGTGAGTGTACCTCAGTTTGTTAGTATTTGGATTCCCTGTGTTCTAAACACATGACCGGGAATGAGACTAAATTAACTAATAAGACAAGATTCTTAGGAGGTAGTGTCCTTTTGGGCGATAAATTCTCATCCCAGATCATTGGTAAAGGTACTCTTTGTGAAGAGGGTCTTTCAACTCTAAATGATGTCCTATCGGCAAAAGTTCTTAAAGACAATCCATTAGTATATTATAATTATGTGACTCTCATCACACAGTTACTTTTTCTAAAAGTAATTGCAAAGTTTTGAACAAAGAAGGTAATTGTATCCTTTTAGGAAACAAAACTCAAGATAACTATTGCATAGTGATTCCAAGTATTGAATCTTGTAAGGTAGCCAGATTAGATTATTCTAATATATGGTATAATAGATTAGGTCACACTAATTTTAATAACCTGCACAGATTGAGTTCCCAAGAGATAGTTAGAGATTTACCCAAACTGAAAAATACCTTTAACACTGTTTGTGGTTCATCCCAAGTGGGGAAAATAAGTAAGATAGCTCATAAGAAATTTAAAGATTTCTTGACTTCTTAATCTCTTGAGCTAATCCACATGGACTTAATAGCCCCTTATAGAACTGTGAGCCTTTGTGGTAACAGTTACATTCTTATGATAGTGGTAGACTTTACGCGATTTACTTGGGGTGATTTTATGAAAAATAAATCGGGTACCTTCCGAGAATTTCTTAATATCATTTTAAAAATTGAAAATGAGAAGGATAACCAAGTATCTCATATAAGGAGTGATAGAGGTGGAGAATTTAAGGACTCTGGTGTGACAGAACACTGTTTTGGTAATGGTTATAAATATGAATTTAGTGCACCTAAGACACCTCAATATAATGGTATTATTGAGCAAAAGAATTAAACAATTCA
This sequence comes from Sambucus nigra, assembly GCA_949130495.1. Classification (NCBI taxonomy): domain Eukaryota; kingdom Viridiplantae; phylum Streptophyta; class Magnoliopsida; order Dipsacales; family Adoxaceae; genus Sambucus; species Sambucus nigra. The sequence goes on along the minus strand of OX422219.1, from coordinate 13,829,227 downwards.
AGAGATGGCAAGGGTTATGTGATACGCCAATGGATTGCCAAGATAATTTTGGGTTGAGGAAGTCCAGACGATGTGTCACATCATTCATCGTGTCTACCTTAGAAAAAATACCAAATAGACATCCTATGAACTATGGTACAATAAAAAACCAAACTTGAAATACTTTAGAACATTTAGGTCTATTGTGTTGAACCACTGTTATCCTTATCTGACGAACCATGTTATCCTGGTCGATTATGCTGAACCACTCTTTATGTTTATAAGAGTTTATTTATACTCGAATTATGAGTCGAGTCACGTAGGACTATTTAGTTTATATACGACTGATGAGCCATGTTGCTTTGTTTATACACGGTTGATGAACCGTGTTGTTTATACTCTAAAATTCAATTAGAAAAGGTCAGTATGAATGACTATTTATGTTACGACCATTAGTTCCTTGAAATAAAAATTTGCATCATATAGCAGCAGTCCAGTCTTATTTCCTTCCATTTTCACCCCAGCATACCCCACTTATAATTTGAAACTAACTGTGTGCTCGGAGATATAGTTAACCCTATTATACTCTAACGACCCTTATATTCACCCCAAGCATGCCCCCTTATAATAGGGTTGACTCAGAGTTAAACCTATTATACTCGAACAACCATGCTTCGTAGATTGGATCAGATTTGGGGAGTCAGGAGTTAACTTGGGGATCAGCCAAGTTATTTTTTTGAAGGTTAGGATCCTAGGAAAGGTGTACCAGAATGCCATCTAGTGTTAGCCTTCTTCCTCCTAGTGATTGTTTCGTAATTTTGTAAGAACTGAACACTTAGGTGGATAGGAGAATTATAATTTACTGGAGACTTGAACATATGGAGAAACAGTCATTCGAGAAAGGATTTCTTTATTAATAATATTGTTATTCAAAACTACATATGAGATAACATTAAAAAAAAGAGATGCATAATAAATTCTACCAAAAGCTACAATTAGAAATCAAAAAGATAAGAAATGAAAGGTAAGTTTCTGCTGCCAAATGGTATTTTCCTCCAACTTTCGACTGTACTCTCTTGATAGTATTGCTTCAAGTTCTTAATGTTCCATGGGCGTGGAATGGCTTGACATTCATAACCTCCGAGCTTGTAGGTTCCTGGTTAGAGGATGTGAGCCACTATATATGGGCCCTCCCATTTGTCTTCCAAATTTCCATGATTGGGATTCTTGGTCGACTGCATTATTTTTTTTAGCACCAGATCGCCAACATAGAACATTCGTGTGACACCCCGCCTAATTAAATACCGGGTGATCATTCATTTATTAAAATAAATCAAAGTATCCGGTTGGTTCATTCTTAGCATCACTGTCGAGAATAATTTTCTTTATTAATCACATAATAAACAATTAAGCTAAGTGTCAAAATAATTAATTTTAAAGATTAAGTTCCCCGATTATACTTTAACATATGAAACCATTTTCATGAACACGGATAATAATATTAAAACCAAACCATCCAAGTGAAGTAAACAATCTAAATAGATCAACCAAATAAAATATCCCACATCACAGGAAAAATTAATATTCAAAAGCAATCCCAACTAAAATGGAATACTGAAATAAATAAAGAGTACAAATATCCATGAGCTAAATATAACTGGAAATGGGGGACACACGCCCTACCTAATAATGACTAAATATGAGTCTGAGAAGACAAGGATGAAGTCGTCTACTGCAAGGACCTGCAACTCCCACACTAGCTACAGCACGTCAATAGTCCAAAGGTCTTAGCCTGACGCCCCTGTGGCTGGGCACCTGTAATATATATATATATATATGTACAAGAGAAAGAAGAGATAACAGGAAATGGGTCAGAGCCCGAGTGTAAAATCGCTTTTAAGATTATTTAGCATGTATATAAAATGCTTACCAGTTGATATTACATACATGTTAGTGCCTCGACACTCACTTGAGAATTCTGACCTCTCAACCAATGTGCACGCCTAACGTACTACTGAATTGTCCCATATAAAGCTAACTCAGTTAACTAGTCTAACCCAATTTCCCCTCACCAATCCTGATCCACGTGATCGCAGAACTATGATTTATATATGACAACTTTTCTCACGAATTTATCAAGCCGGTTTTGTACATCTCAATACAGCTTTAGGTTCTCAAACACTTAATTTATTAAATTAAAATTCTTCAGTGTTATCTACTTACAAGCACAGTAGAGGAATCCCAGGTGTATATATATATATATATATATATATATATATATATATATATATATATATATATATATACACTAATCGGCACCCCACATAAAATCTATGGTGCTCGCATACTCTGCTATCAAGTCTCCATATCTCTCGTACAAAGGGAACTACTAGTTCGGAATCACTTTCGAACTATATTAACACAAAACACACATAATGAAGGCGAAGCATAGTTCCAAGTCTCTAAGAGGTCAGCACATACCCTCACGTCTATTAGGACCGTATGACTACCACTCGGGTAACCTGTACCAAGGATATAATATTCTAGTGTACAAGTTAATATCCCCCTAAAGGTCCAATCGAGATCAGACTGTCGCGGCGCGAAAACCTCCGAGATAGCAAGTAGCGGGGTCTGATTACACACAGATATTCACATACTATATATATATATATATACACTCACATTATTCAGTTAGGTACACCCACGACCCATAATTTATTCTAATAATACGTGGCACGGTGGCAGATAACGCTAGAGTCCTACGTATAATTATGTCATTCTTTTATTTTCTCAGTTACCGCAAGTTCTTAAGTACTTATCGTCTCTTGAAGTATTTCATCTTAATAAGTATCAAATCAGTAGGTATACACTCTTTACTCTTCTGGTCTAAGTCACTCTTAATTCCCATGAAACTTGATTTAACATACACACGAGCTTCTCGCCGTTTCATACCCTCGTAACCCCATGATTCAATCATATATGAATCGTATCACCCGAACCTTGCCTACAACCCTACTGGCCTTTCCCAAGTCCCATTATGGTATATAAATTATGTATAAGGGTTCCCACAAAGCGGCATAGGGTTAATCATTAAGAAAAAGAACAAGCTTCGAAATCCAGGAGGGGTCGACCGATCGAAGGGAGGGGGTCGATCAAACATTCAAGGTCGATCGATCGATTTCCTAGTTATTTCCCAGATTCTGCATATATTATCCTACGGGTTTCATCACCAAAAATCCTCAAAACCTCTATCAATTTCGCCCAAAATCCCAACCAAGCATCACAAATATTATAGTAATAGCAGTATTTGTGGTGAAAATGGTGAAACTATGGTGGCTCTAGCTTTGGGGAGTTCCTCACCTTTCTCCTCTAATGGCCTCTGTGAAATATGAAGTTTCGAACCCTAGAATACAACCTCTAACACCTGATATGCTTCTCTAATTTTTGTAGGTAATTAAATCTTAAAAATAGAAATTACCAAAATGCCCTCTCGGGATGCCGGTTAGGCCTAAAAATGCCCAGGACCCAAACTAAACTCTCGGGTACACTTTTCTGACTATCTCTTCCCCACCGGACACATTGGTGCACTCGAAATGACCATACGGGAGACTTAGAATTAATTCACTTTTTATCCCATTAATTTAGCCCCGACATGACACAGGCGCGTCCCGACTTAATTTCTATGATTGTCGTACTATTCACTCGCAAAAATTTTAATGAATTCAATCTCATATATTACTTTACTCATCTAGTAATATCCAACATAATTCTTACCAATAATTACTAACTCTCATCATGCTAGTAAATATTCAATTTAAAAAAATTCGGATTAATATTAAATTAATTTATCCCAATTAAATTTAATTAATCCCATAATTAAAGGCCATAAAAATACGGGGTGTTACATACTTCCCCCTGATAAGGAAATTTCATCCCGAAATTCAAAAAGTAAGGCCTACCTGGTAAACAATTTTGGATACTTTATTAGTACGTAAAATTAACTTCTCACACCACAATGACGGAATTTCACCTGACTCCTACCCGACAACATTAGAATAAGACGAGTTAATACATCATTGGCCCCCATTATCTCAATATTATTGGGAGGTCGCACCTCAACAATTATTAACTACTCGTATTTATCTAAACACAAAGCTTTCATCCTAAGAGAAACCATATGATCATTTAACCACTCTTGTCAGTTCTTCGAATATCGATTTTCGACGATGTAACTCAAAATCCACTTAAAATAATCTGCGGTTATCCACCATAGTCATCGGACTTTAACTTGACCAATCAAAAATCCTGATTATCCACTCACCTCTACACAACCAGAGGGAGAATAGTTAAGGTTCTTCACACAAAACTTCAATAAGCACCTTGTTCACAATAAACAGGTACGAGTGTTTTCACACAACCCTACCATTAGGTAATATCCTCTCTTAATTACCGTACAATACTTCACTTACTAGCTATATACATTATGGAAATTAAATGATCACAACGAATACAAAATTACTTTCATACAGCTCCTGTAGTCGTTAATCACCTTTCACTTACTCTCCGGGCTATAGGTGATATGACCTGCTCAAAGCGAAAGGCTATCTAATATTATAAATCACCCCAAAGGAATATCAACAGCTTCCTTCTTGGTCAACTTGTTCCACACATTCAAAGGAACTCTTGACCTTATCGTGAGGTTGGCACCATCAAAAAAAATTTACCAACTTGACTGCCCTCTTCTATTATCGGAATCATTGGCTTGATACAAAATTTTCTGGTTGATCATCTTACTCCAACTGATTTCTATCTATGAGTGGCGTACGTGATGACTACTCACTATGTCCCGCTCAACACTGACTTCCACTTATAACGCCTCACATTAAGTGGTACTTAATAATCCTCCTCTTCCCTCGGCGTATACCAAAAGTTTCGACTCGTGCACTGTTCGCCATTATGTGCACTTCTGGACTCCTTATATCTTATTGACATCATCTTTCTATTTTCGCGTAAGTCACTCTGAACATTCGAAAGCCGCTCCAAATTTTCCATAATAATTAAATTCTAATCTTCTTAAGGGATACTCCTTTTTAAATGGCTTCCCAGAGCCTTTTCTCCAAGTTCGGGTGTGCTACTCTGATCGCACACGTATATATCGATTATCGTTCCTTTAACACGACGCTTAATTCCCTCTACTCCTTCCACTTCGTTATATTAGTCCCACAGACATATATTTCACACATCTAACCAGACGATTCTGCCATTAACTAACCAGGGTGCCCACACACCCTATAAACCGTGCATACTGGCATAAGCATAACATACGCTTCACATGTACACCCAATTATTTTTTTCCCCTGCACTCACAATGTGGCTACAACCCTTGGGTACTCTCAATTACCCTAGAAATTGAAGTTATAACTCCTCCTTAACATCGTTCCTCCCTTCAACTCGTGGTGATAAAACAAAATTTTTAATGCCTCCTCACCACACAACCGACTCCACTGGCCTTATATCGTAATTTAATATTCAACTTACAGTTATAACTACATACTTCTATAACGTTCGAGCTACCAGACTCATGGATGAATGACAAGACATCTCCCTACTTTCAACCTTATGCTAAGTTTCATGCGTGGGATGTCTCGTAAATCGAAATCCAAACAAGGAACCCCCTGATACACTACTACTTAGCATTATCGATTATCGAAATCCGTTAGGCCCTCAGTCCATAACATGTACCCCTATATTCCCGTCTCTCGACATAAAAGTTACATCTCCTTCTATAATTTCATTTAAATAAGGAACTTTTAGCCAATTGCACTATCACTTAGCATTGGTGGTAATCACATTCCATAAACCTCATACACATACAATCGGGACTCTTGAAATCCTATTCCCAAACATATGATTATAAATCTTAACTCCCATGTCTCTAAAGGATAGATATAACAATCTGCTCTTCTTATCACCAGGTCCTGAGCGTTAAATATGATAATGAGTTAAATATTTCCGCTCAACAGTAAACCCAATCCACACCGAATCATAATAATAAGGTCCCTACACACCCCGAGATTAAACATTTTAATACCACTATACCCTTCGAAGTCTCTATAATATATTATATAAATATGAGCTCGGCCCTCTCACATGTGAGGCTTGCCAGAACAAAACATCCTACACTAGAGAAGTAACCCCGATAGCCTTGCAATAACTGTCCACTATCGTTCTAAACATTACTTTTAAAACCATAATCAGGATAATATCATACTCGTATAACACATCCCTAGGACGAGTAATCTCAATAAAGTATATAACACTATCAATACACCCCTTCATCCTCTGCAGATGACACTAAAGATAATCCCGCTATACCAGGAAAAACATTCACATTATAATAACATTATCGATATACGCATTAAGCTCGTCTCACGTGCGAATCTAGCAAAAATTAAAATATAGTAACTCATTCGTGTCACATAAAACACGCCTCACCCTTCGAGGATAAAACTCATACTCCTACCTTGCCAATCGCCCTGGCTGCTCAAATGGTTTTTCGGGCATAACACGCATGTCTGAATGAAACTGAAAACTACATTAACCATTACCCATCCAAGCACCATGCCCTTGTCCCTTTACTCGCTTCGAGAAAAATTAACGCATGTGGTTTTACTCTCTACAAAATTCCTATACACGTGATCCATATATCTCCTATCATACTGACCATATTAGGTTTGTCCTTCTCTCGAACTTTGGTAGTCTCGATCCTGATGGCTACCCCCATTGTTCCCTTAGCTTTGGTGGCCCTAAGGAACATGCTACTGGATTCAATAGTCCTTACTGAATTCACCATTTCTTGGTAAGACTTCAGCTATCGGAATCATTTAAATGGGTCCCCTGATGGGTCTCCCCCTCGTGGTGCTTCACTACCACTGTTTCATCTAGCCTTATTCTCTGACTAAATTCTTCGATTCTTTTAGCTTCCTACATAAAGAAGCATTAACATCTCCATTAACAAAGCACGACATTGTCACCCTCTGGATCGACCGTGCAGCATAATTTCCTTTAAGTGTTATTAACTTTTCTTACAAGTCGATCTCCCGCTTGAAATCCTCTCCTCCATTTGTATCTACTTTCGTTGATACAAGATTCGCTAAAAGTTTAAATTCATTTTCACAAATGTACCTCTGTCCGTACCTCCCGTGATGAGTTCAGAACAACATTCACATCTTATTCTGAACATCTGATGAAGGAACGTGAGGTCAAACTGTATCTAAGATCCTTCCATAGACATAGCATTTTACGTCTAAATATGATGGCTGACTCCCACCATTACAACTTTGTTCCGACGAGCCAAGAAAGTTTTACCCAAATTTTCGCTTTCGTTTAGCCACACTCTGCCATATGTCCAAATCCCTTGGATATATTATCTTCGTTGGTTAACACACACAATTCTCGCATTTCTAGAACTTCCACTGATGGCTCTCCTCAATGTTTCGTTTGACTCTCTCCTAGTCCTACCAAGTTGGGTGAGTCTAATTTGGCACCACTTTTTACTATAGCAGCACTTGGAAATCATATGTTGCGCCCTAGCCGTCTTTACAGTCCTAGCTTCTCATGCCATAATAGGGGTGACCTCAACTACGGTCATCATTCTTGAATAAACCCTCTAACCATAACTGAGTTCTACCTCCTGATGTTCGCCCAATGGACCTCGTCTATCATACTTCATTGTTCGAACACGCCCGAATGCAAATAAGATTCACTAATATATATACGTTATAGCAGGAGAACGAAATCTCACCATAGAAATCAACAATCATAAACATAAGGCGCTATATCAAACAAAGCAACGCTGGAAGCATAATAAGTTGTACAGATCCTAAGGGACACTAGAACCTGATGCTCTGATACCACCTGTGACACCCTGCCTAATTAAATACCGGGTGTTCAGCCCTTTATTAAATTAAATCAAAGTATCTGATTGGTTCATTCATAGCATCACTGTCGAAAACAATTTATTTTTATTAATCACCTAATAAATAATTAATTTAAGTGTCAAAAAAATTAATTTTAAAGATTAAGTTGCCCAATTATACTTTAATATACGAAACATTTTCATGAACACAGATAACAATATTAAAACCAAACCATCCAAGTGAAGTAAACACGCCAGATAGATCAACCAAATAAAATATCCCACATCGCAGGACAAATTAATATTCAAAATCAATCCCAACTAAAATGGAATACTGAAATAAATAAATAGTATAAATCTCCATGAGTTAAATATAACTGGAAATGGGCGACACACGCCCTACCTAATAATGACTAAATATGAGTATGAGAAGACAAGGATGAAGTCGTCTACTGCAAGGACCTGCAACTCCCACACTAGCTAAAGCACGTCAATAGTCCAAAGGTCTAAGCCTGACGCCCCTGTGGCTGGGCACCTGTAATATATATATATATATATATATATATATATATATATATATATATATATATATATACACAAGAGAAAGAAGAGATAACAGGAAATGGGTCAGAGCCCGAGTGTAAAATAGCTTTTAAAATTGTTTAGCAGGTATATAAAATGCTTACCAGTTGATATTACATACATGTTAGTGCCTCGACGCTCACTTGAGAATTCTGACCTCTCAACCAATGTGCACGCCTAACGTACTACTGAATTATCCCATATAAAGCTAACCCAGCTAACTAGTCTAACCCAATTTCCTCTCACCAATCCTGATCCACGTGATCGTATAACTATGATTTATATATGACAACTTTTCTCATGAATTTACCAAGCCGATTTTGTACATCTCAATACAGGTTTAGGTTCTCAAACACTTAATTTATTGAATAAAAATTCTTCAGTGTTATCTATTTACAAGCACAGTAGAGGAATAACAGGTATATATATATACTAATCGGCACCCCACATAAAATCTATGGTGTTGTCATACTCTGCTGTCAAGTCCCCATATCTCTCGTACAAAGGGAAATACTAGTTTGAAATCACTGTCGAACTATATTGACACAAAACACACATAATGAAGGCGAAGCATAGTTCCAAGTCTCTAAGAGGTCAGAACATACCCTCACGTCTATTAGGACCGTCTGACTACCATTCTCGGGTAGCCTGTACCAAGGATGTTATGTTCTAGGGTACAAGTCAATATCCCCCCCCCCCCCCCTAAAGGTCCAATCGAGATAGGACTGTCCCGCGTGAAAACTTCCGTGATAGCAAGTAGCGCGGGTATGATTACACACAGATATTCACATACTATATATATATATATATATATATATATATATATATATATATACATGCACTCATATATATTCACATTATTCAGCTAGGTACACCCATGACCCATAATATATTCTAACAATACGTGGCAGATAACGCCCGAGTCCTACGTATAATTATGTCATTCTTTTATTCTCTCAGTTACCGCAAGTTCTTAAGTACTTATCGTCTCTCGAAGTATTTCATCTTAATAAGTATAAAATCGGTAGGTATACACTCTTTACTCTACTGGTCTAAGTCACTCTTAATTCCCATGAAACTTGATTTAATATACACACGATCTTCTCCCCGTTTCATACCCTCGTAACCCCATGGTTGAATCACATATGAATCGTATCACTCGAACCAAGTCCCATTATGGTATATAAATTATGTATAAGGGTTCCCACAAAGTGGCATAGGGTTAATCATTAAGAGCAAGAACAAGCTTCAAAATCTAGGAGGGGTCGACCGATCGAAGGGAGGGGGTTGATCAAACATTCAAGGTCGATCGATCGATCTCCCAGTTATTTCCCAGATTCTGCATATACTATCCTACGGGTTTCATCACCAAAAATCCTAAAAACCTCTATCAATTTCGCCCAAACTCCCAACCAAGCATCACAAATGTTATAGTAATAGGTATAAACAATTTCTAACGAAAAATCTAGATTAAATCTACAAGGAATCATCATTACATGGGATCAATTCAAGAACCAATCACAAACCCTAGTTCATCATATAAATTCCAGAACTTTTTAATAATTAACAGATTTCTTGCTCTAAATATCATGCAAATTCGTAATTATGGTTCTACACCTAATAAGGATATCAGCCTCTTATGGTTTCTACTCAAATCTATTATTCAATTCTTCCGATTACATGAAATCTCGAAAAAGCATGCAATTGTCCTTCCTCTTCAAACAGGGATGTTATATAAACATAAAAACAGCAAGATAGATACTTGGCTCGAGAATATAAGTCTGAATCTCTAAGATTTGATGATGTGGTTGTGTTCTCCTTCCTCCGATCTACACTCTGGTGGTATTTGTGGTGAAAATGGTGAAACTATGGTGGCTCTAGCCTTGGGGAGTTCCTCACCTTTCTCCTCTAATGGCCTCTGTGAAATATGCAGGTTCTAACCCTAGAAGACAACCTCTAACACCTGATATGCTTCTCTAATTTTCATAGGTAATTAAATCCCAAAAATAGAAATTACCAAAATGCCCTCCTGGGATGTCGGTTAGGTCTAAAAATGCCCCGGGACCCAAACTAAATCCCCGATACACTTTTCTGACTATCTTTCCCCCACCGAACACATTGGCGCACTCGAAATGACCATACGGGAGACTTAGAATTAATTCACTTTTTATTCCATTAATTTAGTCCTCACACGACATAGGCGCGTTCCGACTTAATTTCTATGATTGTCGTATTATTCACTCGCGACAATTTTAATGAATTCAATCTCTTGTATTACTTTACTCATCTATTAATATTCAACATAATTCTTACCAATAATTACTAATTCTCGTTACGCTAGTAAATATTCAATTTAAAAAAAATATCCGGATTAATATTAAATTAATTTATCCCAATTGAATTTAATTAATCCCATAATTAAAGGCCATAAAAATACGGGGTATTACAATTCGGTTCTTGACTCTCCGATTGTAGTAGTGGGGTCACTATTTCTGCTGCATTGCTTTAATGTTCAGTGTTGCTTCCTCTCTTCATTCATCCAAGAGTTCTAAATTCTCCCAAAGTTGTTCATCACTTCGCCCTTTTTGGAAACACTGTATCCTCAATCTTGTGATTTTTAACTCAATTGGGATAAGGACTTCGATTTTATCAGTGAGGGAAAATGGAGCAGACACTTTCGATCCCCTTATTATCGTTCGGTATGACCACAAGACGGAGGTCAGTTTGTCCATCCAAAGGCCCTTAGAGTAGCTTAGCTTGATCTTTATCCCATAATTGAGTGTTCTGTTTATGACTTTGACCTGACTATTGCATGTGGCATATCTCGAGCACGAGTAGTAATGTTTAATTCTGAAGTGGTCACATAGCTTATCGAGGCAGATGCTATCGAATTGTCATCCGTGATCTGAGTTGATAATGTTGGGTACACTGAACCAACTGATTATGAACTTCCATATGAACAAGTGAACTTTCTAGTCGGTGATCTTGGCCATCGACTTTGCTTCTACTACCACTTGGTTAAATAAATAATCACTACCAGTAGTAACTTGCGACATTTCCTAATTGGGGATGGGCCTAGTATATTCATCCCCCATAGCGCGAATAATGAGGGTAAGGCGATTGTCGTTAATTATTCGATCGGTTAAGGTGAATATCATTTGCTATTCGTTAGCATCCATCACAAGTCTTGACATAGTTTTTGGCATCCTTACTCATCGTCAGGCAATAATATCCCTATATGAGGGAACTTTGAGCCTAGACCCACCACGGAGATGCCCTTTGCAGGCTCCTCCATGCAGTTTCGTGAGGACAACCCTTATTTCAGTCGGGTGGACACATCGAAGGATCGACCTTAAGTATCCCCTGAGCTAAAATATCCCTTCATATATTATGTACTTAGTGGCTTTATTTCTCACCTTTCGTCTCTTAACGGGATCATCTGGGAGTGTCCATTCCCAAATGAATAATATGTATTTGTCCATCTAGTTAGTGCCCATCTCTATAAGGCTAAAGATTATGTCCTCTTCGGCGTGGATGCTTGGTTTATCTAGAATTTCAACTAGTGAATTCCTATGATCGGTTGAGGTCAGTTTCGCTAAGTGGTCGACGTTTGTGTTTTCTTACCTCAGGATACGCTTGATATTAAAATCTTATATCATATATTTTTCCTTTCGCATCATAATCCCCTATTATCTGTTGGACCACCACATTACAATCGCTAAAAAAAATTACGTGATTGGCATTGATGGATAAGGCAAGTCGTGCCCCGGCTATTAGCCTTTTGGACTTGGCTTCATTATCGAAAGTCGTGAAGTTAAACTGTAGTGTGTTTCCCACATTAGCAACCTTTAACATTTCGATTATCAGTCTTGCCTGGTATCCATAATTATTTGAGGACATATCCACATGGATCGTCCAAATTGTTTTGCCTTCTTCAATTTATTATATTACATTCTCCTTCCTTTCATCTAAAAATTCTTTGACCAAATTAGCAACAAATTTCCCCTTCATTACCATCTTTGGTTTATATTGTATGTCAAATTCTCTTAGTCCCATTGACCATTTCATGAGCCTTTCGGAGTCCTTTGGTTTATGGAGGACCTGTACGAGAAGGAAATCTATCAGAAACACTATCGTGTGAGCCTGAAAATAAATCTTAGTTTTCAAACTGTTATGATCAATGTGAATGCCAATTTTTTTGGGATCGAGTATCTCGACTCGACCACCCTGAAAACCCTACTTACATAGTAAACTAAACATAGAGTCACCTCGTCGTCTCTGATTAAAATGGATCTGACCGTCGTTGAGGAGACTGTGAGGTATATGTATAGCTCTTCTCTCGGCTTCAGTTTTGAAAGTAGAGGAATTCCAGTCGGATAGGTATATAGGTCCTGAAAAGTTGGTTCATATTCTTCCGTCCACACCAATGCCATTTTTAGTGTTCTAAAGAATGAGATGCACTTATCCTTAGCCTTTCTCACAAATCAATTCAACGCAACTACCCTACCTGCGAGTGATTGTACCTCTTTCATCGTTTTTGTGCTTCTCATATTTAGAACTGCCCGTATCTTCTCAAGATTTTCCTCTATTTACTTTCATGTCACTATGAACCCTAAAAATTATCCCAAAGCTATGCCAAATGTACATTTCTCGGGATTTAGCTTTATCCCATACCAATCTATGATCTTGAATCTCTCCTCCAGACATGTCACGTGTTCTTCCTCCTTTAAAATTTATACCAACATGTCATTAACATAGACTTCTATTTTACTGCCTATCTGGTCTTTAAGCATTCGGTTGACCAGTCTCTAGGAAGTTACCCCGGTATTCTGTAACTCGAATTACAATACCTTGTAATAATTGGTCCCCTGACCAGTCAAAACAAAAATCGTTTATTCATCCCCAGAGTGCATCTGGATGTGATTATATCCAGTATATGTGTTCATGAAGTAGAGTGTTTCATGGACTACTATAGCGTTCACGGGGGCCTCGATCCTCAAGAGAGGATACGAGTCCTTTGGACAGACATTCATAGAAGAATAGTCCACGGACAACCTCCGCTTTCCATTTGACTTTTGCACCATCACTACATTACATAACCATTTAGGATATTTAATAACCCTAACAAACTTTTCTTCCAACAGCTTTCCAACCCCTATATGGGTGACTTGATTCTTCTCCGATGAGAATTCCCTCTTCTTTTGTTGAACAGGATGTGTGGATGGATTTTACTTCAATCGATGGGTCATTACTAAGACATCAATGCTCGACATGTCTTCGTGACTCTATGTAAATGTCTTGTGATGTTCTTTTAGAAACCAAATCAATGTCTCTCTTTGATCTTTTGGTAGTGATGATCCAACATATACTAACCGCTATGAGAGGCCCTTATACAAGTGGATTTGTATTAGATCCTGCATTGGAGACCCCGTTGAGGTCTCCTCCATTGGGTTCAATCTGTCAACATGAAATTTTTCCCTTTTTTTCTTTAAGGATGAGAACTAACAGCTTTGGCCTCGTGAATGGTTTCCTCGCACTTTCCCTATTTTGTTCAGTATTGGGAATCAAAATGTTAAGGATCTTATTGACAGGATCGCATCGAGGTAGTTGAGGGTTGTTCGCCCTATGATTATGTTGTAGGATGATGGTTACCTAATCATTAAGAACTCCACCTAAAATGTGATCGATCTCCTTCCTTTTTTAATGGTGGATGGTAACTCCATCGAGCCTTCTCAGTATACCTGTTCTCTAGAGAAGCCAAACAGTGGGCCTTGTACTAGCTTCAACTGTGCTCTTTCTAGCTTCATCTGCTCAAAGAACTCATAGTAAATGAGGTAAGTTGAGCTTCTTCTATCCATCATAATTCTCTCCACTGTCTAATTGGTGATTTTTGCCACTATCAATAAAGGATCATTACAGTGCATAATGAGTTATGTGGAATCTTCAGACATGGAAATAATATCTGCCTAGTTTTTGGTGGGTTTACTATCTTGCACTTCCAATAGATTTTTTTTCTTTTGGTAGGCCCATCTGGCTGAAGTGGACTACCCTTCTTCTACAAATCCCCTGTATATCATACGGATTTGCATTCCTCCTTTAACTAATACTACATCACTTCTTTCATCCTTCCTTAGTTCTCTCTCTTTTGACTGGCTCCTTCTTCTCTCCTATCACTTTTTTCCACATCACTCTACTTGTTGAGGTATCCCACTTTGGATAAATTTCCCCGGGTATCCTCTCTACACTAGTGCCTCAATCTTGCTCTTTAAATGGAGATATTTTTTGGTGTCGTGGATATAATCTTTATGAAATTTCAAGTATAGGTTGGACCTGGGCTTCGTGGGGGGGAAGTTTTTAGCTTGCTATATCATTTCAACCTCCTTGGGTCTGCCATGAAGTTAAAAACCTTTCCTATAGTGGTGTTGAGAGGGGTGATCTACTCCGTGTTAATTTGATGTACTATGGGGGCTCCCTTCAGAATCGATGGCCTTCTTCCTCCTTTTTCTTCATACCATTTCTTTTTGTGCTCGTCTTCGTACTTCCTTTCCCTGATGTTTTTGGATGGGTGCCTCGATTAGTTACTACTGAGCATGTCTTCATCATGGATGTGCTTATCCACCTTCCTCATGAGATCTGTCATGTTGATGGGAGAATTCTTAAACAGCGAATAAATAGTGTTTTTGTTAGATAATCCTCTCAAAAAGTCTGACACAACTATCTTTTACTCAGGATGATAGATGCAGAGTAGATTGTTATTAAATCTTTTGGCATATTCCTGGAGGCTTTTGCCTCTAGTATGAAGGACATTAAATAGATGATCGGTTGTCTTCTAATGGATTCTACTTCCGATAAAGTTATGAATAAAATTCTCATAAATATCCCTAAAGCAAGTGATGGATTATGGAGGCAAACAATTGTACCATGTCCTTATTAATCCCTTCAGTGTGTTGGCAATCGCTCTACACCGTATTGGGTCAGGATTGGCCATAACTTCCATGTGTGACTCATAGAGGTTGATGTAGTCCCTCAGGCTTGAGGTACCATTAAAAGAGTCCATTTGATGGAGCTTGAAGCTCGACGATATAGGATAACTCATCACTTCTGGGATGAACGAAGATTCCCGATTAATTTCTCTGATGATCTCATTGGTCGTTGGGAGTCCGACGTCATGGGCAACTGAAACATAATGTACGGTGGATGAGAAAGCTCGGTGATATGGAAATAGCATATGGTTATGTTCTACATGGGGTTCCTAGTCCACCGATTGCTCTAGTAATCACTTGGTCTAATGCAGACGGTTCAGGAGCTTTGCTAGTTGATCTTGGATAGCCAGTTATTGCCCTATAGGGCCTTTAATGGCCCGTACCACCTAGTTTTTATTCACATCCTTGGAAACAGAGGTTCCCACAGAGGACGCCAATTATGTTTGTACATAAAAAGTTTTTTACAATACAATAAATTTATAATGCCGGATAAAATAAAATGAGGTGAGAGATAGAGAGAGACAACGTATGTACGTGGTTCGGTCGGGCTTGGCCTATATCCATGTGTGAAAAGGGGGGGAGTCTTTCTTATTAAATATGGGTGAGGTTCTTAAGTGTAGAGTTACAGAGCTATTATCTTGTCTTTATCATTACTATGTGAGGCTTTATATACACAGCTTGTTACAATATTCTCCCTTACTTTTACCATGTACGTTTAATATATTTAAATCTAGATGTAACACGTGTGTGGATCTATCGAGATACTTGCTCGCAATAATATGGGTCAAGCTAGCCATTGGGAACATAAACTTTTATTAAGTCTTCTAAGGTTCAAACGTTCTAGAACTACCAAAGATGAGCCTTCGGATGGTCATGAGGGATCGTGTGCCTAAGAGTGCCGATTCTTCGATCGTTGAATATTTTTTGACAAATTTCTCGAAGTCCATGACTTAGTTGTTTGGTCAATACAAAACATTAGTACATCCTATAGTCAGGAGCCTTTAGCTATGTGAGTGATTGAAGATCAGTGCCTGTACACCAGTCGACTTTCTGTGTCTACTTATTGTTTGATAATCATCGCATGCTCCTTGTCATTTGTAAATCCCCCTCATCAAGATCTATTGATGGAAAAAACATAGTAATTATTTGACTATATACAATGTAAATAGGGTCTATTGATGAACATTCTTTTTTTTTATCATTAAAGTCACTTTTTAAAAGTAACATGTGCACCTTTTTTTCAAAGTTTTTTTGACTTAACCAACACTTTCTATAATTTTTTTGACATACCCGACTTTCTTAATGTCTTAAATTCAACTGTAAATTTTTTAACACTATTTAGAAGTTGTCTTTAAATGACTCAAAGCCTTCTTCCTCCAATTTTCAATCGACACACGGGTGGAAAGGGTATTTTGATCTTTTAACCAACTGTAAAAACTATAATGGAGATTATTAACAAAGATTCAGAAACCTCCATATTTCATCGTAAAGCCCTTTCTATGTCTTATATGCATAATAAATGCATATGTGATTCATGTACGAAATTATCAGGGTTCTTTTATTCGAGTGTTCTTTCATTTGTGTCTTTGATCATTAACAATTTATTTTACATTTTACTTTATATGCATAATTTAATCTAACATTACCATATAACAATGAAAACTTTCTTCCATATTGTATCATGTGGCCCTTTTCAACAACATTCAAAATATTCTTGATTTGTTCTCATTCTTCCTTGCAACCTTGTCACTTATGCTTGTCTTTTTAAACAGTATTTCCTCCTTATTTTTCCCCTGCTCTTTTAGTTTTTACGATGCTGAATTTAGTGATATAAGAGAATCATTATCTCCAATACAACTAACAAATGTCATTTATATATATTTTATCTCTCTCCAATTAGGCTTTGAACAAACTAATTGTTGAATCAAAGAGATCTATGCATTTACCTGTGTAAAATATTGAGGCTTGATCTAATGAAAGATTATTTTTACCACACATTATCTTAGTTACTTATTTAGATTATAAACATTTATAGCCAGTTATAAAGTGTGCTTAGTTAAAAAAACTTAAGGATGGGATATAGATGGTAATTTGTATAATTTATATATTGATTTTTGTTTGTTATATCTAGTCTTCATTTATTATTCAACCATGGTTGGTTTGCATATATATTCATTAATCTATAGAATTTTTATTCAAATATATATATTATTTGTTGTGTATTATTATTATTCATAGTTTTTTAAATTCACATTATATTGGTTTTGAGTCATAATGAATATATGTTTGTATGTGTATGTGTGAAAGAGTGCAAGGACAAAATTTATAATTGCTCATTTTATTTGGATTATCACATACCACTACACATTCATGATCATTCTCAAGTCTTCAAAGACAAGAAACATTGATGACATTAGCAAAGATTATTGATCATTCGTCATAAATTTACTCGAGAAGAGTTATGAAGTGATTTAGTGAAGCTATAAATATCCCGGGGTCATTTTTTGAAGAGTTTGCATTTAACGCTTTTCAAAATGTTTTTAAAATATTTTTTAAATATTTTTTTAAAATATTGCCAACTCATTATAACGATTTGGCATGTCATTCAAATGAGATTGGACAGATCATTAAAACGAGGTTCCCACGATCAAAGGGTATCTGGAACATTGCCTTTTGGGTTCGTTCTAGAATGTCATTCAAAGTATCATTGGAAACCGTTCGAACGAAATAGGGTACATCATTTGAACGAGATGGCAATTCGTTCAAACGAGTACATGTGTTTTTTATTTTTAATTAAATATATTCCAAGTCTCTAATTCCTATCTCTCTACAACACCTTTCCCTATAAATAGAGATGTGGGATTAAAAAATTTCACAAGTCTTTTTAGAGTTCTTTTCGTGATCAAACTCTACAATTTTTCATCCAAACCCCTTGGATCGTTTAGGATCACTTTTACAAATCAAGAACACATTCCAAAGTTCAAAACCCTCGTAGAGATTTCTTTATTGCTGATTTATAAAGTTGAGGCTCTACAACTAAAAAAAAGAAAGGAACTGTCATTCCTGAGGCTGATCGGTGAATATCGAGGGAATATCTGATTCATGTGGGTGGTGCTGGAATGCAACGTTTTTCCTGCTGAAGATTTGAAGACATCTTCGCGTTATACTTAGTGGATCTCTAAGTAGTTTGTATGTCATCTTGTGTCTGTCAATTCTGATATAGTGCGAAATTATAGGTTTTTTTCGAAAGGTATTTTTCCTCTATCTTCTTCCCATTCTGTTTGGATTTATAATTTATCTTGCATGTTCATTTTAATTTAAATCAAGATAAAAATTGATAAAAAGTAAATTTGTGTACTTGGCCTAATATACAAGTAAATCCATATAAGTTCTCGCACGTGATTTCCCAAATTTTTATCAGAGAAGGTTAGACTAATTTATTATGTGATCTTTGAATTTTGGATTCTGTGGATAATTTGTATAATAGGACACCTATTTTTTATAGGTCAAATTATTCTTATTGGAAAACTCGAGAGATCAGCAATAAAGTCAATTGACGAGAGAATCTAGCTTGTTTGTGAAAGAGGATGGACATCACCCACTGTGACTAATGACAATGTCTAAAGTCTTAAACCTATCACTGCCTGGATAGAGAATGATTTTAAGTGGATTAATTTTAACTCTCATGGCTTCAATGCAATTTTTGGATCCATTATCCCTTACGAGTTTTGCCGTATCATGATGTGTACCAAATCTAAGGTAGTGTGGGATACTCTCCAACTCACTCACATGGGATCAATGCTCTAACATCTTATAAGCTACAAAATCTCACCACACAGTTTGAAAATATCACTATGCTAGAATTTGAGATTTTTTTTAAGTTTTATGCACGTTTATTTGATATAGTCAATTCTAGATTTAATTTGAGTGAGAGAATTTCTTAGACAAGAGTTGTGAAAAAGATTTTGAGATTTTTGCCATCCCATTTTATCCCTAAAGTTAAAGTTCTTAATTCATAGGGAATTTTAGATATGATTAAGTTAGAAAAACTCGTAGGATACCTTCAAACTTACGAAATCGATATGTTCCCTAGAATTTAAAAATCAAAAGAATCTCAAAAAATTAAAGTTCGAAAAGTTTCTTAAACTAAGAAAAGAAAATTCTTACAAAAAATGGAAGCTTTGAGAAAAATTAAGATTTTAAATCGAGCAAGAAAATTTTAAAAAAAAAGAGAGGAGAGTACCTTAAGAAAGATGAAGAGAGGTTCTATGAGTATGAGGTTTAGGATGGAAAATCTCACGAGTGTTCACCGAGGTTAAAGAGACAGGGAAAGGGAAAATTGCCTTTAATGCCACTCTTTGTGATTGCGATGTGCAGTCGATGAATTCTGGGGATGAATCATCATATGGACATAACTTCATTATTTTCATGGCTAGTAATATTATTACACCAACTACACTTCACATCAATGAGTAAGTTTCTAAACATGATGACCTTGATAGTGTGTCTAGTCATTCCGTAGAGAGTAAGGGAAATGACTTTTTTAGTAAGGGATAAAGTTACCTTTAACGCGCCCACACCAAGCTTTACGCAGAGTCACGAAAAAATTAAAATTAAAATTTGGCGCTTTGGGTGTTTTCTTTAGAAAATGAGTTGAGAGAGTCGAGAGAGTGCGATTTCTTAGTGAGAGTTTCTTTACGAGATAGAGTTATTTTAGATGGAAAATGCTGACTTGATCAACAAAGTGGATAGTTTTACAAGAGATCTTAAAGCTTTACTGGAGACTAATGATTGAATCCCTTATATCCCAACTCGAGAAAGACCTTGAATGTGCCTGGGAGTTTAATGTTACTATAGAGGATACATGGAAGAAGGTAGGGAAGATGTTCCTTGATCCCGTTTTAGGTTTTAGGGAGAGTCAAGGAATTGGTCATGACGGTGCATCCACTTTTTATGCCTCACCCGAACTGGTTCCTAAGTTTGTGGTGGATCCATACAAGCCTCAACCTAACACACCAAAGCGAGTTAAACCTAAATGAGCTAACCATGGTAGACCTAAACAAGTCTATGTTTTCATCCATAGCAAAAGTAGGGGCCACGTTAGGGTTTTTTTCTACATATTAGGAAGAACTCAATGTAAACATACTCAAGTGTACCGCTAAAACAACTTTTTTAGTCTTCGAAAGCAAGTTAAGTTCCTAGTCGCCACTTCTTAAAGCATAAACGAATAATTTTAAAGGATGTTTATGCCTCTTGAGAACGCTCTTAACGCTACAACTAGAGCCAACAACAATAAGGGAAAATAAAAGGTTAACTCCACTTCAGTACATAAGCATGAAGACAAATCCCTTGTTATTCATGTTACTCTCAAGGTTCAAGATAATACTTAATAGTATTTTGATGGTGGGTGCTATAGACACATAACCGGTGATAATTCGTATTTAACGACCTTATGGATCGCAAGAAAGGCAAACTTACTGTAATACCCCGTATTTTTGTGATATTTATTTATGGGATTAATTGAATTAAATGGGGATTAATTGAGAATTAATCCGGATAAAATACTAACGAGATGTGAGTTGGTATTTGATTATAATGGGTATTATTTGATTATAATGAATATTGAATATATTGAAATTTGTCGCGAGACTGAAATACGGCAATTTGGAAATTTAGTTGGGACGCACGTGTCAGTCGCGTCGGGAAAGTAATTATGTGAATTAAAAAGTGAATTTTAGTTTTATCAACTGTATGGTTATTTTGAGTGCACCAACGTGTTCGGAAGGGTCGAAATAGTCAGAAAACACTAGCCGAGGGTTTAGTTTGGGTCCCGGGGCATTTTCGGGCCATACCGGCAACTTAAAATGGTATTTTGGTAACCAACGAATTTTGGGACTTAATATTAGGTTATTTTGTAACCCACTAGGCCATTACCAGCACTTAACTAATTTGAGGGCTACGGGAGTTATAGGAAGAAGTGGGAGAGAAGTTAGAAGAGGTTCCCAAAGAGAAAACCACCATCTTCAACCTTGGGAGGAAATCCATAGAGAAAGGGGAGAATCAACCCATTCACCGACACCAAATTCATAGAACTATCTAAGGCAAGTGGTTTAATTTCGTTAATTTCAAGTGAATGCTTCTTCCATGATTAGAAAATTGATATATTTGCATTGTGTTGGGAGATTTATAAAAACCCATGAAATTGGAGTTATAAATTCAGATTTGGATATAGGTATTCATGTAGAATTGTTATTGGGTGATTAGACTAAAAGAATTACTATTTTTATGTTACAAATACGGATTTATTTATGGAAATTGATGAGTTTAAATTTCTAGGGTTCATGTTCATAAGGTTTGGGAAAAATTGGGGAGTTATGATAATTAGATGATGTATAGGAAGATTTGGCCCTATATAAATGTTGTGTTATGACCTATGAATGTTTAGTGATGATTAGAAACCTTAAAATACTGTTGGGGCGACTTTTAGATGAGAATAGAGGTGAAGAAAATTGAGAAAAATGAGATAGGAAAATTCTGGGCTCGAAACTGTCACCTCGTTAGAAGACCTGCCCAGGTCGTTCGAACGAGCTCGTTCGAACGAGCTTCAAACGAGCTGACAGTTTTCCTTCTAACGAGTTGGATGTTCGTTCGATGCCTTTCGTTTGAACGAGATCTCGTTAGATGCCCCTTTCTTTCGAACGAACTCTCGTTCGAACGAGACTTCTAACGAGTTGACAGATTGGCCTTTTTGGCCTGATTTGATTTCTAATGTCCCGTAACCTGGTTTAATTGTAGAGATAACATTCCCTTGATGACTAATTAATATAGTTGGGATATTTGGGATATATTGAGGAGTAAAACATAGAAGTGTGATTGGAACCAAATGAAAATTTTGGATTAGGACGTGAGTGACTAATTACGATGTGAGAATAATTGACGATTTAAATGTTAGTATTAACCGGGGATATGTGAATTGCGTACATTATAAGTTGGTATAAGAATGAGAAGTATACTACTAATAAATTATGGTAATTACTAAGATGTGTGCATGCTTAGTATATGTATATGATTTTATGTGTATGACATGCCTACCATACTTGCTATCACGGGAGGTTTACGTTCGCTTAGGGCCATCTAATCTTTATGTGCCCGGATTTAGATTGGTACCTCGAGAACATAGGTCAGAGTAGGACTTATTGAGATGTTAATAAGTTTGCTGATCGTGGGAGCGTAGGTATGTGCGTGACCCATGTGATGTGACTGTGTTCGCCTCCATTGTTTGTGATTTGCAATTATTTGAGAACGATTCCTGAGAGATTCGGAATGCGTGATCCTTATGTACGTGATGTACCGGGATGGATAGCAGAGTATGTGTGCACCGTAGCTTAGTCTCGGGGTGCTAGTATTGTATATTTATGATGTGAATAATATACGGTTAGATGAAAAGACTTATCACGTTTATATAGTGAAATATAATTATTGTGTTGCACGATTAAAGATAAAAAGAGATAACCTATAGTGCTTTGTATTTCTAATAATTGAGAATCCGGGAATTTAATGTAAAACTCTCTATTCAATTGATGATGTTGAAATTAAATTGCGAATCGAGTAGAAAGGTTAATAATTGTTTTGGTCTAGATAGATATGAGAATCACTTGTATGGGTACGTTTCGTTAGGAGTGCACAAGTAGTCGAGAGGTGAGTATTTCATGTGAGAGCACGTCCTAACATGTACTTTGCATTCATTGTTTTAAATGTTGTTAAAACACTTGCTTCTTTTAAAATATTCTCCACATTTGGGCTTTGACCCGTTTGCTTTCAAATCTATCTTTTTGTAAAAACCATTTTAGGTGCCCAGCCACAAGGACACCATGCATAGGAATTCTATTCAGGTGACGAGCTGTAGCTGTCGTGAAAGTTACAGGGCCTTGACAGTAGACGCCTCCTTTTCTTATCTTGATTCCATATTTAGTTTCATCATTTGTAGGGCATGTCGCCCACTTCTTTTAGAGACACTTTACATTTCAGTTATTCAGACTTTGGTTTGTAATTAATTCAGGATACATGCTATTGTTCTTATTTCAGTTCCGTATTTGGATTGTTGCGAGGATTATTTCCTCCAGACTTATTATTATTTGATGATTACTATAGTTGGACTTTATTGTGAATGGTTATGTTATCCTTTATATTTCACTTATTGCATGTTAATCAGAGTTAACTTAAAATTTGGCAACTCACTTTTTAAATACTAGGTGGTTAGTAATTATTAAAATGTTTTCGACAGTGATGCTATTAACTGAACCAACTTGGCATTTTGTATTAATTTAATAAAGGAGTAGCTACCCGGTATTTAATTAGTCGGGGTGTCACAGGTGGTATCAGAGCATCAGGTTCTAGTGTCCTTTAGGATCTGTACGGCTTATTATGTTTCCGCTGAGCTTTCTTTGATGTAGAGCCCTATATTTTAGGACTGTTGTATTGCTTTATGTATGCTTCGCTCTTCAGCTATTTTAAGTTTATAACTGTGAACTTATAGACTTTACTCTTATTTCAGATGCCTCCACGACGTGCACCACGGGTTCCTAGGAATGCACAGCCGGAGCCCCAGCCAGCTCCAGTACAGGGAACCATGAATGCCGCTGAGGTTGCAGCCATTGTAGCCCAAGCGGTAAACGCCGCTCTTGCCGTTGTACAGCAGGCACCACCTCAGGCGCCAGTAGCCGTGCCAGTTCAGGCACATGCATTCCCGTCTACTTGGGAACGCGTTCGTGATGCTTTTCAGAAAGCACACCCTCCGGAGTTCGCAGGTAGCTCCGATATTGTGGTATCTAGTCAGTGGAGGAAAGATATTCAGAGGCACTTGAGGATGTATGAGTGCACCGATGTTCAAAGGCAGATACTAGCTACTTTCAAGCTAGTGGGATCTGCATTGCAGTGGTGGGAGTCCATTACCACCGCAGAGGAGAGAGATACTCTCAGTATACAGGAGTTTTGGGTGCGGTTCGACCGCAAGTATTTTCCGTCAGCCGTTCACACGGAAATGAGGAGGAAGATAATGAATCTCAGGTAGGAGGGTAAGACTGTGGCCGAGTATGAGGCCGAATTCACCAATTTGCTAAATATTGTCCCGGATGAGATACCGATAGAAGAGAAGAAGATTCAGAAGTTTACCGATGGATTGACATGGAGGATCCGTCAGCATTTGTTGGGGAACCTCTCGTTGGCCACTTATTCTGACGTGGTTAACGCTGCACTGTTACACTGCCAGGATCACCGCTTTCACATGGCTGAGAGCAAGAGATCAGGAGAGTCCATCCATCAGGGCAGGACTGGGGGAAATGGTGCCAGTGGGGCACAATCTACTCAGGGGCAGAGGCAGGGTTCCCAGCAGGGGGATCATAAGAGATTCAGATAGGGGAATTTCAGGCACGGACAGGGAGGTTTTAAGCAGGGCCATCAGGACCAGCAGGGTCAGAATGGCCAACAGCAGTTTCAGCAGGGCCAGCAGGGCCAGGGGAGGAATGGACACGGCCACGAGGGCCGAGGGCAGCAGGGACATCGGGGGGAAACTTCCCGGGAAAGTGTTATGTTTGTGGCAAGACTGGCCATAAACGCCAGGATTGTCCTGATAGGGGCAGGGCCCCGCAACAGCAGCAGCAGGGTGCCCGACAGGAGCCGCAGAGGCCTATGTTTCCCGCCGCCCTCCCAGCACCACCACAGATGGAAGCATTACCACCCATTCCAGCGGTCCCAGTTCAGCAGGGACAGCTGCAGTATGGGAGAGTATATCAGCTCCAGCAGGCCGCAGCCCCACAGGATCCACCAGCCATTGAGGGTATGTTCTCTATTCAGGGGACTATGGGGCGTATTTTATTTGACACGGGGGCCACACACTGTTTTGTTGCTATGAGATTTGCACGCACCATTGGGTTGTTAGACACCGCCGAGAGTACGGTTACTTGTGTAGATTCGCCGTTGAGTAGGGGTTCCGTGATTTCCCTTGTATGTAGAGGCGTGGGTATAGATATCGGGAGGTTTACTCTACCCGCGGATATGTTAGTGTTAGAGATGACCGAGTATGATGCCATTATTGGTATGGATTGGCTAGTTGCGTACCGAGCCATGATTGACTATTTTAGTAGGAGTATTATCTTTGCCATTCCCGGGCAGGAGATGTTTTTAGTGGCGATGCCTCGTCCTGAGGGAGGATCGTCCACCCACTTGTACTATATAGAGGAGGAGACCTCTAAGGAAGTGGTGATACCACTTGATTCGATTCCGGTTATTCGAGAGTTTACCGATGTATTTCAGGATATACCTGGATTACCTCCGAGTACAAAGATATATTTGTGATCGACTTGACGCCGGGCACTCGGCCTATTGCCCGTGCACCTTACCGTATGGCTCCAGCTGAGATGAGAGAGTTACGGGATCAGATTGAGCAGTTGTTGGGTCAGGGGTTTATACGGAGGAGTACTTCACCGTGGGATGCCCCTGTGTTGTTCGTTAAGAAGAGGGATGGATCGTTGAGGTTTTGTGTGGATTACCGGGAGTTGAATAAGGTCACGATACGGAATAAGTATCTGTTGCCCCGAATCGATGACTTATTCGACCAGCTGAGAGGAGCTTCTTTCTTCTCAAAGATTGACTTGCGATCGGGATACCATCAGTTGCGTATTAGGGAGGAGGACGTCTCGAAGACTGCTTTCTTAACGAGATATGGCTCCTACGAGTTTCGGGTTATGCCTTTTGGCTTGACCAACGCTCCAGCCGTGTTTATGGACTTGATGAATAGGGTGTTCAGAGAGTTCCTAGACCAGTTCGTCATTATTTTCATTGATGACATTCTGGTTTACTCCCAGACAGAGGAGGAGCACGCCGAGCATTTGAGGCAGGTTTTGCAGACGCTACGTCAGAACGAGTTGTATGCAAAGTATGATAAGTGTGGGTTTTGGCTGAAGGAGGTTCAGTTTTTGGGGCATATTATTTCCGACCGGGGGATATCTGTTGATCCGGGGAAGGTATCCGCGGTAAGGGAGTGGGGACAGCCCACGACACCGACTGAGATCCGTAGTTTCTTGGGCTTAGCAGGATACTACAGGAGGTTTATTCGGGGATTCTCAAAGATAGTGGTGACACATCTGACTCGTAAGGGTGTGTCGTTCATTTAGAGTGATGCCTGTCAGTTGGCATTCGATGAGTTGAAAGACAAGTTGACCTCAGCACCTGTGTTAGCATTTCCGAGACCGGGAATTAAGTATCTAGTTTACACCGATGCATCCTTATAAGGACTTGGAGGTGTATTGCAGCAGGAGAGTCATGCCATAGCTTATGCGTCCCGTAAGCTTAAGCCTCACGAAAAGAATTACCCCACTCATGATTTGGAGTTAGCGACAGTTGTATTTGCCTTACGGATTTGGAGACATTATCTTTTGGGGGAGAAGTTTCGATTGTTCACGGACCACAAGTCCTTGCAATACCTATTCACGCAGAAGGATTTGAATATGCGGCAGCGAAGGTGGCTTGAATTTGTTAAGGATTATCAGTTTGATATCCAATATCACCCGGGGAAGGCTAACGTGGTAGCAGACGCGTTGAGCCGTAGACCAGTAGATGAGGTGGCAGGGGTGTGGAAGGCAAAGTGGAAAGAGTTAGGATACCAGGATGCAGTGGCCCGATCGTTCATGTCTGTGATGACTGTTACACCGCAGATTGTCACGAAGGTGGTAAAGGCACAGGCAAATGACTCGTTCTGTCAGGAGCAGATAGTTCGATTATTAGCAGAGGGAGCCGAGTCCTATACCGTTAGCTCAGACGGGGGATTACGCTTCAATGGCAGACTGGTAGTTCCGGAAGGGGAGGAACTTCGACACGAGGTGATGGAAGAGTCGCACGGCTCACGGTTCGCGGTACATCCCGGTGGGGACAAAATGTACCAAGATATGAGACGTCAGTATTCGTGGAGCGGGATGAAGAAAGATATCGCCGTGTTTGTTTCTAAATGCGCCACTTGTCAGCTGGTAAAAGTGGATCATCAGAGACCGGCAGGACTTCTACAGCCGTTAGAGGTCCCGATGTGGATGTGGGAGAGCATATCCATGGACTTTATCACGGGGTTACCTACGTCACAGAGGGGTCACGACTCCATTTGGGTAATTGTGGACAGGTTGACCAAAGTCGCTCATTTTCTACCCGTAAGGACCGACTACACTACGGGACAGTATGCCCAGCTCTTTATTGCAGAAATAGTGAGACTTCACGGTGTGTCCCTAAATATCGTGTCTGACAGAGACAAGATATTTGTTTCACGGTTTTGGGAGAGTTTTCAGGAGGCAATGGGCACGGAATTGCGGTTGAGTACGGTGTATCACCCGTAGACCGATGGGCAAACCGAGCGTACAAACCAGATGTTGGAGGACATATTGCGTATGTGCATCATTGATTTTGGGGGTGGATGGGAGCAGTATCTTCCACTGGTGGAGTTTTCTTACAACAACTCCTACCAGTTCACCATTGGCATGGCTCCATTTGAGGCGTTGTACGGTAGACCTTGTCGTTCCCCAGCATGTTGGTTGGAGGTGGGGGACAACAAACTACTTGGGCCGGAAGTGATTCAGGATACTTCGGTGAGGATAGAATTGATACGGAGTCGCATTCGGGTAGCTCAGGATCGGCAGAAGAGCTACGCTGATGCGAAGAGACTCTTCAGGGAGTTCCAAGTGGGGGACCAAGTTTTACTCAGAGTATCTCCTATGAAGGGGATTATGCGATTTGGGAAGAAGGGGAAGTTGGCACCGAGATATGTGGGACCATTTCCTATCATCGAGCGGATTGGGTCTATTGCGTATAGACTTGGGTTACCGGAGCATTTACACAGGATTCATGATGTGTTTCATATTTCCTCGCTAAGGAAATATCTTAGAGATGATTTGACTCATTCCCACATTGCTTTGGAGGACATCGATCTCCAGCCCGATAGCTCCTACGAGGAGGGGCCGATTGCTATTTTGGACCGAAGTGAGCGGAAACTGCGGTCAAAGATAGTTCCGTTAGTACGTGTTCAGTGGCGGCATCATAATGCCGAGGAGTCCACATGGGAGCGCGAGGATGAGATGCGCGAACGTTATCTAGAGTTATTTTCACCAGGTACTTTCTAGTTCCGAATTTCGGGACGAAATTCTGTTATTAGGGGGGAAGTATGTAATACCCCGTATTTTTGTGATATTTATTTATGGGATTAATTGAATTAAATGGGTATTAATTGAGAATTAATCCGGATAAAATACTAACGAGATGTGATTTGGTATTTGATTATAATGGTTATTATTTTATTATAATGAATATTGAATATATTGAAATTTGTCGCGAGACTGAAATACGGCAATTTGGAAATTTAGTTGGGACGCACGTGTCAGTCGCGTCGGGAAAGTAATTATGTGAATTAAAAAGTGAATTTTAGTTTTATCAACCGTATGGTTATTTTGAGTGCGCCAACGTGTTCGTAAGGGTCGAAATAGTCAGAAAACACTAGCCGGGGGTTTAGTTTGGGTCCCGGGGCATTTTCGGGCCATACCGGCAACTTAAAATGGTATTTTGGTAATTTTGAAATTTTGGGAATAATAACCAACGAATTTTGGGACTTAATGTTAGGTTATTTTGTAACCCACTAGGCCATTACCAGCACTTAACTAATTTGAGGGCTACGGGAGTTATAGGAAGAAGTGGGAGAGAAGTTAGAAGAGGTTCCCAAAGACAAAACCATCATCTTCAACCTTGGGAGGAAATCCATAGAGAAAGGGGAGAATCAACCCATTCACCGACACCAAATTCATAGAACTATCTAAGGCAAGTGGTTTAATTTCGTTAATTTCAAGTGAATGCTTCTTCCATGATTAGAAAATTGATATATTTGCATTGTGTTGGGAGATTTATAAAAACCCATGAAATTGGAGTTATAAATTCAGATTTGGATATAGGTATTCATGTAGAATTGTTATTGGGTGATTAGACTAAAAGAATTACTATTTTTATGTTACAAAAACGGATTTATTTATGGAAATTGATGAGTTTAAATTTATAGGGTTCATGTTCATAAGGTTTGGGAAAAATTGGGGAGTTATGATAATTAGATGATGTATAGGAAGATTTGGCCCTATATAAATGTTGTGTTATGACCTATGAATGTTTAGTGATGATTAGAAACCTTAAAATACTCTTGGGGCGACTTTTAGATGAGAATAGAGGTGAAGAAAATTGAGAAAAACTAGATAGGAAAATTCTGGGCTCGAAACTGTCACCTCGTTAGAAGACCTGCCCAGGTCGTTCGAACGAGCTTCTAACGAGCTGACAGTTTTCCTTCTAACGAGTTGGATGTTCGTTCGATGCCTTTCGTTTGAACGAGATCTTGTTAGATGCCCCTTTCGTTCGAACGAGACTTCTAACGAGTTGACAGATTGGCCTTTTTGGCCTGATTTGATTTCTAATGTCCTGTAACCTGGTTTAATTGTAAAGATAACATTCCCTTGATGACTAATTAATATAGTTGGGATATTTGGGATATATTGAGGAGTAAAACATAGAAGTGTGATTGGAACCAAATGAAAATTGTGGATTAGGACGTGAGTGACTAATTACGATGTGAGAATAATTGACGATTTAAATGTTAGTATTAACCAGGGATATGTGAATTGCGTACATTATAAGTTGGTATAAGAATGAGAAGTATACCACTAATAAATTATGGTAATTACTAAGATGTGTGCATGCTTAGTATATGTATATGATTTTATGTGTATGACATACCTATCATACTTGCTATCACGGGAGGTTTACGTTCGCTTAGGGCCATCTAATCTTTGTGTGCCCGGATTTAGATTGGTACCTCGAGAACATAGGTCAGAGAAGGACTTATTGAGATGTTAATAAGTTTGCTGATCATGGGAGCGTAGGTATGTGCGTGACCCATGTGATGTGACTGTGTTCGCCTCCATTGTTTGTGATTTGCAATTATCTGAGAACGATTCCTGAGAGATTCGGAATGCGTGATCCTTATGTACGTGATGTACCGGGATGGATAGCAAAGTATGTGTGCACCGTAGCTTAGTCTCGGGGTGCTAGTATTGTATATTTATGATGTGAATAATATACGATTAGATGAAAAGACTTATCACGTTTATATAGTGAAATATAATTATTGTGTTGCACGATTAAAGATAAAAAGAGATAACCTATAGTGCTTTGTATTTCTAATAATTGAGAATCCGGGAATTTAATGTAAAATTCTCTATTCAATTGATGATGTTGAAATTAAATTGCGAATCGAGTAGAAAGGTTAATAATTGTTTTGGTCTAGATAGATATGAGAATCACTTGTATGGGTACGTTTCGTTAGGAGTGCACAAGTAGTCGAGAGGTGAGTATTTCATGTGAGAGCACGTCCTAACATGTACTTTGCATTCATTGTTTTAAATGTTGTTAAAACACTTGCTGCTTTTAAAATATTCTCCACATTCGGGCTCTGACCCGTTTGCTTTCAAATCTATCTTTTTGTAAAAACCATTTTAGGTGCCCAGCCACAAGGACACCATGCATAGGAATTCTATTCAGGTGACGAGCTATAGCTATCGTGGAAGTTACAGGGCCTTGACAGTAGACGCCTTCTTTTCTTGTCTTGATTCCATATTCAGTTTCATCATTTGTAGGGCATGTCGCCCATTTCTTTTAGAGACACTTTACATTTCAGTTATTAAGACTTTGGTTTGTAATTAATTCAGGATACATGCTATTGTTCTTATTTCAGTTCCGTATTTGGATTGTTGTGAGGAGTATTTCCTCCAGACTTATTATTATTTGATGATTACTATAGTTGTACTTTATTGTGAATGGTTATGTTATCCTTTATATTTCACTTATTGCATGTTAATCAGAGTTAACTTAAAATTTGGCAACTCACTTTTTAAATACTAGGTGGTTAGTAATTATTAAAATGTTTTCGACAGTGATGCTATTAACTGAACCAACTTGGCATTTTGTATTAATTTAATAAAGGAGTAGCTACCCGGTATTTAATTAGTCGGGGTGTCACACTTACCTTCAGAGATAGAAGTTGGTCTAACATTTTAGGAAGTGGTTCTGTTGAGACACCTGGATTTCCTAAGCTATACAATGAGTTGTATATAGAAGGGTTGAAAGAAAACTTAATTAGCATAAGCCAGCTTAGTGGTGCAAACTTTGTGATAAAGTTCTACTAGTCTGAGTGCAATGTATATGATCAATCTGGTAAACTATTACTATAAGGAGTGAGGACAGACGATAATTTCTATTGAATCATTCCCAAGTCCTCCTTTATGTGCAACAATGCTACGGTGTCCTCTATGGACCTTTGGATTCAATGACTAGGTCATGTGAACTTTAGAAATTTTGATAGATTAGTGAAGAAAGACCTACCACATGGTTTACCATCACTTATGAAACCAACTTCCTCGGTTTGTGGTCCTTTCCAAGATAGAAAATAAATTCGAATTCCCCATCAAAAGTTGAATACCATTACCACCTCTTATGAGTTGGATTTGATACATATGGATCCTACTCATACGGAGAACATTGGTGGTAAGATATACATTTTCGTGATGGTCGGTGACTTTTTTAGATGCTCTATTATAAGGTTTCTTAGAGAAAAAGTCTGATGCGGTTTAGTTCCTAAAGACCAAGTGGCAATCTTACAAAACTACTATGGTATCGCTATTAATAAGATGCGTAATGACAATGAAATGAGTTTTCGATCGTTCGTACTCCTCAACAAAATGAGATTATTGAGAGGAAGAACCAGACAATTGAATAAATGGATAAATCCATACTTTTTGGGAGAAATATGCCTAGACATTTTTCGACAAAGGTGAATAATACCACATGCCAAATGGTGAATGGGTTACATCTTCATCCACACACATTACACACACCATATGAGTTGTGGATAGGGAAGAAACCCAACCTATCGTATTTTAATTTCTTTGGGAGTTCTTGCTACATTTTGAGAGATAGCGAGCACTTTGAGAGTTTGAATCCTGAAGTAAGGAGGGGATATTTTTAAGTTATTCGTCATCAAGTAGGGCTTATAAGGTGTTTAACCTTGTAATGTCTACAGTTATGGAGTCAATAAACGTCACAATCAAAGGCGACGAGGCGAAAATGTATATGATCCAGATTTCAAAATGTGTCATAGCTGTGATATTGAATGTTTTGACCGTGATAAATTTCTTGTTGAACAACGTTATAGTGGTGATACTAGAGTGTTTGGATATGAGGGTCCTTTTGAAAAAGTTGATCCGAATAGACCAATCCTCTTTGTAAAGGCCTAAGAAGAAATGGATCTTTCATTGGATCGTAAGCTATCTGAAAAGGCTAAAGGAAAACAAGTATGGCTCTGACCCCTTTTTCTTCCAAATCTATTTCATTTTTGTAAAAACCTTTTAGGTGCCCAGCCACAAGGACGCCAAGCATAGGAGTTCTTATCAGTTGACGTGATGTAGCCGCTATGGAAATTACAGGACCTCGGTACTAGATGCCTCCACACCTATCCTTGATTATTTCCGAATTATTTACTTCAGTTGGGCATGTTGCCCATTGGTATTCAAATGTATTCAGAGATAGTGATTTCAGACATTTATTTATATTTCAGTTGTTGGGATTTATTTCATTTCAGACTCTTGTATTTGGATTTTAGACTGGATGTGTTTATTCTAGATTCAGTTAATTATTTATGTCATTTTACTTGCTATGGGATTGTTTATTATATGGTGAATGTTTATTTAATGTTTTTATTCGGTTGCATATTATTTTAAAAGATAAAATTTGAAATCGGACTTTTAACTACTAGGTGGTTAGTAATTAATAAATTATTTTTCGTCAGTGATGCTAAGAATGAACCAACTGGATATTCTATTTTAAATTTAATAAAGGACTGATCACCTAGTATTTAATTAGGCGTGGTGTCACAGGTGGTATCAGAGCATCAGGTTCTAGAGTTTTTAGGATCTGTGTGGCTTATTATGCTTCTAGCGTAGCGTTCTTTGATATAGAGTCGTATATTTAGGACTGTCGTATTCATTAATTGTTCATTTTACGCCTTCATCTATTTTGAGATAATAACTGTGGACTTATAAAACTCTTCTCTCATTTTAGATGCCTCCCATATTTGCACAGTGAGCCCGTAGAGTTATAGAGCCCGAACCTCAGCCAGCTCTGGCCCAGGGTACTATGAATGCTGCGGAGGTTGTCGCTATAGTGGCACAAGTAGTAAATGAAGCTTTAGCAGTCATACAGCAGGCACCACCCCAGGAACATGCAGTGGCACCAGCGCCTTCTCACGCATTCCCTTTTTCTTGGGATCGAGTTAGAGATTCCTTCCAGAAGGCACATCCTTCGGAGTTCGCAGGGGGTTCCGATGTTGTGGTGGATAGCCAATGCAAGAAAGACATCCAGCGGCACTTGAGAATGTACGAGTGCACAGAGTTTCAGAGGCAGATACTAGACATATTTAAGCTAGTGGGAGAAACACTACAGTGATGGGAGTCTGTTACCACCGCTAGGGAGAGAAATATTATTACGATTCAGGACTTATGGGTACAGTTTGACTGTAAATATTTTCCTTCCGCTGTTCAGACTGAGATGAGGCGAAAATTGTTAGACCTCACCCATGAGGGGAAGAATGGTTTTAAATATGAGGAGGAATTTACAAGATTGACTAATATGGTGCTAGATGAGGTACCTACTGAAGAGAAGATGATTCAGACGTTTATGGATGGCTTGACTTGGAGGATTAGCCATCACCTTTAGGTTAATCTTTCGTTGAGGTCATACACAGATGTGTTTAACGCTGCCTTACTACACTTACAGGATCACCGCTTCCATCTGAAGGGAAGAAAGTGAGCAGGGGAGTCCAACCAGCAGGGCAAGACACGAGGTAGTGGTGACAGTGGGGCACATCCAGCTCAGGGTCAGCAGAGACAGGGTGAGCAGAGTTCCTATCAGGGGTACCCTGCTAAATGACATAGATATGGTGATTTCAGGCAGGGACAGGGGGCTTTAGGCAAGGCCAAGAGGGCCATCCTGGTTAGTAGAATCAGTAGGGCTAGAAGCGTACACAGCAGGGCCAATGGAGGGGTGATAATGGCCAGCAGGGCCGAGGTCAATGGGGACAGAGAGGAGGAAACTTTGTTGGTAGATGTTATGTATGTGGTAAAACTGGCCACAAGCGTCACGAGTGTCTTGAGAAGGGCAGAGCCTCACAGCAGCAGGAGTAGGGTACTCGTCAGGAGCCCGAGTGACCTATATTTCCTGCCGCCCTCCCAGCACCACCACAGATGCCAGCTTTGCTTGCCATTCTAGCAGTTTCAGTCCAGCAGGGAAAACTACAGTTTGGGCATGTTTACAACGTCCACCAGGCCGCAATCCCATAGGCTCCACCTATAATTCAGAGTATGTTTTCTATCCAGGGGACTATAGGGTGCATTTTATTTTACACGGGGGCTTCACACTCATTCATAAGTATCATGGGTTGTATAAATATCTTGGCTTACCTCCTATTACGGGTCGAGTTATGCGCCAAATATTTTCTGAGCTTATTAAAAATTTCAACCACCGATTACATGTGTGGTATAATAATTTCTTGTCCTATGATGGTCGCATCACTTTAATTAATGCGATGTGTACTTCACTTCCATCTTATTACATGTCCACATATTAGATTCGTCCTCATATTCTTACTATATTATCCAATAAAATTAAATCATTATTCTCGAATGCTTCCAAACTTTCTCATAAAATAACTACGGTTCCTTGGGCTACGATCACCCTTCCCAAACACTATGGTGGTTTGGGCATAAAACTTTACACTCATTATATAAAGATTATATGGTCAAACTTGTTTGGAAACTTTTTACCGAGCCCTACAACCTTTGGACTACAATTATGAAACATAAATAATTTCTTGACACAAATTTGTTGGCGGCCCATAGTAAGGCAACGGACTCATAGTTCTGGAGAAAAGTATGTGCTTTAGTCCTTTCCTTCGCCACTGGGATTAAATGGCGACTTAGTTCTGCTTCTATTTCCTTTGGAAATCACATTTGGATCCTGTAGGAGTCTTTCAAGCACATTTACCCGCATATTCCTCCTCATATTTAAGATGCCCCCTTAACACTTTCATCTCTCATAGGAAGTGGGACATACCGGATTTAGTTCAGTGGCTCCCGTTGGATGTTATTAACCATATTCGTGTCGTGTATAACCCATCCCAAAACTCATCGGATGTTCCGTATTGGTGGCTTAGTTCTACTGGCACATTTACTCTTAAATCGGCCTATCATTGGCTTCACACCCACCTATATGCCTAGCACCTTTCGGTGCTTCCTTGGGGTATTTATGGAAAAGTGCTTCGCCCCCTAAATTACATTTTTTCCTATGGTTTCTAATTCATAGGGCTTTACCAACAGCGCCTTACTCTTTCATTACCATAAATTACTGACTCATATGTGCACTCTTTGCGAGGTGGACGACTGCAATACACATATTTACTCTGACTGTCCTACGTTTTTCCAACTCTGACACTCGATGCATCTTTTTGACCTTAGTCCTACATACATCTTTACTCAACTCTCCCACATACAGTCTACGGCTCGGGTCGCAGTCAATCAACTCCAACCATTTTTTATTCTTTAGTTGTTCTGGCTCACGCGCAATGAGGCGATTTTTTAACAAACACCCATAACTTTGTCCTCTTTCAAGTCCACCTTATCTCATCGCATTCGAATTTACTACCATACTCATCAATTAATACGGTCCAGTATATCCCCCCCCCCCCTCTTTTGCTTTTCCTATTGCTTGGTCCAAACTTGTGCCTTCATTCTTCAAATATAATACGGATGGAGCAAAATCACATACTATAGGTCATACTGCCATTGATGGGATTATTCGCAATTCTCATGGGGAGTTTGTATGAGTGATTTTTCCCAACATATAGGGTTTGCATCATCAGTTCTATCAGAGATTTGGGCCATTAAAATTGGTATGAACCTTGTTTCCACTCATGGTATTACTTGCATCGAATTGGAAACCGATAGTCAAAGTGTCTTCCATATAATTCACAAGAACATCGCCTAGAATCCAGCTAAATTTGAACCAGGCCATACGTGACAGCTTCCAGATATTTCATCATGTTACCTTATGCCTTTGTTTTAGGGAATCTGTAAGGACACAAATTTCCAATTGAGTCCTTTATTATTTTTGGCTCGATTCTGGACAAAAACGTTTAAGTCATAGGATAGAGTTCTTGACCATCAATTAAGCCTATGACATGTTAAAGTTGAAGACGTTGTGGCCTACTTATCAAGAGAACATCATTGTCGGTTTACATGTGCCTCGTTTCACGTCATCAACTTATTTCCAATCTCTCCTAAGGTATGAATGCATTACATATATATATATATATATATATATATATATACACGAGCTTGGAACATTTTTTTATTGCGTGTAATCTTATTTTAAACTAAAGTTTATTTTGAGAAGGTTATTTTATAACTTTGAATAAAAAGTTTTTGGGCCTAAAATTACTTTTGACCATTCTGTCACTTCGTTTGATATTATCATTCGAACGAATTTTTCGTTCGAACGAAATTTCGTTCGAACAAGTTTGCCAACGACTTTTCCTTTTTGGCCACTGGAACCTCGTTAGAAGGTCGTTCGAACGATGCTTCGTTCGAACGAAAATCTCGTTCGAATAAGATTTTCGGCGGGAAAAACTTTTTGGCAATTTTTCTCAACTATCCCACTCCTTTGTTCCCACTAACTTTTGCCGGAATTAAAATGTGCGGGAACCAACTTTTAAAAACTAACTTTTTCATCTCCTACAATCTCTAGAGAGAATTTTTGAGAGCCTAATTCCTCTTTGAAAAAGTTCATGTTTTGAGTGTTTGTTTTTCAAGAAAATCATTCTTAAACACTTTTGTTTACACCCATATTAGTTTATTCCAAGTACCACACACACACACACACACACACATATATATATATATATATATATATATATATATATATATATATATTTGCTTGGAGTTTGTTTGGAACCAGGTTCACTTTTCTACCTAAGAAGAAAAGAGTTTGGGTTTACTTTTACATCCCTCAAAGAAGAAGAAGTTTGTTTTTTGGATGCAGCATTCTCATACGGTGAAAGGCACCGTGTGTGGTTGATGGGTTCCTAAAGCTTCATTGGTGGATTCCAAGATTCCGGTGGATTTCGGGATTGTCGACTAAGCAGAGGTCGGTACAAGAAGACGCGTCAGGGGCTTGAAAGGAGTCGAGTCAAGTTGAGTAAGTCATTTGTCTTGTACTTTCAAAATTCCGTACTTAGTGGACTTAATGCAAGGGTCGTCCGAGTTTTTTTCCCGTTGTGGATTTTTCCTCGTACATCGGCATGTAGTGTGATATTATTTATTATCTTGCTTGAATCACTTAGAATGCATACTTAGGTTAACAAGATAAACTTGGTTTATTTATCACACGTATTTAATTTGGTGTTATAATTTAATTTAGGTAAAATTCAAGTTAATTTAATTCAAATCGGTAATTTAATTTGTTAAATTTGTTTTGGTCTAATTTGGTAATATTGAAAAATATTGTGTAGGCAAATTTTAGGACTTGTGTTAAATTAATTTTGGGCTAAAAGTATATTTCTCATAGTTAACTTCAAGTGTTATTTTTGTTTGTGACAAAATTCAAATATTGGTTTGTGTGAATTTTGTATGTGTCTGTGTTCACCATAATTCACTTATTTAGGTTTAATTTTAATTTTGTTTTTAGAAATTAAAATTTGTGTTTAATTTAATTTTTCATCTTTTTAAGAAAATAAAATCTAACAAAGTTTGGAAAATTAAATTGTGTTAATAACCATCTTTATTCCGCATTTAAAAGGAAATTCCAAATTGAGAATTTAAAGTTGGGGGTCCTTGCATTCCAACAAGTGGTATCAGAGCAGGAGCGCTAATTTATTGCGTTAAGGTCCTTTTAAATATTTTTGACTAAAAATGGAATTTTTCCTATTTTCAAAATTTCATGTTTTTTATGGTTCCAACTATGCGTATTGGAAATCGCGTATGAAATCAGCACTTAGGTCTATCGATGAGAGGGTTTGGGTGTCAATTGTTAACGGGTGGTTCCCACCCACATATTTAGTAGAAAATGAGTGTGTTCCCAAACCCGCCGATAGATGGAGTGAGAATGAATTTAAACTTGCAAATTTTAATTCCCGAGGTTTAAAGGCCTTGTTTAGCGCAGTCACACCGGATGAATTCCGACGTATCATGACGTGTGAAACCTCTAAATAAGCTTGGGATATTTTACAACTCACTCACGAGGGAACTAGTGTCATAAAATCTTCTAAACTCCAAAACCTCATCACTCAATTTGAAACCAACAACATGAATGAAAAAGAAACATTTGATGAATTTTATGCTAGACTTTTCGATATAGTTAATTCAACTTTTAATTTGGGAGAGAAAATACCCGACGACCGAGTAGTAAAGAAAATTTTAAGGTCCCTACCCGATAGATTTATTCCTAAGGTGACCGTGTTAAATTCTTTACCCACTTTAGCCTCTACGAAATTAGAAGAGCTCGTAGGGGATTTACAAACCTATGAACTAGACACGTTTCCCTCCAAAACAGAAAATAAAATAGATAAGGGTGTTACTTTGAAAGCCCGAAATGAGGAAAAATAAGTAGTAGAGAGTGAAAGTGATAGTGACTCGGAGGACATGGCTATGTTTGCTAGGAAGTTTCATAAACTTCTTAAATTTAACAAAGATAAATTTAAAAATGATTTTAAGAAATTTGAAAATTCTAAGAATGACAAAGCCGAAAAAATCCCTAAAACTTTTAATGAAAATTTAAATAGGGACGAGTCCAATAGGTGTTATGGTTGTGAAAGGTATGGCCATAGGTCTTTTGAGTGCCCCACGAAACTAAGGAAAGCGGGTAAACAACCAATTTCATATAATGCTACCCTTAATAATAGTGAGAAGGAAGAGGGACCCGCTTCCCCCATTGAGCGCAACTTTGTCGCGTTCATGGAAAGTCATGTAAGCACCGATAATGAATCTTCCCATGAAGATATACAAATTCATGACACTTCTAAGGCCTTTGTTTGTGAAGATCAAAAAGATGATGGTAGTGAGAGTGGAGAAGAAAGAGAGAGTGAAAATGAAGAAGAGGTTAATGTGAGTGAACTTCAATTTGCATTTCAAGAACTATATGAAGAATCTATTAAATTAAAAAAGAGAAAATTTGAAGTTAGAATCTAGTTTAAGAGAGTGTGTCAAGGTCATTGATGATAGTGTGTTGATTGAATACCTTAGGACACGTGAGAGAGCTCTTCGAGGGAAGCTTGAATATGTAGAAGGCGAGAGAGATAGCCTTAGAAGTTTGATGGAATCCTTGAAAAGGGAGCTTCTCGAGTTTGAAGAGAGAAATGGTTTGCTTGATTCTAGGATTGTAGAACTTGAGAAGAAAGTGAGAGACTCAAGTAGGGTCAAATTTGATTTGGAGAGTCGTTTGGAGAAATTAGATAAAATGTTAGGAACGGTCCAAATTAAAAATGACACTTGTGGTTTAGGCTTCGATACTTGTAATGAATCAACTCTTAAAGCCAAAACCAATGTTTTAGGAGAATCCTATAGGAACAATGTTATAGGTCATTCCTTAGGTAAGTCTTTTCACCGAGTATTTAGGTGCTCTCATTGTGGTCGAAAAGGTCATCTTAGGAAGTTTTATTTTGATCTTAAACGAGGTCCTAGAAAATCCCAACTTAAGGCAACCGAGGTAGCCAAGATTCCTATATCCCGAGATCATCATTCATCATTAGTTTGGGTTAGGATATTCGACTTGGTAATTTTACGAGATATGATTTTTTATTCTCATTTACTTTCACATGCTTCCTCACTTGCTAAATCTAAAGGTTGAATGTGTTAGTTGTTTGCATACTTTAGCTTTTGTGCTTCATGCTATATTATCATGCTAATTGTATGCTTGCTTAATCATTGTTCTAGTCTATACTTCATGATTTATCACATGCTAGAATTATGATTTGTGTTTAACTTTTGTATTATATTCATTTTAGTTTGCATTAATTGAAAAATACAAAAAGATTTTTGTTTATCATTTGTGTTTTACCTTTTAGTTACTTAGGCTTAATGAAAAATAAAAATGATTTGTCTTTGTCTTTTGAGTATATATTTTTGTTTGTTTGGTTAAAAATTTCAAAAACTCAAAAAGATTTTTGGTGTATGTATTTTAGTTTGACACACTTTATGTGGTATATACTTGTGTTTGAATCCCTTCTTTTTCGCTTCCATGTGGCTAGAACTTTTGGTTAAGAATGTCAATCCTTAAAATGTTCTTTACCATGCTTACATGGAGTAGTTGGATTTTGTGTTGCTATAATGGATTCTATTTTTATATGCCTCAATTCACACATGCATGAGTTCACTTGAAATTTTAACTTCACATGTATATTTGAACTTTGTGAGGTGTTCTCCTACCAATCTAGCCATCTACATACTTGTGACCTTGGAGGACTTATGCATGTTAAATCTGTTGCACGTGAGATGTGTGTGATAAAAATGATATATGAATGTGCACGGGGAAGGGCTTCGAAAGGAAACTTATCCTTTGCGAGTAAGCCACCGTTTATAATGGACTTAAAAGAAACACGTGGTCCAAAGGCCTAAAAGAAAATGGTATTAAAATAAAAATAATCTGTCAAGGCTCATTTTGTTTAATTGATATAGCCATTCAAAAATATATATGCTTATTTTGAGGGAATTTGGATGGTATATCAACGGTTTGCACAATGTCCGTTTATCCTAGTTGTACTTTCATTGTCATGACTCTATTGGTTTGTAGAATTATCAAAATTCTAGGCTTGTATGCATTGTGTATGTTTGTTTATTGAGTTCAATTTATATTGTCACACAAGGTTATATTCAAATGTGATAAAGTTTTGCAATCAATTGAGAACTTCGTGAACATATTTTAAGTGATTGGGTCTAAATTTAATTGTTACTAGTTCACGCCCCTACACTTCCATTTACCACATATTTTTGGACGCATTTTTGCCATACGAGTGTGAAAAGCTTAATGTATTTGTGTCATGTGTGGTGTCTATATCTATATATGTGTGCTTGAATATATTTCATATTTGTTGTGTATACATATATATGATATTATGTTTTATTTTGAGTCTTTGTCATTTTAGCTAGTCCTCATATGCCTTAATTCATAATTGGTACCTGTATTGTTGTAAAATTTTGTTTGATATCACATGCCTAGTTTCTTATGTTTCAAATTGATATCATTTTGTTGCATCATAGTTAGTATCCATTAATATTTTGTATGGATTCGTTATGATTTTGTTGCCCATATGCTTTCATGCTTTTATCACCTTATGCTTCATCTTGTTTAATTAGTTCTTTTATCACCTTTGTTTATTCCCGAACAAAAAAGGGGAGAATGATAGGGGGAGAAATGGTATCTAATCCTACTATAATCCTATCTTAGTTTAGGAGATTTAAGTTAGGGGGAGAGCGCTATCTTCTTAGGTTGATCATAGTTGATAAAGGAGAATTAATTTAGGGGGAGTAATTAATTTCATTGCATTTAAATCTTTGATATTCCCTATGCGTTTAATGTCTGCTTAAGTGTGCAAGAATCTCTCCTACATGTGCCTCGTTTCACGTCATCAACTTAGTTCTAATCTCTCCTAAGGTATGGATGCATTACATATATATATAGGAGCTTGGAACATTTTTTTATTGGGTGTAATCTTATTTTAAACTAAAGTTTATTTTCAGAACGTTATTTTAGAACTTTGAATAAAAAAAATTTGGGCCTAAAATGAATTTTGACCATTCTGTCACTTCGTTCGATATTGTCGTTCGAACGAATTTTTCGTTCGAACAAGAATTTCGTTCGAACAAGTTTGCCAACGACTTTTCTTTTTTGGCCACTGGAACCTCATTAGAAGGTCGTTCGAATGAGACTTCGTTCGAATGAAAATCTCGTTCGAACGAGATTTCCGGCGGGAAAAATTTTTTGGCAGTTTTTCTCAACTATCCCACTCCTTTGTTCCCACTAACTTTTGCCAGAATTAAAATGTGCGGGAACCAACTTTGAAAGACTAACTTTTTCATCTCCTACAATCTCTAGAGAGAATTTTTTAGAGCCTAATTCCTCTATGAAAAAGTTCATGTTTTGAGTGTTTGTTTTTCAAGAAAATCATTCAACCCATATTATTTTATTCCAAGTACCATATATATATATATATATATATATATATATATATATATATATATATATATATATTTGCTTGGAGTTTGTTCGGCACCGGGTTCAATTTTCTACCTAAGAAGAAAAGAGTTTGGGTTTACTTCTATATCCCTCAAAGAAGGAGAAGTTTATTTTTTGGCTGCGGCATTCTCATATGGTGAAAGGCACCGTGTGGTTGACGGGTTCCTAAAGCTTCATTGGTGCATTCCAAGATTCCGGTGGATTTCGGGATTGTCGACTAAGTAAAGGTTGGTACAAGAAGACGCGTTGGGGGCTTGAAAGGAGT
Source organism: Sambucus nigra (assembly GCA_949130495.1). NCBI lineage: Eukaryota > Viridiplantae > Streptophyta > Magnoliopsida > Dipsacales > Adoxaceae > Sambucus > Sambucus nigra. Next base: position 13,786,101 of record OX422219.1, on the reverse strand, counting down.
CGAGTCGAGTCGAGTTGAGTAAGTCATTTGTCTTGTACTTGTAAAATTTCGTACTTAGTGGACTTAAGGCTAGGGTCGTCCGAGGTTCTTTCCCGTTGTGGATTTTTCCTCATACATCGGTGCGTAGTGTGCTATAGTTTATAATCTTGCTTGAATCACTTAGAATGCATACTTAGGTTAACAAGATAAAATTGGTTTATTTATCACACGTATTTAATTTGGTGTTATAATTTAATTTGGGTAAAATTCAAGTTAATTTAATTCAAGTCGGTAATTTAATTTGTTAAATTTGTTTTGGCCTAATTTTGTAATATTGAAAATATTGTGTAGGCAAATTTTAGGACCTGTGTTAAATTAATTTTGGGCTAAAAGTAAATTTCTCATAGTTAACTTCAAGCGCTATTTTTGTTTGTGAGAAAATCCAAATATTGGTTTGTGTGAATTTTGTGTGTGTGTGTGTGTGCGTTCGCCATATTCACTTATTTAGGTCTAATTTTAATTATTTTTTTTTTAGAAATTAAAATTGTGTTTAATTTAATTTTTCATCTTTTTAAGAAAAAAAATCTAATAAAGTTTGAAAAATTAAATTGTGTTAATAACCATCTTTATTCCGCATTTAAAAGGAAATTCTAAATTGAGAATTTAAAATTGGGGGTCCTTGCATTCCAACATAATCTAATGTGTGTGTTGATGTTCTTGCTGCTCACTCGGTTTCTAAGTTATTTTTTCCACAATGTATGTTCAAATTCCACGTTTTCTACTTCCGGAGGAAGTTCGTGATGTGTGTAATATCACGACGGTACGGTATACAGTTTGTAACATTACTTGTAAGCTTCCCATGGTTTAATGAACTTCCTGCTTTTGACAAAAGAAAAGTGAATAGGGGAAAGTTTAACCCCAACTGTTCATTATTTCTTCATCCTTGATCGATCTAAATATCAAAAAGAGAATCCGTAGCTATTCTACGGGGAAAAAAAGACTGAAAATGATGCAAATAAAAATCAATGAAAGTTTACAAAAAGAAGAGAGGGAGTATCCACTGCAAAAGAAGAGTCTCCAATTACTAATTGGCCATCGACATCAGCTATCCAATATTCATTTTACCCCTTCGAAGAGAAATATTATCTCGAGATAAAACTATTTCATTTGATTCTATGCCCTTGCGGGCTCGATAGCCGCAGGAGGGGCAGCCCCCCCAATGGTTAGCCTGTTCATTTTATGAGAAGAATAATTCTATAGCGACACAGCATTCAGATACGATTTGGACGGCATACTGACATATCGCATCCGTATTGGATCGTGTTTGGGCTCCACTACTATAGAGCCTGTGTAGAATCCGGACACGAGTCAATACGAATATGACACATTAGTGTGTTTACCAAATTGTGTCCAAATCCTGTGTCATTGTAGGACTCTAATGAGAATGATGCGTCAGAATTTATTATTTAATTAAATAAGTAACCAAATCAGCTTCCAGCTTAAATCGGACACTCTTATATTCCGAAAACAGACATAAATAGAGAGAGAGAGAGAGAGAGAGAGAGAGAGATGTAATTATAATCAAGGTTGTTTTGTTAGTAACGTTCTATACGCGATAGGTATTCTGCGATGTGATATGATGATATAAACTAAGTGCAAATGAAGATTAATTTTGTTTAATGTATGCTTGTTTTCTATCTCTTTTATTCTGAGGGTATGTTTGATTATAAAGTAGAAAGATGTTTGAAAATTAGTTCATTTTTATGAGAAGTTTGAAAATCAATCTTATTTTTGGAGTTTTCCAAAGAATAAATTCTTAAGAGTGGGTAAGAAATGTCTACCGTGAAAATTATAAAGCTATGGATCATTTTTCGTATTTATAACTATTGTTTTCATATAATGTATATATGAAATCAAGCTCCACAAATTTTAAAAATGAACTAATACAAGTATTTTTCCATGGAAAACAAATCAAAGCTAATCGAATAGACCATAATATTCCAATAACAATGGGATAATAACACGGTTCCAAAACGCTTTCTTGTTTTTTGCCAGAAATGGGACATATACCAAATAGTCCCTCAAACATTTTTTAATACTCATTTAGTCCAAGCCTTTTTATTTTGCCTCAAAAAGTCCTTTACCACATATTTTGGAAAGGGAGTGCCACTGACGCGGACCTCTAAAAATAAGAGAATATTGAGTGCTTGAGGGACTAAATGGGTTAAACTAAAAATGTGTCATTTTTAAAAAATATATATTTATAGTAGGGACTATTAAATAATTGACCATTTTTTCATTTTGTCACTTGAGTTTCTCATTATAATTTGAATTATTATTCAGGTTCCAAACATGAGAAAAACAATGAATTAACTGTCTATGTTTATTTGTTTCTCTTAAATCTTAATAATGAGTCTGAACCAAGTACCAAATAGATAGTGCTTGTGTTTTTAAATTATGCAGAGATTAAGTCTATTCACAGGTTTTATTCAAACAGAAAAATGTATATTTTCGGGATTATATTCAGACATCAATTTTTTTTAAATGGAATAAAGCTAAAATGAAACAGCAAACGAACTACAAAATAAAATAGATAAAACACCGCAACTTGGAAAAAAAATTCTGCATACGTAACTCTCTTGAAAAACAAAAGGAACGGGGCAAAGTTTAACCCCAACTGTTCATTATTTTTTCATCCTTTTCCATGATGAAATAGCATGATCGATCTAAATATCAAAAAGAGAATCTGTAACTATTCTACGGGGAAAAAAAGACTTTAGAAGGATGAGAATAAAAATCAGTGAAAGTTTACAAAAAGATGAGTGGAGTATCCACTGCAAAAGAATTGTCTCCAAATACTAGATGGCCATCCAAGCGCCAGGCATCAGCTATCCAATATTTATTTTACCCCTTCGAAGAGAAATACTGTCCGAAGATTCCGAAAACTATTTTATTTGATTCTAAGCCTTTGCAGGTTCGATAGCCGCAGGAGGGGCAGCACCACCAGTGGTTGGCCTGTACATTTTTTGAGAACGATACATCAATATTTTTTATTTAATAACATGAGTATACAATTCAGTTTCCAGGCACACACACAGACAGACAGATAGAGATGGAGATGTAACCATAATCAAAGTTGTTTTTTTAATCTTGTACTAACCATAATCGACATGTATTGTGATGTGAAATGACAGAGGGCAAACCCAGTGCACGAAGCTCCCGCCACTGCGGGGCACTGGGGGGATTAGACATACGCAGTCTGGCCTGTTTTCGCGACTCGAACCTGTGAACTCCAGGTCACAATGAGGCAAACCCTACCGTTGCTCCGGGTGATGACGATAATAAAAATGATGCATATCTCTATGTGTATTGGTCCATATCAACATAATATAAAATTAACTGCAAATGAAATTTCAATTTGTTTGATGTATTCTTACTTTCTTGGCCTCTTTTATAATGTTTTAATAACGGAATTAAAACAGAATTCAAAAACTCTTTTTTTTTTGCCAAAAATTCAAATGTTTCTATTAGACAATGTATGTCCTAAGATTAGTTTTGCATTACAATATTTTTTTTTGTTTAGTACAATGGGTTCTCTACACATCTATCTATTATTTACTACATTTTTAGAATTTTATAGAATACGATACGGGATTCATAAAGTTCTCAATACACTACCATGATATACGAATTAACAACTAAGATCAAAATCCTCATCAAATGGGAGGGAGAGGAACTTACAGCCCAACGAAAACTTTGAAAGCGTCATATATCCCCCATTGTGCTCCGGTGAGAGTACCAATCATGACAATACGAAGAGGAAGCCCCCGGGTAAAGAGACCCAATATCCCCATCTTTTTCACAGCCTGAAAACCAAAATAAGATGAACATTAAGGGAGCACGTGATAAAAAAGATGGAAAAGTATACATTTTACCTGGAAAAGTTCTACCCGTTAAGATTGTTTAGGTGGAAAAGGTGTTTAAAAAGGCTAAACTTTATCCATTTTGGCTGAAAAATGTATTTCCTATGGGGGAGGTTGAAAAATAAAAGTTGAAAATTAAAAAAAATAAATAGTGGTACCAAAAGTTTAGAAATGCCAAAGATTACATACTTTCCATGTAAAACGATGCGTGAGTTTATAGAATAAAGTACAGTACAAACAAGGGCATAATTGGGCCAGAATTTCTAACAACAAAAGAAAAAATGCTAAAAAATAGCACTCACATCACCAACAGTTGCGCCCTTGGCGTTGTTGAGGAAAGAGACAAGGTTATCGGCGGGATGAGATACAATAGCACAGAAAACACCAGCCACGTATCCACCAGCAAAGCTCACACCAAGCTGGAAAGATTTGCTGCATTCTTCTTTGGGTTGAGGGATAGCATACTTGTATAGCATCTCCACAATTGTCTCGAAAGATGCAAACTTCATCATTGTATCTGCAACATTAACCATGTTGGTCTATTAAGATCCACGCAACAGTATACATTCATAAGTTCCAACCATCTAACATTACCCAATATGAAGCACCAATCCTTAAACTTACAGTCAAACAACAGTCAAATATAATCAGCTAACGATTCTATTAAAATTCGGGGGCTAATGGAGTATTGGAGTTCTTTTTTTTGGTAGTGGTGCGGGGGTGGGGAGGTCAATCCCCAAACAGGAATAACGAAACCCAAGTACCCCTAAAGCTAAATGGAAATCGTCTTCCTGAGTATTTTAATCAGTAGCCAAATGTTAATAACAAAAGAATATTAATCTATACCACTATAGAGAGCAATGAAGGCGTTACATTTAAGGACAGTTGTCAGAAAATTTATTTAAAATCCTACAATATCCTTTATGTTTGTGTTGCTTGCAGTGACTGCAAACAAGGGGTTACCCAATCGTAATTATTAGAATCTTAAATTATCTTCATATTGTGTGCACATACAACACACCTAAACGAAGATATTGTCGTTCTATGAGATGACTGAAAGAACAACCTAATGCTCAGGAAACTGGATGAATTTCCTTGTAAATTATTGACAAAGACATGCATGAAACGACACATTCGGAATATAAAAAGATAATTTATTGGAAGCATGGTTCAAAGTCAAGGCCGATACCGCGACGATACGACCGAGTTGACTAGGTATCGGTGCCCACCGATCCGATTCCGAGTTACGAGTTGAGTTTTCAATTATTGATACGAATCGACCCTATATCGGTAATTTCTCGGTAGTATCGGTGATATAGCGGTACAATCGGCCCATATCGACGATATTGCAGTAGAATCGGCCCATATCGGCGATATCGCGATGAAATCGGCCCATATCAGTAATATATCGGCCGAGATGGTATAAGTTACTAAGAATTTCTCTCTCTCTCTCTCTCTCCAGTGTTGTGTTGGTAAGCGTGGTTTTTTGGGGGGTTATGAAATGCTAATTATTTTTTAATTTAGTGTGCTCTATGTATGGGTTATTTGGTCATCCTGTTGGTTTAATTCAGTGCGTCGTATATGTGCCAGTTTTTTTTTTTAAAGAATGCGAATGATCCAAATGTTATTTGTTATTATTTTTTATAATAATGTTCCCAATGTTATATTTCAATATGTTATTATTTATAAAAAAACGTAAATGTTATTCTTTTACAAATAAATATACAACTGTAATTATTGTAAAAATAATATTTGTATCCTCTAAACATTTGTAAAAATAATATTTGCAACACAAGTAAAAAAAAATTTGCATCCTCTTTGTAAAAAAAAACATTTCCATCAATTTAAAAAAAACATTTCCAACCCAACAAAAAAAAATAACATTTACATTCCTTTTATAAAAAAAAAACATTTGTATCATTTTGTTGTAAGAAAATAACATTTGCATCGTTTTTGTAAAAAACGATTGTAAAAAAATGTAGTGTTTTGTCAAAACCAATATTTGTAAAAAAATAACAATACTAAAAAAGAAACATTTATATCCTTTTTAGAAAAATATAACATACTTAAAAAACACATTTGTATCCTCTTACTAAAAATAATACTAAGAATATAATAGTCGTATCCTCTCTGTAAAAAAAAATTATTCTCTTACTAAAAAAGTAACATTTGTTTTTCTTTGTAAAAACATAATATTTATATCCTCCGTGAAAAATAACATTGATTTATTATGGAACATTGAATCTGACAAGTTCGCAGCACGTCAATATAATCAATTGTACAATGTTATGCATATTAAAGGATAGTTTTAAACTTATCTGATTGGTTTACATTGTTAATCGTATTTTTTTAAAATTTTCTAGATTTTTTTCGGAATTTTTTGCGTTCTCTAAATAGTGTATCTTTGCGTATCGCCCGATACCGTGACCGATACCGCAACCGAGTTGAAAATCGAGTGGCCGATACCGGGACCGATACCGAGACTTTTAACCATGATTGGAAGTACCCGCCCAAATGTAATGAAATTCTTGAAAAACAGTGGAATAAAACCATAAAAACTGGACATACGGGCTAGAGACTGCTAGTAAAAAGCCCTTCTTGCAATATCCAACCAAGTCAATTAGGCCTACCCATACTCTTACCGTTACAGTATCCCACCATGCAGCATCGCCCTCATATGGCCGACTGCACTTCATCACCACCACCCACCACCCCCCCCCCACACACACACACGCACACGCACACACAAAATTACTCGCTTCGGGTCCAAGACTCCGCAACTCATCTTGGGTCAAGCAACCGTGGGATCACCGTGACCATTCCAGACCCTATGCAGTTGCACACTTCTTCAAACACGGTGGACCCATTTTGCCCCATACATGCTAATCATGGGATTAACGAGGCCTGCGTTACGTAGCTAATAGCCACAGTTAAAGTTGTCATATCTTATGAACATAAATTCTAATAATATATGCACAAATGCTAGGACGTCACCCTTAAGCAAAGTGTTGCGCCTAATTCCCAAGTGTTTTGAAAAAGGCTTAGGAGTGCAGGATTTGTCACCCAGATGTGGTGAAAAGTATGCAAGGGTTGAAAATATCATTCCACAATCAACTCGAATTAAGGGATGATAGGAAGTTTGGGAAAAATAAAAAACACCCCTAAGCCGCTAAACCAATCTGTCTCCTAATCGCCTTCATCCATGGATCAGAGTCAAAACCAGAGAGAAAGATACTCTTACCAATTTGATAATAACACCAACCAACTCGAAGAAAATAGAAAGAAAGCCATATATGATGCTGAATCCCTAACAGGCTAAAACCCTACATCAAACATATAACTACGCTCCTACATCAAATACATAAACCCCAGAACTAAAAAAAGCAGATTTGTTTGGACAAACTGGGTCAAAAATCCCCAATGCATATTTAAATAAAAAAGAAATAGAAATCAGCTATAGCTATAGGTATCACCATAGGCAAAAGCAAGGATCCAAAGGAGAGAAACAAATTATCGCTAATCTTAAAAAGGTTCAAAACGTTTTGTTGTGGATAACTATTAATAACCTTGAATACACTAGTCATAAGTCATCCATAAAAGAACAACCAAACAATTCTTCATTAGGATTATTTTCTATAGGTATATTACAACCAACAATAAATATGATAATCAGGTAAAATTTAGCTATCAGTCAGCGTGATATAGAAAGAACTAAATAGGATATTCTAGGTATGTGCTCGTGATGTATACATGTATGCGCATAGAAGTATATAACAATTAGCACATGAGGATTTCAAAACTTCAGAAAATAGAAGGAAAATAAGGTTTTCACACGTAAAGTTTTTAACAGGTCCAAAATCCAGAACTGTTGTTGAATGACGTGCAAGAAAGCTAAATAGAGTCGTCCAATGGCAATAACTTTAGCTGATGATACTTCAAAAGTAAATCAAGATCACGGTGTATAATTGTTTTATTTATCTATGACTTCACACTTCTTGCTTTAAACATTTTAGTGCTTTAAATGGCATTCCTCTTGTTTTCTTTACTTTTGCGTCATCAGCCAGAGTTCGTGTCATAGGAAGACTAGAAAAACAAAAACTGTAATCTGCGAGCCTCAACTTACATGGTATCTGACGTCCCCAAAGTGGAACTATGCCCTTGTACAACCTGCACAGGATTCACAAATTCAAACCCATTATTTTCCAAATATAGACCCACAACTATCTTTTTTATAAAACAAGAAATATTTGATATGCATACCCAAGAGCTCCTTCAGATCTGATAAACTTGGGAAGTCCGTCAGACATACCCCTAGCGAAACCAGGCTGAGTCTGAACACGAACCTTGACAGCCTCAAAGGGGCAAAGAGCAATATCTGCAATCACCTCTGCAGATGCAGAACCGGCAAGGTAAATAAGGGTCTTGTATTTGGTTGCATACTCTGGTCCAGCAATGTCAGAGTAGTACTTCTTGAAGAACTCGTAGAATCCAAACTTGCAGGCACCCTGAGCACTGTAACCGAGCAAGGTAGGCACCCATCCTCTGAAAAATCCCCTGACTCCCTGTTCCTTAAGTAATACTCCAAAACCAGAGGAGATGCTCTTGTACTTCGCAGGATCAATCTGGGAAATTAACAAAATCAGACTTTATTTACAAGTGCAATACTGCAGTCATTACTCATTTACACCATCAACTCATGAATAGGGGAACAAGAAAAAAAATTTGAGCATGAAGACAACAGGAACTCTTACTTTTCCTCTCACTCGGAGCTTCAATAACAAAACTCCAACTCTTCCTCACTCAAATCAACTAACGGTTGTAAACTAAAGAAAACGAAGACCAAAGGAGGTGATTCATTTTGTATTATACAATCAAGTCCGGATCTATTAAGAGGTTCTAAATGTTAATTATTGTTAATAAAATAACGAAATTAACTGTTCTAAACCAATAAGATATGCATCTGATTCAAATCTGATTAAGAAGTAAATCAAGGTATTGTTTGTTTTTTGCTCTTAAATCTCAAAATTCTCTTAACAGTCATTTTTATGATTGAGATTTCATAGTTCATATAAATGACTAATTTAATCACAGGTGCTACATGTTTATTATTTATTCAAAATCTATAGATATTAACATCAATTTTGACTCGAATCATTAAGAGATAAGTTTTCCGATTCAGATTTTTGACTCAATTCGGACAGAAAAACAAAGACAAACGCACACTAAACAGTCCCATATAAAGATCATTTTTATGAATAGAAAAATCAGATTGAACAACGAAAGAAATTGACTGTACAAAAGGTAAATCTGAGGTGTGAATCTGAAAAACAAACTTGTTTTTTACTGCATCATTAAGATAAAGATCTGAATCTCGTTAAAAGGTAAATTAAGGTTTTGGTTGTTTTTTCGCTCTTAAATCTCTTATCTAACAGTCATGTTTCCATCTTTTTAAGAGCCTTCGAATCTCAACACTAAAATCTAAAATTACACATCCATACATATATATATATATATGTGCGTGTGCACAAACAAACAGACCTGATGACATTGGCTGATTAAATGGTAAATGCAGGTCTGCATATTACATTTGGCGAGATCAAGAGTAACAGTCATGTGAGTAAAATCACAACTCAATATTCCACCAACAGTACACGCCGCGTAATACTGAGGCGTATACATAGCAACCTTAGGCTCAATCGGAGCCTCACTTACAAAACTCTTACTTTTCCTCTCATTTAATTCAACTGATGGTTGTAAACTACGAGAGGACCAGAGATTATGGTTTATTTTGTCAATAGCTAGGGTTTTCGAAGGGGAGTAGAGGACTTTAAGTCGTTCTAAATGTTGTTCATTTTCAAAAAAATTGAAGATCAAATTCGTATTACATCTGAATCGGATTAAGAGGTAAATCGAGGTGTTTTTGTTTTTTGCACTTAAATCTCTAAATCTCACGATCATTTTTTCATTTTAATGGTTAATAATTACAAGCCTTCATATCTCAACACTAAAATCTTAATTCATTAAATAAAAGACATCAAACTATAGAAAAACAAACGCACTCTTAACACGCAATTTCTCTCTCGCGCGCAATTATATATATATATATATATATATATAAACAAAAAATCTCTTAATATATTATGCTAGATTCAGATTTCAATTGCATACTCATTTACACGCACAAAAGTGCACATATCTCAATGATATGCACAAACAATCAGATCCAATGAAATCGATTAATTTAACAGCATAATTGTAAGATATTCAGATACACGTTTTTTCAATACATTAAAAGACTAACAGCTATACAATAAATACACCTATTCAAACGTCCATAAACACAACATATTTTTCAGATTTCAGGCCTCAAATTTGGATTTTAGATTTAGTATTCCAATAAAAATAAAGGAATACAACTAATCCGATTAAGAGGTAAATCAAGGTGCACATATAAACAGAACGTCTCTTAATATATTATAATAGATTCAGATTTCAAATTTCATACATATGATGCACAAACAATCAGATCCAATATAATTGACTACATACAGGTTTTTTTAAAACATTAAAAAGCTAACAGCTATATATTTCATAAACACAACATATTTTTCAGATTTCAGACCTCAAATTCTGATTTCAGATTTAGTATGAGGTAAATCAAGGTGTTTATAGCTAAGAGCCTTTGAATCTCAACACTAAAATCTGAAACTGACTAAATACATCAAACTACGGATATTTCATATGTGACGGTCATCAATTTTAAGCACAAACAACCAGATCTAATAAATAAATGAAAAATACAACAGACCTGCATATTACATTTGACGAGATCGAGAGGAGTGACGGTCATATGAGTAAGACCACAACTCAATGTTCCACCAGCAGTACACGCCGCGTAAAACTGAGGCGAATACATAACAACCTTATTAGACTCGCTCGGAGCCTCAATGATGAAGTTTTTTGTTTTCGTCTCATTGAATTCAACTGAAGGTTTTAAACTAGAAGATGAAGGCCAAAACTGGCTCATATTTTTGTCGATGGCTAGGGTTTTCGAAGGGGAGGAGTAGAGGAAGTTAGGGATGAGAGATTGACGAGATGAGTTATCGGAAAACGCCATGGCTTAGACAGAGAGAAAATGATCTGCCGATGAGACTCCTAATTTCTCTCTGTCTGAATGCAAATTAGAAATGTGATTTGTTCCGATTTGTTGGCTGGAGCGTGTTGGGGGATATTTATACGGCAGCTGGTGGAGAGAAGAGAAGAGAAGCCCTACGTGAATATGGTGCTTGGTCAAATGAGTTTTTGACCCGGTTTTTTAACTAATTTCAAGTTTCATGGCCTCCTCTAAAATAAGGGTCAATTATTAAATAGTCCCTACTATAAATATATATTTTTTAAAAAGGACACATATTTTTAGTTTAACCCATTTAGTCCCTCAAGCATTCAATATCCTCTTATTTTTAGAGGTCCGCGCCAGCGGCACTCTCTCTCCAAAATATGTGGCAAAGGACTTTTTGAGGCAAAATCAAGGTTCTAAAAAACGCGGGGCGTGATCGAGGCGTGGAGGCCAAGCCTTAAGCCTTAGAAGCCTAGGCGGGCCTAGGTGTAAAAAGGCGTGAAAAGGCGTTTAGGCCTTTTTAATATATTTTAATATTTTTTAACCATAACAAGGCTATTAAAATACTAAAATTGTACATATCATAAATATATGTCTGAATATTTGCAAATAAAAATACTATTTGATTATTTTGGATGAGATAATGGTCTTGTTTGTAAAAAAATATTTAAAAGACAATATCGTTTCACTAAAGCATTGTTGTTTTTAGAGAAAAAGTACGCCTTAAGGGTTTTACCAAGCATAAGGCGTCAAAATCTTAAGGCGAGGCGTTTCTCCCAAGCCTCAAGCCTAGGCGTGCCTAGGCGGAGCCTAGGCGGGTTTTTTAGAACAGTGGGCAAAATAAAAAAGTTTGGACTAAATGGGTATTAAAAAATGTCCGAGGGACTATTTGGTATATGTCCCCTAAAATAATAGGTTGGTGTCAATATTGACCTTTGGTGTAATCAAAAACTAAACAAGGGAAAGGAACATTCATAACAAGTAAAGGCTACATTGAAATTAAGCGCATGTTTGATTTGTAACTATAATTCTGTTTTCTGTGTTTAAATATAATTTTGATAAAAATTTGCGTTTGACAATCTATTTTTAAACACAGAATTATAATATTTCTGTGTTATAATCAGGTTTTTCAGAAAACAGATTTAGGGTGTTTTATAACTTCTGTTTTTTAATTTTCAACTCAAAATCATTCATTCTTAATATTTTAATGTCGTTATACCTTAATATATAATATACATACATAATACATTAATATGTGTGTAATTTTTATAAATAAAAAATATATATGTACATGTACATAAAATTACGTATGGAATAATATAAAGTTAAATAATATTATCAATGGATACATGATACTTATATATAGTTTTATACATGTATTCTTAACGCATGAAATAATATAAAATATACATATAGTACATATGTATTAACAAATATTATCAATTCATGTACATATACATATAATATGATCGTGACGAGCATATTATAAAATTGATCAAGTATAAAAGTTAAAATTATATAAATTTTAAAATAATATAAACTTACTTTTTCATTCTTCAACATCTTTATGAGTTTCAAATAGATTACGAGCTACTTGTTCATGTTGTAAACTTATTGATTTCAGTTGCGTGTCCATCACTTAACCACCCTCATCGATGAACACATCACTATTATCTACGTTGCTTGGGTCGGGCATATATTCCCGACTGTAGATTGATGACTGATGTATTCATTTGCAATTAATCCTTCAATGTATCATGTATTCTTGGCATAATCTTTGAAAACTTTCATCAACCTTTCAAAGGGGTACATCCATCGATATCTAATTGGGCTGCAAAGAAGTGCCTCATCGCATCAGTCTACCAATAAGTGAATACTTATGTCAAAAAATGATGGAAGAAATTATTTCTCCAACACACAAATCGCTTCGGCTATATCTACTTTTGCAGACACTTTGTGCTTTCGATTGACTACCTTCTCACATAAAAGTGTAATGCAGATACTAATTTGCATAATGGCCCTCCACAAATCCTTATGCTTAAAGAAATAGTGCTTAAACAACAAAGGAACCAATTGCATTATCACATGCCGATCGTGAGACTTGCACTTATGTAAATTAACAGCAGGGGAAAATCGTGATGCAAGTGTATAAAAATATACGTCGGTCATTTTTCTCGGCTCCCACCGCTATGCAAAAACCTAGACTATTGACTACACTCTTTTAAATTAGAACAGCGGTCAGTCCGGGTATCGAAAATCCATAGAGACGAGTTGCTAGAATTATATTGGTTTAATACTTCTAAAATAAAAGTGTAAAAGGTAATAGTTAACAAAAAGGAAAAGATAACTACGCGTGTGTATTTAAACTAGATTAACAAAAGGAATAAAAACTATAGGTTGCGACAAATATCCCTCACCTCAAGTTATCTACTATAAATGGTTACACGGGTCTACAAAGTTAGTAAGATCGAGTCTCATTTTAACAATTAATCAAATTTAGAATTGTCACCCCTTAAATCGTCATTAAAGCCTAATATGATTTTGGCGTCAACAAATACCCCGAAAATTACACACGCAAGGTCGTAAATACGGAGCATACATGATATACCTCGTTAAATTTCCTAGGCATAATAACATGGACAACCCAATCGAATTAAATGAATAAAAACCATCACCAAATAAAAGCAACTAAATCAACCCTGAGTGAGTTCAATCCAACACAGCCTAATTTAAATTGGCCACTGAGCATGATGAAATACATAAATTAAAGAAACTATTTAATTAGAGTAAACAAGAAATGAATTTACTACAACAATTTATCTAGACATGGAAATAAATAAAAGAAGCATGACAAATAAAGGAGTGCAAAGATTAAATTAAAGGGAAAATGATGAATAGTAAAGCTCTTACATTAATAGGTGAAAACCCCAAAGAAAATGGAGGAGAGAGGAACTCCACAAAATTCCCAAAATGTTTCTTTAACCCTAGGTTCTAATCTAAAAAAGGAGAAAAAATAAGATATCATTTACAAATAAAACAAAGCTCCTATTTATACTAAGTTGGAAACATAATGTAAGAGGGTAGTTTATATTAATGGAGGCATAACCTCTTTTGAGTATGGTAATCATGAGTTAATTAGCCCGAACCTTGGATTAATGATGGGATATGCAAACACAAACTCAATGAAGATAAACTCAATTTAAGCTCACAAATCTCTCGTGTATAACTCAGAAGATAGTAATGAACTTAGAAGTAACTTAGCTAGAGGGAGAGAGAAGTAAGCACCCTAGATACACCTTGGTAGGCAGGTAAACACACCCAAAACACCCTCAAGAATCTCTATCTAGTACTAAAAGCTTCGTAATAAATGACAATGGTGAGTGAGTAAAACCCTCTGGTTTTGTAATAACTCTCTCTGAATGTATATTATCTCTGGTAATAACTTCTGAACTCTCAAAAGATCGATCCCCTCCTCAAAGGTGGTTGGGATCCTTAAATAGCCCCTCACACCACCCCCGAGGCAACTCAATCATTAAAGACTATGAAAGACATCCCTCATACTTTATGTCACAATATTAAATGCCTGATGCACTAGTTGTCTCCACGTCATAAATATTAAATGCCAAGACATGCCTTTTGCCTAACCACTGTGTGTCAGGGGGCTGTTGTCGCAGAGGTGGCTCACCGACTGCTTGACAACCCTAAATACCACGATGGCTTACTCATGTGCATGTCTGACATTGCTTAGCTGGTTAGTGACATCGGGTAAAGTAGATGTGACATTAAGTAGAGGGTTATTTGGTTCATAACTCAACTCCCAATGGAACTCCAATTTGCTCCGCCAGAGGTTCCACGGCCAGGGTCCTTCGGTGTTTTATTAGGTGTATCTAATATGGTCAGGACAAGCCCCAACGGTGCCTCACTTCTCAATCCTCCAAACCAAATCCCTCTAAAGTTCCCACGACGAGGTCATTCGATAGAGCATGAAAGTTCTCCCAAGCCCTACCAAGCCTGGTCTCTCGCGAGTACCGTTTGACCTCCCACTAAAACTCGTTATTATCTTCGCTACAACATTACAACCGTTATATCTTGCAATCAATATAAACAAAGATACAATATGACTAACATAACAAGCTAAGCTGCCTCGCTGAGTTGCCGCACTTGAGCTGCCTCGGTTGCTTAATCCCAAACACTGTTTGCTAATTGGGGAATTCATCCTCAATCTTAGGATTACCTTCAAGCCCCCTCTACATTTGCCCCTTCGTGGAGAGATTTGTTATTGGAACAAGAAATGTCTGCACGAAAACTTCTCAATCCGATGAAACTTCTCTGCGTGAAAAAAAATTCTAGCCTCTTTGCCTTCGTTAGGACCACCGCGTTAGAACCTCCAGGAAAAAGTAAAATTGTTCCCGATGTGCCTGAGCCGAAACACTACGGCTTGAAGGGGCATCGTCACTTTTTCCTTATACTAAGCTTCAACCGTTCTGACTTTATTATTTGAAATTCTCCCGAATGGCCTACTAACCTTCTCAAATACTCGTTTGGACTCTTGGTAAGTGAAATTCTCCCTTGTAGTACTTCGTTATGTTCGAAAAAGTAGAAATTCTCCCTGATGTAACTGAGTCACAATTTAAACAACGTTTGGACCTGTGGCAAAGGGACATCGTAGTTTTTGAACCGTTGGGACATCTTTTCCGTTAGGGGTTACTGGATAAGTCTAACACAAATTTGGCGCCAAAACTCGAACTTGCTTAGGAAGGAAACCCTTTCTATTCCCTAGACGTCACTTCGTATTCAACGTAATGCTGTCTTTTTAGCTGTCAAAACACTTCTCGAAGTGCCACGTGTTTATTTGAAATGATTATAGGCGGCCTTGCACGTGCGATGGTGGGAAACTCAAGCGACGGGTTTTAAAAGGTTTAAAGCTTCAAACGTCTCTTTATTTCAATCCCTTCTCTTGCCTTCTTCTTCTTCAAGCTTCCATATTTCCTTAGAGAGAGAAACTCTATGCAAACTCCATTGTCTCCCAAGCTTTTACCTAGATTTTTCCTTGTCTCCTCTTTTACGCCACCTCCTGTGGTTATGCACATCCCTCTTCATTCCCAACCTTTCTTTTACTGAAATTTTGGGAGTATTTTTATTGTCTGCAATGGCCTCTTCAAGCAACAATATTATACCTGCCACCAGCGCGCCACCTGCCATCTCTGGCACTAACTCCGCCTCAAGCGCTGCTGCCCTTAGTGTTGCTCATCAAGAGCAACTGTATTTCTATCGTCGGGCGCCTATCTTTGATGAAGACGATAAGTTTTTCGACGCATGCAAAACTTGCCATTTTTCGTCCAAGTTCGACCCTTTACTTCTGGGTGATGAGGAAATGGATTCATTGAAGTGGGGCTATCTACACCCAGAGGGGACTCTGCATTTCCGTTTAGACCGTGGTGACTTCCCTTATTCTCAAATTGACTTCAAGGCACCTGGGGGGTCGCCAGCTCATTTCAGTACCTGGCATACACATATGCAGAGTTCTCGTACTGCTGCTCTTGCCAAAGTTGGGCTTCATCGCTCATACTGGTTTGGGGAGTTCACCCTCTCAAAGTACAATGTGGCATTACAAGTGTTAGTCTCCAGGTGGAACATCATAACCCACACTTTCTTCGTTGCGTGGGGGGAGTTTACTGTTACACTGGAGGACGTTTATGAACTCATTGGGTTTAAACCCATGGGTGAGTTCACTTACCATGATGAGGCCCTGGATGCCGAGGAGGCTGCTGATAGAGCTGAATTGGATCAAATATGCCGCAGCTGCACTGGTTCATCGAACAAAGCTACATTTACTCCCCTTATCAACTACTTTTTTGAAGCTTCAACTCTGAAGGACACTAATGCCGTAATGGGCCGGGGGTAAAGGTACATCTCTGGAGCTACCAGCCTACATACTTGTGTTGCTCTCCCGGTTCTTCCTAACTGGGAAGCCCAACGATCAACCCCGGAGGGACCTGATAAATATTTTCGTCCGTTTGGCCAGGGGGTTCAACCTTCCTCTAGCCGCCATCACCTTGGGGTCCCTCTACACCTGGTTGGATCGGACCCACATTGACATGGAACGATCACTGGGCCGCTATAACTTGGCCAACTTTGCTAACACCATTATCCTGACGAGCTTCCTTTACACCCGCTTTCCTGCTATTATTGCGAAGTCAGTTTCTCTGCCTGTGAGTGAAGGTATCAAGCCCCCACGCCTCCTATGTTTCCACAAGAAGCAAAGTCAAAAGGAGATAATGGAGGTTTTTTATCATTTAGACTCCTTCGTGATGAGATCATATAGTGAGTCTACATTTACCCATAATTGGGACTTTTTTCCTACTGCAGCCACAACGATCAGGTTCAATTCGATTGTAGAAGATCCCTCGTAAGCCATAGTGCTTCTTTTCACCCGGGGTTTCTCCCCTCCTACACTGAATAGGGGTACACTTCAGAGCCTTACAACCCTGATAGATGCAGCAGGCAGTTCGGGTTCGATCAGAGGGGACCTCGACCTGTGTTCCAGGACAACCACTCAAAGGCCACTTTTGCTTAAGCCTGCACCTTCTACACTGCAGTCACGGTGCTTGGTGTGACATCCACCATCGATGGTCGTATCACCCTTCCTAGTGCTAATAGAAAGGGAGACGTATCCACTTCTTTTGCCCCTAAGTTCCATTTAGAGCAGCTGGACATGATTCGTGAGTACATTCAGTCCCCCCCTCAATATCCCCTAGTTCTTTCCTTTTCTTCTTCTGAACTGGGTCTAAAGGGTAACTCCATGCTTGGGTTGAGTTTCCCTTAAGTAAAACCATTAAGGAATCTCCCCAGGAGCTACCCCCTTATTGCCTGATGATCCCAACTGCCACCCCGAAGCCCAAGTTCATTGCAGCTCCCAAACAAACTGTACCTTCGATCGAAGCTGCAACGAGAAAAGGGCCTTCTGAGCCACCTGCCAAGAAAGCCAAGCAGTCAAGTCCAAGAAGCCTAAGGCCCAAGGTCAAATGCAAACTCCATTAGAGGCATTCCCTATTGCCTCCGTTCCCCCTCCCATGTTTTTTAAAGTAGCTGAAGAGCTGAGGAGGTGGGTGCAAGCTGAAGTCAGCAGAATACAGGCTGAGTTTCAACGGCGTGCTATTGCCGTTCCTCCTCCATGTGTGTTTCCCACGATCATGGTTGATCCCAGTGATCCACCGGCAAAAAGGAGAAGAAGGTCGAGGGTACCTGAGAGTGGTGGGGGCAACGAGCTCAAGGAAGAAAACACTAGGTACCAAGTCCCAAAAAAAGCAGACACGTGAGAAACCTGCATCACCCACCCCTTCTGCTGCTGCCTTTTCACCACCTTCACCAGTCATTATACCCTATCATTATCCCTCTGGATCCTAGGTATGTATGTTAGTTTTGTTATTATTCCTCTTTTCTTAAGGTAGCGCCTTTACTTATTGCCTGATAACTTTGGTGCAGGGAGTTGAAGAATTGAGGGCCAGTCCTTCTAGTCCCCCAGTGAGCCGTTTCGTGGGGGGACATTGCGGTGTCCCTCCAGCCACTGCCGCCCCTCCACGTTTACCTTAATAGGTCTCACATACTCTCTCCGTTCATCCTCCCATCGAGCCAGAGATGCCACCACGGGGGCTGCTGAGATGTTTAATCAACCCGAGGCAACTGTTCCAGCCTCCTCTGAGTTACCCCCGGAGCGAGAAGTCCCTCTGCCCCTTGTTGTGGTCGAGGAGAGTGTCTCTCGGGTAAATTTCTTACCAAGTCTCCCATATTTTATTTATCCCATTGCTTTGTTTATCATTTCTAACATGTTGGGCTACTTTAGGTGGAGGTGGCATCGTTGATAGCTAACATTCTTCTTCCTCCTGCATTGACAAGGCCCCTTACTGCGGTTCCTCTTTTCAGTGCCATAACGGGGGTAAGTTAGGTGCATTTCTGCCTCTTATTCTTTTGTGTTTACTCCTTGTGTCTAACACTTGGTTTTATATTTGCAGCTTTCTTCAAGTCTCTCTCCACCCTTTGCTCTGAGTGGCCTTATCCCCTCCCAGGCCCAGGTTGGTGCTACTGCTCTTATTGGGGCATCTCTTGAAGGTCCAACATCTCCTTCCGATGATGCGCCCGTATTGGCCTTAGTACCCTATGCTGGCGAGGGGAGTGTGCCTACCGTTGAGGCTTCTGTATCCAAGGGCCCCGTTGAGGCTGCTGAGGTAATGAGCCCGCCTCCCATGATTTATACCATTATGGTCCCGTGATGACTCCCGATCTCGCTCCTACTGCTGCTAAGGTACTTATCTAATTTCTTTGTATTTCTCAGCTTCTCAAACTCCACCTATGTAGGTGACTTAATCAATAAAAACACTTGTTAAGATTTTTCCATAAACTCCACCTATAACGGTGACTTAACAACGAAAACACTTGTTAAGGTTTTTCACAAACTCCACCTATATCGGTGACTTAACAACGAAAGCACTTGTTAAGATTTCCATAAACTCCACCTATAACGGTGACTTAACAATGAAAATGCTTGTTAAGATTTCCATAAAACTCGACCTATGACGGTGACTTAACAACGAAAACGCTTGTTAAGATTTTTCATAAACTCCACCTATAACGGTGACTTAACAACGAAAATGCTTGTTAAGATTTTCATAAACTCCACCTATAACGGTGACTTAACAACAAAAATGCTTGTTAAGATTTTTCATAAACTCCACCTATAACGGTGACTTAACAACGAAAACGCTTGTTAAGATTTCCATAAACTCCACTTATAATGGTGCCTTAACAACGAAAACGCTTGTTAAGATTTTTCACGAACTCATTATTTCTTCTACCTGTTCTAAGGTTGCTCGAGAGGATTCTCCACCAGCTCCTTCGCCTATTGCCTCGCCCCATCGTGAACCTATCGCTTCCAAAGAAACTAGTTATAATGATCAAGGTTCCACGATAAGTGCTCCTGCGGAGAGCGAATCTGGGTGCGAGCTTCCTCTGCCTGACTTGGATCTTTACGCCTTCTTCCTGATGGTACTCCAATGTTCTCCCCAAATACCTGCCAACCACCGTTTGGCAATTGAGAAACTTGTGAGCTATCATCTTGAAACCTTCACGATGGACTGCCTATGTTCAAACATCTCAGTTATGAGCTACAGGCTTCAAGGCATGGCCACCGTCGTTGCTGAAATCGCCAATACTCCAATTGCAAACGTTACCAGACCCCTCATCAACCAATTCCTAGGTTATTTGAGGGAGTTGGGTCGTGACAGGTTCCGTTTTGACTGGCTCATCGTGCATTTGAAGACTTTAAAGAGCCAACGGTTGGAAAACCAGAGGGAGCTTTTACGAAAACATCAGGAGGATCAGCGGGCCGAGGAAGTTAAGTTGGCCAAGCTAGCGCCTCTTCTTGAAATCATTGACAAAGAGGTGGGGGACCTCGAAGAAGCTCTGCATGCGGCGAAGTCGAAACGAGAGAAACTCCTGATTGAGCGCACCCAGGCGCAGACAAGGTTGGAGGTCTCTATCAACGCTCAACGGTCTTGCCAAGCAGCTTCTTCGGGCCTCCCTGGAGATTTTTTCTCTTCTCCTGATCTGTGGTTCCTTCTTGGTGAATGAACTTGTGTACATATATTTTTCTTTTCTTATCATTTAATTCTTGGGTAATAGCTCCCAATTTTATAATGCCCCAAAGTTTATGAATGGAAAAATATACTTATTCTCATACCATTTCTTTGTGTTACAACTGTTTACATAGATTGTGAAATATGAAGTTCTGTAATCCTTTCGTCTCTACTTGAATTATAATAACAAGAACTTGCATACTTTTCATACAAAAGACTCGTGTATTCATGATAACAATCAACTACATCAGCGATCAAACATAATTGCCTACACATGATAGACTTTCAACCATTTATTGTTAATCTTAAAGGGCCTATTTTCTTTTATCGTAGAAATTAAGCAATAAACTGAGTCATGGGCTTCTTTTATGATGAAAGGTCCCTCCCCATTCGGTGCAAACTTAGGTAGAGGAAGCCCCTTAATATATTTCACAGCTACTTTCAATACAAGGTCTCCCTCCACGAACTTCCTCGGTCTCACTAAGTTATCATATGTCATGGAGAGTTGTCTCGTGTACATTTGAAAGTGTTGCATCGCATTATCTCTGTGTTCATCCAACGCTTCCAACTGCACGTGTCTATTCTGAGGGAGCATGCTGCTTCGCAAAGCATATTGAGCAGAGGGAACTTCTAACTCTACTGGGAGAATTGCCTCAGCCCCATAAATAAGAGAGAACGGTGTATACCCTGTAGGCTTCCTCTTAATCGTCTGATAGGCCCATAAAACGGCTGGTATCTTATCATCCCACGATTCTAGGAAATCCTCCATCATTTTAGCCAAGATATTAACCAAAGTTTTATTAGTCGCTTCGACTTGACCATTTCCCTTTGGGTATGCCACTGCCGAAATGTGATGGATAATGGAGTATTTTTCTGTGAGCATCGTTACTTTTGAATTGACGGAAGGGGTTCCATTATCTGAAAGGATAACCTTTGGGATCCCAAAGCGATAAATAATGTATTCCCTGATGAAGTTGCTCACCACCCCCGTTGTTGCCATTTTCAATGGTATCGCTTCAGCCCACTTCGTGAAGCACTCCATTGCCACCAGTATCCATATCTTTCCCCTCAAAAAAGGATGTATTGCCTCCACCAGGTCGAACGCCCAAGTATGAAAAGGATAGGGTGTTGACAGGGAGTGCAGGTCTACCGATGGGGCATGGATCATATTTCCATGAAGTTGGTAAGCCTTGCACCTTCGAACAAACTCAGCTGAATCTTTCTCTATCATTGGCTAATAGTATCCCAAAGTCATCAACTGGTCATATATCTTGGCTCCTCATATGTGAGCTGGATCGTGTGCCTGCTTGAGAACCTCGGTTGCTTCCTCTTTTATGATGCAACGCAATGGCATGTTGAAGTATCCCCTTCGCTACAGCTGCCCCTCCTGAATGTAGAATCTCGGGGCCTTTCGGCGGTGTCCCATCGCATCAATTTTCTCTGTTGGGATAACTCCATCCTTAATGAAGTCAATGTAGGACTGCCTCCAGTCAATCTGAGCCTCCACGAAATGACATTAAACTACCTCGAAGAATAATTGGCATTTATCGTAGTTCCGTTATAACTCGGTTGCGTCCTGTTTCATGCTAGGCCAGAAATATCCCTCCTTTTGAATTCTCCTGTGAATGGGTATCTCAGTTGTTTTGCAGTGCTCTTTGTGTATTTTCTTCAATCTTTGCCCCGCTTTTTCTGGACCGATGCATCTTGACAGCCATCCTCCTGCGTTTCTGAAGTAAAGGTTCCCCTGGTTCGTGAAGTATTGAGCTAACTCCCTTAGCGCCATTGTTCCTTCACCCATCTCCAGTTGTCTCCTAATCTGTCCCCTCTAGTCCGCATCTTCTTCTTCCATTGGTAGGATTGATTGTACCAATGAAGGATATATTCTTCGTTGGATCACTACGGTAGCTGTATCGCTCCTCATAACCATTTTTTGGGCAATGGTGGCATAGGCGTTTGGGTGACGATTCATCGTTCTGGGCTGCCTCTTAATCTTGGTCCGCTGGAACTGGCAAAGGAGTCTCTGGATGATTGTTTTATATGGCGCCAGGCTCATATGTTTCAACGCGTACTCTTCATTCACTTGCTGAACCACCAAGTTTAAATCCCCCTTGATGCAAAGTGAACGAATTCCTCTTCGAAAAGCCTCTAGAACCCCCAGCACCAATGCTTTATATTCCGCCTCGTTATTAGAACAAGGGAAATCTAATTTATAGGAAAGGCAGATCTCCTCCATTCCTTTTGAAAGAATAACCCCCATTTTCCCTTTTACCGAAGATTCATCGAACTACATTGTCCATTCTTCCTCCTTTACGTCTAGGTGACTGGGCTACAAATCATCTCCCGAAACACTTTCCTCGGGTGGCTCGAAAGTTCTCGAAGGGAATATTGCCAATAGGTCGGCGTACGCTTGACTTTTGATTGCGCGAGGAACCACACACTTCAAGTCATATTCTGAGAGGATAAGGAACTATCTAGCTGCCCTGCTAATCAGTATAGTCCTTGCTAGAAAATACTTAATGGGGTCACATCTAGTTACAATATGAATTGTAAAAGACAACATATAATGTTTAAGTTTTTGCGCTACAAATACTAAGGCTAAACAATGCCTTTCCAAGCTACTATATCTGACTTCTGGCTCATTGGATGATCCTGTTGAGGTAGTAAACTGGTTGTTCTTGCCCGTCGATCTCTTGTGCCAGCAAATCTCCCATGGACCTCGTGGTAGATTTGAGGTACAACTGTAATGGTACTCCTGCCTTTGGGGGCACCATGGTCTGTGGTGAAATGAGTAATTTCTTCAGCCAATCAAGAGACTCCTGGTGAATCTCCTCCCATTTGAACTTCGTGTTCCTTCGTAACAGTTTCATCAACGGATGTGTTACCTCGGCTAATCCAGACATAAATCTCCTAAGGTAGGAGATTTTACCAAGAAAACTCTCCAACTCCTTCGTCGTTCTAGGACTTGGCATTTCTAAGATCGCCCGCTGTTTGTCTTGATCCATCTGCACCCCTTGTCGATCAACCACAAAGCCTAGGAATCTCCCACTTGTCACCCCGAAAACACATTTCAGTGGATTAATCTTCATTTTATACTTCCTAAAATGAGAAAACAACTTCCTCAAATCGCTCAGATGGGACTCCTCCTTCCTTGATTTGATGACCAAATCATCCACATAGAATTCCACAAATTTATGGAAGAAGTCATGGAAAATGGCCATCATTGTTCTCTGATAAGTCGCCCCAGCATTCTTAAGGCCAAACGGCATCACCCTGTACATGAAGTTACACAACGGGGTTCTAAATGGTGTTTTCTTTACGTCCGAGGGGTCCATCTTGATCTGATTATACCCTACATACCCATCCATGAAGCTATACATCTCATGACCAGCTGTTGCATCTATTAGGCTATCGATGGAGGGCAGAGGGAACTCATCCTTGGGACAAGCTCTATTCAAATATCTAAAATCCACATAGATCCTTATTTGGTTTTTATCTTTCTTTCCCACTGGGACAATGCTAGATAGCCAGAGTGGGTGCTGTATCGGTACAATGAACCCTGCTGTTAGTAAGCATTGAACCTCTTCCTTGATCTTCAAGTCCAGCTCAGGCTTGTACGTTCTCATTGCTTGTTTTACTGGAATGGCTGAAGGCATTACATTCAACTTGTGGCATCTCACTTCCTCATCCAGCCCTTCTATCTCCGTGTATTTCCATGCAAAAACATCTATAAATTCTCGAATTAACTCTACCAAGGCCTCTCGTTTCTCCTTACTGAGATCCTTTGAGATGAAGATGGGCCTTGGGTCTTCCCCTTCTTTTATTAGGTTCAACTGCTCTAGTTCTTGTGCCTGCGGCTTTGGTCGATCCGCCATGTAATATGGTTTCTCGGTGATTTCCTCCACAAATTCCTGTGTGCTGGAGTTGTCTATTACCATACATTGTCCCCGTTGATCCACCATAAAGCATTCATATATCGGGTCAACCTCATCATCAGTCTCCTCGATCACCCGCTCACACCGTTACAATCGATACACCACCTTTCCTTCTTCAGTAATGACTTTTTTGCATTGTCTGCTGCTAGTGGCGATTGCTTTCCTCTTCTTCTCTCTAGACGCCTCGGCCACTCTTTTTCCTGAGAACCGACTCAGCACGCTTTGTCGTTGGACCTCCCGTCCCATTGGATCCACTCTGGGCCTCATCGTGTCTTTGAGCTGCTTCAAGATGTTTTGGGGCCGAGGGACCACCTGATGAGCTCCTTCGGTCGTTATTTTTACGCTACTTGCAACCTCTTTACTCTGTTCGTTCAAGGGCCCCATCATTTCCCCGATCAAGGGAACCCATGCTCCATCCATTCTTCTTGTTAGGACCCGAACATCTTCCTCCAACTCAGTATAAAATTTCGCGTCTACTAGGTGGGCTTCTTCGACAGCGAAGGGCCTTTTCGTAGCCCTAATGGTCACCTCTGTCGCCTTGATGTTTGCCTTATCACATTGGTGGTACGTAAAAGGAACTAGCCCTTGATTGTGCATCCACACCCTTCCTATTAATAAATGATAAGAAGTTGCACTTTCTATCACGTGGAACTTGATATGGGAACTCAGATTTCCCATCACAATCCTCACATTAACGTACCCAATGGATTTGGAAGATTGGTTATCATACCCCGAAATTACCAAGGGCATGGGAACCAACCTTTCTTCTGGAATATTGGCTGCGTGAAAGGAGTTAATTGGCATAATATTAATGGAAGCTCCCCCATCCATGAGAGTCCTTGCAAAACTAACCCCGTTGACGCTGGCAGTCACATATAATGGCCTGTTATGAGGGAATCTCACAGCCCTATACGCATCACTGAAGGTTACTTCTGACAGAAACCTCCTCACCAACCTGGCCATGGGTCCCTTCCATTTCATTAAAGGGACTGCGTCTTTCCTCGTAATATCAAGTATTGCCTGGGTTATCCCTAACCTGATTTCCTTCGGTATCCCTACCTGGTCGAAGAACCAGGTGAACTTTGGGGATTTTGAAACCGCACAGTACTCTAGGCCTGGTTCTGCCTCCTCGCCTTCAACGCTGTATACGTCCTCCACGTCCTTGGTGCTTGTTTCATCTTAGGCCAATACTACGTTAGCCATTCCCTCAGTATAAATCTCTAAAGCTTCCTCGTACTCCTCTCTTTCTCATCTCTCTGCTTCTTCATCATAGGCCACTACGAGATTGGCCCCATGCGATGGTAGTGGGTTATTATTGACATTATATGGAGGGATTTGCAATGTCCCTACCTTCACGTACTTGTCGATGATTCTCCTCAATGTAAAGCAACTCTCCATAGGATGCTGGATCTTCCGATGAATCTGACAATATTTGGGATCTGCCGTTGTTGCCACATCGGGTTCCCCAACAGGAATGCCCTTTAGTTTATATACCGTTCCTCCTTGGACCATGGCGTTGTAATAGCTAACATCCTCATCCACGGTATAAAGTAATGGTGGTGGGTCCTCCCTGTCTCTTACAAACTTCCTCTTATTGTCCTTCTTCGGTGCCTTGCCCCCATCTCCTCCCTCGGTGTATCCCACCCGTGGGGGCTGAGACCTCCCCCCCACAGATTGTATCGGTTGCCTAAACATCATGGGCACCACCACTGGATTTGGTCACACCACCAATGAGATATTTCTTGTTGCTTTTAAAAATGCTGAAAAAGTCCCCTCGCGCGTTTCATTGATAAGATGGCAGATGTACTCAGGAAGCAGCCCCTCGACGCAGATCTGCAATAACTTGGACTCTTTGGCCTCCTCCCTCACGTCGAGGGATCTTTCCCTGAACCTTAGAACATAGGCTACCACTTTTTCCCCATGTCTTTACTTCTCCCTATCCAGTTGGGTTAAAGTAAACTCATCTTCCGCCAGAAAGAACTTCTGAACGAACAAAGCATGCATATCTTCCCATGTGGAAACGCTTTTGGGGGCCAAATGAGAATACCAGGTATGTGCTTTATCGGTTAAGGATTTAGAAAACTCCCTTAACCCGAGCTTCTTATTATTACAATGTGCCCCAAGTGTTCGATGAAGCGTTTAATGTGCTTCTTCGGGTTCCCCTCTTTTCCTGTGTATTTTTCAAAAGTAGGAGGAATATAGTTCTTTGGATATGGCTCATCGTTGTATTCCTGAGGATAAGGTGTTTGAAAGTCATCATAAACCGAAGCTACCTCTCCCGCAGATTGCGAGGAAGCTTCTATGAATTTTATCATCTCCTTCCTCATTTCCTCCATGGGTGATGCCACTGGGGCAACAACCAATTGGACCATGGGCTGAGCGCCCGTTGCAGCTGGAGCCGTCGTCACAGTTGGGACCGTTGATACTCATGATGTTCCTACTTTCGGGTTCACAACAGAGGGTATGCTCGCTGGGACCGTTCCTGTTACACCTGCGCCTGGTGGGGCCGTTGGGACTGCCCCTGGTGTTACGAAGGAATTGGCTTCAAATCCCCTCAACGTCATTGAGGCTATCGAAGTTTGTAAAAACTCATAAAATTTACTCATGAGGAGCGTCACTTGAGTGGGTCCCAACCCTACACTCGTGGAAGCTTGTGTCACCCCTGGAACGCCTGTCATCGCCTGAACCGGAGGTACCTCTATTCTAAGAGCTCCATCCCTTAGAGCGTCCAGTTCTCTCGCCACTTGTTCTTCATTGTGTTGGATGTCATTAAAGTTGAGCCTTCGATTAACGTTATCTTGCGCCATACTCCTTACTTAGAAGAATGCCTCCCCAGCAGAGTCGCCAAATGTAAGAGGGTAGTTTAGATTAATGGAGGTGTAACCTCTTTTGAGTATGCTAATGATAAGTTAATTATCCCGAACCTTGGATTAATGATGGGATATGCAAACACAAACTCAATGAAGATAAACTCGATTTAAGCTCACAAATCTCTCGTGTATAACTCAGAAGATAGTAATGAACTTATAAGTAACTTAGCTACAGGGAGAGAGAAGTAAGCACCCTAGATACACCTTGGTAGGCAGGTAAACACACCCAAAACACCCTCAAGAATCTCCGTTAAGTATTAAAAGCTTCGTAATAAATGACAATGGTGAGTGAGTAAAACCCTCTGGTTTTGTAATAACTCTCTCTGAATGTATATTCTCTCTGGTAATAACTTCTGAACTCTCAAAAGATCAACCCCATCCTCAAAGATGGTTGGGGTCTTTAAATAGCCCCCCACACCACCCCCGAGGCAACTCAGTCATTAAAGACTATGAAAGACATCCCTCATACTTTATGTCACAACATTAAATGCCCGATGCACTAGTTGTCTCCACGTCATGAATATTAAATGCCAAGACATGCCTTTTGCCTAACTACTGTGTGTCAGGGGGCTGTTGTCGCAGAGGTGGCTCACCAACTGCCTGACAGCCCCAAATACCACGGTGGTTTACTCAAGTGCATATCTGAAATTGCTTGACTAGTTAGTGGCATCAGGTAAAGTAGACCTGACATTAAGTAGACGGTTGTTTGGTTCATAACTCAACGCCCGATGGAACTCCAAGCTGCTCCTCCCGAGGTTCCACGACCAGGGTCCTTCGGTGTTTTACTAGGTGTATCTAAGATGGTCAAGACAAGCCCCAATGGTGCCTCACTTCTCAATCCTCCACACCAAGTCCCTCTAAAGTTCCCACGGCGAGGTCATTCAATAGAGCATGAAAACTCTCCTAGGCCCTGCTAAGCCTGGTCACTCGCGAGTACCATTTGACCTCCCACTAAAACTCGTTATTATCTTCGTTACAACATTACAACCATTATAGCTTACAGTCAATATAAACAAAGATACAATATGACTAACACAACAAGTTAATGTATGAGTTACCACACTAAGATGCCTCGCTAAGTTGCCACGCTTGAGCTGCCTCGGTTGCTTAATCATAAACACTGTTTGCTAACTGGGGAATTTATCCTTAATATCAGGATTGCCTTCAAGCCCCCTCTACACATAATAAAACAAAAAAGAAAAGGAAAAGAAGAAATAGATCGCCGCAAAATAAGCCAGTACCGGTCGACCGGTGGCCAGGGGACGATCGATAGGGAAAAGGGGAGAGAGCCCACTACTTTGGCGCTAAGGCAAAATAGGATTTACCGATCAACTGGTGGGGTATGGCCGATCGACCGAGACTGTAGAAACTCGCGACCTGTATCTTGTTTATGATCGAGACCTTCCATTTTCCTCCCAATTTGCAAGAGGCCACTTCCAAGTTTTAGTCAACACCTGCTACTTTAGCCATTTGGGCAAAGACCCACTTCCCTTTTTTTGAATAGCACACAAGACCATATCCCTTTAAATTTAGTCGAGACTTTCTACTGAATCGAGTGTGGCCAAAGATGGCCAAATACCGTTTTGACGAATTGGACCTCCTACTTACAATTTTGGGGCCAGGACATATAAGGCATTTATTTAATTGTTTATAATTGTTAATTTCCTTTTAGAACCCCCATTCTCTTAAAAACTCGTACTATCTTCGTTAGGAATCGAATTCACGCACCGTTTGTGACCACGAGACACATATTCGGAGGGCCTCAACTTCCGCTCAGACTTTGGGCAAAAATCCCAAAATGTGAATTTACTGATTTGGCCCTGAATGTGCGATATTCGACGGAACTTTACCGGAATGCAACCAAACTTCATACTAAGCACAATAATACCTACAAAAACTCAATAATGCCTCAAATAACATGTTATCATATAAAATGGAGGTTGTATGGTTATCGAGCATAATTATTGGAATTAAAGTACCCATAGGGGCTAAAATGCATGAGTATAGAAGGTATTTATGTGCATGATTCAGGACGAATCATAAATCATGGATAACATAATTCACAATCCTCTACAAATTGGAAGAAAAATTAAATGGAACCGTCAAATTATATATCATGTCTAAAAGAACATTTATTTCTTCACACGTTAAAGTAAATGCACCAGCGGGAATTATTGTTCTGCCCTTACTATCTTCTTTTAACCACAGTTGTGGCTTGAGTTTCAACGATTTAAGTTCTTTTCGTTCATTTTCTCCATCCTTTGAATGACCCCCCCAAGTCATGTGACCACAATATGTTCACTGATGTTCTTCTCTGCATGCATCACATCTAATACATGATGCACTGGGTTACTCTTTTAATAAGGCAAGTCAAATAAAATTGACCTCCTAGACCATGTCTTTCTTGTCTCAGTTTCATCCCCAATTGGGGTGTTCTTATGCTTGACATTTTTCAATTTAGGATTCTTACCTGGCATATGAGGGAGACAATTAGAAGATTTACTCTCAATTTTTGAACCTGAAAGTTTTCTCAGAAGTAGCCTATGTTCAACCTTTCCCAGTAAAGAATTAAAACTTTTCTCAAATCTAAAACTATGAGCAGGGGGTAAAAACCTCCTATGGGAATAGTATATATATTTTTTCTCTAGCAATGAGACGTGGAGATTCAGTCTCCTATCCATAAATAGGACATCCCAAATAATCATGTACTATACAACCGGATAATGTCCCATAAGTTGAAAAATTATTAATTTCCCAAATCAACATAACTTTCAGGGTAAACTCTTCCTTTTTAAAAGATTCAAATGCTTGCACTCTCTTCCCACAACTCATTTAATTCTTATACCAAAGGAGCTAAGTATACATCGATGCCTTCATTTGTGCCTTTAGCCCACGTATCAACAAAGATATTATCGAAAATTCTGGTTTCATACACTGTGAAAGAGGGAGGTTGAGTGGTGCTAGGATCACTAGTCATACACCTTGATTGGTGTTTAGATATTGAAATGGATTAAAACCATTTGTTAATATTGCCAAACGAATGTTAAGCTGTTCTCGAGCAAAATCGAGATACTCATAATTCATCATATTCCAAGTTGTAGAATCAACAGGATGATGCATGAAATTACCCCGTACTTTTGCCCTAGCATAGCGAGTCATTGCCTCCGTTATCTATGGTACTGTGAAAAATCACTTCAATCTAGGCCCGACGAGAAGATATTTCAATACTTTTTAGGCACTTTTGAGTTAGTTCCTCCCTTGCCAGTAGATTACACATATATAGGTTCTTCTTATACCGAGCGTCGATTCACATTTTCATACTCCTTTCGATAGAGTATGCAGTCATACATACAAGCATGAATTGATTTATACTTCATTCCCAAACCTTTCAAATTGCTCCTTATACAAGGATAACTATTTAGAATCATATTCTGCTTGTGAAACAAGCCCTTCATCCAATTAAAAATTCCTATCACACTATTGCTAGACAAACCATATTGGGTTTTCAAACTATACAAACCAACCATGGCATGTAAAGTTGTTTGATCTTTATCACAGCCATGGTAAAATAATTAGGTCACTTTAAATTTCAAACTTTGATAGTCATAGTCAAGGTTTATCCCAATATCTTCATGAGCACCTGAACCTTGTACATCGTTAGTAACCACGCTTTCTTTCACTTCATGAACTTCACACTCATCATCAACTAAATCATCTGACATATTATAATATACATTATCTTCTTGGGCTTGTACATCTATCTTACTTGTTGATTATTGTGAATGTTACTCGGAGACAAAAGGAACATGCAATTCCCTGTGAAAACCCACAATTGATAACTATCTTATATATCCCATCTTAACAGATGTAGTTCAAATGTTTTTCATCCAAAAACTTACCATTCTTACACCTAACAGACAGATATGGGAACCCTTCATCATTATGACATCTCATTACATATTTTACAAATTCATTAGCAACTCTATGAAACTCATTCCCTGGTCTATTTATCTCACGCATCCACTCTTTGTATGAAGGATATACCATCACAAATACTATAAAACAATCACTTATTATGGGTAACAAGCATATATTCAATAATTAGTATAATATAAAAGTGTGAAAAATTATTTTCTAGAAAATGTTTTACTTTAAGAATGACACAAAGAAAAGCATTTCATTTTAAGTGTTATATTATAAAAATAATATAAATTAATTTCATTGGTAACACAAGATGCAATATGAACCTTATCTCCTCCATCTCCTCTAAAGGTTGAGCGGTCATATCCCATTCAAAATCATATAATTCTGTAATACACATAGCAGTTCATCCACATTGTTCTAATTTGAGGAACATTCGGTAACATCTCTCCACAGTTCTCTTAGTACACTACATAGATTCGCATATGTTTATGCTATTCCAATTTATCAATTGAAATAATACTCAACACTGCATCTTCTAGTATATACCCAAAGAACATTAAGAAATGACAACAGAACATCCCCCAAAGTAAGAAGTGTAAGCCACTAAGTACAATATTATATAAAAACTATGTTATCCCAAACTGTCCAAACGGGTCGAGAGATCTCATTACAGGGGTAATGATTTTCGAACGGGTCTGAGGGCTATTAAATGCATATGCATAAGAACTAGAAGGCTAGTATCTATGCGCACTATCTGTAACTTAAGAGGCTTATAACTATATAAAATTTTACCCTACTTTTAATTGATGTTTTAAAATTTATATTGCCCACGACATTTTAATACCAATTAAAAACTACTACTTCATACCACTACCTCCCTTTAACAGTTTAATATTTTAATTTCCATGGTAAGTATGTTTTCTTTCTGTCTTATTTATATTTTCATGGTATGTTTCATTTTTGTCATATTTATATATTGTATCCTACATTTTGGAAAAATATAGACCCACATCACATGTTAAAATCTATGTCTCAGGCCAACCCACATCACATGTTACTGTTCGAAATAATCACAACCCTCAATGCTACAAATGCCTAGGGCCAACCAACTCAAGGGCCACCTAAATGTTCAAATTCACTAGTCAATAACAATTCAAGAACCCCAAATATAAGACTATAAATATACCTTATCACAACATTAAACACTAGAGAACAACATTAAACACTGCATAATTTCTTTGAATTCATAAAGTGTGCTAAAATATTTTTGTGGTGACAAATAAGTTCAGCACAAATTAACAAGAAAAGGCAATCACCAGAACAAATAAAGAAAATAAGGAACGACAATCACACAACACAAAATTTACGTGGTCCCCCAAGAATGCCTACGTCCACGGTGGTGCTCTTAATATTATTTCTCTATACTCCGGGGAGTATTTTACATGAAATATAATGCATGCCCTTTGTCCCGGGCTGGGGGTTTATTATATACATGTTAATTTTTGGGGAGTGGGGGCGTTGGACTCCCCCACGTCAGTCCATAACCCCTAGAATATCTCCTTACGAGATTTTAGGAATTGACTGTGTTGTAACTAAGTTCGTTGAGGCGTGAGGCCTCCAGACTTTGGGTCGTATTTTATTGGGCTACTCGTCTGGGCCAAGGTGACAAAATCGAGGTACCCATAATTGCCCCTAAAGTTGTTGGGCCACAATTTGGGCTCAATAATTTCAAATGATTTGTCATAATGGCATTTTTGTAAATCGTGCAACACTCTTTAAGATTGAAGCGCCCTTCCCAAACTGATTTAGGCGGCAGACTACCTCGTTGCCTGTGCGCTATGATTAGAAACGTTTAAAACATCTTCGGAGAGGTCTTTTCTTATTGTCGCTTCAAATTTCTTCACACTCTCTAATTTTCTCCAAGCTTCCACCGTTTCTCTCTCATTCCCAGATCTCGTCTTTCAATTTTAATATTCTCATTGTCCTTCCTTGTGACTTTGCATTGTCCCAAGCTAAGTCTCTACTTCGTAAGTTCTTCTTACTTCTTCTCTTTGCATTTTCTGATGGAATTTCTTCACATCTGCTACTAGGTTTTTTATTTTTCAATGACGAAAATAGGCAATAGATCGATATCCGAATTTAGGAAGTTTTATAACATTCTAAATTGGGTAGACATCGAGTGTGCCCATCTCCCTCGTAATGTTAAAGAAGTTGAGGATGGTCACTGGATTCATGTTCTCTTATTATCCCAATGGGGTCTTAATTTTCCCTCGAGCAATTTGTTTTTGCACTTTTTTGGTTACTTCAATATAGTCCCTGCACAGTGCTCGTCCAATGTCTGGAAAATTGTTAACTGTGTACATAGAATAAATCAGCTCTATGGCACCAATTTAGGGCTTACTGAAATTTGCTTCTATTATTCTTTTTCACGAACAAGCTCTGGTCTTCTGCACCTCAAGGCCAGGAGTCCTGATAGGGTATTGGTAGTAAATCTACCTGATTCTCATAAGGATTACTGGCATGAGGGTTTTATTGCTAAAAATTGGCAGTTCCCTCCCCATACCGAGGGGTCAAGGTCTGGTAGATTTGTGGTCCCCTTTTATAGGGAGGAGTACATAGGTAGGCTTAGTCTTTGTTTTGTTCATCGATCCTCTGTTTGTGTATGATTCTTCTTATATTTTTCTTTCTTTCTTTTCAGCGAGGACAAAGAACTTAGAACCCGCTTTCAACGAGATTCGAGTTACTGAGTTGGTCAAAGCCTGGAAAATCAGGGAACTCTTGGCTGATGGTGAACACCCTCGATCAGCGACCTTCCTTCTGGAATATAAGAACGTTGGGTCCAGCTTTATTACGCGTCCTGTGGACAGCATTCCTAAGCCAGACATCACCGAAGAGGTTACCACAGATCCCATCCAATTAGACGAGGAAGAAAGCAGCTCTGGTGAGGAGAGGGAGGGTGCTAACAGGGGAGGTGCTGAAGGTGGTTCTAGTGAGGAGAGCTTTGTTAGTGAAGGATCTTACAGCTTAAAAGAAGGTTCAGAGGCTCAAAAGTCTTCGAGCAAATCGAGTAGTTCCAGCAAGGAAGATATGGTCCCTCCCAGGAATAATCTGATCCATGATAATGATGATGTGCTCCTTTCTCGCCGGTTGAAGAATAAAAAATCTGGCAGTTGATAGGTTGCAACTGGTTCTCAGTCTGCTGCTCATGATCAGGTAAAGAGGAAGATGGAGGAGGAGAAGTTGAGAGGGAGTGAGAGAAAAACGGAGGAGGAAAGGAGAAGATAGAGGAGAAGAAGAAGGTGAAGGAAAAAAGGAAAGATGAGAAGGAAAGGAAAGAGAGGGAAGAGGAGAGAGAAGGTGAGGACAAAGGC
This sequence comes from Sambucus nigra, assembly GCA_949130495.1. Taxonomy (NCBI): domain Eukaryota; kingdom Viridiplantae; phylum Streptophyta; class Magnoliopsida; order Dipsacales; family Adoxaceae; genus Sambucus; species Sambucus nigra. Next base: position 13,751,353 of record OX422219.1, on the reverse strand, counting down.
AGGGCAAGCTCTGGTGCCCGTGTCCGCTTTGCCCGAAGGCGCCTCTATTTCCCTTTCTCCTCAGTTGGCTCCTGCGTTGCTTGAAAGAGCAATTTTGGCGACTGATCGTCAGAAGGCGATACAGACCGACCAGTTAGATCAGAAGGCGATTCAGAGGCTAGCCTTGGTAAGTTTACTCTCGCTTATCTATTCTCGTAATATTTTGTTCCATGATTCCCTTGCTAATATTTCTCTTTTTTACAGTTTGTGACCAACTTCTCCGTCCTCTATCGCAGTCACGACTAGCTGGTGAAGAGGAATGCTGATCTGGAGAAGAAGAATGCCAAGCTAGAGGCCAGCTTGAAGACTGCCAATGCTACCCAAAAGTCTTCTGATCTCACTCTGTCTGAAGCCAATCGAGCAAAGGAGGTGGCGATCAAGGAGCTTGAGGAGTTGAGGCAGTCCTATGACTTGGTCTTCTCGAGTAAATTGGCCGTGGTGGAGGAGAATAAGGTGCTCGCGGAATAGGTAAAGAAGGTGGAATCCGAGGCAGCCACCCTTAAGGAAAGCTCGTACAACATCGGATGGGCCGCTACGTATGAGGATACTGACGTTCAGATTGGCTATATGAGTCGTCTGAACTTTAAGAATAGTTGTAACAAGGCTCTCCTGGCTATCGAGGTGGATATCGACTCCCCACTGTTCAACGAGCATGATCCTGGGCCTAAGCCTCCGGTGGATGAGGCACTTGCTCCTGCCTCCGACGAAGGCGTTCCTGCTGCCTAGACCGTCCCTGTAGTGCTCCTTATGACTAGGGGACATTAATTTTTCCATTTGAGGGAGGTGTACCTGCCACTGTAGATAAGGGAAAATAACCAGAGACCTCAGAGCAAACTGAGGTTGCCAACTAGCCTGTTCTAGGGAACTCTTTGTATTTTTTCTTTGTTTGTTCTTTCTTTTTGATCGCTGATGTACTTGGAACCTTCCTTTTTAATGAAATAAAATCATTTTCCTTTCTGCATACTGATTATTTTGCTCTTTAATGCTTGTATGGCTTGTAGTTGATTGATATTGATGAGTATATACCCGTTACTTCTCAACTGGGAAAGATCTTTGGTCCTGATGCGAGAAATTAAGTTCGTCAGGATTTTGTAAGGATTTGTAAATATCTTCAGTCAAGAAATAAGGAGTATAAGGACCAGTCAGAGCTCGTTGCTAAGCTGAAGGATAGGCCCCAAGTGATGGAAGAGGTTGGTGCTTCCGTTCAAGAGGAAGTGAATGCTCTGAGAGCTGAGCTTCTGGATGCCTCTGAGATCAATCAGGTCGGGGAAGTTCTTCAACAGGAGAACGAATCTCTAAGGAGGGAGGTGTTGCGACTTAGAGATCATGCACCGAGCGTTGCCCCTCAAGCTTTATTGGGTTCCTCATCATCATCTGGTCTGCGAGCTAGTACAAATGATAGGGGTTCAGCTAGGAAGATCAAAGAGCTTCGAGTAGATGTTCGTTGAGCATATGTGAGAGTTGCAGGGCTCCAAAGAGATGTTACGCTGCTGAGGCATATGTTCAAGAAAGGTCATCGGTGGGTATGGGTTGATGGTTATGATCAGGGTTAGACAGATGCCCCAACGAGGTTGACAGAGGTTGAAGAGTTGTCCTTTATTAGGGGATGATTGAATGCTCTCAGGGAGTTGAAGGTCCCCAGGAAATTAGTACTCTTGTATCTTCACGAGATCTCCCCTTCGACTCTGTTGCCTAACCCTTTCAGGAGGGACGATCAGTGGGTCCCTATAGATGATATCCCTAGGCATCTACTAGAGCCAGATGCAAATAAAGTTGAGAAAGAATTTGCTCATCATCCGGACGACGACCGAAGAGTGCAAGTAGCTGATTATCTTGCTCAGAGGCCCAATCCTCATTAGGATTTATTTAATTCAATGTAACTATTTGTAAATGTAATGAAGTAATAAAATATTTATGTTTTGGGTGATTCGCCGATTAAACATGTGTTGTGTATTTTCTACTTCATTGATTTTTTAACTATATTGGGTTCTTTTTAGCCGACTAGAGTTGTTTTATCGAGTGAATGTCCTCTTAGTCCAGTATGCTTTTAAGATACCATTCTGCCCCACTTTACCTTTTAGGTTGTGTCGTCACACTCTCTTAGGCCTAAGTGTGGCAATGGCGAGGATACACCTGGCACCGGATGTTCCATCCGAGCAGGCTTTTGAGCCAAACCTTATTTGGCGACCAACCTGAGTTGGCCGAGCTGCCTAAGGGTCTCCTGTAGGGCTTTATATATTGCCAGGGGCAATGCTGGGAGGTTGTTTGTGTTTCGTAATGAAAACCTGAGGAGGGTAACACCCTGCTTTTATATGTTGAGTAGGGTGCCTGTCGCTTAGAAAAGATGTGCAAGTTATAAAGTTCATAATAAAAAATTAACACTTCATAGAATGCCACTGCCAAATGATATTTTATTAATAAAAAATAATGAAAAATGAGTTGCCAATTTCAACAATGTAATAAAAGGCCAATATAGAAAACTATATGTAGAATTTCTTTAGGTTGGCTGCGTTCCAAGCTTGGAGTATCTCCCTGCCCTCCAGCGTTTCTAAGTGATAGGCTACTTGCAGGTTGTTTCTTGTCACCTTGAATGGTCCCTACCAGTTTGGACCTAGCTTACCATCTGATGGTTTTACCGCGCTGCCAAGAACCTTTTTTAGGACGTAGTCCCCAACTCGAAAAGCCCTTGGATTGACCTTTTTGTTATAGTGCTTTGCTAGCTGTTGCTGATAGCCTGCTAGTTTCACTAGAGCTAATTCTTTGCGCTCGTCAACTAGGTCAAGTTCAGCGAGTAATGCTGCATCATTCCGGCCTTGGTCGACCAGGGTGGACCTCATGGTTGGGAGGCCAACTTCTAAAGGGATGATTGCCTCCATTCCATATGTTAGTGCAAATGGGGTTTCCCCAGTTGCTCGCCGTGGGATAGTGTGGTAAGCCCATAGAATATGTGGCATCTCACTCACCCATGCCCCTTTGGCTCACTCTAATCACTTCTTCAGTCCATCAATCACTATTTTGTTGGAAGCTTCAGCTTGGCCGTTGCTCTGAGGGTATGCTACCGAGCTGAAATGGTGCCTGATCCCCTGGTCGTTGCAAAAACCACTACAAGAAAAATACTTTTTTATGACACTCGAAAAAATAATTCAAAGACATTTATTACAAAAATGTCATTTAAAGGTTAAAGTTATTATTAATGTGACATTTTCAATATAAAGCGTCATTTTATACATATTAGTATAATTTTTCATGATATTTTAAATATAAAAATCATATTTGATTATAGATATTATGACCTTTTTAAAGATGTTTTAACATATGTGTACATATTATGACCTTTTTTTTTCATTCTAAAATTTAGAAGCGGGGTTTTTGCCCCCTAATTTTTTTTCCGTTCTTTTGGAGTACTCCGCGCTCAAACCTCTCTCTCACTCAGCGTCTCCTTCTCTCTCCCTCTCTCTCACGATGTGTAATTTTTTCTCTCTCTCTCTCTCTCTCTCTCTCTCTCTCTCTCTCACGCATCTTGTCTCATCTCTCAATTTTCTACCTTCCATGCCGGCCAGATATTACAAGTAACATTCAAACCAGATTTATATATATATACACTGTTGACCTTACTCTTGTTTTTATATATATTTCTCTTGTTGTAAATATATATTTGCTCATTTTTCCCACCTATGGAACTACTCGGTTCTTGATTTTGATTACCCTTCATCTTTATATTTCAACAACGTGAAATTTCTAGGGTTTAGATTGATTAACAGTGTTAATTTTATCAGATTGATTTGTTTTGCTTTTTAACAGATAGATACTAACAGTTATATATATGTTGATGTTAAAATCTTACAGTTATATGTATTGTGTCAATCAAGCACATAATCAAGATTTCAAATTAGAGGGGGCTAAGTAGCTCAGTGGTTGGATTGAGGGCAAAAAGGTCAGACATAACTGATATTTGTTAGTTTTTGTTCTACTTTATTTTATATGTGTGTTTGTATGTTGGATTGAAGACTAACAAAAGAGTTTGACTACAGACTTTTATTACCAAAAAAATAAAATACAAAAATAGAGTAATTTGAAAAACAAAATAGATTAATATTTTGAATTTATGTATAATAGAATCCAAATAATAACGAGGAATGATTCAAGGACCAACTAAAAAGACTCGAGTGAAAATTTTACATTATTTTCTACTTTAAATAGACCCACGCGTCTATCAAGATAGGCTTTTCACATTATATAAGTTTGTAATTTTAGGCGTTTCTCTAGCACTTCTCTATCATAAAGGGTAATTGCAATATATGTATATATAGTAAAGGCACGTGTCGGCATTATAGTCGTTTGTGACATCCCGCCTAATAAAATACCGGGTGATCAGTCCTATACCAAATTAAAACAGGAATCCCAGTTGGTTCATCCTTAGCATCACTGTCGAAAACTTTTTAAAACTTACTAACCACCTAGTATTCCAAAAGCTAGTGCCAATTTTAACTTTTTAATTAAACAAAACAGTACATGAGGAAATAAATATGAACCATTCACACAACTGAATAAAACTCAACTGAATAATTAAATAAACAATTTGCCGAATAAACCATCGGCCACCAAAATGAAATCCAATACAAACACCCAACACTTGAATAAGTACATCTGAAAACTGTACTGAGAAGTCTTGGAAACAAGCCCTAAATAAAACTGGAACTGATAAATGATTCCTACTCTAGGAGTAAATGAACACTGCGTCTAATCCGAACTCCTGCTAGCATCCACATATGCCGTAACTCCGTGTCCTTGGAATAGAATATCAATCCTGGCGTCCATGTGGCTGGACACCTAAAAGGTTTTGAAAATAATTTTATAGCAAGGGTTAGAACCCAAAATATTTTGAAAATATTTAGCAAGTGAATTAACTGCAGTAATTTAAAATGCATGAATGCGCTTCATATTTAAGTTAGTGTCGCACTCCCTTGTGGACATTCTCACCCCTCCACTATTGTGCACACCTAACGGTTACCTTAACCCCACCTAGTTGTACTATCCCGTCCAACTAGTCCTAGCATAATCTTCCCTTGCCATACTACTCTAACCCGAGTATAATGATTCTTGAATTATAAGTTATCTCACAATCAGCTTAATTAATTCCTCTTACATAGTAGCATATAACCGTGTCACAAGTTATATAAAGTAAATACATCACACATTGTATTATTACCGGCATATAATATTGAATAACATCATATACGTACCTTTATTAAAACATCCACACATATAACATACGTATATCCATCCCTCCGAGTATACCCTTGCTGGATGATTCCCTCTAAAGTGCTATATCACTAGGTGTGCTCACATAACCTAGTTACCCAAGTTGGAATCGCTCACCAACCTGGCCCAAAACATAAACGAAGTGGAGGTGGTCATAGTTATTCTCTGAAAGTGAGATAATCTCCTCACCCATATACCGGACGCTATGACCTGGGGATATACTCACCCTACTCCTCAAGCTAGGGGATTTACCCACATCGCGCAACCTCCCTTGATAGCACTAGAGTATATAAATTAAGTAAATATCTAATCACTAATATTTAATAGCACACAAAATATATACACACATCTATATATATACTATCACTATACCATATAAATATAATATAAACTCCGGCTTTACCGTGTACTCAAAGATCCGTAACACTAGCCTGAAATTTTTTGAGTCTCTGTCCTGACTCTCTTAATTAATTTTCTCACTTAATAATTTATCATCTTCCCGAATCTGTGGTCCGAATCTAAATAATAATACTCTACACATATATGAAATTTGCCCGAGTCTATGATTCGACTCTTATTTAATTAATTTACACATTAATTAATTAACACAACTCCGAGTCTATAGTCCGACCCTCATTTAATTCATTTACACATTAATTAATTAACACAAATCCGAGTCTGTGGTCCGACTCTAATATAATTAATTCACACCTTAATTAATATACTATTTTGCCCGAGTCTATGGTCCGACTCTAATTAAATTAATTAACACACCTATTAATTTAATACCTTCCCGAGTCTATCGTCCGACTCTAATTAAATTAATTAACACACCTAATAATTTAATACCGATCCGAGTCTGTGGTACGACTTTCATTTAATTAATTTACACATTAATTAATTAATACCCTTCCCGAGTCTACAATCCAACTCTAAATAAATTAACAACATCAATTAATTTAATACTTTTTCGAGTCTACCTTCCGACTCTACCTTCATTAATTAACACATCCATTAATTTAATAACTTGGTGTCACTCAACTATTATCCCCGGACTCGCTCACTTGGCCCATAACTTAATATTTCTTGAGTCTATGTTCCTATCACAAGGAAACACACAATAGGCATTCACAACCCAAGTAATCCTATAAAACAGTAGGTATTTACACAACCCAATTATTCGTACTTGTACGTAATATATTTCTCTCTAATATTCACCGTACTTGTTTGCTTTACGAATTTATTTCACTTTCGTATTAATTCAAGTATTCACACAACTCTAAGGGTCCTAGTTACCCCTTGTTATATCAATTCAGTAGTTACCCTTGTTAACCCACTGACCTAACTAATTTAAGCTCGCTCACGCTTTTCCGTAATTATATTCTTATCATCTCGAATTAGAGTACGCACAATCAAGCCTATGAATCTCCACTTTAACTTTCTCAAAAAATTAAAGTCAAACACTCAATCATAGACCTACTGCCATGTCATTATTCCATCAATATATTTCATCAAGGTCCCAGACACTTCCCCGATAAAATTTTAGACATTTGAGGCTTAAAAAGAAAAATTTCAAATTTTTTGGCAGATTAAACACCCTCTAGTAAAATTTTGATTTCTCTCTCTACAGAACTCCGATTGACCTGATTCCAAGTTCATTGGATATCTAAGAGAAATACCTTTCCAATAATGTCTGGTTCATACTCTAATTCGAAGTAAAATTCAAATCGCACACGTTTAAAGTCACGTCAAAATTCTGGCAGATTACTATGTTGACAAGTCAAATACCCTGTAGTAAAATATCGATTACTCCCTCTACAGAACTCCGATTGACCTGATTCCAAGTTTATTGGATAGCTAAGAGAAATAAATTTCCAGGCATGTATGGTTCATACTCTAATTAAAAGTACAACTCAAATGGCATACGTTTAAATTTGTGTCAAAAATATTGCCAAATTGACATCTTGTGTTCATCAATTAAATCCTAAGTCATTCAAGATTCATGTTCTTCATCTAAGAACTCATAAAGATTCTATGTTAATCATCAAATATATTCAAATTTCATTTTATCTTTACTTAGGGATATATAATACACCTATTTCTTACTTTGAATCTCAACCAAGTATTCCATTAACAAAACCCCATTTTCACCCATTTATACCCAAAAACGAATTTTGATTTACACATCACTATGATATGAATTGATTATCATCAATTTAGAAATCACAACAGTTAACCACTTGCCTGGAATTATTCGTAGTGTCTGATCCGTTGGTGTAGTCCCTTAATTTGGCTCCAAAATCCCCAAATTGGCTCTTAATTTGCTTTTCCCCAAAGCTACTCTCAAATACTAGGTTTAGAGTTGTGTTGACTTTCGTTCCCTAATCTCTCAATTAGGTTAAAAACCCGCAATCACGTTTTTGGTCATCTGGGCCTAATTAATATGGCCCAACTCATCCCGTGTGGGCGCGGCTATGCCCAAAAATACCCCTAGACCCAATTACTACCCCCCGGGTACTCTTTTCTGACTATCTCGATCCATCCGGACGCAACCGCGTACTCAAAACTGTCATTCGAAATACTTTTTGTTATTTCCAAATTATGACCTCAAAATACGACACACGAGATTTCGAACCATTAAACTTAAAAGTCGCCAATTATAAATAATTCGGCTCACTCAATTAAATTCTCCAACTCATGAATTTAAGTTTCTCCAATTTAAATATTTTTATAACTCCCAAAATAATTAAATGTTAAATCCTCAAAATTACGGGGTGTTACATCGTTGTAGTCTTCTCGAATGCATGCTTTGTTTTATTTTTATTTGGGCTTTTTTTTACTTGATCCTTACTCTTTAATACGTCATCTGACTTAACACTCTTTACTAATCCCTTTAATTTAACCTCCAATTTTTTAACACCATTAGGCATTTTCTTGGAAAGATTAAATTGTGTGCGGTAATAACCTTTGAGATATTTGAGAATGTAAATTAAAGGGTACTTTTGTCTTAAAAGTTTGAAGAACTATGTCTAATAATGCATTCATGATTTTTTAACGAATTTAGGTTGCCATCTAAATAAAGTGAGGGTTAAGTTAAATAATTAAGTGAAAAAAACCATATTTTAAAAGAAATGATTGCTTTTACAATTTTTAGAGTAATATTTGCTATTACAATTTTTAGAGCGATATTTGTAATTAAATAGATTTAGAATCCCAAAATAGTGCACAAAAATTTATATTCACTTTGTAAGAAAATGAGTCCGATTATAAGTACTTTTTGTGGACTTTCTTTTTCATTAATTATTTTGATTCATCCTTGATTAAAAAGAATATGGTATAAACTTTAAAATGAAAGAAGCATGGGTACTTAATCAATGATTCATCAATACAATGCGAACCATTTGAAATTCTTGGGGGTGGCCATGGTCCCTCTTGGCCATGCCTTAGTTTCGTCACTGCTGTTAATTGTATTTTAGGTATTGGTAACTGATTCGATTAGATTGATTTTGTTTTGTTTTTTAATAAATACATACTAACAAATACATATTATATAGACAAAAGAAATATAAAATAAATTAACAAATACATATTATATACATAAATACATTATCTTTATTTTTCAATTTTTTATCTTTGTGTTCAACTACAGACTGTTGGGTGATAAGTCAAAATGTCAGTTTCTTTATACACTCTCGAATTAAAACCTATGTATATATAAAATGTGCATTTGAGCTGTCAATTTATCAGTAGTTGGATTAAGTTAATCAATCTGGTATGTGAGTTCATTATTAGGAAGTTAAATTTTTAGTATTTTAGGAGAATTTCTATTTTTTTAATATTGATTGGAACCCTGAATTTCCTTATGACTTTTGGTGGCGTTTAGGAAAAATAGTGATTCTGATTCATTTTGTGCGATATCGATGTGTCGTGTCTGCAGACGTTAGTGTAGTGCACAAAAGAGTCAGACCTTAACTATGCTCACCAGATATTCATTGTGTCTTTTATCAAAATCACCACAATAACTTTACATTTGGTTACAATTGTCATACTATTACTTAATTTTTTAATATTTAAATATTAGCCTGATACGAGTTTGATACTTGCACATATTCTTCTTCTTAACTTCTTTTGGTATCTTCTGAAATCCACTGTTGTGTGCTAGTGCTTATGAGTGTCCTTGTGATTATGAGAGATATGTAATCATACACACACATAAAAGTGATGTCTTGATTAGTTATGTGCTCTTGTGATATGTATAGGCTTAAGAGAGTTGTAGTAGTGTGTTTAGGTGACAACTTTAGAAGCTCCATTAACTTTGTTTGATTCATTTGTGGTTAAGTCAAATCTTAAACTCTTGTTGGTGCATTATATGCCATTTTTTCATCTATTCTTCTCCTTTGACAAAGACCAACAACTTACCATTTGTTGTTGTTGGCAAATGATTAGAGTAGTTGTAAAAAATGTCCCAATTATCCAAATAATGGAATCCCAGAGGTTCAAGAGGCACGCTAATTTCAGAGATTGGCATGTGCATGTCTGATTTGTAGTGATACTTAACACATGTGTGCCCCAAATGCATAATAGACATGTTTCTATTGATGTTAAATACAACTCCTTTCAAATCTTCATCATCATGGAACCTTGTAGTATGTATAGTTAATACACCACAAAGATACCAAAAAATGTTGATTGAACCACTTAAGCCACAAGATGTGGATTTATAATGATGGAAAATAATAAAATGTACAAAATAAAGAAATCAAGACGTAAATGCGCAACGATCTATATGTCATTCGGCAAATCAAGCCTACATATATGAACGACCATATTCTTTTACATGAGGATTGTAGCGGCATAAGTGACACATGGCGGATTACAAGAGTGCACACAACTCTCAACCCCTAATCTCACTCAAGCGTAATAAAGTTCTAATACAGAGAACACTCTAACTTGATGATCTTTTAAATAATAGGGACTCCTCAACACTAGATTTTCTTGATGTGTTCCCTATAGTTTAGCACTTCGTGACCCAATGTTGTCTCCTCTTATTTAACTGTGATTTTCTTCCCTAAATATGTGTCAAGCTATACCCCCTATATATGTAATGTCAATCAAGGAAATAGGATTTTTGATGGCCGCTATTCATGACGGTAGGAAGGAATAGAGTAAGACCTTTCACCAGCTCCTAAAATAATTGTAATGTCCCTACATTCTCGGATTTATGAAGGAACGGGATAAGAGACGACCTTCAGATATTTTAATTTTAGCTACTGAGCCACAACTACACGTGTTTGATTCTTTTATATGAGCTACAGGATTCTATGCTTATTTGATATAGAATGAATGCCTTTCAATTACATCTATAAAACGAATACAACTTACCCCTTTAAGGTCTTTTTAAAGATACGCAAAAGTGACCTCTGCATTACCCTTCCGCCTTGTGGTGTATTAACTATACATACTGCAGGGAGCCATGATGACGAAGATTTGATAGGAATTGTATATAACATCAATGAAAACAGGTCTATTATGCATTTGGAATTGCTGAATCACATCTGTTTGGATTCTATTGATGTTAATGCTATATATGTTAACTAAGGTTGTCATAGAAGTCCAAATATAATTATTTCTGCTCTCCAATGCATACAACACCTATAGACTAATAATTGTTTCAATTTTTATCGTATACAACAACTATAGAGTAATAATTATTGTATACAATAATTTTTATATATGTTTCTACAATATCAGTCCTTAAAATCATTTTCTATAGATTATATTTCAAGAGATGTTACTGCAATATCTATAGATGTTGCTGCAATATCAATCCTTCAATTCTGTTGCTGCAATATCTATAGATGTTGCTACTGTATCTAAGTTATTTATATAGATGTTGGTCCAAAATCAATTCTTGAAATATGTTTCTGCTCTCTGATGCTTCTATGTTTGGATTCTATTGATGTTAATGATATATATGTTAACTAAGGTTGTTATATTTATCCAAATAGATTTGTTTCTTCTCTCCAATGCATGCAATACCTATAAAGTAATAGTTATTTCAATTTTTACTATATACAACAACTCTAGACTAATAGTTATTTCAATTGTTATTGCATACAACAATTAGAGTACAATTAATGTCTATGATGTTGGAAATAATGTAGAGTTTAGTTTGCAATTTGAAAGAGGAAAGATGCACATAATAAATTCTTTGTTTAGGATTATAGTTAGGCGGAGCGAGGGGGAATTCATTTTAAATTATAATTGCAAGTCAAACCAATTGCCTTGAATTTAATCTGTGAGTAATCTGTTTTAATGAAACTATTTGTTGTGATAGTGTAAGTATTTTACAAGATAGTATTTCTTTGGACATGATCGAATGTGTGAAGATCCTTTGGTACATATGTTGCCCTCTAATAAACTAATGTGTATACATCTTTGTTTGGGTCTATTTGGACTAATAAACTAAAATGTGAAACTATCATGAACTGATAAATATAGCAGGTAAATATGTTTGATTTTATCTTTCTTCTCCTATCGTGATATTGTTGTAAGTACTTACTATGTCACTATGATTTTTCACTTATATGTTGAATTTCATATTATTCAGATTGATTTTGGGGAATAATTTTAAGGGCATATCCATTGATGTTGAGGTCTTCTATTCTTTCCCTAATTTATCTTGCTTTTGGCCAACACTACCTGTGTGAGGCTATCGTCGCAAATACATTTTACTTTATTAAAATAATGAAACATATCTGTTTCTTCTCTCCAATACATACAATAGCTATAGGCTGTAATATCAGTCCAAACAGATCTGTTTCTGCTACACTTATCTATGTAACTATATAAAATTGTTGCTTGAAATTAGCACCAAAACGTGTGAGAGTGACACGTGGCGTCTTAATTTAATGTAAGTTATTAGTTGAACATCTATGTTGTTTCATATTTGGCTCCCTACGTTTGCACTCTAACTCTTCTACATTTAATTCTACATTTAATGCCAGTTAAGTTAACATGGTTAGCTATTCCATTATCAGAACTCAAATTCGGTGATCCTTCTCATCTCACTTCTTTGGATAAACGAGCCTAGCCATCTACAATGAATTCTCACTTCAATCTTTTCAAAGGTACTATATAGTAATAACACTGTTTTCCCCATTCATTGGTTATTTTTTACAGTAGAAGTTTATTTGTTTTACTTTAATTATATTTTTTTTGGCTGAACATTTGTTGGTTTCATTCAAATAACTTAGGAATCAATTGAAAGGTACATTGTTTTTTCCCCTCATTCCATGTATTCTGAATATGTTTATTATTTGATCTCAAATTGATTATGTTTGTTTAAAATGTGATTTCATAATAATCAAATTATACATACATTTGATTTAGTTTTCAGAATTTTGACATTACATGTTTCTTAAAATAGTAAAGCAAATAAGTATTGACTGTTATTGGATAGTAATAATATTTTAAATAGATTTTATAATTTTTTTTAGTTTGCACATTAGGTGTTTGTTAAAATGTTAAAGCAAATAATTATTGATTGTTATTTGCAATTTACTTGATAGTTGTTCTCCAATTGAATATATTTGTTTGAAATGTGATTGCATAGCATTCATATTTTACATACGTTTTTTCTTTTTCTTTCAATTAGAAATAGTACCACATGCATGTATACCTCTGTCAATGATATGCTATGAATTTGGATATGACAGAGCATATAATTTATTAGTTGAATACTTGAAAAGAGCCTATAATATTTTCCATTTCTTTTGGGGAAATATGATCATTTCGATACATGTATACCTCTGTCAATGATCTGCTCTGTCAAGTATGAATCAAGGTTATGCTATGTCAAAAAATGATATGAAATATGGTCTGTCAGTGATATGATCTGTTATAATCTTGGCCAAGATGTTTCGAATGTGTTTTCTAAGTTGTAAGTCGAAGTCATACATGTTTTATACTTCAAATGTTTCACCCAAAAATGAACTGAAATATGTTATGTGAATGATATGATCCGTTATACTTCACTCGACTGATTCATGTATACCAAAATTCTTTTAGAGTTGTATTTTAATAGTCTCCAATAAGTTCCCCATGAATTCTTCAGATTCCAATATTCCTCATAACTGTTAGACCCATAAATAAGTATTAAAACTGCGTGGTCTATATCAGGTTTGTTGAAATCTAGGACCAAACATGTTACCATGAATTTGCGTAGGGTGAGAATTTTATTTGACTGAAAGTTGAGGGATACCCTATATGTGGATCAAATTATTGTTTCATATCAGAAAGAACCTCGAGTCTAATTTGTATTACAGTAATTCAGTGGGATGGATCGTCAAATTAGTATCGAGATTTCTTCCCTTAAAACTCTACACTTACGTAAGGTTACTTAGAATTAAATTTGGTCCAGTTCGTAAATGTTAGTGCTAGGATATTGATCTTGATATGTAAAAAAATATAGGAGCATCTAGACATGAAAGTAGTAAAAATATGGCTGACCTTTTTACAGTCAGTAACCGTTATGCACAATGATTTCTCTAGCAGTACGTGCTGCGCTTTTAGGTCGTTAATGATATCTATTAGGATTTCGTAATGAGTTATGTTTGGAGTTGAAATAACCAACATAACTGATAAAAATTGCAACATAATAGAGTTAACACGGGCTTTCCCAAGTCCATTGAGAACCTTTTAAAAACATTTTTCATGTAGTTAGCTTGAGAGATGAACATCTTGCTCTTTGTTCAGTCTATCAAAATCTTTATTGCAAGTATCTTTCTTGCAGCCCCTAGATCTTTCATTACAAACTCATTACTCAGTTGAATTTTCAACTTCTGAAGTTCAAAGGTTTAGAATTATCTATATCTTTATCTACTGTAAGGGCATAAGAGATAATCTCAGCAAATCCATACCATTCCAAAAAACACCAGAACAAACAACCTTGAAATCAAAAGGGAATTTCTGCACATCCATCCACTTATTTGATAAAGAATCTAAATTTTAACAGGATCTAAGGTCTTATACCATGATCCGAGAGTTCTGATCATTTTGAAATCAGTTTCTTATTCAAATTCATATCATGCGGCACTTTTGTTTAGTCTTAATGTTATTTGTTCAATAACATTGAAAATTAAAAAAGATGGTTGGTTATTTAAGGATAAAGAGAAAGGTTCAATTTCAATTTCATACTTTTATGTTTTCCACTTTTATTATTCTAATAGTCATGTTATTTCAATTTACGATTCTTAATTCGTTTGCCAACAATGAATTGTTCATTTTCATTATCTTACTTTTCTAATACATATATAGATACACAATTTAGAAATATTCAGCCACGCATCGCGTGGCCTGCATGCTAGTAAGTTGATATGCATCTTAACTAATTAGTTAGCTAAGTCAATTCAAATAAGGAAATAGCATCTTACACAATTTGATTTATTTTTATGGAAATCGAGTCTTCTTGAAATTAAAACACATTAAAGCAAATACTAGTGTGTGCGTAATCATATGTCGTGCATACATTATAAAATTCCATTAAATTAGAAACTTGATGATCAGTTTCTTAGAAACTTGCATGTTTAGTAGACTGAACACATTTTTTTGCTGTTCTGTTTATCCTTTTTATCAACTACCTATTCTTTTTTTTTTTAATGCTATTTTCTTGTTTATGCTTTGGTTTTTACTAGTTTTTGTTTTGTATGTTTTGTATGCTCTTTCAAACTTTACTAAATTTTAATATTCATTTTTCCATGAATGCAAATTGCATACGAATATCAGTCAGCATATGCGGAATACCAATTACATCAGTTGCCGCTCCGATTGAAACCTCGGCCCTAATACATGTCTTCTGAATAAGACCATTCACAAGCATCATGATTGCCATGCAATATAACATGGCTAGCATTTCCTCATAATGAAAAGCATCGTCAGTTTTGTCATTTCGAAAGAAAAGATCTTTTTGCTGAACTTCAATAATGTAAGCTATAATTTCAATCACTATAGGTAAACATCCTTTGCTTAGCCAAGTCGGTATTCTTCTCGGAGTTGGAATCTTCACTTAAGGTGAATTTGGATTGATTAGTGTGATTTGAGTATACATTTAAAAAAAATCTTCTATTTTTATTTTTATTTTTTATCATATCTCCACATCTTGATGTTCCAAAAGGTGGCATATAAAATTATAGTGCAGGTGAAAAGTCAAGTATCAAAAGGTTAACAAAAAATAAATTAATTGATTACTTAAAAAAATGTTAAATTTTGTAGACGGGTGTGATCCCCAGCAAATGGAAGAACTTTCTCATGACAACCTCGATTGCCTCGCACAGCAAGAGTCTTCTTGGTTCTTCTGCTGACCCAACAACCTGATAGTTGGAGTAGAATCTCGTGAAGTCCTCTGATAAGCCATATAGATATTCACACAACACATTTGGTAAAAGATTGGCACAAGACTCTTCAACAATCTCTGTAAACTGGAGAAAATGAAGCCCTAATACATGCTCATCTGGATGAGCTAACTCTATTATCACTTCCTTCTTCAAGTCCTCTATGTCTTTACCAGATTTCCTGATAATTGAACAAGTGTGACCATGTGCATACAATAAATATACAGCAGTATTTCCCTTATCACTAAGCATTTGATAAAAATTAAATGTGTAATTGGTCAATCTATTATTCTTCAAGTCAGCATACTTAACAACCCCATATCCCACTGCTTCAGCAGTTTGATCAAGCTCCTCCGCAGTTCACTCATCACCATTACCTCGTTCAACAAGAGCCGCTTTACAATGAGTCTTGTCTTCATCAAGTAAATCAACCAATTGAATAACTTCAGTACTGCGAGTCCGAAATCGCTTTCCATCATCACCAAGAACGAGACCAAAGCCCACATGGCTAGCTCTAGGATATGCATCATCTTCAGCAGGAAGCTAACATGCACGTTTGGCGGCAGTGAATACCATATCGAAGTGGTCACACTGGACAACATCAGTAACATATATTATCCACTCAACTTTTTCATCATTAAGTCGGTACCATAGAGCCGCAAGATCTGTTGAAGCATAGTTGAACCCTCCGTCCCTCTTCACAATAATAAGAGGTATATTTTTCCCTTCAATAAAGATCACTTGAGCACCTTCACTTTCTTTAATCAATCCTTTCTTACTTAACAACTCCAAAGCCCCAGGAATATATGTTCTCATTCTTAGTTAAAGGAGAGTTTTTTTAGAGTAAGGGATAACCAACTAAAAATAAAGATTAACGCATCTATGTTCTCATCTGGTCAACAAAATAAAGATTATGTTACTTTTGTTTCCCTCTTTTCCTTCTTTTCTTTCTCTATGCCGTTACAAGAGAATATGTTATAAAGATTCCACTATATATAGTTAGAAAACATCACTAAAAGTACCATATGGGGTATTTGCAACAAAATGTACAGTTCCGGGGAAGGGGTCGATATTTTTATTTAATATTTTTGTTTGGTTCTTTTCAAACTGCGGCCTAGATCTGTGACAAAATTGTCACATCTTATATCCATTACAAAACCCTGGGATTACAGATCTAATGCTCACATAATTTGAAATTTCGTCCATTGATTTCTAAGCATATTAAAAAAAGGTCGTACCTAATGCACAAATTTCATGTCAAACGAGCACAAATTCTTTTCATACTACCAAACTCTTAAATACCTGTTGAAAAACTGATGCAAGTACATACGATACTTTTACATTAGTAACTACTTAAGCTAAGAATTTCCGTAACCTTTTATAGTAGTAAATGTTCCTATTTATATCCTATATATTCTTAAATCAATTCTTTTCCATGTGCAGGCATTTGAGTCATTTGGAATTTTGTTTTTATCGATAAGCTTGGGTGAGCAAGGTACATGGAAGTTAATACTGTTGCGGAATGAAATGTATAAATGTTTGATTTTTATATTATGACGTATGCTTGATCCTTTATAAAGTTTTCCTAAGTTGAATTTTGAAGTTGAATTTCTCTAATAGGCACTATTATAAAGCTTTTCCTCAAGTTTTATGATCGTTTTACCATTTGATCGTTATGGATGTCGAATTTTTTAATGGGTGTTTGCACGCTAAGTAGCTTAGAAGTCTGCTTTTTTTTTTAAAAATTTAACCAGTTATCTTTTATGATTGCCTGCCTGATACCCAATGTTAAGACAAATGCATAATGTTGCTATATTCAACACCTACTTTATAATAATCAGCGATGATAATTTGGCAAGTGTTGCCAATGAAATATATTGCATTATCGATGTCAAGCTTGCGTTCAACTTATCTTTTTTTTTGGATCAGTTTGATGCAACCTCACCACTACCAGTAATACTGCTGCCACTTGAATGGGTAGAACTCTGGCGAGGCTGTTAGATATTTGAACCAACTGAAACACTGGACATGCTTACTGAAGAATACATTCTTATTGAAACAGGGTCAAAGTTGGATCCGGAAATAAGTTTAGGCCTCAACTCCGCTGACGAGGATGATGAGGCTAAATCGACAATTGAAGATACCCCAGAGTAAGAACCAACATGCATATTAGTAAGAGAGAATGCAGATGGACCATATGCAAATGATATAAGCTAGGTTAACGTACACAACAATTAGTTCAGGTTCAATACTAAAAGTTTATACAATGGATGATTTCTACTAGGTAGTTACTTTTTTTATTCATTTATGTAAATAGATTAATACTACCTGTTTTGGTATTCTACACTTCAATATTGAATTACCCCAAAATCATTATATTTTCTTGAATCAAATTGACAACTGCATTTCGTTTTAGCGTAACACATTCAAGTTGTTATAACTATCAAATTTTTTACATCCATTTTGTAATGCATGATATTACTAGCTCAAGTCATGATAACGAGGATGGTACCAAAAAAGTTAGACAATGATCTCCATTTATGCATATTTCACAAGAATCAAGCACTCAACCTTCAGAAATGCAAACTACAGAGGAGGGAGACAACATAAGAACGTCGAAAAGACTCGAATCAGCAAGGTAACATTTCTATATATTATGTTACTTACACAAATCAACATTATAAAAAGCCTCAAATAAATAAGGTAACATTCAATACATTTTGTTAGTTACACAAATAAACATTATAACATTAGCTTATTCTAAAAAATCTCTCTACATTTAAACATTAAATATCGTTATTTTGCATGAACAAAGGAATGGAGATCAACGAGGGAGGGAAATGGTTATTTTGCCTAAGTAGTGAATAGGGCGGAGGGAATCGGGTGGTGGATGTGGTATCCAATCTAGAATACTGGGGTCCCCAAACTCGGAGGAGGACGAGGAGTAATGTGAACGGAGTGTCGAAAGGGTGTGGTGAGAGGGCGTATGGTGTGAAAGTGGGGGTAAGGGGTCATTAGGAGTCCCCCTAGGTGGTTGAGGGTTCCTGGGTAAGTGAATGTACTGTGGGGGTCGGGATATAAATCGGGTGAGGGTTTCGGGTAAAAGTGGAGGGGTTAACTGTTGTGGGTGGGTGAAATGGGGTCGGAGGGTGCGAATAAGCGGTCGGATGGGAGTATAGGGTAGGTGGAGACCCGAAAATGGGTGGGGGTCACTATGTGGGTCGAGGGGAGGTTGAAAGGAGGTGGACGTCCCCAAAAAAGGGGGTAGAATTGGGCAGGGATAAGATAGGGAGTAATCCAGGTTTGGTGGGGGGGCGGGGGCTGTTTTTGGAAGTCAGAAGGGTGCGGGTGAGGGTGGCGAGTGGGCTGGTGGTGGTTTGGATCAGTTTCTTTAGTGTATGGAGGTTTTCCGGGGGTTGGGGGTAGGGGATGCCCTCGGAGGCTGGGTGGAGTAGTAGGGGGGTCGTCGAGAGTCCCGGAGGCCAGTAGGGGTGGAATAGGGGCTGTTCAGGGGCTTATAACTATTTGTGATTGGAGGATGATAATCTCAATATAGTGGATTAACATTCGGTCTCATTGAGATTTGAATTTGATTGGAGAAATTAGGGATTTAGTCCTAAGCCATATTAATACTCATCATTTTAATTTGAAATTCTCTCTTTAATTTGCAATATCGGTATGTGGTTACAAAGACGAGTGTACTATCAGTTTTTCCTAGAAAATGGTTAATCTTTGAATTTAAATTTTCAATATTGTTACTATCTACTAATAGTAAGTAGTAGTACAACTATGACATGCTGTAAATCAAAGCTAGCTTTAAAACTCCTTCTAATATATTCATAGTAACGGTGTAGAACAAAATTAGGGAGTATAAAACGTATATATAGGCCCCCAATGCTTGGTGGGAAGTCAAGTATGGTGCCTTTCGTTAGGTCGTGGGTCTAGTGACCTAAGCCATGACATCACTAACCTAACTAACCACGTTCTATAATATTCCAAAGGAATATTGATTTATTATAATAATAAAATACAATAAAATGAAATAATAATTAAAAATAGAAACATCTTTCGTTCGTGGCTTGATTCCATGCATGCACTACGTACCGACACACATTATTTATAACTCAATGCATAAGGGCTTTGAAATCCCCTGGAGATAAAATGTTAGACAAAAATTAGTTCCAATCTATTAAGAGCTCTGTTTGAAAACATTTCATTAACATAGCATGATTGAGCGTAACGTCAAAACAAATAGCATCAAACATTTAAATAATAATAATAATATTACAATAGAAAGAAACAATAATTAAAATTTAAAATAATTGTCATTCGTGGCTCGATTCCACGTGTGCACCACGTAGGTGCTCACATCAGTTCTAACTCACTACATAGGGGTTTTGAAATGTACAAAGGGGTTTTGAAATTCCTTGAGGATAAATACGTTTGACAAGAATTATTTTCATTCCATTAAGACCTTTGTTTTCAAAAAACTCATTTACATAACATGATTGAGCTTACAGAAGATTTCCACATTGCTCTCAGCTTTACCAGAGAGGATCGAAGGCTTTATAGTTGATTTTAAAAATGAACAGAGCTGTTACCAGTATCCTTAGACTGCATACGAGAACTTTGCATATGTCAATCTACACCAACAGAGCTGTTACCAATAGGTTTGTCACAAACTGATCCGTCATCCTTAGTGTCTGTTGTGTAAAAGTAGAAGACAGTTTGACGTGTAGATTGCTTGGCAATTATCTCTAACCCAAGTCTTCTGTTTCTTTGTTATGGGTATCGTTTTTGCTTCACATGTAGATAGATGGAGATGGATAGCTAAGATTCAAGAAATAATATAGCAGCACCAGTTGTAGGGCATATATGTCATAAATGCGGGTGGCTTTTCCCAACTCACACCTCGTAGACATAGACGAGGCCATAAGAAGATCTGTGGTACCTCTTTTTTTTTTTTTTTTTACCAAAGAGATAATTTTATAGATAATAAAAGGGGGAAAAAGCCTTCCTCCGGGGCTTATAATCAAATATGAGCAATCTCAAAATCATCAATATAAGATTGAAAAAAATCTAGGAAGGGGATCTTTAAAAGGAAAAGCTTTAAAAATCATAAAAATGTCTTGGTGGATGCCCCGGATGATAATATTGGCATTCATAACTGAATTGTCAAAAGTGGCATGACATCTTGAGCACCAAATTCGCCAACAAATATAGGAGGGGAGAATCTTGCAGAGAATGGATCGAATGTTCTTGCCTCGACACTTAAACCACCAGCTCATTATTCTTGATCTAAGAGAGAGACTCTGAGTTCGAACACCCATCAATTTATCGAAGTGATGCCAAACATTCCGCGCTATCTGTGGTACCATTGAAGGCTATACCCAGTTGAAGTTTTCAGATTCTGAAGAAGATTCAAAGATGACTAGTGGGAATGCATTTGATTGTTTGGCTGCAAAAGGTCATGCAGATGGGTCCACGAACAAATAGTGTTTGGAATAAACCAATTGGGCCTATTTAAAGCTAGGATGTTTTACCCTTCATTTAAAGGCAGGTGGATAAATTTTAAGGGCTAAAAACAGGATACAGTGATTTTATTGGAAAATATTAAGGTCACTTTGATATTTTACAATAAAGTGTTGAATAAATTTTATGGTACCATATAAAAAAAATCTCAAGACCTAACAGTTCTTACATTTCCTTTTATAGCCTGGTTCGGTATCTGTTGGCATGAATGTTGTTTCCTGCAATTGCAGTGGGGTTGCAGCACGACCTACGATCTTGGGAGCCTAGAGACCACGAAGGTATCTATTTTTAACTAATTTTGGCTGCCTAATTTGGGGTCAAAAGCAAAAGAAAATTATAAATACATTATCCCTCTGATTGGAAATAAGTAAATAACATGTATTGTGCATAATTTTTTGTTACTGTGTAAACTTCTTGTAGGCAGTCAAATGAAAAGAGGGTGGACGAAATGAACTAGAATATCATAAAATACTATGAATGTATTACAAAGGGAAATACCTAAGTTACAGGGACAATAACTTTTGAATTTCTTTGACTCATATGAAGTGTGACTTAGCTTCAAGTCTATTATAGTCCAATTGTACTGACCATCTGACATTGAATTTCATTACCTTTGCAACATTCAGGGAATGCCCTTTAGACTTGAAAGAAGCTATTTCCAGCTTTTGTTTGGCTGCACCAAGATGTTCGGATTTGACATATAAATATATTTTTTCCATACAGTTTCTTCTCCATTTTTCAATTTCAAACACAACTTATAGCTTCACAATGGTGATTTTTCCACCATTACAGAATGTAATTACTGATCAAAGTAAGTTATTGTTACGTAAACCATTCATGAATGTTGTTGATATGAGTTTACTTGATTGAATGCAGGTCAATTACTTCTCTTCCCTTGAATAATTTTGAAGTCAATTCATCTTGTACCTATGCTTTACTGATTTTTTTATTGATATTTTCTTTTACTCCTTAACAGGTAAGTTCACCCTCACCGATTCCCTTGTGGCTATTGTTTGTATCATCGCTCAAGAAGTTGCTGGTGATGTCCGAATGACTGATATCCGTGTTGATGAAGCTGAGCGTGGTATTACCATCAAGTCAACTGGTATCTCTCTTTACTATGAGATGGTACATGACTCCCTAAAGAGAAATAAGGTAAATGAGTGCCTTATTAGTCTAATAGATTCTCCTGGGCACGTTAATTTCTTATTTGAGGTTACGGTCGCTCTTCGTATTACTAACAATGCACTATTTGTGATGGATTGTGTTGAAGGCGTGTGCGTCCAAACTGAAACTGTTCTTCGACTGGCCTTTGGAGAAAGGATTTGACTTGTCCTGACAATTAACAAGATAGATAGGTGTTTCCTTAAGATTCAGGTCGACGGATAAGAAGGCTGCCTCATATGATGAGATCAAGTGATTCTTCTTCATCTCTTCTTCTTCTGTCTACCACTCCCCTGATGTAAAAATAATTCAAATTCACTTCAAATTTTCATTTGATTTACTTCTATTCAAAATTTGATTATGTTTATGAATTTTGTAGAAGTATGACGATGAGTGTTGATTCGGAGAGCCTTGTGTTGTGTAATTCGAAATCAAATGATTCTACGAGTTTGATAATTGAAGATAGTTTTTCTCATGAGCTCAAGCTTAAGGTGATCATAATTTCTTCATTTTATATTGATATATCTTGAATGTAGCGTTCTTATTAAGAATCTTTCCTTATCAGTTTGTTAACTGTTTTGGATTGGATTTGTCTTGTATTTTGCTGAATTTGAGTTTGAATTATATCGTAATGAAACTGAAGTTAAATTTCACATTTCCATTGTGTTTGATTTAAATTTATAGTTCGATTATGAGTTTATTCTTGTGTTAAATTGTTGATGAAGCAAAATTTCATCGAATTTACATGTTTATGACTAATTAAGTGTTTTGAAAAAAGAATAAGAAGGCGAAAATAATGCCTTCATCGCAATAGGTGATAAAAATAAGGTTGTCTAGTATAATCCATGGCTAGGAGGATTCAACTGTCGTCTTCATTTCAGATTTATTAGTGGCCTCCCAAGCTCTTTAAAAAGATCGGGTAAAAGATCAAAAACTTCATTTCAGAATTTTGAAATTTGGTCACTTCTGTCTTGGGCAACTTTATATTTTCCTTGTGATAATAGAGGAATCAATTTGATAAGTCCCTTGATGGAAAATATCTAATACTAGTGAGTTTCCCCCCGAGAGTATCTATGATGTTTACCGACCCCGAGAGTATCTATGATGTTTTTCGATCATATGGTGCCAATTATGATATTAATAATTGTTTAACTGTTCCATATATATTTAACTGTAGTAATTCATAAGTGTTGATCCACCATTGTCTTTCATTTCTTTGATATGAAGTTCTTCATATTTGTTAAATTACAAAAGATGAGTGGATGATATATGTCTGGGATGGAACTGACACTACACCAGTTGCTATTCAAACGAAGTGAGGGCTAGTTCTAATGCCTTTTTAATGTTTTTACAAGGAGACTTTGATATTGAATAGGCTCAAAGGTGATGTATGTATCCAGGGCACAAAAGAAAGCCGAGCGTGAAAAAATTTTGCATTCGCGATTTGAGGACGGAAGAAAGGAACACATCTCGAAATACCAGGTACTATAATTACCCACTTTCCTCCTCATAGCCTTTTAAATTCTAATTATATTTCCTTTTACTTATTTTAGTAAATTATGATTCATTATTTAACTTTAAGTGTAGGCCTAAAACATATATGTCAAGAACATTGTTGATGATGTTACTGAGTACGCCGGTTCGTTGTCACTGGGGTTAGTGATTGCTGTGGAAGAGAAAGAGCTCATTGACTGAGCAGTGGTGCAGAGAGATAGAGGACTATACCAACCCAAGTCTCAATCGCTGTCTACAAAAGCGGGGATGTGGTCGGTGTATTAGGTTGGTGGTTGGAGCTTTTGAAGTGTCAACACAATTTCGCGAAAGCCATAGGAAAACCAACACATTTATGCATGATTTTTGGATGTACATTTTTTGGAGACATTTTAGTGTGTATATCTAGCTAAGATACATGTAGTATGTCATTATTGTTTTGTTAATAATTAATGTAGATGGTGGGTATATCCATTTGTGTCCCACTATTTTTTTTATATGGACAAATGACTTGGTTTGGCGCATTTTAGGTGCATGTGACTTCAAATACAAAAAAAAATCAAGACTTTTTTTATGTTATTGTAAATTTTTATTTGTGTTTAGATTTATTTGTCAACTATGTCATTAATATCTGTTATTATTTAATTTATTATATGTTTAATTTATGACTGTTTATATTAAACACTTCTGTGATGAAATTTTTTATATGACTTTTTAAAAATTTTGAAAATTGTTTATCATGACGCTTTTTAAATCAAATATGACATCCTATAGAGTATATTATGACTCTTTTTTTGTAGCTGATATGGCACTTTTGAAAAAAAAGTCATATGTAACCATTATTTAATATGACACTTTTTATGGGTATCAATTATGACACCCAAACTTATGACGCTTTCTATTGAAAAATAAAACGTCATAAAATGCGTTTTATGACACTTAAAAAACGTCAGGAAAAGGCTTTTTTCTTGTAGTGAACTCTGGAAGAGGCCGCTCTCGAACTGCATTCCATTGTCAGTGATGATGGCTCTAGGGATCCCATAGCGAGTAATTATGTTATTCCATATGAATCTCATCATATATGTGTCTCTGATGTTGGCCAACGACTCTGCCTCAATCTATTTGGTAAAGTAGTCTGCCATGACCAACAGACACTTGCGATTACCGGCAGCGGTAGGAAGAGGGCCCACGATGTCTATTCCCCATTGGGCGAAAGGCTAGGGGCTAGTAAGTGATTTTAAGTCGCTGGCAAGTTAGTGGACCATAGGAGCATGTAGTTGACATTTTTCACACTTGCGAGCATATACCAAATAATCTTTCTGCATATATGGCCATTAGTAGCCTTCCTTCATTGTTAGGAAAGCTATCAATCTACCCCCAGTATGGCTCCCATAGATTCCCTCATGACGCTCGTAGAGAACTTGCTCGACGTCCTTTGGGTGGACATATTGGAGGTAAGGGCCGGTGAAAGATGTTTTATACAGCTTGCCCTCAGGAGATAAGTAAAAGCGGGCAAATTTGACTTTTATCTGATGAATGGCCTTCTTACCGTCTGGTAGGGCACCATCTTTCAAATAGTCCCTCAGGGGGTCCATCTAACTGGGTGCTGGTTCAATTTGGAGAACATAGCCCATGTCTGCCATCTTGTCGCTCTAGTTGATGCTTGACTGGGCGTGGAAGTCGATAGGAATTGTTCTTTTTAAGTCAGAGTTGATTACTAAGCTCAAGGCCGCTAGGGCGTCAGCATGACTGTTTTGTCTTCTGGGAAACTACTGGACACTAACTTGATCGAAGTTAGACATTACTTTCTTTACTAAGGTGAGGTAGGCTGCCATTCTCTCATCCCTCGCGTTAAAGTACCCACTTATCTGATTGGAGACCAGTTGCGAGTCTCCAAACACCTCGAGTTGCTTTGCCCCCAATGCCTATGCCTTCTACAGGACTGCTATTAATGCTTCATACTCTGCTTCGTTATTGGAGGCTTCAAATCCAAGCATGATTTCTTGCTTGAGGATTGTATCTTCTGGGGTAACGAGCACAATGCCTACTCCTACCCCTTGGAGTTGGAGGCTCCATCAACAAACAGTCGCCAAACACCTTATGCCGAGTGATCTTCCCTTTGACCCACGGATGAAGCTGGTCATAAGTATGTTCTCCTATAAATTTTGCGATGAAGTCGGCAAGGACCTGCCCCTTGATTGCATTCCTTGGTTGAAACTGGATGTCAAATCACCCGAGCTTGACCGACCACTTTGATAGTCTGCTGGACAGATTTGCTTTCCGCAGGACTGCTTTAACTGGGTGTGATGTAAGGGCGATGATAGAGTGAGCTTCGAAGTAGTGATTCAATTTACTCAAGGCTACAACTAGTGCAAAAACTAGCTTTTCCAATGGTAGGTATCGCTACTCGGTGTCTAAGAGGGTCTTGCTCGCATAGTAGACTGGGTGCTGGATTCCTGCTCTTTCGCATACCAGTGTAGAACTGACAGCGTGGATAGAAAGTGCAAGGTATAGGTACAGGGAATCGTTCTATTGAGGTATTACGAGCAAGGGTGGTGTGCTGAGATTAGATTTGAGCTCCTCTAATGCTTTCGAGCAATCTTGGTTCCACTCCACTGTTTTGCTTTTCTTCAATAGCTGAAAGAATGGCTAACACTTTTCGGACAACTTCGAGATGAACCGATTCAAGGTGGCGAGCATGCCCGTGAGCTTTTGTACGTCTCTTATCGTGCGGGGAGGCTGCACCTTATTGATTTCATCAATGTGGTCCGGGTTGGCTTCAATACCTCTCTCAATAACCAAGTACTCGAGAAATTTTCCTGACTGGACATCGAAGGAACACTTGCTCGCGTTGAGCTTCATTCGGTATTTCCTGAGAATTTTGAAGGTCCTTGATAGGTCTGAGAGGTGGTCTTATTTGTGCCTACTCTTGATGAGCATATCGTCGATGTAGACTTCCATTGTATCTCCCATTTGGTCTTTAAACATCTTGGTGACCAGCCGCTGGTAGGTTGCTCTTGCATTTTTTTTTCCCAAAGGGCATGACTTTGTAATAGTATAATCTGACGGTGGTGATGAATGATGTCTTGTCTTGGTCTGGTACGTACTGAGGAATCTGGTGGTACCCTGAGTATGCGTCCAGGAAACTCATTCTTTCATGAGCTGCTGTGGCGTCCACCAACTGGTCGATCTTCGGGAGAGGGAAGTTGTCCTTAGGGCACGCCCTGTTAAGGTCAGTGAAGTCAATATAAGCTGTCCATTTCCCATTGCTCTTTGGAACCACTACTGGGTTGGACAACTATTTAGGGAATTGAACTTCCCGTATAGATCCTGCATCCAGCAACTTCTCTACTTCATTTTCCACAGCCTTGGCCTTCTCGAGTGCAATTTGTCTTGCCTTCTGTGCGATAGGACTGAAAGTCGGGTCGACGTGCAACCGATGACAAACTACATCGGGGTCAATTCCAGACAGCTCGTAAGGTTCCCACGGGAAAATATCCAGATTATTCCTCAAAAGTACCGTCAATTCCTTCTTCTCTCGATTTGTGAGAGAGGCTCCAATCAAGAACATCCTGTCTTCTTTGCTTCCACCCGCTGTAACCTCTTCCAGGTTTTTAATGACCCGCTCAGAGGGGAGGAGCCTGGTCTCCTCCAGTCCGAGTCTTCCATACTTTATCTTCTATTTTGAAGGTATCAAACCTTCTTATTCCTCAACCTTCTCTTTGGCCTTTTCGACCTTCTTCTTTGGTTTTGGGCTGATGGCTGCTATAAATCACCTTCTTGACATCGCTTGATCTCCATGGATCTGCATCACTCCTCGCTCAGTTATGTACTTGAGTTCTGATGGTAGGTTAAGGGGATGACCTTCATCACATGTAGCCATCCTCTGTTGAGGATAGCCTGGTAGGGCGAGTCGATGTCGACTACTAGAAACTCGATCATCTTGAAGACACTTCCTGCCCTCACTGGCCGTATGATTTTTCCCAAAGGGATAGTCACTTTTCCAGCAAAGTCAACTAGAGGGATAGTGGCTTCTTTCAAGTCAGTGACGCTTAACTTCAATTTCTTGAACAGGTCGAGATATATTACTTCAGATGAGCTTTCCTGGTCGATGAGTAACTTATCGACATCATAGTTTGCTATCCTGAGTGTAATGATCAAGGCGTCATGTTGTGGGGTTCTCACTCCCACTAAGTCTTCATCTGTGAACACGGTGTGTTTGTTGTAGTTGACGTCATCTGCTCGTCGATGCTTTCCTGCCTGTATTTTTACTGGATCGATTTGAAAAGCCTGCATCGCTACCGTAAGCTTTTTCACTTCCATCCGAGCTGAATTTCCTTGAATCTGCTTCAGATCTGATGCACCATGAATTACTGCGAACTCATGGCCATCCTCCTCCTCGAGCACATTGTCAGGCCTTGTGTCTCCATTGGCAGCGACCTTCTCTATCGTCTTCTCCATAAACTCGTTCAGGTGCCCAGTCTGGGCCGATTCTTCAAGGTGAGATTTAAGAGCCTTGCAGTGCTTAGTTTTGTGCCTTCCTTCCTTGTGAAAAGTGCATCTTAGCGCGTTATTTCTCTTTGAGGGATCTCCTCC
Organism: Sambucus nigra; assembly: GCA_949130495.1. Classification (NCBI taxonomy): domain Eukaryota; kingdom Viridiplantae; phylum Streptophyta; class Magnoliopsida; order Dipsacales; family Adoxaceae; genus Sambucus; species Sambucus nigra. The sequence goes on along the minus strand of OX422219.1, from coordinate 13,722,878 downwards.
TATATTTTTGGGCCACTTAATGAACGGCTCATCCTTGATCTTTGCTAGGATCTTAAAAATTGGTTCTTTGAAGACAGTGTTTACTGCCTGAAATGATTTTGAAGCATCGTTTTTGTTCCCGCTCTTGGAGCCACCCTTGCCCCCATTCTTGCTCCCTTTCTTCTGGTTCTCAGTCTTGTTATTGCCCTTGGCAGCGAGCTTAGCTCGACCATTCTCCCATGCACTGAGGTGGGTCATATCCTTAACGTTGGCATATTTCTCAATGCGAGCCATTAGGTCATCAATCATCGTGGCCTCCTTCTTAGTGAGGGATTGGTGCAAGAGGCAAGAGCTGGGTAGGACAATCTTAAAAGAAGCCACGACTACCTACTCTGAGCAGTCCTCAACCTCATTGAACAACTCCCAGTACCTTTTCACGTAGTCCCGGAGGCTCTCCTAGGGCGTTTTCTTCATTGTCAGTAAGGCATCCATCCTCTTTGGATGGGAGCTGCTGGTAATAAAGCAAGCCGTGAATAGCTCTGCCAGGGACTCAAAGCTCCTGATGGATCTGTGAGGGAGTCTCTCGAACCACTTCTGGGCCACATCGTGCAAGCTCATTCATCCCCCTTGTTCCAGAGAGTCATGGCCTACTTATACTGCCTAACATCATCGATAGGGTCAGTCTTTTCTTCGTAGATCTTGAATCTAGGAATTGCGAACTTCTTGGGGGCTTCTTCTTCTTATATCTCCCTTGAGAAAGGGGATTTCATCTGGGTTCTTAGAGCTCGCCTGGCTAGCTTTCTGTTCGATCTGGCACCCCGATGTGCTGGGTGCTGGTCCATTTCTCTTCAGACCAAATTTCGCATGTCATCATTTCTTCGAGCTGGACTCCTGTTACGGTGAGTTGGTTGCTGTTGCTCAAGTGAGTCATCATCCGACCTATGTTCCTCGAATCTCTGAGATCCAAAACTAGGGCTCCTTCCTCGATTGCGATACTTGCTCGCCTGAGGGCTAGGGGTGAGATAATGATATTGCCTAGTACTACGATGGAGTTCTTTCTCCATCTTCTCCAATCTCCTTTTGAGGCGAGCATTCTCAGCTTCCTGCTTGCAAGTGGTCTCTCCTTGCTCTTGGAGCCTGGCCTCATAGGCGTCGATCATCCTGGAGATCTGTGTGGACCTGGCTGGTCCTTGACTTTCTTCTGAGGCCTGCCCTTCTGAGCGAGCCCTAGGATCTGAACGTCGAACTTCAGATCTTATCCTGCGAGGGGAAGGCCTCTCTTGAATTTCCCTTGCTTGAGGGGCATTGCTGCTGTGACCAGACATTCCAAATTCTTTGATGGTGAGGGCTTTCTTAAAGGAAGACAAACGTTCTCACAGACGGCGCCAATTGTGGTGACAAATAAGTTCAGCACAAATTAACAAGAAAAGTTAATTACCAGAACAAATAAAGAAAATAAGGAACGACAATCACACAACACAAAATTTACGTGGTTTAGCAAGAATGCATACGTCCACGGTGGTGCTCTCAATATTATTTCTTTATACTCCGGAGAGTGTTTTGCATGAAAAATAATGCATGCCCTTTGCCCCGGGCTGGGGGCTTGTTATATACATGTTAATTTTCGGGGAGTGGGGGTGTTGGACTCCCCCATGTCAGTCCATAACCCCTAGAATGTCTCTTTACGAGATTTTAGGAATTGACTGTGTTGTAACTAAGTTCGTTGAGGCGTGAGGCCTCCAGACTTTGGGTCGTATTTTATTGGGCTACTCGTCTGGGCTAAGGTGACAAAATTGAGGTACCCACAATTTTAAAGTTTACATCTTAGGAATTTTTTAATATAACCACCAAATCCTTAAATGCATTGTAGTGGAAGCTATTACATGCTTAAGACGAAAATGTCATTTTAATTAAATAAAACTCCACAATTCTAACTATTCAGTTTCCTCATATTGTTTAACCAAAAATGTACTCAATCATATAATATACTAACAAAACAAAAATAAAAGTTGGGATTGGAAACATAATTAGGAAACAAAAGAATGAACCATATCCAAATTGGTATCAATATCTTACTGAAGGTCATTTCCCTCAATTAGGAGAATAAAATCATGGAGATACCTATGTAATAGTTTCCTTATTGGAGACAATTTAATTGCTAAATTGAATAGCAGTTAACATAATTGATGTATCAATAGCCATAAGTAAATACAAATTGGACTCGTTGATTGGGCACTACAACCCTAACCCCATGACCCGATTTCACCCCACTATACACCATCAACCATACACCCTCCCCAATCCCCCCATTTCCCCTACTGCCACACACCCTTCCAAGTTCCCACCCAAAACTCCCATGTCCCCCTATTTGCACCAATCCTACTTCCTTACACCCATAACCCATACCCCCTCACCCTGTCCATGATCCGAACCCGTTGCAAACCCCCTATCAGCTACACCTCCCTACCATCCATCTTAAACCCATATCGTACCACCATACCCAAACCCCAACCAAACCCCCATACTCTGACCCGTACTAGCTCCAACCCCATACCCATATCCCACTCCCTATACCTGCTCCAATCCCCTATACTCTGACCCATTTCCAATACCAAATCAACCTCCAATATTAGTTCATAAAATTTATTTTTTCAAGAACAAAATCGATTCAAGAATGTTAAAGATGGGTATATGTGATGAAGAGAATAACGGAGAGAGAGAGAATAAATTTTGGATGCTGAAATCGCCATATCGCTTAAGAAGAGAGATAAAGAGAGAGATAAGTTTTAATTTTAATTGAAATGATGAAGAGAACTGTGGAATATAGGGTTTTAATTTTATTTTGTCACGCTCGTGTCAATGTTTTTTAACCATGACAATGGGCAAACATTGTCACGGTAAAAAACCTTGACACGTCCGTGACAACTTCCTTGTTAAGGGTTTTAACCGTGACATGACCTTAATAAGATGTTGTCACAGTCGTATCACGATTAAAAACATTGATAATAACTCCATGTCTTCTGTCAAGGCCTTTGCGGGTGTAATGTGACAAAAAAAGGGTTTTGTTGTAGTGCCATGACCTTGGGAATACCCTCCCATATGATTCTTCTAAATGATATGAACCCTCACCCCTTTAGAATTTATGCGATAAGGTCCCTGCCAGTTTAGCACCAACTTTCCATGTGATGCATTCTTTGCGACGGTCAACAGTTTCTAGAACAAACCTAGCATAAAATTGTATCAATAAAGTATTTAATATCAAGGGTATTACTCATGGAGCTAAAGGTACAACTCTACCGAGCATGCACTTTTTAATTTTTAAATTAGAGTTTAACTCTGTCCCAATTACTCAACATTTATTTCAATTATCATGATTTCAAGAACAAACCTAAAACCCTAATATGTCAATTATATATAAAGGTTTTCATACATATTTCTTACAATAATAAGGGATAAGTCTCAATATAAAATACGCGAGGGTAATAAATTTCACACAATTAATATCAAACATTAGGAAGTCTCAAATTACTAAAGGTTTTGAACTCATTTCAATCCTACAATTAGATTTTCGTAAAATTTAACATAAGTTTATATAAAAAGAAAGGAGTGGGAAGAAACGTGCCTCAAGAGATGAAATAAAACTTTCTATGATTTTGAAGGAAGAAGTCTTGAAATCTAGCCTTGAATCCACTTGAAAAACCCTTTTGAAAAATTCTTTAAAAGACTTGATTTGATTGCCCATGAAAAATCCCTTTGGATCCTTGTTTAAAAGATTTAAAAATGTCCTTTTGGTTCTGTGGCCATCCCGGCCCCTCGATCTCTCTAATCACGGGGGAGTCGTGAGATCTCAAAGGGGACTATAAAATCAGTCGTCTTCAGGACGGTGTGTTAATGTGTAGAGATCAAAGTCACCATCCTATTTACTCAAAACAGGCAAAAGAGGTAGCCACCTCCAAAGAGGCAATATAAAAAGACCACTGGTGCATGAAAAACTAATAAGACATGTGATTAAAGACTATGTTACAGAGTGGGAAGGTGTTAAGAACCCACCCCGCCCTTTCAGTCTCTCTTGGTCTATAAAAATGTTATCATTCTTCTAAATGCATGAACATGTGTAAAATGTGTCATGTGTGCGAAATGTGAAAAGTGAAGATGTTCATGAATGTGCAAGTGAGTGTCTGTGTATGAGAAGTAAAATCATAATATCCTCATTATGGAAACGATGGTAATGAATCATTATAAGGAAATAACATAGCTAAGAAATGTGTGAAAATAACTAAATTATGTGCGGTGTCACAAGACCCTAATATCACTATAGAATATCGAGTACGCATAATTTGGGATTGCTAAATGAGTAATGCAGTTGAGGAAACTAACTATGCAGATAGAACATGATAATTACATAGAAAAAACACTAATTTATGAACATGGACAAAAATGAGATAGATAAAGGAGGTATTGAATCCCAAAATGACTTCGGGATGCCTATATAGCCAAAAAAGGCATCAAAGTCTTTGTAGTTCGTATTGAAACTCAGGTTGGGATCTAATCCATAATCCAAAATTTTAGTTTATCCTTTGATTTATGAAAAGGTGTATAAAATGTGGTAAAAGTATGAGAAAAAATGAGAAAATTTTAATTTGGGAATTTTGGGGTAAACTCCCTTTTATATTTTTGGTTTATAAAAATAAACTTGAATACATAAGAGATCTTCGACGGGTCACCCAAAACGGGTGCCTCGAACGAGTTCTTTTTTTAAAATACCAAAAAAAAAAAAAATTGGGGTGATTTTTTTTTGTTTCGTGTTTAGACATTTTAAGGGACTTGTAAAAAAATCAACTTAAAATGTATTTTGGCTATTTAAAAAAAAGGGTCAAAATATGTGAGTTTTTGAGTTGTTAAAAATGGCATATTTTTCCCCAATTTTTTTAAAATAGCAAAAAAATGGATTTTGAGTTGATTTATCTACAAGCCACCTTAAATGTTTAAACAACACACAAAAAATAGCTTAAAAACCATTTTTACGGTTTTAAAAAAAAAGGACCTGGTCGGGGCACCCATTTTGGATGACCCATCGGAGATCCTCTCTCTCTCTCTCTCTCTCTCTCTATATATATATATATATATATATATATATATATATATATATATATATATATATATATATAAAATAAAAAGGTAGGGTTAGTTTGGAAGTGAGTAAAATATGCTAGGAATATAGTAAGAATACTAAATATGTGACATTTGTTAAGCAAATGAAATGAAAGTAGGTTTGGACCTTCGAGCTCTTTTGAATTTTGTTTTTAAGACCTTTGTGGACTGATTTTGGAGTGTATATAGTGGTGGTGGAGTGGTGGCTAAAAGTGAGGCAAGGGTGATATAAGGGAATATTGAGAGAATATGGTGAAAGTGATGTGTGTTGATTTTTAGAAAAGTTATCGCACTGAAATCGAGATTGAGGTCCTTCTCAAATGAGATCACGGTTTCCTTAAATAGGAGAACCCTAAATGGACAAAGGACAAGGTTGCCCCTTGGGACCTGCCAGTCGGTATAGTCCCTACCATGCTTTCCGGTAAGGTTGTCAGTTTGCTCGCTAAGTAAGGCCGAACTTACCAGCAGGCAAGTGAGCTTTCATGTCTATAAGTAGGCATAAATGATTTTTTAGCCATAAAATACAAACTGTAAGTCCAATTTGCGCATGTAAAAGTTTGTTGGAAGGAGGATTTCGAGCTTTATGAATGAGCGTGGGGTAATACCAAGTTCAGGTCCTGAACAAAGTCAAACGGGGCTTGTAGAGATACAATTGTTCTTCGATTAGGGTTTAAAGGAGGACCTGGGGTCCAAGGCTTGAAAGGACTTTGTTTGGACCCTAACACGAAATTGACAAGTGAAACGAGATACGACATGATTGGGGATATGCAATTCTCTAACATGTAAGATACGATACGCTATGATAAGTAAAGTATATCTTTAATATATATATATATATGTGAAACGAGATACGACATGATTGGGGATATGCAATTCTCTAACATGTAAGATATGATATCTTACATGTTAGAGAATTGCATATCCCCAATCATGTTGTATCTCGTTTCACACACACACACACACACACACACACACACACACATATATATATATATATATGGTGTCAAAAAATATGGGATATGGGGGTTCCCATGTACCACGATGCATGTACAATAATAAATAAAAGAGAGACAAAGATTTACGTGGTTCGACCATGAAATGGGTCTGCTATTGTGTTTCATTATGACAATGAGAGAGTTTACATGAGAGAGTTTCTCTGGCCTTCTGAGCCCCCTTTTACAATGGGGGTGTCCCCTTTATATAGAGTTAGGGGTTATAAAAATGGATGAGTCCTATCTTCGTGGAGTTTGATTTGAATCAGATACTGCTCCTCAGTCTTCTAGTTTATCAAGGACTCTAGTCGTCCCTATCTTGTTGGAGCGTCAGTTGCTCGCTATTTTGATCGGGGTGCTCGCCACGTGTCATGCTATTATGTAGGCATATTTTCCCTGCCACAATAGCCCCATAGGTCGCAGTTCAGCTGAGTTAATTTCGAGATAAGTTGGGAGCTGGTCCATAATCTCTTTAAACGTACGTAGTTGTTGATGTGCATTGGACTGGCTTTTTTGTGACATCGTTTAACTTTTATCCTTCTTTGGTTGTTCTTCTTGCCTTTATAAGTTTCTTAGATGAATGCTTGGCTTGAGCTGAGAGACGTTCAGTTGATATGGGAACCGGACTCGAGAGTGTCAAGCTGCCTATGTACCCTCATGGGATCAGGTCGAACGTAGTTCATTGTTCTATTTTATTGCATGGCCCAATTTGTGAGGCCGACCACAGGCCTGTTCAGAATTCGTTTGCTGAGGCTTTCTCGAGCGTGCATCAAGTTTAGGGCATCTCCCTGTATTTTGATCTTATGTGGTCCATTTGGTGAGGCCGACCACAAGCCTATGTGTCGAGCCTTGCTTAAGCATATACCTAGTCGGGGTAATACCTGCATTAGGTTTTTTATATGGTCCAATTTGAGAGGCCGACCACAGGCCTATGTGCCAAGTTTTGCTCGAGCATATACCTAGTCGGGGTAAGACCCTGCATTAGGATTTTCATATGGTCCAATTGGAAAGGCCGACCATAGGCCTGTGTGCCGAGCCTTACATGAGCATATACCTAGTCGGGGTAAGACCCTGCAGTAGGTTTTTCATATGGTCCAATTAGAGAGGCCGACTCGGGGTAATACCTTGCATTAGTTTTTTCATATGGTCTAATTGGAGGCTGATCATAGGCCTATGTGGCGAGCCTTGCTCGAGCATATACCTAGTCGGGGTAAGACCCTACATTAGGTTTTTCATGTGGTCCAATTGGAGAGGCCGACCACATGCCTATGTGCTGAGTCTTGCTCGAGCATATACCTAGTCGGGGTAAGACCCTACATTAGGTTTTTCATATGGTCCAATTGGAAAGGTTGACCGCAGGCCTATGTGCCGAGCCTTGCTCGAGCATATACCTAGTCGGGGTAAGACCATGCATTAGGTTTTTTATATGGTCCAATTCGAGAGGCTGACCACAGGCCTATGTGCCGAGCCTTGCTAGAGCATATACCTAGTCGGGGTAAGACCCTGCATTAGGTCTTTAATATTTGATATGTAATCAGTACGCTTATTGTACTTAGGCCTTTCCCGCAAGTCAATGTAATACCAATTTTGTTCGTATTTTTCTATTTTGTAATGCCTCGCATGTAAATATCCGTCTATTTTACCTTTTAGGTCTTGTCGTCATACTTTCTTAGGCCTAAAAGACGATGACAAAAATGCACCTGGTTTAAGGGCCATCCGCCCATTCAGGATTTTAACTGACCAATATAGTTGGCGACCAACTTGAGTTGGCTTTTTGCCTAGGGATCCCTTATAGGGCTTTTATTGTTGCCAGGGCAACTCGTGAGGTCATTTATGTTTGGAGATGACAAAGACCTGATGACTTTCTTAATTTAATTTAAACAAGCAAGATAGTTGTTGTAATTAAATCAAGTTTAGTCATGATCATCTTTTGAAAGACTAATGACTAATGCCAATGTTAACCATGTTGGCCACCATCCTAAGTTGGCCTCTCCTATTTTTCTTTAAATGTTGCGGTGAATCTGTTCACATATCATCGTTGCCATGGAGCCCCCAAATGGGCTGTGAAGAGAAGAATGACTAAAGATAACGCCCGACTGTCCATCGAGTATTTGATTTGAATAACCAAGATGATAAGTATACCCGACCATTCCTCGGGGCTTTGTTGTGTTGAAGAATATTGCGCCGATCGTTCGTCGAGCTGGGTATAATTAAGGATTATCTTACCCATATATCTCCTTGTAATGTATCATTCCTCGGGGCTCACTTATTGACCGACTATGCACGGTGGTTCCATATAGCTCGTGCATCTGAACAAATTGATATGAGTTCAAAGCATCTTCGTTCAGAAATGCATTAATTTGATATGGTGCTCAAGAAACGCTGTTCTTCTGGAGTGAATATCTCAGTGCTGATGAAGCCCTTTCGATGCGGACAAGAGAAATTTCGTTTCCCAGTGATCGTCGATCACCATGGGTTGTATGACGATGTTGCTGATACATTCAGGGTGGTTTAGTGTTGTTGCCAACACATTCTGTTCGTCGCACGTGAAAGAACATCGACCAGTAGGGGCAGACCCGGATGCAGGTCGATGTTGATTGGACATAAGATTAGAAAGAATGTTTGGGCACTTGGTTGTGACAGTCCCAGTTCACAGGTCGGTGGGCCAAAGATTCTTAAGTCAGTAGATGATGAAACGGGTTGGTGGAGATGAGACGTGAGTCGTCCATAAACCATGAGATCGCTGGTTGTAGTAGACGAAGAGAAGTCTGGTGATGCTCGGCTTCAATCCTTAGGAACCACGGTTGATTGTGACCTTGCTGGATATGTGACTTCCTATATGTTTGATTCGTTCTTATTGATAAATATAGTTGATCATTGCATTCCATACTTCTTTATGTGTTATTGGACCTTTGTTACATAGGTTGCCCAACTTCCCATTCACTGAGTTTGAATTGAATAAGAATTGCATTGCCCAACTGTCCATTGGATCTTGAGACATGATCACATAATGTTGATTATCCATCGAAGCTGAGGGTCCGTCGAGGCAAAATTGCAAAGGATTTAGTAAATGTTGCGAACAACCTATGATCGAGCATCTATCGGAGCATTGATAAGATAAATGATGCCTGAGCATCCGTCGAGGCAGGATTATCAAGGACTGAGTAGATATTACTAACGATGCTGCAATGTTAATGAAAAATTGATTTCCATATTAAATAAATGATCCCTGAATACATGTCGAGGCGGAAATTGTAGAGGATCTGGTAGATATTGCGAGTGATCCATGCTCGAGCATCCATCGGGGAAAAAAGGACCGAGCAGATATTACGAACGATCATACAGTGTTAGTGAAAACTAAATTTCCAAACCATTTATTAGGGTTGAATAACAATAATAAATGTAATGTCGATCATTAATCGACCGTGATAACCATCTATTAGGACTGAATATAAGAATTATCCTGACTAACCATTTGTTGGGGATAAAATACGACATGTGTGGAAAATATCTTCGGGACTAAATAAAAATATTTTGTCGAGATGAAACTTGAATACACCTGATCTCCCTTCAGGTTAAGAATCATAGATCCAGATGATCAATAGTGCCTAGTCTGTCGGAGCTAAGCTGTATAGTACCGAGTAAATACATCAAATGATTTGTGCTGGAGTATTTGTCGGAGCGTTATTAAGATTTCCAAGAGCTTAAGATTGTGGTCGAGCACTCGTCAGGACCGAATCTTGCACCTGTGGAAGTTAATAAATTTCTCGACCATCTGTCAAGGCTAAATCAGATAGAAATTATCATGCGATACGTTTATTCGGACAAGGAATATATGATATGGATCTGCTCAACCACGTGTCAAGGAGAAATTCATAGTTTCAAAATTTTGTTTCCACAGAAAATTATGTAGTGACAATTGTGAAGTATAAAGTATAGATAGTCCCCTGCTAACAAATTTATGATGATAAAAATCGTGAGCATAATTTGTGAGCAAATAAAATATTATGAGATAGAAACGAACAATGCACAAATAGATGTGCGTATCCATCAATTGGGGTTGTGCTAAATATAAGAATCATCCTGACCAACCATACACTGGGGATAAAATGAGACTTGTGCGGTAGATATCTTCGGGAGTAAATACATGAAAATATTTTATCGATCATCTACCGAGATAAATCTTGAATGTGCCTAACCATCCTTCTGGTTAAGAATTATAAAAATCGAGCATCAGTCGGAGTAATAATAATTTTGCCCAAGCATTTTTTGGGACTAAAGTGTTGTAGCGTGCTTAGCTATCCGTTGGAGCATAAATAAAATAAGTGGTGCCTGGCTAGTCCGTCGGGGAAAAGTAGTACAGTGCCGAGTAGATATAACGAGCAATGCGTGATCAAGTATTAACAAGTGTAGATGGGACTTGAAGGTAATCCTGATATTAGGGATAATTCCCCCATTACCAACAGTGTTCAGGATTAAGAAGCCAAGGCAGCTTAGCGTGGCAACTCATACTTTAGCTTGTTGTGTTAGTCATATTGTATCTTTGTTTATATTGACTGTAAGCTATAACGATTGTAATGATGTAACGAGAATAATGAATCTGTGTGAGGTCGAACGGCACTCTCGAGAGACCAGGCTTGGCAGGGCCTGGGAGAGCTTTCATGCTCTATCGAACGACCTCACCGTGGAAACTTTAGAGGGACTTGGTTTGGAGGATTGAGAAGTGAGGCACCGTTGGGGCTTGTCCTGACCATCTTAGATACACCTGGTAAAAACATCGAAGGACCCTGACCGTGGAACCTCGGGCGGAGTAGCTTGGAGTTCCATCGGGCGTTGAGTTGAGAATGAAACAGCCCTTTAATTAATGTCACATCTACTGTAGGTGATGTCACTAGCCAGCTAAACAATGTCAGACATGCACTTGAGTAAACCACCGTGGTATTTGGGGCTGTCAGGAAGTTGGTGAGCCACCTCTGCGACAACAGCCCCCTGACACACAGTGGTTAGGCAAAAGGCATGTCTTGGCATTTAATGTTTATGACATGGAGACAACTAGTGCATCAGGCATTTAATGTTGTGACACAAAGTATGAGGGACGTCTTTTCATAGTCTTTAATGACGGAGTTGCCTCGGGGATGGTGTGGGGGGCTATTTAAGGACCCCAACCACCCCTGAGGAGAAGAGGATTTTTTTTAGAACTCTGGAGTTATTGCTAGTGATACACATCAGAGAGAGTTATTGCAAAAACCAGAGAGTTTACTCACTCACCATTGTCATTTATTGCGAAGCTTTTAATACTTGACAGAGATTCTTGGGGGTGTATGGTGTGTTTTTACCTGCCTACCAGGGTGTACCTAAGGTGCTTACTTCTCTCTCCCTATATCTAAGTTACCTCTAAGGTTCATTACTATTTCCTGAGTTATACACGAGAGTTTTGTGAGTTTAAACTGAGTATATCTTCATTGGGTTTGTGTTTGTGTGTCCTATCATTAATCCAAAGCTTTGGCCAAGTTAGCTTATCATTACCATACTCAAATAGGGGTTACGCCTCCATCTTATCTAAATTACCCTCTTACATTTGGCGACTCTACTGGGTAGGCATTCTCCTAGATAGGGAGTATGGCGCAAGATAATGCTACTCGAAGACTCAACTTTGATGATATTCAGCATAATGAAGAACAGGCTGCGAGAGAACTGGTGACCCTAAGAGATGGGGCCCCTCGAGTAGAGGTACCTCTGGTTCTGACGGCGCAGGTGTTCCAGGGGTGACACAACCTTCCACGAGCGCGGGGTTGGGTGCCGCCCAAATTACGCTTCTCATGAGCAAGTTTTATGAGTTTTTACAAACCCCAGTAGCTTCAACTATGCTGGGAGGATTGGAGGCTAATGCTTTCGTAACGCCAGGAGTAGCTCCCACGGCCCCACCAGGTGCAGGTATTGCTGGAGAGATCCCAGTAAGCGTACCCTCTGTTGTGAATCCAAAAGCGGGTGCATCAGGAGCTTAACGGCACCCCCGGTAACGTTCGTTTCGGATACAATGGGTGCTCAACCCGTGGCCCCGCCGCTGGTTGCCTCGGTAGCATCGCCCATGGAGGAAATGAGAAAAGAGATGCAGAAAGAAATGTTGAAGTTCATGCAAGCTTCCTCACAATCAGCTGGCGAGGTGGCTTCGGTTTATGACGACTTTCGAACACCATATCCTCAGAAATACAACGATGAGCCTTACCCAAAGGACTATATTCCCCCTATCTTTGAAAAATATACAGGGAAAGGTGGGAAACCGAAGGAGCATATTAATCGTTTCGTTGAACACTTGGGAGCACATTGCAATGATAATAAGCTTAGGTTGAGGGAGTTTTCCAAATCCCTTACCGATAAGGCATACACCTGGTACTCCCATTTGACTCCCAACAGTGTTTCTACGTGGGAGGAGATGCATGTATTGTTTGTCCAAAAGTTCTTTCTAGCAGAAGATGAGTTCACCTTGACCCAACTTGGTAGGGAGAAGCAAAGACCAGGGGAGGAGGTGGTGGCCTATGTTCGAAGGTTCAGGGAAAGGTCCCTCGATGTTAGGGAGGAGGTCAAAGAGTCCAAGTTATTGCAGATTTGTGCTGAGGGACTGCTTCCTGAATATATCTGCCATCTTATCAACGAGCCACGCGAGGGGACTTTTGCAGCATTCTTGAAGGCGGCGAGAAATATCTCTTTGGTGGTGCGACCCAATCCGGTGGTAGCACCCATGATGTTCAGGCAGCCGATGTAACCCACTGGGGGGAGGTCTCAGCCCCCACGACTAGGGTACACCGATGTGGGATATAGGTCCAAAGCACCAAAGAAGGACAATAAGAAGAAGTTTGGGAAAGACAGAGAAGACCCACCACCATTGCCCTGTACAGTAGAAGAAGCTGTCAGCTGTTATAATGCGATGGTTCAAGAGGGAATGGTCTATGAGCCAAAGGATGTTCTCGTGGGGGAACCCGATGCTGCAACGAAGGCGGATCATAAATATTATCAGATTCATCAGAGGATCCAGCATCCAACGGAGAGATGTTTCACGCTAAGAAGAATCATTGACAAGTACATGAAGGCGGGAATATTGCAGATCCCCCCACGAAACGTTAATAACAACCCACTACCAGCACATGGGGCCAATCTTGTAGTGGCCTATGATGAAGAGGCAGAAGCACCTCACTATGAGAATCTAGCTTCGCTAACGCTCGACTAAGTCTTGTATTCGGCTACAAAATTTATTTTGTACACGGCGGGAGGTTCCGTTAATATCTAATAATGGAGAGAAATCTACTATTTTGAAGAATTTTCTAGTGAATGGGGCAGCATTTTCGATTGATGTAGGAGACGCTTTCGAACGAGGTTTCCTTTAGAAACTCTATTTCCAGTACCAGACCCCCATTACCAGACTTGCTTCCTGAGATATGGTGCTCATCACTGCGGTTTTTCCGGTTCAGTACGAGGAAGCTTTGGAAATTTGCACCAGGGGAATGGCTAACGTCGTGTTAGCTTACGATGAAGCAAGCGCTAAGGATGTGGAAGATGTATATGATGCCGAAATTGAAGAGGTAGACCCGACCTTAGAATATTGGGCAGTTTCAAAATCCTATAAGTTCACTTGGTTCTTCGAACAAGTGGGGATTCCAAAGGAGAGTAGGTTGGAGATAACCCAGGCGATACTTGATATTTCAAAAAAGAACGCGGTCCCTTCGCTGAGATGGAAGGGACCCATGGACAGGTTGGTGAGAAGGTTTCTGTCAGAGGTAACCTTCATCGATGCAGATAGGGCTGTAAGGTTCCCTCACAATAGGTCATTGTATGTGACCGCCAGAGTCAACGGAGTTAGCTTTGCGAGGACTCTTATGGATGGGGGAGCTTCCATCAATATCATGCCAATCAACTCCTTCCACGCAACCAATATTCCAGAAGGAAGGTTGGTCCCCATGCCTTTGGTGATTACTGGGTATGATAATCAATCTTCCAAGTCCATCGGCTACGTTAACGTCAGGATTGTAATGGGAAATCTGAGTTCCCATATCAAGTTCCACGTGATAGAGAGTGCAACTTCCTATCATCTACTAATAAGAAGGGTGTGGATGAACAACTAAGGCCTAGTTCCTTCTACATACCACCAATGTGCTAAAGGGAACATCAAGCGCACAGAGGTGACCATTAGGGCTATAAAGAGGCCCTTCGCGGTTGAAGAAGCTCACTTGGTGGACGCAACGTTTTATACGGAGTTAGAAGAAGATCTTCGGATCTTGACAAGAAGAATGGAGGGAGCATGGGTTCCCTCGATCAAAGAAAGGATGGGGCCCTTAAACGAATAGAAGAAGGAGAGCGGCCCAAGGGAAACAGCCGAAGAAGCTCAACAGGTGGCCCCTCGGCCCCAAGGCATCTCGAAGCAGCTTAAAGACAGGATGAGACCCAGAATGGACCCGATAGAGCATGAGGTTCAACAACAGAGCGTGCTGAGACGGTTCTCAGGAGAAAATGTGGCCAAAGCCTCTAGAGAGAAGAAGAGGAAGGAGATCACCACTACTGGCAGAAAATGCAAGAAAGTCATTACCAAGGAAGGAAAGGTGGTGTACCGATTGTAACGGTGTGAGCGGGCGGCCAAAGAAACTGAGGATGAGGTTGAACCGACATATGAATGTTTTTTGGTAGATCAACGGGGGCAGTTCATGGTGATAGAAAATTGTAGCATACATGAATTCGTGGAAGAAGTCGCAGAGGAACCAGATTACATGGCAAATCAGCCAAAGTCCCAGGCACAAGAGTTGGAGTAATTGAACCTGGCAAAAGAAGGAGAGGATCCAAGACCCATCTTCATCTCGAAAGATCTCAGCACTTAGAAACGAGAGGCCTTAGTCGAACTAATTCGGGAGTTTATAGATGTCTTCACGTGGAAATACATGGAAATAGAAGGGCTGGATGAGGAAGTAAACTGCCATAGGTTGAACGTAATACCTTCAGCCATTCCAGTCAAACAGGCAATAAGAACGTACAAACCTGAGCTGGATCTGAAGATTAAAGAAGAGGTCCAGCACCTGCTAATAGCAGGGTTCATCGTACCGATATAACACCCACTTTGGCTATCTAGTATTGTCCCAGTGGGAAAGAAGGACAAAAACCAGATAAGGATCTGTGTGGACTTCAGAGATTTGAATAGAGCTTGTCCTAAGGATGAGTTCCCTCTACCCTCCATTGATAGCCTAATAGACGCGACGGATGGTCATGAGATGTATAGCTTCATGGATGGGCATGTGGGATATAATCAGATCAAAATGGACCCCTCAAACGTGGAGAAAATGACATTCAGAACACCGTTGGGTAACTTCATGTACAGGGTGATGTCGTTCGGCCTCAAGAACGCTGGGGCGACTTACCAGAGAACGATGATGGCCATTTTTCACGACTTCTTCCACAAATTTATAGAATTTTATGTGGATGATTTGGTCATCAAATCGAAGGAGGAGGGGTCCCACCTGAGCGATTTGAGGAAGGTGTTTTCTCTTTGTAGGAGGTATAAGCTGAGGATGAACCCATTGAAGTGTTTTTTCAGAGTAACGAGTGGGAAATTCTTAGGCTTTGTGGTTGATCGACAAGGGGTGCAAATGGACCAGGATAAACAGCGGGAGATCTTGGAAATGCCAAGCCCTAAAACGGCGAGGGAGTTGAAGAGCTTCCTCGGTAAAGTCTCCTACCTTAGGAGATTTGTGCCTGGATTGGCCGAAGTAACACACTCACTGATGCAGCTATTGCGAAAGGGCACGAAGTTCAGGTGGGAGGAGGTTCACCAGGAGTCTTTCGCTGAGCTGAAGAAGATGCTGGTTTCACCACAGACCATGGTTCCCCCACGGGCAGGAACGCCGTTGTAGTTACATCTCACATCTACCACGAGATCCGTCGGAGCTTTGCTGGCACAGCAGATTGATGGGAAAGAACGACTAGCCTACTACTTCAGTAGAATCATACATGGGCCAGAGATTAGATATAGCAGCCTAGAAAGGCATTATTTAGCCTTAGTCTTTGTAGCACAAAAACTTAGGCATTATATGCAGTCTTTTACGATTCACATTGTAACTAAATGTGATCCCATTAAATATTTATTGGTAAGAACTATATTAATTGGCAGGGCAGCCAGGTGGTTCCTCATCCTTTCAGAATATGACTTGAAGTGTGTAGTTCCTCGCGCGAGCAAGAGCGAGGCGTATGCCGATCTATTGGCAATTTTTCCATCAGGAACGTTTGAACCACCTAAAGAAGACATTCCGGGAGATAACCTACAAGCCAATTATCTGGGTGCAACTGAGGAGGAGTGGACGATGCAGTTCGATGGATCTTCGGCAGAAAAGAAGGGAGGGGCAGGGGTTATTCTTTCAAAGGGAATAGAAGAGATTTGCCTTTCTTACAAGTTAGATTTCCCTTGTTCCAATAACGAAGCAGAGTACGAGGCATTGGTACTAGGTTTACTGGAGGCTCTTCGAAGGGGAATTCGTTCACTCTGCATTAAGGGTGATTCGAACTTAGTAATCCAGCAAGTAAACGGAGAATATGCGTTGAAGCACATGAACCTGGCGCCATACAAAACGATCATCCAGAAACTCCTCGACCAGTTCCATCAAATTAAGATCAAGAGATATCACAGAACGATGAACCGCCATCCATATGCGTATGTAACTATTGCCCAAAAAATGGTCATGAGGAGCGATACAACTATCATCACGATCCAACGAAGAATAGCTCCTTCAGTCGTGCAATTAATGCTACCAATGGGGGAGGACGAGGACTGAAGGGGAGAGATTAGGAAGCAGCTGGAGTCTGGCGAAGGGGAAATGGGGCTAAGAGAGTCGGCCCAATATTTTACAAACCAAGGAAATCTCTACTTCAGAAACGCAGGGGGATGGTTATCAAGATGCATTGGCCCAGAAGAAGCAGATTGAAGGTTAAAGAAAACACATGAGGAGCACTGCGAAATAACTGAGGTACCTATTTACAAGAGAATTCAATGAGTGGGATATTTCTGGCCTAGAATGAAGCAGGACGCGGCGGTGCTACAACGGAGGTGCGACAAGTGTCAGCTTTTATTCGAAGCAGCTGAATGTCATTTCGTTGAAACTCAGGCCGATTGGAGGCAACCCTATATTGACTTCATTAAAGATGGAGTTATTTCGACAGAAAAAATTAATGCGATGGGACTAAAGCGAAGGGCCCCAAGGTTTTATATCTAGGAGGGCCAGCTCTATCGAAGGGGGTACTTCAACAGACCGCTGCGTTGCATCACAAAAGAAGAAGCGGCTGAGCTTCTCAAATAGGCGCACGATCCATCCCATATAGGAGGGCCAAGTTATATGACAATTGATGACTTTGGAGTACTATTGGCCAATGATGGATAAAGATTCTGCAGGGTTTGTTCGAGGGTGCAAGGCTTGCCAGCTTCATGGAAACATGATCCATGCCCCGTCAGTGTACTTACACTCCCTAGCAACGCCTTATCCTTTTCACACTTGGGCGCTCGACCTGGTAGGGGCAATACACCCTTCTTCGAGGGGGAAGATACGAATCTTGGTAGCAACGAAGTGTTTCACAAAGTGGGCCGAAGCGATACCATTGAGAAGAGCAACAACAGGAGTAGTGAGAAATTTCATCAGAGAATATATTATTTACTATTTTGAGATCCCAAAGGTCATCCTTTCGGACAACGGAACCCCTTTCGTCAATACAGAGGTAACGATGCTCACAGACAAATAGTCTATTGTTCACCACACTTCGACGGTGGCATACCCCAAGGGGAACGGTCAAGCAGAAGCGACTAATAAGACTTTGGCCAGTATCTTGGCTAAAACGATGGAGGATTTCCCAGGATCATGGGATGACAAAATACCAGCCGTCTTATGGGCCTATCGGACGACTAAGAGGAAGCCCACAGGGTATACGCCGTTCTCTCTTGTTTACGGGGCTGAGGCAATTCTCCCGGTAGAGTTAGAAGTTCCCTCGGCTCGATATGCTTTATGAAGCAGCATGCTCCCTCAGAATAAACATGTGAAATTGGAAGCATTGGACGAGCACAGGGATAATGCGATGCAACACTTTCAAATGTATACGAGGCAGCTCTCCAGGGCATATGATAACTTGGTGAGACCAAGGAAATTCTTGGAGGGAGATCTTGTATTAAAGGCAACAGTTAAACATATTAGGGCGCTTCCTCTACCTAAGTTTTCAGCGAATTGGGAGGTACCTTTCATTGTAAAGGAGGCTCATGACTCGGGTTATTGCTTAATTTCTAAGATAGAAGAAGACAGGCCATTTAAGATTAACAACAAATGGTTGAAGATCTATCACGTGTAAGCAATTACGTTTGGGACCACCGATGTATTTAGCTGTTATGAATATATGAGTTCATTTTTTGTTTTATGCTTATTTTAATTCAAGAAGAAATGAAAGAACTATAGAATTTCATGTCACGATCTATGTAAACAGCTGTAACATAAAGAAATAGCATGGGAATAAGTATCTTTTTTTTTCATTCATATGCTTGGGGCATTACAAAATTGGGAGCTTTCGCCCAAGAATTACACGAGAAGAAAGAAAAAAAAATACATGTACAAAAAACTCATTGACCCAGGAGGAACCACAAATCTGGGGAGGAGAAAAAAATTCCAGGAAGGCCCGAAGAAGCTTCTAAGGAAGACCTTTGGGCATTAACGGAAACTTTCAACCTGGTCTGTGCTTGCGTACATTCGATAAGAAGTTTTTCTCGCTTTAGCTTCGCCAAATGCAGAGCTTCTTCGAGGTCATCCACCTCCTTACCAATGGCTCCGAGGAGAGGTACTAGCTCGGCCAGCTTGGCTTCCTCGTCCCTATGATCCTCCTGATGTTTTTGTAAGATTTCCCTTTGGCTGTCCAACCGCAGGCTCTTTAAAGTCTTCAAGTGTGTGATGAGCCAGTCAAAATGGAACCCGTCACGACCCAAATCCCTCAGAGGAGGGGTCGGGTTACGTTAGCAGTTGGAGTGATGGCGATTTCAGCAATAACGGTGGCCATGCCTTGGAGCCTATGACTCATAATTGCGATGTTTAAACGAAAGAAGTCCACCGTAAAGGTTTCAGGTTGATGGCTCACAAGTTGCTCAATGGCCAAACGATGGTTGACAGGCATTTGGGGAGAACATTGGAGTACCATCAGGCAGAAGGCGGGAGGAGCCAAGTCGGGCAGAGGAAGCTCGCACCTAGATTCGCTATCCACGGCAGCACCTGTCGCGGAACCTTGATCATTATGACTCTATTCTTTAGAGGAGACATGTTCACGATGTGGCGAGACAATAGGCGAAGGAACTGGTGGAGAATCCTCTCGAGCAACCTGAAAATAGATGGGCGAAATAATGAGTTTGTGAAAAAATCTTAACAAGTGTTTGCGTTGTTAAGTCACCGTTATAGGTGGAGTTTACTAAAAATCTTAACAAGTGTTTGCGTTGTTAAGTCACCGTTATAGGTGGAGTTTATTAAAATCTTAACAAGTGTTTGCGTTGTTAAGTCACTGTTATAGGTGGAGTTTACTAAAAACCTTAACAAGTGTTTGCGTTGTTAAGTCACCAATAGGTGGATTTTGCGAAATTGAGAAATATAGAGAAATTAGAGAAGCACCTCAGCAGCAACAGGAGCGAGAGGGTTAATCACCACGGGGGCCATAATGCCAGAAACCGTGGGAGGCGGGATCATCACGTCGGAAGCCTCAACGGAGCCCTTGGGTGTAGAAGCCTCGAAGGAGGGAACAACTCCCTCGCCAGCATAGGGTACTATGGCCAACACGGGCGCATCATCCAAAGGAGAAGTTGGACCTTCGAGAGATGACTCAACGAGAGTAGCTGCTCTAATCTGGGCCTGAGAGGGGATAAGGCCGCTCAGTGCAAAAGGTGGGGAAAGACTTGGAGAGAGCTACAAATGTAAATACAAATGTTAGATGAAAGGAATAATCGCAAAGGGGATAAGAGACATAAATACACTTAACTTACCCCCGTTATGGCACTAAAGAGAGGAACTGCGGCAAGGGGTCTTGACAGTTGAGGAGGAAGGAGAAGGTTGGCTATTAGCGACGCCACATCCACCTAAAACATCCCAACATGTTACAATTAAGGAATAAATGGGACAAATAAAAGTCGCAAGGCTCGAAAAGACACTTACCTGTGGCACACTCTCTTCGACCACAACTAGGGGCAGAGAGACCTCCCGCTCCGAAGGTAACTCAGAGGAGGCTGGAACAGGTGCCTCGGGCTGGCCAGACAACTCAACAGCACCCGCGGCGAAATTTCTGTCCAGGTGGGAGGAGGAACGAAGTGAATAGGTGAGGTTTATTAAAGGAGAACGGGGAAGGGAGGCAGTGGCTGGAGGATCACCAAAACGTCCCCCCACGAAACGACTCACTGGAGGGCTGGGGGGACTGGGAGGACTGACCCCCACTTCAACTCCCTACACCAAAGATATTAGGCAATCAGGACGCTGTATCAAGAAAAGAAGAACGAGAAAATAAAGGATTCACATATACCTCAGATCCGGAGGGAGTACGAGACGATATCACCACTGGAGAGGACGACGAATAAGCAGGGGCAGAAGGAGCTGGTTATGAAGGTCGCTCAGATGTCTGTTTCTTTTGGGGCTTAGTACCCAGCGTCTTCCTTTTTGATCCCGTAGCACCACCGCTTTCAGGCACATTCGATCTTCGTCTCCTCTTTACAGGGGGCTCACTAGGGTCCACCACTATTTTGGGGAATGCACTCGAAGGAGGAACGATAACTGCGCGCTATTCAAACTCAGCATTTATTTGGGCAACTTCAGCCTCTACCCGCCTCCTCAGCTCTTCAGCTAGTTTCGGAGACATAGAAGGGGTAACTGAGGCAATTGGGGATGCCTCTAGTCGAGTCTTCATTTGACCTTTGACCTTGGCCTTTTTAGATTTGTACTTACTGGCTCTCTTGGCATATGGCTCAAATGGCCCTTCTCCCGTGGCAGCTTCGATAGTGGTGACAGATGGTTTTGAGGTCACAGTGGCCTTGGGTTTTGAGGTGGCAGTTGGGATCATGGGGCAGTGAGGGGGTAGTTCATCAAGAGACCCCTTAACAGTTTTGCTTAAGGGAAACTCAACCCCAAGCACGGAGTTCCCCTTTAGAACCAACTCAGAAGAAAAAAAGGAAAGGATTGGGGGATAGCAAGGAGGGGACTGGATAAACTCATGAATCATGGCCAACTGCTCTAGATGGAACTTCGTGGCAAAGGAGGTGGATACGTCTCCCTTCCTAGAAGCACTACGGCTTGAGATAAATCTTCTACAACCGGGTTAAATCTGATCATTATGGATGCAGCAGGAAAGAAGTCCCAACTATGGGCAAAAGTGGACTCGCTATATGGCCTCATTACGAAGGAACCTAGGTGGTAAAAAAACCACATTATTTCCCTTTGGCTTTGCTTCTTTTGGAAACACAGGAGGCGTGGGGGATTAATACCTCCGCCCACAGGCAGGGAGACTGACTTCGCAGCGATAGCAGGAAAGCGTGTATAGAGGAAGCCAGTCAATATAATGGTATTGGCAAAATTCGCCAAGTTGTAACTGCCCAATGATCGCTCCATGTCAATATGGGTCCGATCCAACCAGGTGTAGAGGGACCCCAAGGCAATGGCGGCCATAGGTAGGTTGAATCCTCTGGCCAAACGAATGAAAATGTTTATCAGGTCCCTCCTGGGCTGATCATTGGGCTTTCCAGTAAGAAAGAAGAGTAAAGTAGTACGAGTACGTAGGCTGGTAGTTCCAATGAGGTACCTCTGCCATGGCCCGTTACATCACTAGCATCCTTCGGCGTCGGAGCTTCGAAAAAATAATTGATAAGGGGAGAAAATGTAGCTTTATTTGAGGGACCGGTGCAACTGCGGCAGATTCGATTCAGCTCAACCCGATCAGCAGCCTCTTCGGCATCCAAAGGCTCATCGTCATAGGTGAACTCGCCCATGGGCTCAAACCCAAGGAGTTCGCAGATATCCTCCAACATAATAGTGAACTCCCCCCACGCAGCGAAGAAGGTGTGGGTTGTGATGTTCCATCGTGAGACTAGCACTTGGAGTGCCGCGTTGTGCTTCGAGAGAGTGAACTCGCCAAACCAGTTGGCTCGATGCAACTCAACCTTCGTAAGAGCAGTAGTGTGGGAACTCTGTATGTGTGTGTGCCACGCAGTAAAATGGGTTGGTGACCCCCCAGGTGCTTCGAAATCGATCTGGGAATAAGGAAAGTCACCACGGTCTAGACGGAAGCGCAGAGTCCCCTCGGTGGGAAGATAGCCCCACTTCGACGAATCCACTTCTTCATCACCCAACAACAACGGATCGAACTTGGATGAGAAATGACAGGTCTTGCACGCCTCAGAAAATTTATCATTCTCTTCTTCAAAGATCGGTGCCCAGTGATAGAAGTGTAGTTTCTCTTGACGAGCAGCGACCAAGCCAGCGCCACCAGGGTGGTGGCATCGCTAGCAGCGGTGAAAGGGGAACCTGGCTGACTAGCGGTGGCACCCCTGGAAATACTTAAACAAGCCATGAGAAAGTGTTAATAAATGTTTCTAAGAACAAGAAGAGAGGAGCACAACCGCAGGTGGTGGTGCAAAAGATGAGAGAAAGAGGACGCTGAGCAAAGAAGAGGGCAACAATGGAGGTTGCACAAGCTTTCTCTCTCTACAAGAAGCGGGGAGTATTGAAGAAGACGAAGAAGACAAAGATACA
This sequence comes from Sambucus nigra, assembly GCA_949130495.1. Taxonomy (NCBI): domain Eukaryota; kingdom Viridiplantae; phylum Streptophyta; class Magnoliopsida; order Dipsacales; family Adoxaceae; genus Sambucus; species Sambucus nigra. Next base: position 13,699,984 of record OX422219.1, on the reverse strand, counting down.
AAAGAATTTGAAAAAAGACGTTTGAAGGGTTTCAAACTCGACGGTTAACGTTCCCCACGAGCGCACGTGCAAGGGCGGCCCCTAATCATTTCAAATGAACACGTGGCACATCGGGAAGGGTCTTGACATCTGAAAAGACAGCGTTACTTCGAATACGAAAAGCCGTCTAGGGAATAGAAGGGGTTTGCCTTCTTCACCAAGTTTATGTTTTGGCGCTAAAATCGGCGTCAGACTTATCCATCAGGGCCCAACGGACAAGATGTCCCAACGATTCAAAAAATCTACGATGTTCCCTCGCCACAAATCGAAACGTTGTTTAAATGGTGACTCGGCTACATCGGGGAGAATTTCTGCTTTTTCGAAGATAACGAAGCATTATAAGGGATAATTTCACTTACCAAGAATCAAAACAAGTATTTGAGAAGGTTAGTAGGCCTTTCGGGAGAATTTAAAATAATAAAAGCTAGAACAGTTGAAGCTCATTATAAGGAAAAAGTGACGATGTCCCTTCGTCAATGCCCCAATAAGTCGTGGCGCTTTATAAGGCTGCGGTTCTAAACAAGGAAAGGAGGCCAAAATTTTTACACACAGAGAAGGTTCATTGGATTGAGAAGTTTTCCTGCAGACATTTCTTGTACCAATAACAAATCTCTCCACGAAGGGGCAAATGTAGAGGGGACTTGAAGGTAATCCTGATATTAGGGATAATTCTCCCATTAGCAACAGTGTTCGGGATTACGAAGCCAAGGTAACTTAGCGTGGCAACTCAGCGAGTCAGCTTAGCATGGCAACTCATACTTTAGCTTGTTGTGTTAGTCATATTGTATCTTTGTTTATATTGACTGTAAGCTGTAACGATTGTAATGATGTAACGAGAATAATGAATCTGTGTGAGGTCGAATGGTACTCGCGAGAGACCAGGCTTGGCAGGGCCTGTGAGAGCTTTCGTGCTTAGAGGGACTTGGTTTGGAGGATTGAGAAGTGAGGCACCGTTGGGGCTTGTCCTGACCATCTTAGATACACCTGGTAAAAACACCGAAGGACCCTGACCGTGGAACCTTGAGCGGAGTAGCTTGGAGTTCCATCGGGCGTTGAGTTGAGAATGAAACAGCCCTTTAATTAATGTCACATCTACTGTAGGTGATGTCACTAGCCAGCTAAACAATGTCAGACATGCACTTGAGTAAACCACTGTGGTATTTGGGGCTGTCAGGAAGTTGGTGAGCCACCTCTGCGACAACAGCCCCCTGACACACAGTGGTTAGGCAAAAGGCATGTCTTGGCATTTAATGTTTATGATGGGGAGACAACTAGTGCATCAGGCATTTAATGTTGTGACACAAAGTATGAGGGACGTATTTTCATAGTCTTTAATGACCGAGTTGCTTCGGGGATGGTGTGGGGGGCTATTTAAGGACCCCAACCACCCCTGAGGAGAAGAGGATTTTTTTTAGAACTCTGGAGTTATTGCTAGTGATACACATCAGAGAGAGAGTTATTGCAAAAACCAGAGAGTTTACTCACTCACCATTGTCATTTATTGCGAAGCTTTTAATACTTGATAGAGATTCTTGGGGGTGTATGGTGTGTTTCTACTTGCCTACCAGGGTGTACCTAGGGTGCTTACTTCTCTCTCCCTCTATCTAAGTTACCTCTAAGGTTCATTACTATTTCCTGAGTTATACACGAGAGTTTTGTGAGTTTAAACTGAGTTTATCTTCATTGGGTTTGTGTTTGTGTGTCCTATCATTAATCCAAAGCTTTGGCCAAGTTAGCTTATCATTACCATACTCAAATAGGGATTACGCCTCCATCTTATCTAAAGTACCCTCTTACAACAAGATTCCCAAGAGTTTAAGTGTAACAACTCGCGTAATTTTTGGCTATTTTAATTAATTTTTGAAAAATGGAGAAAAATAAAGTTTTTGATAAAATTATTTTTATTGCTCAAATATGTTGGTTATTATTTTTAAAGGCAAGAATTTCAAACGGTTTCAAAAACGGAGTTAAAACGAATTTTAAAATGATTTTTAAATGTTTTTAACTCTTGGAGTTGTTTTGACTTCCAAGTCTTCATTTATTTGCCTTATTTAAAGGAGTCTTTTGGATTCAAACTCTTCATTTCTTTTCATTATAAAAGGAAGTCGTGGGTAACCATTTTAACCTACTTTTGGCACAAATTTTGGCAGCAAATATATTTTATATTCCTCTTCTTTTTATATACACATTGCCCCTTAAGATTTGTGAGTTCCAACCTTAGATTAGAGGTGTTCTTGGGGCTATTTTTGTTGGAGGTTCTTGGAGGAGATTTTGTAGATCTTTTGAGTTGATCTTGAGGATGTGATCATTGGTTTCTCATCATGGTTTGAGGTATGGGGTTTTACAAAATATGTTCCTTAAATCTCGCGAGTGTCATTCTCTTTGAATTCTTGTTTAATTGAACTCATATTTGAATTGATAAGTTCATTGAAATCTGGAAAAATAATTGTTGAAATTATTTTGATTCATGTGGTATCATTATATTGTTGATGAGCACGTTGTCATGAGATTTTAATATGGCACGGATGTTGGGCACCCGCCAAAATTCTTGTTTTCCGACCTATGGCTTGATAAAGCATATACGGATGTGGTGAGGCCTGGTGACCCGGTTAAAGTGTTGTTGAGAAATTATATTGATAAATGCTTTGAGATTTGCATTTCGATTTGAATATTCGTACTCGTGTTGTTACGTTTTATTCACCGTTAATATATTTGTTGAGCATCTTTCCTGTCGTATTGTGTACTTCCCCATATTTTCTTTTAGTGGTAGGTTAGCGCGAATTTTGAGGCGCTATGGAGATTGATGTTAGCGAGGATTGTTTGGGAAATATTTGTATTATTTTGATGTATAGAGCTTTGGAGATTTGTATTTTATTTTCGAGTTAGTTGTTGTATGTAATTCGAGAGACTTGTTGTAATTGAAGAGATTGAGATTAGTGGATTTGTATTATTGTGGGTTTATTTAGATGCTCTACACCTTGTCACTTGTGGATTTGGATTTATTTTATCGCATTAGCGCTCCGTTCGCTCTCCCCGGGAGGACGGGGTGTTACAAATGGTATCAGAGCTTAGGTATACGACAACCCTCGGGGCTTGGATTTTGGGTTCATTGCGTGGTTAGCAATTTTTTGAGATAGTAAATTTTAAGTGATATTCGTGTTAGGTTTCGAGATTAGAGGTGAGGAATTTATTTTTGGAGACGAGATTATTTTGGAGATTGTTGGCCTGATTTTTTTAGAGTTAGGCATTCGGCGAATTTCGAGGGCGAAATTCCATTGTTAGTGGGGAAGTGTAACAACTCGCGTAATTTTGGGCTATTTTAATTAATTTTTGAAAAATGGAGGAAAATAAAGTTTTTGATAAAATTATTTTTATTGCTCAAATATGTTGGTTATTATTTTTAAAGGCAAGAATTTCAAACGGTTTCAAAAACGGAGTTAAAACGAATTTTAAAATGATTTTTAAATGTTTTTAACTCTTGGAGTTGTTTTGACTTCCAACTCTTCATTTCTTTGCCTTATTTAAAGGAGTCTTTTGGATTCAAACTCTTCATTTCTTTTCATTGTAAAAGGAAGTCGTGGGAAACCATTTTAACCTACTTTTGGCACAAATTTTGGCAGCAAATACATTTTATATTCCTCTTCTTTTTATATACACATTGTCCCTTAAGATTTGTGAGTTCCAACCTTAGATTAGAGGTGTTCTTGGGGCTATTTTTGTTGGAGGTTCTTGGAGGAGATTTTGTAGATCTTTTGAGTTGATCTTGAGGATGTGATCATTGGTTTCTCATCATGGTTTGAGGTATGGGGTTTTACACAATATGCTCCTTAAATCTCGCGAGTGTCATTCTCTTTGAATTCTTGTTTAATTGAACTCATATTTGAATTGATAAGTTCATTGAAATCTGGAAAAATAATTATTGAAATTATTTTGATTCATGTGGTATCATTATATTGTTGATGAGCACGTTGTCATGAGATTTTAATATGGCACGGATGTTGGGCACCCGCCAAAATTCTTGTTTCCCGGACTATGGCTTGATAAAGCATATACGGATGTGGTGAGGCCTGGTGACCCGGTTAAAGTGTTGTTGAGAAATTATATTGATAAATGCTTTGAGATTTTCATTTCGATTTGAATATTCGTACTCGTGTTGTTACGTTTTATTCACCATTAATATATTTGTTGAGCATCTTTCCTGTCGTATTGTGTACTTCCCCATATTTTCTTTTTGTGGTAGGTTAGCGCGGATTTTGAGGCGCTATGGAGATTGATGTTAGCGAGGATTGTTTGGGAAATATTTGTATTATTTTGATGTATAGAGCTTTGGAGATTTGTATTTTATTTTCGAGTTAGTTGTTGTATGTAATTCGAGAGACTTGTTGTAATTGAAGAGATTGAGATTAGTGGATTTATATTATTGTGGGTTTATTTAGATGCTCTACACCTTGTCACTTGTCACTTGTGGATTTGGATTTATTTTATCGCATTAGCGCTCCGTTCGCTCTCCCCGGGAGGGCGGGGTGTTACATTAAGTTGTTGCCGAGCATCCGTCGGGACTGAATCTTGTACCGGTGGAAGTTAATAAATTGCCTGACCATTAGTTGAGGCTATATCAAATAGAAGTTATCATGAGAATGATTCGTTCGGCAAAGTATATATGATATGCATCCGCTCGGCCATTTACCGAGGAAAAGATTTCATAGTAGCGTATGAATGTAATGAATGATCCAATGATTTTTATGATAAAAATCCCACCGAGATAACCGTGCCCGAGTATCCGTCGGTGCTGGACTAAATAACCAATAATCTCCTTCTGACGAGATTAAATTATTGTAGCTAGATGACAACATTGAAAATTAAATGATCGAATAAATGATATAAATACTTTTAAAATACCTATCATTTATGTGAACAAAATATTTGTAATAAAGTAGCATAAAAAGTGTCATCTTAAATCTGTGTAATAATTGTAACAAGGTAGCATGGTCCCTCAATTATTTTTTCCAAAAAGAATCGAGCGGTGCAAAAATTAGTTAAATATATCTCAAATGTAAGACATAGGTTTGATTTAGAATTTTTTCAAAATTGTGTGAATTCCAAAAACATATTGTAAGGTGGTTTCAAATTTTTATTTCCACATAAAGATGTGAAGTAAGAAAATGTTAATTTTATCAATTTCCAAAGGGCTTTACATCACAGATGAATTCGTGCCCCAAACAGATTTTAAATGTGTTTATGGAAACACATAAGGGTGTGTGCTCACCCCTGTTCGGGAAGGTAATAGGTGGAATCAAGAGATGCCGACCAGAAGCTCGAGGTTGAGGAGAACTGCCGACCAGTTGATGGTGGTTTAGTGGAGACCTGATCTTACTGAAAATGGCAACTAAGACAATGACCAGAAAACCATTATTTTGTATCATCGCACGTTGATCGATGATCAGTAAAGTGGTATGTTCAACGTTCGTCTAGGTAAGTTAATAGACTTGGTGAAAATTAGAATCTGCTAGTGGTGCTCGACTGGACGACAATCGCAAATCGCAGATCAGGGTCGACCTCGGGTCGCAGCTTGGAGACAACTAGAAGAGGTGACCAAAAACTTGTTGGTTTGCTCGTCATGTTACCCAGGTTGTGACGGATATGTAGAGAAATCCATTCTACCTCTAGGTCGGTGGAAGGGTTAGCCGTGGCATACCTGATATGTTTATCACCAATGAAAGATAAAAAAGCAAAGAAGTGTGGAAACAAAAATATACTGTGAGAATGGGTCTTGTCAAATTTCATATCGAAATAGAAACCCATCAGTAGTAGGTCGGCGTGGCCGAGGAAAGTCTATTGGTGCTCGGCTAAAAGATAGCAGTTGGGGCTTTTTTACAAGTCGCCAATTTTTAATTTTCTTATCTGTGAAGAAGAAATCTTTTAAAGAGAGATGAAGATTGTTAGCTTGCCTGCACACCAAAAACTCCTAAGGCGGCAGATGAGAAAGCATGCCGATGAAGACGGGATGTTGATGCTTGCGTGTTGCCCAAAATTTTACCGTATGAGGAAATATGGTGCATCTTAGTTCAGAACAAATTATGTGGATGGAGATAAAATTTGAACTGCTCGTGTGACCACAACCAGTAAATCTTTGTGAAAAATATCTTCTTGAAAGAAAATCATTGGATATGTTTGTAAAGATCTGGTCCACGTCTCTGTGAGAGAGGGACGCTTTTAATGCTTATCTCCTGCCACAAAATCTGGGATATGGGAATCATAATATATGATGTAACCCAGAAAATAACGTGTATACCCAGAAAAACATCAAAAGAATCCATATGTTTAAGGATTCATACAAAACTTCTTGGATATAAAACTCATTGTTATGCAAATTCATAAATGAAAATTCAACACAAGGTTTATGAATATAAACATATGAGAATCAGTGTTGAACAAAAAGATGCGTGCTAACATATAATTTATTTGTACGCAGAGAAGGAAAAATTAGCTCTTGATGGGGTTTCGTGCATGTAAGCCATTGCATCAAAGCGTAAATCTTCATCTTGTCAACAAGAAGGAAAGACTTTTTGTGTCGTTTCCCACATACGGCGCCAACTGTGGTGTTAAAAAATTTGGAATATGGGGGTGTCCATGTACCATGATGCATGTACAATAATAAATAAAAGAGAGACAAAGATTTACGTGATTCGACCATGAATGGCCTACGTCCACGGGATTGCTGCTGTGTTTCATTATGACAATGAGAGAGTTTCTCTAGCCTTCTGAGCCCCCTTTTACAATGGGGGTGTCCCCTTTATATAGAGTTAGGGGTTACATTAGGGTTACAAAAATGGATGAGTTCTATCTTCGTGGAGTTTGATTTGAATCAGATACTGCTCCTCGGTCTTCTAGTTTATCAAGGACTCTAGTCGTCCCTATCTTGTTGGAGCGTCTGTTGCTCGCCATCTTGACCGGGGTGCTCACCACTTGTCACGCTGATATATATATATTAATGGAATAAAATGGGTTTTTCCTATATAATACATAATTAGAACATGGTTAGTTTGAAATTTAATGAAATTATAAGGATGAAAATATGCCTTCAATAAAAATGTGACACGTGACAAGGGGGCTCTGGTATCATTGTTGGGTAAGGTCGGTGGATTGCCTATTTAGTCACCAATACATGACCGACCAAGCCAGTCTTGGCTAACTGTAGTCCTTATAACAATACGTGACTAGCTTAAAAAGATAAAGACGAGAAGAGTCATAGTGAAATTAAAGACCGATAGTGTCACAACAATGGTGTTTTATTATGATTAAAACTATAATAATAGAGTTCTTATCCAACTATAACTCCTAACTCTATATAAAAGGGAGACCCCTTATAGTGTAAGGGGGCTAAGAGATTAGAGAAGACTCTCATGTAATTTCTCTCTCATATTAGTGAAAAGAACCTTACTCATATAGTCCCAAAGGTGAATAAAATCTAAGTGGCAAAGGAATTAATAAATGTGTTCGCTTCTACTCCAGAATGAGGTCGTCTCAGTATTAACCTGCTCGGCCAACCTACTTGATAGTTGTCATATTCGTTAAATAAGGTTGGACGCATCATATGCTCCTATGGTTGCCTACATATTAGACGTCCCTCATTAATCACGTGGGAACATAATGACGTGTTTGTTGAAAATTCATCACTCACGCACTTATCCATAAAGTCAACCCATGATCCAAGGCGCTTTAGTTTATTATTATGATAAACATGTATCTTCAAGTGTAACAACCCGACTTATAAGGACAACCCACCTCCCCTCTTGTAAATATCCATAAATTACTTATAAATAAGGGACCTCAGCGGGTATCATCTCAAGCAACGAGTGGTACTAGTAACCAATTGTAACTCTCAACATCGTGGACGTAGGTTTCCTTGAGAGGCCAAAACACGTAAATTTCATTATGCGTTTTTTGTCTCTCATCCACATTTGTAGGAGGGTAGTGAGACTGGGGTCTATGAATAACTGGAAAGGGTGAGGCGTGACCCACTCCAATGGACACTGTCTGCAAGTCTTCAAGGTCTCCTGGTGCAACTTCTGAAGAAAACTTCTCCTTCTGGTAACAATGGAACTCAAGCTTTAACTCACTCCCTGCAAGGAGATGAACTTTCACAGCAAAAATAGCAATTTTCTCAAGGGAAATACCTGAGAGTGATGGCTGTCAGTGGGGAGTGAAGGAACAAGGCACTCAACACTAAGAGAATGAGCAGGGAGAGAATACTAGGTAGGTCTGGTGATATTTTAGCAGAGTAACAGTGCAATTTTTCTTCTCTATCTTTTGACCTTGCCCAGAGGTCTATTTATACATGGGCGTAAGGGGTGAGCTGGCGATTTTGGGCGCCAAAATTGAGAGAGTTGGTGGGGAACAATGTCTGAAGTGTACCATTTGTCCCTACCTGTGGCAGCCTGCCTGTCCCCTCTGCAGGCGCCACCTGGCGCCGACCAAAACTCAAAAAGCACATATGTCCCCTAATGGAGACAAAACAGCAGATTTTGGTAGTTATCTTTTGAAACGGTAACTTGTGGTGCAATTTTGCAAATCTTGAGAGAGGAGACCTTAAGGCCTCACTTCCTCTAAAAAGTGTTATTTTTCTTGAGAGGGACCTCGAGGACCCCCTCTTCTGGAAAAGTCATTTTCTTGTGAAGAGTTTATTTCTTGTGAGTAGCCAGCTCTTTGGCCACTCACTTCACTTATGACCAAGTGTGCAGTGTGCGTAGCCTCGAGTGGCTTCTGGGTCATCCTACTAATATTCTCTCCATCCTATAGTGCTAAGTGATTGAGCTTGCTCAACATACCTTGTCCCTCAGCCGCCAAGCCAAAACTCCCAGGAGGTCCCAACGCGCCTGTTCGAGCCCTGCTTGCTCGACTAGGCTACCTGTACAAGAAAGCAAAGTGTTAGTGCTGTTGTTCATTTAGAGACTGTTGTTTCATGATGAAAACTCTTGTAGCAGCACTTCTCGAATAACATTTCTGCAGTGACCCTTGCGGTGGCGCTGACTCTTACTGTGATACTTGAATTGGCGCTGACATGTGAGGCGGCGCCGACGCTTGAAGTGGCGCCGACCTTTGTCGTGGCGCCGACGCTCGAAGTGGCGCTGATACTTGGATCAGTGCTGGCATGTGAGGTGACGCCGACCCTTGTTACGGTGCCGGCGCTCAGAGTGGTACCGACGCTCAAAGTGGCACTGACGCTTGAAATGGCGCTGACGCCTGAGGTAGCGCTGATGCTTGAATCGGCGCTGACATGTGAGGCGGCGCCGACCCTTGTCCCGGCGTCAACGCTCGGAGTGGCGCCGACACTCAAAGTAGCGCTGGCGCTTGAAGTGGCGCTGACGCCTGAGGTAGCGCTGATGCTTGAATCGGCGCTGACATGTGAGGCGGCGCCGACCCTTGTCCCCGCGTCGACGCTTGGAGTGGCGCCGATGCTCGAAGTGGCGCTGGCGCTTGAAGTGGCGTTGATGCCTGAGGTAGCGCTGATGCTTGAATCGGCGCTGACATGTGAGGCGGCGCCGACCCTTGTCCTGACGTCGACGCTCGGAGTGACGCCGACGCTCGAAGTGGCGCTGACGCTTGAAGTGTCGCTGACGCCTGAGGTAGCGCTGATGCTTGAATCGGCGCTGACATGTGAGGCGGCGCCGACCCTTGTCCCGACGCCGACGCTCGGAATGGCGCCAATGCTCGAAGTGGCGCTGACGCTTGAAGTGGCGCTGACGCCTGAAGTGGCGCTGATGCCTGAAGTGGCGCTGATACTTCATAATGGCTTTTGGGCTTCTTGGTGACCCTCGTGGGTACCTCAGCGGGTATCAGAAAGGTCGAGGAAGATCAGAAAGGTCTCACATGAGCACTCCTAGAGAAACAAATCAGGCTGAGCACGGGCTTAGTATTTGATTGAATGGGCCCACGATGTAACCACTAGCAAGTGGCGACGGCCTCACATGAGCACTCCTAGAGAAACAAATCAGGAAGATTCATCACTAGAGGCTCTCGTCAATCTGCTAGAGCGTTGGCTGAAGCCGAGCAGACTTCTACTAAAGAGACTTCGACCAAAAGTCGAGGAAGATCAGAAAGGTCAATTGAAGGAAATGCTCGAGATGATAATCAACATTGAAAAGGACCCATCCAGTGCCTAGAGGACTGCCTAGGAGAGATGGCCAAATCAAAGAATCCCCTACAGAGGGATCTCACAAAAGGATACCCTTTTTTTCTGCTCTATTGTGGCATATCCCACTCCAGTAAAATTCAAGCCACCAGTTATCACACCAAAATAGAATGGAAAGACAGATCCTATTTTACATATCGAGCAGTATCAAGCCGCTACAGATATTTATTACATTCCAGATGAAATGAGGTATCGAGCATTATTCATCACCATAACTGGCTAGGCCCAAATCTGGTATAACAGTCTGCTTAGGGGGCAAATAAAAAATTTCAGCGGCTATCTGGCCAGTTTGTTAGCAATTTCTACTGGTATGAAGCCAGGGAAACAAGTCGCCCATTTGCTCAGCGTTCGAAAAAGAGAAGATAAGAGCACATGTGATTACATTTCCTGATTTAATATCAAGAAGCTGAAAGTGGTGTATTACAATGAGCCTACTGCCATAATGGTTCTGATGAGTGAACTGTGACTAGGGAAGTTATTTTGGGCATTATCTAAGGAGTCACCTAAAATTATGAAGAAACTGTTGGCCAAGTTAGGTAAGATTATGAACGCTGAAGAAGCAATGACGACCAAAGAATTTGATAGTCCTAAGCTACCGAATGGAAAAACCACAAGAAAGTAAGATCAAAAGGACAAAAAGCTGATAAACCAAGAAAGTATGATGAATACACGCCTCTCACCATTGACATCCACCACATCCTGGAGGAAATCCGAGATAGAAAAGATCTCAAGTGGCCAGAAAATTAAAGATGTCAGTAAATAGAAGGGACAAAAACAAGTACTATGAGTTCCGTAAAGACCACGACCACAACACAGAAAATTATATAGCTTTGAAAAATGAGATTTAGGGACTAATCAGGAGGGGCAAGCTGTTCAAGTATGTGGATGGAAACAACCGACCACATCTGGAAGAAATCAAAGCCAGGAGATATTCAGAGTCTCCCTGCCGAAGGACGAACGACAAGAAGAGGGAGATGGACAACGACTCAAACGATGACCCAGAGCTCCCTATAAAATCAAAAGATCCCATTCGCGATGCTGGCATGATCTCATTTGACTATAATTTCATCGCGGGAGGTGGAGATAGTGGGGGAGAGGACCATACAGAAATAAAGGCCTACCTGAACGAGGCCCAAGCTTGTGCGCATACGTAGGTTAACTTAACAACCGATTTGGACAAATGGCCTTGCAAGGTGAATAAAGATAAACTGATCATTGGATTTTCAAAAGACGACCTGTCTGGGCTGTTATACCCCCACTATGATCCTCTGGTCATCACCATGGTCATCTAGGAGGTTCGGGTGGCCAGGATTTTGATGGATAACGATAGCTTCATAGATGTAATGTTCTATAGCTGTTATAAGAAGTTGAAGCTTTAGGATGCACAGATAATGCCTTATCATCAGCCTTTGATTGTGTTTTTTGGCAAAAATGTGTACCCACTGGGGATGGTGGAGCTGGAAATCATGGTGGGCACTTGGTCGATGAGCCGAATCAAGAAAATTTAATTCTTCATCCTTAATAAAAATATACTTTCTTGGTGCAATGTGATATTCGGATGGATCATCCTGAAGAAATTCGAAGCTGTCCCATCTACGGTACATCAATTCCTGGAGTTCTTGACCCACTATGGAGTAGGGGTTGTCAAAGGTAATCAAATGGTAGTGCGTGAATGCTATTTTATCTTGGAAGACTAGGACAAGCAGAAGAAGTTTACAACCACTTATCATATATAAATTATTAACCCTCGAGATGAAGCAAAATTAGTCAATGGGCAACCCGTCGAAGAGATAAAAATAGTCCCACTTGACATCGATCATCCGAAATGAACGGTTCAGATTGGCTCATCCCTTGACCCACTTGTAAAGCAAGAGTTGGTAAAGTTTTTGTAGCAGCATAAGAGTGTATTTCATGGAGAAATGAAGATATACCCGACATAGATTCTGATTTCATGTGCCATGAGTTGAATGTGATGGAAGGGGTTATGCCAATCAAACAGAAGCAGAGGTTTTTTTTTAAATCTGGCAAGAATCTTATCGTTCAAGAAGAGGTCCATAAGCTGGAAAAAGATAACTTTATTGAGGAAGTCAAATATCCGGAATGGCTAGCTAATGTGGTCATGGTACGTAAGAAGAAAGATTAGTGGAGGATGTGCGTCGACTTTATCGATCTGAATAAGGCATGCCCAAAAGATTATTTTTCACTGCCACGGATTGACCAGTTGGTTGATGCCATGGTGGGCCACGAGCTCCTCGACTTTATAGACGCCTATTCTGATTATAACCAGATCAAGTTGAAACCTCCCGACAGAGAAAATACGCCCTTTATGACCCACAGAGGTACTTATTGTCATAATGTTATGCCTTTTGGTCTTAAAAATGCAGGATCCACCTACCAGAGACTGGTAAATAAAGTCTTTCAAGACCAAATCGGGGTCAACATGGAGGTTTACGTTATCGACATGCTCATTAAGAGCAAGGCAACTGCCGATGACATTAAAGATCTGGGTCAGACCTTTGACAAGTTGGAGAAGTACCAAATGAAGCTGAACCCCTCTAAATACATTTTTGGGGTAAAGGAAGGCATGTTCCTAGGTTTTATTGTCAATTAACAGGGAATTAAAGCTAATATAGACAAGATTCAGGCTCTGCTCAACATGAAGTTCCCCACGACGAAGAAGGATGTGTAGAGGTTAACGGGGGGAGTGGATGCACTTAACATGTTCATCTCTAGAGCCACTGATAAGTGCTTGCCTTTTTTACGGTGTTACGAAAGTCGTTTGAATAGAATGAAGAATGCAAAAATGCCTTCATAGAGATGAAGTGATACATCGGTTCCCCACCTCTTTTATCACGACCAGTTGTTGGAGAAAAAACTCTACTTATATCTCGTAGTGTCAGAATCAGTTGTTAGTTCGACATTGGTGAGGGATGAGCAAGGAGTCCGGAAACCAGTTTATTATACTAGTAGAGCAGATCAAGGGGCTGAAGTTCGATACCCCTGAATGGAGATATAGGCATTGGAATTAAGATAAGCTTCACGAAGGATGAAGTCGTACTTACAGCCCCACACTATTGTGGTCTACACAGATTTGCCTCTACGGTAGGTTCTACATAAACCGGAGAAATCTATTCGACTCGTGGCATGGGCGGTTGAGATGGGTGCGTATGATATACAATACAAATTGAGGATTGTAATAAAATGGCAGATTTGACTAATTTTATTACTGAGTTCACTTACAAGGAAAAATTTTCCGAACAGATTCCCCTAGAGAAAATTCGATCCTTAATGATGAACAATCCTCCCCAAAGGAAACCATAGATCCCGATAGCACCGAGCAGACTCCCAAGGGAGAGAGATCCCTCGAAGAGGCTATGGGACAACGTGATAAGTCTCATTATAAGGTTTTTTAGTTCAGCAAAATAGAAGAAGCAGATTTTGACTAAGACAACGCTATATGGATTATATGATGACGAATCATCTTGTTCGGCAGGAAGTAATGCGGTATTATCATTGCCACACCTGAGGAGATAAATGTGGAATATGCTCTGCATTTTCTATTTGAGGCCTCCAATAATAAAGCAGAGTACAAGGATCTCATTGCTGGGCTAAGCCTAGCTTCATCCATAGGAGTCGACCACATTTCAGTACACAACGACTCCCAGTTAGTTATCAACCAGATATTACAGATTTATAAAGCTAAAGAGGAGTCTATGGAAAAATATTTGGCATTTTTACAATAAAGATTAAAAAGGTTCACAGAGGTAAAAATAGTAAGGATTCCCAAACCAGAGAACATCCGAGCAGATGCTGTAGCTATGCTAGCCTCGGTAACCAGAACGTCTTTATGAAGGACGATACCGATTGAAGTATTGGTGCATAGGAGCACTAAAGAGGATAGTATGAGAATAATAAAGGTAAATCTAGGACCATTATTAATGGACCCCATACGGGCATATATTAAGGATGGCAAGCTCCCTGCAAATCCAAATGAAGGTAGAAAGCTGCGCTATAAGGCAAATTAGTATGTTATAGAAGTGGGAGTACTATATATGCGAGGGTATTATGTCTTACTATTGAAGTGTGTTCACCCGATGGAAGTCAATAAAATTATTAAGGAGGTGCATGGAGGATATTGCGAAGCCTATTTTGTCGAAAGATCATTGGTCAAGCATATAGCAACTCAAAGGTATTACTGTCCGACCATGAAAGCTGACTACGCAATTTACGTGAGAAAATGTGACAAGTGCCAGAGGTTCGTAAAGATCCACTATTCTCTTGAGGCCCCATTAACTCCAATTGTATCTCCATTGCCATTCGTTATATGGGGAATATATCTAGTCGACAGATTGCCAAGGACGAAAGGGCGATACAAATGCCTAGTGGTTGCAGCGGACTACTTCATGAAGTGGGTGGATGCCGAGACTTTAGTGGAAATGCCTTACAAAAGGGTATTCCGATTTATCTTGAAGAAGATCATATGCCGCTACGGCATGACCTTCACATTCATCATAGACCACGACATGCAGTTTGATAACCAGGACTTTGAAGACTGCTATAATAGGTTCAACATCCAAAAACTACACTCCGCACCGGGGAATATACAATACAATGGACAAACTGAGGTCACGAATAGGATAATATTGGATGGGATCAAGATAAGGCTTAATGATACAAAAGGGAATTTGATCAACAAATTCCATAAAGTGCTCTGGGCGCACAAGACCACCCCACGAACAGCTACCGGAGAAATGCCGAACATGCTCACCTTTGGCGCGAAAGCGGTCTTCCTTACTGAAATTGGTCTCCCCAGCCACAAAATCCTTAATTTTGATTCTCTAATAAGTGACATGGCAAGAAGTTTAGATCTGAATTTAGTGGAAGAAGTCAGAGAGAAAGCAACATTACGAGTGACCGCCTACCAGCAAAGGGCCTCATGTACTACAATCGTTGGGTGAAGCCGAGCAGCTTGAAGGATGGGGGACTATGTCCTCAAGAAAGTGATACAGAAAAGCAACAAGCTCGAGCCTAATTTCCATGGTCCTTATCGGGTAACCAACATCGTGAAGTCTGGGACTTATCGCATTGAAACCCTCGAGAATGAACAGTTCAAGAACCCTTGGAATTCGGATTATCTTAGGAAATATTATCAGTAGTCTGTTAGTCATTTAATTTATATAGCTCACACTGTTATAATTAATAAAATGATGTTTTCATCTCTCATTTCATTGACTTCTTTTCGGCATGAGATACAGTGAACATATCTACATTGTTTTGCCAAAAAATGACGACGTCATAATAAAAATACTTATTCCTTAAACAGACTTATTAACGCGAGTTTAAAAAATAAGGTCAACCGAACCCTTGTACGACTTCATAGGTCGTGAACGAGGGGGTCGACCAAAAGATTGTACGACCTCACAGGTCGTGAACAGTTAAACTTGTTCTCACAAGTTTACCAAACCTTTGTACGATGTCATAGGTCTCAAACGAAGTAGTCGACTAAAAGACCGTACGACATCATAGATCGCGAACAGTTGGACTTTGTACGAACTTGTTCGCACAAGTTTTCCAAACCCTTCATAGGTCGCGAATGAGGTGTTTGGCTAAAAGACTGTATGACCTCATAGGTCGTGAACAGTTAGACTTTGTACAAACTTGTTCTCATAAATTTACCAAACCCTTGTACAACCTCATAGTTTGCGAACGAGGTGGTCTTTCAAAAGACTATACGACCCTATAGGTCACAAAAAGTGTAACTTGTAAAAACTTATTATCATTATGTTTGCGAACAAGGTGATTAACCTAACCTAAACACTCTTACGACATCCCGGGTTATGAACATAAAGGCACCAAATATTATTTTGAGGAATAATATTTTTCAACATGCATTCAACAACAAGATATAAGTAATAAAATTGACAAACCACATTTAAATAAAGAGATAGTAATGCAACCATAACAGTTTTCATATATGATGTGCCAAAAATACAAAAGCCGTTACACGGTAAAATACAACATAACATTAGAAAAAGGTCTGCAGAAGTTCACCAAACACGGTCGGGCATAGAATCATCAGCTGTAGGTTGATCACCTTCCACACCAGCCAAAGTTGTAGCCTCTTCCTCGTCACCCTGCCATTCGTTTACTGTCTCAACGATATAAGGGGTAATGAGATGCCACCCTCTTCCTCAATTCCTAATACCTATCTAGAAAATAACCTAGGCACTCAGTGCTAAATTTTTTTAAGGACTTATAAGCCTTAACAGTTATTCGGAGTAGCCTACAACTCCGCAGTAAGGGAAAACTTTTCTTTTTCAAACTTCTCTTGCTCAGCAGTAAAAGCCTCATTTAAACTCTGAATCTTAGCATCGTCAGTGTCAGACTTTTCCTTAAGAGTGTTGTTCTCACTTTCCACCTTGCTCAAGTGTTCAGTCCCCACCATTAGTTGCTCATCTCTCTCCTTTAACTCAGGAGATATCTTGTCATGACTGGCTTTCAGTGTCTTATTTTCCTCGGCCAGCTTATTATATGCCACATGGTTCACTAAGGACTTCTCTCGCAGAACCATGCACGTCATGGACGCCTGAAGGATAAATAGGGGAACATAATCAAGACACAACGGTCAAGCACTAAAATTATAATAAATAGTTTATGAGAGAGTCGTACCACTGAAAATCTATACTGAGCTAAGGTCCACAAGGAATTCGGGTCAGAACAACGCAAGAACTCAAAATCCCTCACATGACTCCAATAACCAAGCACATCAAGAGCATTCTTAGCATGGTAAAAGATGAAGTCCTAGTCGGACTTTATGTCTTCATAAGTTAGCTTATAGTTAAGGTCAAACTCAAACTCAGGGACCTTACCATATCGAGAAGTATGACCTGGACATGAAGCATGTATAGGCTCAAAATTATGACCAAGTCCTCTTAATAACTTATACAAAGGCTGCTTATATTCCTCTTACTTTTGGGATCTCTTATCTACAGCTGAAGGATGCATGGGGGCTTTACCCTTGGCCTTGGTGGTCGTTGCAGCTTCCTGCTGGTGAGCATCTTGTTCAGCAATCTTGAAAGCAACAACAGCTTGCTCGGCCACAGTCTGCTTCTGACCAGCACCAACTCTTTTTTGCCTAGCCTCAGCTAAGGAATTGTGATTAATGTGATGAGGATCCATTACCAATGTCTCTTTGAATGGATGATCCTCTACACGTGATAAGGTGACAAATATAAACATTAGTGTATAGACTTAAAGCATTGAAAGATAAAAAGTGAGGTGCCAGTGTAACTTTCCTTCTTCAAAATTTCCTTCCCCACCTACAAGCTAATAACCTGTGTCAAGATGGGTCTCCTGCGCCATATAACCTGCCAAAGGCACCTTAAACTCTAATAGGGCCCTACCACCAGGGAGAGTATGGTACCCACAGTAATAAATTTCTCAACAGAATATAAATCTTCAAACTTGGGAGGCTTATTCTCGCAGTACGTTATGACAAGGTCAACTAAAGACTTGAGCAGCCTGGGGGCTCATTTCACTAAAATGAGTAAAACAGAATAGTAATATCAGAATGGTAAGATGACAAAAAAAAAAAGAAAAGAGATATTAAGTGACATGAAAAGTTTTACCTATATCATTAGGTCCATTCCATTTTCTGGGAACCCTACACGACCCATCTTTTTTATGGGACTTAAATTCTGAGTATCCTTTAATGAACACATATTGTTCCTTCCAGCTATGATTACTAGACTAGACTATGGTGACCATTCTACATTCAGGCTTCCGAGCTGAAACATAATAATAACCAAGGGCTTTGGCATTATCTTTTAAACTATAAACATATCTGAAGATATCCCCCATCAAATCGATGCATATTTTAAGTTTTTAAAACATTATGGCCCCTCGTATGATCCTATAGGCATTGGGGGGCAGCTGGGTCAGTTTTACACCATAACCCTTAGAATGGAACGAATAGCAGGATGAAGAGGTAGCCTCAACCCCACTTGGAGAGTCCATAAGGGGAGGCAAATTTCCTCGGCGTCCTTTACGGAATAACACATATTTGACATGCTAGGCATTCAAGTTTGGATAACTATGGGAATGAGAAATTTTTTTCTCGTCACATTAAGCTCTTCCTCAATAATAGTATACTGATACCAGTGAGCATCCGTCTCGACATGATTATAAGTGTTAGAGGAACCAGCATGGTCCTCTTCCTCCTCACCCATAACCTCATTTTAGGACCCTTCAATAGGGGAAGCAGATGAATGGGGCCCATTACTTTTCGACCTAATATCCTCAGGCCTATTAATGGATGCATCCTCAAAAAGGAAATCAAGGTTTATGGGATCCATGGAGACTGTATTTATGTAGTCACCCTCTACGAAAGGAGGTATAATAGGGATAATAGAAAAGTGTTTAAAATAGGGGAAGAAATATAGGGAACCCTAGGATCAACAAAAGTGCCACATCCAGAGGG
Source organism: Sambucus nigra (assembly GCA_949130495.1). NCBI lineage: Eukaryota > Viridiplantae > Streptophyta > Magnoliopsida > Dipsacales > Adoxaceae > Sambucus > Sambucus nigra. The sequence goes on along the minus strand of OX422219.1, from coordinate 13,681,274 downwards.
AGTCCTAGGTGTATAAAAGGGATGATTAGGCTCTTCCTCCAATCTAACCACTTGTAATGGGAAGGGAACCCTCCTATTAGTAATGCAAGGATTCTTTGGCTCAAGTCCTCGAATGGAGTTATACATTCTTTGGACGTGTGGGGGGAAAACTCATAAAAACTCCTATTTCTATCCACTAAACCTAGGCCAACCAGCTTAATGGTCGTCTAACGTCATAATCTCCAAACAACAATAAAAATCAGCCAAAAAATTGAAGTATGAAGAAACCCTAGTTAAAACAAGGAAGGCGTATTTGGTAAAATAAATTAATGGCGGGATAAGCTATGAAAACATGGAAGGAACCACAAAAATACTGATCTCTCAAAAATGCCTGGAGAAACTCTTGAATATCTCTCTCTCCCTCTCCAGCTCTGGGTAAATATCAAAGTCGTAAAAGTGAGATATGTGGCGTGAATTTATACTTTTTGAAAAAGGGAGTGAAAAGGCACAACAAATTAAACATCAGCAAATCTACAGAAATGAAATAACGGTACAGAGTATCAGTATGCATGTCCCTTCACCATCATTATAAAGAATACGTTTCAGGTACTCGGCACGTGTCCTTGAAATTTTTTAAAAACCTTAAAGGAAATATGCTCGGCCTGACCCAAAGTGATCCGACCATAAATGCCTTGATACAAAAAAGTGAGTAACACCTCATCCACTCATCCCGCACCAAATTGTAGAGTTCGTAAAAGAGGTCTTGGGGGATTTTTGTTACACCCATATAGTCCCAAAGATGAATAAAATCCAATTGGTAAAGGAATTAATAAATGTGTTCGTCTCTACTCCATAATGAGGTCGTATCAGTATTAACTTGCTCGGCCAACCTGCTTGACAGTTGTCACATTCGTTTAAATACGGTTGGACGCATCATATGGTCCTGTGGGTGCCTACATATTAGACGTCCCTCATTAATCACTTGGGCACATAATAACATGTATGTTGCAAATTCATCACTCATACACTTATCCATAAAGTCAGCCCATGATCCAAGGCGCTTTAGTTTATTATTATGATAAACATGTATCTTCAAGTGTAATTGCCCAAATTATGAGGGCAATCCACCTTCCCTCTTGTAAATATCCATAAATTACTTATAAATAGGGTACCTCAGTGGGTATCTTCTCAAGTAATGAGTGGTATTAGTAACACCAATTATAACTTTGGCAATAGTACAATAAAAATCTAACGGCACTATGGATGTAGGTTTCCTTGAGGGGACGAACCACGTAAATTTCATTTTGTTTTCTCTGTCTCTTATCTCCATTCTCTATTATCATTATTTCTCTCTTGATTGTTTTATCTATTATGTGTTGTCTCTATTTTTGGACGTCAACACTTGGGTAAGGTCTATGGATTGCCTTTTTAGTCACTAATACATAACCGATCAAGCTAATCTTGGTCGATTGTAGTCCTTATGATAATACGTGATTAGTTTGACAAAATAAAGATGACAAGAGTCCTAGTTAATATAGAATACTGATAGTGTCATAACAATGGTGTTTTATTATGATGTAAACTCTAATAGTAGAGTTCTTATCCAATTGTAACTCATATCTCTATATAAAAGGAAGCCCCCTCATTGTGCAAGGGGGCTAAGAGATTAGAGAAGACTCTCATGTAGTTTCTCTCTCAATTTAGTGAAAAGAACCTTACCACCGTCGTGGACGTAGGCTAACTTGGTCGAACTACTTAATCTTATCTTTTGTATTTATTTTTATATTATTGATCACTCTATGAGGAACCCCTTCTGAGTTGTTTTAAATCCCCTACAATTTGACATCGAGCTGGATGTCATACAAATGAGAAACATTGCAATTGTTCCATGAAACTACAATTTTGGCAACCGAAACTAAATTTTCTATCTTCATATATAAGTATTGTGCATATGCACATATTGGGAATATTGCCGTGATTTAATCTCATAATAATTTGCAGGACTCTCTTTGTTAAAAATAAAATTTCATATTAGTAAGCCTCGAATGGGATTTTTAAGGGCCCATTTAATTGTGGAAAATAGTTTTCTATTTTCATTTTTTAGATTTTGTGTTATAATTTGGCAAAGTATGCCCTCTAAAAGAGAATAAAAATGTGGTTTCATGAAAAATTATTTTCCAACTTAAGTTAATCTGGAAATCATAAAATATATGTTTTCTAGAATTGTTTAAGTTGAAAAACAGTTTTCCACTCATCATCTCCAACTTAATGGTCCATTGCCAAATATATAGAGGAAAAAATGACAATGGAAAATGAAAACAGTTTTCCACAACAAAACGGACCCTAAGTGTTTTAGTCCATGCTTCTGGCATAAATAATCCACTTGTTTTAAACTTTGCCTAGAATAGGTAAATTATAACTCACCGAATTTTTATATCCAAAACTTTTGGTGGGACTTGTTAAGATTTTTTCTCACCAAATCTTGTGAAAATTGAAATAGAAAAGCAGATTGATAAAATTAGGAAAATACCCAAAATATTTTTCACTGCATGAACTTTTTATTTTTGAGTGTTTTGAATGAGTCCAACTTCACATACCCACTTTTATACTCATCAAATAAGACAAGGCAATAAAAATTTGTACCTTATGCCCTGACAGGACCCACAACAACAAGGTACAATATTTTGGTGCACTGGGTATGGAAAAAGGGTAGGAAAGTGTGTGAGCATAGTTTCATTCATTTCGAATATCTTGAGGGAGCATTTGTACTTTTGTTGTAATCATTTGCTTGATTTTATAAGAAAGAAAAAAACTCGTTGTGATTCAGGTCAGTGTATAAGAGAAGATGGTAATGGCCCATCTCACCCATTTCGTCTCCAACTTAGCATTATATTTTCAAGTGATGACTAGCATACCATTGAAGATAACCACCACAATTGATCTGAAATACTTAATCGACCTGATAAGTTGTTAATGCAACCATTCCCAAGAATGAAAATGACCTTTTTTTTATGGTCGACATGAAGTTATTTCCTTGTTCTCCAACAGGGAAATTCCACAGTAATGATTTGTTACTGAATCAAGGAAAGGTGGATTCCCATTAGCGATCTTAACTGTCCCAAATCAGTGTATATAGGCTTAACTCGAAAAATTCATCGTAAAGAAATATGTTGTTATATAAAGGGTCCTGATAAATACACAAAAAATTTTACTTCAAAACACCACAAAAAAATTAAATACAAATTTTACTAACCACACTAAAACGTTTTGTACCACATTAAAAAATAAAAACTGGGTTCGCTGTACTAACGCCCCCTGTCACCGTAAGTGATGAGTATTTTTGGTGAAATGTAACCGTAATCTATTTTTCCACGATTAGAAGTGGCCGTGAAAATATCTGTTACGGTGGCAAGTGAGCGTGTTAAATGGATTACGGTGGAAAGCAACCGAAACAAATAAACCACGGTGGGATGCAACCGTAATGAACCCACATACGGTGAACTTGGACCGAGTTACACCAACACCTACGGCGACGTGCAATCATAGGTACAGGGTTCGCTGAATTTTTTTTGTTTTAAAATCCTAGTTTGTCCATTTCCTTTTTTATTCAATAAATTACCATGGTAGGATTTGTTAAATGGGTCTATATTTGGGTTTGTAAGGTTGAGAGAGAGGTTTGTGATAGAAGTTAAAGAGAGAGAAAATAGAAAAAATGAGGTAGATTTTTTTTTTTTGGTTTTTATATGGGTAAAGGTTCATGTGGTGTTGGGTATTTTTGGTGTTTTATATAAATATTGGGTACTTATGTGGTGTTTGAAACAAAAGGGTGTTTTGGAGATTTTTTTGGTGTATTTATCAGGACCCATATATAAAGTCCCATATCGAATAATTAATAACTTTCTTGCACAATATATAAGATCCTATGCTCCTCCAATTATATTCAATTAATTTTGGATTAAATGATCCAAAGTGTTTGACAGTTTGTTATGGATTGATTTTTAGATTCTACTGGCGTGGATCCTAAAAATCAATCAATAATAAACTGCCACATTAATTTGTTTCAAAAAATTCAGTCAAAATATCATTTTTGAATGCTCCAATTATGTAACATGGTATCAGAGAGTCTATTTATGGTACAATTATTCAAAACTTCCAATATAAAATATGTCCACTTGAGTCCTATTTCGGTTTGCTAACTTTTGGGCAAACTAAAACTTGCAAAACTGAACAAAATGGTTCATAATTCAACATATGATTTTTCCCATCATCAATACCGACAACTTATCCCGGTACTATTTTGAGGCTCGATGTCCACCAAAAAGTCAGCTTAACTTGATTGTTTCTGCTTAAACAGGAAAATAATGTAACTGTAAAGCAAAAATTATTGTCTGTTAAAATAAGACTCTAAATTCCAGATGAGGAAGGCTTATAGTGTATAGATTTGTTTAAGATTTCGAAATTGATTAGATTTCATGCCAAGCCATTGAAGTCAAAGAGAAAAATTTCATTAACTTGTAGCTATATGGGGTAGATCCAGAATGGGCTAAGCAGTTTGGGGGCTTCTTGGTATGTATATTTGAATTGTGCTAACGAACGAGATGGTGCAACAATCAATTAACATTTAGCTGACATTATATGAAGAAGTTATGAAATTATAAAATTAGCGCAAGTGCATTAGTTATTATAGTGTAGTTAATATAAGGATGAATATGTTGTGCTTTTGTGTATATTTCTTTGTGTGAATGAAATACTCACCACAACCTCTAATAGCCTAGTGGTAAGTTTTCAGAATCCTTGTGTGAGGTCTTGGGTTCAAGTCCCTCTAGGTGCACACTATATATATTATATATCAAGACTTGGGACTTGGGAACTTGGGTCTTGGGTCCTAAGTCAAGACCCAATTGTAATTTCATTTTTATTTAAAAATTAAAATCTGAATTAATTTTTTATTAATATTATAATATATTTTTTCCTACCCGTTAGAAGTGGTCTGAGGACCAGTAGTGGCTACTTATTTTAAGCCATAGGGTGTCTGTAGGGGAGGTAGTGGCTACTTATTTTAAGCCATAGGGTGTAGGTTTGTGACTGCATCCCTTTAAAGGGCCTTACAGAATCAACAAATGAATCATTCTGAATTTCCTTCTTCCTCACTCTCAAAAATCTGTCCCTCCTCAAATCCTATTTCTGGGCAATACTGATGTGGTTCTATTCGTTCTCCATTGTGTGCTTCAATCGAATGAACAATGCTGTTGAATCCTGGTAACAGTTATCTGAGGCTCGAGGCACCACTCGATTAATTGCAGGCGATATTTCTGTCTTAGGACTGTATGTCTAACACACACCTCATCATCCAGATAAGTCGTTCTAATTTTATTGTGATCTTAAATTTTTCCGTTTACACGAACAACATAATACACACGGATTTATCAGTTCGTCTAATTATCATATTTTCAAATAGACAAATATGTGTGTTAAAATAATATGTGGAGATAAAAATAAATAAACAATAATAAATGAGTGACATAATGTATGTAATAAATATAAAAAAACAATTAGAATTTCGGATCCGTTTACTGCTTTTACTAGCTTATGATAAATTGGTTTAACTTGCAATTCCATTTTATAAATCAAAATTATACTAACTCTCGTCACATATATTTCAAAAAGTAGAATGATAAATGTTTATGACATATATTAATGTCTCTAATTTTAGATGATTTAAATCCTTATTCCCTTAAAAGTATCACACCTAAGTATTAAATGTCAAAGATAAGTATGAACTATTAAATAATTTAACACTGAATTTTTAAAACTTTGTATGGAACTAGTGGGTAATTTAAGCGAATTAAACCAATTATAACATACACTAAGTAATCATGGTAAACTTCACCTCATACTATAAATTAAATTGAACTAGACTCATAATTAAAACACAAAAAATGCAAAATAAAATATTAATTCTCATTAAGAGTAATTAACTTACAAAATTGGAGTCCCAATATTTGAATGCTAATACAAAAAAAAGTCCATCCCAAACTTGCACACAAATTGATTTAGGAGAACCAAAAATAAAAATAGAAATATTTATTATTTTTCGTGCCCCTAAAAATACGCTCTAAAAATTTCTCCCCCTCGCTAAAATTGTGATATGTCCGAATTTTCCTCCCCTTTGTAACATGTGATGCTTGCGCCAGCGAGATGGAAGAAAAGTTGAGGGTTTTAAGCCGAGTTTATGTGGGTTGTCGAGTAAATATGTTCTTTTTTTCTTTTTAGGGAGTGGGAGAATGGAACAACTTGGTTAAGGGATGGAAAAAAGATTGATATCTCTGAGAAATCAAACTTTTTGATGTCTTGGATTATGATTGGTCAATAAAACTGGTGGGGACTCATATCACTTATGGAAATGGGTCCGCGCCAGCATTATTGACCAATCAGAATCCAAGGTATCAAAAAATTTGATGTCTCATAAACATCAAATTTCTATCCGTTAAGGAATGTGGTGTAACAACCTGCTTAAAATAATAACGGGTGGCCAACCCTATACTACATTAAATCAGGAATCTCAGATGGCTCAGTCTCAACATCAACAGACTATAATATAAATAGATAAGGCTAACTACCCGGAATCATATAAGCGAGTGCTAAAAATTAAATAAAATAAGCAACGAACAACACCAACAATATAGATATCCAGCAAAGTTAAACTATACACAAGTACTGTTGATGTAAAAAATTAGATTATCTCTAATTAATTAACCACAGATAAATAAGGTAATAAATAAATAAGACAAAAGTAGTTTTAAAGTGGTTCAGCCGTATGAGAATGGCCTACATCCACTATTTTTGTATTGTCGACTGTTTTCCTGGAAATCTCGATAAATGGTTTGTCAAGAGATCCAGAGTCCCCTTCTAATGAGGAGGTTACAATGTATTTATAGCCTTGAGGCTGTACATGTGAAGGGGCAATGCGCTGTTATCTAGTGGACATATACATCTGTACGATAATAATGAGCATTTAATGTGCAGCCTTCTTTTAATTCTCTTGATCCAGGTGCTCTACACGCCAAGTAGCTCGGGGCCCTGATTAGCTCGGTACGCTTAAGTTTCTCGGGGCGCATGAGTTGCTCGGTGATAGTATGTTGCTCGTTGAAAGTGTTGTATTTGACACGTAGATTGACACGTGTCTTCAAATGATTGATCCACGTGAGCAGACTAAATTTGGTATCAATAGAAGCCCCCAATGTTTCACAGTTGAGGTTGAAGGAGAGTGTGGGACATTTTGCTTGAAAACTGCTTGGATTATTGATCTTTATGGATTTTTTGGAAACTTTCATAATTCCTTTTTGAGCGCATAGTATCAGGTTTCATAAATATTTGGAATTTTCATGGTCATTTCGATATTTGTGCCCTTCTCTTCTTTTAGACGCCGAAAACATAAACATCTTCCCTTGTAATTATTGCCTTTCTCTATTCCCAAGGTAAAGTATTTAAGTGTGACAGAAATCATATCGTCTTTCACTTTTCAAATCTGTATCTTTGAACTCTTCATTTCCTCTCTATCTTGTGACTTCGTTCTTTCCATTGTTCATTGTCAACTGATCTATCTTTTTTCTGTAAGATTTTCTTCCCGTTCTTTTATTTACTTTGTTCATCATGGTTTATCTTGTTGAGTCGCTGGACAAATTTCGGTCTGAATTTTCAATCCCTTCGTAGATTATTTTGGAAGAATTTTTTGAACCTTCTGATTATTTTTCTTTGGCTGAGGGACATTAGTTCCCAAGTCTTTTTGTGGCCGAATATGGCTTTTCTTTCCCGCCAAATCCCCTGTGTTTGGAGTTCTGCCAATATTTTGATGTTGTACCTACAAGAATAGCTCCAAATACATAGAGGATAGTTAATGGCGTACATAGGTTGAATCAACTTCATGGAACTCGATTAGGGATTCCAGAGATTATGTACTGCTATAGATGGGTTGTCAGTGATACCACATTCTATTTAAAAACTAGATTTTTGAATAGAGCTTTAGTTGTCAATCTTCCTGATGCCAATATGGATTATTTTGATCATGGGGTTGTTATGAAAAATTGGCAACACCCTCCATTAAATGGAAATGATGTATATCAAGGTCCCAGGTGTCCACCTTATGGCAATGGAATAGGTTGTTTCTATTTTTTGAAATCTTATTTTCTTTGTATTTGATAAAATGCATCACTGACATTTGATTTTTATTTATTACAGTTGACAGTAAAAAAAATCCTCCAAAAGAGGCTGATGTTAATTTAAAGCATTTAAAACTTATCTGGGATTTGCATCAATCTGTTGCTAAGGAGCATATTAGATCATCTTCTTACTTGTTGCAATACAAAAGCTATACTTCATCTTTCACTGCTCGTCCTTGTCCAGTGGTAGTTAATCTTGACCAAGTACCAGCCTCTGAGACTAGTGTGGAAAGTTCTTCCTCTGAGTCGAGTATTCCCATCAGTGATCTGATGAAGAAGAGAAGAGCTCCTGCCTTTTTTGACAAATATGCCTCTGCCATTATGGAGGCAAAGAAAAGTAAATAAGATGTCCCAGAAGAAGGGACAAAAACCACTGATGTACCCCCTCCTGCTGCTGCCAAGAAGGCTGCCGAAAAGCCCCCTATGGTCTCGAGTAAGACTGTTGATGTTTCTCCTTCAAGTGATGTTGTTATCATATCACCAATAAAGACAACATCTTTAATTGAAAATGCTCCAGCTCCTCTAAGGAGATTAAAGAAAAGTTCTTCTGAGAGACCTGCTGAACCTGTCTCTCAACCTTCAAATATTGAAGGTAGTGTTCCATTTTTTATTGCTCCAAGCTTTGCTGTGAGTTTGGTAAGATCCTGGACTGTCCCAGAGGTCCAAGGCATTGAAGATACTTTTTCTCGTGAGAGAATTACTACTCTGGCTGCTCAACACATTGCATCAGTAAGTACCTTTAGCTTAACTTCTTTATTTTTTAATACTATGTTCACTTATTGACTTAAAGTTCTATCCTTTTTTTAGCTTGTGACGTGTTTCAACAACATTTTGAAGAAGGATGAAGCTATCAAGGCTTCAAGCTCCTCGGGAGGAGTAGAGGAAGCTTTTGTTGGGCTGACCCAATCTTTAAAAGATTCTCATCAAAAGTACGAGGAAGATAAAGTTGCTTGGGAGAAGCAATTCAAGTATATTGAGCTAGACATAAATCAAGTTGTGAATGCCTCCAAGGAGTTGGAGAAGAAGTTGAAGGAGTTTGAACAGAGCAATAAGGATTTTGAACAGACCAACAAGGAGCTTGAGGCTAAGCTCAAGTCTGCTGAAGAGAAAGTTGTCAAACTTCAAGATGTTGAGCGACAGAAAATGGAGGTGGAAGAATAATTGAAGGCTGCCGAGGAGCTTATTAGGGAAAAGATCTCCTTAGAGAAGGCAAAAAGGAAAAATGCCGTTAAAAATCATTCAGTGCTGGTTGGGACAAAGGCTGGAATAAGGGATTGGCTGCCATGTCTTCTTAAATGGAGTATGCCAGCGTCAAATATTTTAGGGATGGTTGGGTAGTAGCCTTGCAGGAGTTGAAGGTTTCTGAGAATTTCGAGTTATTCCAGCAGCACATTCATGGCCCTCCTCCCTCTCCTGGAGAAGAAGAAGACGATGAAGCTGCTTCAGATGAATCTTCTACGATGAATGGATATCAGGTGCCTGCAGTTCCTGTTGTTCAATCTTCCGAGCTACTCCAACCAACCAACACTTATGCTGGGCAGCTACCCTTGTCCTCCGAGCAACCAGTCCCTTCCTCCAAAAGTTCTGAGGAAGTCATAGGAAACAAGGAGAAGGTGTAAAGTTGTTTAGGCTTTTTTGTTGCTTTATTGAATGTAACCTTAGACTATGTATCTCCTCTTATGATGAATAAAAATTCGAACTTTGGTTGTTCGTCTTGACTTTCTCTTTTACTTGCTCTGTCCACATCATTATTGATTCTTTTTATTTCTTCTCTTTGTTAGTTTATGGCCAGGATGGAGATCTTATCAGCTCATGACACATAATTGATGAAGAAATGCAATGAATATTTTAAAACTCGTCATGCAGATCTTAATGAGGCTCAAATCATTGATATCCTTAGTTCAGATGCTTCTGAACGAACAGTTGAAGCTTATCAATACTTAAAGTGCTTGCTCGATCATGCTGTTGCCAATAATGTGGCCTACTACGAAATGATTAAAGATCTCCAAGGAACGATCGAGGAACTCCAGCAGTCGTACAAAGAGTCCTCCACACTTTTTCATCAAGGATACGAGAAAAAATATCAGCAATTGAGTGCTGACAAAGGGTATGATAAATTCATCTCTACTCATGAGAAGAAAAAGAGTGTTCTGAAGCTTAAAGTTGAAGAACACAGGCATATCGCTAAGTTGTTGGAGAAGGAGAACATTGCTTTGCAAGAAGAGATAAAACAACTCAAATCTGCTGCATCTTCTTCGGAAGCCTTGGTCCCTGTTTAATGATGAAGGTCTTTCTTAGAGGTAAAAAATGCTAACTTATGAGATGAGTTGGAAACTTTAAAAAGAGTTGGACCCTCCACATCTACTTGTGGACGAGCAAGATCTTCTTCTCGTGGACGAGTAAGGGATGGTCGGGTTTCTATTGAAGAAGTGAGAACTCAATCGGCCTTGGAGAATCAGGCAGTTCAGTTGATGGCAAAGAATCAAGCTTTGGCAGAAATGTCCAAGAAGATTCTGAATTTTACTGACCAACTCTCTTCCCAGAATTCTGCTTTGGAAAATAAGGAAATTCTGGTGAATAGTCTCTACACGCAACTAGAGAGGTTAACTTATCAGTTCCATAAACAACCCAAAGAGTTTTGGATTGCTGGGTATAATGAAGCCTTTTACCATCTTGATGCTCGGATCCAGGAGTCAAATAACTAGGGGTACAAGCAAGGGTGGTTGAATGCACTATGTGTGCTAAAATTGGAGCAGGGCCACTACTTATGGGATTATTATGACCCTGGAGTGCTCGATTTTCCTGTGCCTCCTTTTAAGCTTGACATTAATTGGATTCTTGCTCGGGCAATTCCTCAATGCTTGATCTCCAAGTATCTCGGCGATTACAGTCTTCATGCAAACTTTGAGATATCTAGCCCAGAGCACTTGCTTGATCGGCCCTCCGTGATGAATGTTCGAATGCTGCGAGATCTAAATTTTATAAATTCCCCTTATGCATTAGATGATCCTCCTGCTGGGGTAGAACCCGTTTCAAAGGCAGAAGGGAAAAAACCAATAGAATAGGATATTTTTCATGTGATGAATCACCTCTTTCACATCATATGTAATTTTACTTGATTTGAATGAAGAAATTTTTAGTCTTTTGCCATTTCATTTTCTTCTAAATAATTTGTAGAATGTCCTTGCTTGTTAGTTGGTAAATATATATATGTATATACTATACTTATCCCATTTATTGTTTGATTATAGTGACTTGTCACTCTTTGGGCCTAAGCAATGGAATGATTTGCATCTCATGTTCCTGCTTAGTTGTAGTAATCTCGTATGGATTACCTTGTTGCCTATACAGTGGATGCCCCGAGAGGTTGTCTAGCTTCTTGCCTAGTTTGCTGCCCAACCAGAGTTGGTGGTAATTGATTTGCCGACCAACCGGAGTTGGTAGTATAGAGTTCCCGACCAACCGGAGTTGGTGGTAATTCATTTGTCAACCAACCGGAGTTGGTGGTATAGAGTTCCCGACCAATTGAAGTTGGTGGTAATTGATTTCCCGACCAACCGGAGTTGGTGGTATTAAGTTCCCGACCAATCGGATTTGGTGGTAATTGATTTGTCGACCAACCGAAGTTGGTGGTGATTGATTCCCGACCAACCGAAGTTGGTGGTGATTAAGTTATTGACCAACCGGAGTTGGTGGTAATTAATTGATTTTCCGACCAACCGAAGTTGGTGGTAATTGCTCTGAATTTGATGTATAGTGTGTAGCACTAATACTCCGAAAAAAAAATTTCAACAAAGAAAGAAACTGGGTGAAACATCACTTTATTCATGTTGAAGAAACTGCATTACATAGGAATTTCAATTACTGATAATACTTGCGCAGATGCTCTGCATTCCATACATTCTTGAATTCTTCTCCTTCCAAGGTTTCAATCCTGTATGTCCCTGGACGAACAACTTCTGTTACTCTGTAGGATCCATGCCAGTTGTCTTCCAGTTTATTATTCTTTTGGATCACTTTTTTCAGCACATAATCCCCTTCCTTCAAATCACACTGCTTCACTCTTTTGTTATAAAACAAAGCTGTTCGTTGTTGATATGCTGTATTCCTGATTGCTGCTTCTTCCCTAACTTCTTCGAGCATATCCAGGTATAATCTTCTCATCAAATCACTGACAGGAGAATTGAAATTAAGCACCCTATGTGTGGGTCGACCCAATTCAGTAGGTATGACAGCCTCACTCCCAAATGACAGCATGTATGGAGACTCTCCTGTTGCTGTTCGTGGTGTGGTACGATAAGCCCACAACACAAAATGTAGCTCGTTAATCTAATTTGCCTTTGCATCATCCAGTCATTTTTTCAAACCATTCAGTAGCGTTCTGTTTGTCACCTCAGTTTACCCATTGCTTTGGGGATGGCCTGGTGCAGAGTGGATCTTCAGTACATTAGATTGATGACAATATGCAGCAAACTCCTCGTTATCAAACTCGGTTCCACGGTCAGTAATGAATGCATGTGGGAGACCATATCTGCAGATAATATTCTTCCAAATAAATTGATAGACTTTGTCATATGTCATATCAATGAGAGGCTCAGCTTCCACCCATTTGGTAAAGTAATCCATAACAACCACGAGGTATTTGAATCTTCCCTTGGTCGTTGGAAGTGGTCCTACCAAGTCTATCCCCCACATGGCGAATGGCCAAGGGGACGTTATGGGTGTTAACAATGCTTGGGGAGTTCTTCGGATAGAGGAGAAATGTTGGCATTTATCACACTTCTTAGCATAAGCTACACAATCAGCTCTCATTGTTGGCCAGTAATACCCCTGCGTTGTTATTCTTTGCAAAAGCGTCCGACCTGCTACATGGGCTCCACAAGACCCTTCGTTAACCTCCTCGATCAAATATTTCACTTTGGAGGGATGGACACATCTTTGTAGCCCTGCTATAACTCCTCGCCTATACAAGATGCCATTGGTCAATACATAACGAACAACTTTAAACTTTAGTTTTTTTGCTGCGATTTTATCAGTTGGCAAGGCCCCCTCTTCAATATAGGCCTTGATGGGATCCATCCAAGATGGTCCCAAGTCGAGGGCAATGAAGTTTATCATCAGATCTTCGTCTATGCTCCGATCAGCCAGGATTTCTATTGGAATTATTCTTCGTAGCTCGATGCGTGTGGCTGATGCTAATCGATCTAGGGCATCTGCTCTCGCATTCTCCAGTCTTGGTATTCTAATCAACTGAACTGCAGTAAAACTTGATACAACCTCCATTGCTTTGGCATGATACTTGACCATTAATTCTCCTTTTGCTGCATACACCCCCAGAATTTGATTTACGATTAACTGGGAATCACTGAACACAACGACTTGCTCTACTTTTATGGTTTTGGCTAGACTTAGACCCGCAATCATTGCTTCATATTCGGCCTCATTATTAGAAGCCTTAAATTGAAAGCACAGAGCATACTCCACATCAATCTCATCCGGACTATTTAAAATAATTCCTTCTCCACTGCCTGTAGTGCATAAAGAGTCATCCACATACAAATTCCATACAGGTACTTCATCATCAAATTTTTGATCAGACAAAGTTCCTCGGTGGAATATTTGGTGCTTCCTTTTATCTTCCTCAGGCACTTCTCGCTGCTCTTTGATCATCTTTTCTTGCTCGTCTACCGATGTAAGTTGGTCGGGGTTTAAATTTGATGATCCTGTAATATCCACAGGTTGGTTTGTATTCAACTCCTGTTCTTCAGAGGCATCTTTATGAGTAAACTCTGTGATAAAATCTGCTACTGCCTGCCCTTTGAGCGACGATCTAGACTCATAAACTACATCATATTCACCAAGTTCTACTACCCAGTACATTAATCTTTTCGATTTCTCCGGTTTATGCAGAGCTTGTCTTAATGGCATATTGGTGTACACCACTATAGTATGGGCTTGGAAGTATGGCCTCATCCTTCTGCTTGCTTCAATTAGCGCTAGTGCCAACTTCTCCAACCTTGGATATCTGATTTCTGCTCCTCGGAAAGCCTTGATGGTGTAGTAAACTGGTTTTTGCACTCGATCCTCCAATCTTATCAATGCCGAGCTAACATCATTCTCTGAAACTGCAAGATACAAGTATAGTCTTTCTCCCATCACTGGTCTGGACAACAATGGAGGTGTCCCTAGATATTTTTTCAACTCTTGAAAGGCATCTTCGCACTCATCATTCCACTCAAAAGTTTTTCGAAGTGTTTTGAAGAATGGGAGGCATCTGTCTGTTGCTCGTGACACAAACCTATTAAGTGCTGCAACTCGCCCTGTGAGGCTTTGCACTTCCTTCTTCTTGGTTAGAGATCGCAACTCCAATAGAGCCTTGATCTTTTCAGGGTTCACCTCAATGCCTCGTTAATTAATAATGTACCCGAAAAACATTCCTTCTCGCACTACAAATATACACTTGGTGGGATTTAAATTCATTTGGTATTTCTCTAGTTGATCAAAAGTCTGACCTAGGTCAACTAGATGATCATCATCTTTCTTGCTCTTCGTCAGCATATCATCAACATAAACCTCCATGTTATGACTGATTTGCTCTGCAAACACCTTATTCATCAGCCACTGATATATTGCACCTGCATTTTTCAGTCCAAAAGGCATAACATTATAGCAATAAATTCCCCTTGGGGTGATAAAAGAAGTACTCTCCCTGTTCTCAGGCTTCATTTTAATCTGGTTGTAACCAGAATAAGCATCCATGAAACTCAATAACTCATGCCCCGAGGTAGCATCCACCAGCTGATCGATTCGGGGCAAAGGAAAATGATCCTTTGGGTAGACTTTATTAAGATCAGTGAAGTCCACACACATCCTCCACTTGTTGTTTTTCTTCTTCACGATTACCACATTTGCAAGACAATCAGGATATTTGACTTCCTCAATAAAACAGGCTTTTTGTAGTTTCTCTACTTCTTCCTGTATGGCTTGGTTCTTTTCAGGACTGAACACCCTTCTTCGTTGCTTTACCGACTTGATTTCCTCGTTCACGTTGAGCTCGTGACACAGGAAACTCGGGTCTATCCCTGGCATATCTTCATGACTCCATGCAAAAGTCTGCTTTCTGCGTCTTAGAAATGCTATCAATTCCTATTTTATTGATGCATCCAGTGATGCACCAATTTGAGTTGTTCATTCTGGATGTTCGTCGTCCAGAATGATATTTTTGGTAGCCTCCATAACCTGTCCCTTCACGAGCTGAGACTCATCTCTAGGGTCTAATGTTTCAATCTCTGCATCGTCTATTTCATCCACTTGATAAGTAGTAGTCTTCTTTCTGGATTCTTCATGTTCCTCTTGTTCGGCAGATGAATAATAGCATTCCCGAGCTACTTTCTAGTCACCTTTCATCACTCTTACTCCAAAGTTGGTTGGGAATTTTAAACATTGATGTAAAGTAGATGGCACTGCTTCGAACTTCTTCTGGCCTACCCTTCTCATGATGATATTGTAAGTTGATTGGACATTTTTATCCATTATGAAAAAGCGTACTCTTTCTGTTCGACAAGCAGGCCATGTACCGATAAGCATATCCAAGTTGATTATCCCAAGTGGAAACACTTTCTCACCAGTAAAGCCGAGGAGAGGCCTATGATATGGTTCCAACTGGGCTAACGTCAGATTCAAACTGTCAAAACATGGATAGAACATGATATCTGCCGAGCTACCATTATCCACCAGTACCCGTGAAATCACCACTTCCTTCATTCTCATCTTGATCACCAGTGGGTCATCATGAGGATATAGTGTAATACCCCGTATTTTCGTGATATTTATTTTTGGGATTAATTAAATTAAATGTGAATTAATTTGGGAATTAATCCGGATAAAATACTAACGAGATGTGAGTTGGTATTTGATTATAATGTGTATATATGACTATATATGAATATTGAACTATGAAACTTGTCGTGAGATTGAAATACGGCAATTTGAAAATTTTATTGAGACGCGTGTGACAGTCGCGTCAGGAATATTATTATGTAATTAAAAAGTGAATTTTAATTCTATTAACCGTATGGTCGTTTTGAGTGCACCAACGCGTCCGGAAGGGTCAGAATAGTCAGAAAACACTAGCCGGGGGTTTAGTTTGGGTCCCGGGGCATTTTTAGGTCATGCCGGCAACGTATAAGGGTAGTTTGGTAATTTTGGATTTTTGGGAATTAAAAGCCACGAAAATTAGGAATTAATATCTGATTTGGACTTTACCCACTAAACCCACTAACAACACTTAATGAATAAATGGGCTACGGGAGTTATTGGAATTAGTTCCAAGAGTCTCCTAAGGCAAACCCTAGCCTCCATTGTCACCTTGGAGAAAAAGACTTGTAGAGAGAGAGATAGGAGAATTCTGCAGAGAGAGAGAGAGATAAATTCATCAATTCGCCATCAAAATCAGAGAAATACATAAGGCAAGTGGTTTAATTTACATTATTTTGCAGTGAATGTTTCTTCCATGCTTAGACAATTCTAAAATTACATTTGTTTGGGAGATTCATGAAAACCCATAAAATTGGAGTTATAAATTTAATTTTGGATATAGGTTTGCATGTAGAAATGTTATTGGATGATTGAACTAAAATAATTACTACTTTTTGTGTTACAAAAACGGATTTTATTAGGCTCATTGATGATTTAAAATTTCTAGGGTTCATGTTCTTGAGATTGGGGAAAAATGTAGAGTTTTGATATTTGGATGATGTTTAGGATGAATTAACCCCACAAAACACGTTAGTATATGACCTAAGTGTGTTTAGGAATGATTAGAAACCTTGAACAATTGTTGGATTGATGTTTAGATGAGATTAGAGGTGAAGAAAAGATGGAAAAACGAGAATAGGAAAATCTGGGCTCAAAACTGGCCTCTCGTTAGAAGACCTGCCCAGGTCGTTCGAACGAGCTTCTAACGAGTTGACCTTTGACTTCTAACGAGGGTGATGTTCGTTCGATGCCTTTCGTTCGAACGAGATCTCGTTAGAAAGCCCACTTCGTTCGAACGAACTCTCGTTCGAACAGCCTCGTTCGAACGAGACTTCTAACAAGCTGACAGTTTAGGCTTTTTGGCCTGTTTTGATTTCGCGTGTCCCGTAACCTTGTTCAAACGTAGAGATAACATTTCCTTGATGATTAGTTGATATATTTGGGATACTTGGAATATAATGAGGAGTAAAACGGAGAAGGGTGGTTTGAACCAAATGGAAATTATGGATTAGGACGTGAGTGTCTAATACGACGTGAGAACAATTGACGACTTGAATAATTATATTAACTGGGAATATGTAAATTGTGTAACATTATAAGTTGGTACGAAAATGAGAAGTGTACCACAAATAAATTATGGTGATTACTAAGATGTGTGCATACTTAGTATATGTATATGATTTTATGTGTATGCATACCTACCATACTTGCTATCACGGGAGGTTTGTGTTCGCTTAGGGCCATCTATCCTTGTGTGCCTACGGGGGGGATTTAAATTGGTACCTCGAGAACATAGGTCAGAGAAGGACTTATTGGGATGTTAATAAGTCTGCTGATCGTGGGAGCGTAGGTATGTGCGTGACCCATGTGATGTGACTGTGTTCGCCTCCATTGTTTGTGATTGTTGTTATCTGAGAACGATTCTTGAGAGATTCAGAATGCGTGATCCTTATGTACGTGATGTACCGGGATTGATAGCAGAGTATGTGTGCACCGCAACTTAGTCTCGGGGTGCTTGTATTGTATATTTACGACGTGAATAATATACACTTAATTAATGAGAACTTTCATGTAGTACTGTGTGTATAAATATGGAAACGCTTTGAGATAATATAAAGGGATAACCTGAAATGAATTGCATTGCTTAATTGAGAATCCGAGCGTATGTAAAGCCTCTATTTAATTGATAACATTAGAATGTATGATGGAAACCGAGTAGAAAGGTTAGAACTCCTGTCAGTTTAGTTAGATGTAATTATCACTTAGATGGGTGCTATACGTTATCGGTGCACAATTAGACGAGAGGTGAGTATTTCATATGAGTGCACGTCCTAACATGTATTTTGAATTCGTTGTTTTAATGTTATTAAAGCACTTGCTATTTTAAAATACTCTCCACTTTCGGGCTCTGACCCGCTTGCTTTCAAATCTACTTTTTGTAAAAACCATTTTTGGTGCCCAACCACAAGGACACCATGCTTAGGATTCTCATTCAGGTGACGAGCTGTAGCTGTTTGTGGAAGTTACAGGGCCTTGCTAGTAGACGCTTCTTTCATCTTGACTCCATATTCAATATTCATCAGTTGTAGGGCATGTCGCCCATTTCCATTAGAGTCATTTCCTATTTCAGATTTTCAGACTATTTGGCATGTAATTAATTCAGGATACTTTTTTTATTCATTTCAATTGTGGGATTGTTGTGAGGAGTTTTCCTCCGGATTTATTAATATTTATTGGTTATTTCATTACTTCGTTATGGTGAATGGGTTGTATTACTCTTCCATTATTCTTTTATTGCCTGTTAATCAGACTTAATTTAAAATTTGACATCTTTCCTTTTTAAATACTAGGTGGTTAGTAATTTTTAAAATGTTTTCGACAGTGATGCTGTTAACTGAACCAACTTGGCATTTTCTATTAATTTAATAAAGGAGTAGCTACCCGGTATTTAATTAGTCGGGGTGTCACATATAGTACACCAGATAGGCCGTTTTTAGAGAAACTAATGCTTAGTTTGTCTTTATTCACCTTCCTCGGGAGATCATCTTCTGCCAAGTTTATTCACTGTATGTACGAGCAGGCTTGAGCCTCATTGAGGTAAGCTTTCCTCTCCGCAGTAAGATTTCCACCTCCTGCATCTCCACCTGTAATAACATGACATTTAAATGACCCAAAATGGATTGAAAATACCTCACGCTCTGGCTGTCTTGGTCTTTTGGGGAGATCGAGGTCATCTTCTGGATCATCTTCGTGGTCTCTCTTCTTTTCTTCTTTTGCTCGAAGAGGAGATTTAGATCTTTGCCTTCCTCGGTCGTTGACCTTCTCACCACTTTGGCGATCAACCTACTTAGCCAATTTTCCTCGTCTGATGAGTGCTTCAATTTTATTCTGAAGAGCTATGCACTGTTTGGTCGTATGACCATGGTCTTTATGGAATTCATAATATTTGGACTTGTCTCTTCTGTTAGGATCTGCCTTCATTTTCGTTGGCCAGGCTAGCTCCTCGCTGTTCTTGATCTCCTTCAGAATGTGATTTATATCTACCTTCAAAGGAGTAAAATTTCCAAATTTCTTCATCTGCTCCAGTGCTTGCTTTCCTTTCGATTGCCTATTGCCACCATTGTTCTTCTGATCCTTCTTTTTGGTTTTACCATCTTCCGCATTGGTCTCCTTAGTGTCTGCATTCTTCTTTGCAGCCATAGCTTCCTCGGCATTCATGATTTTAGTTGCTTTTGCCATTAATTCTACCATGGTTCTAGGCGAATCTTTGGCTAAAGTGTAGTACAACTTATCTGGCAACAGTCCACTCATCAGAGCAGTAATTGCTATTTTTTCCTCATTGTCATTATTGAAACGAGTAATATAGTCCCTGGTGCTTTCACCTGCCTTATGTCTAACACTTAGCAAGTGTGCTACTCGTTTGACTGGCTTCTCTCCAAAATAGAAGTTCTCGATAAAGAGCTCTGCCAGTTGAAAGAAAGTCTCAATTTTTCCCCGAGGAAGGTTGTTGTACCATATCTGAGGTGATCCGGTAAGAGATCCTGAAAATGCCCTGCATCTCATCTCATCTAGGACCGAATAGATATCGGTAGCAGCTTGGTATTGTTCTATATAGAGGACAAGGTCAATTTTTCCATCATATTTAGGCGTCACCACAGGAGCTTTGAATTTTGATGGTGTGGAAAAATCCACAATTGCCTGTACAAATGGTGTCCCTTGGACAAAAGTTCTTTGTAGAGGATTCTTGGCCTTAGCCATTTCCCCTAATCTGTCCTCCAACCTTTGAATAGAGCCTTTCCATGCATAGTTTCCCTCCTCAGGCTTATTGGTTCGAGCAACTGATCGCATTGAATTTGCCTCTTGGGATCGAGCTGCTGGTCATGATCGGGTAGAGCCTTCCCTTAGATCAGATGGTCGTGAAGAGTTTCTCGACGCAATCCTAGGAGGAATTCTATTTATCCGAGGGCCCAAACGATCAAAAGGAGAGACTCTACTTAACCTTTCTAAAGCGCTGGTCCTTTTTGGAGATAGAGTGACGTTTCGTTGAGAATCTGTAGCTCGTACTGATGAAGTCCGACCAGATTGATAAGAAGGATCATTAGATCTATCAGTACGATATGATTCGGTGCGTCTGGATTGAGATACCTCCGGGAATAGCGTTCTCTTAGTTCGTGAAGAGGGTAGACGGGTATTTATCTGAACACTTCGTTGTCCTGACTGGGCCGACATTCCTCCTTGAACAGTTTGTATAAGTTGACGCATGGTTTCTTGCATGGCCGTTTGGCCTTGGGCTAAATTAGCCATTATACCAGCCAGATCTTGAACATTTGGGGGAGTAGAAAGGTTTGGAGGGATCCCAGTGTTTCGATTACTGGATTCCGGATTATCAGCCATTGATGAAGAATTATTTTAGTGAAAAACGCTAAGTACAGTCGTTTCCCACAGACAGCGCCAATATGTTGATGTAAAAAATTAGATTATCTCTAATTAATTAATCACAGATAAATAAGATAAGAAATAAATAAGACAAAAGGATTTTTAAAGTGGTTCAGCCGTATGAGAATGGGCTACGTCCACTATTTTTGTATTGTCGACTGTTTGCCTGGAAATCTTGATAAATGGTTTGTCAAGAGATCCAGAGTCCCCTTCTAATGAGGAGGTTACAATATATTTATAGCCTTGAGGCTGTACATGAGAAGGGACAATGCGCTGTTATCTAGAGGACATATACATCTGTACGATAATAATGAGCATTTAATGCGTAGCCGTCTTTTAATTCTCTTGATCCGGGTGCTCTGCATGCCAAGTAGCTCGGACCGCCTAAGTTGCTCGGTACGCCAAGTAGCTCGGGGCCCAGAGTATCTCGGTAAACTTAAGTTGCTCGGGGATAGTATGTTGCTCGTTGAAAGTGTTGTATTTGACACGTAGATTGACACGTGTCTTCAGATGATTGATCCACGTTAGCAGACTAAATTTGGTATCAACAAGTACCATGATAAAAGAAATGCTAGAATAAAATGAAATGAGTACACAAAAAGAAATAAACCCGAATAAGCTTTCGGGTCACAAACAGTACAACAACCATAAGGAAGAAATATAAACAGATATAAATAACTCTTGGGTATAAACCCGATGTACAACGTGAATCCTATCTAGATTTACACAAGAATAGGATGCGACTACTATCTAAATCCCGCAACAGTTCGCACCTGTTACGGCTCCTAAGACTCTGGATAGAAAAGCATCCGGCATCCATGCGGTAGGACACCTGTAGTAATATATATACATATAGCAGGAGAGAAATATAAACGGGTTAGAGCCCGAGGTGTAAAAATGTTTAGCAAGTGTGTTAACCGTGCATAATAAATATAAATGCACTTATTTCATACTTTGAAGTGGAGTCTCACTCTCGTGAAACCCCAACTCACCTCTCATCTAATAGCGCGCACCTATTCGCGTCCTAGAATCTTAATTAAGTTACCCCACCCGTAAGGACAACCTACCATACAATAGGCACGGCCTATAACCGCAAGACCTGCTATTCTAACAGAACCCAAGAATCCTTCCCATTCTAATCTCACTTAAATATATATATACAAATAGGCCATACTAGGCTTTATTGATTCCCATTTATAACTTATCAGTTATCCGTATTATTACTACACATTTTAACATTAAACTACAATTTAAGAGTTTATTCTCTAAATAACATGCATAATTTAATAAGGACAAAACTTCTCTCTACTCTCAACATTGCATTGCGTTTCGTGTGTGGGGCGTCTCGCAAAGCGAAATCCAAACAAGGAACCCCCCCAATACACTACTCCTGGACAATGTCGATTGTAGGGATCCATTATGTCATCTACACAATTACTACTACCTACAACTACATAAAAGTACAAAGGACAAAACTTCTCTCTACTCTCAACATTGCACTGCGTTTCGTGCGTGGGGTGTCTCGCAAAGCGAAATCCAAACAAGGAACCCCCCCAATACACTACTCCTGGACAATGTCGATTGTAGGGATCCATTATGTCATCTACACAATCATACTATCACTGAAACTACTAAAATTTGGATTACTATCTAAGAGTGACTCCAAAACCTCCACTAAATCCTTGGGTTGATATAACCGAAATATTTCCTTAAGTGCGATACATCAACCCCCAACAATCAAGTACACCATAATCACCCAAGATGTACTCCATATAAATTTCATATCCTTTTTTACCTATAGGATATAATAAATAAATATTTATTTACTCAAAACATATATATATATATACAACTATTCATTCTCATAGCCACGTGTACATAACACATATAATGTACAATTTCCATACTCATAATATAACCGGCTATAGAATGCCAATATACTTCACCATGCTATCATCTTCCAGGGCATCACTCATATTCCATCCTGGGGACCACCGGTGGTACTAAATATCACCCACTTCGTGGTCAAACAACCAAATCACAACGCATGGGAAGCGGTCATAGTTCCTAACCGACAATGAGACGAAACATACCCCCCATGTCTCATCCCCCCAAAAAATGTATATCACATAATAACACAATGGACGACTATGACCTAGGGAATATCCACACTCTGCTCTTCGTGCCAGGGTGCTCACCCACATCGCGCAACTTCCTAATGATAGCATGTGCGGGGCATGCTTCACAATATAAGTATATATATCATTCACATACACAATATATACACATCCATATGATCCCATCATATAATTAAACCATCACATACGGTTTAGATATTCACGCCATGAGTATATACAAATATACAAATCCATACCAATATATATATATATATACACATACCACCTCTCACGCGTATGTATGAAATTTATAAATTCGGATATACGTGTATATAATCCTCTTTATACTAGCCGTAGTCTCAAACTTATTTAATTTAATTGCTTATATAAATACGATCCCTCACTTGAAGCTTATGTATCCATCATCCCTATGATATGAATAGTCTTCCAATATTCAACATTAAGGTTATCACCCCAAAGTTTAATGTGTATAACAATCACTATACATTTCATCAATATGCAAAAGCACATCGATATATCTAGTACTAATTTCGTCTATTGGTATGCACATAAATAATAGCCTAAAACCTCAAGCTCAATCTCAAATTTATTCCAAGATTACATCCCATATTGGAATTCCCATTGTTACTCCTACATAATTATATATAGGAACTATCCCAACTAGAATTTCAACACAACCTATTCTAGTTAGTAGCACTATCCAATCTCTCCCTATTTTCGACTACGGTTCAATTATTCCCATGAACCCTTAACATTTCCATGTTCACGATTTTTATTCCTTAAGTTTATTTCCCTAAGGATACGCGACCTTTACCTCTCAATGGTCCCAAACCATATACTAAATAGAATCCTATCGCTATAAGGATTCGATAAAATTATTGGCCTATAATTCCATGTCGTACCCTCACAACTCTCTCAAAGGGTCCTTAACCTCACATCATAACTAGGCTCACTTATGACCTCTAAATAGAACTCCAGTTCTCAATGAGATTCCCCACTATATCGATATGACCGTCTCCAATACATAAGTATCTAAGTCCCCCAAAATAGCTCGATACGTACCCGCGATCTCATCATGCGAGAAACTTCCAATAACTCTCCAAAACATATTTCTTACATCATATAATCATGTCCCAAATCAATAAACCCAACCAAAAAGGGTTTGAAATCATTTTAGAGAACATTCACAAAACAACCCTGTTTCCGAATTGATTCGGCCTGGCCCGAATCGATTCGGTCTCAAGGGCGATTCGATTCGCTCCA